>JAZDUH010000451.1:20052500-22455000 GCA_036419115.1 Scarus forsteni | reverse complement strand
TTTTTTTTTACCTTTTTTCTGTTTGTTCACACTCTATATTCAAGAAACAAATGCTCCTGCATGCTAATAAGTCATAATTAATTCTGATGAGGCAGCTAAAAGAGGCTACCCTTGAGCTTTTAAGGACCTGAAATTGAACATTGTAGTGCAGGGGTCACCAAACTATTCAGCAAATTAATAGCATGAGTGTCACTGTTCCTGCTTCTCTTATGGTAAGTTACCCATTTTGTTCCCATGTTTCATGTTTTGTCTTGTGCTTCCTGTTTTACTTTGAAATCAATAGTCATGACCGTGAGCCACCGCAGAGCCCCATAGCTTCTTAAAATGCTTAACTGTTGCACAAACCCAAACCCAATCACTGATAGGCTTTTCTCAACACGGGCATTAGGTACAAAATTTCACAAAACTAGCCATTAGTTAGAGAGTACAAGTCTCTGCAAAGGTAGCTCACATATTTCTGTTACACCAATAAGCAATAGTTCCATGATGAAGTGGCCCTAATCATGATTCCTTGACTCTGAAAACCCACAACTAGCTCTTTTGACATCTTCAATAGTTGATGGACAGTTATTGAGTGAAAACAATAGTTCACTTATTGCCATGATCAAGATCCCCACCAAATTCTAATCATTTTTAAGTTTCAGCAAAATCTGCCCAGTAGTTTTTACCCCATCTTGCTTCTTTGTCGCCTTGGTCCAAGGTGTCAAAAATGGAAAGATCTGGTGATCTCTGAAGTTATCAAGATCAAAGAAGGGCTAAAAAATCAAATCTGTCAGCAAGCAGCAACAAGTGAGATGGACCACATGGGAGGCAGTTGTCAACAGAACCATTACATGGGCTGGCATGTGGAGGATGGCCCAAGCAAGGCTGAGCTTCATGATCAGGGCCATGTACGACACCCTCCCCAGTCCCTAGAACCTGCACTTGTGGTACTTCACAGAGGAGACATGCCAACTCTGCAACTCCAGCAATTCAGGCCCAAGGTAGCCAAAATCCTGGAGGTACGCAGTATGGAAGCTAACAACGCCAGCCCATCAACACTAAAGCAAAGGATCAAGTTTGTCCAGCAAGGGGGGGAAAGCCAGAGCAGCAGTTCAAAGCAGTGGTTCATCTTCTCCCCTCCCTCAGGCCAGACATTGTCCTCTGGTCTATCTTTACAAGATCAGTCATCATGGCAGAGTTGATGGTCCCTTGGGAAGAGGGGATGAATACTGCCTTTGAGAGAAAGACGGACAAATACATCGACCAGACAGCTGCATGTTCCCAAGCAGGGTGGGAGGCAGCCATTTTCCCTGTAGAAATCGGGTGCCGAGGCTTTGCAGGAGCCTCCACCCAGCGGCTCATGGGGTCCCTTGGAATAACTGGATCCAAGCAGAGGAAAGCACTCAAGCACCTGGCGGAGGAGGCAGAGTAGGACAGCTTTTGGCTCTGGCTTTGGAGAAAAGACAGAGCATGGGGGAAGGAAGAAGCTTAGGACTCCCAAGAAGTCTCGGTATGCGGTCAGGCCTAAGCTTGGCTCAGGGAAATGGACACCCCTGCCATGCATAGTCCCTCAGTTCATTGTGGCAGGGAGACTTCCAAAACACCAGTGAGGGGTGGCTCGCGGCTGACGACCTTGACAGCGGGCTCACTGGCACCTTCAGAGGTGTGACAGGCAGCAATGCCCTGCAGGAACACTTACCTATGCTCACATCTACAAACAAACAAGCAGATAAATGCAAACCAAAGGTAATTACACATCAGCATAGAAATGATGTTGTCATTGCTCGGGATGTGCCTGTTGGCTTTAATGGCTCACAATCCTGATTAAATTTTTAAATAATGGGTATCTGCACTGTGATCCAATACTTAGATTTACTTAGATAATACAGATGCACATTGCTTTTTGTGTTTGATTGTTTGCTAAACAATTTAAGTGAGTAAAATTACAAGATTCCCTGATTCAATTCTATTTACTTGAGTCCAACTTACATTTTTGTAAGACTTCTAAAAAAGTAATTCCTTCTCATAATGCTATGTCCAATTCAATTTTTCTTCACAAAATTGCAAAGATAAAAAATGTAAATGAAAGAAAGTAAAAGTTAAAAAAAGAAGAAACACATTCGAACAGAAACCACACAACACTCAGACTGAATTAATAGCCAATGAGTGTAAGTTTTAAGATCAGATTCAAAAAAGGCAGGCTGTTTAATCACTGTGTTAACCACCCCACCCCTAACACATAGCCACGTAGCAGCCACTTCTACATCACTTGTAAACTACAGCATCTTGTAAAGTGTGCCCAACCTAAGGAAACTGACACAGACAATCAGGTTGACATGGATCAGTATTAATCCTGGTCCTCAATCAATTAAATACGTCACATCTGCACCAATCCACCTCTTTAACAGATACTTATACAGTATCAGGACATCCCTAATCACTGTCTTTAATGTATGTCACAGAGGTATGCAGCTCTGAGTGGATGAACATATTTCAACAATGCATTTTAAAAGACCAACATTCTTACTGTGTGGTGCAAACTTTTATTTTAAGGATTTTTAACACAGTTTTAGTTTGAGCATGGACATTGTGTTAAAAATGGGCTGTTTGCCAACTGTTCCATCCCTGCTGGGGATTCTGAAATTATTAGCGCAGTCAAGTTTTGTAATGAATTAATAATGAACTCTTGACAGTTGTTTATTTTTGTGATAGTTTTGTCGAAATTAAGACACCATGGTGCTCAAGGCTGCAGGTTTCAGATCTGCATTGAGAGCACAGGACATAGAGTAAACTAGGGATGCCTGAAATTAAAGTTTGCAGATCTCTTTTTTTGAAATGATCCCATATCAGTACCGATATCAACACAAACAATTTTTGAGAAAAACAAGCTTCACCTGCCTTTTTGAGAGTAAAATCAGCACAGTGAAGCCCATGACCATCCACTTTAAAGTTTGGACAATGAGAATAAAAAAGAAGTGGAACTTAGCTGAGGAACATGAAGCCTGTTGATTCTGCTTGAAATTGCACAAATTAAGGTGCATTTTGTGTTCATACTTACGTCTGAGACACTGGTAGTACTTTTCTGAAAAAAAAAAAAAATTGTATCTGCTGGAACTAGTAACTGAACTTACAAGCTCTTATCTGCTGGTACTGATATTACAATAACACTATCATTAAAAAAATCAAAAGAGCTAAAGACTATTACCTTGAAGTTTTATGCCCCTGCAGGGTACAGGGATGGTTTGTGGGGCTTGATGGTTTTTGAGGAAGTGTGATCCATAGCAACTTTATAAGTAAGCTATAAACTTGAGGACCACTGACCTTGGACCTTGCACATAAAAAAAACTGAACAGTCCTTTGGTTAGAGAAGAGACGTGAAAAGTTTGACAGATTCCCTTTAAAATTTCAGAGATGCCACATTCAAAAGCAGGGGGTGAACATGAGGCCCAGACCCTAAAACTTGAGCCCTGACTTCATAAATCTCAATCGTTTCTCTTCCAGTTAGAGCGGGTTTGAAGATTGTCAGAACATTCTTTTCTATCATCTTCACCTGCTGTCACGACCCTGATGATGCTAAAAAGAGTTTTTGCTGTTGTTATCAAAGAATCTTGCAAAATTCTGAACTTTACTTTCCCTGTGTTGCATTCATGGCCCTTCCTTTGTCATTACTTATGTCTCCATTTTAGCTGTTTCCTTCTTCAGCTTGTTACTCTCTCTTTTCTCTTGTTCCTGAACCATTGCTCTTTGCATCTTTGCTTTAATTGTGTAATAGTATGTCCCACCCTCATTGTTCTCATCTGTAGCTGATTAGCTGAATAACACTGCTGTATCTCCTTCATGTCCTCCACTTAATCTTTACTCAAAAGGCCAAGGTTTTCAGCATTTTAAAGTAGTTATCCTGTGCGATTTTCCTGCATTTTTACTTTATTCTTGATTTGTTTGGCTGCCCTGGGTTGATTTTCTGGCTTCTGCTAGAGCCTCTTCCTTTGGTTTTCCCCTTTGGTTAATAAATCAATTGCTCTGCAGTAACTGTCCGCTGCTCTTTTTTCGGAGTCTGCTCCATGTGTTTCTCATCATTTTCACTATGATGATAATAAGCACAATTTAACCTTTGCATCATCTGATCCTGATATTTGGCTTTGTTTTGCTTTTCTGTTTGTTGCTTGAATTCCTTTTTTTTTTTTTTTTTTTTTCCCTTGTTTGCATTGTATTTTCAGCTGGGCACTGTGTCTGATGACAGCGTCAGAAAGACCAATGCATTTTTTTTTCTAGCAGTTGGAGATATGCGAGTATGATTCACTGCTACAGTGACCATCACCAGCCCTCCCTGTAGGCTACTCCATCAAATCAAACTTTAATAATCCCTGATGTGAGCTGAAGGGGAGGGCTGTGCCACACCACAGTGTGAAAGAAGGGGAAATAGTGACAGATAGGACAAGACGAGACGAGACAAGACAAACGGAAAGGAGGACAGACAGGCAGTGTTACTGATTGAGCAGTCCAAGTGTTATGCTGATCTAAGCTGATCTAAGGAAAAAAAGGCAGTATGAAACCAGGGAGACTAGAGAAGTGGGGTCTTGATAGGTTAATAAATCAATTGCTCTGCAGTAACTGTCCGATGCTCTTTTTCTGGAGTCTGCTCCATGTGTTTCTCATCATTTTCACTATGATGATAATAAGCACAATTTAACCTTTGCATCATCTGATCCTGATATTTGGCTTTGTTTTGCTTTTCTGTTTGTTGCTTGAATTTCAATTCTCTATGAAGAGAAAGTTACTTTGCTATGACAGTCATTATATGTGTTATTTATCATAAAGTTTATGTGAAGCACTTTTATATGGTTATAAAACTGACTAAAATTAAACTGAAGCTTTTTAGTGACTTACCAAATAAAGGAAGACAGTTGGAAGGAAACTGCTTATCATAATAGATGCATTTTAATGCTTTTAAGTGCCTTATTTGCGTCAGTGTCTAACAAGGAGAAGAACAATGTATTAAATAATAAAGGATGCCCCTCAGCAGCTAATTTTGGTTAAACCCATACTGATTGTATTTAGCTGACATGTCTGATGTTGAAAACAGACAGAAAATAGTTAAACTGAAATCTTGTTAAATAACGTGATTAAATTGTAAGAGGGTTTTCCATGTCAATACACCCTTATGCTATATATTTATGCTGATGCATAAATATTTCTTCACTTGAGTAGCTATATCTTTACTGTCTATGTTGTGCCATTGATGCAATCCATTCACTGAGCTTGTTTACATCCAGGGAGAAGAGCATCAGTAGCTAGTAGCCAAATCTGTGGTGCCCTCTATGCCTGGAGATCTCTTTGACAGTTAGGCCCCATCTACACGAAGACAAACCGAGGTCTAAACGCATACATTTTTTGCTGAATCTGCGTATCATCCATACCAAGACGGCGTTTTGGGGGTCTGTAAACGATCATTTCTGAAACCAGGTTCCAGAGAGGAAAGATTTTGAAATGCTGTATACGCAGCTCCGTGATTACTGGCTCTCCGTAACTTTTCAGATATGCTTACGTCATATTTTTATATCGTCACTGCCACGCATGCGCCACACGCGGCAACAATAACAACAACAATGGCGGCGTACTGTGTAGCATATGTGCTGATGAAGCTAGTGACCCTACTATCCCTGTTGCAGCAAAATCTCCTTCTTCTCAATCACCACCGAGTTGAACAAACAGTTATCGAGAACACATTATGGTGGTCTCTGTTTACAACTTTTGCCACAAGTGTGCATGTCCACTGTTTTTTCATCTGTTTCAGCTTGTTTCCGTCATATCGTTACAGCGCCCCTAGAGGTCTGGCATGTGTTTTATAGCGTTTTAATGCGTATCGAGTGGATTCATGTAGACGCACATATTTTCTGAGACGCCTTCGTCTTTATGACGATCATTTTGGAAACAGTTAAGCGTTTTGTCTTTGTGTGGATGGGGCCTTAGAGTAGTTGGCTGTGACTGCAGGTCTGAGCTGATAGACGATACTGACTGGCAACAAAATTGCTGCTCGTCAGATGTCTGTCACACACTTAAAGGATTAGCAGAGAGGTTAGTTCATTTTATGCCACAGATTTCTACTTATTTCATGTTCCATCTAGCAAGTAAGCTTCTGAGATAAGACAAGATCAGGGAAGCAAGCCTACAGGACCAACCCCCGTATCAAAAGGGCCCCATCTAGCTTCCAAAATATTTTGGCTTAATGTCCAGACTATTTGTTGATGTGTTACAGGAGAGTACAGTGAATAAGTTGTATGACACACCTACAGACCGGAAAATTGACTTCAGTTTTACTGATATATTGTTTTTTTGAAAGAGCCCATTTTGTTCTTTTTTAGTTTTACTTGCTCTTGAGTGTGTTAAAGATGTCTCCTCCATGTCAAAGAGTACTTCTATGAACAGAACAAAAAGTAAGCCTTCTCCTTCTCTCCTGCTTTATGGCAACGGCAGCTACCCAAGATGTCTTGTTCCCATGTGAGGGAATGAGCCTTAAAGAGTCAGGAGCTTTGACAGAGCATCTCAGACAGAGAGAGCATGCAGCACAGTCAGGGGTGCTCAGTATTAGGGATGCAAGATATTGGAGTTTTGCCAGTCCGACATGCTGATATTTCCAAACTAAATGTTGCAATACCAATATTGGTACTGAAATTTTAAGAGCTGAAATTCTACCAAACTAACATGATCTTTCCCTTTCATGATGGCAGTATATCTGAGTTGTAACAGACGTGAAGCAAGAACGAGCTTTTTAGTTTAAAATTCAGGCAAATGTGAAAGGCATTTCTTTATTTTTTAATCTTTGCAAATATGTTTGAACTACAATAAATTTCAATTCAATTCAACAAGTGGACATTGGGTGATGTGATTGCCATTACAGTACATTGTGTATTTTGCCAATATATCAGCTAATATTTGGGATATGTATGGCAAATATGCATTGTTAAATTATCAACTGTAAATATTGGCAAAACAACAAATCAGCCATTATGATAATCAATTTTGTCAGCAATTATCTGCTGATACCCATATTGGTCCGACAGTATTGTGCATCCTAACTAAGTGTGGGGACACTAGCAGTTTTCTTAAGCATTAGTTAATTGGGAGCTCACCATACAGATCATAAAAAATGAAAACATGAAGCTGATGTGAGGTGAAATATTACTTCCTTAAGCTGTTTTGGCCTGATATATCCCTGTCACACTTTAAGCCCTCTGAATCATTGTTGAGAGAAGTTGCTTTACGTTTATATTGCACTTGTGCCTGTGCATGAACAAGTATACTGTGCCTAAACACACCTTTTCCCACAGTGTAGACCCCCCCAGTATGAATGCAGTGTTGGTCTGTTAGCTTTAAACAAGGACAGGAACTTTGAAGGTGAGCTAAAAGAGATTTGTATTTTACTCATAACTTAATAGGACATATCACCATGCATATTTAATATACTATGAAGAAGTTAAAAACCCATTTCATATAAAATGTTAGAACTAGGGATGGGAATCAAAAACCAATTCCAGTTGAGAATCATTAACAGCTCCATCAAAGAATCGATATCATTAATCTTTTTGCTTATCAATTCCCTTATCAATTCCTTCCGCTGACAGAGTTCAGAAGCATCAGAATTGTGGCTTAATTTTCATTGCACCCACTACACAACCTTAAGTGAGTGGAAACACCAGCAACCTGCAGAAGCAGATATCTGTGCTGTGACGTGTTTGACATTGTTGCCACTGAAAATCAGACCAACATATGCCCACTCGCAAAATCTGCAGGAATCGGTAAGGGAACCGTTAAAGAATTGGATCGATTAGCAGGATCGTTAAGAGCACTGATATTGATAAAATCTTATCAATTCCCATCCCTAGTTAGAACAAAGCCTGTACAAAATCTTTGGACCTTAAAAATAATTAGCTTACTATCACAATGCACTCTGAAGATCATTTTGTTGAATTCATAAGTAAAAGCTTTTCATCATGCTGGTTTCATGTTTCAAAAAGACTCACAGCATGCAGTAATTTGATCCTTTTAGTAAAGTGGTGTTGAGCCAAGACAAACAAGCATGGCTACACAAGTGTCCAAGTTTAGAGCGAGTTGAATTTTGAGCAGTACTCCGCTGGGGAAACTTCTCTTTTTATGCCTCACCCCTCAACCTAATTTTCCACGACTGAGAGCTGATCATATCTGCAGGCTCCATCCCTCAGGCCTCCAGTGGAAACCTATCTCTGAGGGGTGTGAGGAGATGCATTCATACTTTTATATCATCTCTCTTTTCTCTTTTTCTGCTAATTGAGCCAGTTCAACTAATTAGAGGAACATTTCTCAGTAAAATGCTGTGATGGATCGGGACAGAAAAGATAGAAAATCACACATAATTTGACCTGACGCCGCTTCAGTGTGGGATGTGTGTGGATGACTCAAGAGTCCACGTTCAGCTCCTCACTGCCAGTCATTAAGGCTGAAGGAGAAGAATGTTTTTGGGCATAGTGTGACCGAATCCTCCCCCAATAAAACCCCTCAGTCCACCTGGACACCTCCACCAAACAGTCAAACAATAAAGTGAATCAAAGGTCAAGTTCTGGGGACCTTAAACTGAACTCTCACTTGTGAATACAATATCTCAAGATTACTTCAATTTTCTTCAAACAATGCACAGATGGCCCCAACTGTTTTGTACTTAAGCCTTATTTGTCATTTAAGGCAATATAGTTGCAGACTGTCCATTGAGGGTTAGCCTGGGCAGGTATATGAACAAACACACGTTGTGTCCAGTATAACCCAGTAACCCAAGGTCAGAGAGGACAGTGGCCTGATCTCTGCAGCAGAACAGAGAGACATTCAAAAGAACTATTTTTGCTTTCATGGGCTGTTTTTCAGTGGGTGTTTGTCATTCCATAACTTAAAGCTGGGATAGCATAAATTTGAAAGTAGCATCTCCTCAGGGCTCCGCCTAACCTCCCACATAGCTGTCAAATCTCCCGTTTTGCCTATGAAACTACCGTATTTTCCGTATTCTGTCCTCTTTCCCGCCGTCCTCCTGTATCAGTATTCTCCTGTAAATCTCCCGTGTGATGATATAATAATAAAAACATTCCTCTGCCTCTCCAAACTGAGCTCTGTCTCTAGCCTGAAGGGGGCGGTAATGCTCCAAAATGATGGATGCCAACCGCCGTAAAACTGAAGAAGAAGAAAGAGCCTCGCCAGAACGTCCAGCTGCAGGAGCCTGGGTGGCAGCTATCGCGAGATTAGAGCAGCAGAACAAACTTAGAAAAACAAAGAGTTTATTTTAGATTTCTTGTAAATCTGTCTTAAAATGTGAGGGATACTGGAAGTTGGTTGGGGTTGTGGGACGGATCACGGCGGGCTTCCCTTATTTTCAAAAATTGAAGGGTAAGCATTCTCCCGCGGACTCTGATACGTATGAGCTCAGCTACACACGCACCGAGTCTGTGCACATGGGGAAAATGCACGCGCAGTAGGCGGGCAGAATGGCGACGGGATTTGATTGGTTTAAAAACAGGTGTCCCAGCATGATTATTGGTTGGGGTTTTCCCTGTTTTACTCCTGCTGTAGATAGCGGATATTTTTCACTCTGTTTTAAGAACATATTATGAGTTGATTACCATCGGGTCATAAAGACCATTTTAACCAGTATTACAAAAAGTCTATCGAAATCAAATCGCCAACCCCAGCTTTAATCAATCCTCATAGACCCTTTCATCCGCTGAATCAGAAGTCATTCTCCCTCCACCATGATAAAGAATCGTCCAATTCCAAAAAAAGACACCTTGAGGAGGCTTCTGGAGTGTCTAAGAGTGAGGATACACCAGTGTCTCCTCTCAGGATGTCTTTAAAAATGAGATGCACTGTAATTGGTTTGGAGGCACAGCCTTGAATGAAATGCCACACCTTCTGTCTGCTCACTAATGTTTGTACACAGGTTTTCTGACAGTGTTAAACTCTTTAAATAGGATAATTTATGTCTGAACAAATTGTTTTATGTGATGCTAAATTATTGTGACATAATGTTTATCTTTTTGATATCAGAGGCTGTTTGTGCAGCATGATGTTTGTTGTGACAGCCAATCAGCTGAGCAGCTTATCATCAACACCTGATGCAGCTAAGACAGAAGAAGGGAAGGACTTCTTCATGATATTTTGTGCCTTCTCTGTCCTGAGTCTCTTCCTCGCTTCTCTCTTTTGATTTATCTCTGGGTAGAGGTAAATCATCACTGGGCGGAGGTAAGATGCGAGTAAGGAAGCAGGATGGACCAAGTTATGTAGTGAGAAAGACCCAATGACATTTAGGAGTACAGTCGGCTGAGTCATCAGTTGACATGGTAACTAATTAAACAGCTACACCTACCAAGCATGGAGCAATATGATTAAAATGGAATGCATATAGTGCTTATGCTGATCTGATTTTATTATTGATCTATCTCAATCCATCACAGCTGAATTGCCAACATCCTCATCTGGAAGTCAAGCGCTCTCGTGTTCCATGAGTGTCATCCAGTTAGATAATGCAGAGTTAGATATATTTACAGCCATACATACATTCAGAACACAAGTGAAGAAGTGAGCAAGCATAAGCTTTAACAGGAAGTTTATCTCGGGATACACTATTTCTGCTCAGCATAGAGTCACAATGTCTGTGTGTTAAGTGTGTGCAGTCACACTACCAGGAATAGGAATCAAAAAAACATTTCCAGTTTAGAATTGATAACAAGTCCCTCAAGGAATCAAAATCATAGGTCTTTTTGCCCAACTATTGTCTTGGAAATCAAGAACATCACACTCTCATCAGATGCAGCCAGCAGGTATAGCAACAAAGAAGGCAGAAATCTAACCATGGCAGAAGTGGTCATAATTGTGACTTAATTATTTGCTTATTCATTCATTCATTTTCAGTTTCTGTCCCAGCTGTCATTGGGCGAGAGGCAAGGGTACACCCTGAACCAGTCGGCAGTTGATCGCAGAGCCACATAGAGAGACAGACAACCATTCACTCTCACACTCATACCCAAGGGCAATTTAGAGTCACCAATTAACCTAATGAGCATGTTTTTGGTCTGCGGGAGGAAGCTGGAGTGCCTGGAGAGAACCCCTGCATGTATGGGAAGAACATGCAAACTTTGCAGTTTGCATGCTCCTTGCTGAGGCACGTGCACTACCTTAAGCACTACCGTGCCACCTGACTTAATTATTTAACAGAAAAAAAAAAAAGAACAATGTTCAGTAAGAAAACATTCATCTATGCAGCACAGCACTGAATATCACAAGTGACATGTACTTGACATGGTAGCTACTTAAAACCCATCTTGGCCCACATTTGTATGCATAGAAAATCCATAGAAATCAATAAGGTGATTGTTAACAAATTCAATTGATATGAAGAATTGACAATAGAATTGGTATCAATACAGTCTTATCAATTCCCATCCCTGCAAGCTACACGATAGATATGTGAGGGCGGGGTCATCCTTCAATCTTCCTGCACTAGACTTCAGGCACCAATGAGACAACTTATCTCTCCAGAAATTGTAAACTGTTAATGCTAGGAAGCACACCCATTACTGCTAAAAATATTTGAAATATCATGCATCACAAAAAAACAA
Organism: Scarus forsteni; assembly: GCA_036419115.1. Classification (NCBI taxonomy): domain Eukaryota; kingdom Metazoa; phylum Chordata; class Actinopteri; order Labriformes; family Labridae; genus Scarus; species Scarus forsteni. The sequence continues at coordinate 22,443,385 of JAZDUH010000451.1, read as the reverse complement.
CAATCCCTGTGCACATTTTAGTGTTCTCCTTTTCTGATTGATCAAATTAACAATTAATTTTGCAAATTTTCCTAGTCAGAGATTAACTATTGGATAGGTCTCATCTCTTATCTTGTCACAAACGTCATTTTTAGTCATTTATTTCTGCGACAGAGCTGATGCTGTTACCATTGGCTACGGTTAAACTTCGTGCTTCAACTTCAAATCACAAAGATTAGAGTGCTAAACTTTTCTAACATTTTTGTAGTCCTTGTGTAAAAAACAGATTGCCCTTTAACACATTTCTGACACTTTAAACTGTCCACAGTGATAGCCTTTAAGCTGACATCAATAATTAACAATAGATAATAAATCCAAACATGTTTTCATCCTCTCTTTCTCACATGTAACCAAAGTTTGACTTTAAAATTAAAGAGGAGACATCAAGGATCAGTCTCTGTAATAATGTAGCATAAATCTGTTGTCACATCTTCCATTGTGTTTGGAGCCTCCTCTGGGTGATTGTATTGATCCTGGTTAAAGGTTTTCTGCTGATGATGAGAGGGGTTTTTGCACTCCCCTGTTACATAACACACACACACACAGCAATGATATAACGATGATGAGGACGATGACGGGGATGGATGGCGATCACAGATGTACCAACACACTAACACATCAAGTGTGATTTCTGAATAAGCACATTCTGCCCGGAGCCGCTCGCACTGCCAATTCTGATCACTCTGTTTTGGTTGCTAGTGACATCAGTAATCATATTCATGAATCTCCCAAAACTGTTGACAGCAAACAGACAAATGCACCATCTAATTTGAGTCTGTATGATTCTGTGTCATGGATCTCACCAGTTTGCCCATGCAGCGCTGTTGTCCCACTCCGTTCTCACATTTGTGGTGCAGACTCATCTTGCAGGCTTTGCAGCGGAGGCCGTGCTTCGCCGTGTTTCCCGCCAGGAACACTACATGTTTGGCTGTCGTACCTGATACAAACACAGAAAAAAGAGGGTCAGGTTTAGGTCTGTCATGTCAGGACGCAGACTCCTGTAGTGTTTCTTACTTAACATCGCACTACACATAAACGCATGAGAAATTTTAATTCTTCAGAGCCTCATTTATTCATTGTTTTAACAGACATACTCCAAGCCAGAGCTTTTGGAGTCTTTCCCAGAATGCACTGGGAAAAACCTGTGAAGGGACATGTGGACGATTTAACAGGGACAAAATTAAGCAAATGTGACACATGATGTTCACTTCTGCAGGATGATTTTTAACTTGACAGATTATAACCGAGTCCCTGCCATCTCATTTTAAACAGTTTCAGACAGATGCAACAATACACTCAGCCCATGGTTCAGTGCGTACTCTAGTCTTTTTCTCATAGTAACAGTTTAACATTTGGGCCTTTTATTTATTTTTTAATTGATTTGAACATTTTATAAAACTGAACCAATCATACAAACAATTACACTACTCAAACACGAAAAATATTTACAAATGGACAGGCATTTTCACAAGGTCAAGTCCATGGTACATAATCCATCCACATTCAGAGACAGCTAGACCTCTGGGTGAAGCCAATAACTTCACTTTATTTAGTCCACAGGCTCTAAAATGTGGTCTCAATAGTCATCATCAGTGCATGTGATGGAGGACTGCACAGTGCATGTAAGCAGTGTGCAATGTGCATGTGACTGAGGAATAGCATGGATATTCTTAAGTAAACTTGCAGGAAATCTGGTTGTTTATTCAAGGTTATGATGAAATATATTGTGGCCAACAAGGGTATGCACACAGCAAAGGAACAAATGTGTTCCAAACAGCCAAATGCTGCAGGACACAAAAAAAGATGCAATCACAGAAACGCAGGAGAAGCAAAAACATACAAACTGCAAATTCACTCCACAAAATGTAAGTCAGCCAGGCCACTAGGGGACGCTGACCAAAAGGATGGACCTCTTACAGTCAGGAGATACCCAGGAGAAAGTCGGCTAAGAAGAAAGTGGGATGCTCCTAAGAAAGTTAGCAAACGTTTGGAGAGGAGAATAAAAAGGTATGTTTTTGTAAACACTTGGCCGTAATCTCTTACAGTATTATCATTTGTTTTTTAGGTGTTTGTGTTTTTCTGGTATTATCATCATTCCTGTGTTTGCAGCTTTTGGCCATTTGCAGCGTGTTTGTTCATTTGCTGCACGTATGCCCTTGTTGGCCACCGAAGAAATATATTTTTCAGGCTATATTCAAGATCACTGTTAAAAGCCAACCTTCAATTTTAATTCCAGGTTAACTCTTTTTGTTCACATAAATTCACATTAATTGCCATGGAAAGTTTAAAACTATTAAGCATGCTTGAAACTGTCACAGGGAATCTACATCATCAATGATCATCTAGGCAGTTTGGATCATTATCATCATATTTCTCTGCTAAATAAGATATCAGGACATTGTTTACTAGAAGATGTAGTCAGGCCCTGAATTGGCTACTCTTCAACACAGTGTTCTCTGCTCCTATCTTTGAGTTGCACACCCCACCTACTTAAACTGCAGTGTTTCATTCATCAGCCTCTCCACATTAACAAAGGAGGACGGTGTAACACAGTCCCAACGCTGTTATTAGCTGTTGTCTGGCAGCTCCTCTGGCTCTTTGTTGATTAATCAATGAACACGTGCCCCTCTCTGGCCCACACTCTGCATGTGTGCGTGTGAATATATGCCAATACCAACAATTCATTGATTAGATCCTTAGGGTGTGGGGAGTCAAAGGTTTCATCACTGAAAGTTAAAGTTTGATCCCAGTTTTATTGTCTTATTATCTATGCTGAGTGGGTAACGTCACAAAAATGTGTGCAGGATTTCAATCCATTTTATTCTTAAAAAGTAGCATATTCAGTTTGATAGGCAGGGTGAAGAGGGTCAATGAGCAGAAACAATACAGTAATGTGAACGTGAAACCAAGCAGAACACTTGATCCCCGAACAAGACGTGTAGATTGTAGGAAAAAAATCTCTGTCTGCTCCTCACGTGCTGAAATACGAGCTTGTGTCACGGTTTTCTGAGCTGTAGCAGAGTCAGGCACTCAAACCTCAATAATGACAGAGAGGCCTGGATCTGTTTCCACCATTTAAAGCTTTGGTGATGCTTGGCTGGGCCTCACTGACACGGAGGTGGCACGCTTAGTTAACCTGAGACGGAAACTGGGAGGAATGTGATCCAGGCCTCATCAGAAGGCAGAAGATCACCACATCAACAACAGAACAACAGCAGAGGCAAGGAGCAGAAACCTTCGCCAAGTTTTAGGTTACTCTGAATCAGCTTGATGATGTTTACAGAGTACATAGGATTTTATTCTCCTTTAACTAAACCAATACATTTTTCCTGAAACAGCTACAAGACTCTTAACTCATTTCAGTTTCTATAAAGAAAGGTAAAGAGGAATAAAAGGGTCCAACCATGTTTACTTGTTAAATATGGAAAGTAAAAAACCAGTGCCTTTTTACCAGACTGGTACAAAATATTTGCATCATTGTCCCCCTTCTGTAATGGCTGGTTTTTTCCCTTGATCTAAGAAGAATCTAGGACCTGTATGCATCTCCAGGAACTTTGATTCTTCTTTGCCATCATACCCTTAATGACCTATTTTTCTTTCTCTGTACAATACGTGTTTCTTGGGCCAGCAGCTCCTCCTGCATGACATTCCCCACTATATCTCTCCCTGGTTTCCCCCATGTACTGCCCTGTCTCTATGATAAGGCGTAATGAACCTTTGAAAACAGGATTTGAAAGGAAGTCAGCAAAGCCTCCTGGTTTCTGGGGAAGGACTTTGATTGTATTAAGTAATTTGTTGTGAAGCAGAAAATGTCTGCTTCTATGATACCAGATTGGAAAATTATTCAAGTTGTCTCTTGGTGTATTACTATCATAAAAAAATAAAACAAAATTCCTGTGGCAATAGCTCTCAAAATGTGTTGTGGGACATTCTGGTGTACCTTTAGACAGGTCAAGGTGTGCCTTGGGATTGTAGACAACATATATTATTACTGAAAATATGCAGCCATTAATTTAGTTTTTGTTCATTTGTTGTTGTTCATTTGTTGTTGTTCATGTTGTTCATTGTTCATTTGTCAGTTAACAAGAATCGTTAACAGCTCCATCAAAGTATGGTGAGTCTTTTTGCTAATTAATACCCTTATCAATTCCCTCCACTGACAGGGTTAAGTAGAGCATGAATTGTGGCCCAATTTTTTACAAAAAGGCGCCTACTGCACAACCTTATGCAAGTGGAAACACCAGCAATTTGCAGAGGCAGTTATCTATGCTATGACATGTGTTTGACATTGTTGCCACTGAAAATCTACAGGCCAACATTTGCCTACAAGGAAAATCTGCAGGAATCAATAACAGAGTCATTAAAATACTGCATCTATTAGCAGAATAGCATCGGTATTGATACAATTTTATCAATTCCCATCCCTAATCATTTGTGTAAATTCTGTAACTTAAAAGTCCCTCTGACCTTATTAATAAGCAGGTTCAATGAAAGATTTAAACAGATGGTATTACATTTTTTTTCAAACACGAAATTCAAAAAAAAGTTTGAAGTAATCATACACTGGAACTATCAAACTCCAAGGACATCAGTATTGAGCATCACATTAACCAAAATAAACACCTTTTGGCTGTCCGCTAAAAAAACACAATAACGACTCTTAACCCTGTTGGTTTTGAATATTAATGCAATGTTGAAATCTGAGTTGAATTTGCATTGTTGTTGTTTTTTTATGACTTAGCAACCTGTCATGTGGAGACATATAAAGTTAAGGTCAGTCAAATAATTCTTTAGGGAGATTTAAGTAAAATTTCATTATGATTTGTTCAAATATAATGTCAAGAGAACAAAAAAAATAAGTCTGGTTGAGAATTCCTAATAGATAAAAAAAATGTGTTACACAGTTATAGTCACATACTGGCATTTAGGTTTAAAAAGGCTATTTTGCATGGTTATGAATATGATGTGCCACTTGCAATGGTGTCGAGAAGAGATTAAAGATTATATGATGCAAAATGATAAACAATATAGAGGCTTGGCTATCTGGTAACTACATTTTCACAATAATTGTACGCTGTCCTCTCAGTAGAGATTGAATGGCCTCAGAAATATAAGAACTCCCCTTTTGAGTATCTTCATTAGTGCCTTTACTGAGACCAAGGAGTGTTTAGTGTGGGGTGGGGAGGGATGGAGGGACAGGCCTGATGTGAACCTGTGCCATCTGCTCTGAGGGCAACAGCCTATTTACATGGGGCAAGGGTATCAGAGGCCAAGCATACAAACTTTATGTGGATCTGTATTTAAATATACTCTGATTTTTTTTCATAAAGGACGCCATGACTAACATACCAAACTAAGAGACTTAGAAAAGAAGTAAAAAATCTGTCTGTAGTACAAGCTTTAGTCACTCCTCAACAAAAGGACAAGATGTTCAAAATTGTCCGTTTCTTCTTCTCCATCTTATCTCCTGTTTTTCCCACGCTTCCCCCTCCATTTCCCCACAGCTCCTCTCTCTCATGCTGCACAGTCCTTACGTTACACATTGATCCATTAAGCCGCTGTTCTTAACTTCACGCCTTCTGATTTCCCGCACAAATAACCTTCATCTCAACAACAACTGCTCAACCTCCTCCTCCTCTTCAAGTTTCTCCAAAAACTCTGACCTGAGCAGCATTCTTTGGTTTATTTGCAGACTTTAATTAGTTTCTCCCACAGCAATTCAGTTCTTTAAACCACTGAAGAACACATTTCCCCATCTGGAGATTTAAGGAGTATTTCAGTGCCATAGCTGGAAAACATCTATATTTATTGTTTCCATCTGTGATAAGGGGTCTTCTGACATTAAATGTATGGGGTACACTGACTGTTTTTAGAAATGTAAACCACTTGGGGCAACTGTGATCAGCACTCAGGCTGCAGAGACAACTGCTCTGATTTGAAGATCTCTGCCTCAAACGTGGGAGTTTACTGACTCGACTATTAACTGCTAAACGATATCACATGTTCTTTTTCTCAACCGTGGTGTCTTAAAGGTTTTGAAAAGGAAAAACATCTTTCAAAGTGCTGCCATGTTAGTATAACTGTGAGGCAGTGCTTGTTTTCTGCAGTTAAATATTCATAATGTTATTCTGTCTCATCCTAACACTGAATCATGTTAAAGTGTAGTGGAGCAGTAAAGCTCCTGTGAGGAACTGGTGGCTAGTTGTGCAACAGATTCAATTTACTCTCAATCCATCTTTATAAACTACAAAAGAAAAACAAGAGCATCAGTAAAAGATTAGCAATTTCTGCAGTTATTTTATATCTATATACAAGCAGCCGCAGGATTGATGTCAGGGTAAGTGAAGAACAGCAAGCAGAGACAGCTCTCACATAGATTTCAACTTCAAATATTAACCGGGAATGATCAATACATTCATTGATTAAAAGCTCAATTAAGTTTGTTTTGTTGTTTTTCTTAGAAAACACTGTTTAAGCAGAGTACAATCACCAAATTATAAAAGATCACACTTTGCCCTGAGGCTGCTCTGGATCACAGGAGCTTAAACTAGTAAATCCTACATTTTTGCCAAAGAAACTCAAAAATATTTTCGTGCTTGGAACAACATTCAGAGTGAAAAGATAAATAATGTTTATGGCTTTATTTTTAAAAATGTATTAAACATAAATTCAAAACACTGTACAACAGTAAGAGAGAGTTAGTGTTAAACACACTTTTCATTCAGACATAAAATAAATGAGAGACTCCAGTTTTTTTTCCCACTTTTACTTAAAGGTGTAGTCAGCAATCTTCTTATCTTCTAATCTAATGCAGTATTTGTCAAATTCACCGTATTTCTCCTCTCCATCCACAAGATGTCCCCACTGACAGCATGTTGAAAACAAAGTCTGGTTTCAATACACAGCCTTAGCTCTGAATTTCAGCAGGTAAATACTGTGGCTCAGGCCGAGTCACCAAAACAGGGTACACCCCCCCGATCATACTCATGCGCAGATCAGACAGAGGGGGGAGGGGAGTCGAGGTTGCGTGAGCGTCTTGAAAGTTAAGCGTAAGAGAGAGATACAATATGTGCAGTAGCAATGGCTGAAAAACAGCCCAAAAGAAAAAGTTCAGAGGGGTGAAAAGTGACCTATGACCATGAAAGAGCAAAGACCTGGGTCAACATTGATGTTGCTTTCCGACGGTGGAGGGAACTCCACCAATTGAAAGACCTGAAAACAATGCGGATGTCGCCGTCTTTCTGCTGGATAGGTAAACAACATTAGCTTTGTGGTGCTTCACATAACAGTAACAGCCGTTGGACATTCATCTTATTGTCTAATCTGCCAAAATGTACTGTTGTTGTGATGTTATCAATGGCAGCTGAGTTGTCTGACGAGTCGGGGTTACCTTAGCTAAGTTGGTCAGCTACGCAGTTTCTACGGCCGTTTCTATGACAATGCACGTCCAATCAGCTTTTGGGGGTGGAGCCAGGGGTGAGGTATGAAGGGAGAGGCGGGTCTAAATTTGTTTATAAACAACCTCTCCACTCGTTTTCTCCCACATCACTGACTATTTTAGGTCAAACATGTTGTCTGCTGACATTCATTTAGTCCATCAATCCACGCATTCATTATTTATAGCACTTATCCCTTATGAGGTCATGTAGGCTAGAGCCTATTCCAGCTGATATTGGTCAGGACGCAGTACACCTTAAATTGGTTGCAAGCCAACCGCAGGTTCACACAGAGATAGACAATCATTCATACCCGACAACACCTAAGGGTATTTGACCTAATTAGCATGTTTTTTAATCTGTGGGAAGAAGCTGGAGTGCCCAGAAGCCAAGCATGCACAGGAAGAACAGCTCCGCACAGATAGGCTCTGACTGACTTGCTGTGAGGCATGTGCTTCATCACTGTGCCACCCACATTGTTTTTTGTTTATTTTTATTGATTTCAATAATAGCAATAATTGAATATTAGATCTATGCTCTAATTATGTTACTTTAAATGTTCTCTGTTTCCTCCAATGTTTCTGCTCTGTTTCCTAATCTCTTTCAGTTGAACACTTTGGGCCCTATGTTTGTTAAAAAAAAATCTACATAAACCTGAGTTGAGTCAATTTCAGTAATTGACTCCTATGCAAATGCCAGTTTAAGAAAATATGAAGATGGAGTATAATGTTTTGAGGGGTGCACTCCAGCTGGCTCTCTATATGGTATTAAATGCAAATGTTCACAAAAATGAAGCTGTAAACATTTTATTTTTCTCGATCTTTGTTGTAAATTGCATTTCACCCTCTGTCAGCCACCAATAATCCCTCCAATCAGTCATGCAGACATTTATTTAATAACCTATTTGTGCCGCAACTTGCAATCAATATCTCAGCATTAGCCTGTTTTCCATGAGGACATTTTCATGTACCAGACAAATGTATTCACTGTGAGACTTAGCACAGAGAAATTTGCTTTATAAGGACAAAAGCTGCATACTGCATGGGACATTTAGTCCATATAGAAGAAGAAAACATGGGTCACAGAAAATAATGGCAGGAGTAACCTTAGAATAACAAATTCCTCATGGGTCTTAGTACAGTAGTGATTTTACTTTCAACACTTGAACATTTTTCTTTTTTTAAAGCCCATTTATCTGTTTTCCCATTAAAATAATTAATGTTTCCTGTCCTTAAAAGACTAAAAGTTGTTCAGCCCTTTAAATCAATTTGCCTCTCGTGAAATCTGCAAATGGAGCTGATTCTGATCTGCCAGTTGTATAGTAGCTCTAAAGCATTAATTGTTATTCACTACCCCCGAGTTAAATATAATTAATGATCTGAATAGTGCAGAATCAGAGGATTAGAAGACAACTGAACTCTTCCAGGAAATTGTGTATTGCTCTTGAACTAATAACTGAGTCAGGGAGTATTATTTAATAATGGATGACATATTTAATATATACAAGCTCTTGTATCAGGAAGGATCCTCCTTTAAAAAGAATGGTGGGTGTTGATAAATTGTCATTCTGCCTTCTCAAATAATAGTGTATTTATCATTCTATATATGTTAGGTGGGTGTCACAGTCTCCAGCCTCCTTCACCCAGTATTCTCCTTGTCAGTGGGATGTACACACATACATAAGTGGAGTTAAATCTACAACGAGGAGTCCAGTGCTTTCTTAGAAACTGACTAAATGTAATACCTACATATTTCCATAAGCAAAAAGGCTATCAGCAACACGACTGATTACAGTATCTATGTGGTTCTTATGATTTAAATAATGGCTGCTGAGGTGTAGGTGTTAAATTAGGGAATAAACAGCAGCCTTTTTTACATTTCCAACCATAAATACTGCACCAATGCAGATGAGGAGCTGGGAAAGAGAGAATCTGACGATTTGCAAGAGGTACTATGTAACTTATAACAAAGTACTCCATGTCTGGTGTTTGAATTACTCCTGCTTTACTACAAGTCTTTAAAAGCAAAAAATAGATGGTCCACTGCCTCAACTGTGTGTCCCTCTCTCTTTAAGATGCAAAGACACACATCCACAAACAAAGCTCATCCTCCACCCTCCCTCAGCTGCGGACCAAACTCTGTTCTCATTAAAGCAGGACAAATGAAGAAGAGGGCAGCTTCTGTTTCCGGGGTTAGTCCATAGGGCTGCACACCTATCACCAACAGGCCATGACATCACCCTGCCATCATCAGGACTCTGCAGATCCTGATGGCACAGACCAGTATACACAGGATATAGTATTTTTTTTATCTGAATGGTGCACAGAATTTTTGCTTTATACGAATTTATTGATTACTTGGTAAGTGTAATTTAAATTTTTGATCATCCCTTGTTATTAACTCTGAGCACTGATTTATGGGTAAGAGGGGACTTACTCTGATCTTCTGAATGCATGACAAAAGTCAGGACTGCTAGTGATCAGATGAAGTCTAAATGTGGTTCTTTACATGACTTTGTTGAACCACCTATCTCCTGATGAATGGCATATTTAATGTGCTACCAACTGTGATATAAGGAGCTTGTTTAGCAGATGTTACAGGCAGCACTTGTCATAATGAGAGGCTGTAGAGGCCCTCAAATGTAAGGACTATCTGAAGAGGAGGGCAGGGGACAAAGAAAAAGTAACATCTGGTTTGAGGGGAATAGAGGAACAGGGCTGGCATAGCTGCTGTTGGCTATCTGGTACCTCAGCATATGGGTGGAGGAGCCTGCCTTAGAGAGAAGAAAAGACAAAGATGCTTTGTTGAATTATTATTAGGTCCAAGTTTCTCCAAAATCAACATTTCTGTCTTGGTTGAGATAAAGTTGATGGATTTTTTTTTCAAACTGGCTCCTAACAGCAGCTAGACAGGCCTAAGGTTTAGCAGTACTGAACCCCCATCCACAGACAAGTGGGGGAGTAAAAACTAAAATCAACACCATAACAGTGGAAATCAGACTTAAACAAATGTCAATACAGACTTATTCAATCAGGGTTTAACCACAGTGCTTTAAAAGCAAGCTGGAAAAACTCTTGTGGAGAAAGAAGAGTTTGGGCCCTAATTTCGTGGCGCAGCCCAGGGTGCGCAGAGCCTGGCGCATCCCGCCGTGCCAATTTGATAATTTGATGGACCGTCTGCACCGACATGGGTGTGACGGGGCACCAGGGGGAGGTGCCGACAGTGCCACGCCTGCACCTGGTCTACGAAATTAGAGCCCTTTAAGAGATTTCAATTGTGAGAAGACCAAAGCTCTTTTAATGCCCCACGACAGCAAAGGATTCAACCAGCAAGTTGTACATCTTGCAGCCATTTACAAAAAAATAGCAGTGGCAACAAGAAACAGAATCAGAGTCACGAGGGTTACTATAAAATTCCTAAGAGATGATGGGAAAAGATTTGACCGTTGCAAGGGAATATCACATGCTTAACCATACCATGTCATATCTTAAGCATATAGTAGGATATGTTGGGTAACAATTCATCAATTTTACCATGATATCCTATGTTAAAAGTTAATCATATGAGCTTCCATGCATTTCAAACTCTAAAAAGATTAGCCATCAAACAACATGCATTGATTTTGAGACTAGCCCCACCAGTTTTGACCAAAAACCTCAGTCCATCACAGGCTTTTTTTGAAAAAGTGTACAGCCAAGGACTGAAGGGAAGTTACAATGCCCTCCGTAACATGAAGTCAAAAATAATGATGTGTTTCAACATGAATAAATATTAAGTGTTACGAGAGAGATAGAGCAAAATCCAGTGTGATACAATACTAAACCATACTGCAGTTGGGATGGGTGGAATATGAGACGTGATACAACACTGTGCTGAATACAGTGTGACACAATATGATTCCCCCTGATACCACATTTGCATCACATTCTGTATGTCAATGTGACTTCACAAAACTAGCTTGTTAATCATGAGCCACATACCATCAGGCAGCACAGGAGTCTCACTGATAGGGGTTGGAATCTTTCAGTAGGTTTTGGTTTGATTTAATGCTGATTCTGGGGTCATGATTTCATTCAATTCTTGATTCAAACTGATTGTTATTCAACTTGGAATTGCACACAGTCAGTTTGTTCAACAGGGCCTTTATTCATGGATATTTGCTTGGGACTCCTATGTTAATGTCTATAGAAATACTGAAATGTAAATTGGATGAAATTTTAAAAAAGGTGCACTTGTCTTAATATGTTGTTTAGCCCACTGCCTTTTTTTAATCAAAACCATTAAAGAATGTCAGGTAACAAACGTTAAGTGTGCTGCCTTTTGTACCATGAATGCATTTTGTTAAATGGTGTGAACATTTTCTCCTCTGATCACACCTTCAAAGAGTGCTGCACTGTAACCATACCTACGATCATGTGATTGCAGACGTCACAGAATGTTGGCTTCTTAAAGATGTGCTCCATGAAGCAGTGTCCTGCGGAGTCCACCTGCAGCGGGTTACGTATCTGGGCACGTGACGTGGGAGGTGGAGCACATGGGATAGCTGGAGGAACTGGAGGGATGGGGAGACTGGTGGTATGTGGCGGGGCCATCCCGATGTTGCAGAGATGGCCCGTGCTGCTGCTCACATCAGAGAGTAACTCCGTCTTGTTGTCGTTGCTGGTTCGGAAGAAGTTATCTGCACTTTTGCTGCGGATACTCTTAGTCTTGAAGGAGAGGGAACGCTTGAGTCTTTGCAGCTGGAAAACAAGAGAGAAAGAGATGAGGAAAATGGAGTAAGTGTGGAAAAGGACAGAAATTTCATTAGTAAAGGGTTTTGGAATGGAAGAGGAGAGAGAAATGTGACACATTATAAATCAATGACTGCAACAGCTTGATGAAATTACAGCTTAGCGTCTAAAACCTTCAAGCAGATGTCAAAGTGTCACATGAAAGACAAAAAGATCCCTGCTCAGTGGAAAACTTTGGACGTTCCCTACCTGGAAAGTGATGCGATTCCTGGTTAAGGGCAATTTATCAAATCAACACTATTTCTCACACGCTGTGCTGCCTATTGTGGCTGTGGCTCCGATCAATCTCATAAGGCTTATCTCGTACAGTACTGCTATTCATAACACTCCATAGTGACAACTCCTCATTTAACCTCCCAGTGCGTACTTCCTCCTCAGTAGGACTCACTTAATCCTGAGCTCAAGTGTGCAATAAAGAATCTCTGAGCAGCAATATTGTGATTTTATGGCTCTGGGTTTTGGCTTCTGTGTGCGGGTCCCTGATGAAGAGGTATTTTCTTCATAGTGATTATGGAGCAGGAATCTTAATGATCCATTAACTCTTGCTTAAAACCCTGTATATGTTATACTTCAACAATTAAATAACTGGGTAGAAGGGTAATAGCAAAAATAAAGCAAACTGTACACCGTTTCATTTTTTGTGTGTAATGGGAACAGAATACAAGGTGTTTTTGGTATTTGAATGGTGAAAAAGTCTTTATATTTTAATACAGTCTGATTTAATGCACTTGCCTTAAAAAGAGACAGGTTTTAAAAATGTAAATACATTTTTCTATTAATATCATTAATTTACATGATAGATATCGTATAGTGTAGATTTGTGTAGATTTTAAAATGTGGTATTTGAAATGTAACAAGTTATTGCAACATTGAGCTAGTGGGAACAGGACTTGAAAATAAGGAATAAAAATTAATATTTCATATTTCTCTGTAGAGAATAGGGCTACAACAGTAAACTAAGCCCACTGTTTGGAACATACTGTAGCTGCATTTTTCAATCACAATTTTTGGTTTTAGTTTGAAGCCTTGGTAATTGAGATGGTTATAAAAAACAAAATTTATTCCATTCTGAGGCATCTCTGACAAGTCTTGTTGGAAAAAAACAGGGATTGAGAAGAAAAGGCTTCTTTTGGCTTCTTTGAAAGAATCTTTCCTTTTTGCCTCATAAAATAAGAAAATCAAATATGTACTTTATCCAGTTAATGATAAATTAACATATAGAAATAATAATTTAGGTGCTTTTTCCCTAGGTAACATCTGTCATACCAGTTTACTGCTGCTGTAAAGACAAACACACATTAACAAATCTGACCTCCAAAAACAGTGTTTATTCACCTTTTTAGACAAAAATATATATTTTTCTTGAAAGTACATTTCATCAAATCAAAATGACATTTTATCCATTTGTGATTGTTAGGTTTCTAAGCTTTCATTACACACATAACCAATATCTTAAAACTAATTAGGGATAGTTTGTTTCTGACAATCGACCTCCCTGATCTGACACAACAGATGGACAGTTCAAAATATGTCCCGAGTCCATCAGAGCAACAGTCCACAGAAAGTGTTAAGAAATGGGCCAACCCTTTCAAAAGCATATTTAGCAAGTGACTGGATGATCGTTCTGTCAGCCACATTCACGTATGGCCAATCAGAATGTAAAGGATGGGCACAACTGCTGTAAAGCACAAAACATGGGTCACTTAGTAGAACAAACTCTCCCCAAAACATGTCAGAAGTGGAACAAAAAAACCCAACAAAATTAAAGCAAAAATTGCTTTCAGTGTTGATATTTGTTTTCAAATTGTTAAATTAATGTGGTGCAGATCTAATAAAACTGCGACTGAAGCTAATCTCTGCACAAACAGTCTCTTACTACTGTAGTCTTGCTCGTACCACAACGGTTGTAGATTCGAGTTGTAACTGTCTGATTATAGTCATTAGTCAGATCCAGCTGCACTGCAATATAACACCCTGCCAACTTCAGCAAGGACTGAAAATGAGCTGTAGTTTTAAACCAACTGGAAATTTGACTTTCTGGGTCTGCTTTGGAGCAGACAAGGATATTTTTGCCCTCTGCAGTGGACAGTATGTTATGTTTATTTGGAGATTGTAGTTCCCCTGTAATAACAAAAACTTTTATGCACCAGTGTTTAGATAAGATGAAGCTATTTTCAAAGATCTGGCTAAAAGGCTGGATGGCAGAATAAGCTCCGACATTGATTTTCAGGTTTGGCAAATGCTTAGCTTCACCCTACTCCCACCACAGAGAGGCATAGTGCTACAGTGGGTGAATATTGCTGCCTCTCGCTTTAAAGCAGTAGTACCGTTTCTGGCCTCAAATGTAGGGCATTGCTACTCGTGCACAAACACAGCAAAACAAATCCAGAGAGGACAGGGCAATGATGAATGAAAGCTGTGATAAAGAAAATACCACAATTCCCACATGCCTAATGAAGTGTCGACTGTTTATTGAAAGTTGCTGCATCACAAGTGAAGGCACAACAAGATATTGTAACAACACAATAAACACGAATAAAAAATGACACTTTTAAACCAGATGGTATTGAAATCTGGAACAAACGGTTTGTATTACTGATTTACTTGTTGTGCCTCTCCCCACTTGTAGAGATACAATATAATGGTAAGCTCCCCTTGCCCTTATGCTCTTTGTAAAGTGTCAAAACTTTAGCAAGATTTCGGATGGAAAGGAAAGGTGCAATAAAATAAATGTTAGAGAGTTAACAATGAAAGTAGAGGCATGCACTGAAGGGTGCATCAAGTCACCATCTGCACTTCAGATTAGTAAAATTGCATGCAGATGGGTGAAATGATAACATGAGGTACACTCTTGCAAATGAAAAAATAAGCGAGGACTGACAGACTGCATCAGAACTGAGCAGACTCGCAGAGACCATGCAGCTTATATCTGTCCCTTTCTCTGCAAGGCACATAAAAAATGAAATAGGTCTGTTTGTTGGAAATATCAACCACATGTATATTTTATGACTGCACCTTTTCAAATACAAATAAAATCAGGAAAAAAGCTATTTGAAACCACCACAATACACTCCCAGAACTGGGCAGTTTTCATTTTTAAGCAGGGCTTAGTAATATTGGAAAATGTTATATTGCATTATTCTTCACTTTTGCACAAACTGTTACGCAAAAGTTGGATAAATGCAGGAATTTTCTGTACTTGTTAAACATTTTACATCAAAAATGGTCTGATTTGGGGTTTTCAGGAATTTTCAGAATTTAAATCTAAACACTTTCCTTGCTTTGTCACCGTATTGGACAAACAGTATCGAGGATGTGATAAATTTCTAGATAGTCCAACCTTTACAAATAGTTTGTTGTTCGTCATTGATGAAGAGTTCATATTTTGTTTCAATCAGGCTTATATGTTATATTTCACTGATCCATCTGGGAAATAGCTAACAGAAAGGGCTTGGGGAGAACAGAACTTTTCAAAAGCATATCCAGCAGAGGGCTGAACAATGTTTCTGCCAATCTCATTAATTACTGGCAAATGAGCTAATGTAGTAGGTGGGGACTACTGCTGTGGTGTACATGATTAAACTCAAGTCAATTCGTAAATCAAAGTCTTGAGCAATCAGGTCTGGAAGTGATGTGAAATGTCCTCTCTGTTGAGAAGTGTTTTCAGTGTTTGTTTTTCATTCAGTAAAATAATGACCTCCAGATCTGATATAACTGTTACTGAAGCTGTTAGCATCTATGCTAATTTCTGTACAAGTAGTCACTTTCTGCTGTCTTCTCCCTCGTAGCTGCCACTCTTCCTGCTCTAAAGGATGCTGATTGGGCTGTGCTGCAATGCACTGCATGTTTAGGAGCTCTAGAAAAAAGGACAACCTTTGTGGGAGTTATATTATCGCTGGCTGCCCAATGTTGATCTGTCCTCTACTTTGTTGATTTTCAGTTTTGCACTTACACATTATTTCATTAGTTGAATTTTGGTCACAATGTGTCTGTTCTAGTTCATATTTTTGGCTAACAAGCCTTTGCAAAGTGTGTGTGTAGCTTATTATTACAGCTTTGGTGTGGTGAAGATCAATCATTTCTAACAGGTCACACTGGGAACAATCAATTTGGAGCCCTTCTGTCATTACCAACCACCCACCACATTTACATAAAGGCTCACTTGCACATCAACACACAAACAGACATGAGCAAATTCTCCTGCAGGCTGTCTACCTACACACTCTCTAAAAAATAAGGTGGCAATGTGTTTAACTTAGTTGAACCTGACCTGTGAGGCAAAGGCACAAGTATTTAAGTTTTCAAAACAAAAATCTATATGAAAATATATTTTCCTAAAGAGGAAATGTGAGCGTGCATTTAGGAACACGTGCTAAATCAAAGAAAACCAAACCTATAAGAGTGTTTTCACAAAGCAGAGTACAGTACACTTCACTTGCTTACAGGGATGAAGTAATAAGAAAGACCTCAGAGGACTTAAATTCACAAATTTAACTTTATTCCATTTTCTAAGATTAAAAAATTACCAGATGTATTCTCATGATATCAATACTGCACATTTATGCTAACTTCAGCCAGGGCCAAAAGTCCATCCTTCTATTTGAGCTATACTTGTCAAGCAATATTCCAAAGGGGCTTGAGAGATTTTTCACACTTTAACAAATGTTCACTTTGACTCAGTTATGAATTAATGGAGTTTATTGGTTTAAGGTCAAGGTCATTTTAACTCATGTTTATAGCACACCTCTGGCTCACTGATGACCGGATCATCTTTTGGATTTCTCTGGACCCAATGAAAGTCTTCAGTCTCCAGTCAAAATGATTTTCCTTGTCATCAAATGACACAAAAACTGCTTTGAGAAAAATGGCTGAAAAGAGATATACCTACCATAAATGATTGGATTGACATTGTCTACAATATATATGTTATGGAGAGAATTACCTTTAAGCTGAGATGTAAAATTGATATCTTTGCTGAAATCTGGTCAAAATGGCTCATTTATGTTTTAACAGTCAGACCTGATTTTGTTTAGTAATAACTTGCCCCATATGGGAGGCATACCTTTAAACTCAATTGAAAAGAAAGAAACCAATATGGGTATATGGTCATGATGTCATGTGAGTGGTTTACAAGTTGCCTGTGTGATGGATCCTCCCCCTGCCGCTTGTTCCTCTTTTGTTTGTAACTATGTTTTTTCACAAAAATAACAATAAAGAGTAAATTAAAAAAAAAAAAAAAAAAAAACTGCTTTGAGAGAATTCAATGTCTGTAATCAGACAGGTCCATCAGCTTCACTTCTGACTATGAGAGTTTATTTTACAAAGTTGCAGTTGCTCTGTCCTTTATGCCACAGCAGTAGTGTTCACCTATTACATTATCTGATCAGCCCATAATGATGTGATTGATGGAATTATCATCCAATCACTGCTGGTTGCATCTTTGAAAGATTCTATTCTCCTAAAATACTTTCTATGACCTGTTGCCCAGATGGGGCACATATGGTTATAAGGTTGCACTTGTATATAAAAAATAAGCGGATTAGACTTCAGAGGTCATCTTTTAAAAGTTAAAGGTCATTTGGTCACACATTCATCCCCTCAACGTAAATGCCGCTTCCTGGATCTCTATGGTCAAGATCATTGTAACTATTTATTCTACAAAACATGCAGCAAGATCGTCAAAGATGTAAAATGCCAGTCACTTTTTGCAACCCAATACTGCACTTTCAACGTTCAGCAACTGTATACCTCACTGATGCATACGTAAGAGCTCGAGGGATTAGTTCTAATTTTATGTCATTGTCTTGAAGCAACAACTTTGTTTCCCCTGACGAGTAATTTCCTTCAAGATCCTAAAGCACTGACCCAAACTCATGTGTACTCATTTTAACTATGGCATTGCTTGTGAAAAATAACATGGTTAATAATCAAGATCTTGAGGAAACAATAAAAACTTGCTTATCGTCACATGAAAGTGTAGTAAAATAAAATGTATGTGCGCATGCCCTTATAGTGCTTCCTATTAGGATGACCCAGGCAATGCAAAACAATCCAAAGAAGCCAGTTTATGCATGGTATTACAAAACAAAACCATAAATAAAAAGAGCCTCTACAATAATAAGTGATGATGGATTCCATCCTGTGCATCATCAGCTTAATCAAGCCATCAATCCTTAAAGCAGTAAAAGTTGTAGAGTACAACAACTTTTATCTTTTCATGCAGATGTGTTTTTTATGTTATGATGGACTTAATGGAGCTACAGGTTGCTCAAGAGTGTGGGCTCACCTTGCGTTTTTGATGCTCAGGCCTCACAGAATTCTTTCAGAAGGAACAAAAACACAAACACAGCTTTTCTTAATAGTCGGAGGAACTTTTTTGACTTCTTTCACACTGTCTTATATCACTTTATGTCTCCCTACAGGATTTTACAACCTGATTAATTGGATGTTGGTCATTTGGCAGATGGTTGGACATTACACAAGGAGTCAGCTAGAAGTCACTTAAAAAAGGGACTAAACGAGTCAAAGTGAGAGCTCACATGCTCAAGCTCTGACTGCAGAAATGGAGATCATCTGTCATCTCTGCTGTGACTAGAAAAATAGACGGACTAACTAACTGTGTAAATGCAACTGACACCGCAGAGTGTTATTAGAAAATAGACAAAAAGAAAAATGTGTGAGTCTCATCTGTTCTGTATGGGAGTTTTTTTGAGGACAGGATAGGAGAGCTGCTGCAGCAATCCACCACCACCATGACTCGTCCAATATTTTACTGCTAATTGTAGTAGTCTGCGCGACATGTGGCCCACATAGATGGCAAAACGCCCGAGGCAGCTGTGGATCTCTATCAGAGAGCCTACTTTCCTACACTAGACACGCTGAAGTACAAACACACATGATGTTTTACAGTTTAACAAAACAACAGTGATTTTACCATGCCACTTCCTTTTGGCATGCAGCTGTTAAAAGCTAATCAAGGGCTTTAAATAAATCAGCTTCGATCAAAGTTGATCTTGTGATAATTAACTCTAATCCAGAATCCCTTTAAGTGCAGCTCAGACAAGGTGAAATGTCTGGGAAATGGTATTTTGAGTCTAGCCATAATAGAGGGCCCAAGTTGATTTGAAATATTTTATCACATGGCCATTGTATTTAAAGCATTGTCATTCAAATCAGTGGTTTTCAACTGCTGGATTAGGACTTAAAAGTGGGTTATATAAAGTGATGTACGGAAGCCCTGCACAAACATATTTCACTTGCTCTTTTTTGCTGTAAGAACAAGTTAATCTTGGTCATTTTCTAATATGGCATTACAATTCTTAACTCCTAAATATCTTTTGAAACTGACCAAAAAGTACATGTTTGCACAGGACGAATATTTGGTGCATGACCTTCCAGGGTTTTTGTTATGATACACCTCCTGTGTTATTATAATACTGTTACAATACACCTTTACTGTGATTACTTTGCTCTCATCCATGCCTTCTGTTCCATCGTATGTTAGTGCTGCAACAGTTTTCCCCAATTAAAAAGCAGCTGTTAGTTGAGAATCATTGTTTTTGTTTGAGCTGTATTTTACAACATTATATATCTTTCACTATTTATTCTTTAAACACATTTTATTTTACCTTTCTGTTCTGTTATTAGAACTGATGATAAATTTTAATCCTACCTAAGTGTGTCGCAAGTATCTTCCAGCATAAACTGATCACTGTGTTATGAGAAGATAAGGCATATGTTGCACTTTTAGGGAGATTGTCCATATTGAACTTTGATTTAGGATTTACTTCTGTTTTTTAAACAATGTTACAATGAAATCCCCTGGAAAAGTAAACCCGATTTCATAACTGCAATGTGACAAAGACATAGTCTACCTATTAAAATGACTATACTTTAATGAGAAATACTGAGTGCCTGCACCTAACTTAATCTGATTTGCTCATTAACAAATTGATTGACGACCTCATACAGTATAGTCTGTTTAGCTTGGACATGTGTAACACTTGAAGAAGTAAAAGAGTTTTAATTCTTTGGATAAAATCCTAAAGAAACCTAAATAACAGTACTGCTGAGACCAATCTCAACTTCAATGTGTCCTGTCTTAAGATTAATTTATCTAAAGCATACTATTTAAATGATAACTTGATTCTTTTTGAGTTAGTATGAATCTGATGACTTCTTTCTCTCCTTAGAAAAGTAATACTTTTAATTAATTCCTACACAAGGCAGCCTACAACTGGAGCTAAATATTGCTTCTAATCTACATTTAATAACATCAGGTTGTCTTATTCAGTAAACTTGGGTTAGGATGTTCTTTCTATCACTTTTAACAAAACAAGTGGGTGTTTTCTTTTCTCTTTATTGCTAATGATATTGTTAAGTTTACTTATTTGTGTTACTGGTACCTAATGGCACAAGAAGCCCCTGCTTCCCCCCGCTGAAGCTGTTTCAGAAGCTAGAACAATGTGTGATAAACAGATATCCATGCTGTTCTTTTGGGGGACATTCTCTTTTAAGTCATACTTCAAGAATTTTCAAGTTTTTTTTCAAATAGTATTAGAAAAATCCTTCTGAGGTAGGTGGCTGTTGACAAGCCAAAACCTAATGTTTCAGAAGGCAACAGAGCTCAAGAGAAAAAGTGGCATATGCCTGTTGATAGGTTGGTTCACTCTTAAATAAAATGTGTTTTTATGTCAAATACAATACCACAGGGGTATGTCAACCCATTAAAGTACATTATAACCTCCACGACAGTCTTACCTTGGTTTCCTGTTGGTTGGCGTTGGCTGTCGGGGATTTTGGAGTCTCATTCTGGTTCTGTTCGTCCTCTTTGCCCCCACTTTCCTCCTGAGTCGTGTTGGCCGGCGGGATCATCCTCTCGTTTTAGGGACCTCCAAAAAAAGAAAAAGTTCCTCTCCAGAGTTTATTACCCTCCCCGAACTGTTTACATCCTCTGTGACTCTATCGCCGCCGCGACCCGATGGTAATAGATGTCATCCAAACCAAATAATACTGCTCCTGCTGCGACCGTGAAAACGGAGTCCCGCTCTTGAGGACAGAAAAGGATGTAGATATCTTCAGGGGGCAAAAAGGACAAAAGAGCAAAGTTTAGAGGCCAGTCCAGTTCAGCTTGACAGTATACTATCCGTCTACAGAGGGCTCTCGCTTCTGTCGTCTCGTCGTGCGTAAAGCTGCCAAGACATCTCCAAGTCCACGCTGCGCGCCACGCACTGCTGATACACTGAGAGACGAGAGAGGGGCGGAGAGCCGAGAGAGAGTGAGAGGAAAGGATGGAGAGAGAGGAGAAATGTGGCCCAAACCCCCTCCTCCTGTAGACTTAGGTTGCAGTGGAGTTGAAGATTTAATCAGTAAATCTAGGAAAAATTCTGTTCATTGTTTTGTGGAAATTCGTTCATATAATCGGCCTTCTCTCGAGTCACTTTCTTGAAATTAAACGATAAAGATCGGTTATCCAAACTATGCCCCGGGGACCAACTGCAGCTTACGGATCACTGCAGTTATGCCTGCAGCAATTTACAAATATAATGTGAATTTATTCCACAACTGAACATAAAGCTTTTTATTGACTAATGAAAACAAACGGATCCCAGCATATAGGCGAAGCATTAATTGCCCTCATTTGCTTCTTCTTCAGGGTCTGTTGTCACGTATAGCGTGCCTGTTATCTTCATGTATCTTCTAAGCTCCTATAAAGTGTGTCAGCTTTGAGCCGTTTGCTCTTGTTTTGAGTCTGAAAGTGGAGATGGGCCATGAGCATTTTTTACCTTGCACCAGTTGTGCATATATTTATTTTCTGCACATGCGTATATACATATAGCCTATATTCATTTTTTTCTATTATGTGTAGGCCTACATATCGTCTCTATAGGTGCATATATATTGTCTCGTCTCTTACTAGGCATATTTTTTTTTTTACATAGATATTTTTCCATTATGGTATTTTGTGTTTATTCTTTCTGCTGTTTATTCCACAAGCGACACCACCTGCTGAAACCAAATTCATTGTATGCTGTGAACTTTCTTGGCCAATAAGGCTGATTCTGATTCTGATTTAAGCCTTGTGTGCCATCAATAGAGAGCAGTGATGGAGGCTGTTTTTTTATTTTCAAGCTTACTCCTGCATATCTTAACCTACACTGGATCATTTTTATTAAATCAAACATTACCAGTTACATCAAATTGGCCAAATAATCCATTTTTATTTTAATCTTATTTTTGCCCTCAGCCTTATTGATTGTAGGAAGATGCTATCATGAAAGTTATGGCACATTTTCATTCATCCAGACTTGTGAAATATGTGATCGTTAAATTTGAAGTCTCTCTTTAGTCAAAGAGAGGTCTGACTTATCTTGTCTTTTGAGGTTTTGCTTGGCTAAGCTTTTGGTTCCCCCGTAATTACTCGTAAAAACTGTGAAGAAGAGATTCCAAAGCATTTCTTAGATTTTTTTTTAAAACTGTTGGTTTTAAGTAGGGTGCCTCCTAAACTACCAGTCACATCAGGAAATCATGCCTTGATTTCTAAAATATCCGACAGAGGTTAACTTGTATACTTTAGATCTTTACACAGCACCATGTAAAGCATGAGAATTTGGAATTGTTGTGTGCCCATCATAATACTTAATTAGATAGTGCAACCTGAATTGAATCACGACATCGGCCTTAACTTTTTGGTTTAGTTTAATGTCCAATTTCTGAACTTACAGTACATCGCCTCATGGCCGTAACCTCATAACAACTTCGTCACTTCCTGTTTTTCCTCTCGTGACACTTCACATATCTCATACATGACAGGAATGGTCCACCATAAATGCAACATGGGGTGGCTGTTTGGCTATTACATAAGATAGATAGATAGATAGATAGATAGATAGATAGATAGATAGATAGATAGATAGATAGATAGATAGATAGATAGATAGATAGATGAACCTTTATTGTCCCAGAAAAGGGAAATTTGTTTCTACAGCCTTCCATATCATGTTGCCAATGCACACCATCACACAGAACACAAACAGAACGATGGACAATCACAAACAAATATAGAGCAAGACAGCACTTAACATTGTCATCGTCTGGCAAGTAGGTTAAGTCATGGAGGTAGATTGTTCAGTATAGCCAGAGCAGATGGAACAAATAATAATAATAATAACACCAAGGAAGTAAAAACAGAGCATTTTAAGTGGCAGTTTCTTTGGGCATGGTGTTGTTCTCCATGAAATGAGAGTTAAGGAAAGGGATCAAGTTCTTCTGCTCCCCAAGACCCTTCTTACAACGCTATAAGCAAAGAAAATTGATGTTTCAGGGCATAGGATCTTTAAGAGTGTTGGCTAGTCTCCTTTATACAACAGGAGGGAACACTGGTAAATCTCTCATTGTAAAAGATGACACCACACAAACTCTTTTCTTATATATGTTCTTTGCTACAATAACTGTTATCAGCTGCGGCCTCTAGTCTGATGGACTCATCATGTGTGTCATTCCTCAAACTCACACCTTTGGTAAGAGCTTTTAGTGTTTTTGCCTTTTCATCCTTATCTGAGCCACAGTTACCTTAAACTTAAGCTCTGTGCCAGATTTGTGGATCTCAAAACCAGACTCAAGTGCCATTTGGCCGGTTTCTGCACATTTCACAGCTGAGCGATGATTAATTGTTGATGGATGTAATCTCTGGGGATCCCCCTGTAAAAGGTACCTTACTATCTCAATCGGAACACAGCTGAATGAAAAAGGTTTAACAAAAATGTGCAGCTAAGGCACCAGGCAAAGCCTTTGTCCACAACAGTATTTTCAGCCATGTCCCAAAAACAAACCACCCCTGCAAACTGCAATTTAGCTCAAAGTTGAAGCTGTTTTGATTTACGTTGTTGAGAGAAAATTGCTCAAGATAAGTCTATAATAATTCAATATTCAATTATTCATGAAAAAAATCAACCTTAGTGCACAAGCTTATCAAATATGGTATGAAACATCTCACCCTTCTCAGATGGGATACATGTGGCAGTCTCTGTAGTAATGCATCATCCCTCCTCCCTTCAGGCTTCCCTGGGATGTGATGTCCTTGAAGCTGTGTCGGGAGGGACGGACGAAAGAGGCAGGCGCCACTCCGCAGCCTCCTTTCTCTAAGAGGAATGCAAACACTAAAACAGTCCCAAAGAGTCAGTGCACAAATTACGCACAGCTTTAGGGATCAAGAGGGAATCCCCTCCCCAAAAACTGGCTGAGATGAGACCAACATTGCAGAGAATTAGCTGGAGGATCACCACAGCTGTCAGTTTGTCAGACCAGAGTGTAAAAAACAATGAATTTGTCAGTTTGTTGCTCCTACGCTACTTGTGATTTAAAAAGCTCTCCAAATTTGCAGCATCATCAAAAGCCTCATCAGAATGTCGAGTGTTGGGGGCTGAAAATGCCTTCAGTGTTAAAGTGACAGAAGAGTTTGTTCCTGTGCTTGGATGTGGTATGTCATCAATTCAAAGTACTCAGGTCTTGATCATCAAACCAAAAACTTGGAGAGGGTAATCATTTCCTTGAATGTGTATTTTCAGAAAGATCAGCCTCTTTAAACAGTGGGATGAACATTTTATGCTTTTAGCTCATTTAGCCACTGAATCTTATTTAAGGCTTTTGGTCGAGTGATCATTATTATAGATTATTGGGAGTGACCTGAACCACCTTCACAACATCTTAAATTGTCATGAAAACATTACGTTAAAAAAGAACCTGTCTCATAATGTTATACCTCAAGGTCAACACTGTGTAAGGAATGGACGGAAAATACATCCTCCAGAGTGAAGCTTAAACACTATATTCTGTTTTGAGAAAAGTTAAAACACAAAAAAAACCCCACAAAACAAAAATCAGAACTTTTCCTTAACCCTGAATTTATGAAGGCTCAACAAGGAAAGCCTTTTCCTCTTAGTTTTTGTGTGATATGCTATGATTGACTATATGAATGAAACAATGAATTCAGCTCCTGTGTCTACCTAAAGATATATGTGATCACTGGCGTCTGTTTGTTTTTGTTTCTTTTGTTAGTTAGTCAGTCAGTTAGTTAGTTAGCTAATTAGTTAGTTAGTTAGTTAGTTAGTTAGTTAGCTTGTTTCTCTGTTAGCAAGATAACTCAAAAAGTTATGGACAGATTTTGATGAAATTTTCAGGAAATGTCCAGATTAGGACAAGGAACAAATGATTAGATTTCAGGAGTGATCTAGATCACCGTCTGAATCCGCCATGACGGAAAATGCGATTTTCGTGAATAACTACTGAACTAAAATGCGATTTCAGAATGAATTCAATTGATAATTGTATGTTTTCATTGTCAAGGAATCTAAATATTGAGATTAAATAAAGGTAGGACTAATATTTATGGTGAAAATCACAATATGGGTGAGAACTATATGTACTATATATATATGCCATGGCGCTGTAAACAGCAGCAGCCTGTCCAGTTTGCTCTCCATATTTTTAGCTTTTTTTTTGTTTTTTTTCCGTAATTTTTTAACAATTTTCAAAAGTTTTCCTTTTTTGATCTTTTTCTGTCCTTCCTGCACTTCTTATTAAGACTTTTTTTCTTATATATGCTATGGATATCTTTTTCAACCATCATTGCTGCCAGGAGGCATTTCTGAGGATACCAGCAGAGTGTTCTTTTTTGAAAGATGCCACCAACTGCCAGCTTCATTATCATCAGCTACCAAGAGCCAGTTTCATCAGATATTCAATGACCAAGGACACATCCAGGATTGAAAAACTGATCAGGAGGGCTGGCTCTGTGGTTGTCATGAAGCTGGACTCTTTGGTGATGGTGGCAGAGAAGAGGACATTGGACAAACTGCTGGACATTCTGGATGATGCCAATCACCCTCTACACATGGCCATCAACAACCAGATGAGCCTGTTCAGCGCAAGACAGCTCCTCCCCAAGTGCAGGACCAACAGACTGAGAAACTCCTTTGTCCCTCAGGCCATCAGACTGTATAACTCCTCAATTGGGGGGATGAGGAGTTACAGGAAGACAGAGGAGGGGAAGGAGCAGCAGCAGTAGCCTACAAGTATTATCTTTTATTTATTATATAATGCAACTGGAATCATAATTTCCCTAAGGGAGTTTTCCCAAAGGGACTGATAAAGTACAATCTAATCTAATCTAATCTAACTGAGGCTCTTGCGGAGGTCTGTGCTCTCCAAGTGTTTTTCTAGTTCATGAATGTCTATCTCTGCTCTAAAGACTTTCCCCAAACTTTGCAAAAATGTCCTATCTGAATCTAGGGTGACCTAAAGACAAGGTTACACCTAGTTATTGGTGCATTTTGTTCATGTCTGCCTGTCAGTACTAACCCTCAAGAAAACTTTCAGTGACTTTCAGTCTTCAAACTATGCTGAAATGTCCCCTTTAAAACAAGGATTATAGAGCTCTGGGGACAGAGTGTAGGGTCATTGTGTTTCATGTTGGTCCCTTGTTTAAGAATATCAACTAGAAGCACTCAACCCAATGCCACCATGGCCACCAAACACATACCTTACTCAGGAGGTCGCTATCAGAGATTTTATTCTTCTTTCTTTCTACAATAGACTTTTGATATCGAAGGTCAAGGTCTTTAAAGCCTTTAAAGTTAAAATGGACCGACTGAGCCCCACCACCCAAATAGAAAATAACCTGTCTAAGCCAGACAGCACGTCATCAACAGAGTGAGTCAACACGTGTACTTGTATGGCATTCATGTGGTGAGAGAGCTTGAATCATGTCAGCAGAGCCAGGAGACTGAGAGAGGCAAGAGGGAGTAGGAGACACAGTGACGTTTTTTTAATTTCCCTTTTCCAGCTGCTGGACCATTACTGTTTAGGTAGGATGTTAAAAGATGAGAGAGGAAGAGTTGACCATGGCAGAAGTTAGGACAAATGATACAGAGGCTAATTATTTCAAATCAGAGGTTAATTCAAGGCTATGTTAAGAGCCTATCTGTTTAATTTTATAGCTTAGAGTTGTAGGTTATTATTCAAGACTGTCTTTCTTTGTCAGCCTAATTAATTTGTTGTGGATAAAGGTGATGTAGGACCTCCTTTTTAATTAAAATTTCTCTTATACCTCTCTGCTTTGTTAATCTGGTGTTTTCTCTCGTTACCTTGCCACTAAATAAATAAAGTCTTTTTTAAATGAATTTTTTTACAGATCAACTGAGAAATATATTTCACCAAAGCAGTTTTTCCATTAGGAGGCTTGTGGTTGAGTTTCCAAGAAAAATGTAGCTGTCACAAGTTGCTCTGTTTTTTCTCACTCATTTCCTGTAAATGGATCATTCCCTCCCGGTACATTTGACATAAGATCACATTTGATACCTCAAATATCTGCACTGACTGCTACAGTGAACAGATGGTTTTGTATCTCTCTTTTTTTATATTAAAGATCAATTGAAGGTCTGAAATGAGTAGGAGTCTAGACAAAGAATATCAATATAGAATCACAGGGTTATCTTTTCTTTGTCAGGGTTACACTTGAGGGATTTATGTGATTTACACATATGTGACACTCGCTGGCAAACTGTGTGTATTTTAGGATGTGACGAAATGTATATGTTTGTGTGAATTTTTCTCCTGAGTTACTGCACCTCATTATCCGTCTGCAGGTTTCCTCTACGAAGTTGTAAATGGCTGTTATCTGTTTAGCTGCCTTCATCACTGAATATGTAATGATTTCACACTTTCATGTGCGGTTGTTGGGAAAAAACACAGGTTAGTGCTGCTAATTTCTGACTTTGAAAAATAACAGGCTGTCTGAAATGTAACTGGTCACATGAAACACAGTATCGTGTGGATTTGCTGTTCATCATTAGACTGGGATCCACATTCAAGATTTCCTGCTGCTTAACAGAAGGTTTTTTCATGATGGAGGGATTCATGATTGGCTATATGGATTCATGTTGGGTGTTGGATGTATATATTTGTATATATATATGTATATGTGTATTTTTTATATGTATATGTGTATCTATGCGTATGTGTATCCAGAAAATGAAGAGCTTTATGCTCTATTGAAAAGTGTCTTGAGATAACACTTGTTATGAACTGGCGCTATACAAATAAAGATTGATTGATTGATTGATTGATTGATTGATTGATGAAAGTGAAGAAGATTTTGAATACTGGTAGCCAACATTCAAGAAAACAAACTGTACCATTACCTCAAAGCAGGCAAGTTTTAGAGATCCATAAGCAATTATCAGGATAAATTAAAATCATGTTTTTGCTGGATTATTTGGTTAAAAAACAAATTGATGCTGAACTAAACCAGCAAACAAACAAGAATAAAAGTTGAGTTTTTTTCCTTAAAATAAAGTTAAGATTACTTAAAGGAGACATATCATGCTGATGCATGACTTAATACTTACATATAATATAATAAATTTGAAAACAAGACCTTACACCCCCTTAATTTTCAAAAAATTAAATATTGTATTTTTTCTGATATCCTAGAACGAGATTTGATGCCTTTGAAAATAGGTCATTGCGAGATGACCGTGAGATTTAAATCATCATGACGACACGAGGTACCTTTCTTTTTATTGGAGTAATCTGATAAAACACTTCCTCCTCTGTGATGTTCGTTAGCCCCACAACCATCAGTCAGGAACACATCCACCAGCAGTAGTATATAGCTCCCTAGCTCACACTCACTCATTACCAGCTCTGGCCTGTAGGGGGACTCAATACGCGGTCGCTGCTTTGAGCCTGCCGGAAAATACAGTAGAAGAAGAAGGACAAGCTGGCTCTGCCCCCGATAGAACTGACCAATCAGAGCACAAAGGGCTGTGACGTTGCAAGGTAACTTTAGGCCAGTCTGAGAAACGAGCGTTTCAATGAGAGCTTGATAATGGCCTAAAATGAGGATATTGAGAACGCTACTGTGGGGCAATGAAGGAACTAAATGACTTGTACTGAGGGCAGAAATGCTTTACAGGCATCCTAGTCTGGCATAGTGAAAAGGAGAAACAAGCATGATATGTCTCCTTTAATAAAGTTAGTACTTCTGGCATATGACACTGGCTCATCTAGGAAAGAGCCCATAGAAAAATAGCTACAACCTTTCAAAGCAAATGCAGCAGGTGATCAGACAAATGTTCCATCAATCACTTTCTTTACGGACCAATCAGACGATGTCGTAGGCATGCGCTACTGCTGTTGTGTAATCCATACATAGGCCACTATAACAAACCACAGGCAAAACAAGTTGGAAGTGGAGTTAAAATAACTTTTCTACCAAGATGCTTTCAGGGTTATTATTTTTCAGTTGATAAAGAATCAAGGTCAATTTCTGAATAAACTACTACTTCAGTAGCAGTTTGAACTCCAGACATGCAGTCCCTTCCTGCAGTTGTCCTGCTGCTAGCTCTCACCTCTTCCTGCTCTAAAGGACACTATTTGGGGTTTGCTGCTTCAGGCTGCTCATGGTTGTTGAAGTTTGGTGCTTGGCAAGATTGATCTATCTGATCATGGACATGCAAGGTTATGAAAACAAGCTCCCATTGACAAAGCTGGTACAGGTTCCTGTTAAGTAGGCAATTTACAATTGTGGCTTTAATAAATTAAATTAACTTTAGCTTTGCCCTTCACATAGACAATCTTGAGATGATTTTGGCCTTCAGTTAATTTAATAAGACGCATAAGTAACTTACAAATTCAAATTTTGACCAGAAACATCAACAGACAAAGAGTTAGGACACCTTTTAGTTTTCTTTCAGCCATGTGTGTCTGGATGGCATATTCAAAGCGTTATTTAGTTTGGTTGATTTGATCAAAGAGGTCAGCTAAGCAAAAGAATGACTTAAATTAAAGATAATAGTGGTATTTCATGGTAATTTAAAGGCTATGCACTTTTTTTTTTAAACGAATCTGTTACCGCTGCACAACCCATAAACAGTATCTTATTTCTAGTGTTCACAAAGGTTACCAAAATTGAGGGCTGCACACATCAAGATACAAAATCTGAAAAGCTGATCTTAGCTTTAACCTCTTCTGTGATTTATCGTGTATGTCGTCACCCCACAGAATGAATAAAACAAAAAGGATTGGAATTTAAAGGACTGAAATAAAAGGTACTTTGCAGATAAACCATTGGTATTTCTGTAAATTGAAGCCAGATATTTCACAAAGTGGATCTATGATTCATGGAAAATGTTTGTGTGCTGAATTTCCCAAATCTCAACATGTGGTTTAGTAAAGATTTCTGAGAGTCGATCCATCTATGACATTTCTGCTCACTGTGTCTCGAGCACCATGAGGTTATGAAATCCCCTTGCTAGTTTTGTCACACTTGCATGTGCCAAACCCAACATTTCTGGTGGGCTCTAGAGACGCCAGGAGATTCAACATGTCCGCGTGCTATTCTTAGAGTGTAGATTTCCATGCACACACGGCATTAGCATGATGCCAAGAAGACACAATCAGTGAGGAAACATGTCATCAGTTTATCAGTCTCAGGGCAGAATAAGGAGCTGATAGGGAAAACATATGGTATTTATCATTTGATGACACTGTGAGCCATTGCTCTTTTTGGATTTATCTCAGAGAGTAACTTGTAAACAACATTATGGGAAATCAGGGAGAAGGTGACTTTGAAGTTTGAGCTGAAAAGACTTTATTGCCATTGGTTCAGAGGAACCTTTCACCATAAGTGCTTTCTAATTTAATGCCACAGCAGCTCTATTGTTGTTTTTGGATCATTAAGCTTTAAAAATCATCTCTCTGGAGGCCTGCAAATTGAATAATACTAGAAAAACAGCAAAATTTGTGGTGCATGATAATGAAAACTTTCATTTGTTCACGGCCACCACAGATAAAAGCTATCGTAAAGAAAATGAAATGAAATTTAATGATTTAAGTAGCTCCTTAATGCTTGTCATCTAAGAGTGTATGCCATCAATTTATTTTCTTTGTCCTCAGCTCAAAGAGAAACTGAAAATCTTAGCAATTATCAGTGTCCAAGCCTGACATTATACACACACACACCTACAGATACATCCCAGCATGTGTTACAGTAATGGGCAAATTGATTCCCTTAGAACCAAGGCTAATTAGCCCGTCTTATTATGAGACATCCCAGGAATAGTCTCTGCAGGTTCACGGCAAAGTAATGAGGGACAAGAGAAAATGTATGTGTGTGTGTATGTGTGAGAGAGAGAGAGAAAATGAGGGAGAGAGAAGTGAAGAAGTGATGGCATTATATAAGAAATACAGCTTTGTCAGTCAAGGTTTAACGATACTGCTAAGACTCATCATGAGAAGTTACGGTAACAGAAATATGAATAAGGGGCAAAGACCCAAAGAAAGCCTTCAGACTTTTGGTGCTTATAACATATGCCCTGGTTTTATATTAACACTATGTCCAATATTTTTAGTTTTTGTAATGATTGCTTATGAGTCAGAGTGGATAGTAACACAAAGCCTGCAGCAAATCCCTCAAAAAGTTCTTTAGAAGCAATGGATGAACATGAGGCTCCATGACCCTGACCTTTGATTTCAAAAGTTGTATATCAATTGATTTTGCTCTTCAAAGTAGGCATTCCTATGAAAATACTTTAAGATGTTTATGAGAAATCACAAACATGAGTCTCCATAAACTTGATCTTTCCAAAACTGCATCAATACTCATGCAGAGTTTAAAGAGAATTGCTTTTTGCATTCTTGAGATATTGCACTTACCAGAATGGATGGATGGATGGATGTTTAACCCAGACACACTACTCCTGCAGTTGTGGATATTGCTAACCAGGAGACATAATGAGGCAGAATCCTACAGAAGACTGAAGAAGGCCAGATATAGTATGATTTGGGCAAGATCTGAGTAGTAAATCATATATTTTTCTAAACTGCAATCACAGCTTTTCACACTTATGAGAACGGCATGTTTAAGATTACAAGATTACTGCACCACATAACATACTGGGTGTTTTTTTCCATCAATCAATCAATCAAACTTCATTTATAAAGCACCTTTCCGACAACATATGTAACTCAAAGTGCTTTTCTTTTTCCATGACAACTACCAGCATTATTTTGAGGTAATTATATATATACAAATATATATCTCTATGTATTACCCATTCTTTAATGTTCAAAGTGATAAAAGCAAAT
The DNA here is from genome assembly GCA_036419115.1 of Scarus forsteni. Classification (NCBI taxonomy): domain Eukaryota; kingdom Metazoa; phylum Chordata; class Actinopteri; order Labriformes; family Labridae; genus Scarus; species Scarus forsteni. Next base: position 22,410,972 of record JAZDUH010000451.1, on the reverse strand, counting down.
GTGATCAATGAAAGTATGTGGAGCATGTTTAAAAAATAAGGGAGATTTCATTTTTCATATTCATAATCTCAATATCTTGTCAAATAATTATGATTTTTGCCACAACTGAATAGTCCTAACTCAGACTATTTAATTAGAAAATGACAGCAAGCCCTTTCCATTGATTTTACAACATCATTACATGAGGTCAATAGCATTTTATCATACTGAATAATGTTTATCACTTCTAAAACCCCTAAGGTGATGCCTTTGTTTAAGTGTGGTATACATTTTCTCATGACTCTACAGAGTTGCAGATAATTGTTGCTCCAAGAGCTTTTTATTTAGGCCCTTCCACAGGGAGACAAATTTATGTATATATTTTTTAAAACTTTCATTGTAAAGACAGAGTTGTTTTAAGAAATGTGTCCATCGACATGAAAATGCTGTAGTACAAATGCCAGGCCTGTAAGTGGCGTTGTAATGTTGCTGCAGACATACAGTATATCAGTGGAGAAGACATGGAGCATAAGCATACATCAGTAGAAATGAAAACAAAAACTGGTGTATTCTGATCGACATGTCCTCTTGTTTCTCATGGTGCTCTCAGAGAAGCAGAAGAATTTTCTTTAAAAACCAAGCCTGGTAGCTTCTGCAACATGGACACAACACTTCATTCCACCTTTTTTATGTTGTTGTCAGGGTTAGCACATGTGATTAGAGGGAAAGTTGGGGCTATGACGATTAAAAACTTGTACGGATACTCCGGAATTAGTCTCTGTGTGGACAGCCCGTCAATCACCATCTCTACAGCCATGTAATGCAGGGTGTCTGAGAGTGGCTTTGTCCCAATTCAAGGGCTGCACTTTTGGGACGGTAATGAAATGTCCAAATTTGTCATAGCAGTGAATGGAAGACTGTGCCATTTAAAGCAGCTTTTAAAGAGGCAGACACAACAAGCGCCTCTTTCTATAACCTGCAAAGGATCTACATGACCACCATATTGGGCCGAACATTCACCAAGATTCATTTGAGCACCAAGTCAAAGAAGCTTGTGGACTTCCAAGAGATTGATTATTATACTTTTAAATGTAAGCAAGTGGTTTATGTTAAAAGAAACAAGCACCATTATAATGGTAGCCCTGAAATTTCAAAATATGTTTGAAGTAAGGGATTAAGATGCCTGACATTTGATGCGTTTGTTGGCATCTATCAAGGCTGCTAGTTGGCAGGGGTAGGTCTTTGACACAAATGAGTAAGGGGGGAACAGCTGGTGATGCATACAGCAAATCCTCCATGGACTTGGTGTCATTACTAGGGATGAAGATCAAAAATCAGCTCCAGCTAGTTTGAGGAATCATTATAATCTTTTTGCTTTTTGATTCCCTTATCAATGCTTTCCACATAGTTTCATGTGCCTTTAAAGCACTGATGCCAAACAATCAGGTGAGGCAGTAAGCAGGAACAGTAACCATGGAGTGGAGGAAGTAATCATGAGAGGAGAGACACAGAGGAGGCCTGATATGTACCTTGATTAATGCAAAGTTTGTTTTATTATTATTCAAGTATTTTTATTGAGTTTTTATGATTCAAAACATTCAGACAGGAAACAGCACCATAACAGTGCAAATAAAGCCACATATAAGGCTTACAACATACTAAGTACAAATAACAGATAAAAACTGTGCTCATAAGTGTGCTTATATTAGATCATTCACTAATTGATCGACATATGGGGGGAGGAAGGATTAGGGGGAAAAAAAGATAAACAGTATGAATAGATTTGAAATGTAATTTGATGAACAAAATTGCAATAAAATCAGCTGCTAGGATTGCCTGTACCCACAGAGAGAAATTCCTGTTCAACATAACACAAAAATGGTTGCCAGACTTTATAGAAATAGCGAGAGGAGCCTCGAGTGGTGTACTTGAGGTGTTCAAGTTTGAGGTGTGCCATCACTGATTCAACCCAATGATCATGTGAGGGTGGTGCGACCTTTTTTCAATTGAAAGAATCAGTCGTATGGCCAATAGCGTAGAAAAAGCTATAGCCTCAGCCTGACTTGCCGATAGATGCATCCCATCCAGCACCACACCAAAGACAGAAGTTAAAGGGTTAGGACTGATGACTTTGCCACACATAAGTGAGAAGGTTCAGAATACATTTTTCCAGAATGAAGCCAGCCTGGGACAACACCAAAACATATGGCTGAGATCCGCTGGCTCCAGGTTACATCTAGGGCAAGATGGATCAGAGCCTGGATAGATTTTAGCCAGCCTGCTCCTGGACAGGTGCAGCCTGTGGATAATCTTAAATTGTATGCCTAATGCACACCGAAGAGGAGTGTATAAGTTTTATTGCCCGCTGCCAATCCAAATCTGACATTACTATCCCTAGCTCCTCCTCCCACTGCCTCCTTATGTGTCCAAGGGATGGGGAAGCCACTCTTTGGATGTTTTCATAGAGGATGGAGACCATACCCCTACAGGTGGGGTCTGTGTTCAACAGTTCATCTATCCAACTACTTTGTAGTGAGATCAGGGATGGGGAAAAGTGTGTTTTTATGAAAGTACGAACCTGTAGATACCTGAAGAAATTGCACTTAGGATATTGAAGTCTGTACTCAGCTGCTGAAATGATGTAAGCAAAGTTTGTTTTAAAAACACCAGCACAGCATTAAATATTGAATATCAGGATAGCCACATAGAAATCCACACAAGGCAATAAGAGAATTGATAAAGATCATAGTGATACGCAGAATTAAAAATGCATAGATATCTATAAACTCCTGTAAAGAGTTTTTGCAAGTTTGGTACATGATTTTAATCAACTCAAATTTTTAAGGTTTAAAAATGCTAACCTCCTGTCAATGTGATTCATCAATGTTCAGCACCTCTCAGAGACTCACTCAAAAGGTGTAAAACTGAGATGTTGTACAGCTGTCAGTTTTTCTCTCAGGACTCAAAATACAGTGAGAAAGATGCTGCTGAGTTTGTGGAGTCTCTCTTGCAGCATTGTATTTGACCCTGTGATGCACCGTTGACCCCCCTGTGACCATCTAACTGGTCTCCAGCTGGCCATTTCTACATCTCAGTGTGGGCCAGCCATAGCAAATGACACGGTGAGGCTAAAAACAGCTCAGAACAGCAGCTGGTCCTCACATCACAACCCTGCAGGAGAAAGTTCAAGGCAGGTTTGACATGCTGTCACAGAGACAAAGGTTTTTAGCTATAAGTTCAGCCATGAGAATGTTTTTAAATGTAGGTTCGGTTGTATTTTATTTTTAAGGAGGTGGGCAGTCATTTACTCATGTGATCACCTGTTGGAGTTGGATGTGGCATCCCATCCAAATTGACTGTGACTTTCTTATAGTCATGACCTCATTAATTCAGGGTTACTAAGGGTCCTTTGAGTTTCCTAGTTTGAAGTCTCACTTCAGGAGGCATTTCAGGTATGTTAAAGGAAACTTTTATTTTATTTATGTTGCTATATTGGGGGCATCCCAAGACCAACTAGCCCTGGAAGCACAGTTCTTGTTGTCACTTCTATTGTTATCTCGAATTATGGCATTATTCACAGTCAGCACTATGGAAAATGAAGTGTGCATAAAGAGCCAAAAAGAAATCTGTTTTTTTGTGTTATTTTTCATGAAAACAAGTTCTTCAGGCCTACATGACATAAAGAGTGAGGTCAGGAGTAGAACAACATAAATCTGATAGTTTTTTCTCTGTATTCCGTGGCAGAGCAAAATGACATGTATTTTAAATCTGCTGTGTGATTCAGCTATCACATATGTCAATATTTCTCATGTGTCAAATATGTTATACAGTGCTTGAGGAACACTTTGTCATGGGCCATTTTGTATTTTTTTCCCACAGAAAATGCATCATTTATGAATGACTGCCTCGTAGGCAACAATATGGAGCCACCATCTGGGATCCACATTTAGGGTTGTTTCAGTTTCTCATCAAAAACTGATATGAGGGCAAAAAGATTGAATTGGTATGAAAAATAAGCACCTTTTCCTTTGTCTGGTAACCTGTGGGTCAATCGGTCTGAAGAGACAAAAAACCTGGGTCACAATTTTGCATATCCATCCTTATTTTTAAGATGGAAAGGCTACACGACACTTTTGATGACCATATTTCAGACAATTAAGCCATTTCTTTCGTATGGCATTTGCTGAATGCTTGCTGTTGCAGATTAATGAGTGACTGTCTTAAACAAGGTCACAGGTTGCTCCAATTAAGGAGGTAAAGTTATGGATATGAACTCAACGCTGATATCTGGGTGCTATGATTTCCTCATAATCTCCTCAGCCTCATCTATGCCTGTTCTTCATGCTGATGTTTTTCTAGTCCGTTATCATACATAACTTATATTTCTTACTTTCCCATTTTTAAAGCCAGTTATCTCTTACTTATATGGCCGTTTATGCAATATTATGTATATTTTTTTCTTTAAGAATTAGAAAGTGATTTCATTAGAATCCCTAGGGATCATAATTCAAAAGCAGGGAAATATCAAATGTATTTTATGTTGCAAAATGAAACATTTAAATCTTGAGTGCATATGCTCATAACTAAAATCCCGCGCAGCCTTGAGAACTGTAGGCGCTAAAATGCTTCCACATTTTGACTCATTCTTGCGCCACTCTGCAAACTATTGGAAGCTATCGTCTTGTGTCAGCTAATGTATGATATGTCCTTATGCTAGCAATTTACCAATGGTGAAAATGCAAGGTAGAGACAATGGCTATGTGGTGACACCCTAGTTTAAGTTATCTTGTGGTAGTTTTTGTAATCCAGTGACATAAGCGAGGCAGTGTCTCATGCTTCTGCTGGGCTTTAATGAAGTCGTTGTTGTTAGCTATATAGTGACTAAAGCATAATAAGTAAGCCATTGACAAATGGCAGCTAATGTTAGCCAGCAGTGCTCCTTTTATGAGCTAGTGAAGATGTGCTAGCTACCTGTTCGTTAAATATGAAAACTCAGCTTGACCTCTAGTCCTATGAGGTCAACATCTTGCCATTTGTAGATAAATAAGGTGTAACATAATTGATCATCCTTCTTTTATATGACCCTCAAAATGGTGTGCTCCTCTTCACATCTGGTCATGGCCAGGCGTTCAGTCTCTGTGCTAAGCTACATTTTACAGCCTGGAACTCAGGTCAAAGTGACTCAGTAGTCTGTTTATTTAAAGCACAATGTGATTCAATAGGCCTTTAGCATGGAATGAAAACTATGAGCAAAAGAGCATGTTTCCTGTCTAGAACTGGATTAAATTACACATTATATTATTTTTTTAGGGCCAGAAAACGTGTTGAGCATCAGCGCAGCACCTAAAAGGCATCAACAGGCTCATCAGTGTTGAAGTGTGAGGCAGCGCAACACCACACTTAAGTGTCGTCAACAGATGCACTTATGGACGTAATTTACTTTGCATCACAAAGCAATCATGCTAAAAGGACAAACCCACTAATAAGGCAGAAACACTACAAAGGCCTAAAAATAGAAGCAAGTGAGTGAATTCAATGGAGCTAAGGCCGCTCATGTAGAGCTGTTCCTGTTGTGAGTCATAAGTGCTAGTTTTGTGTCTTGATGACGCGGGTGGATGCGTGGGAGACTCTGTGGGAGGGTGGGCGTGTGGGAGCAGCAGATGCAATGCTTGTGTTCCCCAGACCCTTGTCATCCACTCAGCTTCAGCTTCATTCAGCTGGTTGTTGCTACGACACCATTATGGGAGATGACACTTGGACTGAACACGTAGACAATTGTACAAAGCTGTCTGTAAGTTTTTACACGTTCTGGGAGCTTTCCTATTTAAAAAAAAAGATGTAGTACTGATGATCACAGTAATACAAGTTCATTTCATAAGTCTTAGAGAAAACTGGGATAAGTTGACAGTATTGGCTCTTAGATTTACTTCATCGTGGACAATGGAGACAGAGTTCGTGAGAGGTTTTAAACACAATAGTCTATCCACACAAACCCTGGTATTTCCCTAGACATTTCCAAACTTGAGGGACACTTAGTTTAGAAAAGTATCCAAACAACCATGCAAAAAAAGGAGTTGGATAACTACACTGAAGAAAAAGGCCAATCTCACTGTGTCAGATGTCTTCTGTTAAAAAAGCAAAAGTCAATGTTTTACATATTGAATTAAAAGTATGTATTAAAAATATTTTGTAGCAAAACAACTCAAGCCTCCTGGGAGGGTTCGCGAACAGTTTGGTCACCCTGTTTAGATTAATAAAGGGCAAATATCTCAAAGGGGGCACAAAGGGATATCCTTCAAATTATGCAAAAATGTCCACACTGACAAGGGAATGTGTCCAGGCCTCAGATTCAGCCTTTCAATGTGAGTTTTAAGAAGTTTTTAAAGTTTTTTATTCTTTAAATTGTAACCCTTTTTAAGGAAATGTATGCTGCCATCGTAACTGGAGGGATAAATATTCTCCCCTTGGTAAGTTTTATCCAACTGTAGATTAAATGAATCATTCATCTTATTGTGATGTCAACGCATTTGTCAGACAGAAAAATCCAAATCAAAAAGCCAAACTGTTTATTTGTCCAATGTCTGTTTGGACTGCACCAGACATTTTTCCCTCAATGAAGGGAAACCAAAAAGCAATCCTTGGATCAAACTGCTCCCTGCAACCTAAGGAGACATTGACAAAGAGCTCTAGGACTCAGGGAGAGAAAGAGCCATGTGGAGCAGTCAGTATGACTGATACTCTACCTGGTGGCGTCTTTTCTGCCTCGCCACCACTTGCCACGAAACAGAAACTTGGCGAAAGCTCTTCACCCCATGTAGAGGCGATGGAGTTAAACAGACTTCACAGGTCCTGCTGAGAAGGCACTTTAACAGATGGGGAAAAGTTTGTGTCCTGAAAGTCACAAAGTTAATCTCAAATGCATAGTATGGACGAAATCAAACCCTGGCCATAACACTACTACTTTGTGCCCATTAGTACATACAATTCCAGTTTCTTAAAAACTCTCATATTGATTGATGGATAATATTTAAAGGCAGACTTCTGGGACCAAAGTATTTTTGTTGAATGGAGGAAAATAGGGAACCTTAAACGTCTCTAACATTTCCTGTGGTGTAGGTGTCAGACAAAGTTATTTACAGTGATCAAAAGTCATAGCATACTGTTGAATCTGTTCATTTGAGCCCACCTCCACTTTTTTTTTACTTATTTATTCAAATTTTCCATTGGGTATCAAACCTGGTATGTTTTCAAACCACCCGTGGCAAAATTTCACATGTGCGAAGATGCATAGATGCCAAAATGTGATGTCAAGACACAGTTGATCACTGAATGGTCAGAAAGTATATCAGTGTCAGAAGAGGGATGTCAGGGAATAAGAGTATGCCTCTCATTGTAAGCTCTGTGTAGAGTGGTGCAAGAAGGAGTCCAAATATGAAGAAGTGAGTGAGCATTTAGCACCTATCGGTTGGGAACTGATAATGCCTGAAGTAAGGTTTGCAGCGATCACACAGACTTGAGATTAGTAATGTTTAATGGGAAATACTAAAATGTAATTTCATGTTGCCTGCTTTTGAGTCTTAAAGTCTTGTTGTGTGTTGAAGATGAAGATTCCAAACCAACTTCTAACAGGCACAACAATGTCCAGAGATTTGAAGGAAAACATTTCTGATCATTTTTTAATTTTCAGTTATGCATACACTATTGCCACAGCCATGAGGAACAATCAGGTCACTTGGTTATGAGTAAACTCTCAAACAAAAGGTCACAGCAAGGTGTTATACATCAGAGATATTGTAATTGCTTCACCGCAGTGTTATAGTTTGATTGTAACTTACTAAAAGCATTTTGTTCCTGCCAACTTAAATGTAAGCTTAAAACACTGTAAAAGGGTTGTTTGCTTGTTAAGAATACGACAAAGAACAGAACATGCAAGTTTCAATTTTATGTTTGCTACAGAGTTTATCATCAGCGAATCCTAAACTCAGTGAAAAACCCACAGACTTTAGTGGGTTCATGGTCAAGGGAATCAGTGATGCAAAGTTCCACACTGATTCGCATAAATAAGTCATCCCTGAACCACTCTATTGTTGTATGACTTTCCAAACTCTCCTACATTTCTTAATCTAAGTTTTTTTGGTGTTTACAAAGACCCCAGGAACAAAACTCATCTCCCTACTTACTGGCACAGAAAGCCACAGAACAAGGACCAGCATCGTGCATTGGCTTTTCACTCCATTGTTGTATTGTTAGATGTGTCATTTTTGTGTGGCTGCTCTATTTGATATATAAATGTAGTTACTGGGATCAAAGAAGCTTCAGGGACCCTCTAATGGCCACTAAGTCTTGATCCAGCTCCTGAAGTTCTCTCAAGGCTCATGAAGATGAAAATGTGTCAATGTCACTTTGTGCTAAAGGCCTGTATTTATAGTTTTAACAGAGACTAATTTTGACACTTAGCCCTATTAATTGTGCTCTCTACAGACATCTCCCTGTATCTAAAATAGACAGGAAGTCCAACATGGAGGTGAGGAGGGACAAAGTAGGCCAAGGACTCTCACAAATAGACTGTGGCTCACTAAGGGGCTAGATCATCTTGGGAAAGAACTGGAAATGGGAAAGAATGTGGGTTAACAATGGGCCTCTTGAGCCAACAGCACCAAGAACACACACATGGTATGATGGAGACACTCTTGCATACTCTTAAGAATGCAGTGCCCTTACATGAGGTCTTAACTCCCAAAACAGAGTAGCATTTAGATAATACATTATACTCAGCCGATCATGCTCAACAAAACAAAACTATTTAGACCTACTTAAATATGAAAGGAAAACACTGAAAAGGCCAAATCCATGCACGTCATTTATGATGCAGTTTCGGCAGCATGTAACTCACCTGATCACTGACTATGATACAGTGAATATGAATAGCAGAGATCTCACAGTGTGGTAAAACAGTGACGCTGTCAGACCAATACACTTTTCAAAATATTCCAGAAAAATTTAATATAAAAAATCCTACAAGGAAAATAAAAATAACATTGAATTGAGGATCGTTTCTAGAGTCATTTTCAGAGGAGAAATTCCTAAACTTTCAGACAAAACTGCCCAAAGAATTTCTGTCTGAAGTCCAAAAAAAAAGTTCCAATAAAACACACAAACAGAATTTTAGACCAAAATCTTGAAAAATGTCATATGACAATTGAAGACAAAACTACAAGTTTAACACTATTAAATGGCCTGCCCTATCTGAACCCAAGTGGCGCTTTGTTATTGGACTTCTGTGCTTGTCAGGGATTGCACATAAACATCAAAACTGAAGTTGTCCTGTTTGGTCGCCCTGATCTGGTCCAGCCCCTTGCTAGCTCCCTTGGCCCACTAGTGCCTTAAGCCAGGAATCTTGGGGTTATATTGATGGCACATTCAAACTGGACAAGCAGATCAGTACTGTTGTTAAGTCCAGCTTTTATCAGTTGAGGGTTGTAGCCAAGGTTGAACCTTATCTGGACCAGAAAGACTTTGAGAAAGCCATTCATGCGTTCATATCATCTCGCTTGGATTATTGTAACGCCCTGTATGTCGGCATTGAACACTCTCAGCTTAACCGCCTGCAGATTGTCCAAAATGCGGCTGCTCGTCTCCTGACTGGGACAAAGAAACGGGAGCACATAACTCCAGTGCTCTCCTCCTTTCACTGGCTTCCAGTGAGGTTCAGGATTGATTTTAAGATTCTTTTATTTGTTTTTAAGTCTCTGAATGGGCTGGCCCCAGACTACCCGTCTGACCTTATTAGGGTTCATCAGCCCTCCAGAGCGCTTTGCTCAGGAAGCCAGATGGTTCTTGAAGTTCCTCGATCCTCTCTAAAAACCAAAGGAGATCGAGCCTTCTCTGTTGTGGCTCCCAAACTGTGGAACGCACTACCTGTACATGTGCGGACTGCGAATAGCCTCTCTACCTTTAAAACACAGCTGAAGATGTACTTGTTCACCTTGGCCTTTGGTGGAGTATAGCCACTTTTATTTGGGACTTTTATTGGTTTTACTGAGCAGTATGCATATTTAAACTGTACTGTCCCTGTTCTTATTGCTTTTATTTGTTTTTATTAGTTTTATTGTTTTATTGTTTTTGCCATGTCTGCCTTTTCTACTGTAAATCACTTTGGTAGGCTGCTATAAAAATAAAGCTGACATTGACATTGACATTGAGTATGAGCAGTCCATGTTAAGGACCTCCATTGCTGAAGCAGCTGAGCAGCCGCCAACAGCTGTGGGCTGAAGGTCATTGATGCCTGTCGTGGCAGCAACCCGAGGACCCACTGGTGGACACCTGCAGTGAAGGAAGCTGTCAGGCTGAGGGAAGAGATCTCTCTGGTTTGGGTAGCCCAGGGATCTCTGGAATCAGCTGACAGGTACCGAGGGGCTAGGAAGACTGAAGTTCAGCAGTAGCAGAAGCAAAATCCCAGGTGATGGAGGAGTTTGGAGAGGCTGTGGAGAGTGACTTTTGGTTGGCTTCAAAGATGTTCTGAAAAACTGTTGATAACTCATGAGGGGAGGCAGATCTCTGTGAAGGCTGTTATCAGCAGGGGTGGGAAGCAGCTGATCTGACTCAGGGATACTGTTGGATGGTGGAAGGAATGCTTTGAGGAGCTCCTGAACCCAACCAAAATGTCTTCTGGAAAGAGGTCATAATCAGAGGATCAAGGGGAGGACTCCTCGGAGACTCATCCAAAAACCACAAAGGTAGTTAAAAAGCACCAGGGTGGATGAGATTTGCCCTGAGATGCTAAAACCAAACAAATTTGGATGCATTCCCAGTGTGTGTTGGCCTCCACCGGGTTGCCCCTTGTCACAGATACTGTTTTGTGATTTTCCATAGACAGGGTTTCAAAGCGCAGCCAGGGGGGTGATGGTGTTCAGCTTGGAGACTAGATTTAGATTTTTTTTTTTTTTTTTCAAGTGGGACAGCATGCATTTATAAACATTAACACGTAAATGCATGGGATTATAGCTGAGTGGCTAATTTCCATCTCCAGTCCCATTAGCAGGTTGGTGTCAACACACAAAACAGACATCTGTAATCAGAATAAAAACATACAGGACATATCAGAAGACATACAGTCATACAGACAAATACTGTCATACAGTCCAAAAGAAAATGGGCCAGAAGTTAGGGGACCATAGGAATTGTACACATTGAATTATAAAGTGCTAAAGTGCCAAATGCTAAAGTGCATCGTGCCAGCTGCACTACTGCTCCTCACATTGAAGAGTCAGTTGAGGTGGTTCGGCTATCTAAGTAGGATGCCTCCTGTTCACCTTCCTGTGGAGGTGTTCCAGGCACACCCAACTAGGGGGAGGCCCTGGGACAGACCGAGATCCTGCTGGAGGGATTAAACTGTATATGCCCCCCTTTACCATCAGAGACTCATCTCCCCCAAGGCCTCCTCACGCACCCTCTGTTCTGCAACCACAAACACTCTCAAAGTCCCCAGAACCAAGCTCCAGACCATGGGCTATCAGCCTTTTCCTCTGCTGCCCCGAGGCTGTGGAGCGCCCTCCCTGACCACCTGAGTGCCCCACAGCCTACAGAAGATGTAAAAGAAATCCTAAAACCCATCTATTAAAAAACTGTTTTGCTATATTTGAAGAAACTATTTATTTTGAGTCTTTTATAAATTGTTTTTTAACTGTTGTTATCTAACTACAAATAAAATGTATCATAATTATTATTATGCCTTGAAGTCCCCAAGGAGTTACTGGAAATTGTGGCAGATGGAAGATGGATGGATAGATGTGTCCAATAAAGGCAATACGCAAATATGCAAAAAAAAATAAAAATAAAAATAAAAATCCTGGTTAAAATGTCCCATTGGTTTTTCTTTTTAAAAAATTTTGAAAACTATTTTGACAAAAAAAATGTTTCTCTTGTTAAATGTGTGTTTTTGGGGGTTATAAGCATTGGTAAAAAGCTTGACTTATTAATTTGTGCTCAATTTCTTTTTTTGGACGGATGTGAAAAACCACACCAGGAAATTACATACTTAAAGTTTCAATTATTTTCATCATTCTGGATACACAATTAAGTCAAACCACTTCTGTATCCAAGCAGCTTGAAGGTAGACAGTAACAGCTTCTTAATTATTAGTTGCTGTTTCTAGTCTAACATTAATTTCCACAAACAGTGTAACAGGAGTGCCAAAAACAAAGTTCCTAAATATATCCTGGAAGACAAACTCTGCCATCTCTGTTGGGCCTAACCTCAAATCATGTTGCAAAGACAGAGCACTGATCATCAAACATTTTTGGTATCTTAGTTAGAAATAATGCTCCTTATTACACAAACTGTTCATTGAAAAAGTCAGGATGGCATTTTTAAATTACTATTTTTTCCAATCAACAGGCCAGAAAAGCAAAATTAAAGATCACAGACTGACATTTACCAAGCATTTTAAAGCAAGAAATCAGGTTGTTATGTTTCTCCTGCATATTCATGACCACAGCGAATCACTCCTTAATCACACTGCCTGTTCTTACATAATGCAACATCCAGCTCAGGTTTCACTCTATTGACTCAGAACATCCATAAATATTTAATATATATCGACAAGTCAAGACAATGTGTGCAAATTTCCATGCTCTTGAACTGCAGTTTCTGAACTTTGTTTTTGAAGGTTTTATAGATGGTTAAGTTCAACTAATACATTGAGAACTTGTCAGTGTCTTTAAAGTTTGGTCATTGTCAGCTGTTACAATGAAATGTGAACCCAAAAAGTAAAAAATAGTTATTTTAAATTCTATTGCAATCATGTCTGTTTATTTTAATAAAGGGTAGTGCTTACCAATACAAAATAGCAAACAAATATTGTAAATATGCCTGACTGAAGCTGAAGACTTTCGCTCGAGGCAGATGTTGTTCCTGTTTTTTCATGCAGAATAATATTTCAGTCATGTTATGTTTTATTGATTTCTCTGTTTTTATAAGCCTTTATGGTGTTGAAGTCACCATATAATGACCATGCTATATTTTACAGGCATGGAGAGACCTCTGTTGGACATGGAGAAGTACTGTTTTCAGTGCTTCTATGGGGACACCAGTCATCAGGAACCATCACACTGATAATACATTTTAGATTTTTTTAATCAGTTTAAAAACCCAGTAAGCCAATACGATTACCAGGAAACAAACTATCGGGAACTTACTAGCATTCAACAGAATGACAAACACATTTTTTTATTTCATTCCACCTTTAATCAAACTCGAACACTGACAGTCTCTCATATTTAAATACAGATGATTTGAGGGTTTACATGCATACAGGATGAAAACATGTGCAATAGTGCCAGTGGGAAAAAAAATCTGAATCACTTTTAACCCACATAATTCAGTGCATTTGGTTAGTTCGTAGCCACAGAACAAACAGCAACAAATAAAATAAAGTTTCAAAAACATTTTGATGATCTTCAACAACTGGCTTTATTAAAATAGATTTGTGACATTCATGAACAGCATGCAAGATTTTCCTTTTACTAAATGTGACTACTTTACCATGTATCTGGCTCATCCCTGCAGAGTAGTTTTTCAAAAAAATAAAAATAAAACAAATTTGGCCTTAATGATCTTACTTATTAAATTCAATGAAACATCTTGTTCTAGTGAATTATTGCATATGCAGTTCGTTTTTTCCACTGAAATCTGATGTAATTGGCAGTTTTGTTAAAAAATGAACATAGAAATAGTTCAGTGTAACTAAGAGGCGATCGGTGTCTGCATTTTATGTTCATCTCCACTATGCATAGCTTTGGGTTCAGTTTCTTTGTTGAACAAATTCCAGTTCACCTGAAATGTGTCATCACTGAGCGTTAAAAGGCATGAATTTAAGGCGCACACTCCTGTTAGCATCAATCTGCCTGCAGGTTGAAGAAATCTGGGTCAGTTAAACTGCAGTGAACGGCAGAAAGAAGCAGCTTCAGTGCAGCTTTATAACACCATCAAGCACTATCCCTGACCTAAACAGTTTAAAGCCTTTGAGAAAAAAAAACAGATTAAGATTAAGAGTCCTTAGATTAAAAAGATGCAATGATGGATAAAAACAATGAAACTTCTATTCAAATGAAACTCAGATGTGGGCATACCCCTCTGTTTCCACTCTGATCATGAGTTTGTTGATGGGTGTTGTAGCTGCTCTCAGAGCAGACGATGCACTAATGGATTAACTCTCATGACCTGCTGGACTTCACTGAGCTAATAAGACAGCTAACAGCTCCGGGTAGTTTGGTGTGCCCCAGCCTGTGACAGGGTCCCACGAAGGTGCAGCACAGAAACCTTTCCCCTGAACCTGCTCGTCCAGACAGCTCAGGTGGCAGCCTTCAGTGACCTGAAAGTGAAGAACATAACATTTAAGAGCCCATTTGTATCATTTATATCACTGACCTCTTGTCAGCTTCAGCATCAAGTTTTCAACCCTGATGCAGATGTTAACCCTGACCCCTATGTTGGGTCGCTGACACAAAAATGATATGCCCATAAATAAAGTATTTCTCTGCTTGTACAGGTCTGTTAGATAATGAATGAATCATAATGACGGGGAAACCTGAGAGATTTGTTCAGGTGTGTAAGTACAGATATTAATATATTACTGTTCTCACACTAAAATTAGCGGGTCAACGCAGGTTTTTTAAATGTGGGTTAACCCGCTAACAATCGGCAAGTTACTCTTTTCCAACTGCCAGCAGACCCGAGTCCAATCAGCAGCAGACGAGCTGCGTGGCTGTTTATTTTCCTCAGGTGCATCAAGCTGACGTCACCATGTTGATGACATCATCAGCGCGACAAAGCACGTCCATGTAAACAATGTAAAGGTGCATGGAGGCCATGGAAACGGTTTCTTTACTTTGTACTTTTGTCCCTCTTACAAAATGTACAAACTCGGCGCTGGTAATACAAAGGCGGATGGAATTAGTTGCTGAGACGGCAAAGAGTCACATAAGTTACAGACAGAGGGGGTAGGCCTGATTTTATGCCGTGGGGATGTTAAGCCGACGTCATCCGTAAATTAGAAGGTAAATCCGGGTGTGATGTTCTCACTGAAACCGATCAGAGGCGAGCCGATCAAAACCCAGGTTTAAACAGGTTTATTGGTCAGTCTGAAAGGGGTTTACTGAGCAAGTTTACATGAACATAGTAAACATCAGATATAAAAGATTTTATTCCTGCCTTAAAAATATAATGCATGATGCACATGCTGCTTTAAACCTTAGGCAGTAAAAACAGTCAGCTGAAAATAGGAATTGCCAGGGTATGATATTAATATACTGAGTCAAAATCATGTGCTTTTTGGAAAACACACAATGTTTAAGGGGCACTGAGACGTAAGTTCTTCAGGAGTCACTCTCCCACACTTTCATCGACCTTCTTCCAAATTAAAAGATACTTTTCCCCAATTTCAACCATCCCTCTTCATTTCTTTAACTTAACTTTTAAATGACTGAGTCAGTGACAAATGTAACTTTCCCATGAAAAAGATAGTTTATCATTTAGTCTCTAGTTTAAATCCTGACATTTACTGTATTGAACAACTCTCAAATATATAGACTTACATCAAATAGACCCTGTCCTTTAAGTTTGTAGAGGAGAGGGTTGAGGAAGCCAAGAGGAGGCAGATCCTTAAGCAGCCGATGGTCATTGATGAGAGACAGCACACCTCCAAACACAGGGGTCGACGCCTATAGGGGGGATCAATCCATGAAAAATGACAACCGAGAAATAATATCAAAAAGAGGACTGCTGTTTATCTTACAATAAAATCATATAACCTTATGTACATTATTGTTGATAACTGTTTTTAATTCAGCAAAATTTAAAGCAGGTTTAAAAAATTTTACCGAAGTCCCTGACACCCAGGGGATGGGCACTCTGTTGGAGACCACCCAGTAGTTGTCAGACAGGGCAGCTATGTCGGGGTAGGCCCTGCCGCTGGTGTTGTAATACGCCTGAGGAGGGAGCGTCGCTGTTACACTCTTCAGATACGCCTCCACCGCGCTGGTCTATGGAAGCACAAAAAAAAAAACATAAATAAAACTGAATTCTTAAGTATTAAAAGGCAGGGATGACCCAAATCTGTCACCTGGTACTCGGGCATCTCAAAGACGTTGCTGAAGCCTCCTCCGCTGATGTAATCTGTCACTTCATACGTGACCTTAAAGGGGTTTTTGAATGAGGTTCCTCCCACTGTGGTGACATAGGGGCTGAGAACAGAGGACAGGACATAGAGGCCTGCGTGTTTAAAGATTTTCAAATGTTTGACTTACACAACTTTAGTCTGTTGCACTGGATTAAGCTTTAAAAAAAACAGTGGACAAGCTTTATTCAATTTTATGTTTTACCTTGAAGCAGGAAAACTTGGCCTGAAGGCGTTTTGTCCCCCACCTACATGTTTGCAGCCTGCACCGCTATCACCTGGAGATGAAAAAAGGTCAGAGAACAATCAAATGCTAATATGAGAGAAATAAATCACAACGAGGCTGACCTCATGGCAAAAATGTAAGTGAGACAATCCTGTCCTATTTTCAACAATCCTGCTCAAAGGTCTTCCTGAATAATGCACATATTTTTAAACTGCACTAAAGGATGAAAAGTGCTCAGGATGGCAGAATGTATCATTTCTGTTTGCGATGAAGGGACGATCTTCAAAGAAAAAAAAAAACAAAACAAAATGGAGCCCAATGAAGGCCATGATAAAAGCTCCATTTCTGTCTCTGCAGTTTAAATTGCACCAAATTCACTCAAGTTTATCATCAGGAAAATAATTTCTGAACTTCTTGTCACACTGCTGCAGGCTCAGCCCTGTGATTTTACTGAAAGTCATCCACTACATAAGTTTATATATTTTATTAAAGAGTTTTCTGCTTCTGCTATAGCCATAAATCATGAACACTTCTTCTTTTTATGTCATGTGAGTAGCTGCTCATCTCTGCACTGAACCTTATTAAATCCCACACCCACTGGTCTGTGGAAATAAGAGCAAAAGAAAGTGAAATTTGTCACATTATTCATTGTCTGTCAGTGTCGGGTAGTTTCATTTCAGCCCATAGTTTGATACATATCTATGTCCCCACCTGAACTTCTTGTTATTGAACTATCCTCTTACACTAAAAAAGAAACTTCTCCTTCATCACGTTTCTTTTCTCCTTTATTCAGATTTCTTCGGTCAGATCTTAGTCCCAGGCTTCAAGAAACCTTACAACACTGAAGAGGGATTCTGAGTGATAGCTTTGAGTGATGTGTGGTCTGATGCACGCTCATGTGATTGGCACAAGAGGGCGCCCTTGCACAACAACACTAGAGAATTGGGACACCCTATGGTCTTGTTCCCTTTAGCAGGATTGCAGTTTTCATGTGAACACGGGCAGAAGTGTGGATAAGGGGACAGGGTTAAGTGTTCTGAGCAGTTTTCTTGAAACTCTTTTTGAATCACTAACAAGCAGCAGTGTATGTATGGGAGCATTTCCTTAAAGCAAGATATTCTCCATCTTACATTGTCACACAGGCACACACAAAGTAGAACAATACACAGAAAAAACGATGCAGGGAAGCTAGTCATGTACAAAACAGATAAAACTGCAATTCATGTGCGAGTACTGAGTGTGTATGTGGTTTCTAACAGATTAATGTTATATTAAGAATTGTTGCATTCCTGATTCACATTTCAAAGGAGAAAAAACAAGAACTCTGAAGCATTTTTACTTACAATGACCTTTTGAAGTACTTCCCACTTTAACCTACTCTGACCAAATTAAGCAACATTTCCCCTTTATTCTGCAATATCATTCCTCTTACAAAAGAAGGTCTAAAATCACTGCTCAATTCTGCATTTGTCGAGCGTTTTTTATTGGTCCGTTGAAACAGGAACTTGTTATTTACTAGCCTGAATAGACTGGATTACTGGGTAAAAGAGGACTTAACAGAGCATGTCAAAAGGCAAATGAGCCTGCAGTGACAGACATATGTATAAGAAACCAGTCTTACTCTGATCACAGTAAGAGACTTTCATATTTATCTTCCATATTTAACAATAGTAGACATCTAACACAGTGCATTCAGATAAGCTTTTGCATTCTTACTGACCAGATGCAAAGAGCAGGGAGATTCCTCTGACGCCTGCCTTCATAAACTCTGTGTTGATGCGCATCATGTACGCAGAAGAAAGGCTGTCTTCATCATCTCCATAGCTGATGGTGTGAACCCAGGGCAGGTCGGTCATGTTGCTAAGCAGAACCATCCACTGCAGGAAAGGCTCCTGGGACTCATGACGACCTGAGAGAAGAGAAGAGAAGATTAAGTCACACTGTGTTTTTATAAGAGTTCAGCTTTTTAAGTTGGCAGTTGGTGAGCACTTCAATAGCTAACACGATCTCTTGAATTAGCCTTACATGTTGGACATCTAAAATTTTGCTTATTTATTCATCTTTGTATTCAAAAGCTAGTAAAGAATTCCAAAGCTCAACCATGGCTTCAGACTCAGTCTCTCATACAGACCTGGATTGGTGAAGAACCATGTGGAGATGTTTGCCCCTGTGCTCATGATGTACTCAATATCCAAACTGGCCTCGAGACCAGCCTTTCCTCCTCCCTGAGTGCCAATGACTCGGTCCACCTGAGACTGATGTGGGAAGCTGCGGCAGTACATGCTCATGAACTCGGACAGGTCTGCAGGGCTGTAGTACTGCTCCAGGAACTAACGAATAAAAACAGATAGCTGGAGTGAAATGAGCAGAACCAGCAGCCAGACAAAGATAACATTGATGTGGCATAGTAAGAATGTGCTCTATAGACAAGGCATGTCCTGTTAAAACTTAACTGTGGATCATGTAATGTAGAATTAAAAGAATCACAATCACAACCCTCCTGAAAAAAGACGTCTAAAGCTTGATTGGGCCTGACAGGATTGAGTTTAAGGTGCATTATTACAGAAATAAATCCAGTCACATCAAAAACAATAGCCTGAAAGCACATGAGATAATATCAGTCATGTCATTCGTGTTGATGACACTAAAAACCTGTGCAGGCCTCACTTTTTCACACACACATAAATAAATAATTGGGTTATTTTAATTAAACGTTCTCTGACATGGACTTACCTGAGCCACAGCCTGACTGTTGTTCTTAGCTTTTCCTACATCAGCTGCTGTCAGGTTGTAGCGGGCCCTTAAGACTGAAGGAGTCACTCCAAAGTGCAGTCCAGCCTTTGGCTTCCTCAGCATCATTCCTCTAGTGAGGTCCTGCTCTGTGGGAGGCAGCCGATGAAGCCCTCCAACTATAATAGCCAACACAGAAATAGAAAAGTCAAGCATGTGTGGATTGTTTTTTAAATACATGCAGTAATAATCAAGAAGAACATTAAAACGCAATAGGAATGGCTGTTACCAAAGTCCAGGTGCTGGTGGACATCTTCGTGAACAGAATATGGGGCTGATGACCTCACTATCGTCTGGCTGCCTCTGCTGTAACGGTGGAACTTGCTACCTGAGAGAAGCGTCTCTGCAACTCTTCATGCACAAAGAGACAAAAACAACCAAAGCTTTAGTGTCTATAAATAAACTGGTGGAAAATAAAGGACAATAATTTGGAAAAAAATGGTCTTGCATGCAAAATGATTCATCCCCTGGTAGATTCAAATCTCAGACTTTTCCTTGCAAAAGGCCAGTTGAGCTAGTCTTGAGATCAGATAGTTTCTATAATAACTGAAGAGAGGGCAGAACAATACAATATAGTATGATATTCAGAAATGTTGTATATATTAAGAACAAAGCAACAAACCATACAATGGCTTTTTAACATGGTAAGTATATTAAAATGTAGCCTTTTATTTTCAACATGAGACCATATTTCACTTTTCTCAACTCAAAATACTCAGTCTTTTTCTAAAACCCAATGCAGAGGTCATTTGGGCTTAAATGACACCTATTATACAAAAAATACTTTATAATGGTTCTTAATAGGGAAACATGGCCCAACAACAATGCCCTCCCCCTCCCTCTTTTGCTTTGCTCTCTAACAGGCTGTTTGAAATGTCTCCCTAATGTCACTGGATACAGTAAACATTAAACACAGTAAAAATTAGAGCACAGCCAAAGCCAGATTCAGATTTTGTGAGGGGCATGGTCAGACACAGCTTGAAGGATTTATAGATGAGCCAAAGACCAAGATCCAAGCACATTTTTAGGTAATGAATGAAAAAAAATATGTTCTGGGAAATCTAGAACCAATATCAACTTATTGAGAAGGGGTAAAATGTGTAACCTATAATGTAGAGGCTCTAATGTGTGTCTGTGTATGACCTTAACAGCACCTGTAAAAAAGCTAGGACAGCAAAAAATACAATGGAAGAACAAGAAAGTACTAATACGGGCAATTGATCCTGACGGCAACCATTTAACAAACTTCATAAACAGTTTGAAGCCAAGCCAAGAAGGTAAGTGTCAGCCATGCCACTAACACTACTGTTACAATATTAAAGGGCCAGTCCCTTTAAATCTTTTTTAAAGCAGATTAAAAGCATTGGGGATGATGAAGCAGGTTGTACATGCTTTGACTGATGATTTGATGCTCTGTAACTCTGAGCTGATTGGCTAATGGATGAAGCTGTGTTTGTATTTGTTTTATGTCTGCATCTTTGTAAATGTGCTGCTGCTTGTTTTGGTCAGGACACTCTTACAAATAAATGTTTTATCTTAATAGAGGTTTTATGGTTAAAATACAGTTTAAAATACAAGAAGAGAAATCATAGCAGTCCTATACAGGGTCTTTCAGGGGCAAGGTCTTTTCTTTGGGTCTGCCCATGGCACAAATGGAGAGACATGTTGCCAAGCTCCACTGCTTGTTAGTCTTAAATGACCAAGTCTTTCCAATAAGCTTCCTGTATAATATTAACATTTGTATAATCTGGACATAAGAAGAAGTAAATGTTTTTCAAAAGTGTCCTTTTTTGGGCTTTAATCAAACTCTTAACTCCAACTAACAAGCTTCATGGCTGTGGTTGTGAAGCTGTTGTCAATGCAGTAATACTGTTATCAGAATAATTGGGACTGTGTTTTTTAAAGCTTAAATAAATCTGACCTAGATTCACAAATTTCAAAAGCCAGTAGTTGAAAGTCGATTGGGTTTTAACCACAGACCAGGCACGGCCTCATGAGATAAGAGCACTGCATTTACATGATTCACAGAGCGGAAGAGGAGACAAAAAAGTACTTTTTGACTCAACTGTGTCAAATGCAAGAAGATTTGTTGAGTAAGCAGTATAAATGTAGCTAAAATGAAGATCTGCTTACTCTGCAGGCATGGTGCACTGTAGAAAGTCCTGAGTGTGAACAGTGAGGCAGTTTGTAATCCCATGACTCTGCAGCCAGCGACGCACCACCTTCTGGGTCAGATCAGAAGGACGCACAAGGGAGGAGACTTCTTCTAGGGTGAGGTGTTTACCTGCAAGCAAAAATACAGCCTTATCACTCTGCTGACATTGTTTGCAATCTTCTGCTTCAAAACACGTAAGTTCACAATCCTGTGACATGACTCACAAGAGGAAGTGTTACCAGCACATGATTTGTTTTTCCAATCACAATTATTATTACTATATGTAGACCACCAGCAAAAACCAGACCAAGACCTACCATATTGAGCTGAGTCAGGGTCTGACACCTGTCTGAGTGTTTCCTTCAGCAGGTCGATGTTTTGCTGCTTCAGGGCAAAGGTGAGCTCCAGCTCCTCTGAGGGTTTGACTCGGCCAACATGAGTCCAGTCCACTGGTATCCTGAGGGATTGGGATCAATTGTTTAAAGAGTCTAAACATCAAACCAATACACATGGCTCCAAGTAGCCCTTCTTCACAACTTTACATGATTGGGTTCTTTTGCTTGTTATGGTAAATGGGTATATTAAAAATCACTGTAGTTTGATTAAAATAGACAGGGCCTGCTCAGTACACTGACAATTTATGAAGTATAGAATTTGAACTTTCAAAATAAACAAATTGCAGAATTCTGAATTTAATACAATAAAAAAAAATTAAAAAATCTTTCATGCAAACAATCAATCTCACTCAGCATTCCAACATTTTACATGGCCCTGACTCTTGCAGTTAGTTCATCACACTCATCCCAACACTGAAAAATAATAGTGGACTGCACGACACATGTTCCAGATGATGCATGTCTAATGTATAAAAATAAATAAAACATGTTTTTAGGATTCCTCATTCTTTGCCCATGATAAAACTCTAGAAACTGTCTGTGAGTGTTTAGGAAACATCTTCTCCAAAGAGAAACAGATGTGTTTTTGATAGCAGATAACAAGATTTTGCAATGTCACTCTTTCTCCCATAACATTAAACACTAAATCTGGACAAAGCCTTCGTGTCCTGAAAACACAAGTAAGATATTAGTAACATATCATATTACGAACATCCAAAAATAAGTATGTGGATTAACTACAGTATGCTCAACAAGAAAGGTTCAGAAAAAGCTTCAGATTCGCCATTTAGAGGATAAACTGTTCCATGAAATTAACTGTTTGAGCAAAAAAACATTACTTTTAAAAATAGTATTCAACTTAAATAGAAATGAACAGTTAAAAAAAACGACAATGAAATGATTATTAAAAATGCATTTGCTCACAGGACATCTTGGTCATATTCAAGATATCCACTCCAAACCAACGAGCTGAATACCAAGGAGAGGGAGAGGGTCAGCCTGGTGGGAGAACAAACAAACAAACAAACCAACAGAGAAGATATCTGAGATGATCTGTCCTCACAAACACTGTGCTAAAAATCACACACTTACTCAAACACTTCCTCCCATCAGTAAATCAAACCATGGTTATTACACATTATTTCACAACGACTAGCCATAACACATGGAAAATTACAAGCATATTTTAACGCACTTTCATACAAAGGCAGTCTGCTCATCGTACTTTACAGATACTCACTTTGTTTACAGTGGTCATAACTTCATATCAGCTTATGAGCTGCTATGCTAACTGGCAGCTATCTAGGTCATAACGACCATTAAGGAACAAAACAACACAAAGAACACAAAGAACATTCACGGAACAATAAACTCGGTCAACACTGTTCAGCGTCTGTCTTCCCTACTAGCTTAAATACTGCTATAAACAACAATGAAGAGTGACTTACAGTGTCTTCATGGTGCCCTCTGCTCGTACAGTGGACTGAACTAAACTCTGCTGTCTGAGGGGACAGGCTCATATAGAAGCCGAGGTCACGTGACATCATTTCACGTGACTTTGTTTTTTTCAAACGTCCTTACGTTCAACGTCTGACTTAATTATTATCTATTAGACCATAAATACACATACCGCGGGTCCCGAAGTAAACGCTGTGCCGTATAAACGGTTTATTTTACGATTATTATTTATCTAACAAGAAAAATTCTGCTTCAAATATTTTCACCAACTCCATTCTTCTTAGAATTTTTCCTTAAAATGGCAGTTGATGTACCTACATCACTATTTTAATTGTTGGTAAATGAAAAAAACTGAGATTTCTTTATATTTTTTCTCATTTTCAAAATATCAGGAAGCTTATTTTTATTGAATTATTTGATTTTACTAGATCTGCTAATTTTTCTGCATTAACTGTCTGGGAACATGTCAAATTTGTTTGGGTTTGTTTCTGTTATTCTTATTATTTTGTTTGTTGCTTTTGCTGTGTCAGGCTATAAAGTCCAAATTAACATTCTAAAAGCCCAGTGAGTCACAAAGGTGACATTTTGTTAAATTTAATTATGTATTTATTTGCTGTGTCAGGATAGATGCAAATTTACAAAAAGCCTAATTGGATTTCTATCTATCTATCTATCTATCTATCTATCTATCTATCTATCTATCTATCTATCTATCTATCTATCTATCTATCTATCTATCTATCTATACAGATAATTTTGGCATCTTTTGCAGTGTTTAACATCCACAAAATAACATTGAAATATAATGTACAGAAAAGAAAACATGTCCCTTTGAACATTTAATAATATTAGTTTCGTGAATGCTTTTGCTGTACCAAATAGCATATTGAAATATGTAGGTGCTATAGAGAACTTTATTATCTGTAAAAGGTTTGAATATTTTGCATGGTTAAACGAGTAGATAGTCATGAGGACTGTTGAGGCATATAAAAAGAAATATATGTTAATGGTTCAAATGGTCCAAATACCAGAAAATTCTGCATGATGTATTATTTGTACTGTATTTTTTCATTGTTAAAATCTTTTTTTTTTTTGGCTTCACTGTAATGATTTTAAATGGTCCATCAGAAAACGTGGCCTTAGACCTTCTTATTTGTCTTTTTGTTTTTTCCATCCAGTGTGACAGGTTCACTTCTGACGTCCTGTACCTGCCATTTTTGTCTATCTTGTAGGTTACCAACAGAGCCACTAGATGGCGGTATTTCTCTTGTAAGGTAACCACAGGTGCGCCATCTAAATACCTTCACATTCCGGAGTGATGCACCATGGTAGTTTGAGTACCGTCACCAAAAATGAACTACAAACTCAACCATGTGACCAGTGACAGGTTGAGAGTCCGTGCTGCTGTGTTTTTAGTTTGTGACAAGTTATGCGGAACTCCTGAGCATGCTGTTGTGGCTTCCTTCTCTCAGAAACTTCTTGAAACGGGTTCACACACACAGAGACGGAGCAGCGTTCAGTTTCAGAGGCTGGCAGGCTGGCGTCCGCGTTTGAATGAAATGCAGGACGAATGCTCTTGACATGGATAAGTGGTAACAACCTAGAGGATAGAGGTTCAATGTTGTTTTTATAATTACGAAGTGGGCGTGAATGTTTTTATGACGCTGTACATTTGTGCATGTTTTTGTTTTCTTAATGATTTTTACCTCGCGCGAAGCTGAACGTTTCGCTTGATCAAAATGAAGTTTAACGGGTACCTGAAGCTGCGGATAGGTGAGGCGGTGGACCTGAAGCCGACCACCTTCTCCCTCCGCCACTCTGTCATCTTCAACAAAGCCCCTCCGGCTCTGGACCCTTACATTGTCGTGAAGGTGGACGAGTATAAGTTCGGACAGACGCACACCAAACAGAAAACCAACACGCCGACCTACAACGAGGAGTTCTGCCTGAACGTGACGGACGGCAGACAGATCGAGCTCGCAGTTTTCCACGACACTCCGATCGGATATGATGACTTTGTGGCCAACTGCATCATTCTGTTTGAGGAGCTCCTTAAAACCTCCAAAACAGGGGAGACTTTTGAGGGATGGGTGAGTAAGACAGTAAAACTATTGAGTAGTAAAATGTAAAATACAGAGATTAATTAAGGGAGAAAGAGGTTGGTTGTCACATAGGTTAGTGGTCACATTGATTATTACAATAACACCATAGTGCATTTTTTTAAGACATGTTCATATGTTGCTATGACTTGGTGCCATGGTCATTTTTGTCCTGAAGTATTGTGTGTTATAAATGTTTTTTTGTGTTGATAGTTTGGGAGATTTGTCATTTCAAAGTTGAAAATATACCAGAAAGTATGAGGTAGTAGAGCCAATTTTCTTGGCTCTTAGTGCTGTTTCAAAACCTTATTCCAATAAAGGTGGGACATTGTGTAAAGCATAAAAACAAGAGACAATGATTTGCAAATCCTTTTTGATCCGTATTTAATTGAATACATTACAAAGACAAAAAAATACAACATTCAAACTTGTAAGATTTTTAGTTTTTTTTGTAAATATTTTCTTGTTTTTGATTTGATGCCTGCAACTTTCAAAAAAGTTGGAACAGGGACATGTATGACATCACCTTTCCTTTAAATAGCACTCAATACGCATTTGGGAACTGCAGACAGTAATTGTTGAAGCTGTGCATGTGAAATTCTTTCCATTGTTGCTTGATGTTTGTGCAGTTTAGTTCATGAACATGCTCGACAGTCTGGGGAAAGGCTGGGCAACTGTGATTACCAAGAGGGCCACATAAATCTTTTCCTCCGTGCTTGAGGGCCACACTGTTACTTACTGTTGGACAGTGTGAATGAGTATATCTAAATAACAAAAAAACAGGAAATATAAAGCTTCATGTACCAACATTAACACATTTTAACTCAAACACAATTAAAATTCACAATAAAGTGAGCATGACACATAACTATAGCCAATATAAGCATCTTTAAATCACAATAACAGAGCAGTAAAAGCACAAACATATTACCTTTATCATTGTTTTCAACTACAGTTTTAAAAGTACTGTGTTATATTTTATTGCTTCATAAACTATGTTTTATAATACATTCATAGCAAAGGAAGTTATTTTTGACTTAAAAAACAAAGCATGAACCAGCAATCTTGAGTTAGGAGAAATATTTTATCACCTGTCGTAATTTGAGCATCATGTAGTACTTTTTTTTTTTTTTTTTGGAAGTGACTGGTGGGCCACCTTGTGTGAGGTGGAGGGCTGCATGTGGCCCCCTGACTGCCAGTTGCCCACCCCTGGTCTGGGGTCTCTATTGTCATGTTTTGCACCTTATGATGCCCCACACATTTTTTAATAGGAGACAGGCCTGTCTAGCACCTTCACTTGTTTACTATGAAGCCACACTGTTGTAACACATGCAGAATTTGGCTTGACATATTTCGGAAATTAGCAAGGATGTGTTACTTGGATGGCAGCACATTTCAGAATTAATGGTGCCTTTAACAGATGCTAAAGTTACCATGACATGGGCACTAACAAATTCCTTTACCATCAGAGATGCTGGCTCCTGAGCTGCTTGTGATAACAGTCCGGATGGTCCCTTTCCTCATAAGCCCCATGGACACAACATCCATGATTTCCAAAAACAATTTGAAATGTGGACTTGTCAGATCAAAGTACACTTTTCCATGTTGCGTAACTTAATCTAAGATGAGCTTGAGCTCAGAGAAACCAGCACTGTTCCTGGGTGTTGCTGATATATGGCTTTTGCTTTGCATGGTAGAGTTTTCATTCACACATGTAGAAGTAGCCATGAACTGTGTTTCTGAGCCCATGTGGTAGTATCCTTTACAGAATGATGTTGGTTTCTAATACAGTGCCATTGCAGGTCACTGGCATTCAATGTTGGCTATTTGCCTTTTGATATGTGCAGAGAGATTTTTCTCACACGGCTGTTGACAAAGTGCTGAACCTCGCCCCTGTCCTAGCTTATCAGTGACTGAGCCTTTTGGGATGCTCCTTTTCTACCCAGCCATGACACTCACCTGTTTCAGCTAACCTGTTCACCTGTAGAACGTCCCAAACAGATGTTTTCTGAGTGTTCCCCAACTTTTGGTGCCCTGACCAGAGAAATGCAGGACGTTTCTGTAAATTAAGTAGTTTATTAAGCTTGATTTGAGAGCTGTATGATGAGAGCACAACACCAACACATATGATGGTGAAAGACAGTAGCCATAGTTCAAAGTCTTTTGTTTGTTATGTACAGATACAAATACAAAACTAATGTAAAATTATTTAAAGAATTAGTTACATCTTATTTCTTTCACTTTGTTTGCATTTCTTTGCACCCCTTTAAAAGCATAGAACTCTATAAAGTAAATTGTAATGAATAAAATTAAAAGCTATATTGTAATAT
Source organism: Scarus forsteni (assembly GCA_036419115.1). Classification (NCBI taxonomy): domain Eukaryota; kingdom Metazoa; phylum Chordata; class Actinopteri; order Labriformes; family Labridae; genus Scarus; species Scarus forsteni. The sequence continues at coordinate 22,383,366 of JAZDUH010000451.1, read as the reverse complement.
CTTGAACAAAAATCAGGAGAATGACTACAAATGGTGAAAATGCATCATTAAACAGTGGCACATTATGGAGTTGTGTAGGACAGGTCTGGAGAAGGCAGATAGGGAGCCAGTGCCTAAAAGCTTCAACCATTTTTTGTCTTTTCAGTTAGTTTCTTGCTAAAGAATCCATTGGAAGAAAAGTAGATGTAAACAAACTAAATGCATGTCCCTCATTTGTTTTAGGAATACATTAAAAAACTGCAACCTATGGAAGGATTTAGATTAGGAAGTGTTTGGATACTGAATGAAATCTAAAGAACTAAAAAAAACTCTGCTTAGTAATGTAGAGATTTTCATGAAAGGTGTGACACTGGATTTGGGAGGAACTCAAGAAACAAAAGCTGCAGTTAAGCATGTTAGCATGAACAACTTATGTCATTGTCACATGTAGAACAACACCTCCACAGCATCTCTTCATCACGAGCCCAGCCCTGCTGCTGTCTAGCAGGATGCTTTACCTGTTACTATTACTCTATAATTAATTGGCTCAATTGCGAGTACGTCATAGGTCATGAAACAGCTCATGATATGACAAAGCATGTGCCTAATGTTCATGTCCGTGCTCAGGTGAATTTAATCCTGCAGTGTTTGTTAGTTCTTGTAATAAAAGTAACAAAATGTTCATTAGATTTACGGAGATTTATGAAGTAGTTAGAATAAAATGTTTACAAATCTCCATCACTTGAGACTTAGTTTCATGCAAACAAAATGTCCTGTCATGTTTACTTCCTGTTATCCTCATGTTTTCTAGTCAACAGGGGTAGTAAAAACATGATTAAACATAAAGCAAATCCCATACATTAAACATGTGTTCTTTGTGACAGATCCCTTTTGAATGAGTTTTAAGAAGATGGAACTGTTGTACATAAAAACATTCATTATTTTAAACACCTGCAGCTGAACATGGACCTTTCACACCATGCTCTCAGCTTTTACTGTGATCTTCAGCAATTACTGTCTGAAACCACACATACCACTGCAGGGGTGAGGTGTTACTTCTGCTTTCAGTGTGCAACAGAACTCATCACCAAAGACAAGCGAGTGTATGGTTATATAACCTCAACTTAAAGTTATTCTACATGTAGCTGTAGTGAGTAATGTTCATTATACTAAATGAATGTCATATAACAAAACTCCTCAGACTTCTTAAATGCCAGATCAGGTGTCTCCAGTGAAGCGTCTTACAGTTTGAGTCTCACTCTCTTGCAGACAAAAGCTGCCCCTTAGAACTGGGCTTTCCCTGTTTACTGACTTTCACCCCTCGAGGACTTAAAGCCTGCGCAGGTGACTGTAACATGAGCTTGTCCAGCCCTGGAGCTGGCTCATGGTATCGAACGACGAGCAGAACACCCCCCATTTTATAGATTTGTTCCTCCTTAGTAAGTACATATTGTCTTCTCCACAGGGAACATACTTGTTATTTTCGAAAATGTAACATAAACATCAGGTTCAGAAAGTAATTGAGAGTACTTTTTTAATGTATTTTTTGGGCATTTTGTGCCCTTATTGATAGGAGAGACACAGTGGATAGGCTTGTGAAAGGGGGGGAGAGAGTAGGGGAAGACACTCTGCAAACTGGTCACAGGCGGGATTAGAACCCGGACCGGCAGAAGTTTGTATATGGGACGTGCCTGGTAGCTAACCACTCCCCCAAACCAGCACCCCAATTGAGTGTACATTTAATTTAAAATCAAATGCTTGTTTTTAAAGACTTGCGGGATTTTGTTTGTTTTATCAAGAGAAAGAGCATTTGATTGAGTTGGAAACTGGAAAGAGAGTGGATCCAAGCCCAGACTATAACCTGTGCCACGGTCAAGGATGACAGCCTGTGTACATGGGGCATGGAGGCATAATCAGTAGGTTTATGGCACCCCACAAATACTTAATTTTTTCCCCATAAAGCCTTTCTTAATTTACTATCTGCTTTATAATGATATACTGTATGTTGTTCATGCAACCACATTTCTAAAAAGGCATTTAAGTTGGCAAAAAGTAGAACAGAAAATGCTCGCAAAGCATTTTTTATTAAGGACATGCAAAAATGTAAAATGCATGGAATGTAAGTAAGTGGAAGTGTTTTTGCATGGGCAATATGTTTTGTTTTGATGATATTCAACTTGACTTTTTGTCAAAATGATCTTAAAAAATACAGTTTTAATCACCAAGGGAAGTTCAGGCATCAATGCCAGAACTAAATCTGACTTAATTCTTGTTTTAAGTGCAAACAAAAGAAAGAAAATTGACAAATGTATTGCTACAAAGTGTATTTGAGAACGAGAAATCATAATTACAAACAACATTGGAGACAGTTTTGCACTCCTGTGAAGACCCCATTACTGAGAGGAAGTGGTACGAAAGTGGAGTGCTTGGTCTGCACTTTGAAGACCTAATAAGTGTGTGCTTCTTACTTTGACAGCAAGCATGAAGTGTTTATCTGTGAGATCTGAGCTGTGAAGGCTCTTTGTTGCTCAGAATACTTTGCCGCTGGTTTGCTTTGTATCACACGTGAGGATGCAGAGACCGAGACGCAAGCCTCCACACGCCCACACCGCTATTTATCACATCGTTCCCACCGTCTGATCAGCACTCGAGGGCTCACTGTAAAACTCTCACTCTCTGATGGCTACAGTCCAGGTGTTCCACTCTCTCTCTTCACTTTTTACAGTATTTTTCAACAGGGGCTAAGCAATATGTTCAGTGATTATGACAAATTAATTTTAAAACTATATGAGGCAAGATACTATTGTTTCAATAAACCTAGTTAGATATTGGTTGCAAAATACACTATATTGCCAAAAGTATTCACTCACCTGCCTTGACTTGTATATGAACTTCAGTGACATCCCAGTCCTAATCCATAGGGTTCAATATGCCGTCATTCCACTCTCTGCAGCTGTAACAGCTTCAGTTCTTCTAGGAAGGCTGTCCACAAGGTTTAGAGGTGTTAATGGGAATTTTTGACCCTTTTTCCAGAAGCACATTTAGGAGGCTACACACAGATGTTGGACAAGAAGGCCTGGCTCTCAGTCTCGGCTCTAATTCATCCCAAAGCTGTTCTATCAGGTTGAGGTCAGGACTCTGCGCAGGCCAGTCAAGTTGATCCACACCAGACTCTGTCATCCATGTCTTTATGGACCTGCTTTGTGCACTGGTGCACAGTCATGTTGGAGGAGAAAGGTGCCAGCTCCAAACTGTTCCCACAAAGTTGGGAGCATGGAATTGTCCAAAACGTCTTGGTGTGCTGAAGCATTCAGCAAACTCAGACTCGTCCATCAGATTGTCAGATGGAGAAGCGCGATTCGTCACTCCAGAGAACGCGTCCCCACTGCTCTAGAGTCCAGTGGCAGCGTGCTTTACATCACTGCATCCGACACTTTGTATTGCACTTTGCAATGTATGGCTTGGATGCAGCTGCTCTGCCATGGAAACCCATCCCTGAAGCTCCCGCTCCGACAGTTTATGTGGCCTACCACTTCGTGGCTGAGTTGCTGTCATTCCCAAACACTTCCATGTTCTAATAAATACAGCTAATAGTTGACTGTGGAATATTTAGGAGCGAGTAAATTTCACGACTGGATTGCTGCACAGGTGGCATCTTATCACGGTTCCACGGTGGAATTCACTGAACTCCTGAGAGCGACCCATTCTGCCACAAATGTTTATAGAAACAGTCTGCATGTCTAGGTGCTTGATTTTCTACACTTGTTGTGGCTATGGAAGTGATTGGAACACCTGATTCTGATTATTTGGATAGGTGAGCCGATACTTTCTGCAATATAGTGTAGGTTCCAGGCCTAATGCCCAGTAAGATTGCTTAAAATCAAAACCAATAACAGCAATATGTTTATTAACTAAAAATGAGATATTTGAAATGTTAGGTCTAAATGCGGGATATTATTTAATTTATAATGTTTTCCTTTTAAGAGCATTTCTATTAAAAGTAAAAATCTAACAATCTTGAAGCTGACTACAGTGACAGCAGTAGAAGTCCTCCTGTGTGGACAGTTGGTAGGTATTATGTTATTTTGAAAAATCGAGAACTATTACTGTGCACTCCTTCACACTGTCTAAACTCAGCAATTGTGTGGATAATATCTGGAAAGTAGTTTTCTTTCACTCCTCCCAGACAGAAATATGACTGATGTTGTACTGATACTTCAGAGATCAGTCATATTCAGAGTTGTTTTGCTCAAGGTGTCTCTAAGATCAGGCCAAAAGCTCAAATCTCACCTTATTCAAAATATATTACTTTATCTTATCAGTCTAAAATTTGACAGTTGTATTAACCATGAAGTAATAGTTCAAGTGGATCAACATGTGTCTCATCAAAAATGTTTTCACTTTTCCTTTATGTTGATTTAAACACTGCATGAAGATGTGTCTTAACCTTTAAACTTTCCAAATAGTTATTTCTCTGAGCTGATCATGAACACATCATAAGGTAAATGCATGTCACCTTGTTACACTGGAAATGCAACTGTTAGTCTCCAAATTTCAACATATTTTTTACAGTGGGCTAAAATTTTGAAAGTGATTGGAATACTGCAGAGTTGTCAGAGTTTGTTTTTTTCAAGTTGACGGTCAGATGGTCCAGCATTTTGGTTTGATTTGGTGCACAATGATATGCTTCAAAGACTTTTTCACAAACACCAGCTGCCAGTCAACAAGACAACTACTCACTCCCTTAAACCGGCCACTAATTCCCATTCTTGACCTAAGTTTTTTATATGCAATCAAAGACAAATGTCTTGGAAACTTCATAGCTACTTTTTAATTTATCCAGGCTTAGAAAGTGCAATGTCCTTAACATTTATTTTCAAAGCATGAAATGTATTTTTCCTATGCAGTCAGTGTCTCTAAATATACATTAACATTTTGATCAATTTTTGGTAATTTCTCACAACATTTTTCAAAATATTTTATGCATAACTAGTTTGTTCCTTTTTATTTGTATTTTGTTTGAAAAGTGAAATGACCTAGTTGTCATTCAAGTATGCTATGAACATATCAATCACACTTTTCTCATGCCATATCGCTGCCAAACTCACGCACATCGCTCACTTTTTTATTTGAATCAAGTAGTCTTCACAAGCTGAAACTGCTGCCTTTGAGGTGTACTTGCCTATCAGTAAACTATCATTCTTGCTTCATGAAAAGTGCCCATAATAAGGGAAGAAAGCTGTTAAAAAGTGATGGCACCCTCCCACCTTTTGCTGAATGCTTCCATGCTGCCTGATGAATACCTGATTGCATTCACAGGGTGGCATCTTCACTCTCAAAGGCGTTTTTCTTTTTAAATTTGTGAACCTTGTTCATGTAACTGAGGGGGTGGTTTACTAACAAGCTGACACACCTAAAGGGCTGCAGTTTTTAGTTTTGAGACCCCTGAATTTGAAAAAGGAATATCATAACAGAGGTTTGTGGACCTGGACGGCATGTCATGACCAGGGGAAGCTAGGTGGGCCTCACTCTATTAATGCAAAGCCTCAGTTTAAACTTCTTGCAAAAGATGAGGCTACTGTATGTCCATCAAACATCAGTGCAATGGTGAAAGCATCATGTGACCTGTTTGATTTATAGGGGAGACTGCTGGCTGCCCTGACAAGCTACTTTTTTACCTACAGCTGATTCCCCATGTGTCTGAGGAAAGCCATGAATTTCAAGCTTGTTTCAAGGGGCGTAAGAAAATATTGATAAACCAATATGTTTCATTTTGTGTGTTGCAGCACTGTACTTATGATTTTAGTGCAATGTTCACTCTCTCTGTCACAGATATTTTTTAATATATCTGCCACTGGTGCATGAAATAAAGTCTGTTGTTGTTACAGGGACACTTAAATACACTACATATAAATTAAACCTGGATTTTATGCTAAGATGATGTGTTTCACCTGCTTAAACTAACACCTTTGGTGCACCAATGTCTTGATAAAAGGGTTCACGACCAGGTCTGATAAAACTTAAGAGAAGTATAAATAAGTGCAAATGTTTTTGATTTTGGGGCTTAAAGTGAAATTTCTGGCATATGGTTTATTATAAGAGAACTGGATTTTTAAGTTATAGGAAACACTTGATATCCATATTTGCAGTGGGATTTTACAGCATTACAGTAAATAAGGATTTGCTTCATATGTTGTTTTTAACAAATTAGACCATGTGAATGAGTTTGTCTGCAGTTAAAAATTAAAAACTATTATTTACTGGATGTCAAGGACTTCTAATTTTGTTGTAGCAGTTTGAAGCAGTTATCAGTATTTAATAGTTACCAACAATTTGTTCAAAAATCATACCAAAGGTTCTTACTGTGGCATTGTGACAACCACTTGCCATTTCTTTACAAAGAACATTTTTTCATACATATTTGTGTAACATTGGTCATCTGAAAAATATCAAGATATGATTTATGTTCCATGATGTCCAACCTCAGAACACCTGAGTCTTTGCCCTAACAGCAGTCACAATATAATTTTTATTTTTAAATATGCTTAATTTTTTTTAACCAATGCTAAAGTGACAGACAGCTGAGCTCAATAAATGACATTTCAGAAGTCATTTACGCCACCAAAGTGTCACAATATTTTAGTTTTACGTAACAAAAGTTATCTTGTAGTTGGGGTTACTTCTTGAATTCTGCTTTGTTACAAGAAGCCCTGATGGGCACTGAAACTGAAAGTGGGTTAAACATGTCTCTGTATCTTGCTCCAACAAAGTGCTGTGCCTGCTGGACTGAAACAGCGCTAACGCCTATGTCTAAAAAGAAACTTCCTTCTCTGTGATAAATTACTCATAGTTCTGCTTTGAAGCGTATCACTTCACCAGCATCTATTTGGCACAAGATCGGTTTCATTGCATTGGGTTTTTTTTGTTTGTTTGTTTGTTTGTTTTTTTTTACATTTTTCCCTTTTTTTAGCTTTATTTGTGATTGCAACAATTTTTTATGATCATCCACAGTGTGTCATCTCATAAAGTGGTCACTTCTTTAGTTTGTATCATTTTAAATTTATGGCTTTAAAACAGAACAAAAATAAGAAGCATGGGGTCACCCCATCAAAAAATGAATAGGAATTACAAAGAGCTGTATGTAAACAGATAAGAGAGGGGCAACTTTGGTAACAAAGAGGGACACATTGTTTTATACTCAGTGCCATAGAGCCAAATAGTGTTTTCTGGCTATTTTTGATCAATTTTTCTGACCATTTTGTTTTTTTATATTAACAAATACATCTAGTAATGTGCAAATGAGATTTTTACAGTAACAAGTACAGACAATTATAGCTTTTTTCTTTAAAGGGACTGTGAAGAGTTTCTAAGTAATTACAAAAGAGTCTCACTTTTAGATATATGCCTGATCGAAATACACACTTTAAGATGAGTTTTATAGCATCAAATAGGTTATCTATAAATGCTATTCCTTAGCCTTCTGGTCGGGTCGGACAGGGCTGGACTGGCCTGGATACTCAACTTCAGGAACAAGACAGTTAAAACTAGAGCAAATTTATATTATTTTATTGTTTATATTACACGTCTTAGAGCACTGGGCTGTAAGTAGTGATATATAGCCAGCTACAACTACGATAATAAGTTTTCCAAAAATTGCTTGTTGTCACACATCAGAAACTACCACTACGTAGCTAGAAAGAGATACATTACCTCGTCACTTTTCATCCTGTAAGTTGTTGAAAAAAGAAGTTGTAAAGCAATGCAGAGTTCTGAGGAAGGTCTGAGCTGCATTTATCACAACAAGCACAGACTTTGGCTTCAATCACGTCTTTGGTGTGTTCCAGTTGTTGTCAGTAGTAGGAATTTCCGTGTTCCGAGTAGGAAACTGCAACTGGAATGTTCCCCGAAGTCAGAATTTCCTACTGGGAACTCGGTGAAACCTCGCCACCACCGAGTTAACAACTGAAGATGGATGCCCCCAGTGTGAACAGTTATTTAGCTCCTGTAATAATCAATTTATTTGCACTTCTGACTGGGGTGTGTCGCTCTAGATCAGCTGTATACATAGTATTGTTAGACTTATATTCACAAAATGCTGCCATAGTGATAATCACATTCTTCATGTGATATTTGTGAACAACAACGCAGGGCGTGCTAACACCAGCTAACAATAGCCTGGTAGATTGGCATGTTTTATTCAGACTTCAACTGGAACGCCGATAAGTCGGAGATGATGTCACTCCATTTCCAAGGTTACTGGAACACAGCATTAAGACAGTCGCCGCACATGCTCATGGGTAGCAGAGTCTTTATTTCGCTGGTAATAGATTCTCCTCATAGCACCTTTAATATCACATTTAAGGTTTATGGTAGATTTTGTCAAGTTTTCTTTATCCATATGTATATATTTACATTTTAAATTAACTTATAGGATGCAGTGGGATAGTAGTAAGACCACATATGGCCTCCATTTCATTGTAATAGAGGCCTGGTTTGGTGTCACGGCACTGCACTTTGGTTTTAGTCTTATCTCTTAGACAAAATCTTTGGTCATTGTAGGCAACTATTCATCCTCCACCTGTTGTGTTAATTGTGGTCTACTCAGGCTTATTTGAGGTCCACTTTTATTTTACAGTTTATATGTTTTCACTCAGTGAAGTCATTTAGCACCATAATCTCTCTTTTCACTGTTGTGTGGATGATGCTTAGACCTCTCACTGAGATCTGGTGACCCAAAATGTCTAGCTGTTGTTTCAACTGTCTTAAGGATGTTAAAAGTTGTATAGTTTCCGACAGTTAAATGAATTAAAGTCAAATATTATACTCTTCAATTACCCAAATCCAAATATCACCCAGTCAACAGTACACTCGGTCCACACTCTGCCAATATCACACAATGCGCAAGAAATGTAGGCATAATTTTTCACACATCAAGAAAACAGTCCAGTCATGTTTCATTCACATAAGGTCCATCTCTAAGATCAAATACATTCTTTACTCCGCTGATTTAGAAAAGGTCATACATGCATTTTATCTCCTTCAGGTTGGATAACTGTAACTCCCTCCTCTCCAATGTCTCTCACAATCACCCTCCCACCTCCAACTGGTCCAGAGCCCAGCAGCTAGGATTTTAACTAGTTTTAACAGATGGCATCACATCACTCCTGTCCTCTATTATCTCTTTGATTTGAACTGAATTGATGTTAACTGATTACTTTTAGAGCCCTTACTTGTCTAGCCCTAAAATACACATCCGAGCCGTTGACTCCATATGAGCAAGCCCACAGCCTCAGATCTTCGGGTGGGGGCCTCTTGGCTGTTCAAAAGTCGAGGCTTAAGACTAAAGGTGACCAAGCCTTTTCTGTCAGAGCTCCTCAGCTCTAGAACAACCTGCCCAAGTGTGCTGAATCAGTAACATATTTTGAATCACCTCTTAAAACTCCCTTTTATAGACTTGCTATGATATGACACTTTCTTTATTGCTTACTTGTTTATCGATTTTATAAGCCACTCATTTTATTCTACTTTATCTTCTGAGTCTATGAAACAAAGCAGAGGAATTTAATATGACAGCATTGTTTTACAGTAGACAACATTTGACTGACAGGCAAAGTTTGACAGTGGAATGACTTCCTGGGGCGCTCTGTGGTGCATCGTGGTGGGATGAGTCTTGCACTGAATTTTCTCCTGTGTTTATCAGCACACTAGGGAGAGGGTGGGAGGTCTTGTCCATGATGTCCTGTTGCCTGGACAGAATCTTTTTCTTCAACACCTCTGTCAGAGAGTCCAGCTGCATCCCCACAACTTCACTGTTTTTGTGAATCCTTTGTTGAATCTGTTTGTCTCCTCTACCCTGTGCCTGCTGCCCCAACACACAACAGCATACAGGATAGCACTGGCCACCACAGACTCATAGAACATCCTCAGCATCGTCCTGCAGATGTTAAAGGACTTCAGCCTCCTCAGAAAGCAGAGATGGCTCAGGCCCTTCTTGTAGACGGCCTCAGAGTTCCTAGTCCAGTCAAGTTTGTGATCCAATACAGTCCAAGTATTTCTATCCCTCCACTATGTCAACATGAACCCCCTGGATGAAAACATGGGCCACTGGAGGCTTTGCCCTCCTCAGATCCACAATCGGCTCCTTGGTCTTTGTCACATTTAGCTGTAGGTGGTTCAGCTCACACTGTATGAAGGTGCTAGCAGAACCACCTACAGCTCAATGTGACAAAGACCAAGGAGCTGATTGTGGGTCTGAGGAGTTGAAATATTTTTAAATGAGTGCTCTAAAGTCACAGCCTTCACTAATGTAAATGGACCCCATGTCCTACAAAAATCGGTTTTCTTTGATTTGAATGTTGTCAGACAGGGCTTGGGGAGCAGAGGAGCATAACACCTTTTACTAACCTGTCAGTTCACAGAGAATTTCGCAATGCCTCTGTAAAGAAAATGCCCCTCAAAATGCTCTGCTTTTTCCTCCTTAAGTTTATTACATAGTAGTTGAACAGCCTCCATCTGTATGTGTGTTTTCAACTTGTCACAGTCGTACGCCATGACTGCTTCGAGAGTCTGCTCTGTGGCATGGATCCCCTCATTCCCTGTTGTTCAGCCTTCCATCAGGCATCATCTTTGTATCCAACCAGCCCAGAGCTCATTATCATAGTCTATGTATGCAATAACAATGTATGTATTAGCAATAACCCGGTTGCACACAGCCACGGAAACACCAAAATTACCCTTTTGAAAAAACTGAAAATGCTCATATTCCAGTTTTTAAAGACCCCAAAATCATATTTACTCCTTTTCTAACCCGAATATTTGGTCATCTATAGGTCTACTGGGATATCCTCATCCAAAGGAGCATTCATTTGTGTTCTGTGCATGTTCTTTTCACAAAGAATCTTGGTTTTTTGAGTACCGGAAGTGCTTGCTCCGGCTCCATTTCCTATTTCTTCATGTTCTCACTTTCCATTAATGAAGAAATTGACAAAGAATAGTGTCAAGTACTGGTGTTGGGTCAGTACCAGCACCAAAGCGCGAACAAATCCGATTGATACCCGCTCCACGCTGTTTGTTATCCACTGTGCTGCAGCTGTTGTTGCCGTTGCTACTGGATACGGGAAGAAGTGGAAATGACGCGCATTGCAACATGATAATCTCTGTGTGTCGGTATATTGTCCGTACACTGCTGTTTTTATCAGGATACCATGTACAGAGGAATATCCTTTATTTGTAAACACTTTATACATGCATTTTTTCATTGTCTTTATTCTCTACAGACGTACAGCTAACCAACATGTCAATAGACTCAGGAGAAAGAAATTTCACAAATGCTTTGCAGCTTTTTGTTCTTCCTCAACCATGGTTGAAGGCAAAGGTTAGAATACCGAAGATAACACAAGCACAGAGGAAGTGGACATGTCAAGTCCAATGTCTAGACTGTAGATTTAGACACCGTATAAAAGCAGGTTACTGAAAACAAAAGTAGATATGTTTCAAACAAACCACAGTGAACATTGTCCCACTTAAAAGTGCTCCTCTGAAGTGCCAACCTTGTGGTCAGACCTGACACCAAATGTAAAGCTGTTTGCTGGGCAGGCATTTCTTTCCACTCAGGGTTTTATATGAAGCATAAATAGATCCTAGTTTAAGATTAACGTGAGCAATGTTTCCATTCAGTGGTTGCAACAGGAAGTATATAGTTCTGCTTGCCCGTCATCATCCGCCCCCATAAAGACCCTTTCTTCATATTTAGACATTTTAAGTCATTTCTGTCAGCTGAGCTTCAGGTTAACTCAATGTCTGTAACCTACCAGACCTGCCAGACCTGCTGTGTTTTCTGTCTGCTATGGTATCCAAATTCCTTTGGCATTACGTACACATAAAGGAATGGAAAACCATGAGGCTGCATAGCTCTGTCTCTGCTTAAAGGACTGATGCCCAGTAACACTGTACACATCAAGTTATTATTTAAAGCTCTGACTTACAAGTTTCTCATAGCATTTCAAGAGCATTAAATGTGCCATTTATCTGCTCACTAAACAGATATGAACCTCCTAGTGTCCCAGGTTTGTTCAGGCCTACTTATTCTGTTTATTTACAGAACACTCATTGGTAAGTTCCCTGTTTCAAGCCTCACAAGTACATCTCAAAACTGGGGCACCTAAAAACACCAAGATTAAGGACTGATTGGGGTAAGACTGCTTTACTGTTGCTGCACCCATTGGAATGAGAACTTTGCCACCCTCCCTTATTTCATCATTAAAATTCACATGAGTTACACTGAATACCTGTTCATGAGTGTGTTTGTGATTAGTTTGAGCTGATCACATTTTTGCTTTGCTTGTGTTGCTGCTGGAAACTGACCAAATGTCAATGTCATCAATTTCTTGCTCTTGAAACTAAGAATGGGAATAAAGTAAGCAGGATGGTTTGAAATGTTGATTTTTTATACAATGTCTGTTGTTCAGATAAGAAAGTATTCAGAGATTTATTTGTGTTTTTGTGTTCTTTCGCAGATGGATTTGGAGCCAGAGGGGAAAGTTTATGTCCATGTCACACTCACTGGATCCTTCACTGATGGTAAGTCTGCTGCTGTGGGTCGGAGTTTCTCGTGTTAAACATTACTCCGATCACTGTTATCATTTTGCAATTTCAAAAGCTAAAAATTTACCTCAGTAATATAGGCTGTGGGAATATGTGTGTTATGTCATGTTGCTGTGTGACGGGAATCGACTGGTATGAACCTGGTATACCGGCCAGCTGTCTTTAGACGTCATGTCTTCAGGGCTTTTATGTTGAGACGTCGTGTACTTCCTCCTTTTTCTTTTATCTGTCATCATCGTGCCCCACTGCCAGCCAGAAATTATTAAATAATAGCATTTACTTATGTAACACATGACAGATGCATCATATTTTAAAACTGAGCTGTTTCAGTTTCTTTACTACCAAATAGGGCTGGGCGATTTTTTTCCACAACACTCGATTTACGATTTTAATCGATTTTTGCCTCCCTAAAAGGAAGCAAAACTCCCAGTGACATAAACATGAAACAAATCAAGTTTTGCCTTTATGTTGTCTAAATGTTTCCCTCTTAAAGTCAAAGTCTGGGTCATAAAAGGTTGATTATGTAGTATAAATGTTGGCAGGTTTGTCTACATAAACACTAAAAGGCTGAGGTATTTTTACAGTATTAGCATGAAACTCTTTGATCAATATTTAATCTACTTAAATAACAAATACAAGCCTATAAAAGTGCAAACCCTATAAGGCCAACCATTATGAAAATTGTAATTAAAAAAAAAAAATTGCAACCACTTACAATTGGACTAAGGCAAGAAAAAAATCTAGATTTTTTATTTTTAACCAAATGAAATCTTATCGTATTTAACCCCTATTTTCCTCTGCTGTAGAATTTAGGCATTTATTTCTTTGCACTTAAAAAACATTTTAAATGATTTTCCCTGACTAACCTGAATGATTTCATTCAATTAGTCAGGGAAATCTCACTTCTGTAATGACAACTTAACAAAAACAAATATCAAACAACTTAAATTTTTGTTAAATGTATTTTTTGGGCATTTTTGTGCCTTTTATTGACAGTAGAGAGACAGTAGATAGGCTTGTGAAAGGGGGAGAGAGAGTCGGGGAAGACACTCTGCAAACTGATCACAGGCGGGATTTGAACCTGGACCGGCAGAAACAAGCACGTGGGGTGCCTGGTTGCTAACCACTCCGCCAAACCAGCACCCCAAACAACTTAATTTTGCTTGAAATAAGACAGTGAAGAATGGAGATGGGATTAGAAAATACACTTCAAGTTGAGAATCCATAACTATCTCAAAGAATCAATACCATTTATCTTTTGCTTATCAATTCCTTCCTCTTTGTTCTGCATGCCTTATAAATAGAGTCACGCTGTCATCAGTCGGCAGAAATGTTGGCAAAGAATAAAAAAACTCATCACATACAGGGCAGAGAAATGGTCAGAATTGTGTCCTATTTTTTGACAACAAGATGCTCACTGCCTCAGAGGGTCATATGTTTGATATTACTGCCACTAAGACCCTATTTAGGCCAACTCTGTCCACACAGAAAATCAACCAAAATCGATTAAAGAACCGTTGAAATTGGATTGATAAGTAGAATCTCTAATGGCATAGGTACCAATAAAATCTAATCAATACACATCCCTAATCAAGACCTGGAAAATTAATAGTGTAAAACATGTGATGTTTTTCTAATCATTGACAATAAATATTATGAATCTGAACTTGATAGTGGTATAAAAACACAAAATGTTGGTTTTGTGACTACACTAGTTAATGGAAAGTAATGAAAGGTTTAGCTTTTTATTTGTTTTCTAACTCAGTACTCAGATACAATAACAAATGTACCGTATTTCCCACAGAAATTACTTCACAAAAGACAAAAGTATAGCACACAAAGAGGATACTCAATGAAATTAACTTGATTAAATGTTTTCTGTTTGTATTTTTGAAGGTCAGAAACTACTTGAGTCAGGGAAAAAGTTCACAAATACAGCATCTTGATGAAAATCATCCATTACAGGAAAATAAATGGGGCATTGCAATAAAAATCCAAATTATCAAGTATATTACAGTTTTACTCTTTTCTATAGAAAGATGTTATTTTGTCACACGTCACAATGTTCTTGTAAAGAGTTACACAACTTAATTTCATCATTTAGTCTGTTGGGAAATGTAAACTGATAAACATCAGTGTTTGAATAAGACTCATGCTTCAAATGTATGCAAGCTTCTCGAATCATAATTTCTCTTTCACTTAGTTCAAAATAATGTTGCAGTTCAAACTGTGAAAGTTTTATTTCCAATATGAAAAAACATCCAGTGTCTATAAATAACCAATGTAAAGATTTTTGTGTGGATCCTGTAAAATGCAAATGAGTGCCCAGCTTATTTAACTATTATTCTGATAGCACCTTTCCTATACAAAAATTATATGAGCAAAATTTGTCTGATATATATTTCTCAAATGTTAGTACAGAGTGAGATATAAAACTTTACAAACAGGTTGAGACAGTTCTTACTCAACAACCCCCCCATTAGATTTAAAAATAACCATGGATTTGTACATGATCTGTGTGGTTTCCAATAATATTTGTCATCTTTATAAACTCCCAAAAATGTAGTTTCTTAATCCTTCATCCTCCTGAATATCACTACCGTAAAAATTCAGCTTTACGCCATTCTTGGTTCTGGTTTCACCCAACACCAGTCATTTTGTATTCTCTCAATAAGGGTAACTTGTGAAATTCAATCAGTTTTTTCAACTTCAGGTCCCTATCTGCCGATTTTTCCTATGAAATAAAACAAGTTATGATTAGAAAGAAACACATTTCAAAATATCATAAGGTTCAGATATTGAAATAATGTATAATGGAGGTTCCAATATAAACCCTGTGGAACTTTACAGGTTTTTTTCCTAAAATGTGAATCAACATAACTTATTTTAGCTTTAACCCTCTACTTTGTTTTTTTAGTTATGATCTGCTGCTTCATCTAGTGCTTGATGCTCACTGATGGGCCTTTTCCTGCATATTCTTAAAAATCATTACTTTGATTTTTTTGAAATTCAAGTCCATAAAATGTATTTTAAAGCCACATTTTCACTGAAAAATATCTCAGAATTTAGCTGGGAAGTTAATCAAGATCATCTTATCAAGTGTTTTCAAGACTGATTCATACAATGCGAGCTTATTGGTAATTACATTTGCTAAAACTTTTGGTCTCTTTGTGTCACCTATACCACCTGTGTGCTTAAAAAATGTACAGAGCAGTAAAAATGTCAACATTAGAGGTAAAAGTTATCTCATTGGTTCAGTGTGTAAACTGATGATTTGTGTTGATCTTGCATAAAAATTGTGAATGTACAGTGTTTAACTTAAAAAGTGTTCAACAAACAGAAAAACGGCCATTACATTTCAGTTTGTTATTGTTTAGTTGTGTGGGGGGCAAGGTTATAATTTAGTTTAGTATTAGTTAGTTTTGACTTTTTTTCCATTAAAGTTTAGTTTTAATTTATTTTGGAGTGGGAATTCTAGTTTTTATTTAGTTTTGATTTTTGCAGCAAGGCTTAGTTTTAGTTTAGTTTCAGCTTAGTTTTAGTTTTTTCAGACCTTATTTGCTAGGTGCAGGATTCAAAAAGGTCAGAGTAAGTATTTTGTAATACTGTTTATTTTCTCTGTTTTACTGTCCAAAACTGTCGTAAAATTGGTTGGGAAAATGTGTCCGATTAATTCAGATACTAAAGGCTAATAAATATTGTCAAAAACGATAACAAAGGACATTTTGTCTATAATTTTGGTTAGTTTCAGTTAGTTTTGTGAGCACAAGATACAGTTTTAGTTTATCGTTTTTGTTTTCTTTTCTAGTTTTTATTAGTTTGAGTTAACTGCAATGTATCTTAAATTTTTGTTTTTAGTTTCGTTTTAGTTAACTATTATAACCTTGGTGTGGGGATCGTTGAAAAGTCTCAGATCTTTTAGATATAGGTAAGGGCACACTAGGAAAAAATGCTGGGAACCACAGATGTAAGATGCTTGGATTACAAAAAATAAATTAATTCTTAATTAGTGTTGGATGATGAAATTTACCTAATTCTGCATTTCAGTAACCTGAAAGTCATTAGCTGTGTTCAAAACTGTCCACTCAATCACTATCCCCATTGAAGTGTGTAAATGAAATAGTGAACTACATAGAGAATGCCCAAATGAGATTTCAGACTCTACACTGAATTTTCTAAACATCACAGCGTCAGTAGATGAGCTGATGGAAGTGGATGCACCAAGAATCACGTAAACAAACTGGGCACTCAGGATGATAAGTAGCAAGTTTTGCAGCTGTTTACAACTTTAAGAAGACATAAAAAAGCTAGCTATGATGTGTTAAAGATATGTTTCTTACATTTATAAACAGAAGCAGTGCCAATTTGTGCCTTAGCAGCCTTCTTTCTCTTCCTCTTCTTCTGCTCTATAAAAACACAACCACATTGCATTGTGGTATACAAGAGTGCGATTTAGGGTAAATCGTATGTGCACTCGCAGTTGCTGTGCATTGTGGTTATTTTATAGTGCACTATATAATGAATGACATTAACCACTGAAAATTTGAACAACAATACAAAATGGCGAACACACTGTATAGTGCACTGTATTCGTGATAGGGAACGATTTCAAACACAGCTAATGTTTGAGCCTCTTAATGTTGCACTCAGGTCTCATGCAGCTGGTCCTTGGACTGAGAATCAGTTTATCACGCCCCTGTTGTAAAATAGGTCACTTGTTTTTCCAAAGGGTTGGGGGTGTTGAGAAGCAAATTAAACCAAAATACTTTACTACCCTGACCACACATAAAGCACGTACTTAGCAGTAGCCGCAGCATGACAGTGATCTACCTCAAAATCTGTAATAAACTGCTAACAAACTCCACAATGAGACCTACTGAATGAAAACATTGCATGTACAAACACATTAATTCACATCATATTCATGTAATTCAACTAAAAGTACTCAAATAACATCTAATAATTGCTTGAAATTTTTGTAGGTAGGCTGTAGGTATCTTGATTAAATAGAATACTGCACTGTATTTATCTTTCAACAAAAACGAAACAGTTGTGTTGAGGTCTTTTAGTTTCCAGTGTACAGCCACTTTTTACCATGTAACCACGAATACATCATAGTCGCTGGGGGTGGTGAGAGCTCTGCAGTCTCCATGATGTATATGTGTTTTTTCTTTTTTTTTTTTTTTAACCTCATGAACATTACAATGCTTACTTGAGCTTTAGCTAAAGATAAAAACAACAGGTAGTCAAATTAGGCAGAAGTGTGCTGTTATATAAAATGTGTTTTTTTATACACTCAACTTGTTGGCTAAAAAGGTTTTGACTTTGCCTTATGTTACTTCCTTTCACATCAGTCCTATATCAGTAAATCATTGTAATTGATCGATTAATGTTTTGCAGCTTAAGTCCTGCAGCAGTAGATATTCCTCTGGTAACAGTGCCAGAGAGAAATTAAAAGTTAGATTTTATTGGAAGCAAAAAGTCAATTAGAAGTTTTTTTTTAAATATTGCATGTGCAAGTTTTTGAAAGTCTAATTGAGAATGTTTTGCCAAGTTTTCCATTTTTAATTTGTTATAATGCAAAATTGTCAGCATGAATGTGTCTTGTCTGCTTTTTCATGTTTTCTGTTAACCTGCTCACACTTCAACCCCCCTTTATTTTGGAGAGCTTGTGTGTTTCAAAGACCATTTTTAAAACATTAGGTTGGCATGCTCAACTTTGACAAACTTTTAACACACTAACAGAAAATTCAGTTGAGCTTAGCACAACTTTGTGCAAGTTGCAGGTCCTGCGTCTGCTGAAACCCTCCACTGTTGGTCATTTATTTTAGTCATCTATTTCTTGGGAGGATATGATGCACGTACTTCACCGAAAAAACAGATTGCATGTTCAGTTCTTGGAAGGTCCGCCTTACATGTGGTTGATACTTAATATTATACTGGGTGCTTTATTAGAGAAAAAATGTTTTTAAAGATTTTTATATAGTTCAGACCAGCCACGGTCCCTTTATATATTTTTTTATTTATGTTATTCACCTTTATTTAACCAGGTTCAATACATTTTTCTCTCTAATTGACAACATAAAATGACCCTCTGAGAATCAATCAATCAATCTTTATTTGTATAGCGCCAATTCATAACAAGTGTTATCTCAAGACACTTTACAATAGAGCATAAAGCTCTTCATTTTGTGGATACACATATAAGCATAGATACATATATACATACAAAAATACACATATACATATATACAAATATAAACATCCAACACCCAACATAAATGCATATAGCCAATCATGAATCCCTCCATCATGGCGGCAAGAAAAAACCTTCTGTGAAGCAGCAGGAAATCTTAAATGTGGATCCCAGTCTCATGATGAACAGCAAATCCACACGATGCTGTGTTGGGTGTGAGGGCGAAGGAAGGGAGGTCAGAGGAGACAAGTGGACTAAAGTAAGAACTAAAGTTAGTGACAGATCCATGAACCATAGACCTGTCGTCTGATTTATCAGAGGTTAGCCTCTTGAGATGCTACATCTCGTTTTCAGAAGGGTCCTCATGTCTGATTGGTTGTGGTGATCATTTTATAGAAGTATAACCAATGATATTCTTACTGAAAATAAGAATTTATGGTAGTGACGAACTCATGGGTGCCCAGACCACAAGTGCATCCATCCCATGTAAATGTAAATGTAAATGTTCTTTATTTATACAGCCCTTTACAACAACCCTTGCGGTGAACCAAAGTGCTTTACAATAGTTGCAAGAAAGCAATAAATAAAATAATTAAAAATAAATAGAAGCAATAACAGCAATAAAAAACAATAAAAGCAATGAAGATAATACAAGCAATAGGAGCAATAAAATACAATAAAATAAAGTAAAACAGAGTAAAAGTAAAAGTATCACCACACTACTGGGTATTAAAAGCCATCCTAAATAAAAATGTCTTCAGTCTAGATTTAAAAAGGCCCAGGTCAGGAATGAGACGCATTTCAACAGGGAGCTTAATCCAAAGTCTGGGAGCAGCCATGGAAAAGGCTTGATCACCCCAGTGCTTATTTGATCATCCCATATTTGTCTCTGTTAAGTATAAATGTATTAAAGGCCTCTTGAGATGTGACATCCCATTTTCAAGAGGGACCCCACGACTATGTGGTGCTGAATATAGATACTATAGATGTATCAACCATGGATATGGAGATCATGCTAATATCTACATTAACAGCTATATTGGTAATGGGAATGAAATGTTCCTAATGAAATGGCCAAATATGTGTCATGTCATGTCATGTTTGAGAACTGGTCATTCCTACCTTCCTCATCCTCCCACTGCTCTGGTTAAGGACCCCTCCACACCATCTGGCTCCCAAGTGAACAAGAGAGTTGTTCATGGTTCTGAGTGACACTTTAGATTTCATTGCCAGAGTGAAAATATGGACATGAGCTCTTTGGCTTAACCAAAGCTTTTTCAGATGCAAAGGAAAGGCTTTAGGGTGTTTATTCAAAGATGTGCTTAGTTATCAAAGCTTAAAAGATAAAAAATTGGCAAACATTCCAATACGAAACCCCTGCAGCATTAGCAAAGGCCAAGATATCCATTTTTTTTGCACAAAAAGTAAGTGTTAATGAAACAGTGCTCTGACAGCAGAAAAGTAACTGAACACGAGTGGGATGTCGTACCACCTCGCTCAGCATTGCACACCTCCCGTTCACTCTGCATCTGTTAAATACTAAATTCTTTACCCTTTGTTTCCATTTGTGCATCGAATGTTGTGATTGCACAGCTGGAGAAACAGAAAGAGAGTAATGCTTTGTGTTGATGAGGGGTCAAATGCATGTCCCAGCTCTCTGTGAGCCGAATCTCCCTCAGAGTTGAAAGTAAAAGACAACATTTCACTGACAATTATAAATGTGTTCCCCAAGATCTGTAACTTGTAAAACAGATTAACAAGCTTTACTGACAGATTAAAGTTTAACAAGGAAGATCTGTCAAGCACCTTGTCAATAGCCCTCTTTCCTTTACCTTACAGGTCAATGTGAGTGATGTTATGGAAATTAGAAACAGGGCATCGAGGTAGAGACATTGCTCCATGTTGCTGTCTGGGATTCTCTGTGATCATCTGTGTAATAGTGCTGCATTTATTTAGGGCTCTGTATTAGGCAAGCATTATGCATGTGTGTTTAAGGTGCATGAGTTAATTGTTTTGTGTTACCCATGTGCATACACGCTGATACAAAAACACATCTTTAGTCCTCAGTTCTGTATGAAACAGGTGGTATCTGTACCTCACAAGAGAGAAAAGATGGTAAACTTTAAGTCAATTCTATAGCTGTGGTTCTCTGTGGGTGTTTAATGTTGATAATATGAGAACAAATGTAAAAGAAAAGTTCCCAATTTTTCACAACTTATCATTTATGAGCCATAATCAGACTTATACAAGAGGATACAGTCACGAAAAGTTACAGCTACACTGCCCCCTATTGGTCTGAGGACACAGCAGGACAGTTTTCATTTTTTTAACTTATAAGCTGATGTTATGGAAAAGCATGATGTATTTTTTTTAGAAATGATGATAGTAACTTAATTTGTATAACACTTTAGATACAGAGATTTTAAAGTGCTAAAGCAGAGCAACCAATGGAAACAAACTCAAGCTAAATAAATTCAAGCACAATGAGATTCAGAGCAATCATCATGAGAAAACTAGATGAAAAGACCAGATGAGAAGAAATCAGGCACATGTAAAGATCAGGCAAACTAGAAACCTCATAAACCAACAATAAATTAAACTGGAAAAGAGAGCAGCTCAGTTACTTCAGAGGCTTTTCCGCTCTTATTTTTAATGGCCAAATCTCCACTCATACTGTCCATGTGGAAACCCTCTGCTGGCATTGCAAGGAACACTGGGACATGTTGTGACATTGGCTTGAAAACATTGGCATCAGTTTGCAAATAAGCTACAATTCCCATGAAGACATAAAAGGGGCAAAACCCTCACAGCAGCTTGGGGGGGAATGAATGGGACTTGCCATTATAAACTTCAGTTTTTGGGACATCAGTCTGGATGGGGTCCAGATGAAATTTTCCTTGATGATAGAGGTATGCTTTATACACTGTCCAGTAAATCATGTAGCTAATCCATCAAGTGATGTTAGGGATGATTTTTTTTTAAATAAAGCCCAATGTTCAGTTCAGGATTTTTTTTTATTTTGTGGAATTTTTTTGCATCAAGATAAATATATAGATCAGCACCAAAATTTAATAGCTTCTTCCATGGACCAAACCACACCTGGGTAAATTTTCATGTAAATCCATCCAGTAGTTTTTGCGTTATCTTGCTAACAGGCAAACAAACAAACAGTCCCTGGTGAAAAGATAACCTTTTTTGGTGGAGGGAAAAATGTTGGAGGCTATAATGAAGAAATAGAAGAGTATTGAAATTTTAAAAATATAAAAAATACATGTGGAGCAAGTTAGTAGATAGATGAGGATAAATGTTTGGGAGCCCCTGATCTATAGACATAGTTTTTTCTCAACTTCTTGCTCTTCTTTTCTGGCAGATGATGCCATTGTTAAAGAGAAGACCTACAAGCAGTTCACACGGAAGCGGCAGGGAGCTGTGAGACGGAGGATCCATCAGGTTAATGGACACAAGTTCATGTCCACCTACCTCCGTCAGCCCACCTTCTGTTTCCACTGCAAAGAGTTTATCTGGTGAGAAATATTAGCAGGAATAAATCGCACTGCCTGCATCAACTCTGTGGTGGGTAAATAGGATCTGATGTGTCTCTTTCGCTGTTATAGGGGTGTGTTCGGAAAGCAGGGTTACCAGTGTCAAAGTGAGCTAAACTTATTAAACATATTAAACCTTTTCGGCACAGATACTAATGACATGAAGAGTTTTTTATCAAATGTTTTTCTTTTGTTCTAGTTTGTACCTGTGTGGTTCATAAACGATGCCACCTGCAGGTTGTCACAGTGTGTCCGCGAATGAAGAAGCCAACAAAAGAACAGGTGAGATGACACTTTAATAAAACCGACCACGCACTTGTTTTCACCCCCTGAGGTAGTTTTTTTTCTTGCAAACAGGATCTGATTGCCCCCTCATATTCACACATGCACTCGCTCTGACACACCTCTGATTAACACCTGCAGACTGTAAATGTTCCTGTTTTTAGATTGAGCTGAGCACTGATCCAGATCACTGCACCATACCCCACTTTACTTTCCACAAATGTATGAAAAAAGGTTTCCATAAATACATTTTTGCCCGTTTTAGTGTCTCAGCATGAGGTAATTTTTCTCTATTTTTACGAGATTTTGCTGAACATAGCAAGTTTCTCTTCCTGTGGGAAATTTAAAGACAAGCAGATACTTAGAAGATTGAAACCCAGCCCCTCTATGAAAAAATAGGAACTAAGCTTATGCGGCCAATTATGGTTGGTTAATTTATGTGCACAGTGGTTGAGTGCGCTCTTGCAACACAAATTGTGAAAAAAAGATTGCAGTGTGTTTTTTTTTCTCTGCAGCCCCCTACCCAAGGCTTCAGCATCAACATCCCTCACAAGTTTAACATCCATAACTACAAGTCGCCCACCTTCTGTGACCACTGCGGCTCTCTGCTGTGGGGGATCGTCCGGCAGGGGCTGCACTGTAAAAGTAAGAAACAGATCACAATTAGCCCTTTGTAAACACCGCTTGTGGTTACTGTTATAAGGTTAGAAAACATCTCTTGTCTGGAGGCTTCCTCTTTTTTAGACAGTTTAGATCACCACGCTACTTTTGTTTCTATTTAATTGATTCCTTAAACATATCAAGGAATTTCTTAGGAGATCTTTGCATTTTTAAATGTTTGTTAAATTTGTTTCAAATATTACCAATGTCTGATTAAAGTGGTGTGAGCTGAGTATTTGTGGGTTCCTAAAAGTGGCTAAAAATGTTTACATTGATTAAACAATAAATGTATAACATTGTGTAGAATTTATATTTTTGATTTCATTCCTTGTTTCAATGTTTTTTTATTAAAAGGGTTATTTTTATTCTCTTAAAACATTTATTTGATATCAATGTAAAGTAGTGATTACATTCTATTAAAACAAAAAAATGTGCATCAGAATTTTTTCATATGTTAAACTTTCTCAGTTGCCTTATTTGGATTACTGTTTGGATGCTGGTTTCTAAGAGGTTGATCACACAGAGACATGTTGCTCTTGGCACAGGGGAAAACATAATGTCGAGGATGGTTGAAGAGAGGATCGTCATTCATGCACATGCAGCCAAATGAAATAAGTGGAAAACTGGACCTGAACAAACTAGATGCTCACACCTTTGCTTGAACACAACACAGAGTGCTTTATGTTTGTTTTCACTCAGCAGTTTAAGCGCAGGACTTCTTCCTCCTTCATTCTCAGTCAGAACAATTCACACGAATGCCAAAAATCCTACAGCTGGCTCATTGAGGGCATCAGTAACCACCAACCCCTGTGTATTTGCCTGTTTTCATCTTATTTTATGCCAGCTTTAGCATCTTCTGCTGAACAGTTGAAAATGTTTCAACTTTCATGTAGGCAAAAAATACTAAAAAAATGTTTTGCACAGCAGCAGTGAAGACTGCTGGTAAACGCGCTGTTACATCAGGAAATAGCTGTTTTTACTGGCAACCCTTTTTTAGCGACACCTCTCTGTGTGATCAGCCCTAAAGGCACTTTTATGTCTGCATAAATCTTACTTTGAATTACAAGAAATTATAAGAAGTGTTATGGGTTCCATGTCCTGCAGAATCACTTTTCTTCATTTTTACTGTTGTTAGAAGGGGCTTGGGGAGCAGAGGAACTAGAAAACTTTTACTAAACTCTTAGTTTACAGAGAAATGTGCACTGCCTCTGTGAAGAAAATGCTCGCTTTAAAGCTCGTTTTTTAAATTCCTGGAGTTTACTGTGTAATAGCTAAAGGGCCTCTACATACATGTGTTTTCTGCTTGTCACAAGCAGATGCCATGACTGTTTTAGAAGTCTGCTCTGTGGTTTTAAACACCTCCTCCCCCTCCCATTAGACATTGTTTGAGCTGCTGATCAGTGCAGACCTCATTATCATAGCCTATGTAGATTCTCCTCCCCTTCAGATCTGAGTGTTTCTAAGGGGGAGGAAAAAAGAGCCACATGTGATTGTCCATTGAGACAATATTTTGTATATCTTTGCTTCATAGACACCCAAAACATGATGTAAACGGTCCGACACAACAGCACATGGAACCTTCGACTAACCACATCTATGCCCTTAACACACCTACATCCATAAAAATGCTATTGATGCATTTGTGAAAGCATTTTTGGGGAAAAAGTGGGGAGATGGGATTGAGCCCTCAACATCTATTGGAGATAGATAACCAACTCTTCCAACTGAGCCACTATTTCCAATACATATCTTAAATCATACTTATAGACATCCAAGCAAACTTCTTAACCATGTTGAAGTAGTTAACTTAACATCACATTTACACTGTATGTGGAAAGATTTAGCTCAGGCAAAGTTTGTCTGAAGCCGGATTTTTAATAGTAGGACCTCAAACACTCTGGTTATATTGAATTACAGTATCTTCTCTTGTTTCTCTCTGCAGTATGTAAGATGAATGTTCACATCCGCTGTAAAGGAAACGTGGCACCAAGCTGTGGGGTCAACAGTGTAGAGCTAGCCAACAAGCTCGCAGAGATGGGTTTGCAGGCTGGAGGACTTTCTAGACACAACTCACGGGTACAAAAGCTGGTTTCTTCAAGATTGAAATGATTGATTTAACTTGTATTTCACTGAATGAGTCTCATCTTAATTCTTTGAGCAAACTTAAGTTAACATGACCCAAATATAGTTCATCACTTGGACTTAAGTGTTTTTTCTTTGCACTTATCAGGCTGAAAAGGTGGATCCTGTGAGGAAACGCTCTGGAGGGGGGATTGTGGAGTGCCAGCCGCAGACCCCCAGACTGGGTATCTCAGACTTCACGTTTCTTCAAGTGCTCGGCAAGGGCAGCTTTGGCAAGGTAAGGGTGACAAAAGTTATATAAACAGTTCTGTGAAAGGAGACAATGACTTGTTCTGAAAACGTGTGAAAACATACACACATAATTGTAATAGAATACACATGGTAAAGTGTAAAAGTATTTCATTCAGAATAACATTTTTCCTTTTTTTTCCATTTTCAGTGCCACAGTACAGCTATTGTGTGCATCTTTTTTTCTCTGATAGAAAATGCACCACTGTGGAGCACAAGATGTAACTGTGAATTGATCTGTTGCACTCTGTGTGTCTCTTCTGGTTGCAGGTGATGTTGGCAAGACTGAACGAAAATGAACGCGTTTTTGCAGTGAAGGTGTTGAAGAAGGACATCATATTGCAAGATGATGATGTTGAATGTACAATGACAGAGAAGAGGGTGTTGTCACTGGCCCGCTGTCACCCCTACCTCACGCAGCTGTACTGCTGCTTCCAGACAACGGTCAGTACTGATACATACACAAACTCCAGCCTGGCCCCCTCTCTCCTCAGTATGTAGGATGATTCAGATTGTAATTGCATTCTCACACGTTTTCATTCCACATCAAAAGCTAAATTTTCAGAATCAGAATTTGCTCCAATTCTACCCCTTAGCCCTCATTTTACCCCTTACTCCTTGGTTTTGCACGTTCTCTTCTAATAAAGAGGTGTCCCAATTCTCCAAAGAGCTAACAAGAAGGGCTAAGACCAAGGGCCACACAGCCCTTGAAACAAAAACCGACCGGGACCTCACTTGAAACAAAGGGGGATAAGAATTTCCCATAATACACTGTGCCTGCTGACAAGAAGGCAGAGCCGAGACCAAAGGAAGCGCTTTATTTTAAATAATTATTACATCAAGTAAATATCAGTCATGTTTTGAATTGTTGGCCGTATATTAAAGTTTCTTGTTATAAGAGCTAGCTTTTGCAGCTGTAGCTAAGGCTATTGATGCATCTGCCTACGACACAGCCAGTGAGCAACTCTGGGTCATGACGTCACGGGAATCTAGTGGCATCTTGTTTCTTAGAAGTGAGTTTTCACTCACTCCTCTTGGCCCTCAAAACAGAGGGCCAAGGGGAAGGGGTAGACACAGGGTAAGACAGAGGAGAAGAGGTAGGGGTACAATTGGGATTTATCCTTAGTCTTTGCATAAAATGCTATTATGCAACAAAAAGAGTAGTCTTTCAGTGCAGCTGGATCTGCCTTCATTGTCATCAAACAGATCCATCTTGCCAAGCTCCAATCGACAACCAACAGCAAGGCTCAAACAGCATCCTTTAAACTACAAAAGAGGTGGAAGCTATGAGCAAGAAAACAGCAGGACATGACTGCTCATGCAGAGGTTAACAAAGATAGTTTTATTGAATCTGGACCAAATTTCTTTATTAAATGTAAAATGAACAACAACAGTGGAAGCATTTGTCGATGAGATATTCAGAGCTGAAAGAAAAAGCAGAACCTAAGCTGATTTATCTACAATGGCTCCAAACTAAAACAGAAAACCCCCTCCTGAGAAACTAACTCCCACAGTATCAATTGTAGTTGGTGTTTTAGTTTCTTCTCAGTACAACATGGTTCAGGTGTTGATTAAGTTTATAGCTGACCTAAGACAGCACAGCCAGAGATTCAGTTGAGTGTGCTGAGGATGTGAAACGTGAAGTGGTGTGAGAACTGTAATGTGTAAAATGGTCAGCAGATGGCAGCAGGTGCCTAAGAGTGATCGTGGCACCTCCTGGCAAAGACTCTCACTCCTTATCTGCTTTGTGCTTGAACTGCTGCTAACCTATTTCACCCAGAATCAGAATTGAGCAACAGGAAGAGGAGATTTGACTCAGTGACTGCTCTCCTGACTGCTGCAGATTTACACACAACCACAGAATAGCCCTCCTCCAGCTACTGCAGACTGTCTTAACTTTTAAGGTGCATCCTAGCTAGAACAAGTATGTGAATGAATAAAGTCATTTACTTTTTGTTAATCCAAGTAGCAAGAGTTTACAGTAAATTTGAAAATTATAAACTTGAGAAATGATTAGCAATATGTAATTGATTATCTTTGTTGTATTATAATTGAGAAAAAACATTAGAATTCTAAAAATGAATGGTTTTTAGTTTTTATCATTTTAATTGGAATCACATGTTCACTGACATTTATGCAATGTTTATTACTAGGCTGACTTTAAACGTGATCAAACTTTTGTGTAGACTTCTTTTACATTATCAAAAAACAATGAGTGCAAACAAAAAACAACCAGGGAAAAAATGTCAAGCCAAAAAACAAAACAAAACGTGGGATGTTATACAGTATGAGGAAAATTAACTGACATTCTCAGTTTTATACGGACGTTTCTATTTTAATAAGCCAGAATTATATAATAAAGGGGTGTTCATGGAAGAAAAAAAGATCTCTATTTGAAGAAAATACTTTTTTTTTTTCTGAAGCCTCAGTGAAAATGTGATGCGCTATGTTAAATACATATTATTGTCACATTGTACCAGTCCTCTATGATGCTTATGGCTGAAGTTAAAATGTTGCTGTGGCTGAAATCTTTCAATGTAGTAAACAACAAAAACCAGGTCACCGAAGAAAGAAACTGTTTCAGTCAGGGGCTAAAGTTTCCCACGTTGAGACCACACACAGAGCACTATCTGCTTACTGTGTTATTAAGCAACAAACATGTAATCTCTGGTTGTAATAACCTTCAGTAAACACCGAGGAGCTACACACTCTCTGCTGTCACTGACAGTACTGAGCACTGCAAGAAGCTTTAAAGCCATATCCTTACATCACATCCTGCTGCACTTTTTTCCTCCACAATCTCATTTTCTAGATCATTTATTGACCACAGCCTGTAATGAGAACGAAAGATTTATGATTTGTTCAGAGCTTCTTTTGCCCGGCTGACTTGGTTGGTGCTGTACAAGAATCCATTAAACCGATGTGTAAAATTTATGAGGAGCAGACGTGCATCGTCCTTGAAGGGATCCTAGCATGTTTATCGTCATGACTTTATGGACTGGTTAATAACAGGAGAGCCTGTGTTGGTTGTGTAATGTCATGTCCCTGTGTCCCTTTTTAAAGGACCGTCTCTTCTTTGTGATGGAGTTTGTGAACGGGGGCGATCTCATGTTCCACATCCAGAAATCCAGAAAGTTTGAAGAACCTCGAGCTCGTTTCTACACAGCAGAGATCACATCAGCTCTCATATTCCTGCACAGCAAAGGCATCATCTACAGGTGGGAATCATGAACTACTTTGGCTTTTCATGACAAAAGAGGCCTAAAGTACTATGCCTGGACCCTTAAAAATCAGCCCCCAGATATGGAGGAACCTATATTAAAAGAATTCATAGCAGCCTATTAATCAGAGATAAAAAGGGGAAGCATATCCAGGTTATATAAAGGCTTTATGACAAAAAAATCTTATTCAACAGAGTACATTAAGAGAAAATGGGAGGAGGAGGGTACGTTAATTATTTTAAAGGAAGAGTGGAAGAATTATTTTAACTCACTTTGGAAATGTACAAACTCATTCATATGGAGAGAATTTGGATGAATACGATACTTTATCACCCCAAAACAAAAATCATTCATAGGAAGGGATTCAAAGTGTTGGAGACGGTGTGGGAGTCAGGATGCTAATCATGAGCACATCTTTTGGAAATGTCCAATAATTCAAACTTTCTGGTTGAAGCTTTATAAAAAAAACAGAGAATATACTTAACCTGAAAATAACTTTTAATTTTCATACGTTATTCTTTGGAAAAGTTGACTCTGGTTTAGGTCACTTTAACATCTATCTAATTAACATTTTGATACTGGCTGGTAAAAAGACCATAACCAGACACTGGCTGCATCCTGACTCCCCCACTGTTGAAGAGTGGGAGGATATAGTTCATGAAATCTATGTTATGGAGAAAATCACTTTCTCCCTTCGACTACAAGCGGATAAATTCTCACAGCTCTGGTCAAAATGGATTACATACAAAAATCAACAACAATAACTTTTATGGATTTCAGTAAACAATAAGATGGATTATTTAGAGAGGTACCCTTGAAATCTATCCCTTGAAGTTGGGTGGGTGCCCATGGAGTAAACATATGTGGCACACCGCATAATGTATTTATTTAGTATTCCCTTTTTTGGTTTTGTTTTGTTTTTAAATTCCATGAGTTGAAATAAGAGAAATTGTTGAACTGTCTCACTATGTAAATGTATGTTATCATGGTTGCACACTCCTCTGTTAAGACTGTATATAGTTATGAACTGAAAAGACTTTTAAAACACAGAGACAAACACGAAAGAAGATCTTCTGACAGAAAGCTTGTCAAACACAAAGACTGAGGACGAGTGTCATGTTTGATTTAAAGGTGCTGCACTGGAGGGGAAAAAGACTCAGCTACTGTGTATCAGTTATATGCAGAAGATATGTTCAAATGCTTTAATAAAAAGAAAATTGAAAAAAAAAGAGACCTAAAGAAGTGCAGCTGTTCATGCACATGAAGGTTTCTAAATTCAGAGTGAAGTTTCCCTCCGCCATGTCAACATTTTCAGGCTTGGAACAAACCCTGATGTGTTGTTGATAAAAAATAGAGTTAGTTTGGTATACCAAGGATTTAAGATGCAACAGCACTGTTATACAGCACTGAAGGGCTCAGCTGCAGCAGTGTGAACTGAGGGGTTGCAGCTCAAACCAGATCATTTGATGGTGTTGCCTGCAGTTGCTTGTGTCTTGTTACAAGTAGCCCGTTACAGAACTCAAGGCATGTCATGTTTTTCAACAGCCATTCAAATCTGTGATCCAAAGAAAATGTCAGGATCTAAATGAAACTAAGATTAGCCTGATCATACCAGGCCTGTACATGGGACACAGCTAAAATAGTAGGAAGCAAAGCGTAATTGAAAACTACAGCACAACACATCACTCAGAAAAACACAACAACAAATAGAAAACCACATCATGTTTTAAAAAGGAACAAATCATCCAATCACTAAACACAAATATCAGAAAATGAAATTGATAAAAAAAGTGACAGCAGGTAAAAAAGATAAAAACAACATAAAAAACAACATATTTATCCCTGTATTGTTGTTTGTGTGTATGTCTTTTTGTTTTATGTCTTTTTTATGGACCTTTCCAGTCTGAAATAAAGTCTATCTATCTATCTATCTATCTATCTATCTATCTATCTATCTATCTATCTATCTATCTATCTATCTATCTATCTATCTATCTATCTATCTATCTATCTATCTATCTATCTATCTATCTATCTATCACAACTACAAATAATTAAACACATCAGAAAACAACAATAATGAAAAATTACCGTAATTAAGAAAATGACAATACACAACCATTTTAAAAAACTGAAATTCAAAACACAAGAGTACAACAGATAGGAAAACAAAAAAGACACACAAGAAAACACAACAGAAATATCAAAAACTTAAATCTTTGAATGGTATTGATTGTACTTTGATAAGTTCAAGCCGAGAGAGAAAAGTAGACACGAAACAGCAACCAAGAAAATTAAATAGAGAAATAAGTAAATGATTCATATTGCTATGTATGCCAGTTAAAACATTATTTTTAACACCGTCTTTCTATTCCTGCCTCATTAGTGTGTTGAGTACACTCTCACAGATCATTCCCAGGATGCTGGTATCAACATGTGGGAGCATGCTGGCAGAGTAATGGTCCCTGTATCAGTGTATGATAATTATAAGGGCCATCATGTGAGCTAAATCCTAAGTTATATTTAGAGGTCCATGTGGCCTGTGTCAGCCCGCACCACATAGCATGACTGTTCACTTAAGAGGCCAAGAGCAGTTTGCGTGCCACTATTAAAAAAGAGAGGCGCAGAGCAGCATGCACATCAGGCTGTCAGTGTGAGAAGAGCAGAGTTCATTCAGCCTCAATAAAAAAAGGTCATGGCCTCACCTAATGCTTTCTTTCATATGTTTGTTTTCTCGTGACTCTACACTTAATCTGTGTGAACTTCTGTTCTGTCAATGGGGGAAATGTGTGAGCATAGAAGACTCACAGTGGCATCTTCCTCGTGTGCTGGCACAAAGTAGATGTTTGATTTTTCCACAGAAACAGCAGTGCACACTCGTGTCATTGTTCTCAGACGAGCAGAGATGATCACTGCAAATTTGAATGCTATCATTGACTGTTTCAAGCCTATTTACTGTATTGAGGTGTAGTATTTTAAAGACTATGACCAATTCTCATTGGTTTAAATGCTTTATTGTGGATTGTGTACAGAATCTTTTTTATTCTCACTCCTCTCTTGCCTGCACCATTTCTGCATTTCTAAGCATTCATGTTTTACATAGAAACTAACAAACAGAACTCCATTCTATTATGATAACAGTGACAAGTGTACCTTATGTATAATACATGACAGGTAATATATTTAATATTGAAACAGTTTCCTCAGGGAAAGGAACAAGAAAGGTAAACAATAATACACTGACATTTTCTTCATGTACAATGAGTGTACAATAATAACTCTGAACTTAACCAAAGCATGAAGCAGCAGACAGCCTCTGACTGATTTAACCTCTTGCTGTATGCTTGAAAGGGTTGAGGTTCCAAATGCATTATTTCAACATAACAAAACAGGACATGAAGTTACAGAGATTAAGAGCACAACATAGAAATGATCTGCATGCATGTTGGCTCGAGTGTGATGGCACACTGGATTGTACTCTGTCCTCAACAGCCTTCAAAATGTTCTTTCATTTATCCAAAACTTCTGCCAAAGATGAAACAGTTTTGTTAAACACAACTCTTTGTGACTAGTATCTCAGAAATATAAGCTTAAGACTGCCCTTGGGCTTGGTGGCTCAAACACTCTAACCACAGTCCGACGAAACACCTCATGTTCTGCGTCATAGCATTTGTCAGCGCTTCCTTGTCGCTACCATGGAAATTCTCACATTAATGCAACATTGTTTTTTAGACAGTCAGCTATTTGTGTTTTGTAGTAAAGTTCATATCTCAGCTCTGACACTCTTCTGGATGTAAATTTTTATTATTGACTCCACACAGTCTGTCAGGTACTGAGACAGACTCGTCTTTCCAGTTTATAGGTTGTAGTGGTATTTTATGTCATGCTAGCCTAATAGCAAAAGCAACATCAGTAGTCTCATATCATGTGTAGAAAGTCAAGATCACCCTCTTAAGCATGAATACACCTATAAGCCTGCATGCTGTTTTTTGAAGTAAAAGCCCAGAAATCCTCCAAAGTGTGCTGTGTTGCTTTGTATCTGTTTGTTTGGCTGTGAGTGACTGTCTCGGTGAGTCACTGTTGCACAACCTGGTTACAGTAAGTAGGAAAGAACCAGATTAATCCAGCCATAACTAGACTTGCCTGGTAAGTCTGCTAAATTTTTTTTGTGATCATTTAGAAAGTTGCTGTCTCAAAGTTGTGTTCTTTTAATTTTACTGATATTGATTTAATTGTTTGCTTATATGTTTAGTCACTTTTGCATCTACTTATGTTACAGTAGTCGGGTGTCCAGAGTATTATTAATATTGTCAAGAGGTAATGAACTGATTACATAGTGAGTCTAACAAATTCAATCAACATTGGAAATACGAATGGAATACAAAAAGTATGTTGTGTAATCTGAAGTGTTGAACATCTTTTTTTTTTTCATTCAAATTTTTTGTTAATTAGCTTACAGATTGAAATCTATTCAAATCTGCAGTGGCTTGCATACCTAAATAAAAGCAAATTAACAACAAAACAACATCAGTAAAGAAATAAGAATGTAAAAAAATGTGAATAACCGTTAGCAGTAGGGATGGGATGAAATGTCGTTTGGCAATATATCGCCTTTACAGTACGTGACGAAATGCATCGAGTTTGAAAAAAAATGGACCACTAAATAAGGACGTCATGTCTGGTAATAGCGCATGTGACCAGAAGTGACAGCAACAAATATTAGAACCAGCTACCTTGCCTCCAAAAAGCCGAATGATGTAGTCGAATGAGGTTGAAATTGAGGACGCTCCGCCTGGATACAAGTCGTCTGTCTGGCAGTATTTTGGCTTTCTCATTAAAAAAGACGAAGGCGGCAAAACGGGCCTACCACTCGTTAGCATACACTCTCCCTAACCCCTCTAGGGCTAAAGAGAGTGTTATTTGTGTTTGGCCTGTTAGGCCTTGTGTTTTTTCCTGTGTGCAACTCAAACAAATATTTTTTCTTTTTTGATATTGTATCGTGATGTATCGTATCATGACCTGGGCATATTGAGGTGCAGCGTATCGAAATTTTAAGTGTATCGTCCCATCCCTAGTTAGCAGGGAGGAGGGAGTTGGGAAGATGGTGGAGGCAGTTTCAGAGGGAACAAAAACTTTGATTAAAATGGGGTAAGAGTTAAGGTACATAAGTGTTCTGAAAGCAAAAACTTCCATCAAGGCATTTCTGACATTATAAGCAGAGTTCGAGCAAAAATGTGAAAAACTTCCCATACACACAATGTTAAATAATTTCAAAATACCTGCATCTGGATTCAGATGACCGTCAAAAGCGAATCACTTCTTCCTTGTGTAATGCCCAGCAGTCCTGGGAAATTTAATCCAATTTTGTTGAGACCTTTTTGAGTGATCTTGCTCACACACAGACAGACAAAGAAATGGACAAACACTATCAGAAATTAATCACGTCTTCCTTGCATCTTGACCAACATTTCTTGAAAATTACATCAAAATCAGTCGAGAATGTTTAGAGTTATCTGGCTCACAAACAAAAAGAAACAACAAATCAACAAATGCCTGAAAAAAGCATTGACCTCCTGTGGCTGTGCTTAAATGTAAATGTAATTATGCTTTACAATGTTACTAATACCACAGCAGTGTTAAAGGTTTTGGGCCACTTCCCTTTAATTTTCTCATCACAGCTTGATCAACACTCTTGCAACAAAACTCTTTTGTTGGTATGGCTACATCAAAAATAAAAAACAATCTTTTTTTCATCCCTGAAATCAGTCAGTGTAAGGGTTCATATTGAAACATAACATTGTTCTGATTTTTTCCTTCATTTCTTTATTTAATGTGGTAAAAGACAGTTTTCACAAAACGGAAACTTTCAATTTTGACAGAATATGGTAAAAGTTAAAACTGCGTTTGATACCACAGGAACCAAACAGGATATCTGGGGTAGAAGTTTCTTTTTATAATTTGCACTAAAAAAATGTTAATTGTTAAAAAAAGTGTCAAAAATAGAAAATGAGACTCTCAGATATTTGTAAAGAAACCCATAATGACATTGACTAAAATAAATTAAGCTCCAAATAGATTCATTACTGGAAATTATCATCAATAACACAGAAGAAGTATATGAGGTATGGCTGTTAATTAACAAAGACTGTGCTAATGAGGCTAAAATCAAGTGGTTCAGTGCCACAGATGTCAAAGGTTAGGCTTTCATGCACAACTGCTCCAACTTTCCAATAAGTGATGCCTTTAGTTCACTGCTAGCTTCTGACTAAAAAGCATGTGCAAAGGTGTCAAAATGTTATTTTTGTGGAGACGTTTGGAACAAATTGCAGGGACCCAAAAAGTTTTGGAAGGAGTGATTTAAAGGAATTTTTGGACACTTATTATTTTGAATGTGTGTTGAATGTGTTCATAGGTCTTAGACATTCATCATCTTGAACATCCTCTCTAACTGTAAGAAATCTTTTGTGCCATTCAAACACATAATCATGTGAAATACAGTATTTCCCATACACCTCAGTTAATGTACAAAAAGATTTGATTTTGTGGAGTTCTCCAAAATTCGTTCTTTTTCACATTGGTCAGTAAAATGAAGCGGGTAAAGATTCAGGATGCTTGACTTGGTGGCTTCAATCTCTCTGGCTGATGACAAGAAACCACTGCAGAAGTTTTCTCAGTTTTAAGTAACAGGCTCCCACATGCACAGTCAGCACTGGAGGAGATTCTTCCACCTGTGCTCTATAAATATTGATCGATTTCATCATAAATGTATGTGATATGAAGTTTTTTATTGCTTTCTGTGGAAAGAAAGAAACTTATTTACCCATTGTGAGTTTTTCATAAAAGAGCATTTCCTTGGGTCACTTAATATTTTATAAAGCAATATTCTCCACTGTTGCTGTTCCAGGAGAATAAAAAATAACGGCACAGGGGTCATTTTTCCCGTCTGTCATTTGGATGTGTAAGACTTCTCCTGGCTGCTGTTTCTGTGTGTGGCTCCAGCTGGTACAGAAGCTTCTCTGTCCTCAGGAGAACTTTTTTGGTCCAACCACTAATTTCCACCTCCTAGATATTTGTGGGAACAACAACAAACAGGAATTTAAGGAGACTTAGTGCATTTTAGCAACTGTTCAGATGGGTTTTGTCAGCTGTGTAGCATCCTGCCTTTAAAATTGAGATGGCACATCATGGTGGCAGATCATGGACCCCATTTTAAAGCAGTGTCTTCAGTTAGTTTTTACTTTTTACGCCACTCTTTGTATTTGTTCTGATAGAAAAACACTTCGGGAACAATGTATTTTAAAGTACAACAACAAATATATTGTGAGAGATGTGTGTTGGATTATATACATTTCAAATGAGATGGCGGCTCCAGGTTTGACTATGACCTCAATTAAATTAAGCTGACACACCAAACTGTTCAAAATATTTCACTGGTCCATCTGGGAAAGAGTCCGTAGAAAGTGATTGGGTTGAGGCTCCAGCTAAACAATGGAAAAATGGATTGTGTACGCACCATGAATAATGTGACAATGTACCATGATGTATGTGTAAAAGAATACTTTGGTTTTGTAACACCCATGATGAGCTCATGTTCTTTGTACATGTAAACAATTAAATTAATAAAGAAAAAGTTAAAAAAAAATGATTGGGAATGGGCAAAAACTTTCAAAAGCATATCCAGCAGGTGATTTGACAATCATGCTGTCAATCACAATTATTATGGGGCTGGTAGAAAATTTAGTGGGCGGGCGCTTCTGCTGCAGTTCGAAATTCTAAACATGAGTCATTCCATAGAACAAACCCACACAAAATGTGCAAGAAGTTCTTTTCATAAAGAGAT
This sequence comes from Scarus forsteni, assembly GCA_036419115.1. Lineage (NCBI taxonomy): Eukaryota > Metazoa > Chordata > Actinopteri > Labriformes > Labridae > Scarus > Scarus forsteni. The sequence continues at coordinate 22,346,673 of JAZDUH010000451.1, read as the reverse complement.
GTGGTCCAGATCTGATAAAATGCTACTGAGGCTGTTTGCATCAATGCTAGTCAATCTATAAGCAGTCGTGTCCTGCTGTGTTTTCGCTCCCACCTCTTCCTGCTTTTAAGGTCTCTGATTGGTCCTTGTCGCTTTTAGATGTTCACTATAGTTGTAGATTGGTGCTTGACAAGATTGATCTACCTGCTTGCAGACATTAAGTCTGGCAGATCCATCTGCAGTGCAAGGTTAAAATTAACTATCACCAATCTTATAACAAGGCATAGCTTTTAAAAAAACAAAAAGAAAAGGAGTGCTACCTGAACTCGACAGTTTGTTTGAGGTGCTCCTTGAAAAGGGATTCAAAAAAGTCATTGAAACAAAAAAAAGAGCATGGTCATGTAGACCTTAAAAACAACGTTTTTTTTAAGGTCTACATGACCATGCCGTTAAAATAAAGTCATTTTGATAGTATTAAGAGAGTGCCTTGGAGTCTCTTCTTTTTGTTTCAAGGCATAGCTTTTGTTTGGAGTGAGCATGACACTTTGCATGATCTGAAATGTAATGGATCCATGGAGGCTCATGAGCGGTTTTGCTGTGAAATGGATAAAGGATCTGTGCAATCACAAGCTGGAAGAACTGAAACAGCATAGTCAGCACTTCTAAAAACCAACATAACACTCTTTGAGGGACAGAGAAAAAAATACACTTTAAAATATTAGTGGTTGGATATGTTTAATTTGTGTTTGTGGTGTCAACCATTTAGTAAGGTCTATTTGATAATCCTTTTCAAATCTACAGTCAACCTTTTGTAATAGGGCTCAAAACATGTGGATGTCTTCCTTTGTTTGTCTTACAGATTAAATGAGGAAAAGGAATATGTTCCCATCATTGATTGTTTAGTCTGTTTCGGTGCTCTTTTATGCTGTAGTCCTGCCATTATTGCAGCTTTGGCCAAACAAAATGGCTTGGATGGAGCAAGAACCTTAAAAAATGGCAAACACAGCACTGCATGCAATTTGGCCAGGCTCAACTTTACATTTTATTTCCTGAGTGCAAGTTTTGATGGAAAAAATAATGAATGTTAATGAATGTTGTGTCTTTTCTTTCAGGGATCTTAAACTGGACAATGTTCTTCTTGACAAAGATGGTCACTGTAAGCTGGCAGACTTCGGCATGTGCAAAGAGGGCATATTTGAAGGTGTGGCTACTGGAACTTTCTGCGGTACCCCAGACTACATCGCACCTGAGGTCAGTACTGTGACAAATAAATGCGCCCTAACTTAATTGCTGTGCTGAGTGTACTGTTCTTCTGCTTTTGTTAAAAAATTACATAAAGTTGTTGTTGATAAAACCTATGAAGCCAGCCAGTGTAAAACAACATGTGACACTGTGGGTTCAAGTCATCTACCATAACATTAGGTAATTTAACAGTTTGTGTGGTAATGAAATGGTCAATGCTGTTTGAAAATGAAAGTGAGAGTATCTGTGTTTATTTTGACAGTCACTAAAACCTGATACCCCTTCTAATCCTTCATTACACCCCACCTTTTAAAAAAACAGATTTTTTTAGAGAACTTTGCACTTTCTAGCAGATGGGCTTGAAATTCAGTTGTCATTGTGCATAATAAATGTTACAGTTGACTCCATTATATTTCCCTCTGTGATGAGCTAGAGGGTTTTGTTTAGGCCTGAATGATATGGACAGAATTTTACATCTCAATATTCATGGAAGATATCGACAATACGACATGACTACTTGTTCGGTGAAAACCAAGCGGTGCATTCAAGGGTAGTCGTAAAAATGAAATTTTTTTGACTTCCAGAGCTGTTCATGCTGTGCCGTCCAGTGCTTTTTCTATATTAATATCTTGAATGTTCATATCTCGATATAGATACGATAACGATATATCTGTCAGCCCTAGTTTCATTTAAAATGAGCGTACAAATATCATGACATGTATGATTTATTCAGTTTGAAGGACCTTCACAGGTGTGTCACATTTTGTTTTTCCTTTGGTGGGTCTGTGTTTTTGACCATGGGAAATAATTGAATTATCTCAATGTAAAAGCCCATGTGAGGCTTCTGCAAGTGGAAAAACAAAATGAACAAAACTTTTAAGCTGCATGAAATGATCACTTTAGAATCAAACAGAGTGGCCATTGTAACCCGAACATGGCTGCTGCAATCCATAAAGTATAATGAAATTCTCTGACCACCTCTCTTCAAACAAACACTGAGGTCAGCCCCCCCCCCCCCCTTAAATCTGGGAGGCGTGCTTGGTTTTTACTAAAAAGGATTAAGATGGTCTCTGTCCCCAGGCTGTGAAAGGCTTCTTTGCTGTCACAAACACTTGAACCTCTGTGCAGTCCTTCTATCTGCTTTCTCTTTGCAGAGTGTAATTAATGTGTGGCATGTTTTCACAGATCCTGCAGGAGATGCTGTATGGGCCCTCAGTCGATTGGTGGGCTCTCGGGGTGCTGCTGTACGAGATGCTGTCAGGTCACGCCCCGTTTGAAGCAGAAAATGAAGACGACCTCTTTGAATCAATCCTCAATGAAGAGATTGTTTATGCATCATGGCTCAGCACAGAGGCAGTGAAGATACTCAAAGCTGTGAGTCTTTCTATCTTGTTTTTCCCAGAAGAACACAGTAAAACAGCATTACAACAGGAGACACTTAATACTATACACAGAATAATATCAACATTGAAATGAAATTTGAATAAACAGAGGGCCATTGCTACATTCTGCTGATATAAAGTATAATGAAATTCTCTGACCACCTCTCTTCAAACAAACACTGAGGTCAGCCCCCCTTAAATCTGGGAGGCGGCTTGGTTTTTACTAAAAGGATTAAGATGGTCTCTGTCCCCAGGCTGTGAAAGGCTTCTTTGCTGTCACAAACACTTGAACCTCTGTGCAGTCCTTCTATCTGCTTTCTCTTTGCAGAGTGTAATTAATGTGTGGCATGTTTTCACAGATCCTGCAGGAGATGCTGTATGGGCCCTCAGTCATGGTGCTAAATGATGTCGCTTTCGAGTAAATGGTGGTCACGCCCCATCCTCAGGAAATTTTGGATTACAGCGCACGAGCAGATTGTTTATGCATCAGCACAGAGGCTTTTTGTGAAGATACTTTTTGTGGACTTTTGGACACTTGTTTTTCCCAGAAGAACACAGTAAAACAGCATTACAACAGGAGACACTTAATACTATACACAGAATAATATCAACATCTGCAGATTAAAGAGGGAAAAAATAACTATCGGTAGGGTCATCACCCTCTAGTCAGCTGGTACAGTGTTTGGTCCGTAAGCTCTAATCCAACCAAATCTCATTGGTCAAAAAGTTTTACATGTTACTTTCATGGAAAACAACATTCAAAATGTTAAATAAACTAATAATGAGTGATTACATCCTATATAATTTTTTTCTTTAAGGTTTATCACAAACAAAATGTTGATATCACTCAGACATCTAATGAGTAGTCCTCCAAGTTTGAACATAACACACATGAACACACATGTTCGTGGCTCCTCTTTCTCAATCTCCTTTTCCTTTCTGTCTCTCAGTGTGCAGCTCTGTTTTAAATGCATCATTCTGCCCCATCTCTGGATCTCAACAATGGCAGATTTCCAAACATATCCAGGTTAAACAAGACAATGCAGAAAAAGATTTACTCTGTCTCCCCAGCCAGTCCATGTGACACTGTGTTGTGAAGCACAACCTTAAACGGCTCTTGACCAATTTAGGAAAAGTTGTGTCTCACACTTGGCACACAAAAACATCAGGATTTCTTACAACATCACAGCTTCCTGTGCACACTCCTGTCGGTAAATCATGTAAGCAAAGCTCTATTCAGTAATTACCTGTGCACACTTAGGTCATTTCTCAAACACACACATCCACACTTACTCTCTAAAACAAAAATGGTTTATCGATGAACAAGTATAAGCACAGTTTACACATACATACACATTAACCCCCCCCCCCATTTAATGAATTAAATTATTCATCATTTTTGTTGGTGTGTGAGAGAGCATCAGTCTATTTTTTATCAGCTGTTTATTAGCAGAAAGTTTTTAGTTTCTAGAGTTTAAAGCTGACCTATCAGGCGTATCGCAGATGAAGTATATTAAATTTTCATCCTCATTCCTTAAACTGTTATGAAGTTCTAAGATTTTAGGTCTACTTTAGCGAATTTAATGTATTATAGTGAAATAGATGTGTTACTGTGATTTTTTTAAGCACTTTGTCAGGACGTCTCGGGGAGCCGCCTTGCGAACATGTTGTTTCATTCAGATAATTTATTTTATTGTGAAAGAATGTTGTGCTCCACGGAGCTCTCTGTGTTAGTGGATTATGTCAGCGCTGTTTGCAGTCGCAGAATTTTCAAAGGGGCCGACGAAACTGGGTTTAAAAAGTGTGTTTTTATACAAGAGCATTTGTAATCCAATAATTTAATTTACATTTATACTTTTACTAAGAATCAGTACTTTGAAAACAAGTCATTTATTATTGTATTTCTCTTTTCAGGTAGAAAAAAGTGTCATATCAGTATCAGTGTTCACAAACATCAGTTCAGAAGCAGGTGAAACATCGCTGTATATTGTCTGTGCTCCTTCAAGGATTTCCACTCTTTGGCTTTTGTAATAGCACACAATGACAGGAAATGCCTGTGGAGCTTTTTATAAAGGAGCTGTTGAGAAAGGTGATCAATAATCAGGAGCTGTGGTTCAAGGACAAAAGATAAGTGGTGTTAACATTCACTGAAAAACCAATTTTCTGCATTCTTGGACAGTGACAGTCACGCCTTCAGTGTAATATAGGTGGTGTAAGATGTTAGAGGTTTTTAGGGGTTTCTGATGTGGTAGTTTGTTATTTGTCGTCCTTTAGACCATCTGACTGCAAAGTGACTGGCAGCCCCACAGCACTCTGACAGCCAGCTGTTTGGCCAGGGTCTCTTACATAACTATATTAAGGCATGGTCCACTGCCCAGCCACAGCACACAAGCTATAAATACCACAAAGCCCCCCTCCCTCCATTCCTACTCCTCTTTTCCCCCAGTTCTTCCTCCTCCCTGCACCCTGTTCTCCTCACTCTCCCCCTCTTTTGTTCTTGTTTTATGTTACAGTATGCACTAAGAAGCAGTGGACCGTCTCCCCCGGTGGTTTATGTCAGAAGTCCCAGAGTCATATGTTACGTAAACACGCATGTGTGTGTGAGTGGATTTAAGGACTGCTGCACTATTTATACTTCAGCTTGATCCGTCGTAAAGTTCTTCTTGTTCCCATTCACAAGTTCATGGACTTTAACTGGCAGATTTACTTTGTAAGAATCTCCACTAGAGTAGAATGGATTAGAATAGTTTTATTGTTTACCTTTGAATGTAAATGCTGGAGTGGATCTTTGGCTTTTGTGTGCAGTTATGCAATTCAAAACACTCGGTAATACTTCCGAGCAAAAGAGCACAAATTCACTTTACAAAGCATGTTCAGGTGGTTAGAAATAGTTTAACAAAAGGTGAGGGTTGACAAACAAGTCAGCACTGATAATCAAATTAAGTTAACTATTATTTAATTTCAGTTTTTTTTAGGGGCCAATCAAGTAATCATTTAATTTATCAAACACAAAGACTTTACACTGTGAATGCAATTCAGCTGTCACAGAGCAGACATGGTCTTACAATTTGAGGGACAGTTTTATATTTTAATGTATATATGTGTGTGTGTGTGTGTGTGTGTGTGTGTGTGAGTATGTGCAACATTCTTGTTATCTTTTTATGTATGCATATATTTTTATATATATAATATCATGCAATATAGATGTTGATACCCCTCTGCTTAGTTAAAACAGTTCAATAGTACTTTTGTTGCTGATGGGCGTACTTATAGTCGCATGACCTGTGTGTAGTCATCAGAAAAACATTCCCTCTTTTACATTAGCAGCTCAAAACTCCTCACATTGACTCTAAATAATGAATTATGTCCTGCTATTCCTCTCGATGTGGTAAAAATCCTCCGGTGTGAGAGAGAGCAGCTTCTTTGCACAAAGATGCCGACTCAGCAGGCCTGGTGCAGATGCTGACGTGTAAACATGGAAAGATGGCAGCGACCACAGTGGAAGATTTTTTGTACTAAATTTTGCCATCGGTTAACTGCTAAACTGATCTCTGTCTGACTGAGTCAGTCATTTCCAGTTAAAGGACTGTAGCGTTGTTTTTAAAAGAAGTGTTGGGGCTATGACATGTCTCTGTGTGTGTTGATTATTCTTTTACTTTGCTTCTTAAGATATTTGCACTTGTGAATAGTTTTGCCTCAATTAGCTGTTCAGTCAGTGGGCTGGATGATTAGTCAGGTCTTGTAAAGTTCATCTTTTGTGTTTGAGAATACTTCTTGAGTAGTCTTTAGCCTGCTTTTGCAGAGGACAGGGGATTGAGCAGTAAAAATGAGAAGAGTGAGATGAATGACTTGTAGACATTGATTCTGCCTGAGCGACTGCACCTTCCATACATACTTTTGTAGGATGCTAACCCTCGTTAGGCTACCTGCATACAAGATTTTAATTTGAACCAGACTCTACCAGGAGATATCATCACATCTTTTAAGCTGACGCAGAGCAACAAATGAAACTCAACCTGTTGCGTTGATGATCAGTGACCTGTCCAAGACTGCCATTTAAACCATTAAAAAACATTTAAAGAAGCACATAGTGGCAGGACAGACAGACACTGACACTCATTAGCTGCCATGTTGGTCTCCTGTATGATGATGAAATTGATATTGACATAGAATCATTTTATGTCTATTTGTTATTTTATTATATTTATTTTTTCCAGTTTGGGGATGCAACAAGTATGAATTTCATCTGTAAGCTGAAAAAAATTCACTTTATTTGATTTTGTTAATAAGAATTGAAATGATGTGTTAACATGAAATATCAGCACATTGTGCTCACAGATTGGCATGTGAAGGGTTAAACTTTAAAATATTATCTTCTTATCCTTCAAAGTGATTGATTATAAAAGGTTAATGCAGTGAAATGTATCTGCACAATTTTACTTCACTTTCCTTTTTTAATTGGGACTGGAAAGTGATATTTTTTACACCAGAGCAAATGCATAAATATCTGATTACAAGTTTGTATTCAGTTCCTGATTGTAACCGTTAATTAAAAGTCTTGAGCTTTTATGCTGTGGTATAGTAATAATTTCCCATGTCTTTGGTGTCACCAGGAAACAGTTAAGTGCAGTTGTAGGAGTAGAGGCTTGTTTGTTTAGTTGAAGTGTTGCTGTCTGCCCTCACATGTACACAGACTCTCCAGCTGAGAGACAGACGCTGGTCTGAAACACTTTTTTGTTTTTCAGTTTGTTGCCAGAGGCGTGTAGAAACAAACTCAAATTTTAAATGTATTTTTATGGCCTCTTCTTCTGGCCTCCATTGCATGGCAGTGGCATTGAACAAGAGGCAGCTCAGCAGGTAATTCAATACCCTATTGTTTTACTTTGCTCTACACCAGGAAGTTAAGAAACCTTAGCTGCTCCAATGAACCCAGCTGAACTCTGTGGGAGGCACCTGCCTCCGTCGAGGGTGTGTGTGTTTTGTGAAAAGAGAGGTGGCAACTGACTGGATGTTGCACTGGCTCCGGTCCAGTTTGGCAAGACGCCTGCAAACAATCTAGTATGGTCTAGTTTACTAACCTGCGTCACATTTCCTCACATTGTAGAGCCCATGGATGATCTGTTGAAATACTCAGATACCAGTTTTTAAACCAGTCATTTGCTATTACACATAAACTTTGTTCATAATTGACACATGTATGCATGGACCTTAAAAAGTCTTAAAAGTTCAACATGAAGATTTTTGAACTTAAGTTTCTGAATTGAATAAAAGAAAGTTTTAAGTTGAATGTTGTTTGGCACTTAAAATAACTTGTAGATATATATATATATATATATATATATATATATATATATATATATATATATAGATATATATATAGATATATAGATATATATATATATATATATATAAATATATATATATATATATATATATAGATATATAGATATATATATATATATTTTTTTTTTTTTAAAGCAAGAGAATTCCCTTTTTTAAAAAAAATATGTAACATTTTAAGCTACCACCATGTCAGAGCAAGACAAGTTTATCCTTGTTTTGGAAACATGAGATGGTTTAAGAAATATGCTACTTTGTATACCCCGGCACTATAAATGAGAATGTTTCCCTCAATGTGGAGGGTTAGGATAAGTAAATGATGATTGAGATGATGTTGGACTGATCCTTTTTGATTGTTTTTATTCTGTTTATTTACTCGCTGAAACAATATCGGTATTTTGTGGTCGTGTTTGTTTGATATTTGTTGTTTGTTTGATGACTAGCAAGATTACAGAAAAACTCCTGGAAGGATTTTGCTATAATTTAAGAGATGTGATTTGATTTACTGGACACCCGCCGTTAACGAACAATAATTTTTGCTCACAGTGTTGACATGATTCTGAGTGCTTGGTGTGGGTTTTCAGGGGTGTTGATGGACAGTACAGTGTTTTGGCATTAAGTGCACGTGTCTTCTCTCGTTTCCGCTTGATGCAGGTGTCATTTTACCTCCTGCTCTTGACTTTGCGTCAAGTACTTGCGTCCTTGAAAAAGCGAAATATATCCCAACATGCTACAAATGGCCATGCACCACACACTTTAGACGACTCCCTTTACACCATCAAAATGGGGCCCTATGTTTTAATATTCAACCTGCCTCAAACGAGTGGCCCCTGAGGAGTAAACACTGCTGTTTGTGTTGAACTGAACTCAGTGCAACCCAATATGTTATACTTTATTACTGTTTGGATTGAGAGCCCCCTGTGGTGAAATTTACGGACTGTGTTTAATGCCTATCTATTCATCCTTTTTTCTCCTTATAGTTCTTGACCAAAAACCCAACCCGACGTCTTGGCTGCGTGGCCTCAGAGGGGGGAGAGAGCGCAGTGACCAGCCACGCCTTCTTCACTGGCATTGACTGGGAGAAGCTGAATCGTCGAGAAATAGAGCCCCCTTTTAAACCCAGAATTGTAAGTCATTGGATTTCATGGACGGCATGATAATGAAAGCACTCGGCAGACATGACGTAGTGTTTGACTTTGTCTTACCTTGTGCTAGAATGTTTTGCTGTTGATTAACTACTCATTATTCTCCTCCAGAAAACACCAGAGGACGTCAACAACTTTGACCCAGATTTTACCCAGGAAGAGCCAACCCTCACTCCCATTGAGGACCCACTCATTCCCTCCGTGAACCAGGATGAGTTTCGTGACTTCTCCTTCACCTCCCCTGAGCTTCTGGAGTGCTAGGCATCTCCTCATTGATCCTTCAGTCTCCTGTTCTTCCCCTTTAGTATGTCTTTAGTCTCGGACCATTCCCGTGTGGCATTTCCAGTCAGACACTGTCACATTCCCCAGAGATGTGAGGGTGCAAAGTGCCTGAGGAGTCAGCCAAACACATGGTTGGCAGAGCAGGGCCTGCACTCTTGAGCGCTCCCGTGATTCCCAGAAATGTGGCAGGACAAACTTTGAAATGACATTTAGATTTCATTATGTCGCAGCTTGAACTTTAAACAGTCATACCAGTGTCTATTTAACGTGCTGATGTAAAAATGCTCTGAATTTTTTTGTGATCTCAAGACTTTTTGTACATTTGATATCATGTGAATCCAATGAATTGCTTACAGTTATTTACAATGAAAGTGGCACTTTTTGAAGCGTCAGTGCTTTTTCTGTGTTTCATTTTTTTACTCTAAGAGAAAGGGGGAATTGATGAGCCTGATCCTGCCCCCAGAGACATGCAGAAAAAACTGCTGCCAGCTTAAATCCAGGAAGAACTGAGTGAGCCAGTGAAATAGCTTCTCAATGACGTGATGGGGAAATAAACAAATTCACAATGGCATGCACACACGGCTATGTTTGGGAGTTTATCCCCATTTTCAAATAGAAGTTTACCAGAACTTAGTCCTTGAGGTTAAATGCCCATGTGAGGTCTGAAACTGCCAGACAGTGAAAGTCAACAGGAGAAGAGCTGCTGAGAAAGTTTTTGTTGTCATGTGATTGGAAGAAATCTTACCGCTGTTATGCTGGAGGTGCATTTTGTAACAGGTTTGAGGTCCAAGGACCTTGAACTTGTAACTAATAAATATCCTCTGTTTATCTTTGAGTCGGGGCGAATATCTACAGAGGTTTATTGCATTTAATCATCAAATAAAAAGCTGCTTTGTTTTTCTGAATGAATTAGATCATTCTCTCAGAATTACAAGGTACACTTTTGTGAAAAAATACACTCTATTCTGTATTTCCTAAACAAACACAATAGTTAACTTAGAATTAAAATAATGTATTCTATAAAGATAATTAAATCTGCCCTGTTTTTCCTACATAAACAAGATATTTAATTTACAGTAGCGAAACAGATTTTTCTAAAAGATCAGACTTTTACAGACAACTATCCCCCAGTGTCTTGGACCCCCCAAAAGCTAAAGTTTTATTTAAGTAAATACTTTTCCATTCTTGTTTCATTTTAAGATTTGCATGAATACTTTAAAGGAATTAGTAATATTTTCTTTCTCTCACAAGTGTGTCCTCCAATTTGGAGATTATTACGCCATTAATTAAGAAAAAATGCAGATTGTCTTTTTTTTTTTTTTTTTTTCAAAAACCAGTAACATAAATCTAAGATACATTTTGTGTTATTCAGAAAACAGAGCAGAGTTTTATTTATCTGGAAAATGCAATCAGCCTTTGTTCCAACAGCAGGTAGGACCACTTTTAGAAATGAACTAGAAAGCACTCGGACAGCTCAAACTTCAGCCAAGGTAGCTCACGTATTGCTGTTACATCTATAAACAATAGTCCCATGATAGAGTTACCATCATAATGTGATTCCTTGACCCTGAAAACCCTCAGCTAGCACTCGGAATCATGTTGATATCATTATTAGTCAGACAGTTATTGAGCAAAAATGGTTGTTTACTAATGACAGTTATCTGGATCGCCATCATAATCTAATAATTCATAAGTTGGGCTGTTAACAAACATCTAAAATTTTCAGCAAAATCTGTCCAGTAGTTTTTCTGTAATCTTACTAACAAACAGACAGACATATGCTAGGGAAAGCATAACCTCCTTGGCGGAGGTCAAAAGTAAAAAAAAGAATTAATTTCTTTAGGTAAACTCTCAATTTCTGAGATTTTAAAGTAAATAATTTATGTGAAACCAAAGTCAAAAGCTTGAAGTTTACAAGGTTGTTTATTTAGAAGAAAAAATAATGCATTTTTCATTCTGTCAGTGTTGGGTTTGAAACTAACAAGCTCTACCTTTTTCTTCCATCAAGCTAGTGCAGTTCTTAATGGATAAAAAAATATCACTTTGTCCTAATTATTTGCAGTTTCGTCCAAAATAGCCCCAATTTACAATAATGTCTCTGCACAATCCAGATGGGAATGCTGATGTGATGATACCGGGATAAAACCACAAGTACTTCCTTCTCACTCAGTCATTAAGCAGTTTAAAGCATTATTAGATCAGGCTCTCAACTCCAGAAATGATACTGCACAAGCTCAAAGCTTCATCGGGTGTTTCCTTTCACACAAAAGAGTGGTGTAGGAGGAATTAGACTCAAAATGCAGAAGTGGATTAACATAAGCATTTCCTGGATTCCAACCCTTCAGAATAAATGGAAATGGGGTTCATAAGGAACACACTCACATGAGATTTCAGTATTTAATGAGAGATAATAAAATGTACCTAATGTTCCCTGCTTCAGAATCTGAAACCAGCATTGTTTGTTTAAAAAGATGGTTGCTAACTATCTGCTAACAAGGATCATGAAAATGGCTGGGGACCCAGCGGCAAGCATTGGTGATAATCAGCTATAATCAATCATCCACTGTTTCCACAACCAAGGGCCCCTCGATCAGGCCATTTGGAAATTTGCAAAGAAGAGGTGACAACAAGGTGTTGTATATTGGAAATATTGTACTAAGCCCAACCGCCATGCCGTTGCTTTATGGTAGCTAAATAATAGTTTTTTTGTTACCCCCACTTATTACGTTTTAGCTTAAAACATTGTGAAAATGTGGGTATTTTATTAAGGTTATCACAAAGAATATAACATGTATGTTTTCAAAACTTTTTGTTCATCACAGAGATTTTTATGAGCAGTGATCAGAACACAGTGAAAAATCCCAGTTTAGTGGGCTTGCAGATGAGGGAACCAGTGCAATGCTAACTTCTGCAACTTACAAAACTACATCATCCCTGCACCACTATGACCTAAAAAACATTTTGATGTTTGCGGTGACAAATCTTGTGGGTGGATCCTACATCACATAATAGATATCTGGACCACCTGATGCTCTCTATCTGGTGCTCTCGCTCTTATGCAGTAAATCAGCAGAAGTCAAGCTGTTTTATCATAAAAGAATAATGCTTTGTAATGTGGGAATAGACTTTTAGCCCTACTCTTGGTGGCTTTATGGACCTTCAACTAAACAATGATAACAGAGAAAAATCTAAAGGTGCGAGACTTACTGGAGTATCTCTTGTACTTTGCCAACATGTCCAGGACATTAGATACTGAGAATTATCAGATATTTTTGCAGAATAAGGGCTGAAGTTGTAAAGAGTGTGCCATGTGTGCTGTCTGGGGACTTTCATAGTGTTGGAGATGTTTTCAAGCATATAAGGTCCTTATAATTTTGAAGCCAAACAAACAGCAGATTTAGTTTTAATGAAAACCTGAATAGAGACATCTGCTTTGACACTATCCACCTACAACATTTGCTGCTTGCTGGTCAACACAATCTCTCTTATAGCCAGTGGCAGCAACAAAAACAACTTTATAAGATGTAAATGTGTGCCTGAAAATTTAAGTCTGTCTTAAAAGTCACACCTAGATTTTTAATTTGCTCGAAGGGATTAAAGACAGGACTTAAAGTTGTCTATCCAGTTTTTCTTTTTGTTGACCCATGCTAATGACTAAAACCTGAGTTTTGCCCTGGTTGTTAAAAAGGTGTTTGCTATCCAAGACCTAACATATTAAATATAGTTAAATAAGCTAACCGCTGCATGGGGCATGAAAATCTTCAGGTGCAAAAACAGCAGAACAAATTTAAATAAACTAAATAACTGAAAATACAGAAGTAGAAGGCGGAAACAGACTGCAAGGTGTAACAAAGTGGATTAATTGATGAGGAGCTAAGGGGGGAATCCAGGGTACAAGATTAGGAGGGGGAATCTGTGCGGAGGGTGATGCAGTTAAGGTGGTAACATGAGGCATGGTGGGGCTTGTGGAGACTCTGTCCGAAGGAACAAAAACACACAGATGAGCTACAGAACAACAGTCCAGAAACACAAGATTATTCAAAAGACTAGAAAGTTCAACTGACACAAGAGTTTGGCCAAAAAATCACATGGGGCTGCGGGAATCATCTGAGGCTGGAGAAGTGTAGAGAGGATCTAAGAAGGTGCAGGTGATTACAGTGATGGGTGTGAGACTGCAGAAGGGCTCAGAGCCAGGAAGCCATTCCCACTCTCCATGGAGCAGAGAGCACAGGAGCAGGAGACAGACAACCAGGAGCAAACAGGAGTCCAAAAGCTCCGCACAAAAGTCACAGAAGCAGAGCTTGTCAAGTGCTGTACAAGAGAAAATAAAGAATATAAAAAAGGATCTAATTTGCAGGTTTAAGTCGTTTAAAGTAGGTCATGTCTGTTACTTCATTATTAATCACACCCTGTAACAAACACTTGGCATGTTCTCTGTGACTATGTGCCCTTTAACCAAACGGGCATGTCAGGATGACGCAAGACTTTTAGAGGTGAAAGGACTACGGTGATTCATGTTGACGAGACAGTATCTGAAAGTTTGGAGACTTCAGAGGAAACTTACTGGTTTGATGAAGATTTCTCAACAGTAACAGTAAAGTCTCACTGATATTTACCATTTTACTTTCTCCACAGACTGACAGGTTTGTGGAGACTCATATGAGGACATTTTCTGTTTTACACTTCTTAACCCTCTCTGTACAAGACAGCTGCGGTACAGTAAGATTTAATCATCTGGTCGGGGCGTCACTGGCTCCCGTCGTCATCTCAGATCAGCAGAGAATAAACAGGAAACCACACCACACCATTACTGTCGCTTTTGATCGAAACAGGAAGACACATGAGAAGGAGAAATCTTACAGCCTTTTTTGAGTATACATGAAGCATTTTACCACCTCTGATACATGAAGCATTTTACCGCGTCTGAAATCAAATCTAATAAAACAGCAAGAGCAGAGAGAGAGATACTTGTATTTAAGGGAAACTAGCTGATGCTGAAGCTGCTCGTAAATGAATGGTTGTGACCTCTCAGGATGCAGACAGACTTCCTGTTAGTTAGTAGAAGAGGAAGTTATCACATCTGTGTATCTCTTCTAGCCCCTCTAAGATGGTAAAGCTGAATGCTCTGATTAGAGGATTTGGATACAAAAATTATAAAGAAGAAACCCACGTCCATCTTAAAAATATTTGTAAATTTCCTTGTGAATGCTTTGAGAGGTTTTCTTCAAACTTTGGATCAGAACTCCAACTGGGTTCAAGGATGAACACTCAAATGACCATTTGGATGTCATGGGTCCAAGATTAAGGTTGTGGGGCTTTTTTGACTTAACTTGTGAAGGGGATATCACAGGCATGCTTTGAGAGGTTTTTATCCAACTTTGCAGAGACATCCGATTTGAATCGTGGATGCTAAGTTTAGATTTTGGAGATGGTTAAAAGGTCAGGGTCATACAGCTGTGAGCGTGACATCTCAAATACACTCTGAGGAATTACTTCAAACATTTCATTAATATGAACTCTGACTTTAAAATTATGCAATAAATGGGTTGCACAAGATTGGATTTTGCTGTTACCTGTCAGTATTTCAAAACTCATCATGACCGGTGACCAGTATTTTTTGTCTAGAGCAGGGGTGGGCAACTTTCATTACCAAGAGGGCCACACAAAACCATTTTCCCAGCCTGAGGGCTGCATTGTTACAAATTTTTGAAAATTCTCCAGGGGAAAAAGGATGTTGAATAAATACTATTAGAGAATATTAATTAATCCTAAAATAGCATACCAATTTTCATATGATACATCACAAATAAAAGTTATTATGCACAATTAAATGAAGTTTCACAGATTTCTAGCAAATTTAGCCAAAATACATGGAATTAAAGCCGATAAAGCTATTTTCAAATCAATGAAATGATGAGTGTTTCCAAATTTTGGAAGCTCAAATGTTTTACTGCTACCATATTTTAAATATAGTATTGAGTAATACTTGATATAATGTCCCAATGCTTCATGAAAGAGATTTAGAGACACTATTATAGCAAAGTAAGGTCTTAAATAACTTACAAAAGCCAATCAAAATATCAGTCAAGGGTGAATAGAATTATTTTGATTTGATTCTTGAGTTTTCTTCATATTTACAATTGCTGATTTTTGAAAATGACTGATGGGCCACATTTAGTGAGGCAGAGGGCCGTATGTGGCCCCCAGGCTGCCAGTTGCCCACCCCTGGTCTAGAGCAAAAAGCCTCCACTTTACTTAAATTAGCCTTTTCCTATTTGGTTTGAAAACACACAAGAAGCAGGGAATATAATGTTTCATTCTTAACAAATGATATTCTTGATTTATAAATGTAGACGTTTGTGGTGATGAGACAAACCACCATGTGACTTTTGTGCTTTCTGCCAATATAACAACAAATACATGGTGTATTTCTAGACAATGTGTCCGGCCAAACTAATGTCTATAAATATTGTAAAAAGTGCTCAAATCTTGGGTGCTGGTTTGGCTGAGTGGTTAGCAACCAGGCACCCCATGTACTTGCTGCTGCCGGTCCAGGTTCAAATCCCGCCTGTGACCAGATGCAGAGTGTCTTCCCCTACTCTCTCACCCCCCTTCACAAGCCTATCCACTGTCTCTCTCCTATCAATAAAGGCACAAAATGCCCAAAAATACATTTAAAAAAAAAAAAAAAAGTGCTCAAATCTGCCAATACTGATGCCCAAGCTTTTAGGCAATAGACCCTTTGTCAAGCTTCGTCCTTTACAGGAAGTGAATCTTTTTTAAGTCCTGCCCTCCTTAGTTACTGTTACTAGGTTTAACAAATTCAGTTGCTGCTTAGCTCTCTCCTAATTATTAAAAATATACACTTTTGGACCAGCTTTCATTCATCTGTGATTTATTTGATTCTTTATCAAATTCTGCCCTAGTGAAAAAACAAAGACAAAACCACAACAGGGTGTGTAAAAAAAAAAAAAATCTAAATCTTTGTTAATATTCTAAATGATTAAAAATATAACTGCATTAATTCAGACATAAAGTGTTTGGCTGTGTAATCCCACACCTGCTGCCTTGATGATTTGATCAGAAATTCTAATTGATTTATCAATTAACCAATCAATAATCCAACAAAGGGTCATTTCCAATAATATGGCACATCCCCAATGTGAGTACATATTACAGGTCACAGTCAAAAGTCAAGGTCACAGAGCCTCGTGGTTATCCTTTGCTTGTGAAATTGTTATCTAGTTATTGATTTCAGGAACTTTTCAGAATGTTGCACAGACAGACATTTTTTCAAAGGGATGAAGGAAGTCACTGGTAGAAGGTCAAGTTCATGGGGTCTTATGGTCATCTTTGGCTTGTGGGCACAATTTTGTCTCTATAATATCCTCAGAGTGATGTTCTCTAAACTTTGTTCAAATGTCCACTCTCACTCAAGGATGAAATTAGCACATCTTAGGTCAAAGGTCACACTAAAGTAGCTTTGCAGTTATCTTTTGCCGTGGAATTAGAGCTCATCCAGACATGTCTTAAAACTCTTTGAATGATTTTTAAAATTTGCTCAAAAGTCCACTCTGACTTATTTATGACATGATCACATTTTGAGGTCAAGGGTAAAAGTAGGCACTTTTTTACCATTTAAATGCTAATTCTCTGGAGTACCTGACAGAATCATATACAAAGAACAAAGTTCAAGGTCTTGGAGTTTCATGGTCACTTCCTTTTTTAGTAATGGAGGTAGGCTACTTACTTTTAATCAAACTATGGACAAATTTCTACACTTACATAGGAATGACCTGGGCTGACTTTTCAGATCATGTGTCAAAAATCAAGGTCATGAAACCCCATGGTCAGTTGTTGCTTGCAAATGAAGTCCGGAGAACATAATGTCCCAAAGATCTTTTAAATAGTTATCTTTAAATTTTGCACCACTGTTCACTCTGACTCAAGGATGTATTACAATGTATTTAAGCAGTCATAGTTCAAGGTCATAGAGCCTCCTGGCCTATCTTTACTTTGAAGGCATTCAGGGCTTTCACTCAAACACATTTGTCTCTAAGTTTGTTTGTCATGTTTGTAAGGGATACACCAACATTTTCTTTGTTTTAATGTCTTGCCTCAATCTCAAGTTCATGACAAGCAGATGGACACCATTCTTTTAACTCTTCATCCAGAGATGCCTACAGTCATCAGATTATCTTTTGCTATCACCTTCTTCTACTCCTAAACAGACACTTTGTTTTGATTAGCTACTTCCACAGGGGTAGAGATGTGACATTCACTAACGAGTTCATTTTCTAAACAGTTCTTTTAGGTGAATGATGAGAACTGACTTGCAGTTGTAAGTGTGCTGTTTGCATGCCATTCTTAAATTTGCAGGAAATTTGTAAGATAATATGATAATAGTAGAAGAAAGTGTAACATTATAACATAAAAAGTCACAACAAGAACACAGAACCATTTAGTTAGTCCTCAGACTGTAGGCAGAGGCAGGCTCGCTATACCCTTTGAATCCCAGTGTTTGAGCCAAGCTAATTAGCAGTGGGCAAGCTCTGACGGTCTCTTTCTTGTCACTGGATGCAGGGGTTAAAAGAATGGTGTCTGTCTGCTTGTCAAAGACTCAGGCAAGACACAAAAACAAAGAAAATGTTGGCAAAGTCCTTTGAGGGTTAGGTTTACCCCCTATAAACCCCTTATCTTAACATGTTTTGCATTATTTTCTTCAGATTTTCCACAAATATGCACCCAGAGATAAACTGGTTATAGTTCTGAAGGAAGAGGTCAAAGTCTCATGACCATGCCCTGCTTTTGGACATTGTATCTCCAGAGCTCTTCCAGAGATTTTTTTTCAGGCTTTGCACAAATGTCCTTAATGACTTGGCAATGAACAGATTAAATTTTCACGGTGCATCATCGAAGGTCAATGTCATCGAGCCTCATATTTATTGAACACAGTTTAAGATTTTGAGCAGTGACATCTCCACAAAAAACCCTTTCCATTCTCAATTCATTACTATCTTTGACTGACTTCTACTTCAGGAAGAAGAAGAAAACACACTTTATTAATCCCTCAAGGGAAATTCAATTCTTTACACTCTGTTGTTGAGACATGCTTTTGCATACATAGGCTAAAATACACGTACACAAGCACAAACAGGTCCTATGATCATGCACTAATGGGGAGATGTCAGAGTGATGGCTTGCTGCTCCTAAAGCAAGCAGTTTTGGGGTTCGGTGCTTTGCTTAGGGGCACTTAGAAGTCCACTGGCAGCTCTCCAGTTACCAACCCAACTTCCAAACATGGAGTTTAAGTTGTGTTTTGTATGATATTTATCTATTCAAATTTGTTTACCTGAAAACATCTATATTGCTATTGCACTGATGATATGAAAATCAAATCATCTGCATGCATAGCACACATCAGACATAATTCAGTTTGACTCCAAGGTTACATGAACAACCCACGAGAGAGTGAGATTAACTGTACACAAATATGAACTCTGCATGAAAGAGCTGGTAATACACAGTTATGTTAGCAAGTTCAAGTGGGTTTGCTGAGGCTGCTGCTAAGCTTTTCTTGTCATGCTTTAATCCCTGTTAAGTCTGTGGCTCACCTTGAATATCATCTCAACTCATGAGCTCGAGGTGCATTGATCTCAGGGACTTTGCTGCACTCTAAGCTCCCCCCAACAAAGATGTATGCTTTACAAAGAAAGGGACATTGGATTAAATGACTTGACTTTTTGTTTGCCCATTAAAGGGGCCCCTGTCTGGCAGCTTTCCTCGGGTGATGTCTGAATGAGAGGAGAGATTTAAGAGCCTTGTCTCCACTTTCATTACAGAGATGCAGGAATGGCTGCCAGCAGTGTCTCTCTCTGCGCTGCCTCATTTGAAACAATACCTGAATGGACAATACCAGTAAAGCAGAACCAGACAGTGAAAGTATTCACCACAAAGATGTCATAAAGGTTTTACTCCCATGTTAGAAACACATTAATGGCACATATTGCAGTTTGTTGATATTAGATTGTTGGATTAAAGAAAAAATGTTGTGTGGCACTTGCCACTACAATATAGTAAATTGCTTTAGTAAAGGAAACATAAAATATACAACAACATATCAAAATAAAGTGATGCATAAATGAAAATACGAAAAATAGGGGCAATAATAGAGTAGGGCAGGACTGAGTCCAAAAATGTGGAAATTATTTTGCACCTCCTGGTTATCAAGCCTGAAACTGAATGTGATTCAGAATACTCCTTTTGATTAATGCCTGAAATAAGGTTTGTGGTGAGCACATACACGTGAGATGTCAATGTTTAATCTAGAATAATAAAATTCATCTGATGTTGCCTGCTTTGAAATCTTAAACCGTTGTGTTTACAACAATGGCTGGTAATGAACTACGAACAAGGACTACAAAAATGGCCTGGGACTTTTTTTTATAGTTACTTATTAATACACAGTTCCCATAGCTATGATTTTCATATTCACTAATTACAAGTAGGCTTTCAACATCATGAAAATTAGGGCATTTTGAGATTATCACAAAGGACAGAACATGTAAGTTTCAGAATTTATGTTCTCAACAGAGCTCATTATCAGCAATGATCGAAAACCCTTAAAAAATCCCATAGACTTTAGTTGGCTTGCAGCTGAAGGAACCAATTTGATGCTATCTTCTGGGTTAACCAACAAAAATACACTACCCTTTACCACTGCATTCATACATAAAAATGAGCATTATCAAAACAAAAGAGTTTATATCTGGACAAAAGCTTGAATGATTTTTTATTGAAGCAATCCTGTGTTCTTTGGATTTCACTTAGCTTTAAGTCCAAAGTCTTTGTCTTGTTACAATGAGTATGACTCAGGAGGCAAAGTCACATCAGTGATTACTGAAATAGTGCAGTCCCACATTTCAATATTTTCCTTTCAAAGCTGTATTAATAGTGTTATCACATGACCAATACACCCTTCAGGTTGTTTTTACTCAGCTTGTAAGACATAAAAAGTTTGCACCACAATAAAGAACCGGCAGTCGTTCATGATTATGCTCTGTTAAAAGGTTGCTCAAGTGCTAATCTCACATTGTGTTTGCTCTGACAGAGCCAAGTAGCAAAGTTTGTATATTACAATGTGCTCAACCTCCTGGAGTGACCATTGGCACAGAGAAAGAGGTGTGACCACAACTGCAGACAACAGCCAGACTCATGACTAAAAAAGTACACGCAATTTACTGCAGTTGATGTCTCACCACCTCATCAGTTATCACTGCCGAGCAACAGGGAGAAAAAGTCTGGAAACGTGATGTTTTTTGTTGATGGCTAATGGGCTTAAATATTTAGTGATCAAGTTATAGCAGAGTCACAGGAGGCGTGCCTGATCCTGTATTTCTATGTCCTCAGGTCAAAGTGTGCTGCTCTGACACACACTAAAGTGCTTTGCTACCCAGCCAACAGTTCTAGGAAGAAATAAACAAAACTTGCTTTAGCTCTACAGTAACGCTGAATGCATGCAGAGGAAAAGGATAAGGGCTGGGAAAGCAGTACAGCAAAATGACATATCATGGGCTGTGATCTGTTCCTTGCTTTTTTTTTTTGTTTTTTTTAGTATTCTGAAATATTTTCCTCCCATTTTTTCTTTTCCTGTCCAGGAGCTGAATCACAGGCAACACGATGAGGTGCCAAAATGTGGTGAGTAGGAGGAGCCTGACTGGACGGAGAGCATGAAACCGGTTCAGAAAAAATGAACAAAAACCTCCTGTGAGCTAATGCAAACTGGATACCATCTACAATCCCCATGGACTCTTAACCATGGTATTAAAAGAATATCACATTGAAGAGAAAACTCAAGAATAAGTGCCTGTCCCCTCAGTATGAGAAAGATCCCTTCTCTCCCTCTGCTGCTCCTGCCTTTCAGAAAATGTGTGCTCTTCCCCTTCCCCTTGGCCCTCAAAACAGAGGGCCAAGGGGAAGGGGTGAAAACACGCTCCTGAGACCCCACTTGATTCCCGCTACGTCATCATCCAGAGCCACTCACTGGCCATGACATAGGCAGATGCAACAATAACCGCTAGCCCATTATAAAGAGAAATTTTAAAATACGACCAACAATTCAAAACATGATAAATATTTACTTGATGATTAAATACTTTCTTAGAATTCTAATCATTTTGCTCTCCACTCCGTCTTTGAGTTGCCAGACAAGGTGTCTTATGGAAAACACTCACACCCCTTTGTTTCAAGTGAGATCCCAGTCTGTCTTCAGTTTGAGGACTGTGTAGCCCTTAGTCTTAGCCCTTCCCCTTAGCCCTACCGAGAATTGGGACACCCCTTCGCTTGACGTGAAAATGGAAAACCAAGGGGTAAGAGGTAATACAAAGGGCTAAGGGGTAGAATTGGGGTTCACCTGAATTTCCTCTCTGGTGAAAATAAAGGTTTATCTTATCCAATGTTTTGAAGTCAGGTCTACTTCTTGAGAGAGAATCAGGCAACTTTTAAGGATTAAAAGCTTGAGAATCTAAAACAGCCTGTTCTGAGTAGGGATGAAACAGGGGTGTTTATAGGCCTGAAAAATCCAATATGTGAATGGATTTGTAGGCAAAAAAGCATGTCATGGTGGCATCTGACATCAATTTCATTTTTTTACTAGCCATGATGTAAACGGCCAAGCACATCAGGCCATGGGACCTTTCAGAGATTAGTTGTATCATTATAAGTCATGAAAAAAATACAAGAGATGTCAGTATTATTGAGATGAAAATAAAAACAAATACATGCCACCTGGTTGCTACACATGACCCTGTCCTGATCTTTGACCGTTTTACCTTTAAAACCCCAAACCCGTACACTTCTCATGTTTTAAACCATGTTTACACTGAGGGCCACACAGTGGCACAGATGAAAGGACCTGAGCCTCAGGAAGAAGGTTGCTGGTTTGAATTCCGTGTCATATAGGGCAGTAGTTTTAATGTTCTCCCCCTGCATGGGTGGGTTCTCCTGGATACTCTGGCTTCCCTCCACAGACCAAAAAAAACATGATTGTTTGATTAACTGGTGACTCTAAATTGTCCTTGGGTGTGGGTTGTTTTTTAATGTTTTTTTGTATCTCAATGTGGCACTGCGATCCAAGGTTCACCCTACTCCTCACCTAATGTTAGCTGGGATAGGTTCCAACCCCAGCAACCCCAAGAGGGATAAGTGGTATAGATAATGGATGGATTGGGATTTGCACTGAATAACTCACTCAAAAAAACCCCAAAGATTCATTCTTCCATTATTAGTGACCTAATAATCTAAAAAGCATGCTTTTGGTCTGTGGGAGAGTGCTGGAGTATCAGGTGAGAACCCACCCATGCATGGAGGGAACATGCAAACACCACACATAGAGGCCCTGACATTGTAGAAGTGTTAATGTCAATCAAACATAAACACTGAAAGCTTTTCCCTCTGTTCAGTGGTGTAGTGTATGCTTTCATATATGATTAATTTAGTTTTAAAGTGCCTAAACACTTTTGTTTTCATAGAGCATTAATTTCCTATGAGCTGGATTGCACAGGTTTTTCCAGGCGCGTCCTCGATGGTAAAGGCATGTGACTGCGCGCCCCCGCGGGTTAGGGGGCGGAGCCAGTGATCCTCCACAGTCTGAGCCTCTCTCACCAGCGTGGCACTATCCGACAACAGCAGACGACTGAGCGGTCTGTCGTAGACGAAAGCTAGATTTCTTTGACGAAATATACACAGCGAGGGCTCGTATGTGACTCGGTTGGGAATTTACGGATCTGTACCAGTGATAAATCGTAGGATATTTGGTTTATTTCTCGGCGGGCCCGGACACAGCTCGATATCGATAGAGAGACTGAACTCAGGTCGTTTTCGTCCTGACATGGACACAGGAACTGTACCCGAAAAGAAAAGGTAACGTTATGCTAGCTAATGCTACACAGAGATATGTATTGTTGTTTGGGAGCTAACTTAACAGCTCTGAGCTGAGTGTGAATTTAATTCACACTCTTTCAGTGGTACAATGGACTTTATTATAATGTTTTTCATTAGTAATGCCGGTTTGTTCGACAGAAAAATGCCGAAGAGAGCGGCGCTGTTATCATTAGCAAGCGGCTAACAGCTAACCAGCCAAGATAAAACAATATAGTTACAGCTAATTGATCAATATCTTATTATTGTTACATAACAAGGCATGCTTAGCATCTGATGGGACGAAATGTATTCTTCATTCATTTAAATTATATTGTAGTTAAATTTGGCAGCCAAATGTGCCATTGTTTGTTTTTGTACAAAGACAATCACCATTTCAAGTTAGCTTACCTTTGTTTGCATTATGTTGTTGTTGTTGTACTTATCCTGATAATGTTTTATTTGATAGTTTGAGCGCAAGCTGACATGTGAGCAGTGTTGCAGAGGGATGTGAGGTTTCTGATGAAATGTTGAAGGGGTCAGGAGTGAGGATGGCCTTGGTGTATTTTACTTTATATTGTTGACAATGGGTGAAGGGCATTTCTAATAAAACATATATCTTCAATTATATAGCTAAATGGCTCTATAGAATAAAGATCTGTTTATTTTAGTAAAGCTATTGCAAAACTAATTCGATTTTTGAGTCAAAACCACGTGGGTCAAATGTCACACATATACCAATAACAAACAACATTTAGCAGCATACCCTCAGAGGTACATCAACAATCATTTAAATAATCATGTTTCATATAGGAAAGCTTTTATATTCCCATTTTGACCAAACATTTCAAAGAATGTCTTTATTTCATTGAGACTTTTTTAACAGGCACCTGTTCTTGCATTTATGTAAAATGACATCAACATCAGTTAATTTGATATTATCAATACTGTTTTACCCTACATCACATATGTATAGTAGTTGTTATATCTTGAAAATATATACTGGGCATCCCTTCTGTCAGCTTGGCACTGTTCATGTGAATAAATAATCAATTCAGTTATATAACTTGGCTTGTAAACTCATGCAGTTTGTGCTCAAGTGCTGCTCACAGAGCTCATTGTCTTTCTAGAGCCTGTTTTAACCATCAGGAAAGGATCCTCAAGTCACACTTTTATTATTTATATAAGTCACAGAAGAGATGAGTGCGATTGAGAAGCAGAATTTTAGCTTCTTACAGAGAGTGAGAGAAATGTTCTGGAAAGAAATTATGTCATATAACATTAAGGCCTCACTTACTTTTTATGATCAGGTGATAATGACCAGGTCTAATTTAGGTGTTTTGCTGATTTCTGCATGAACAATTTGTTGAAAAAATCATATTTAATGCCCTTGAGATGATATGCTCTGGTGTTTAACCGTACGGGTATTTGGTTTGTCTGCCACATTAACAGCAATGTTAAAAAATCCCATATTTCCCAAAGGGGATCAATGAGGGATTATATTTTCCTAAAACCAAGATTACTCTGTTTATTGTGCTTTGGATAACTGTGAACTATCGAGCCTCATGATGTACAAGGGTTTTGGCTTGATTTGCAGTGATTCATTGATTTTGACCTGTTCAGACAAGTTTTTTTATCTGATTATTTTGCATTGCATTTGAAGTCATTAAGTCGAACTATTCCGCAGATCTGATAGACTCTTAATTGACTGTAAAGTGTAGATAACCTCCAAGCTGTCTTTTGACCCATTTGTGTGAAAACACAGTAGTTAGTGGTGGCTGCAGAATAAACTCATTGTTGGTGCATCAGTCGGAGTTTACTGTGAAGAATTTCTCTTACGGGATTTCTGGAGATACTTAGCAAATCTTAAGTTAGATTTTTTTTTAACCAAATGCCTTATGGTGTGTTTAAAAGTTTAACTTTTACCTGACAGAGGTCTCGATTTTAGATGTCATTACTGAGACTGCCTGATTTGTTTAATGGAGAAGTTTGAGTTTTTTATGTACCCTGCAAGTGAATTCTAATACTTTACAAAGAAATGACCCAATTCAGTTGTTTTACTATTTATCTGGCACTGGCCTGCATAGTGTTGATTATTCATTGAACCAGATGTTCAGTGTCTCTTATGGACTGGTCGTAATCCTTTATTTTAGCTAAACATCACAAACCTCCAAATGTATTATCTCCCAATAGTTTGACATTGTATATATAATGGTCTGGTCATAGACTTTCGTGAAATATAAACAAGGTAGACACGCACATCCTATGAAGGGTTCTGGATCTAAAAAAATTGCATGAAAAGGTATAAGAAAAATCTGCACACCAAAAAATAGCTCCCTTGAATTTTTTTTTATTTCTAAACAGTTACATGTCTAGCAAAACGGCTCTTCGTCAGACTTAGGAAGAGCCGTTTGGCTCACTGTTTTTGTGAAATGCCATTTATTCTGTGGTGAAAAAATGTCCCAATTTTCTCAGTCAGGGTCTTAAATGTCTTACCTAAATTTCCTCAATGAAGTCTCTATCTATCCATCCATCTATCGAAAGTGTTAGAGTTAGTAAAGCTAATCCTTTTATTCAATAGAAGACATTCATAAAAATGTCCTATGAAATCAAAGTGTCATTCCTATGATTTAAAAAGAAGTGAACTGTTGGAAAAACTCGGATAATAGTTGACGGGGTCAGGTGTCTTAGCTTTCGACTGAGGCAGTATACTATGTTGGCTGAAAACATTTTTAGAAAGCCAACAAGGCAGAGGTTATTTTATCAGCCAGATGACTTTGGGTTAAAAATGGCACAGCCAAAAGTTGTGGTTTTGTTTTACACCTGTTATGGAGTATTCTTATGTAATATATTTGTTTGTACTCACTGTGTGTGTGCTCTCTGGTTAAAATGGGACACTAATAATGTTGGTGAACCCTCACTGTGTGGATAGTAAGATACACATTGTCAATGTTTCCAAAAAACACTGGTATGAAAAAAATCAAAGCTGATTTCGACACATCTGCTCCTTTTGAGGCTGTGCAATCTCTTACAGAAAAAAAAATCATGTTTATACCTAAATATTTACTTTGTGACAATGTAATTTAAGAAAATATTGCTAGGTCAATATGTATTGTGATATTTTGCTGCCTGATACTTTATTGATGTTTCTTAGAGCAATATTGCAGTAGTTTATTATTTGCAGAAAAAAAACAAATGGCCTACATGCTTTAGCTTCTATTGTGGGACTTTATTGAAAACAAGGCAACATTTTAATCTTCAGGATCTTCTGAAGCATTGCCTTGTTCTAAATAAAGTCTAGATTGGGCACTGATTGTGCTGACCTTTTACTTTCTTTTTTTTTCAATCTTTAGTGCTTTATTTTGTGAGGTAAGGAGTGGGACTATTGAAAGAAAAATACAGAATATGGAGACGTAGAATAAAGGGGTGGACAAAACATGAACAAGGTTAAATGGTTAGTTAAACGATATTGCAGAAGGAGAAGAACGAGGCTGTATTAGGGGCCGTTTACATGACGCCGAAAACGATCGATTCCGCAAACATTTCGTTGCGTTTTGGCCTTCCGTTTAGATGAGACCATGTTGCGTTTCCAGTGAAAACGGAAACTTTTGACACCGCTCCCCAGAGCGGAAAGATTTGATTCCGCCTCGATCCGCCTCGTGTAAACACAGAGCAGAGCGTTTCAGGGGAACGCTGACGTCACCGCATGCGCAGTACTCTTTCACATGGAGGCCGCGCAAGATACCAGGAACAACAGCAGCTTCCTCCGTCCGCCGGGTAACGTGTGAGCGTCTTACCGTGCTCGGTTTGTTATCCAGAAAAAACTATCCAGACAGATTTGTTGTCCGAACTGATTTGTTGTCCAAAAAACAAACTCCTGCTTCTCTGTGAGTCTGTTCGCCATTGTTGTTTGTGAAAGGTTTTCTTCTTCGTTCGTGTGTTGTAGCAGCGCTGCATCTCTGCAGACCTACACCGCCATCTACTGAACCGGCATGCACACTACAGCGGATTTACAGGGGATTAACTCGTCTCCGAGCGTTGTCATGTAAACGCAGAAGAATTCGAAAACGGAAAGGGAGAATCTTTGCGGCTTCAAGTCAGGAGTTTCCATGTAAACGGCCCCTTAGTCACATCCTGTTTCATCCTACATGCCATTAGCACTGTGCTGTTCGGGTCTGATTACTGCTCGCACTGTTAATGGTTAAAGTTTAAGGCAGACTTTGGGGGCCTGTTGAGATTCGCTTTGAGCTCTTGACTTTAAATATCACATTTCCCACAATACATATCTGTGTTTGTGGATCCTAGTCAGCCATTATATAAGCACATTTATTTTCTGCTCTTTAAAAATTTGCTGTTCGTCAAGGAGAAGTCAGCTGAGTCTAAATTCCCCTCTGGTATGAATGAACATGTAATCAGTTTAATCTCTGTAAAAAAAATCTAAGAGTTGTGGCCTGGTTTGGTTCAGATTTGGTCCGTCTTTGTGAAGTGCCTTAGTATTATTTCTGTCTCATCTCTTAATCACCCAGGGCTTGACGTCAATAGGAGTGGCCAAATGTGTGTACAGAATCACTGCCTGCAGTTTACATCTTGCCCTGAGATACTCGAGTACAATGGCAACTTGTGTGCAGACTAGTATGAACTTGAAAAACAAACTTGTAAGTGCAGGGCACAGGTATGTTGGTATGCTTTATCTGTGCATACATCCCTCATGGTTTCTGTTTTGTGCTCAAAATGAAAACAAGGGGTAGGATGGGCAAACCTTTAGTTTGACTAGCTTTAATGCCATTTTTTATAGAAACGCAAAAAGAGACTTTTATGTAAATAAACTATTAAATAAGCTTGTTCTACCAATAAAAACAGTTTTAAAAGCTGCTTCAATGTAACAGTGCCCCTTATTGCGAGGCACTTCGGCTCCTTATTTCACATAGCTGCCCTTTATTACCCTTCATTTATTAAAGCAATTATATTGAAGCATTTTAGTGTTTGCTGTATGTCTAAGACTGCCTAAATGATTGTTCTACAGTTATTAGGGCTTTCAAAAGATAAGAATACTTTAATCACAATTTTTCTCCAGCTTTTGTTTGCCAACTTTAAGATAACTCCCATAATAATCTCCTGATAATATTTGTCTTTGCTTTTTTTTAATTGCCCATAAGATGTCACCGGCAAACCTATGATGTGCTGTCCCTCCACTTTTCTGTTTTGTTTCATTAGTTGCGATGTCTGTAACAGAAGTTCAGAAACAGTGCAAGGAAGGAAGCATAAACAATATCTCCATTGGTCATACTTTAATCGCCAAAATATAGTTGGAAACTTGTTCTTTTCTCTAAAGTTTATGATTATTCCCCTTGCACCAATGCGTTAGAATAGCATTCCTGACATGAGGCCATATTGCCAATAAGTTTTATAAGGTCTTACAGAAAGAAATCAACAGTAATAGCCATATGCTCTGCCAATTTCTGTTTGGAAAAGTATTTAAGCGCAAAGGTTTGAGCTGAGACGTTTCAAGATTAAATCTTTTCTGACTTATGGCTGTATCACACTCTTGCAACAAGTGAAATGTAATGGCGCTTTAAGATATTGTAATCTGACGTTGTTTTTGCCCCCTGTGGACTAACTGGTACGTCTTATCTCTTTCCTGACCCTATTCTGTACATGCATGCACACTAGGAAATCTCCCGCTGATTCCTTTTAAGTGGCTAACCGACAACTGGCTGTGAACTTTGCAGGTAGAAGTGGAAACACCGTCTGCATGCTGTGATTGCTTTGTTGAAGTCTAGCTCACAAACTCAAACTGTAAAACGCTTTTATTGTTTATTTTAACCTTAGGGAAACACACTTGAGGAAAGTTGGTGCCAAGTTAGACATCAGTGAAGCAAATGAAAAAGAAATTAAGTAGATCTAAATGGAAAAAAAAGTAATAGAAAGCCTGTAAGTACTTATTCTGTAGATGGTGACCTTTTGTAGGTCAAACAAAGGCTGCAGTATGAAAATGAAACTGTTTCATAAACTGAAAGAACCCGGTTGCTTCAGGCAGGAACAAGCTTGATGTTTTTTTTATTGGTCAAAGTCAGACCCTGCAGTTTTGTACTTGTAATCTATTTAAACAGATCCCCCAGTCAGATGATACTACTAAGCATATCTTCTTTTTCCCCTTTATTAAATAAACACACGTCAGAGATGGAACTTTTTATTAAATAACACAAAAATTCTGTTGAAGTAAATACATGTTTGGTCTGAGGAAGGTTATGCAATGCTCATTTAGTGAGTCTGAGAAGAAATGTGCATTTGCTGGACCTGCTGTAGCACTCTAGGGTGAGAAGAGGTCATTTACATCATGTTGCCCATGTTAATGATAATCATAAATTTGCCTCTAGGTAGGAACAGCCTCTGTCAACTACTTCTCCCTTTGTGGAAAATATTTTAGTATCATAACCTGCCACTTTGTGTTTTGTGTGAGGCAGCTAAGGGATTAAATGTTAAGTCATGCTTATATTGATTATCATTGATGTTCTTGGTGGTAGAAGCTCATTGCAGCTTCTGTGGTCGTGCTGCCGTCGACACACCTGCTAAATACTAGTTGCTTGCAGACCTGTGAATTATCACAGGAAATAAAAGACAGTACATTAGACATGCCTTGATTGTACTGAGCTCTGAAAAGGCCATGTAGTTTAGGTTTCCTGATGCCAACGCCAAAGTGCTTACAATAATGTTGCCATGCTCAAACGGTTCTTTAGTAAACGCTTTAAGGAAAAGAGCATTAATGCTGTTTTTTGTGGCCAAGTTGATTTTGTTTCAGTTTCTTGTTATTTCTATTTCTAAGCAGTCTTAAGTGGGGTACACACATAAAGGTTATTGGGCAGTTCTTGTTCCGACTTCCCCCCTTCCTGACCAAGGACAGCAAATGCTGATCATTGATCAAACACTTATCAGTATTGGCTGATATTTATTAAAAAAGTGATTGATTGAACAGAGTTAATACTGGTCGTCACAATTAGTGATCACTAGAGGTTTGTGATCATTTCCACCGATCGTCCGCCATGATATCATGTTTGACTTCTTTGTTGTCATATCTGCTGACATCCTCTGATGAGAGCTTGAACTCTGTGACTTTCAAATTATGCAGTAAAAGGTGGAAGGAACTGATAAGGAAATTGTGAAGCATAGAAACAAATGTTTTTGATACTTAAGCCAGTTTTATCCATTCTCAACTAGAATTGGCTTCTGCTTCCCATTCCTATGAGTTGGTATTGCTGTCAACATGTTGGTTGTTGCTGTGACAGTGATTTTAACTTGACTGTGACAGTTCTAAACAGAGACATTGTCTTCATCTGTACCTCTGTACCTATTCTTTCTCTAAAGATGTGCTTTTTAAAGTGTCAACAGCAGGGATGGGCATCTGGCTGCCAGGGGTCCACATGCAGCCCTCCTCACATGTGGCCTGCCTCTGTAGGTTCATAAGAAAACCTGACAAAGTCTGCTATGACAGCGTTTAAACTAGGAATATTCTATAAAGTTAGCTGTGATTGGCTGTGATTTTTTTCAATGAAACTCCCTTTTTGCATATTTTCCAAATAAAAGTAAATCAAGTTAAATGGAATACACTTTGATAACTTAAAAAGCTCTGTTATTTGCATGGAAAATGCCACTTACACTCCTTTCAGACTGGTTGAAACCTGTTTAAACCTGGTAACAATTGGCACCTGTTTGAAAGAGTCTGATCTGCATTTCGGCCCAGGTGGATTGACCCTGCAAGAGTCAGCGTAACATGCCGATGCCATGACATCACGCCTGTCCCCTCCGTCTGTAACTTATGTGACCCTTTACAATTTCAGCAACAAATTCTATCTAGCTTTGTATCATCAGCACTCAAATGCCGTTGAGTTTGTACATTTTTTAAGAGGGACAGGAGTACAAAGTGCAGAAAACAGTACCATGTCCACAGCTTCAATGCTTCTTTCTATTGTTTACCTGGACGTGTTTCGACACATGGTTGATGTCATCTTGCGATGACACCAGCTTGATGCTGCAGAGGGAAAAAAACAGCCATGCAGCTTTTCTGCCAATTAGACCTGGGTCTGCTGACAGTGGGAAAGGCGTCACTTTCTGACTGTTAGCAGGTTGACCTGCTAATTTTAGTGTGAAAATGGTATTAGACTGGCTTGGTTGCTGCATTTGGCTCATTAGATAAGCCATTGCTAATTGGATTTGTGTTTAAATATATAAAAACGATGAATAAACTTCCTCGTGCCATTCTTGGACCCCTCAGATTGCTGTAATTTGGCCCTCTGGCGGTATCAATGTGGCCCACTTGTTGACCAAAGTTGCCCCTAGTTGACTAAGAGCAGCAGTTCCTTATCCACAGGAATTACTGCACTTGTGGAGCAAACCAAGGGTAGCCACTGGAAGGAGTGGTAGTCCTGTTTTCCTGTTTTTTTTTGCAGAGTTTGCTTCATTTGTGTACATTTCTGGTGGCCCACATCATTACTACACTACTCGTCTATGTGCAGATGCAGCACTAAGTAGTCTTGTCTAAATCATTGACATTTATCTTTGCCTGCAAATGTAATGCTTCCTTTGCTAGAGTTCAGCAAAGAGAGCAGTCCTTACATCACCACAGCCACAGGGCTCACATAAACACATCAGAGATTATTAGACTGTAGACAGATGAATGCTATTGAGGCAAAGAAAGGGTCCTTTTATAAACATTGGCAGTTGTGGTATCCAATAAGAAACTATAGAGGTGGCAGGCTGACGTTTTGTTTGTTTTGTCAGCTGACTGTCACGAGGAGAGTATGAAACAGGACCAGCTCCAGCCAGCGCTGTCTTTGAAGCTTTGGTTTCTCACCCGGGGTCACCTCATGTGGTGTATGTTATTTTAATGTGAAGGGTTCATCAAGGGTCTTATTTCAGTGTTACTCTGCTTTTCCCTCCTGCAGTTAAAGCTGTGCTGTTTCACTGGGCTGGATTATGTAACAGATAAGACAGTGTTTACTCTCACACTAAACAGAGTTGACAGATAGTGAGGACATTTCTCTGCTGAATTAGGTCAGTCCACAGTAACTCTGGTAACCCCAGCGTGATTTCATTGTACATTGTTTTCCTTATAATCGCCAATCTGATTGGCCATTCTAAGTTTTGTTTGCATAACAGCACTCATTCTTATTAAAAAAAACAAAACAAAGTGTAATTACGTTGAACGAAAGTGCAAAGTATGCAGGGCGTCATGTCAGGCAGAGAGCCGCGGGGCATGCATGACCATGTGCATTAACACTGTTATGTAACTGTGGCCTCTCTGTCGGCCTTTGTTTTAACATCAATGAATCTGTTTAGCTTAGTTGTCTTTGTTACATGCTGAAAGCAGGAGTTTTCTCTATGGACTGAAAACTGACCATCAGAATTCTCAAATTTTCTACAATTATGTAAGTACTAGTGTCGCTAATTTGCTAAAAAAGTTAAAGAATGGGTGCTGTTTTTTAGAAAGTGTACAGAGTGCCATAGTAAAATGATATGTTATGATTCACTTTATTTTTATATAGATGGTATTTTAGTAAAAAAAAAAACAACTAAAGGCTTGGGTAGAACAATATTGACCAAAAACTGTTTTTATAGGCAGTGCACAACATTTTTATATTTTCTCTTTTTACTCTACCAAAAGCGTTAACTCTAATATTCCTTAAATCTTTGGAAAAGATAAATGATGTTGATCCCTGTTTGATACATGAATATACAACCTAGACACCAATTTCTGTGTACTTTCATGTATTAAGAGAAGGAGTCAAAATTGATTTAATTAGTCTTTTGGCTATAAATCTCCTTATCAGTTCTTTCTGCTTTGTACCTGCTGCTTTTCAAATGAAGGACATTACGCTTTCGTCAGAGGCATGAAGCAGAAATGATGCCAAAGGAGTTATAATTCGTGGCAAGCGGGGCAGAAGTAGTCCAAAATTGAATACATTTCCTGCAAAAAGACCCTAAATGTTCAACTTTCAATAAGTGGAAATGCCAACTTAAGGAAGAATGCATCCATGCCTCATATATGCATGAATTAATAAGTGTCATGTGTTTGACATTATTGCCACTGAAAAGCTATGTAGGCTGACTTTACACACTGAAAATCAGCATGAACTGTTGGAATCAGATCAGTAAGCAGAATCATAAATGACATCGGTATTAACATAATTCCATCAATTACAGCAGCCTTTTTGTGCTGAAAGTGCTTTGAACTGCAGCTTGAGAGCATCCCTCATTAGAACTTGATGTTGCTGTTGGGTCACAAAGTAGACCTCTGCTCCCCTATGCCAGTAAGGCTATTTGAAATCATCACATATGCTTCATATTCTCCCTATTCATTGAAATATCACCCAAAAACGCAACAGCAAAGTCAAGAAAGTATGCTATACCACTGAATGCAGCTGAAGACCTGGATGTTGTTTCCTCAAAAATATGAGTTAGGATTTTTTTCCGCCATTGTTGTTAACAAAGCAGACATAAGTAGCACCCCTTCTTGGCTTTGATGGGTCAGTGAAGGAGAAGTGACACTGCAAAAGATGAACTGTTATCGACCATGAGCGCATGGAGCACAGTCCAAAAAGCAGCTTGTGCTTTTGCAAGTGTTTTAAACGCTGAAAAGACAGCACAATTTCAGTTTCTGTGAAATATAAATACCTGCAGTGAACAAAGGCCTGTAAAAGTCAAAGATTGCTGACAAAGTCCTTCACAGCCTCTAAATGTATTTAAAACATATGTAGCATCATTTTATATATTTCCATTGTGATAGTCAAAATTTCTGTGCTAAATACATGTGGGAGATTAATTGTCCTTTTTTTAAATGGTTGGTAGAATCAGAAATTTCATGAACATAATGATCTTCAGTCCTTCTTTGAGGACAAAAGTGAGAGTGAGACTTAAACTGCACAAATAAATCGACAGCATTTGGGAAATAGGCCTGAACTACTGATCCTCTTTCCAGTGTTAATGCTATATGGTGTACAGGAGTTTACCTGCAAGTTTTGCTGTGTTGGTATTAAATAGTTTTTCATATATTTTACTTATAGATACATTGATGTCAATGGTTTATATTGTAAACGGTCTCTTTTCTGAGTTTTAGGCCTGGTACATTTATTAAATGCTGTACCGTCGCACTCACCAATGGTCATCTGGAGCTGTTTTATGTCCATTGAATGCAAAATAAACTGAGTTGGTTGAAATGTATTTGTCTTCCACGATATCCTAAAAGAATACGCTCAGAATTTATCATTGGATCATCAGCAGCTTAGCCTGTAGCTTAGTGAACATACTCCTCCTAAATCCTTTGTGGTTAGTTTCTTCCTTTTAACATAGTTTCAGGCTTATTTTACAGACTCAGCAAAAGTCAGATCAGAAACAAGTGTCTCAAGACAAAATACAGGTTTAAGATAGTCCACTAGTTGAGGAAGATAGTGTAAATGTTAGCATTGTGGATTAATAACTACTCAAATATGGGAAGTGTTTATGCCAGTGCTTGATGATGCTATAGTACACATATTTTTGAAAGGAGGAGGCTTCTCTTTATTTTATCACCAAGATTGGGTTGATTTTTATGTGTAAAAATTTCATGAAGGGTTTTTGTGGTGTTTTTTGCTGTAATTTATGTTGATTGTGTTTTTTAAGTGTGTGTGTATTCTTAACACTTTGAACTAGAGATGAACCACAAACCCAATTTAACTAATATCACCTCATGAGCTATAGTGATAAACACATATCAAAAGTCTGAATTTTTACAGTAAAAAAAAATTCTGTTTAGAAATGGGAATCAACAACCATTTCCAGTTGAGAATCATATCAACTCCCTCACAGCAATGATATCATCAGTGTGTTTGCAAATCAAAAGTGTCACTTTGTCTTCAAAGGTAGTCAGCAAAAATGGTTAAGAAGTCATATATCATGGCAGACAGTAGGCAGAAATGGGCAAATTGTGCCTTTATTTTTAACAAAATGACAATGGCTGCATTGAATTTCAGGAGTGTCATGTGTTTGACATTGTTGTGTCTGAAAACCTTTTAAGGCTAACTTTAGCCCACACAGAAAATCAGCAGGATATGATGTTGGATTGATACACTGAATCGTTTATGGCATTGGCTTTAATAACACTTTATCAACCACCATATCTATTTCTGTTTAAATTCATGCTAGCCATAAAATATCCTCAGTCACAGTATCACCAAATGAGTTATTCATTTTCCCCTCATTTTAATGTACACTGAGATAAAAATAGACCCAAATTTCAAAGTAATTAAATATTTTGTGTTTGAATAATGATTGTTGGGAAACCCGGGTTCATAGTCTAGCCGTCAGCCAAAGATGAGTCATTTTGATCAGTGGATGGAAAATGGAAACAAGAGTAATGTGTGAAAGTACGGAAAGATTTATTGACAAGTCCCTCT
Organism: Scarus forsteni; assembly: GCA_036419115.1. Classification (NCBI taxonomy): domain Eukaryota; kingdom Metazoa; phylum Chordata; class Actinopteri; order Labriformes; family Labridae; genus Scarus; species Scarus forsteni. Next base: position 22,310,961 of record JAZDUH010000451.1, on the reverse strand, counting down.
GCATTATTAAGGCTCTTTGTTAATAACAATATCAAGGTGTTTCCAGTAGTTTTCCATCTGTATTATTAGATAAATCTCAAAATTTCAAGTGAAGTGTCTGGTTAAATAAATAATTAATGAAAGATTTTTAAATCAACCAGTCACAGAGGCAGGCAGGAAATAAGGTACTTTCCAACTCAGATGGAATCTCAAAACATTGACTTTGAATTCCTGCAGTATCACAATATATGTCATAAAACAGATACTACAATTTCTCATTTTTATACCCACCAGCTCCACTTGGAACACTTTTTAAAAAATCAATAAAACTAAATCATACTTCTAACCGATAGCTTATGTTTGTGTCATACTCAGGCTTTTCCCCCAGAGGACTTATTTTATTTATGATCTATTTTTGGTGGAAACTTTTTCATCCAAACTCAAGCTGCCTCCTTCCCCCACTTTGCTTTGTGCAAACCCAGCCTGCAGCTCAACCTGCTGAATGAATACACTGTCAGCTAAATGTATTAAGCTGCTCAGGTTTCTTATTTGAGTGCCTCAAATAACATTGTGGCCTCAGTCCATTTTGTAAGTGCACAACAGGTCAATTTCAATTAGGTGTACTTTTTAAAGCCAAGGTCTTTTGATCCACAGAGCCTTTGTTGTGATTTGTGTTCAGTTTTCTAAAAGCATTTGAGGTTAGGAGGTTGTTCTTTATTAAGGTATCAGGAAGACATCAAGATGAGTATTTGAGTTATGTGGAGCACTTGGCCAGTGTCTTTCCCTGAGTGGTCTGGTTTGGTTCACTACAGTTCGATACGGTTTGGGACAGTAATCCCTGATCTTGTTTGCATTTCCACTGCCAGCTGTACCTTTACCAGAGGGCAGTGGTGTGAGCTGGGAGGAAAGGGTCTTGCCAGTTTTGTAAAGCAGCACAGTATAATGAAGCCGTCTGAGGCAGAGCAGGATCATTAACAAAAAGCAGCAGTGGAGAACTTCCTGCTCTCCCTGTTAGACTTTGTTTTGTGTGGACATGGTTTACAGCATCAGATGTGGTCTAATCACTTGCCTTATCTGAACATGGTGAGATGTGTGTTTTCCTGTAAACTGCTACTGCATGAGAATTAACAATATATTTTATTTTTTAATTTATTTTTGGGCATTGTGTGCCTTTATTGATAGGAGAGAGACAATGGATAGGCTTGTGAAAGGGATGAGAGAGTAGGGGGACACTCTGCAAACTACTAGTCAAAGACTGGATTCAAACCCAGACCGGCATATGGGACGTGCATGTTTGCTAACCACTCCGCCAAACCAGCACCCAGAATTAATGATTTTTGTGACAAATTCTCAGACTTTTAGCTCCAGCCTTTAGGGTTGATTTGGTATGCTCAGCACCCCCTCAGAGGGGTGTGGACAGCGAGATGCCACAGGTTGGTTATTTAGGTACCTTTTCTCCTCAGTTGACAGTGGCGCCTGTAATTGCATATTGAACCTGTCTAAACTGAGCTGACTGCCTGGTGGAAACACAGTTTTTCTGAAGACAAGTCAGTGGTTAGAGTAAAGTCCAAGTTTTTTTTGTTTGTCTTTACCTGGTGCTTCATTTGCTTGCTGGTAGTGGGACAAAATAAGGAATATATTCACAAATCCATACTCACAGTGGTTCTGTGTCCCACATGTTCTTAACAGCATTAATTAATATATTTGACTCCTTTGTTATTATAATTTTGCTTTGTTCTTCATTGTCTCTGAAGGTTTTACACTTTGTGTGCAGGAGCAGTGGTTTTTAAAATGTAATAAGACCAGATTTTGTAGTTTATGTGCAATATAGCATTTTGGAAAATGTAGTCTATCAATATTTGTCAGTCTTGCGAAAAGTTTTTTTGTAAGATTTACCCCTCTTTCTTTGGTTACGTAAGATTGTCTTGTGAAAATAGTAATTACAAGTTACAAGTGTACAAGTTATGCATAAAGTGACTGTGGATGATTACATCAATCAAACTCTTATTTACTGAAGAGAACAGTTATGACAGAAGTCATCTGATAAGAATGAGTTTGGCCCACTTATTATTTTAGACTCTGCTGAGAGGAGAGTGACAACTTTGCTATTTATAGTTTGCCATGGATGCCTTGTTTATTTTGGGTTTTGTTGGGATTTTAAAGTAGACCGATCAACTTTCCCACCCTTCAACACTGTCACATGGTCTAAATGAAACATTTGTGGCATGTGAAGGTCAAAATGTAATCTGCATCAATCACCAGAGGATGTTTTTGATGCTTTGTGAGCCAGCACTAAACATCTTTTCTCAGAACTGTGTTTTGGTGTGTGCCGCTTCAAATTTAAAGCTCTAGGCTAATTCAGCATCACACCTATAGCTTACTATTTGAGCTCCAAGCCACGGTGAGTGAGTAAGCCCACCCACAGAGAAAGCTCAGTTTAAGTCTCATCCTAATGTTTACCTCTTACACTAAGAGTCAAGCAAGGCAGATAAATAATATACACATGCCCCAAAGTGTGTTTATACCCATTTGGTGCTTTTTGGGCATGTTATTCGTTTTTTGTTTTTGTGGAGATGGACCTGTGAAAGTAGGTTAGAGAGAGTGGGGGCCAGGCTTGGCAAATGGGCCTCATGCAGGAATTGAGCCTGGACCATTTATGGGAGGTGCCACTTTGCCAATCCAGCTCCCCATGCATGGCCTTTTTTAAGTCCAAGATAATTCAAAGAAGCAGGCTGTGTCCGAGTTCTGGTTAAAAAGCCTGCTGCAGCTCTACATGCTGTCCTGTAGGTGTAGCGTGTGATGGTGTGTTCCATTTCATCTTGGAGATTAAATGTCTTAGTTACAAATTAGACAGGTTACTGGGAACGCCCCTGTAGTTTGGAATTACTACTCTGGCAATCAGATGATCTTCAGGAACTCTGACGTAGTCAACTAGTTATTGTAACACATTTAGCTGGGATGTGACATAATTCGCAGGTCTGACTTCAAGATCTGAGGTATATAGAAAACAAAAATCTTTCTAACATGTTTTTTTCTGCAATGAAAAATATAACTAGAAATAGGGGTGGGCGATATGGCAAAAATATCATATCACAATTTTTTTTAAATAAAATAATGATCACGATTTTATCACAGTTCTTTTTTACGTTGATTTTTCTGGACTAATTTGCATGTTTGACAATTTTTTCCCGATGTTTAACAAATAAAAAATGTAAAACCCTAAAAGGAAAAAAAAGACAATTTAAGCCTAAGAAACTTTCTGAACAGGTTTTAATTTATATAGTGCGGTTTTTATATTTATTATTGAAAAGGGTCAAATATAAATGCAAACTTAAGTAACTGGTTATCTCTTAAAGTGCAACAATTTAGAACAAATGTTATCTAACTGCAATGTCTATAGTCTGAGTGAATAATACAGCTGCTTTATAACAGATTTTGTTCAGACATTTTCAAGATTTTATCTCCTTTTCTCTTTCCGCCATGGCTTCACGCCTCATAACCAAACAGGAGATCCCACCATGCACTGCACGTAATGTGCTACGATTGGTTAGTTGGGTGTGCCTCAAAGTCTCTGTGCCCACACAGACGATTTGATGATCTTTCTGCTTTGTGAGATCATCCCCACGTTATAATCCTTAACGATTTAATATCGTCATATAGCACACCACTAACTAGAAATATAGCTAACGGGTAGAATATCAGTCATGGCACGGATTTTGATTTGCATGAAATACATGTGGTCCTCAGACATTCAGCATTAGCAGGTTCAAAACCACCCTACATGTGACAGTAAAGGAATGAAAATGCAGTTGTTATTAAAGTTAAATTGTTTTATTTTGAACAATCCAACTTGGAAGTTTCAACCTTCCAAGTCTTAGCAGCTTAGCACTACTCTGGAGAGAAACCAAACACACATTTATTTACAGCTACAGCATTCAGAAACAGACACACAAAGACATATAAAGCATCTCTTTGAGATTTTGAGCACAGAAATGAGTTTATTGCATATTAGTCAGGGATATGGGACTGAACAATGCAACTAAACGTATGATCACTTTTAATGACACAATACCATGATGTAGTTGTGTTTCTATGGAGAGCAAAAAAAAAGTCATTTTGCTCAGTCCTACTGTGTGGTGACTGTCAATTAGGAAAAGCATTAATAGGACCTCCATGACGTCTTGCTATAGAAAGATGCTAGGGCTAAGCTAATATAAAACAATAGAGAATGAGCATAAGCGTCATTTTAATGCGAAATGTCCGTCTTTGTTGTTGTGTCCCCTCCATGTTGGTGCCACTACTATCCAGCTCTCCTTGTAGATGAGTGCAGCCGGGCTCATAAATGTCACACTGATTTGTATTGCACTGTTGCTTGGCTGTGCACCAACACACAGGCAGGAGACTCGATACCCGGCCACCCAGCCAATCACTCCAAGGGGCCGGTCTCCTTTTCCTTTGGTCAGTAGCCAATAAGACGGTCGCAGACAGCCGTGGATGTAAATGAGTCTGACGGGGGTCCAGACAGCAGCTGGGCCGACGGGAGCTCTTTCCTCGCTGGCTCCAGCTGCTGCAGCCCCAGTGACACACTCTGCACACTAGCTCAGACAGTCAGGGGCGATGTCAGAGCTCGTCCCGTGCGCAGTGGGATCAAAACCACTTTGTGAGCAGCCCGTCCCTGACCCTGCACCCCCTGTCTCCCGCAGAGTCAGCGCCGAGCGGAGGAAGGAGAAGTCAAGGGATGCAGCGCGATGCCGACGTGGAAAGGAGTCGGAGGTGTTCTACGAGCTCGCCCAGGAGCTGCCCCTGCCCCACAGCGTCCGCTCCAGCCTCGACAAGGCGTCCATCATGAGACTCACCATCAGCTACCTGCGCATGAGGAAACTGCTCAGCTCCGGTTAGTGTCGATAGTTTGATTTGGCTGTGAAAAGTTTTGCTTCTCACATGGTAGTATTTTCTTTTTTTAGTGTTGGTTGAAAGTCAGACTTGAAAGAATTTTGTTTGAATTACTTAGAGGAGTTAACAGAAAGTGTAAATGATGTGAGATGTGGAGGACATGTTAGTAAAACAGCACTAGATGGGTAAACACTGAGTCACCTGCTCAAAGAAAATGACTGACGCACATGCAGATATAGATCCCTTTGCAGATATACACGTGGGTACAGCAGGTTGTCTGTGAGCAGAGTTTTTCCCTGAAACAAGTTAATTTGAAAACTAAGAAAGCTTTTCTTTTGTTGTCTCTCCCTACCTGACTGTATCTCTCCCTCTGTTATCTCATCCAGATGAGCCAGTGGCAGGGGAACAAACGGAGCTTGATGAGCAGCTGAACAGCTCCTATCTGAAGGCTCTGGAGGGCTTTCTCATGGTGCTGTCTGAAGACGGAGATATGATCTATCTCTCTGAGAATGTCAGCAAGTGCCTTGGGTTGGCACAGGTTAGTATGTTTTGACCTGCTTTGTGAGGGTTATAGTGTGGAAGAGAAGCATGTTTGCTTCAAGTGAGAGCTGGAAAAGGAACCAAATTCTTACTTTACATTATCAAGCTTATAGGAAATATATTTATCTCTGTTTTACTGTAAAGAAGGGACATATGGTTGTTAGAGTTCTCAAACTATAAACTAGTATGTTTGTAGGAACATCTAAGAATTTTTTAATTTAACTTTATTTAACCATGTGAGCCTCACTGAGATAAAGAATCTCATTTACAGGAGTGCCCAGACCAATGCAAACAGCAGAACAGATGCAGAAAAAAATAAAACAAGTACAACATTTTAACACATGGATCAATAAGTTCCATTACAGAGCATTCAGACAAGAGTCCGAGCGAGATTTGAACAATTCTGTTGTACACCATATTTTAAACATATACAATACTTTGATCTTAGCTGATTGTTTCTTGCCATAATATTAATTTAAAAGTGTCTAATAGGGCTGTTGGCTGTGCATCAGCCTGACTTCTGAACAACACAAATGATGGTCCAAACCCCATTAAAAGGCACAAAATTCAATTATTAACCCTGGAAAGGCACACCTGAGAAGTGAAAACCATTTCAGGTGACTACCTCTTGAAGCTCATAGAGAGAATGCCAAAAGTCTACAAAGCAGTGATCAGACCAAAGGGTGACCACTTCAAAGAAACTAGAATATAAGACATGTTTTCAATTATTTCACACTTTTTTGTTAAGTACATAATTCCACACATGTTCATTTATAGTTTTGATACCTTCAGTGAGAATCTACAATGTAAATAGTAATGAAAATAAGGAAAACACATCAAATGAGAAGGTGTGTCCAAACTTTTGGCCTGTACTGTAGATATATATATATATATATATATATATATATATATATATATATATATATATATATATATATATATATATATATATAAAGAACTTGGTGTACTACCCAACCCTGTTTCAAGTCTTTTGTCATACAAGCTGTGAAGGACAAACATAGCCATAACCAAACTGCTGATTTACATAAACATACTGAACACTCCTTTTTCCGTGTGCTGTAGTTCGACCTGACTGGACACAGTGTGTTTGACTTCATCCACCCCTGTGATCAGGAGGAGCTGAGAGAGATGCTGATCCACAGAACAGGTGAGAGGAAATAACAGTGTGCAGAATCACAGAATCTCCAAACCTCCTGGATGGAAAGATGCAAACACACAAGCCTGTTGAACAGCTTTAGGCCCTGTTTTTCCTGGGAGGCTGATTTAGACTACCGTGCTGTCAGAATAACTTATCGTCATCTCTCCTTCTAGTATTCCAAGAACAGTACACTACATTACCACACATTTCCGTTTATCTTCCACAACAGAACTTTGCTTTGACTCAAATAAGTTTGATTTCTTTGGCTTTTGCTCTGACAGCAGTTCTTCTGAATGGCTGCTGAAATAAAGGCACATTCACTTTTTCTTTCCAGGAATTTCGCTTCATTACACACTTCTATAATGTGTGACATCTGGCAACTGTCCTTCCTCTTTTCAAACACTATCCACTGATAATCTACAGTTTTTATTGCTGCCTTAAATGCAAATGTCAACTGTCATGTAAAATATAGAACTAGAGCAAACACATTAAAGAGGTACGTGTACCAAGAAACATTGAAACAAGAATTTACTGTCAGGTGTTAGTTTCCACTTTCAGACGATGACACACTTTCTGCTTGTGTGATTTCAGGCTCCAAAAAGGCCAAGGACGTAAACACAGAACGCAGCTTCTTCCTCCGAATGAAGTGCACCCTCACAAGCAGAGGTCGCACTGTCAACGTCAAATCAGCCACATGGAAGGTAAAAACAATATAATGCTTTAGTAAACAACCACAAAACATAATCTAACCTTTCTGTTGACCTTTGCTGTTAAATGTTTTTGACACTGGATGATGTGATAGTGAATTAAATGTTATTAAGTATAATTTTTGGGAAAGCAGAAATCATTTGCTTCTATTCATTACTATTTAATCCTTTCAAAATCACTAAAAATGCATTTATTGGAGGTTTACTAAACATAAAATCTCCCAGCTGTTGCTTGGGCTGATATGATTAGCCTCAAGACTTCTTATACAACAGGCACATTTGGGATTTTTTAATGGTGTCTTTTTTTATATCTGTCTTAATATGTTGAGTTGCAGCTCAAGCTAAGGTCAAATGAACAGACTGAGTACTCGGACATGTCATGGGAGTTGCCTGAGACAGCAGCAATCCATCAAGTTAATCATTAGACTGGTCTTGTCAGAAGCCAAATCAACAGCGTTTTTTATAGACGTGTTTAAGTAATAAATAAGAAGTTACCCTGTGTAAAGTTAGGCAGCCTGAAAGCAAAGAGAGCTCAGGAAGCTTTATTAAAAAAACAATTAGCTGTACAACGATTATACACCCAAGTGTCACCTCATGGCTTAAGCATTTGTTGTGTCATAGTTTGCACATTAAAGACATGAATATTAGTAATGAATTCATTATTTGTCATTATATAATGAAACATGCACACTATTCAAGGGGGTAAGGTAGTTTAACTGGATTGAGGTGAAATTAGCAGTAAAGGTGTATGCCTTAAAATCCTGAAGGCAGGAGTCAAATGGCTCCTATATTCTTCAGTTTGTCACTTTTATGATGGCAGTCATCTAAATTCCTCTAATGGAAATTGTTCCCTAATAATCTTGTTGATGAAAGAATGAACCTCCTTCATCTATGTGTGGTCACGTATCCAAAATCTTTGTTAAAGATGTGTCGCTTTGTAAGGTTTAAAGAGCACAGGACCATTCCTAACGTGGCAGAAATAATTAAAGGATTATTTGTACACTTTTATTGATGGACTTTGTTAAAGTTTTCCACATCAGCAATGTATTATATGAAAATGTATCATGAAGAGCTTTCAGATGATCAAGTATATATGATTTGTTTATATTTTCCTGTAAATTTTCCTCAGGTCCTCAAACAGTACTAAGAAAGTCATACAGTACATCCGAATTTTTAGTTTTAACACTAACAATTTGTGTTTACTTTCTATGAGTTCTTACATTGTGGGTTGTACTTCCACTTAAACCACCTCTGTCACATTTATTTTGTCTGGGTAGAGATGTTTTTTAATTCATGTTTGTGAAGTTACTCTTTCATTTGACAAATTAATACAACTTACCAAAGCATTAAATACCAAAGTATTTGAATGCTTATGTAAGTGCTCTCTGCAGAGCTTAGTTTAGGGAAGTGGTTGTATTTCTTACTTCAGTTCTGCTAATGTGATAAATTTGACATCTAAAAGTGTGTAGGTCGAAATGTTTCAACCCTCCTGTTGTCTGATTACAGGTGCTCCAGTGTTCAGGTCATGTCCAGGTGTATGAAAGCCACCCTGAGGAGACTTCTAATGGGCAGAAGGAGCCTCCTTTCCCCTACCTGGTCCTGATCTGTGACCCAATCCCTCACCCCTCCAACATTGAGGTTCCTCTTGACACTAAGACCTTCCTCAGCCGCCACACCATGGACATGAAGTTCACGTACTGTGACGAGAGGTGAGTTGGTCCATTCAGGTGAATAGGGCACGCCTAAGAAGCTTAACACGGATCAAATACTGGGATAGTTCCTGCTGAATTTAAACCAGCCCAGTCACACGGTGTCACCTGGTGGCCACTTAGCATATTACAAGTCCCATTCTCAACTGATGCCCACCGTACACAAGAGTCTGTAAAGGCGGTCGTCTTACATCTGAAGACAACTTTTCAGCAAGTTGGACTTTTTGGTCACAGGCTGGATTTTACAAAGGTGGGAGTCTAACTGCAAAACCTGCACAGGATTTAAGGTTTAAATCCATCTCTTCTTGCCCCAAATTATAAGACTTTATGTTAATATTAATCTCTACAGTCTTCCCCTTTAGTACTTGTATGCTCTCTGATATCAAGTTCCTGTTTACATTGTCTGAGTGAAATATACTGAGGGGAAGACTACGGAGGAGTTTCAGTTCATGAGAGCTTTTTTTTTATTAAACTGAGATTGAAGCTCTGCGTCCTGACCCTCAAAAACTGATGATCTGTCTTCAGGGGGCTGTTTATCAAAACGTAATGAGCTTACTTTAATGTGCCATTCCCTTTAAACAACATTACTGTGAAGAGGAAAAATGCATGTTTGCATGACAGGGAAGGACCAGAGTAAGACTTGTATTATCGAGGGCAGCCATAATTAGCTGGAATAATGCTGCTAACTTGAGCCTGTGTTTATCTTTTAAGCTAGCTTGCTGTAGAATGTGCACAGATAGCCACGTCATTTATATCTGTAATTTTCCTTCCCCTCCCCTTGTCATCGTTTAAAGAGGCAGACACACCAATAGGGGATTCTTGCTCCCTCCACTACTCTGACAGTTTCTGTTTTTTTTCTGCACTGCTGAGACACTCCTGCAACTCTCTGCAGTGTCTAGCCTGAAGTTTGAAGTCTCCTGCTGTTCCGAAGCTCACTGATGCTGGATGCTGACAGTAGTTGTCGCTGAACAGCATTATGTAACCTTGTGATGATATTAAAAGTGTTGGATTTGTTATAAGTCCCAGACTAAAAAGGAAGGCTTTAGAAACTGCAGGTATTGCGTCTTGGGACAACCTTACACTTGACGAGCAAGATCAGGGGACTCCAGAATGACTCTTAAGATTATACAGACTTTGGAAATGTGGCTATGACTTCAAAATTGCTTTAAGTTCCTGTATTCTGCATTTTCAAGTTTGATCTTTGTAACATGTAACCTCCACGATAATAGAATCTCTCCTCTCCTCCTCTATGCACCCCATGAAGAGCTCTACCAGTGTGATGTTCTACCATTGTTTTGTTGTCAGTTTAAGCCCATTTGCTCGTGGAAGAAAGCAACCCATTCCAGTTTAGTCATTAGAGCAAGTGCAGACTTGCTGACAACATGGTGCATAGCAGTGCCGAACACACCAGTTATTGGAGTTCATCCCTAAACCCAATCCAACTGGACCAGGCCCATATATGTAAAACTGAGTTAAAGCAAAATATGACCTCCAAAAAGTTGTTTGTTGTAAAACCAGCATTAACAAGTCATTTGGTTGATTGTTTTGCTGTTCTAGAATCACTGAGCTCATGGGTTATGATCCAGAGGACCTTTTAAATCGCTCGGTGTACGAGTACTACCACGCTCTGGACTCGGACCATCTCACAAAGACTCACCACAACTGTGAGTATAAAACTGTTTCCCAACAATTTCCCAACGAAATATTTGTCTCGTTTCTGAATTCTTGCAAAAAATCCAGCTGTCATTTTATTTTTTAAAGTTTTAATCCTCAGCTTCTTTATTGTTTTTTTCTGTAATGTTAGTATTTGCAAAAGGCCAGGTCAGCACAGGCCAGTACCGGATGTTGGCTAAGAGAGGAGGCTTTGTGTGGGTGGAAACTCAAGCAACCGTTATCTACAACAACAAGAACTCACAGCCCCAGTGTGTCGTCTGTGTCAACTTTGTGCTCAGGTACTTTAACACTTCTTTAAAAAAAGAAGTAGGCGATGTGATAGTTTCAGTATGAAGCTTTTTATTTTATTTTTTTTGGAAACTTGAGGGTGGAAGTAAGAACATGAGCCCAGGCTGACATTTGTATGGCCTCTTTCAGTGGCATCCAGGAGGAGAAACTCATCTTGTCTCTGGAGCAAACGGACGACGTGAAGCCCATAAAGGAGGAGCAGCAGCAGGAGGATGAAAAGATCGAAGTGGAGATCAGCCAGCCTGACATGTCGCCTACTCTGCTGAAGGAGGAGGAGGAGAAAGGCCCAGAACTGGATATAGTCAAAATATTCACGCACACAGTGGAGGCCAGAGCCATGCCCAGCTTGTACGACCAGCTGAAGGAGGAGCCCGAGGCCCTCACCCTGCTGGCACCCGCTGCGGGGGACACAATCATCTCCTTGGACTTCAGCTGCCCTGGTTTGTGCTCTCCTGTGCACATGTTAAAGTAGAAAACGTGCAAATGTAACTGTAGTAACCTCTTCCTGTCCTTCCCTGCAGATTCAGAGATCCAGCAGCTGAAGGACGTCCCGCTCTACAACGATGTCATGCTTCCCTCCACCAGTGAGAAGCTGGCTCTGCCTCTCTCCCCTCTGCCGCCTAGCGAGCCTCTTCACGTCAACAACACGTCCAAGGATGCAAAGGCTGAGAGCTTCACCGCTGCCTCATCCTCTACTTCAAGCAGCCACAGCACTTCAGAGGTAAGATGGAGTGAACAAAACTTTCCTATCTCATCCATCCAGTAAGTATTTACTCAGACAAAGCTGACCTGCGTCTTTGTTCATCTCTTCAGCCGGATAGTCCGCTGGATTTTTGTTTCCCCATGGACTCGGAGATGAGCTCAGACTTCAAACTGGACTTGGTGGAGAAACTGTTCGCCATCGATCCAGAGCCTAGGACTCCCTTCACCACACAGGTAAAACTTACAGGAAACTATGCAGAGTTGATCACATCCAAATCAAAACAATCAAAGCATCAGTGTGTAAGATCTTGGTTTGTGACTCTCTAGTAGCCACCAAAGGCCTCTGAGTGTAACTGCAGCATTGTAAAGCACAGGGCGCTGTTACTGCTCCTGACTTATAATGTGCATTTGTGGGCACATTAAAGGTGGTGGAGATGCCCTGTAAAGACTTTGACAGAAGCCAATTAACTGTATCGATTGAATAGGATCAATGCTGTCATTTTCCATGGAGATATATTTATTGTCTGCCCATTGACAGCTAATGCTTTACATGGGGAGTATGTATATTAAACTGTTAACCATACTGTCCACAGCCTGTGGCTAAAATGCCATTTTGGAGAGGCTAATTTATTGTATGCTTGTTGAGATGGGTTTACCATAAAAAAGATGACTTGATAACGCAGGAGAGGATCCACAAATGACAATTTAACTCGCCCACCTAGCAGCAGCATAGTCTGCTCATGGTCCAACGTTGCCTGTTGTTTCTTGGAGTTCCTGCCAAACAATATTTATTGAAGTCCAGCTTCTTGTTAGCTTAATTCCTCTGTTCTTTAACAAGCCTGAAAACAAACTGAACTCTTGCTCTAAAGCAGTACGCACGTCTCATGAGATGACTACAGCTCACTGCCAAACTTACATAGTGCTATTTACAGCTGACTGGGACTTAAGGGGAGTCGGATACAAACTATTAACACTGTTTAGAATCCTCAAGCATAGATTGACTTCAGAACTGCCATTTTAAATGTTTGCCTCAGTGTTCCAAGCAAAAGCTCAACATTACATCCATAAAATAACAAAATGCGTCTATTTCCAAAAAAAAAAAAAAAGTCCCTTGCCTAGTTGATCTTCGCTTTTAAGTCTCACAAGTCTCATTCACGCATAAGTGAATGTGGCCTCTGCTCCCCGCACAGACATGCTGACACGTTCCTTCCACTTTGGGCGGGAGGCATTTTCCATTATTGACACATTTACCAGGAGTTGAAGCAAGCAACAGAAAGAGAGAGGGGAGATTTTTTATGTTGGGAAGATAAATAATCAGGCTGTGGATGCATATTTGTAGGGCTGGGTGATATTTGCTAATCTCAATATCACAATTAATTGAAGCTCTTGCCTCGATTAGGATTAATGCAAGATTATTTTATACCATGCGGGAACAAATTTGTGGTGTTACCGACAGTTGTCGACATGGTCTTTCTGTAGTATTTACACTTAACTTCTTTCTGCTTGATGTCTGCAAAGAATCCAAAATGTGCTCAAACAAAGGAGCCAGCATTTTTCCTGGCTACAAGGTCCTCTGATAGATTGATGCTTGTCTCGCTCTTGGTAAAGTGAACACAGACTGTATGGAGGGGGCGCAGTTTCATGACTTACACAGGGAAAAAAATAGAAATAATCGACATAAATAAATTAACTTTGATTACAGGGTCTAAATGTTGATTTCGATTATTTTTGATCACTTTCCCAGTCCTACATATTTGTATGAAAACCACAATATACCACATTAAAGTTAGGAAAGTAACAAAATGACTTAAATGTAAATATACAAACACACCTTACAAAATGGAGACAGCTGCTAATTAGGGCTGTAGACGCTAGCAAATACATATTTACAGTATATCTTGCCATTTTTGTCTTTCTTGTTGGTTGATATGGTTCCTTGGTTTCTTACATCTTTGCTATCCTCTGTACATGGTTATGATGACAGCACTCGGAGACACTAGGTGGCCACTAGTGTTCTCTAAATTGAAGTCCACATATTGTCGCTATAAAAGCAGAAAAATGCATTTGTGTCCTAATTATAACAAATCTCTCAAAGGCAATGGAAGAGTTAGATCTGGAGATGTTGGCGCCTTACATCCCCATGGACGACGACTTCCAGCTGCGCAGCCTGAGTCCAGATGAGCCTCTGTCGTGCGGATCAGCGAAGTCCAACGAGAGTCCGCTGGTCAGTGTCACGCAGGACATCCACAGCTACCCCAGCTCCCCGTTCAGTGCAGCGGACAGCCGCACCGCTTCCCCAGCTCCTCCTGAGCCTGTGGCTGCCCCTCTTCTTGCTACCATCATTTCAAAAAGGTAAAGTTTTCAAGTGGTGTCCACTCACTCTGTTAGCATGCTGTGCTTTTGTGGTCAGCTTACCATTGTGCCTTCTCACAGGACCCCTCAAGTGGACAAAGAGGTGTCGCTCCGGACCCTTGCAGCTCAGAACACACAGCGTAAAAGGAAACTGGGGGATTTAAAACAGTTGCTTGGACAGGTAAGTCCTATACAGCCAGTCTTTGTTTATATTTATAAGTATTTATTTACAGATGATGACCTTAAGAAATGTTCTTATGACTTTTTCAGGGAATTCTGCCCCCTGGTGACACAGAGCAGGGCAAAAAGTTGAAGCCATCAGAGTCAGGAACAACTACGACCATTCTCCTGCTGCCCTCAGGTAGTCACGTTTAATTTAAGACTTAAACTTGTGTTTTGTTGTGACTGAGTAGTGACGCTCACATGATGATGATCAGTGTTCAGTAACAAACATCACATCGTCCTATTTAAATGTTGAACTCTACATTAGATGAAAATTATTGCACAGACGTCAGAATAATAGAATCAACTGACTTTTGCTTGTGGCTAATTTGTTTTTCAGATCTGGCGAGTCGCCTGCTGGGCACTACGTCAGAGGGCACCACGTCCCCCTTCACCTTGCCGCAGCTCACCCGTTATGACTGCGAGGTCAACGCCCCCCTTCAAGGTCGCCAGTACCTGCTACAGGGGGAGGAGCTACTGCGCGCTCTGGACCACGTCAACTGAGTCAAAGCTTAGCCTGCTCACTGCTGAACTAGACCGGACACTACAATTTCTCCCTCCCCAAGACCCCTGTCCCTGCCCCAGGCACCTTACCCCGCCCCCTTTGCCCCCTTATTTATGTACGTGTATGAGTTTGACTTTAGTTTGGCTGCCGTTTGTGCACATCATGTGATCTCTGCAGCATTCCACCGTGACAAACACCTTAGCAGCATCTGAGTTTTTTGGTGCAAGGGATTCAGACATCATGAGATGTCCACACGTCGTCATTTGTTTTGTTCTCTCGTCTCTCCTCCAGGGGAGCCTCTCAGCACACAGCGCCTCGACATGTGACCCTCTTCCAGCAGGTCACCACAGAGCCTGGCGCTACTGCCAGCAGTGTATTGTAAGCTTCAGTCGCACAATTTATATTTTCTTAAAAAGAAAAATATTACCAGCAATATATATTAAGCCTTTTTAAAGTCATTTTAATGGGATTTGAACAATTTTATTTTTGCCTCCCATACTTGTATGTTGTAGTACTCGTACCTAACAAGATGTCTTTAGTCAGACGTATGAACATATTGTTTAAACCTTAGCTGGTTTGAATGTTATCTCCATTTAATAGCTATCAGTCGATGAGGTTAATGCATTTTAATTGTGTAGCAGTCCAGTACATGTCACTGTATTACTTTACTGTAAGTGTGTTACTGTACATATACCAGGGAAATTTTACTTTACTCAGAATGGCTTCACTGCTTTGACTCTGTGTACTCTCACAGCAAGAGTAACTTCACCTTCTGTTGCTTCTCATCATACAGGATTTAATTTTATCGCTAAACATGAATGAACCCATGTTTGTGGTTTTAACTGTGTGGCAGAACAGTCAGTTAAATAAGAGCGATCTCAGCAGCTCATATTCTACTTGTGTGATCATCGTCATCTTGGTAGCATTCGTGAATTGTTTGCTCAGTTAATGGTAGTTAGTTTTAAAACCATGAACCCATACCGTACTGTTTGGTCTCTCATGCTTCTCGTTGCTGTCTAACATTAAATGGCTTTAATAAAGAGCTTTGTCTCAGCTTCTGTTTACTTGTGCTTAAAAAATGCATTCAGACAGTTTATTGTATTTCCCAAAATCAAAACTATGTACTTATTTTGCCTTTTTGAATAACCAAAATTAATGGATCCTCACAAATCCATCTGTGTGGCTTGGCTGTGCAGACTTTGCATGCGGGCTCTCTGTCCCTGTCAAAGCTGCAATGCCAGTAAGATTTATAACTAAGGGAAAGTTGCTACCTTGTTTTTACACACTTGTCCTCCTGTCCTCTGGACATCGTTGTCTATGTTTGACTCTGAGCAATATGTGTAAGTGCAGGACATGAGCACAGGAAAATCAACTCTGAGAACAAATGAAACACCTAGCGCTAATCAATAGAAACTTTACTTTACAGATAAAATATGTATCTTTTGCACCATATGAAAGCGGTTAACTCTATGCCAGGAAGGTGCAGTGCTTTAATTAACATGTCAACTGGTCAACCGACTGCATATATAAATGTCATTGTTAAGCAACTGATGAAAATGGACCGAGTCCTCGTGAATGTCTCTTGATTTAGAAACCAGCCCAATGGTCTCTTCTGGTCTTATGTTATGGTGCATTATATTGTGCTAGTTATTCTGTTTGTACACCCCACGATAGCCAGTTTTCGACTTTGCCTTTCAGGAATCTCGGCCATAAGTTAATAATATTGAATAATTATTATACATTTTATTTGGAGGCACCTTACAGAAAATAAAAGCATAAAACAGAACAACATAAAAACAAGTAAAGTGTACAATGTCCAGTTACAGGGGATATGCCAGTTTGAACTGGTGAGTTTTGAGTTGGGATTGGAATGATGTGATAGAGTCTATCTTATGTGTGGAGGGAGGGAGTTCCAGAGTCTGGGTGCTGAGCACCTGAAGGATCAGAATAAAACAGGTTGGGAAACACTATCACGGTACAAAATCAAGATTAAAAAATAACACACGAAAAGTATGTGAATACCTTGTTAATATTTGACAGAAAAACAGGCCATTTCTAAAATGATGCCATATGAAGTAAACATAACTTTCACACACCTTTTTCAGTAGTGTCCGAGTTTGCACTGTTACTTTTTCAATTACCATCTTTTACTGCTCAAATAATGAACATTTGTTTAACTTTAAAAGAGGTCTACACAGTTATGTCCCACCCATCTCAAACTCTTCGGTGTGCTGTGGAAGAAACCAAAGAAAGGAGAAATTAATCTCCATGGATATGCAGTTCTCAGCATTTGTCTGTTCGCAAGAAAATTTCAAATGTTCCGGACAGATTTTGAGGAAGTTTTCAGCGGATGTTGGTCATTTCACAAGAAAGAAGTGTTTTTGATTTGGTGATCTGAAAACATGCAGATCCTTATTTTTTCCAAGAATCTATTAACATGGGCAGTTTTCAACATTTTGCTAATAACTCAGTAAGGGCTTCATGAATTTTGATCACATTTTCAGGAGATGTTGATCATGATACAAATAGAAGTGACTATGGTGATGATCAGGATCCAGATGTGGGCACAGGCATTTTTCAAGGATTTGTCAACGGTGTAAGAGAGAGCACTTTTCCTCACTTTTGACAATCACTCGCCCAAAAATGTTAAAAATACCTTGGCAGACGTTTGCTCTCTTGGAACACTTCTAGTTTGCCATGGGAACAGTACCACAGTCCACAACAGTTTTGGAGGTAGAAAACACATTTTCTTTATTTTATTCATCAACTGTTTAGAATAAATACAACATGTATCCATTTCAGTTTAGAGGCGATGGCAGATCCATGTTCATTTTCCAGTAATAACACTGAAGCCATAACCTGTTTCCAGCTTCTTGACGTTAAGAGACTGTATCAGTGGTATAAAAACTAAGAAGTATGGCTCAGATCCAGCTCCCCTTTACTAAGAGCTGACACAAACATCCCTTAGTCATGTCTGCAGATAAACTAACAGTTTATCAAACCCAAAAGACTAAAACTTCAACCTCCTACGATCAACACTGTTATGAAAGTGTACACAAATTCATGGACAACAGTCTCTGTCATGTTCCACAGTGTCCCCTTTTTGTCTTCACGAGCTAACTGTGCCTCAGTTTGTCACTCAGGTTGGCAGAAAAACTGAGCGTTCATTCTCAGTATCACTCTGTAAACTCTGGGGTCATCTGAAGCTGAAGCAGCTCATGTCCTCTCTGCACCACTGCTGTGATTTTATCGCTGCTACGGACGGCCTGGTAGATCTCTTCTGAGGTATTCACTTTGTCTCCGTTAATCTCCAGCACGACGTCTCCTGGTCGCATGCCAGCTCTAAAATGAAAAGGATAAAACTGTTGGTTATGTTATGTTAACATCCTGTTTGAATGATAATATTGATTGATATAAATATTTTAGTTTACCTTTTCTAGCCACAGCATATAATAAAAGGTGGATTCTGGTATAGTAAAGGTTTTGGCATCAAGACAAATCCATAACACAGTTACATGTGTAGTTCCTGACATCTAAATCAGGGTTTGATCATTTTCTACTTGATGAATTTATGTAAATCTGTAACGCTGTTATCATTCTGTGAGAAAATGAACATTTGAATCAACTGTTGAAATACACGCAGCATTTCCCTGCCAATGTTTTGGAGTGGAGGCCCTCTGCTCCAACACATGCCTCCTACCACTCCACATACCGGCAAAAAGAATTATATTAATCTATGGAAACTGGTTAATTCATTTAGTTTCTTTCAACAGCCTGAGCATCTTTTCTAGTATTTGCTGCCCAGATTAATGTAGCAGACATGTTTTTATCTTTTATGAAGTCTGACACTTCTTTCATGGATTGTCTTCCCTCTCCAGGATATGGATAGAGTATTTGAAGAAGATGAGTGTTTCCTTTTCTACAGTCATAATCTCGTGAATTATTTAAAAATATGCATCTTTTTCTCTTTCACATTTATGATACAGAGGAAGCTTTGTTCAACCACTGATCAAGTGGGGTGTTAAGAGTAAAGCCTGCTGCTCTGTCTGTGCAGTAACAGAAGGACTGTGGATAGTGAAGACCAAAAAAAAAAGTAATCAAGTAAAACCCTGCCCCAGCCCCACAAACCACAGGGAAACACAGTATCTCCAATACCAACAAAACAATTAAAAAAACACCTCCTACATCATACAATCTAATTCATGCATCTTTAGCAGCCATACAGTAATTACTAGTGCTCAGTGGCTAAGAGAAAAATAAACAGATAACACCTTAAATCTTAAAGGCACAACATTCACACTGAGATGTCTGCATTCATATAAAGTATTACCCAAAATATTTCAGACAGTTTTCAAAGGAAGATAAATTCTTCATTTTTTTTGAGTGGTCTGATTTTAGGGCGTCAAAACCTTTTCCTCAAAGGGCTACAGATGAAAAATGTAAGAACCGCTGGGTGAGGGTGCTACTGGCTGAGTGGAGGCTCTCGCCTAATTATTGACAATGTTGAAGAGAGTAACAGCCAACGTCACAGTTTTCAAAAATGCCTCAACAAGACAAATAGTCACTTTTGGCTAATCATGCTACTACGGCTGAAATGTCCCCTGGTCATGATTGGAATTACCCAGTGCAGCAAAGAGGGGATGTTGATGGTTCATCTCCACCATTAGAGTCAAAACAAGAGCAAACTGCACAAATGTTTTGAAAGAGAGTGAGAAATGTTTGAAGATGATGGCGCAGTGTTCTTTAAAAATCAGACCTAAAGATGGAGAAGGTAGCCATAATTAGCCATAAATGCTTTTAAATGCTGTATTCAACTCGTTTTTATTCGTAAATTTGTTATTTTCATGTCGGCCAACTTTCCATTATTTTTGGAACTTGCAGGGGGTCAAATAAAAGTGGACAGCAGACTTAAATTGATGCCAGAGCCATAGTTTGGACAACTCTGGTCTAAGTAGAAGCCAAGTCCAGGCTCTGGTCATAAAGAGTAATTCTGAACAAAAGAGAAGCATCCTTTTAGTGAATAAATGTCACAATTATGCAACAAATACTTTTTAAAGACTGAATAAAAGGAATCATTTTAACCCTGCAGCTTCCAAACTAAGAGGTACATTTGCAACAAATTATTTGTTGGCCTTTCATTTAGCAACAATTTCATGTTTTGTTTTTCAGATTACCCAATCAGGAAGCAGTTACTGTATGAAGGCCAACCTGCCGGTTAGCTTGTTAAGGGTTATCCTGGGCATGAATGGGTCATATCATTTCATTTCATATCAACTATTCACCTCTGATTTTTGCTAGTTTTCAAACAAGTATATTATATATACACAGCAGTGCCACCCAGTGGCGATATATTGGTGTTACAAACACTATTCAGAGAGCAGAATAAGGAAAACTAGACTTAGATGGGCTTTCAGAGTTTTAAATGCAGTGGTATGGCTGCAACAAGTCAACCACATGGTTACAATGCCAGTCAAAGGGTTAATAGCTTTTCTACCCTATTTATGGAATTGATCAGTGTTTATCTTTAAGTATATAAGTCAAATTTTTAAAAGTCCTTAATTTCAGGGTGCAGGATGCTAATGTTCCAGCACCCCATGCATACAGAGGATGATGTCCTCACATTGGGTAACATGAGTTCAAATAGAGCTTAAGGCCTTTCATGGCTTCCCCGACCTGCTATCACCAGTTTAAGACTCTTATCTCCAGCAAACAAAAACATAAAAGCCACAAAAAAATAATTTTAAAAGTCTTCAATCCAAAACAAGATGTATCAAAGCAGGGTGGTGCATGAAGAAGCATGCCTACGTCTCATATTTAGTTGCTGTTTGATTTAAAAGCCCCATGGCGGAAGAATTTACTGTTGGTTTGGAGGATGACATACAGCCTTTGTTTCTCATTGTGCTTCTGTATGGTCCTGCTCACCTGTCAGCAGGGGAGCCCATGATCACTCTGTGAATCAAGATGCCGTGTGTCACATCTGGAAAGGACGGGTCTCGCAGTTTTAACTGTGCAATTATGCTAGAGCAAAAAGGCAAATCAGTGGTGTCAATTTAATGTTAAGTCACTCTTAATTAATCCAAATATTTCCCCTGCTGCAGCGTTTACCTCTGTGTCAGAGTCAGCATCATCACACCAATGTAGCGCCGCTTTGTCTCGGACTCTCCAAACCAGGACGCTGAGAGAAGAAGCACGGAAACAGGATGTTAGACACAGTTCTTTTCCAAAAATCCAATGCTTCAGAAAAGGGAACTAAAAGATCATGTTGTTCAGGATCTTACTCCTTTTCTTTGCTGCTTGATCTAGAAAAAGTTTGAGGCGATCTGATGGTATGGCAAAGGAGATGCCTGCGGTGACCTTCATGGTATTTATACCGATGACTTCACCATCCTGAGGAAAGAGGGGATAACTTAGTCAGACAATCTGGTACCAGGCTGTCCAAGTCCAGTAACTTCAGTCTGAGTCAGAAACTCCCACAGCTGTCTTTATATTTACCATTTATCCAGTTGCTAAGTAACAGCTTGCAACAAAACCTCAATTTTCTCACTTCTGTTTGAAGTAAACATTCCCACAGTACACTGAACAAGCTGTAAATATTAGTCGAAGTTTACATGTTACAGTAGTGTAAACAGATTTTCTAGCACTTGAAAGGTGATTCATATTAAAACAGGACGGTGACTCACCAAGTTAATGAGGGGACCTCCTGAATTTCCAAACTGCAAAAACATTAACATGGAGCATTAGGAAATCAGATCATTTGAAATGTTCTCCCACACAACTACTCCACTTCAAACACTCACTGTTCACTTATTCACTTGTGTACCTTACTGAGGACTTCAGTAAATGCATGTTTCTCATCTTATTTTTACATTATTTTAGCCCATGCAGAGACACTTCACTTCTTTATTCCTTAACTAATTCCACACATACTCCTGTTCATTTATCTACCTATCTATTTGAAATATATCATGTTAATATTTTTCAAAGTTATGTCACTGTTTGCCAAATTTGATCTGCTGTCATTTATATACCGAAAACAGGCAAACATGTCTAAGATATCATAACATATGTCAAGGTGATCTTATGTGGATATGAACATAGTGTGCTTTGAGATTTTTTTCGTGAACAGTAACATATGTTGATCATTTTGCTTTAGAGCCCCTCAGCAGGAGTATTTACAGCATGTGTTTGAAGACATACATTTGCTAGAACAGTTGATGGCATGATTTTTTAAGTCTTTACTCAAAGCTTGTTGCAGAATACTCACATCAATGGCTGCGTCAGTCTGGATATAGTCCATGTTGGAGTTTGACAGGCCCAGCTCTTTGCTGCCTCTCTGCACCGAGCTGACGATCCCCGATGTGATCGTGTTCTTTAAGGCAAACGGGCTTCCCATGGCCACGACAAACTCGCCCTGTCGAATGTCGGAGGAGCGGCCAAGGGCTAGCGTGGGTAAAGGGTTCTACAAGTCAGGAGAGCAAGACAGTAAAAGTCAACAAGTGTGTATGTTACACAACAATCATTCATAGCATCAAATAAAGAGTGCTTTTTCTGGCTTTGCTGCTATTTTTGGCGACAGTTACTTAATAATGTGTTTTATTTTGTAACACAATTAAAGTATTACATCAGGGATTAGTTCTCTTAACACAGTGAATGTTTTTGAAAGGACAAACAGAAGACTGTTCATGAGTTTGTGGCAGTGGACTCATGAATAAAAGCCTTGTTTTCTCACACAAGCGGAACCAAGACATTTTAGTTCAGAGAAGAGACAGAAAAGATTCACTGATCAAACTTGACTTGTTTATTCTTGTTTCTTTAATTGACTTTCCAGTGGTATGACCTTCAAAGGCAAAAAATCCCTTTTCCTTTATCTAACATCTTAACTGCTTATACCTTTTGGGGTCATTGGAGGGGTGGAGCCTATATCAGTTTGCACTGGGCGAGAGTACACCCTGAGTCAGTCTCCAGCCATTCACAGGGTCGCATAGAGAGACAAAAGATCATTCACGTTCACACTCATACCTAATTTATGGTCACCAATTAGCCTGATGAGCATGTTTTGGCCTGTTTGAAGAAACTCCATTAAGTATCCTAAGAACACCCGTGCAGGCATTGGTAGACTGCATAATCCACAGGGATATATATATATATATATATATATATATATATATATATATATATATATATATATATATATATATATATATATATATATATATATATATATATATATATATATATATATATATATATACACACATATATATATATAAATATGTTGTTTAGATGTCAAATATATATGTCTAGTCAACATTTAGACATTTAAAAAACTTTCATTTCTATACCCCTGGTAGACCACTTTAGACTATACATCTCAGGAACATTTAGACATATATTAGACGTATAATAGACCCGAAAATGCTAGGCAGGCAATTTAACCTCCCTTAAGAAAGACTTTGCTAAGCATGATACACAGCTGTGCAATATGCAAGGTGCAAAAAAACAAAGTTTTAAAGCCACCAGAGTGGCATTTTTCTGAACCTTTGGGAATTTTTTTTCTCAACTAATTATTATAAACTTATTTTAATGATACACAATACTCATTCCCTTTGTTTCAGTCTAATAAAAGCAAACAGCTAAATAAAAACATTGACACTCATTTACTTAAGGAGATAATTCTTTTGTCTTTTACCCTTGCTGAGATTTTGATAGTAGCGATGTCGGCTGCAGGATCAACATCCTGCACAGTGGCATTGTACATGTCCCCATTTGTGAGCCTCACTCGGACGCCTCTCTTGTTTGCCACAACATGTGCATTTGTGACGATGAGACCGTCACTGCTGATGATGAAACCAGAGCCATTGGACACTGGGACTTCTCTTCCTGAAAATGGGTGTCTGAAAAAAAGATTACAGGTAGTTAGTTTTCAATGGAGAGCACAGAGAGAAAAACAAAATCGTATTTCAACTGGCTGACAGGCTGCATCAGAAAAATCAGGCATAGGATGGTGCAAACGATGATGTACATGTAAATGTGAATGAGATGGAGCTTGGAAATCGGTTCCGGTGCTTCGGGCACTGCAAGTCATACCAACCCGTTCATAAAACAATTACACTACTGCCTCTGTTCCAATATCAGTAAAGCAAAAAACATGCAAAAACATGATGTATGAGAAAGTGTAAAGAAATATGACAAGGCGTAACAAAGTCACATGACGTGGCCTATGAAAAGATGCAGCAAAACTAGGTATAAGCACACAGTCTGGAAACATGATCATGACAAAGTATAATAACACAAACAGCTTAACACATGACAAGGTATAGCAGCACAGTCAAAAAAATATACTATGACAGAAGAAAAAAAACTTAACATAATGATGGTGCAACTATGTATAACATTACAATCAAACAGTCTGACCTATGACAAAGTATAACAACACAATCAAACAACATGACCTATGACAAGGTGTAACAGCAAAGCCAAAAAACATGATCTATTGACAAGGTTTAATGAAAGAAGAAAAAAGGTTTAACAACATTATGGTGATACCACTAGTCATAACAACAATGCCAAACAACATGATTTAGAAACGAGTTAAAACAACAATATGGAATAACTATCTAGAGTGTCAACACAGTAAGCCAATGTAGCCCATGATATGATGAAATAATACAGTCAAGCACCATGCCATTGCATTAAGTTGTGGTACGATTACACATGACAAACCACAAGGTATAACAACACATTTAACTAACATGATAGGCCGACATGGGACAACATCAGGTTTTCAAGTGGTGACATCCAATCATGAGAACAGGATGACATGACATGTAGACAGAACTAAGTACTGATGTATTAGGAGGTTCACTGAAGGCTTTTGGTGCCCTATAGTTTGATACCTGCACTTTTCGGTCACTCACCTGCCCAGGATTTCGATGTAGACCACAGCTGGAGTGGACTTTTCCACCACATCTGCAATGAAGTTGTACTTAAAGCGCGGGCTGTCAGGTTTGAAGGGAGAGGCGCACTCAGCTGATGGGAAAATGAATCCTAGCACCCTCCTCGACAGAGAAACTCCTCTGTCCTTGTCCTCTTCAGCCCTCTGACTGTCCAGCAGCGCAGCAGCACACAGTCCCAACCCCACAGAGAGAGCCTGTATCCCGGGAGAGCGGCCGCTGCCCCCTGCGCCGTGACCGTCCCATTCCACCGAGGGTCCTGTGGACAGTCTCGGGTGTCCCCCTGTTGTCCTGTTGCTGCATATCACAGAGGAGGACACACGGCTGAATGTCCTCTCAGTGACCCCACGGTTCGGACAGTGGGCATGTCTCCTCACTGAGGACAGAAAGCATCTACTGAGACTGAAAGGAGTTGCTGCCATGTTGCATCACTCCAACCAGCCCGGGTCGCTACTTTAGAGACAGCAGTTAATTTCCAAAAAAGTTTGTTACGCAAACGCCCCGTCAGCTGTAGTGGTCACGCTTTTATTATAAACTGAAAAAATAAAAAAGCCAGTGAGGACCTTCCCTCGGGGGTCCCCAGCTGTCAGAGTCAGACGGATGACAAGTGAGACAAACAGATACCGGAAGCACGACTAACAGGTGCGCATGCGTAGTAAGCTACTTCTTCTTTGTAGCATCCAGAGGCAACTTATATTCAAAATGTCACATCACCGCCCTCTTCTGGTTCTATATCAAGCTACATCAGTTGTTCCCAAACTTTTCGCAGCCTGTACCCCTTCAGACACTTGACCTCCAGCCATGTACCCCCTACTCTCACACACTTATAGCAGTTAGAAAAAGAAATGTGTCTGTAAGCCTGCTACCACCCCACCTCCCCCATTTAACATGCGTAACATACAAATAAAATCTCTTGAAGTGAATTATTTCTCACTAAATAGATTTATTTACCAGCAGTGTCAGTGGGCAACACCAGTTCACCTTTGAAAAAGAAATGTACATTTCTGAAACATATTCAGTTATGAGCTTGAAGCTGTAACAAACTCACCACAGCTATAATGAGAAGGCTCTCTGACTGAATGTTGCTATAAGAATCTTAGACAATTCAGGACAGATTTCCTTTTCCAAGATGCTTCACAAATCCAGCCTCCAGCCTCTCTGCCAACACTTCAGCCTTTATCAGATATCACAACATAAACATTTGCCATTTTGAACTTGAATGACTGAAACAGCAGTTTGAAACCTGACAGGTATTCACGTTTACCCCCTACATCACTGTGCGTATCCCTCCCAGTGGTACCTGTACCCCAGTTTGGGAATCACTGGGCTACATGAATCTCAGCACCTCCTCTTCAATGCTAAAATCTTAAGCTTAAACACATGTAGTTGTTTAAGCTTTAACAACTACATGTCTGTAACAACCAATGCGTTTGTGTCCATTGGCCTCATGAGTGTTTTTTTTTGTGTGTACTGATTATATTGTGACGCATGTTCCTGGAAGATAACACTAAAGGGTGCAAAGACCCTAGATGGTTTAGGCTGATCTGTTGGAAATTCAAAACAAAGAACAAGGAGACCCAGGCCGCCTGTTCATTCAGCAGTGATCATCGACAGGCGGTCTGGGGGCCACACCAGGCCCTCCACAACTTCCAATCCCGTCCCCAGGATGTAATCGGATTCAGATATGACGGAGAAAATCTGTCATGCTTTTTAGGTTATCATTTTGTTATTACATTCCTTTAACTATAAACACCACCCCCAAAACAATGGGGATTGAAACAATTTTATCAATGATGACTTCCTGTTTCATCTGATACTTGACAGTCATTTTTTGCCAGTAAATTACTTGGGAAATTAGCATATCAAGAGTCAAATTCAGTGATAGAAAATGTTATAGCCCCAGAGAAAAGAAGCTGAAATATTATTGCTCCATGACCCATTGCAGCAGTATGGGTGATAGGGACTGATCTTCCTTCTAAAGGTTAATAAATATATACAATTTGGAAAATGATTAAACTGTTAGTTAAGCCAAAATATTGAAATTTATTGTTTTTGAAATTTATTGTTTTTGAAATTGACAGTAACATCTGTCAATCACAAACTGGCTCTTTTACAAACTTAGCCTATTTGATGACCCCTGTAAAAGAAAATAGACCACGTACAAGTGCCAATGTTGTTAGAACTCACTACAAATATGGTGGAAATTTGGAGAGTATGATTAAAAATTAAACACCAATTATTGATGTTATCTTCAAATATTTGTTAACAACTGTTGACTAGTGATTGCCTGTCCCTGATTTGTTATCACTTTTTGAATGCATCATATTCAAAATAAGTGAATATTTGAAAAAAAAAAATCAACACCAATACATTTTATCAGTTTGAACATTAAATATATCGGCTTTGTGGAATATTCAATTGTATGACGGTCCAAACATAAAGCAAACCATTGTAACCATTTTTCATTTAAATTTCACACAATGTCGCAGTTTCACTGGAAACTGAAGAACAGGTCAATACATATATATATATATATATATATATATATATATATATATATATATATATATATATATATATATATATATATATATATATATATATATATTTATATATATATATTTATATATATGTGTGTGTGTGTGTGTGTATTTTCTTACTCTGATGTCTCTGATGTTGCATGTTGAATATTTACATTCTGATTCCAATTTGAATTTGTATTATTATTGTTGCTAATAAAGTATAAAAAAACGAAGAAAAAAAACTTTTACTACAACCTCTTGTTTCTGGATTTTAGCACAAAGGAGTAATCTGATGATCTTGTTAGCAGTCATGGCCGTGGCAGGAGTGGAAGAAAGTAAGCAGTGGGAAAACAACCGTCATTGTAAACACACAAAAAGGCTTCAAAAATAAAAACGCAGGCAGTACCAGATACATCATATTATTTCCCGTGAAAAATGAAAAATCCCATGTGCATGTGTTCACCACAAACCTGATGACAGGCATTTATCCGAAACCACTATTCTGAATTCCATTTTCTATAGCCTCGGGAGTTGGGAACCAGGAAGTACGAAATGCTAACTCACTACTGCTTTTTCTGACGTTTCCTCTATCTCTTTATTTTATTTGTCTGTTGAGAATACACGTGTAATTCCTGCCAGTGACTTTCCGACAAAGAAAAAAGGAAAGTACTCTCATCAGAATATTTCACTAAGTATTGTTTGAAACTATCTAATTTTCCACCTTTTGGCTATTAGAAAAAGCACCATAAAACCCTCACTTAAAAAAGCTCTGAATTTAATATCATAATTGTGGAATTTAAATGTTTTCCATATTTTTAAAATTAGACATATCCATCAAGTATTCAGCTGTTCAGCTTATTATTGTTTGTCAGAGTTTCCGGTCGGTCCGGAAGTGACGTAATTGTTTTGAACATACGTCACAGGTTCCCAGCCAAAGGCGGCTCGTGTTCAAAATTTGAAATCCGTGGGTGAGCAAGCAAACTCACGACGAACACAAACCTCGGGTTATTTGTTGTCGTTGGCCATTTAAAAGCTATGGCGTCGTTTCTTCATGTATTACAACAGCTAGAAAAGCGGCGTGTCGAGTCTCCTGCGAAGGTGTTTGCTAAACTGAAATCTAAAGTGCAGAGAGAGGAGTTGTACGCGATAGACGGAGAACTTAGCAACGCGGCTAGCCAGCTTCTGCGCGCAGACAGACATGGAGGAGACTTCATTTTGCCCATGAAGAACACAGAAATCACTTGGACGGCCGAGAACCTGAAGGAGAACCAGGGGTTTGATCCTTTTTCGAATGAAGCTCATGTTTTGACACTCTCCCCCATACCCAGTCCTCAGAAGACCTGGGCAGCCTCGTATTTAGACACGAGCAGCAAGCCCGCTCAGAGAGATCCTCCCTGGGCTGGATGCTCGCCTCGAAAAAGAGCTTTTCTGGAGTCGACCGCTGTGTCTCACCCGCTCTCTGAGTGCAAACGGACCCCTCACACAAAACAGCCTCACAGCAGAAACACAGAGAGCATCATGCTGATCAACAACAGAACCCCAGTGAAGAAGAAGCCAGAGCTAAAGGACTACAGCAAGGGGGTGTTTCTGGAGGACAGTGCTCCAGCATCTGTGTTCTCACCCATGAGCAACAGACTGAGGAAAAGAAAGCTGAGGCCTCTGGACTTAAATGGGGTCAACAATGAAGTTTTCAACGATCCAGAGCAAAGGAGAACCTCCAGAGCTTACAGTGAGGATGACATCCACACCAACACACACATGGAGGACCTGGGTCATGGTATGAGATCCTCTGAGAACCAGCCAGAGAGTCAGTCCAGCAACGAAGACAGGCTGCCGACAATGTCTGCAGCTCTCAAACGTAAGAAACTACTGTGTTCAGGACACCCATGTAAGATTTTGATGTCCAATTGGTTTTTCATTTGGCACATTTCATTATTTCATGCACTTGTTAGATACAAAACAATCACAAAAAGATGTATGCTATTAACAGAAGTGAAATCTTTGGTATTTGCTTCAAGTGTTTGTGTTAATTATGCTGCTTTGAAATGGAACAATGTTGTGGGCCATGACACACCATCAAAGAAACAAACTATGTATTGCTGGGTAATGTGGCATAAAATAACAATACCAGATATTTTTTCACACAACACTCACCAAACTGATTTGATTATTTCCCTCTCAGAGAAAAAAGGTCCATAAAACAGAAAATAAAATGGAAAGTTTTTCTTTAATGTCGTATTTCTCAAATTTATGCTAATTTACTTTTCTTAGAATTTAAGTTCATGCTGTTATTCTGTTATCAAAAGTATATTATAGAGGTTAAAGTAGGCACCCACACAAATAGCTGCTTTAAAAAAATCTGTTAAAAAGGAAATTCTCTTATTTGATCTCATAAAAAGGTAAGGCAAATTTATTTATAAAGCACCATTCACACATTCAGTGCTTCATACTGCTTTTCGAAGTTGAAAACAAAAATGATAAAATATCAATTGCATTGAGTTTGCAAAATTAGCAAAGGATGGACAGTAAAATATAATTCCAAAGTTAAAAATAAAAAAATAAGATATTTTTTACATATATGCATTTCTTTAAAGAAACATGATAAAAAGAGAATAACAATAATAAAAACTGAAGTTAGGACAGTGCAGTCATAAATAAAAATGTTTTACAGGCCTGTTTCAAACAACTTCACAGGTGTAATCTCAGAAAAGTTGAATAAGTTGAGAAGAAATATCTAGATTTTTTCCCCCCTAAAACTTGTGTAACAAAATGAATGATGTATTGCCCAGCCATACAATGTGCTTAAAATATTGTTCTAGGTATCACAGCTTATAGTATCCCAAAATATCATAAGTACTATATAGGGCTGGGCGATATGGCCTAGAAATAAAATCCCCGGTTTCTTTCCACAACACTCGATTTACAGTTTTAACAGATTTTTCCCTCCCTAAAAGAAACAAAACTCCCAGTGACATAAAAATGAAACAAATCAAGTTTTGACTTTATGTTGTCTAAATGTTTCCCTCTTATGCTGTGTTCACACCGCAAGCGACCCAGCTACCAAAGTTGCGTCGCGCGTCCCAAAATACCTGTTTGGTAACCGCTGCCGTCGGCCATCGCTCGGTGACGTCACGTCCGCCAGAGTTTCACCACGATCATATCATATATCATACAATAGGATGTATAAGCGAACATTATTCCAGGTGTATCCTTTTCACTCACTTATCAAACACAAAACACTGCAGATGATGCCCTGCAGCAGCATCATCTGTGAGTTTACCGCGGTCCATCTAGGCGGAACTAATGTCCTCACTGACATTAGTTCCGCCTAGACGGAACTCATTCGCCTTGTAGTCTGGGTGAAAAACTATCTGTCTTCGGTACCGTCACACGAACACACACCTCTGATTGGCTGTTGCCGCACAGCCACACACGACATCGCCTGAATAGATCAACTTTTTTTTTAACTTTGACATCGCGCGATGAGTGAAGTGATCGTCTTGTACGTGGCTGTCACATCACGGGAGGGTTAGCCCCGCCCCATCGCGGCTGTACTTTGACTATGAATGGAGAGTGATAGCCGAGGTAGTACAAGTAGCGTCCGGTGTGAACGCACCTTTAAAGTCAAAGTCTGGGTCATAAAAGGTTGATTATGTAGTATAAACGTAGGCAGGTTTGTCTACATAAACACTAAAAGGCTGAGGTGTTTTTAAAGTACTAGCATGAAACTCTCTGATCAATATTTAATCTACTCAGATAACAAATACAAGCCTATAAAAGTGCTTGTGCAAACCCTACAAGGCTGACCATCATGAAAATTGTAATTTTTTTCAAAAATTGCAACTACTTACAATTGGACTAAGGCAAGAAAAAAAATCTTGATTTTTAATTTTTTTAATCTTCTGCAGAAAATAATTCGAATTAATCGATTTAAATGATTTTTTGCCCAGCCCTAGTACTATATTTTTACACCTATATTGTGAAATGTAATGCATCTCCAAATTCTTGACAATACTCTCCCTGTCGTCATCACAGTTGGCCAAAAATCTGTTATCTCCAATATTGCTACTTTTCAGAAATGAAAGGAAAAGCTCTTTTACTGAATGAATGGATATTGTGTTGTCTTGCTCATTAATTTTTTTCTACTTTAATGTAAATTTGATTAAAGGTAAATAAAACCCAATGAAGATGGGAGGTTTTTGCCCAGTGGCAACAATTTGCAAATTCATGTTCGAAATTGTTTTTTAAGGTCAGCACCTGCTAGGGGTGGGAGAAAAATCGATTCACATAAGTATCGAGATTTTTTGGTTTGATGATTTTTAAATCAATATTTTTGTTCAAAAATCATTTTTTCCCCCAAATTTAAATGCTACATTTTAGTCTGTGTCAATAAACCACTTCTAAATGCAATCCAGGCTTTTAAAGGGAAAGTATAAAAATCTCATCTCATATACTGCTGAATAAATCCTAAAAACGGACTCACTTGTGAGAAGTATTTTTCCTGATATACTCTGTAGGCATCGTCATTGTTCTTCTCTTTTGCTTAAAGCTGACTAAAGGTTGCAAAAATGGACAATATCGTAAAATTGCAATTTAAATCGAATCGACACCTAAAAAATGTAAAAAATCGAATCGGGATAAAAGTGTATCGTCCCAGCCCTAGCACCTACATATATCTGACTGTTTAAATGTAGAGAAATCTTTTCTCATAATGGGGACTGTGTGTGTGCCATGATGGACTTATAAAAACCATAAAAACAGTGGATGGTTCGTCAAAGTCTTTTACATACTGATGCTTGAGCTGCTGAAATTATTGTTGCAGATTTGTTATAGGCTAAATATTCTCTGCCATCAGCTGTGCTTTTTTTACCCAAGTGTCCCCCTGTCTGTTCTGACAACCACTGGTCCACTCAGAGTTTGTTTTCATCATGGGGCAACAGCGTGTATTCACGGGAATCCCTTCCTCGTTACCCTTAGTGTAACATTAAGTTAACGTTTGGATAGACAGCCTCCTGCTTTAAACGTAACAACTTGGTATATTTCTCAGATTGTGGCAGTCCTAATTTGTCGTTTTGAACAGGTTGCCAACTGCCAGCAGAAAGAAATTCTCTTATGTCACCAGCCAAGATGTTTGCGTACATGAAGGAGCGAGGGAGTAAAGCCGAGCCGCAAGGAGTCAATGAGGTCAGCAGCAGCACCAGGGATCTCTTTGACAGTAAGTTTAATATCGACTGAAACAACTGGCTGCGCATTCAAAAAGAAGGAAAGAGGGTTTTCTGTTTCATATGTACTTGCTGCTCATGTCTTCTGTTTAAAATTCTTTGAACAGATCATTGTCATCAGTCCAGAGGCACACCTCCCTCTGCAGCTAACTATGCTGAAGAGGACCCTGTCTTTATGACCTCCCCAGACAGCATCGTTCCTGCAGAAAAGCCCCAAGAAGAGTCTGCTGACAGCCAATCAGACACAGAGCCTGCTGAGGACACCTCAAACCCTGCTGAACCATCACAGCTGCTTTCTCTTGAGGACTCTCTTGTTCTCAATCCACCAACAGTCTCCATACCGAAGAAACGAGCGGCCGTGTTCAAGAAAAACAAATGGCCTCAGACTGCTACATTTCCCTGTGTGAGTGAACCTTTAAAAAGAGAGGGTGCTCGTCATTTTTTTTTTAAACTCGAGAATCAGAGCACTAAATTTGGAGAAGTTGTCTTGTTGAGTAAACTTCTTTTTCCGTCTTACTGACTTATGATCTTCTCTTCGATAGGAGAGTGTGATTCATCTCAAGAAGTGGTATCTGAGGAGGAACCATAAGGGCATTTTTGTGGATGGAATCCGCCAGTGAGTTTTTCTGAACACATTCAGTTTTCAAATTAGTAGTAATACTGAGCATTTACTAGCATTGGCCATAGGGTGAAGCCCTGTGGTGACTTTAACCCTTTAACTACCAGCTCAACTGTTTGGCAGAGGTCATCAATAAATTCAGGGATATTTAATGCTTTAAAAAACACAATAAATCAAATCATTGTTTAATTCCATTAACACTTCAGGGAACGAAGAAAACTACAATCATATCTAAAAACTGAAATTTTCTTGGTGTGGGATTTAAAGGTTTGAAAATGCACAGCTGATTAGGTGATGACATAAAAATGCACAGAATTTGGGAAAAAATAAATTAGAAAAGGCATAAATGTTTGTCAATAAAATAGCAAAAAATATTTTAAAATAGATGATATTGAGTTTGACAAACACAAAAAACAAGTTTTTTATGAATAACAGATTATATTTATAAATCATCATAATCGTAAATTGTTCAGTATTTAAGTATTAATGGTAAGAATATCATCTTTGCATATTGTTTCCATGTTGAGATTCTGCATCATAAATCCAAAACAGCCAAAGAAGGGCAAAATGTACATCATGCCTGTAATCAGATTTCAAATAATTTTGTCATTTTTTATTTTTGATTTTAAATAGTTTGATTACAGCAAAAATATTTATACTTCTGATTTTGTTTTTCCTTATATTTGCTCTTGATAAATATTTGTCAAAGATGTGTTTGTGGATCCTCATCAAATTTCACTAAATTACTACTGTAATTGACTGATGTATAACTCCCACAAAAAATAACATTAAAAAAAAGCATAATCGTTAACTTGTTGGAGGTAAAAACAAATATTTCTAAAATATATACCGTACTTTATCTTTGAGATTGAATAATTCATGCATGAAAGGCTTACAATAGATGATATTGAGTTTGACAAACACAAAAAAAGTTTTTTTATGAATAACAGATTATATTTATAAATCATCATAATAGTAAATTGTTCAGTATTTAAGTATTAATGGTAAGAATAATAACTTTTAGCTTTTTGAATCCTACACATGGAAAATATTAGCTCCGTCTTCAAAGATGTTTTTTTAACAAATGAAATATTCCTGCATTTATTACCCTGCCAAACAGTTGAGACAGGAGTTAAAGGGATAAGTCTGTCTCTGCAGGATTTTTGTGTACATCCAAAATGACATCAGTGTGCTCAGGACTTCTCAGAGCACACGGTTTTAGTATCTCCTTTTCTGTCGTTGCCTCCTGTTTAATTCAGTCACCCAAACTGGCTGAAAACATTTCATGAAAAATAGGCAGAAATAATCTCAAAAACTGGCCAAATGGAAGTCATGGTAATGGAATGATTTCATTAGTCTGTGAAAAAATCACTGGACTTAAGTTTTTGGGATTCTAGTTTTTAACTGTCGGACTAATCTTTGTTATTAGACTTCTTTTTGAACAGCAGGAATACATAATCTAATGTCCTCAGTGCCTCACTGAAGATGCTGATGTTTGATTTGCTTTAATTTAACATCTTATTTTTTCTTTTAAGAAAAAACTAGAGAAAGAGGAAGAACTAGGTTTATATTTGTCATTACTTGAATGTGTGTAACATTACGGCTTTGTTTTTGTTAAAAAACGAGTGTCATGTGTCTACACTTTTGCAAAGTAACAAATGAGGATCTTCACAGCCCGTTGTGAACTTTATCAAATAATACAAAAATTAAAACCTTTAAGTGAAAGTACTTATCTGACTTAACTTTAAGTAGGTAAATGCTTATTCCAAACTGTTCTGTTACTATACATCAAACAAATAAAGCATGTGGGTACAAACACATGCACAGCGGGTAAATCAGCATGTATACTGCATGTTGGCTGTACTATAGGCTGGAAGTTTGAATGTACGTTATGTTTTACCTTTTCATCTCTTGAACATCGATGTTTAAAGTCAGTACCAACACAATCAGTTGCTGTTTCCTTGATTCATGTCTATTTTAACAACTAGAAGACTGTCACACCAAAAGGGAAATATTTATCCTGGTATGGAGGAGACTTTATGCTTTTGCATGGAAATGTGTATACATTTGTATCAATATGAGCGATACTGAGTTGAAAATGTTGTCTTAGCAGATGACTGCCAAAGTCCAATATTTTATTTATTTATCTCAAACTTTTAAAGGAAATAGATAACAAACAACAACGACCAAATCTTTGCAAGTAATATGTACACCAAACTGTTCTGTTACTATACATCAAACAAATAAAGCATGTGGGTACAAACACATGCACAGCAAACAGTTTGAGAAGGAAGAGAAAGAAGCAAAGAGCTAATCTAGTCCTGCACCTTCATAACAAAACAGCTACAATACCGAATCATAAATCAATACCTGCTGTCATTAATCATGGAAACAATGTAGATTCATGACCTCCTTCTTCATATGAATCACCACGACAACAGACAAAAACATCCTAATAATAAGTAAGCACTTCAGAAAGATCAATATATATACATTATATAACCACATAATAAAAATCTGCATATTATATATACAGTGTTTATGTAATCAAATCATTTATAGTTAACGATCAAGACAATTATCATTCATCTCATAATAATGTATACATACAAAATTTTCCCCTTAGTATATCTGTTCTAAACTACATTTTAAGTTTCTCTCTTTAATTACTTACATATGTTAAAAGTAATTTGTGTTAATATACAGACCTAAAAATTCGCCTATATGCTAACAAACCATTTTGGTCCATGGTCATCTTATTATTAAATTACCTGTATGAGTTTAGTAGTACTTCTCTAAAGTGTAATTTAAATATTTGTATGTTATTGCACATTTTAAAGTGACACCCAGGCTGTTCCAGAGTTTGACTCCACAAACAGAAATGCACATACTTCTAAGAGTTGAGTGATTGCTGGGACAATTGCATCCCTGCTTTCTTTGGCTTGAATCGTAATATTCACACACTGGATTACATGTTAGATTTTTATATCTTAATGCAAACACTTGACTTTTCTGTATTTTTTTCATCTAGAGATGACAACACACCGTGGGCCAGCAACATCGTCGTGGATCGGATTAATAATTCTGTCCTGAAGACCGTCTCAGGCAGAGTTTACATCTTGGTCGGCAAGATGAAAATGATTGCTGATTCTGGTAACTAAAATCAAGAAGAATATGTTTATTTTCTGTAAATGAACCTCTGAAATAAAACAAACTTGTAAATACATATTCATCATCCCATTGTTTGCATGAATAATACGTGTCTTGTATCTTTCTGCAGGGTTTCCCAAATGGTTTCTGAAGAAGTTTGTTGATGGGTTTCCTGCTAACTGGAAGGCACTATATGAGTTTTTTTTGTCTGAGAAAGTGTAAGAATATTTACTGCTTAGCATGAGTGGCCTTTTGCCAACTGAATTCAATGTGTGGTGATACACATTAATGTCAATGACTGGATTTTATTATGTTGCAGCATTGAGACAAGTAAGAGTGGAGGGAGAGGCAGGATGTCAAAGGCACAATCCGAGACCTCCTCTGTGATGAAGCACAAGAAAAAATCTCCAAAGACACGTGAGTACAAAAGAAATACAAGAGTACTAAAACTTTCAAGCATTGCTTCTAAAATTTATTATAAGATCGTTGAAGAGGAAACAGAGTTTATAACCTCAGATGAAGTGAGTAAAAAACAAAGCTACTTTATGTCTCACAAACCTTGAAGTAAAATGAGATATCTAATACGACTGGAACTGATCAGAATTCATGGATATCAAGACTATTATTAAATTCTTAAAGGAACACTACACCCAAACGATGATTTGGCCTCATTTTCTACTCACCTTCATGCTGAACAACACTGTGGAGTACTTTTGGAACATCTAGGATGCAGCCAGAAATCTGGGGGTATCCTCGCTGTCCACTGATATCATTGACTTAGTTTGCGACCAAAACAAACAAATGCGCACTCTGCAATAACTAGGAGCGTAGAACAAGAAACAAGAACACAAGAAACCCCACATTCTGCTGACTCTTGTGTCTATCCACGGCTCTGCCACAGCAGAATGTGGGATTTCTTGTTCTACGCTCCTAGTTATTGCAGAGTGCGCATTCGTTTGCTTTGGTCAGCCGCAGCTCCCATAGGCACCCGTAAGTGTATCATAGAAATGCCAAGTAGTACTGTTTAGGCTATAAACATGTGCTAAATGATGTTGTTTCGAGTAAATGGTGGACGTTACCCGCTCAGGACACTTGGATTACAGCGCACGAGCAGTATGGAGGAATATTGCCGACTTTTTGTGGACTTTTAAGGACACTGTTCGTTCGGGCTCGTATCAAAGTCATGATATCAATGGCAGTGGACAGCGAGGATCCCCCCAGATCTCCGGCTGCATCCTAGATGTTCCAAAACTACTCCACAGTGTTGTTCAGCATGAGGGTGAGTAGAAAATGAGGCCAAATCGTTGTTTGGGTGTAGTGTTCCTTTCACTAAGTCCCCCATCAGAGAATGCCCTAACATGTTTTTGGAGTCAGTGACAAACACACTACACAATAATTTTCCAAAAGACTCAACCAAAGCTGGTGTATTTCGGTCAGCTAGCATGAACTAAGGACATCACCTGTTGCAAGCTTACAGCAGATGTGTGTGAAAACCCAACCTTTAATATCAGGCCTAAGTCACACATTCCCATTTCTCATGGCGATTGTGCACGACTGTACACGATTGACGAGGCTGGTGTGATCGCTATGATACGGGATGAAATTACTGTCTCACTCCTGGACACACCCCATATATACACCCTCAGTAGCGCTTCTACAGCGCTTCAGGGGCATTTGTCCCGCTCCAGTTAGGTTAATACAACGATATGATGAGGATTCCATGAATTTTCATCCCACTGACACCACGTCAGCCCCACTCGAGCTCAGTTCGTGTCACGTAAGCCCCAACTGCCCCGTCGCTTGCACCATCTTGAACGGGACACAGTCAGGGCACAAACGGATACATCCTTGTCAGTCGTCCTCATAAAGCTTTCAGGATTGAGCCACGATCAGCCCCACTGAGCTCCGTACATGCCATGCTAATACCGTTCACCTTAGGACTGCATTAGGCTTCCATCCCGCTATAGGAGAGCGCCGATTCTCCACGACAGTTTTGAACAGTTCAAAACTGTCGGGACCCTTCCACGTTCCCCGCCATTCATCCACAACTTTACAACGGTGATCCAGACCAAGTAGCGCATGCACCACGACCAAAACACGCTTCATCAGGATTATGACAATCGTACACAACCGCCATGAGAAACGGGAATGTGTGACTGGGGCTTAAGGGATGCCCAGTATTATCAGTATGATACCGGTATCTGCAGATTATTGCTTCCAAAGCTAAATATCATATCGCCAGATGTATTTAAAAAATGCTGAACTCCTTTTATATTTGCATCAAGATTGTGGAGGTTTTTGCAGACTGATCTTTCTCCCCACATTTAAAATATTAAAGTGTTTTTTCCTTGATAAAGGCAAATGAAGCCTGACCCTTACTGTTACTGTGAAAAATACAGTTCACACATGACAAAGGTGTGATCTAAAAAAAAATACTGCTTTCAGTCGTTTCAGTATATTGGCATCAGTATCGGATGTCAGCAAAAAGCCGATATGGTGCATCCCTATTTAATATATAACACTGACTGTGAACCATTACCTTGCTGACAGGAGGAAACTATGTATCTAATTTATTGTTTTTTCTTCAGTCTTTCTCCATCCTAAAGGTAACTAGTTCTCAATTCCCACCAAAAGTCATCAGTTCATTTCTTCAGCAGTTTCAGTGTCCAATCTCTGTAATTGCTAATTCAACTGATCATCACTGTGGACAGAATAATGGTTTTATTGATTGCCGCTTTAATCAGGTTGCTTAAAAAACAAACATTTGCACAATTCTTTATGAAGTCTTGTCTTGTCTATGCATTTTCAGTAAAAATAAATGAACACGTGCCTTCATATCTTTCATGGCTGCATAATTTTTAAGGAGAAAAAAGCATTTTTATGTCACAATAACAACATTGAAGCCTGCAAATCCTGGTAGGCTGCTTAACTTAAAAGCTTTTATAACGCCTGCACATACTTGAGTGCTTTGAACTGAATATTTTAGTCAGTAAGTGAAGTAAGGTAAAGTGTTTGATAAGTCCTTGAATTTGACTTTTGAGAATTTGCACAATACCGAGGATTAACGATGCCGTTATCTTTACAGATTTAGTCAACCTTCTTCATTTTATATATACAGTATATTGCAGTTGGTGGTCATGGCGATAAGATAATAAAAATAATAATCTTTTTGTCTGGTCAGTTTATATTCCTTCTTGTATCTGTTTATAATAACGTATCATGAAGCATCGTTACATCTGCTGTCAATATGCTAAGCCTACCGCTTCATCGACTCAGTACTATAGATGGACTGATAGGTTGGGAGCCGTACCAGAGATCTTAAATCATCTTAGTAATCACTTACTCTTCCTCCCCTCAGCTGCCTCATGTCCCCCTGCCCCCTTGTCCTGCACCCAAGTGTCCCGAAGTGGTCGCAGGATCAAACCCCCGCTGGAGTACTGGAGAGGAGGGAGAGTCATATTGGATGCACATATGAACGTTACCATCCATGAATGTTACGAGACCTCCATCTGCATCCCTGTAAGATCATCTGGACGGGTTGTTGGTTTAATGTACAAACAGCTGGTGGTTTAATTTTTGACATTGTCTCTCACAGGAGGTCAATACAAGAGTATCCACAAGGACGTCACAGAAACCTGCCCGTGTGTTTCTTTCATGTGCTGAAGGTAAATTAAGTCAAAGTTTGTTTGTCAGTTTCTGCTATTTATACTAGACATACAGAAAAATCTCCGCCCACTGGTGTTACACATGGACATGAAAGAACTATATTAACATGAAAAATGCAACTATAGACAACAAGAAGTATCACTTTTGAAAGATAATTAGGATTGGATTAAAAATCATATTTTTAGATAGATGGATATATTTTTACACATATGTTGGATAACATTCAGATATTATGTTGATGTTTTAAAAGAAATTGGATGGCAGGCATAATGCTAAGAACAAATATAATTCACGGAAGGAGCCACTAACTATATTACGCTTACTGACCACAGGATAGCTTTTTCTAAAGTGAGGTTCCTGTTGGGAATTATCATTTTAATTTATTTAACATAAAACATTGTTTTATCAGATTTAAACATCAAACTATCCTGATATCTGTTTGATAAAACTGCAACAAAATAACAGTCCTCAATATCTAACATTTTACATTTTATTGTGAGTGTGTAAAGGCAAATTCTGTTTGCGATCTTGATGGAAAGAAATTGATAGATAGATCAACCTTTATTGTCCCAACAAAAAGGGAAATTTGTTTCCACAGCCTTCCATATCATGTTGCCAAAGCACACCATCACACAGACCACAAAAAGAACAATGGACAATCACATCAAAAAAAGGGTACAAATAAAGAGCAAGACAGCACTTAACGTTGTCTAGCAAGTAGGTTAAGTCAAGGAGGTAGATTGTTCAGTATAGCCTGAGCAGATGGCGCAAAACTCTTAAAACGGGCCCTTCTATATTTAAGAGTCCTGTACCTGCATCCAGAGGGAAGGAGCTGGAAGAAGTGATGGAGAGGAAAGAATAGATAGAAAATAGAAAAAACAGAGATTCAATACATCATACCATGTTGCATGCTGGGAGTGAGCGCCATCTTGAAAGGCTTGTTTGAAGATATTGACATGGTATGGCCGTGCTATTGCATTAAAGATTACCAAAGAAGGATTAAGAACAGAGCTAGAGGAAATGATGACTTTTTTTCACTTTGTTTGTGGGAAGGAAAACAAACAAGCAACATGTGATCAGAGCTGCTCTGTGACTGGACTAAAGACTCTTTATTATGAAGCTTCAAGCTACGTAAAGCCACATTGTAGAAGTATTGTATTTCCCCTCTGAGCTTTATTTCATCCTCTTGTGAACCCCTTTGAGCCATTCAACCTTTTATTCCAGTTCCATATAAATGAATGTTTCAGGTAGAATTAACCATTACTGTACAACTTTGAAGATGGCGTCTGTAACTGAACAACATTCAACATATATGTCATCTCCACATTCTCTTGTCATTTACAGGGTGTCTTTTGGGTTTAAGAGGTTTTAAAACCCTATAAATCAATTTCTTATGCATTTGAATTTATGACGTTTCAATTAGAAAATGAATCCTCAGATCATGTTGAAATTCCAAGTTCTCTCTTTTGCAACATAACTATTAAACTCTTCAGTGCAGAAAGTTGTTAACTGCACATTGTAATGTCCAGTCTTGATGGAAGTTAAAATATTTTCAGTGCTGGTTTACAGATTTTTGCCTACCTAAATTAACTTTAAATAGCCACTCAGGTAATATCATGTTATTTTGTCGCCAAAAATCTTAATCACACTGCAATAATAATGAGTTATTACTGTCTTAGAAAGGTCGCATGTGCTAACTTAGAACTGACTTGTGTAAATCTTTGTCAGTGTAAGAGCTTGGAAGTTAGAGGATGCCCCTTGGTCCAAAAATGTATGTAGAAGGTGTCAAAAAAGGAATAAAGTTTACCTGAGTAGTCTGTAGGTGCCATGCACTAACTAAAAATATAGAGGTATGATATGTGTCCCAGGCAAAACAAGTTGAAAGTCTAGTCCAATCAGATTGTTTTTTTTTCCAGACTTCAGTGGGCGTGAATCGACCAGCAGTCCAACGGCAGCAGCACCACAGAGGAGGGTCAAGTCTCAACCCCGCAGGTACAACAAATCCAAAGCTAACCCCGAAAGGAAGACATCTTCTTCACCAGAGTCTGCTGTGGTGATCCAAAGCAGCTCTGAAGACAGCTCCAGCACATCCACAAGGTCCAGAAGAAGGCGTCCAGCTTCAGAGAAAAGAATGCATGTGGATGCCGTCCCGCAAAAGCAAACAGAGCCTGAAAAATCAGCAAAGAAGCCAAAACAGCAGATGCCCAAGAGCATAAAACCCACAGGGAGAGTCTTGAGACGCAGACAAGCTATCTCTTCATCCCCAGAATCTACTGTTGATCACAATCAGCCTGAAGATGATGCGGTTCTTCACAGGAGAACAATAAAGAACAGAAAAAGAGGTGAGAATGTCCAGCACAAGTCAAAACAGAGCAACAAGCTCCAGTCAAGTCCGTCATCTGAGTCTTTTGAGGAGGTTGTGAAGGAGACTAAGAAGACCAAAGTGACAAAAAATCCACAAATCAAACCAAAACAGAGCAACAAGCTCCAGTCAAGTCCGTCATCTGAGTCTTTTGAGGAGGTTGTGAAGGAGACTAAGAAGACCAAAGTGACAAAAAATCCACAAATCAAACCAAAACAGAGCAACAAGCTCCAGTCAAGTCCGTCATCTGAGTCTTTTGAGGAGGTTGTGAAGGAGACTAAGAAGACCAAAGTGACAAAAAATCCACAAATCAAACCAAAACAGAGCAACAAGCTCCAGTCAAGTCCGTCATTGGAGTCTTTTGAGGAGGTTGTGAAGGAGACTAAGAAGAGCAAAGTGACAAAAAATCCACAAGTCAAACCAAAACAGAGCAACAAGCTCCAGTCAAGTCCGTCATTGGAGTCTTTTGAGGAGGTTGTGAAGGAGACTAAAAAGACCAAAGTGACAAAAAATCCACAAGTCAAATCAAAACAGAGCAACAGCACCAAGACATCACCACCCTCACAGCCCAAATCCACCAAGACGAAAGAAAAGAAGAACATAGGCATCACGCCGCCTACAGACGACGACGAGGAGGCTGAGTGGACAGAGGCAGAGCTTCTGAGACTTAAAGAGTACGTCTTTATTTTGATTTACAAAGGGGGCCAGGACTCCTAGAGGCATGCCTTCCTTAAAACGAAGAAATACTTAACATGTGTCTGTTTTTTTTTTTACCCTAGGGCTGTGTCCTTCTATCCTAAAAATATGTCAGGTTACTGGGCAAAGGTGGCCAGAATGGTTGGGACTCGCTCTGCAGAGGACTGTCACAGACAAGCAATGTCAAAGGCCACCTCTGAGACCCCAGCCAAGAAACCCACCAAATCAAGAAAACAAAAAGTGGAAGCACCAAAAGACACAGGTATGAGTTTAAGACTAATTCTTTAAACCCCATTCCATTATCATGACAGTCCCTGATTATGACTTAAGAGAGATCAACATAATTAAATACATGGTAGTCCCTGCAAACAGCACACATGTAGATTGATTGTACTGGATTGATCCCTCTATGCATGGTTGTTGTTGATATTCATCCACAGTAACTATCTTTACAACCACACGGACATGAAGTCCCTCGTGAAAATGAGATACCACATCTCAAGCAGCTTACCTTTAATAAATTTATTTTCAACAAAGACAAATATGGTGCTGTGCAAATAAAGACTGAGTGATTGAATCTGTATTCAGCAGAGACAAATGTGAGGACAAATTTATGATCTGGGCGTCCATGGGTTTGTCGCTATCATACATTCCTATTTTTAGTCCCTTGGATGGATGCATCTCTGGATGTA
Source organism: Scarus forsteni (assembly GCA_036419115.1). Taxonomy (NCBI): domain Eukaryota; kingdom Metazoa; phylum Chordata; class Actinopteri; order Labriformes; family Labridae; genus Scarus; species Scarus forsteni. Next base: position 22,267,349 of record JAZDUH010000451.1, on the reverse strand, counting down.
TGTGTATATACAAATATACATATTTATATGTATTGTTATATATGAGTCTCTCTAAAATAAAGCGTAAGGCTTCAACCTGCTCTGTTGTAAAGTGCCTTAAGATGACACTTGTTATAAACTGGCAAATACATACTGATTGGTTGAAGAGTTAATATATTGTTCATTTGAATCATGTAGATAAGTTTATGCTGGCCTCAAAAAGCATAGAAGACGATCAGCAACAAGAGTTTTAATTTCTAGAAGCTAATGTTTATCCCTGATAGCCAGTGTCTCCATTAAGATCATAGAGGACCACAGCATGCAGTCTTAGTTTACTTAATTTACAGGAGAGGTCACGAATACATAAAGAGGACATTTAATTAAAGATACAGGAGATTTCTATAAGGTTAAAAGTACTGCTTTATCCACAGGAAAATAAGCCAAAGTTTCAACTCATGTGTCAGTAGATCAAACTATATCAAGCTGGTACTGAATATTTAACAGTTTACCTTGAAGCGTAACATTTCCAATGTGCTGGTGTTCTGCATTTCATTCTACTGGCACATTTTTCTGTAAGCTATTGTCCTGCTGCAGACGGTTTTCCTTCTGCAAAATAGTATGTAAAAATGTGTTATTTTTTTTCCTTTCTTCTAACTCTTCAATAGAGCCACAGATTATGGAAGGGCATTTGTATTTAAATTTGTGAGACCAGTACCTGATTGGTTCCTGAACAAGAGTAAAAGCCACTTCTGTTTCTTGTAATGTCTGTGTCTGTAGCTTGGGGGCAGTATTGGACAGCTCTTCGAGAAGAGAGGAGTAGAGAAGGCATAGAAAGTTCACCTGAAGCAATGTATCGAAGCTTGTTTGAAAGCTGAAACAACCCATGTTTGACTTGAATTATGTGACTTGTTGCAGGTCACTCTGTGATAACAGCCCGTATGGGCACCTTGAAGAGAAAGCAGGAGGTGCGGCAGTTCCTGAAGTCCATGCCTAAAGAAGATGTGGATGATGTTTTCACCTCTGCGTTCATGCATAAGAGACAGTTTGAGGTAGTTCAAGTTGTTTTCAGAAAACAATTATTACATGCAATGAATGTCTGTTAGCTTTTAGAGTGAGTCATTGCTCATCTGCTTGTGTCTGGGTATTTCATGTGTAGATGCCCTCCATGTGTCCCAGTGAGGATCTTGACTGCGCTCCCTCAGATTACATGCCTCGGACCCCTGGGTTTACAGGTTTCCCAGAAGCGAAGACTCCGCAGTGTCTGGATGTCAGACCCGACATGATCGACTCTCCTAACACGTGAGTGTTCCTGGCTTCCATCTTTTTTAGTTTCCTATCTTATATGGAAAATTTTAAAAAGTTTGTAAGATGTACTTTTAATTGTTTTTTTTTATCCAAGAGTATGTCAGGATGGCCTTCCAACCAAGCAGGGACGTTCGTATTGGCAAGAATCTTGCAATACAAAACAAATGCAATTCAGGAGTAATAATAAAGTACATCTTAATAAATCACAGTTCTATCGGCAGGACAATGTGTTACTTTCTTATTTTATTTTTTAACTAAATAATCTATTTATCAGTGTTTTTTGGTGTTAAGAACCTGCTCTGTCAAGCACTTGGAAACAGTTTCTACTTATGGATGCACAATATTGGAGTTTTGCAGATACCCTTTATGCTAGTATTTCCAAACTCTTTATTACAGCTATTTTTCATGAATACTAAGCCTCTCACCCAACACACCAGATGGACTGTTAAGTATATTTCAATAGTCTGCCTGGGAAAGAGTCCACAGAAAGTGTTTGGGAACCTTTCAAAACATATCCAGCAAGTGATTGGATGATTAATCTGTCAGTCAGATTTATCACGAACCAATCAGATAATGAAGCAGGTGGCCGCTACTGTGTCTGTGTAAGGGACAGAACTTGAGCCAAAGATGTTCCACCTGTTGATAAGTTTGTGGTAGTGTTGTTTGTTTTTCATTTAATAAAGAAATGCAGTCAAGATCTGATAAACTGCCACTGAAGCTGTTAGCATCTATGCTAATCTCTCGCTGAATATGCACTTCCAGATGTCGTCTCCCACCTTCTCCTGCTCCAAAGGACTCTGATTGGGCAGTGCTGGTCATTTAGTCTGTTTCTAATCAGTGTTATTAATATGCAGCGTGGTCCATACAGTATGTATGAACTATATTGTCCCAGCAACAGAAATAACTTAAGTAAATAATGTAGTGAAGAGACAAAACCAATGGTCTAAATGCCTGCTGCCAACTATCAGCAAAAGGCTGAAGAAAGTCATGCCCCCTGTTGCATACTCAGAAATGTGTGCTCAGTAAAAACTGTTCTCTATTCTGATCCTATTAGGGGACAAACCACAGTGGAGACGCTCCCAGGGTCAACTGATGGTTTAGCACACACCATGCTCCAGTGTAAGAATATGCTGTATGTCTGTGTAACTGCAGTCAAAATAATCAGTCTACAGTGTGGGTAACATAAACCCATTGAGGGAGGCATGGTCAAACACAGCCTGTGAGGTTTTACACTTAAATGTCCTGTTCTAATCAGGGCTGAAATAGAGGGTTTTATAGGCATGTTAAAATCCATATCTCTTGTTGAATACTCATAAAACATGAGATCTCTAAGATTTCCTTTTACAGTATAATAATTAACTTGCCTCTTTTCTTTTCTATTAAGGGCCAAAGATGACAAGTACACCTACCAACTCCAGAAGAGGATGAGAAAATACCAGTACAATGTTTACAAACAAGCCCCCTCTGCAAAGGTATTTATTTTCAGACGCTGAGTTCTGATCACACACAGCAGAGTTTTAATTTTTGTATAAATAATTTCCCACTTTGTGTCTTCCAGAGCTTTACACCATCAGCCAAACGGGCAATGAGAAGATGTGGTAACACAGGTATGAGAATAAACCTATTACAAAAAAAACTTGAAAAAGAGAATCACATAGTCATAACCATACAGTCTTTATCCTCATAAAGATACATTTTTTCAATACTACAGTCATTTCTGTAGTACAATCTACAGAACTACAGTCATCTTCACAGCTAATGCAAATTATCAAATAGGCCACATCCATCTCAAAAGCAAGGTGAAAGCAGCCATCACAATTTCTCTAAAGTGACAGCAGGGTTTTAACAGTTTGATTCTCTGTCTTTGTGCCAGAAAATGACACCTTCGTTGTTTGGGAGATGTTCCCAGGAGACAAAGCAGCGCTTTCTGACAGCGAAGAGGATGATGATTTTTACTTCTCAGACAATGACTGACAAATCACACCTATGGATTCAAATCAGTGAAGAAGTGTTGCTATTTCCTTGTACCTGACAAACTGCAAACAATAATAAAAGTTTCTTTTCTCCATCTTCCACATCAGGCCAGGGATTTGGTTTGTAATGGCTTCAATACATCACTGGCTCGTTTTTAATCATTTGCAGTGCAAGTGATGTGTTTATAAATCTGTACATTCTTGTTTGAGTAATATTTGAACATTTTTGATTCTTAAACGTATTTGCTGACATACTTTTAACATGTAGTACTGTGTATATAGTTATTATTAAGTACTGGTAATGAGAGTCAGTAACTTCACTTTTAATAAACATTACAAAATTAATTCTGACGGTTTAAAGTGTGGTAAGTATGTTCATGTATAATTTCCTTCTGAAGCATTAAATTGCTATTGATTTAGTGATAAATATTTTGTTAAAACAGCTGATATGATTAAACGTCTGATTTCTACTGGATCATAAACAGATTCTTTTATTCTCTTCATTGCTTGTGGTGAGTCTGCTGAAAGATGAACAGAAGTGCAGACATAATCATGGAACTGATTTTTAACCTTGATGGCATTAATTATAAGTTATGATTACAGACTTGATATACAGACTTTATTAACATAGCTCTTAGAAAGGTAACCATATACAAAAATTTGGACAGTAAAATTTAAAACAAACAAATGAATGGCCCCAGAAGCGTAACATAATTACCAGAGCAATTAGTCATAAAGCAAGCTTAAATAAAGATACAGTACAATAGGTCTGACTAAAACTCATTTATACATTTTTCTTGCTCCCACCTAAAATAAATTCGGATGTTTTATTTAATTTTCATTTAACAAATAAAACAACATGATCAAACAATATAGATCAGAACATAAACCAGTAAGTAAAAGGCCTGGAAACAACGGTCAATAACTTTCATGATCTCTGGGGATATCCAGCACAGTGTTACAATCATTACAGTCGATGGGTCTTACATTTAATATAATTCATATGAAAGGGGTATAACATTACATTAACATTTATATGTTCCGTGAATGGCCTTTACAATTTGGTCATGTCGTTTTTGGAATACAAGCTACACAAAAGGTCCAAAGGAATATGTTGACCTATGATGTTATACTGATCAGAAACTGAATGTGTAACATGAAAACAAACTGTTGTATTACCCAGGATGGCATGTCAAGATCAGAGGGGACTCTGCCAACAGATGTGCCCAGAGAAGACATGTTCCCTCGGGTGCCATGTCTCACTATGTCGCTCTCTAAGTTGACATGGTGCGTTCCAGTTGTAGTTAGAAGTCAGACTTTCCAAGTTCCAAGTAGGAAACTGCAACTGGAACGCCCCCCGAGGTCAGAATTTCCTACTGGGAATTCGTGGGAACCTGGCCACCCCCGAGTTGACAATCGAAGATGGCTGCCCCCAGTGTAAACAGTTATTAACTCCCTGTAATAATTAATTTATTAGCACTTCTGACTAGTGCGTATCTGCTGTAGACATAGTACTGTTAGACTTTATTTACAAAAATGATGCCATAGTGATATTTGTGAACTACAACGCAGGGCGTACTAACAACCTGTAACACAATGGCTAACAATAGCCTTATAGATCGACTTGTTTTTTTTCCGACTTCAATTGGAACACTGATAAGTCGGAGTTGACGTCACTCCCAGTTCCCTGTTCCCAGTTCCGAGGTTGATGGAACCCAGCATTAGTTAAACTGAGTAAAACCAGTTCTCTGTTTAAACCAAGTCAAAACCATTTTCACAGAACCATAGTTAAAGGAGACATATCATGCTGATGCATGATTTAATACTTACATATAATAAAATAAATTTGAAAACAAGACCTTACACCCCCTTAATTTTCAAAAAATGAGATATTGTATTTTTTCTGATATCCTAGAACGAGATTTGATGCCTCTGAAAATAGGTCATTGCGAGATGTCCGCGAGATTTAAATCGTGACGACACGAGGTACCTTTCTTTTTATTGGAGTAATCTGATAAAACACTTCCTCCTCTGTGATGTCCGTTAGCCACAAAACCGTCACCGAGGAACACATTCATCCAGCAGCAGTATATAGATCCCTAGCTCACACTCACTCATTACCAGCTCTGGCCTGTAGGGGGACTCAATACACGGTCGCTGCTTTGAGCCTGCCGGAAAATACAGTAGAAGAAGAAGGACAAGCTGGCTCTACCCCCGATAGAACTGACCAATCAGAGCACAAAGGGCTGTGACGTTGCAAGGTAACTAGGTCATCCTGAGATCCTCGTGTTTCAATGAGAGCTTCATAATGGCCTAAAATGAGGATTTTGAGAACGCAATTGTGGGGCAATGAAGGAACTAAATGACTTGTACTGAGGGCAGAAATGCTTTACAGGCATCCTAGTCTGGCATAGTGAAAAGGAGAAACAAGCATGAAATGTCTCCTTTAAAACTGATTCAGCATTTAGCACTTGCTGGTTCCCAACCCTTCACAGTAAATGGGATTTAGAATACTGGTTTTGGATAACCACAAAGAGCAGAACATGAAGGTTTCACAATCCTTTGTTTGCCACAGATGTTGTCAGCAATGATTCAAAGCCAGTGATACACCCCACAGGGTTTTCCTGGGCTTGCAACCAGTGTGATGCTGACTTCCACACTGGCCTTCCAAATGCGTCATCCCTGCACCGCTCTTCAACCATACTCAACCAAAATTCAAGGTGGGGAAAAATAGTGAACCTTAACAAACCAGCTAAAACCTCTTCAATCTCATTAAAACCCACTTTGAACTATTTAAACTTTGTGGAAACTAATTTTAAACCTGGTCAAAACCAGTGTAACCTTGTTGAAATCAATTATTAAATCAATAAAACATGTTAATACCAGTTCATCACAGTGTTAGGGAGGCCTGTCTGAAAAGACCTCTTCCCTTTGGTCCTTGTGCTGGGTTGTAGAACGGTAAACAGACCCTTGGCTAAGGAGTGCAGCCATGCTTTTAATTACGTCCGCCAAGGAGGTTATGTTTTCGGGAGTTTGTTTGTCTGTTTGTCTGTCTGTCCATCCGTCCGTCTGTGAACAAAATAACTCAAAAATTTGTGGATGGATTGTAATGAAATTTTCAGGAAATGTTCAGCATGGGAAAAGGAAGAACTGATTCAGTTTTGGTGTTGATCCGGATCAGCGTCTGGCCGCCATGACAAAAAATGTGATTTTGGTGAATAACTACTGAACTAAAATAGATATCATTATGAATCCAATTGGTAATGGTATATGTTTCATGGTCAAGAAATCTAAATATTTCGATGAAATAGATGTAGGACTAATATTTATGGTGAAAATCATAATATGGATGAGGACTGTGGCGCCGGCGGAGGTCTGCGCTCTCTGAGTGCTTTTCTAGTTTAAATACATAATTAGTTATGTATTTTTGGACAAGTGAATCTGAAATGGATCTAAAAATGTACACATTTGGACAGGAGTCTGGTTGCTGCATCCTGGACCAACTCAACTTATACTATGTATGCTGTGTTGTGGCACGGAGAAATTCACACATTCTTGTTCCAAGGTGTGTTCTGGTAAGCATGTGACTGATTTGGAGAGTTCTCTTAGCTGCTAAAAACATGACTGCACCACTGAACTGACATGATGGTCATGGTTGAGGTCTCAAGTTAACGTAACACTCACATCCTTGAGTTTAAGAGGTTAGATCTTTGTGTAGAACTCGATTCAGCTTACACCACATCTTCATCTTTGCTTCTCTTCTTCACCTGAAACTTAAGAACTACTTGATTTACATTAGCCTTCCCTGTTCTGGTAATAAAGCAGTAAAGGAGAGGATCTGCAATACAGTTGAGACTTGAGATAGCCTGACTGATTTTGTAAGGATAGAGGAGCAGCGCAAGACTCTGGCAGTCGTGTACAAAAGCACGGACAAGCATCATGATGTGAATGGGTCCAAAGCACAGCAGCAGGCAGAGCAGAACCACCATCAGCAGCTTTGCAATCTGTTTACGCTCCTGCTCTTCTGTGGCCTGGTTGGACTTTAATGCCTCGAAGAGCCCTCTGGAGGAAAACACAATCAGGATGACAGGACAGATGAAGCCCAGGAAGAAGCGAGCTAAATTAGCCTTGATCATGGTGTCTGACATCGGGAGGAATATATCGAAGCACACTGAGAACTTGCTGCTCTCATAGTACGAGTCCTTCCAGGTGATCGTCACAGCGTTGAAACAGACCACCAGCACCCAAATGGCAACACTGACCACAGCTGCAGTATCAACCTTCCTGAAGAAAGTGTACTTCAGCGGATGAACCACTGCCAGGTAGCGGTCGAAAGCAATACAGCAGAGCAGAGCGTCGCTGGTGTAGAAGTTAGTGAAGAGGAAGTACATGGACAGCATACAGACATGACCTCCATGGGCCCACACCCCCCTCCACAGGAAGTCCAGCCATAAAGAGAGGCCCACAGAAAAGGTTAGGTCACTCAGAGCAAGGTTAAAGAGATAAACGCCAAGTTCGTTCTTCTGCCTAATGTGCTGCAAGGAAACGTAAAGTGAGAAGGCGTTTGATGGGATGGCAGCAATGATGGTGGCCACATAGAACACCAGGAATGGCTCTCTCCTGGAGGCACTGTCAATTGAGTAACAGTCTGAGTGATTGGTGGCCGGAGTGATGTTTTCCATGGCAGATGTGGTGGTCAGTTGCTCACACCTGCAGAGGCAAGACAGGGAAAAATGAAAATAAATAGCATGACATGTCTTGAAATGTCTTGAAGATTATAAAAAACAAGGCAACTGGACTTTGTTGTTGAGTTGCCTCGTTTTCTAATCTTCAAGATAACCATGACCTGGATGAATGACAGTCTACACTGATGTATGACCACAAATACATTTTCTAAAATAAATTCCAACAAACCGACACTGTTAAAAATCCCCAGGTTTTATATTTCCTCAGTATATTATTGTACTGCGGCTTTTGTAGGACATGACTGGTAAACATATGTAGGATTGCAGAATTTCATTTTGGCATGCATATTGTAAATTCACAGGAATTTACTGGCTGCTAAGTTGTTATGACTATTCAGTGATGTTAAATTACAAGTGACTATTGTGACCACCAGACAACATCATTGCGCCATTTCACAATTACTAGTAGTAAAATTACAGTTCAGTGTTAGCTCACAGTACTCTAACTTAACAGTATAATGTGGTGATTTCACAAGAATTTTCCGGAATTTTACAGTAATTTTCTTTCTTGGTCAGTGCCACATCAAAGTTAAGTATTGACCAGTGCCAAATTAAAGTATAGTGTTGTAAAATCAGTGTTATAGTGTAAAATGCTTTCTAATGACTGGATTCACAAGACCTAACTGTAATTAACTACACTGTCATTTTACATTATTTAACTGTAAGAGTTGCTTTAACAACACAGCTTACTCTATTTTTCAACTTTTTGGAAAACTATACAATACAATATATTTACCAGTGATTTACTGTGAACTTCAAGTGGCACTTTACACAGTGCATTTCATGCTCACCGACTGTATGTAATAACTGTTTATCAAACATCCTGTCATCCACTGATTTATTTACTCACGCTACAATGATTGTTCTTGACAGTATTTATATACTCATTTTACTGCACTTCAGCTATAAATTATATGTTCACAAGAACTTTTTATTGGATGTCTGACCTGACTTTCTCCTTTGGTTGTTGTTTACTTCATTCTTAAGGTATCCACTTCTTCAGTTTTCTGTTCTTGAACTGGTTATTGACTTCTCTCTGCCAGACACAGTCGACAGACAGTTTCACTTGTCCATGGAAAACATTTCACAAATCCCAGTATCAGAGAAAGTTTTGGGAAAAGTAGAACCTTTCAACTAAATCTGTACTATCAAAACACATTTCTAACTCTCTCCTCTTTCTCCTCAATGGACACTCACATCTTCAGTCCATTTCTGATCAGGCACAAACATCTAACTTTGCAGAATGGACCTGCCTGATTACAGATATGATATCTGGGCTGTACAGCTGCTTTGCAAGGTTACACTTTTTTATTTACTGCACAGTTATAGTTTCTCAGACACTGAGTTATTAAGATAAGTTAATTACTGCTCCTTCAGCTGTTCTTGCTTGTATTATGTTTCTAAAGAAGAATATCTGTAAATTCTTATATAAATTTATACTGACAAGGTGGTAGATGCTTATTGAAACTGCTGCAAGCACAGCTTGTTGTGTTCCTCTAAACAATGACAAAAAATGTTCCTTTTCCTAGAACCAGTCCTCATGTCTTACTTAGAGGAGGACACAATGACATAGAAAGAAAAAGCTTAAGCATGAAAACAAAAAAGTGTCAATCCATAAAATGAGCCTGTGATTTATAGAGGAAATTATTTGGAGAGGCAAGAGAGGATTATAATGCAAGTTCAGAAAGATATTGAATGATTTTTGTTGTTTTTTTGCTATTGAATGTTGATTTTTTTTATGTCTGAAATAAAAAACAAAACAAAACAATACTGTCAAAGTTGTTTTTATTTGGTATCAACAGACTTTTCAAACTAAACTGGGTTTCTTATCTGGGATGTTCAGTTTAAAATCCAACTCTAGTGGCTTAGAGAGATTATCCCATATTCTATAATAAGGCTACAAATAGCTGAAGGTAGTACAAATCTTGACATAATCATCTTTGCTGGTTTGATTTTGCATTCTTAGTTCTAAAAACATCAGGTGAGCATGGTCCAGTCTGTTTGAGGCTGCAGGTGAAACGTGTGTAATGCAGCGACTCTGTGTCGGTATTTTTGCCTTTTGCTGAATCAAAAGTTTCTTAACATTATTGTTGACAAAGGGTGCAAAAATCTTTTCAAATCTTGAGATGTTCTTCTGTGATCCACATTCAGACAATTCATCTTAAAATAGGTTGACTCACAATCTCCATTTTCAGCTTGCACTTTTCCACAGGCAGAACTTTGTTTCACAACACAAACTGCTGAAAAAAATTACAAAGAAGTATCTGTCCTTTTAGGTCTTTCTTAGTTAAAACTCTAGTATTATTTCATCTAGATTAACTCATGACTTAAGCATCTTGATGGAAACTTCACTGATATGAAGGTGTACTTACAATGTCTTCAGTTTGGGTTCATCATCTTATTCTGTCCACAAAATTGGTCATAATCAACATAAAACTGCTGAAACAGAAGTAAAGACTCCATCCTGTCTCTCTGCGTCTTGCTGCTAAATCAGCTTTTTAAAAGGAACAGAAAGAGTTGTCAGCCGCTTCTTTCTGCTCCCTCACCACCACAACTTATTTACTGGGTGACAGGCCATACAGAGCAAACTTCCTATGTCCTTCCTGTGAACCACACAGCAGATTTAATTTAGGTGCTTTGCTTAAATGAGACACATCACTTTGTTTGTTATGTCAATAAAGGCTGTGGCACAGGCCATACTAATCACTGTCTGATAAAGGGGCAGCGTACCTGTTGGACGAACTGTTTCCATAGAGTGGTCATGTTGCTATAGTGGGTTGTTCTGTTTGCCTGCGCCTATAGCCTATAATAGACGATGCACAGATACTTAAGGTCTGGTTCATAAAAATCTTACATAGACTCCAGCAGATTGGGGGAGTTGTTTGAATGTTTTTTTTAATCCCATTTCAACAGGAGCAATAGTAAGACATATTTTTAATGGCAGTAATATAGGACAAAACTCAGAATTTTCCTTTGCACTCATATATAACTGTTCTTAACAGCAACATAGATAAAGAAAAGTAAGATAAACATTAATACAATCATCATACATACAATTATTCAATCGCAAAGATAAACAAAAAACGCAAAATAAAATGTCTTATTTTACCATAAAAAATCAATTAGTCAATTACTAGCACCACTGACAACAATGAGGATTTAACACAAGAGACTGTCTTGACAGTTGGCAAAGATTTGTGAGGTTAAGTGTCTATGGAAATAAAGAATGAACGAAATATATTAATGGATAAAAATTAGGACAGTCTTGCCTTTAACAAAACACGTGTAGCATAAAAACATCAGCATGTTCACATTTTTTTTTAAAAATATGGAAAAAAGAAATAGATATAAATTAAATAAAAAGAGCACAAACAAAACACACATAAAGCCGTTTAAAATGATGTTTAAAGAAAAAAATCACATTGAACCTGATGTCCTTCTGAACCTAAGAATAAATATGAGAAGATTTATGGGAAAAAGTGTTACTTTACGAAGTATGCTGCATCACGTGCAAACCAGTATAGGGTGATGAATAAGAAGTTACTTCATACTTTTCAAATTAGTAATGAAATAGAACAACTCATCAAACTTAAATATAACATTTCCTCTGAAAATGGATCCACAGTAGCTTTAAAACAAAGTTCACCATCCATCCATTATCTATTCTGTTATCCCTTTGGGGTCACTGATGTGCCCCCCTGAATGCCAGCTGATGATCACAGCTCTGGTGTGTTAACCCTAAATATTTTTAAGGTTACATGTCATTTAAAAACAACAACATATTTTGTTATCAACAACAGGCCTCTTCATTTAGACTGAATGTTTGGAGAAAATAAGTCTCATCTAAAGCCCACTTTTTGTTTGGGTTGGCATAGAAAGGTTAAAAGAGGGAATATTCCTCCATTTCTTAGGAAAAACACGGGTTTCCGTCCAGCTCTTTGATTGGTAGGACGGCCCTCTGCATATAAAGTATCTTCAACGCATGTCCGTCTGAGCGTAGTTTTAAATGACAGCAGGACTGACCAATGACATGCCCCCTCTTGATGGGCGGGTCTTTCGCACTGAAGAACTTCCGCTCTTCGTGGGGCCTGCGAGGAGGGGGCGCACCTGGACTAGAGGTTAATTGATGAACTAGCTTGTCTTTTGCTGTGGTGATGATGATGATGATGATGAGAATTAACTTTTGCTAAAATGTTGAAATTATCAAAGAACAAAGACCCTCATGTTTAAGGATTATGAAGGCTTTACTTAAAGAAGATACTTTGGAAAGCATTAGGTCTCAAGGAATTAAGACTGGAGCATGTGCTGGACTTCATTTTCAAGTTATACCATCATCAAAAAGTAAGTAGATACAAATGTCCGAGGCTGCCATCGTCTGTTTGATTTATTCATGCTACTGTTTCTCTCTATTGGTTTGTTTGTGTAAACGCCATTAGAGGGAGAGTTACTGCTCCAGTTTGTTAATGATGTCTGCATCATGTGCATTATGCATTGTAAAATAAGTATTTGTATAAATTACATCTATCTATCTATCTATCTATCTATCTATCTATCTATCTATCTATCTATCTATCTATCTATCTATCTATCTATCTATCTAACAAATTAGTGTGTGCAACTGACATAGCTGAAAAAAGAGTAAACAAAACAGTTTTTGAAATCTTCCAAAAACTTTTTTTTTAAACTGAAATATAGTTATTGGACTGCATGAACAGGAATGAGAAATTTCAAATTGAATTCACTTTTTTAAGCAAACACAAGCCATCTCATTGAGCTTCTCTGAGAATTAAAAAAGTAATCAAGCATTACATTCAGCTACTAAGACTGATGTTTCTTTTCCAGAAGTATTTTTATAGTTTGACTTCTCAATCAAGAAATAATACTGTGTTAGTTTATGTATTTTTGTTAAACATAAAATGTATGGATAACCGTAATAATGAGCATTTAAAAAAATGCTAAATGCTTAAAAATTTTGGTTTAAGAGCTTGTCCATATTGGTGTATCAACCATGATTTCATTAATTACCAATGCTGTTAAATTGGAGAAACTGTGGCATAAACTTGACTTTGGTTTGTGCTATGATATCTTTTGAACCATATATTTTAACATATGAAATAATGATAATCATTCAAATAAGTTGCTGCCGTGACATATTCTTCAGTTTATTTTTCTGGTATCGTTTACTTGAGGTGGTAGATTGACATGATGATCACTGTAAACTGTTCATGGTCCTGAAGTGGTTGTCCTGCTGTTTGAGTCTTTATCTGGAGACTCGTATCAGATTTTGTGTTATAGGGAGGTGAGGTTATCTGTGATGGTATTGCTCTCTTCATCAGTGTTCTCAAGGAGGATTTGGATTTTTCTCATAAAATCAGCTGTTGCTAGCTACAGCTCTTGCAACTTTGTATTATTGTAATTCTGAAGTTGGACTTGCACAGTGAATGAGGGTATGGATTTGTAGTTTTTCTTTTGGCAGAGCTTGGGAGGGATGTGATATCAGGTCTAAAGGTGCGTTCACACCGCAAGCGACCCAGCTACCAAAGTCGCGTCGCCCACTGATGTAGCGTCGCGCGTCCATAAATACCTGTTTGGTCTCCGTTGGCATCGGCTGTCGGTCGGTGACGTCACGTCCGCTCGAGTTTTACCGCGATCATATCATATATCACATTATAGGATGTATAAGCGGACATTATTCCAGCTGTGTCCTTTTCACTCACTTATCAGACACAAAACTCTGCAGCTGATGATGCAGCAGCATCATCTGTGAGTTTACCGCGGTCCGTCTGCAAATGTCCTCACTGAGATTAGTTCCGCCTAGAAGGAAGTCATCCACCCTGTAGTCCGGATGAATAACGGTACCGTCACACGTACACACACCGCTGATTGGCTGTTGCTGCACAGCCACACACGACATTGCCTGAATAGATCAACTTTTTTTTAACTTTGACATCGCGCGACGAGTGAAGTGGTCGTCTTGTCGCCGGCTGTCGCATCGCGGGACGGTTAGCCCAGCCCCATCGTGGCTGTACATTCACTTTGAATGGAGAGTGATCGCCGAGGTAGTACAGGTTAGGGCTGGGTTAAAAAAATCGATTTAATCGATTTAAATCGATTTTCCTTTAACTGGTTCATAATCGATCCATAAAATCCAGAGATTGATCTTTTAACTTGGGTAGTTTTTTCTTCTTTGGATGTGCAGAGAAGTAATATGCAGAGGTAATATGCAGAATATGCATTGGTGCATATCATTAAAATATGGTTGATGTAACTGCTTTGGGTTTAGTTCTTCATGTTAAAACAATTTGTAATGATGTACCAGGTCAAAAAGTCACTTTTTAAATTTACAGCACTATTTTAACAAAGATATCCCAGACTGAATAAATATCAAATTGAATCGTGAATCGAATCGATTTGAGACCTTGTAGTATCGAATCAAATCGAGCCAGAAAATCTGAATCGATACCCAGCCCTAGTACAGGTAGCGTCCGGTGTGAACGCACCTTTAGAACCACAGTTTTCTGCTGATTTACTGTATCTAATTTATCAGTTACTAATTTCTTACTATTGTTTACATTTAAGAGTTTTTAGATATCTTGATAATAACTTTATATCTTGTGAAAATACAGGCACAACAGGCAACAGAGGCATTATTACATTGACAGTGCAAAGAGTGTGTATCATTTGAAACTCTTTTTTTCCTTATTTGGGAGCCATTTAGACGCGGACACTATTTTGAATATTAATTTATCACTGCTATAAAAAAGGCTCAACAAAGCTAGCCAATGCTAGTGCAGGACCTTATACTTAAGCAATATGTTTTAATAAACATGTCTCTGCTGGTCTGTTAGTCTGTTGGTCAAACACTTTGTATCTCAATTATTCATGTCTTTTTCCCCATAAAGCAGTGCTGCTGGTTATCCCAAGACAATGATGGTTTGGAGATGCAAGAATACTTTGAATATCATATTCTATAATAGCATGTCTAGGGGAATGAATCCTTTCTTCCTTTATATATATATGTATATAAGGTCAATGTCTTTGTCAATGCATAATGCCATTTGGGATTTGAATACTATTTTGCTGACATTTAGTCACCTGACCCGTGGACTTGGACCAAACCTTCGTCTCGTGTTTTTCATGATAAGTCATGTTGCCTGTTTATACACGTCTACCCCGATAACCTGTCCAATGCCTCTATTCCCTTGGATACAGAAACACCATTTTTTTATTTTAAATTTTGATGACTGCTACTGTACGTCCACTGATGTACAAAAAAATCAATCTCACTTACTGAGTACCCTGATCCACCTCTGTTCTCAGTCTACCTGAGACGCTCTTTTGGAGGCTTCCTTCCACATGTGAGTCCAGTATGTTCTGATTGGTTGACTGGTCAACTCAGTAGTGATTGGTCAGTTTGATGACTCTGCATTTCCTTTATAGTCTGTTGATCAGTGCAGTACATCCAGGTATTTTGGCCAAAGTTCTGGGTGAAAACAATAAGTCTGAAGAAATGGTGGTAAACAGGAAAAAAATGTTTCACTCACTTTTATGCTAAATATAAGTAAAAGCGTTGAGGGCCACAAATCCAATAGTGGGTGAGGTCACTCGCAGATTAATCACTGTTGTAAGACTGTAGGGCATTAAAACAAAAACTACATAATGTAACCTCTGTAGGGTTACAATGCTAATTTATATAAAAGGGGTGTGATCTGATGAAACTCCATTTGGATAACAAAAACAGATCAGTGAGCGATTTTGCCCTTTTTTTCTCTGTTTTTGTGTGTCCTATTTTCATGTCCATCTGCAGTTGTGATTATTCAGCATTTTTTGTCATGTTCATAAGAATCCCTTGAATTCAAATCAATTAAAAACGTGAGAACAAATAATCTATTTGTTAGGATACTGACTGAATTCCATTGGAGCTCTCAAACAACCGACTCTTCCAAACCCTCCTCCCCTTATCTACAGCTTTCCTGATCTCTCTTTTTGCACTCTCACTGATCAAACAGTAGATGATGGGGTCCAGTGTGCTGTTCAGGGTCGTTGTGGCAACAGTGATCAGGTATGGAACTCTGAGCGTTGCTGCCCAGTCACAGGCCCCTGGCTCCAGTATGGCTCTGAGCAGCATGACAGTCTGGTAGGGCAAAAAGGCCGCGATGTATGTCAGAAGGAGAAACATGAGCAGCACCCCCACTTTCCTGCGCTCCTCCACAAGGATGGTTGAGCTCTGACTGAGGGACTGCATGATCTGCTTAAAACAGAACGTCATAATAAAGACGGGCACCAGGAACCCCAGGGCGACTCTTGTTAGGGAGAGATTTGCTTCTTGTAGGGTCATAGGTATTCGCTCATTACACAGGTACCTTGAAGAGAAGGCGTGTAGGGCTCCTGTGTGGTTCAGTAGGATGGCGTGGATGGAGATTTCTAAAACCCAAACAGCAATACTCACGCACAGTGCTGTCTTCACCTCCCGTACCCAGTGAAAGTGGAGTGGATAAGCAACAGCCAGAAATCGATCCACGGAGATGCAGCAAAGAAGGCCCGAGCCAACATAAAAGCTGTTGAACATGATCACAGCCACTATGCTGCACAGAGTCTCATCCACAGGCCTCAGGGACAGCTCGATCCAAACTGGCAGAGAAATGGTGTAGAGCAGGTCAGAGATGGAGAGGTTGAAGAGGTAGACAGCCATGGCATTTCCATTCCTTATCAGCATCCACGCTACATACAGAGACAGGCAGTTAGCTGGAAATCCCACGATAAAAAACAGAGAGTAAGCAGTCGGATACATGTTCTTCTCCACAGAGGACTCCACAGTGCAGGAGGCAGGTGCACTTGTGTTTGCCTTGTTGAAGAGAGCTGCATCCATTGACAGCGGTGGTGCTCAAACGTAAATGTGGTGTTTAATAGACAGCTCTCTGTTTTGTAGCTCTGAGATAAGATCAGAAATGCAAATGCTTTCCAGCAAACAAGCGTGACCTTGCTCAAAATTAAAATAGCATTCAAAGCTGACACTGGGACTTTTGTTGTTTTTTTTGCACGCTGCTGAGTGTCAAGACAGGGTTTATTGTCTTCCTCTGTGTGATTTTGATGACTAGTGTATGCTAGTTCATTAGTCTGTGAACAGGAAAACTCAAAACAGAAACAGTGAACAGACTTTTATGAAGTATTTATAGAATGTGGCATGGCACAAATAAGATGTGATAAGATTTTGGTGGTGATCCAAACCTGGATGTGGATCTGGTATTTTTTTAATTAACAATTTCTAAACTAGAAAAGCACTCGGAGAGCCCAGACCTCCGCCAAGCAGCACAGTTCCCACACATATTGTGACTTGCATCTAAAAACATTTCTCCTATATTTTGGTCTACTTTTTTTGATTCCTTGACCATGAAAAAGTACATACACATCAATATATTACTCCTACATTTATTTTAATTAAATCATTGAATTCTTTGACCATTTGGACATACCCTTAGCAGGCATATTTTTTCATGGAGTTACATACAAATATGTTGAAATGGCCCATAAAGAATCCTTTGAACAATTCCTGGATCCAGACGGTGATCTGGATCAACACCAACATTGAATCACTTCTTCCTTTTCCCATGTTGAACATTTCCTGAAAATTTTATCAAATTCCATCCATAACTTTTTGAGTTATTTTGTTCACAGACAGACGGACAGACTTCCGAAAACATAACCTCCTTTGCGGAGGTAATTAATTATTCTCCTCACTATATATTTGTCTTTATTTGTTCACATAGCCTAAGTTTAAAAATTGTTGAAGTCAAATCTTTGGGTGTTTTCAGTTTAATCAAATGGGAAGGAGCCAAGCAATAGGGTATTTCCTGTAACCTATTTTCAACAACCATAATAACAAAAAGTAGGATAAGGTGTCATTAGGGAGCATTTGCATTTATTTTTACAGGGCCTGTTTCACTGGTAAAATGTTTTCAAATGCAAAACTGTAACTTTTATGGAGTATCTTAACAAACTACGGCACATGACTTTCCAGTAATAGCATACATTTGCATGTCTTATCACTCCCTGTCACAAGCTCATCAGTCTACAGGCTTCTGAAAGAGTTGAGGGGAGCTTTTGTCCTTCAAGTGATAAAAGGTAACAGAAACAGACTTGATGAAGTTTTTCCCAACTCTTTTTTATTGAAATTTAAATATACCAAATGTATTTTAAGGTACAAAATAAGAAAATACAATTGTGAAAAAAGTGTTTGCATACAACCCTACTCAAACCCCTCACACAAGATTGTGTTCAGGTCAGGACCAGCAAGGGACGTAAATAAGCATTGTTATTAATCCAGTATCATATATATTTTGAGATAGAAAGACAATAGCAGTAATCAGTAGCAAAAACAAATAAATAAAACGGGGGGGGGGGGGGGGGGGGTGTAATTGCAGCTGCCAAGTGGTTAGCGACTGTTACCGATTATTTGCCCTCTGAGTTTGGGGAAAAGAGGAAGCTGACAAATGTCAAAGAGGGTTCCATGTATTTTGAGATCTTCGAGTACAGCCATTAAGTGGAAAACTGAGTTTTTCTAGTTCAAGGCTGTTAACAACTTCTCTAATCCAGTAGTTATGTGAAGGGAGGTGGGCAAGTCTCCAATTGAGCAAGATAAGACGTCAGGCTAGCAGGGTCATGAAGCTAAGTGCACGCTTTTTTGATGTAGGAGAGGTAGTATCAGGATGAATACCAAATATAGCTGATAAGGGATTGGCAGGTATGGGCAGGCAGTGAGCTTTATGTGTTAAAGATGCAATCCCAGAACACTTTCACTTTGGGACAGGACGAGAACATATGAATGTGGCTCACTGGAGTTAGTTTACATCTGTTACAGACATTCAAGTAAATCTGGGATAGCTTTTCATTTGTATAGTGAATTCAAGCAGAACTTTACATTGGATGAGACAATGTCAAGCGTATAAAGAGGAGAGCTGGACCAGTTTAAAAGCTGAGTCTCACTGTTGGTTAGTCAACTCTAGATTCAGTTTGCTTTCCCAAGAAGTTCTGATTCTTATTTATTGTTGAGATGTATTTCCTTTGTGAAGGGTCTAAAGTTAATTATCAGATGGTCTATTGCAATGGTGAAGAGAAGTGGCTATAGGGGGAAGCCTTGTCTTTTGCCTCTTTTAAGAGGGAACAGAGTTGACATTGTGTGGTTAGTTTGCACTGAAGCTGCAGGGAGGAGCACAGCAGTCTGACCCCAAGATGAAATCATTACTTATAGCAAATTTATTCATTATGCCATTACATAATGTACTCCTACACATCCCTATCGAAAACCTTTTTAGTGTCTAGGGAAACCACCACCTCTGGTGTTATGGTGCTAAGATGATGTTCAGGAGGGGTCTAGTATTATGGTAAGATAGATGGCCGAGCATAAATCCAGTTTGATCTTGTGAGATAATCAAGGGGAGTACTTGCTGTAAATGAAGGATGAGGACTTTGAAGAAAATTTTAAAGTGCACGTTCAAGAGCGAGATAGCTCTACAGCTGTTGCACACTTTAGGGTCTTTCTCTTTCTCTAAAATTAGGGGTATTGTGGCTCCGAACAAGGTGCCTGGAAGATGGGACAGTGAAAAGCCTTATACAGCCCTGAGGATAGGAGCAAGCAAAGATATGGCTGAAAGCTTTATGGTATTCTGCGGTAAAACCGTCTGGCCCAGGTTTTTTGCTGTATTGTAATAATCTAGTGGCTATCTGAACCTCATCAGGTGCTATAGGTCTCCCCAAATCCCCTACAGCTTCAGGGTCTCTGTGAAAGTTTTACAGTTGATTTCAAAGGTCATAACCTGCCCAAAATAATGATAGGTCATGTGTTCCTTTTATCGGTGGTTGTGAGAAGCACTAAGTATGGATATTTCACTAAAATTGGTATACAGAGAAGAGGGTAATGTTTGTAGTATTAGGTCTATTTTAGTTCTAAAAAATGTTTATCTATATTCTCTTCTCATAGTACATTTCAGATGCTGCATGCAATGCCAAGAAAAAAATATGTGAAGGTCTATATTTGACAAAAAATGCTGTAAGGATCCTGTGAGACAGTTTGATGTTATTTTTTATTGTAATTTAGCGATTGTGCTTTTCCTACAAAATGACCCCTGCTCTATTTGCTTATACTGACTGTTAAAAAGAGAAGTTACCTGACATACTGTATAAAACAGTTTCACGGTTTATGAGCAATTGAAATTACTTATTTGACATATTTCTTACTGTAGTGGGTATGCTCCGTTAGTCAGATGTTGTTAAAAAATGGATCTTAACGTAAAGGACCTTTTTGTAAACCAAGATTTTAAAAGAATGGGACAGTACCTTCATTCATCATGGAAAGTTTCATCATGTCCGTAAATAACAAATTTCCATTCACTGAATAAACATATTTGATGCTACATTGATGTTATCTGTAGCTCAGCACGTCCTCTTTCCAGTCACATTTGAATATTTATTCAGATAATCAAATGATTTCAGTTTGTACTCTGAGTTAATCAACAGCAGCATGATTCTCAGAGGAAAACAGGGAGTGATACATAACACATTTGTTATGTGGACTGTTCAAGAACAACATCCTCTACATTCAGGTACATGTTTAACCAGTTGGTCAAAAGTTTGATGAGGAGGTTTAGTTTTTGAAAGATCATCAGAAAAGGCAAATATTTATAGAAAGTGAAAGTACAAAGTAATAATTTACAGGCACAGATCCATCCATAGACTCCTAAACACAGAGTTAATAGTGAGTTTGTGGTTTATCAGAAACATCAACACTGTTTCCACATCTTATGCTCATACTCCTATTACTGCAATTACTGTAATGTAAGTCCATTTCCTTCACAATTTACCACAATCTTTTAGTGCTGTTTAATAATGTAGTGTTTGTATTATTGTGCTATGTTTGAGAGCATTTTGATAAAATACAAAATTTTCTCTCATGGTTTCCAGATGTTATAGACTCACTGAAGAACCACCCCCCAAATGTACTTACAGTACTGCTGCCTTAAATTCACCTTTCCATGTTGCTCAAGACCTTATCAGGTACGAGCCATGACAGGTTTGAGTCAAGAATGCACATAAGAACAAATAAATCAAGTGAAAGCGTGATGACATTAGTATTTAGACTTGGATTATAGAACTAAGGTCAAAAGAATTATGGAAATGATAAGAACAATGAATGTCAACAGTGGTTCCCATCTTCTAGGAAAAAACATTGTCTTTACTGTGTAATATGTCAAATGATCCGATGAGACATTTTCAGGTATGTCCTTTTTGACACGTGGCTTCATATCCATTAAAAAGGAAATAAACCAAACCTTCAGTCATTTGATTAATCAGTGGGGAGTATGACTGGAACCATTTGTTTTTGGTCAAGCAGCCTTGGGAGAAATTTTTGGAGGAATGATAAGGCCTAAACATAAATTTGGAAAGCTGATACATTGCTCCTAATCCACTTAGATTATTTCATATAGAGGGACAAAGATTACTTTATATGTTTCGTCAAGAGCAGACATTACATGTTTCCCTATAAGGACACAATCACACAGGGATCACTAGAAGGGAAACAGGATTGGGGTTAGAAATTTTTGTTTTAATAGTGCTCAAGGGCATTACTTTTGATTTTCTTGAATTTGTTCAATATATTTATTACATTTATATTTATATTTATTTAGTATATTTCCAAAATGTTTATGCACTTTAAAACAATCATATGTAGCGTACTCTTAAACTGTGGTATTATTTTTTGATTTGAGTTCTTGTCGGCGGAGAAAATAGCCTTTGCATTTGGTACGGTACTTTCCCGTTAGCGTCTTTTTCTTTGTCACAGACTCTTACAGTCTGTGGCTTACTGAGGAAGAGGAGAGAACTTTCTACTGTGTCTAATGTCCTTAGTGGCCATATGGAGCTCATACAACCCTCATTCAAAAAAACTGAACTGTCCCTTTAAGAGAATCACATGCATGTTTCATTCATATGGTTGACACCTGCCACTATGCATTTTTTACAATGATTTCATACTGACAATGATTTCATACTGACCAGAATTTTTTTTTTATTCTATTATTCTATTTTAGATGTACACACACCATGATAAAAAAAATCGGAATGATTTACTGATTACCATTAGATTGGACAAAAACTGCACATGCAAACATAGGTACATGTCACACTTTGAAGGATAATACAGGGTGTATATCTATGTATATATTCCAGTTAGAAATGTGGAAAAGGCCAAAATAGCAATGTCTGCCAAAGCACAACTCTCATGCAATGCAATACAACTTTATTCATTTAGCACCATTTAAACTTCTAAGTAATTGCTTGTAATGAGAAGAGGTAACATTGCATCATGATGTCACAGTTTTTCTATGCACATAAATACTGTAAACTGAGTTTCCAAAAATCTTCCTCCATGCAATAATTAACCAAAATGTAGAGAGAATGTTACATATTCAAAAAGCCAGCATATGGACAAAGACTAAAATGGACAGAGACACAGCTTCTTAGGACAAGAGCCAAAACATAGAACCATCCATTTTAATACACCATCAAGTCCAGGTCCCGTGCACAGCAGTCCCCATCCACACTGGCTGTTGTTACACATTTTTATAAGGCTGTAAGATAGAATAATATATGAGTAGAGAAATAAATCTAACTTTAGAGCCACAAAGTTTTTAATAACAATTTTTTAATCCCCCTGCCTTGTGTTCCTCTGACAAAACCCTGGTGTTCAAAACCTAGTGACTGAATGAAAATTATCTGCTAAAGCACTGGTGACAGCCTGATCAAGAGGCAACATACTTTTGCTGTGTATTTTGAGCTTTTTCATGCTAATGCACAACATTGCAGTGCAGCTGGGTCTACCTGATGCAGTGTCTGTTATCAGGCAAGTCCATTTTGCCAAGCTCCCATCTTCAAGCTCCTTTGGAGCAAGAACAAGAATGAGCGAGACGGCAGCAGGAAGTGAATTCTCATATTGATATTAGCATAAATGCTTCCAGCTTTGGTAGAAGATTTGTTACATCTGGACAGCATTTCTTAATAAATGAAGAACAAATAACAACAGTGAAAGAATTTCTAGTTAAAACAACACTGAGCACCATATCTCAGCTAACTCAGCAAAAATGTCCACCTTGACTCTGGGATAAACTGGATAGATGTTGGAGGTCTAAGCTAACAGAGCCCTTTGTTCATCTTTGATTGGTAATTAAATATATATTAAGAATGATTTGGGGGTTTCGGCAAGTACAGCACAGTTTCCATTTTATTTATTTATTTAACCTTTATTTAAAGGTACAGTGTGTAGTTTTTAGCGACATCTAAAGGTGAGGTTTGAGATTGCAGCACTCCAGCACTCCCCCCTCCCTTTCAGAGAACCCCTGAGCTGCGGTGGCCTTCCCAGGACAAAAAGTGTTTTTTCAACATGGCGTCGTCAACGAGTGTTTCCAGCTACCAGGCTATCAAATATCTCTTTTGATTCACCACATTTGAAAATTCAGAGAGTATTTCAGGTGCGAAAGTCACCACGTAGAATACCAAAATGTGGTCATTTGAGCCATAAAACGCACAGATATTAGGGCTGTCCCGATCCGATATTGATATCGGATATCGGTCAAAAAAACAAATATCGGATTATATCGGCCTGCATCCTAAATCTCCGATATCAGCACTCCGATACAAGCAGTCCATTCTAATATATTTATTTTTTATTTTATTCAGTTGTAGAATATGCTCATGTTTAAGTTCAACACAGTGGTTATTTTGCAATTGGTGAAATATGTTTTTGTTTGATTTATTGTGGTCACTTTTCAGGGTCTTCTAATGTTTTTTATTCATGTTGTTTTAATTGTAGGATATTCTTATGTTTAAGGTTAAAATGTATTTAACCTATTGGTTAATAACAAATGGGTCAGTTTTTCTCATACCTACTATTGCTGACTACTGTTCTCTGTTTGAGTAATCTCACCAGATCAAGCCTTTTCTTACAGTCCATCCTACAAAATAGGTAATAAAAGTCTGTATGATTCCTGCTGATATCGTATCGGATTGATATCGGTATCGGCCAATACTCAAGGCTGCAATATCGGTATCGTATCGGGGGTGAAATAGTTGTATCGGGACACCCCTAACAGATACAAATTTCATCTCGGTATTTCGGACATTCTGTTAAACGCGCCATTATGCTATCGAAGAAACTTCTGGTCAGCTCCAAAACAAGAGCCTAATTTACAAAAGCGTTAAGGAACTAATAGGAGATAATGAAGAATGCTTTTATTTTGAAAATGGGAAGTTTGCTAGTGGCTGATTTTTAGCTGAATGCCGTCTCAAGACGACTTGACATTTCTGATGTTATGATGATTATGATATTGTTACGACCTGACGCTGTTTTCTATTTGAGTCCGTTTTTCCAGTATTTTGTCTGATGACTTTCATTTTGAAGCCTGGGGCCGTATTATCTGATGGAGGTTTTATTGAGCGGGGTTTTTCTGATGCCGTTTGGTCTGAGAAATGACACAGAGGTTTTCCTGAGACCGAGGATGTCCTAAAATGTACACCGTACCAATGTGTACATATGCTACTAAATAACAAATTAGGAGCAAACAATAAAATTAAGGAGTACGGTGAAAATCTTTATCTTTTTCTCATCAACAGCACTATATAGCTTAGTTATCAGCCTATGTTTTGTCTTACTGCCACATAAAGTTGCTTGTGGCCGTGAAATAAGCCTCTCATAGCAGATACATTCTCTGCGTCTTACTCCGACTTCTCCCGAAAGTAAACAAATAAATTCGGCTCCATATAAGAGTACAATTCGACACTTAGTCTTACCTGCCCAGCAAAAAACAGGCAACTTCTGCGTCTGTCTGCAAACTTATCCTTCAGGGACTTCCATCTGGGAAAGGCAGCGCCGATGT
Source organism: Scarus forsteni (assembly GCA_036419115.1). Taxonomy (NCBI): domain Eukaryota; kingdom Metazoa; phylum Chordata; class Actinopteri; order Labriformes; family Labridae; genus Scarus; species Scarus forsteni. The sequence continues at coordinate 22,242,422 of JAZDUH010000451.1, read as the reverse complement.
TGACCCTGTTATTTTTGTCGTAGCCTGTCCCGATTGCGTTTGGCTTCATCCCGTTTTCGTTTCTTTGACAAAGATTCACGCTCCACTGATGGCAAATAGTATGTGTGGTCCTCCATGTTTGTTTGTATTAGCACAGCTGCTTGGTAATCACTCTCTTCTTCTTCGTCTGTTTCACAACTGTGCATTTCCGGTAGGCGTCGACAAAAAAACGCGAAAGCGTATTTTTGTCCGTTCTGGGTTACGGTAGAAAAGATGGCGACGCAAGATGGAAGCCCCCATAAAGGGGTGACCTGCTCCAAGATTGATATAAATGACTTTTTCTAAGGTAATGAAAACAGAACATTAATTATTTAAGGCTGATTAGAAACTACTTTAAATATAATTTTAAATAATATATATTCCATTTTTACCAAGTCTGTTATTTAATTTTTTTTTGTTTAGCATTTAATAATACACACTGTACCTTTAAACAGGAAAGTACCTCATTGAGATTAAAATTTTTTTTTTGCAAGAGTGTCTTGGCAGCACATTCATACAATGTATTTTGGGGGACATTGAACACATGTGCAGCATTATTTTCTTTTTTTTATGACTTACATAATTTTCCCTACATCTAGGTTATGTACATTTAACAACTCTTCTAACCAAAGCTGCTGGTGGCAGCATTTGAAGTATCTCCATTACTCCTCTGAAAGAACACTTCCTTGGCTTTTTCTCTTAAATTCTTCCCCATGATAGCATACAGGATAGGATTCAAAGCACTGTTGGTGAGAGCTAAGCAGGCAGACAGCGGCCTGCAGATGCCCATGACAGTTTCAAGGCCACAGTGTCTGAGGACTCCAGCTCTGTTGAGCTGCTTGACTAAGTCTGCTACATGGATTGGCACCCAGCAGATCAGGAACGCCAGAGGGACTGCAAGCAGCAGAGCGCTGGCCTTCTTCTCAGTTTTCTTTCCATTTATGCATTTATTTAGTGCTTGTTTGATCTTGAAAGTGCAGTAGGAAATGATGGAAACGGGAATGATGAAGTTGAAGAGGATCACCACACCATCATACAGATGGAGTAAAACAGGGTCCGGGAAGTCAGAAATACACATTGTGGTATTAATGTTGGCATGATATTTGACCCTTCTGTACATCAGCATGGGAATACTCATGATCAAACCAAACCACCACACCAGCAGACAGGCCAGTTTTGCAAATTTTGGCTTGCGTATTCTTGTGTCAGACAGTGGATGCTCCAGAGCTCTGTAGCGATCGATGCTGATCAGAACCAGAGAGTAAATGCTGCAGTTGGCGTTCAAGCGGATGAAGGAAATGACTAATTTGCATAGAAGATTTGAAAAGGGCCAGTTATAACGTTTGAACACATTGACTGCCCAGAAGGGCAAGAAAGAGACCAAAAACAGATCTGCAGCAGCAAGGTTGCTCAAGTAGATCTCAGACGCAATGCAGGCTCTCTTGTGGAAGGCGAAAACCACCAGGACAAAGATGTTAAACATGACTCCAAAGGCTGTGATGAGAGTGTAGATGGAAAACATAGTGAACACCCACTCCCTGTGGTTTTCCTGGAGAACACTCAGTGCCATTTGTGGTATTTTGGTCTCTGTATAAAGTGGTGATGCTGAGGTTAGAGGGAGGACTGTGGAAAGATAGAAGACAAAAATGGCTAAAGATTAGGACAAAAAGATACAGTTCAATACTCCTGCCATGATTGTTCTGTAAAACTGAATTTATTACAGTATAACTTACTGTCCAGCAATAAACAATGAGAGCCCCTGTTTCCTTATTTTATTTAAATTCAGTCATGTTTGTATGGCCTATTTTATGAATACATTATCTACCAGGGGGTGGTGGTAGTAAGGGGGTGTGGGTTGGTCAAAAGTACGGCCAACCCAAAAGGTTAAATCAGGTCTGTGGGCCCATTTTTGGATCACTGAAAAAATATTGATTTTATTTTTTTAATATATTAAAAATATTTAGATGGTAATATTCTAATAAGTAAAACAATTATATATACCACTTTGAGGGATCTACACTGTGAGGTGTAAATTTAAAAAAAAAAAAGACAAGTCGGTGGTATAATCCCCCAACTCAACAAACAGGCTGCCCAAATGTGAGAGGACGACACACCGCAGGATATTTAGAGAGAAATGAGAGGAAAGGCATTTGTTTTCTCTTCTTGAGGAATCAAGTTTCCAAGATTTAATCTGAGCTGCCTGCAGGATTTGACCCTTGGCTCAGATCTGAACTACGTGCTGAAACCCCTTCCCATCCACGTGATGGACCAACTTTTTATTTACCACTTTGATTAAAATTTCTTCCTTTAGAGTGAGCTACAATGAGCTGCTCACCATCACCATCACCTTCGCTACTGACCAACTGATATTTGATTGCTCTCCAGTCTCTACCCAGCTGTTTAATTTTTTTGCTTTTGTTTGTTCAGGTGTCCAGGCAAAATAACATCAGATGAATGTTTGTAATTTGTAACTAGCTCGCAGAGTTTCTCTTCAAAACGTTCCGCCATTATTATTTCTTCTTTGTGTATTACTAGAGCTACGTATTGGGTAGTAACAGCAACCCTGCCCAGTGGTACTGTTCTGTTTGGCTGTATCCATAAGCTTTATGAAAATGGGCAGAAATATGGACAAAATGAACACAGAGCATTGACGGAAGGCTCCGTCTGTATTCAGATACATATTTAACGTTTAGCACAAATGGACCTTAAGTGTGAATCCCAGTTGTACCCCTTAGCCCTCCCTCTTAGCCTGTTGTTATGTCTACCCCTTTGCCTTAAAGCTGGGGTCGGCGATTTTGGAAAACTAGCATGAATTTGAAAGTAGCATCTCCTCAGGGCTCCGCCTAGCCCCCCCTCCACATTTACGCACGTGGCTGATATACCCAGAAGACTGATTCAACTTCAAACCCTCAGCACAACATGTTTGTTTTACACTACACCAAGTCATGTCTCAGTCAGTGGTGAGAAAACACCAAACAAACATGTAAAGTCAGTTAGTACTCACAGCCGATGTTGATCAGGGAATAGGTATTTCCTCTGCCATTCTCCACATAGCTGTCAAATCTCCCGTTTTGGCCATGAAACTACCGTATTTTCCGTGTTTTATCCTCTTTTCCACTGTCCTCCTGTATTAGTATTTTCCCGTAAATCTCCTGTGTGATGATATAATAATAAAAACATTCCTCTGCCTCTCCAAACTGAGCTCTGTCTCTAGCCTAAAGGGGGCGGTAATGCTCCAAAATGATGGATGCCAACTGCCATAAAACCAAAGAGAAAGAAGAAGCCTTGCGGGAACGTCCACCTGCAGTAGCCTGGATGGCAGCTATCGCGAGACTAGAGCAGCGGAACAAACTTAGAAAAACAAATAGTTTATTTTAGACTTCTTGTACATCTGTCTTAAAATGTGAGGGATACTGGAGCTTGGTTGGGGTTGTGGGATGGCTCACAGCGGGCTTCCCTGATTTTCAAAGACAAAACTTGAAAGGTAAGCTTTCTCCTGCAGACTCTAATACTTATGAGCTCGGCTACGCACACCGAGTCTGTGCACGCCAGGAACTTGCACTCGCAGCAGGCGGGCAGAATTGCGACGGGATTTGATTGGTTTAAAAACAGGTGTCCCGGCATGATTATTGGTTGGGGTTTTCCCTGTTTTACTCCTGCTGTAGTTAGCAGATATTTTTCGCTCTGTTTTAAGAACACATTATGAGTTGATTACCATCGGGTCATAAAGACCATTTTAACGAGAATTTAAAAAAGTGTATCTAAATCAAATCGCAGACCCTAGCTTTAACTCTCTGTTTTGTGTGCCAAGGGGAAGGGGTGAAAACATGCCCTTTAGAAACAAGACGCCACTCAGTTCTCGTTACTTCACCACCCAGAGCTGCTTGGCAGATGTGACAGTAGTTGTAGCTACATCTTCAAAAGCTAGCTCATTACAATGAGTGCAATATTACAGTTCAAAACATGATTAATAACTACTTCATTATTAAACAATTACCTATAAGTATTCATTTCCTTCAGCCTCCACTCTGCCTTCTTTTCCGTGGGCACAGTGTATTATGGTATATTTCTCATACTCCTTTCTTTCAAGTAAGGTCTTGGTCTGTCTTTGTTTCAAGGGCTGTGCACTAGCCCTTCGTATTAGGCCTTCCCCTTAACCTGATGGAGAACTAGGACACCTTTCACTAGGTGTGAACACAAAAAACAGGGGTTGAGGGGTAAGACCAGGGCTAAGGGGTAAAATTGGGAATGACCTTATGTCTGTGCCACAGTCTGGTCTCTCCTGGTTTATCCCCCATTATCATAGAAACAGCAAAGCCAAATTAATGTCAACTGAATTTGTTTGCATATAATATCATTTTATGTCATAAAATAAGAAATCTTTGCCCTAACTAAAGACAAATTTGGCTGGAAATTGATTAAAGGTATTGTTGTGCGGTTAACTCTTGCTCTTGGGGGGTGTAATATTCTAAAAATTATTACTTTCAGTAACTGCACAGGCGGCTAGGTTACCACTACGAGATCCACTTGTTGAAGCCGAGTGGTTTGTGTCTCAAAAGTCATGCACAGATAGGGTTCAGAATAATAGCACTAATAGAAGCAGTGACAGAGCATGATAGAGAACACTGTCAAGGTCCAAACATGAATTGTAAAAGTCTTTTTTTACTGATTTCATTCACCTTTTAGAAGAACTTGTAAGCCCTTGAAAAGTGATCAGAGTGCAGTGTGTGACATGGACGCACAGATATAAATGCATGAGGATGAAATGAAAACATGGCATCTTACACACCTCTTAGTTTTGGGTGTGACTTTTTTAACATTAGATATCATACATTAAGTTCTTTATCCATGCAGCCAGAAACAACATTGTCACACTCTCCCCTCACTATACACTGCATTATTAGAGCAGGGATTTGTGATCAACTAAAATAACTGTAACATGTCGGACAGCATTTAAAACCTGTCAGTGTATTTATTGAAAGTGTTGTTTATAGTCATGTGAATAGAATTACACCGACTGTAACACTTCATGGCTATTTAAAAAAAATATGATCTCATTTTCATCAAAGCAGTCTAAAAGTTCATAATGCTTTGTAGCTGCAGTTTGATGAATTAATCCTTGTACAGTGCCCAAAAGAGAATGTGAGTTTTGATTTTCTGTTATATCATTCATTAGCAAAATATTTCTACTAGACCTTCTCATATTTGTTACTAATATATTCCCTAACAAGGCCTGTTGGGGAGAGTGAAGAGTCCTGGTGCTCTGGATTTTTTGCATTGTTTATAGATGCACTTTATCCTGCAGAACAAAAAAGGTGAAACACACTAAAGAGCATGTTAAACTCCAAAAAGACTATAGACTCTTTAACCTTTTTAGTCTATCTTCCACTTTATTAACATTTTTGTAACAGTGACAGGATGCTGAATACTGATTTATAGACTCCATCAGGTAGAGGAACATTACTCAGCTTCTTGACAGTTTCATGGAAGAGTTGTTATTCTCTGATTAAAATATTGAACTAAACAGAGCAACTAACAAACAAACAAAAAACAGCAAATTCAGAATATAATCTTTGTCCCTCATATTTCTTCTTGTCCATTCATAACATGACAGTAGTTCATGAATCAAGTCAAAATAAACAGTGAACAAAAGCAGCATCTCAAATGATGCAGTGGGAGCACAGTGGTAAGTCCAGGTGTGCCTTGGAGATTTGTACAATCCAAATTCAATATTATTCAAACTATTTAACAACATAGCAGATTCCATTCACTGGTGCATACATTCTCTTATACACCATCAAATTCTGGAAATCTTAAGAAAAGATGTAAAAATGTGAGGAATCAAGCAGAACTTTGACATACCTTGTTTGTAGATGACTCATTTCTCTTGAAGAAATCCAGATTACGTGTTTAGCACAGACGCATCACACTGATCAATAACCATCTACTACAGTTCTCAGCCGCCTTTGACTCACTCTCTTGAGGGACATGAAATGATGTCACTTTGATGATTGGAAAAAAATATTTACTGATGCATTTCCCTTACCCGTCTCAACTGTCCGTCCCAACTCTGATACTGGTATTAAATATTTTAGTTAATATTTGCTTCTCCTTAAGTAATTGCTAATAAGATTTTAAAGGGAAATACTCTATACACACAACAAAAATACAAAAACAACCAGACCAGCCATATATGGCTTTAACTATGACGTAAATAAAGCTAAGTTAACCTGTGAACCTCCTTAAATGTACAAATTCAAATGATGTCACAGATTTTTTTCTGAACTTTTGTAAATTTAAGCAGGGCAATAGTTGAAATCATGTCACAGGTACACACAAACATCTTAAATGAACAGTTATGTTTTTTTAAGTGGAGTTGCTCAAGGTTTATGGCACTAGTAAATAGAATTGCTAAAAATGGAATCTAGCAGATACTGTAAAGGCAGAGATGCCTCTGAAATGCTCATAATTACCTCACCTTTGGTTAAACTGCACCAAACTTACGATGGCTTGACTAGATACTGCAGTAAAATCTTACCATCATTTCCCATTATTCGACTTAGCCCCTGTGTTTTGAACTGTTTGTGATACAACAAATGGACTATGTATCTGTCCGCCTGCACCACGCTGTTATCAGCCTTTCATACCCCCAGTCTTTAGCAGAAACAACGAACACTAACTCAACTTAAACTGAACAAGAATGAGTGATTTTGACTGAAGTGTCAATGACATGGCGTTAGTTGTGGGTACAAGAGGATATCTTTATGAACCAGAGTGCACCAGGGAAGAACTTTTACAGATGGAGTCATGGTAGAGAGAGGAACAGGAAAAACTGTTGTGGAAATGAGGAGTATGACGAATCACCAGTTACCTGGTGGTGCAGACACATAAACTGTGAGCCTATGTCCATGATCCCAGAGGCCCAGTGCTGTCATGGGTGGGGTTTCTCCTGAGCCAATGGTCCTGATGGATAAATCACCTGAGGCTGATGGAACACAGAACACCCAGGCCACCAGATGCTCTCCAAAAACTCTGGACTTTTAACAAGTTGTTATGTTCATTTTTCATCTTTGTTTTAACATTCATGTTGTTTTAGATACCATATTTTCATTGGGGCTCGAAATCTCTGTCACCAGACAACTCAATCTAGGTTGAATTAGAATGAAAACAGTCATGGCACATCAATGCGACACCAACTCTTTCCAGAAACGAAGAATTTTAAATGGCTGTGCATGGGCTGCAATAACAGAAACTCTCAGTTGGAAGACAGTCTTTCCCATCTTTAAAATGAGCTTTGTGGTAATGATAAGCTGCTAGAGGGCTTCATCTCCATTGCAGCTCAATCTTTTTTATTGTTTTATCTCCTACTTATGCGTGTTTGTTCTAATTATTAACTCTATTACTATTATCATTACTATTGCTATCTTTTTATATTTGTTGTCCTGTTTTTCTGCTTTCTCTCCCCTTTTACTGCCTTTTCTTTCTTTCTTTTTTTTTTTTTTTTTTTTTTTTTTTATGTTTTTAGCTTTTATTTTGGTCCTCATAGTCTTGTTTTATGTTGCAGGATTCTTATGAAATATGAAAAGGGCCTTCATGTGCCTGGAGTCACTGGAGATCACGCCTGTGCATGTTGGTTTTCACCTTCCTTCAGGGTGTAGTTGCACAACCAGTCATTACTGCCTCTTGTGTGTTGCTGTGTTCTGGTGTGGTGTGGACCGGTGTCGTTTTTGTGTCTCTGGCCCCATGGGGTCGGGCCTCCTGTGTTTTTATGTTCAGTGACTGGGCCTGGATTGTTGCCTACTTTTTAATTCCATAAGCACTGTTGATCTGAAAGACACTAGAAGTGGCAATGCTCTCGTCTTGGGTTCTTTTTGTGCTACTGCCTATTTTGCCTTTTGTGTGTATGTGTGAAAGGTTCTTTGACTTGAATTGAACTTTTTGAGTTATTTCCCTCTTTGCTAAAACTCTTGTGCTCTACAGTCTTTTTGTTCCTGCCTGTTTGTCACAGCACTTTGTAAACCCCTGTTTTTAAAGGTGCTATACAAATAAAGTTTATGATATAAATGGAAAATACAGAAATGACCCTGTATTCAGGTAAATTATATTTACATCTACTTTTGCTGACCATGAACTGATCCTGCTGCAGACCTTAACAGCTTATGAGTGCAGAGTAGCGAGTGGTTGGTGGACGGATTTGTAGCCGATACACCACATAGTGTTGGTGTAGTGAGGCAATTACAAGAGTTTTGGTAGCACCATTGACAGCTTTATAGGCTATGCCCAGCTATCAACCCTAATGGGAGAGTTAGGCAGTTACTTCATCTGCAGTTATTTTCACTAGTGCCACAGACCTTGACAGACTCTACTTAAAATAACCTGAACTATCCATTTTAAGGAATGAAAGTTTATGCTAAATTAACAAAAAGAAACATCTACAAACAAAATAAAAATCATTTTTTTAAATAAAATTTTAAGGCTGTATAATATACACAAAGTAAGTGGGTCAATGTTATCCGGATAGCCCACAGAAATAAAGCCTTTTGTGTATTAGAATATAAAAAGCTCATTGATGAGTCACAACAAATAACAGTTAAAGAGGAAGAATCAGTTAAAATCAGTCTGACTGCAATAATATTAAACCCACCAAGAGAGGGAAATCATGAGAGGAACAGATGTTGCTCTCATAATTCCCTTTGGCTAAAAGTAATAATAAAGAAGTAGAAGTAATGAGAATAAAAATAATGTCACTAATAATATCAGAGTTTGAAGAAAACCATTGATGGACAATTAAAAACCAAAAGATTTCAAATTTAAAAAGTCTTAATGCAAAGACCAAGGTAAAAAAAACAAGTTTTTCATCCCTCTTTCTACCTGTGACTTAATATGCAAAAGTTCTTACGCAGTGTTCTCCGGTTGACGATATTTTTCTGTGCCCATGACTAATGGCATGTTGCTGTTGTTACTAGAGTTGACATTGAGCATTTTGCACAGCTAATGAGAGGACAGCAATGCACTGTTGATGGAGGGATACACAACCCCCACATCGCAAAACCAAGAAGTCTAAACACAGAGGCTTTGTTGAGGAAAAATTGAACACTGCAAAGAATATTTTTGTAGGGTCCAGATTAGAGCTGAAACGATTCCTCGAATAATCGCGAATATTCGATTACAAAATATCTTCGAGGCAAACTGTGTGCCTCGAAGCCTCGTTTAATATATAATTATACATATAAAATATATATCTGGACTACTATACAGTGCACGGTGTTTGACATGGACGGTCATTTCTGTGGCACAACGCGCCTGCTATCTCTGCTGCTGCGCGGCTTGTAAAAGAGAAGAGAAAAGAGAGGGACAGAAAGGAGAGAGTCTGCAGAAGAAATGGCAGAGAGTGTCCCAAGTGTGTGGTCACTACAAGAGAGGACGAAAAGAAAACTTGGGCTGTAGTCAACCAAAGAAATTGTTGGTCGACTAAAACACAGCAATTGTCGACCAAAAATGGTTCAATGCCCCCCCCCCCCCCCACCCCGTATTTCACCCCTGTGTGCGCCTCTTTCCCTCCTTTCTTTATCTATTAACTCGGAAGCTTTCTATTTTTTACTCCCTCGTATTTCGCCGTTAGCGCATGTGTAATTGTGAGGCGCGCTGGCACTGAATATCCAGAAAATTACTGGAACCTGGATATTCATGGGACTCTTTTCGTGTTTCCACACAGTTTCATATTAACCACATTGTTCACTACAACAGACACCTTTTCTGCTGGAACTTTGAAGGGATCGGCAACTTCATATAATCGTGCAGCGATGTGTGCGCCTCTCCTTTTTTTTCTCTCAACACAAGACTCCTTGCTTTCCAGTCTTCATCGATGAAATGGGTAGTCACTTTCATATAGGGGTCCATTCGAAGAGATGTACACATCTGTTATCTTTATGTATTAACTCGGAAACTTCCTCTTTTTACTCCCTCGTATTTTGCAGTTAGTGCATGCGTAATTGTGAGGCGCGCTGGCACTGAATATCCAGGTCACAATGTTTTTCTTGGCCTTCCACAAGACCAATGGGCCCCATATCCTGAGCAATAAAATAGACAATTCCTTCTGTGATGTCGTCTTTGCATTTGGGTGTTTATATGAGGCATAAAATCCAGCACGGACTGGGTGAGGGATGCCGCTGTTGCAGTGGGCAGGTGCGCATGCTGCTATAAAACAAACGATTATTAGACTGGAATATTGAAATGTTCTTAAATAAAAATATTGAAATGAACGATAAATACATTAAATGGTGCTCTGAGACAAGATGTTACCTGTGAAATGGGGGTGCTCAGAAAATATCCCCATTTCACTTGATGCGTTTCTCCTGATGAAATGAACTGCAGGGGAAAAAAATAAATTGACACATTTGGTTGACCAATTAGAATTTTGGTCGACTGAGCACGCATTGACCAATTAGTCAAGCAGTCGACTTGGACTTTACAGCCCTAAAGAAAACACAGTGCAGTGTGTCTGATGTCAAACGGAGTTTGCTTAGCACGTAGCTTAGCGTGATAGCACGTCGTCAATGCTGCTGCTCGTCAACAGTAAACATGTGGTCTGTGCGTGAAGTCTGCACTCCGCAGAGCGACACAAGGATGACGCTCATGATACATCAGCAGAAGCAGCTAATGTGATCAATAACTGAGATATGGGCGAGTAAATAACCTACCTTGATTATGGCTCTGTGTAAAGGCTGGTTCAGAACGTAAATCAATGTGGAGGCTACTTGCCCAGAATTATGTGTATTTTGTGAACATATTTTTCACATCCAATAACTTTACATTTAATTTGATTGCAGAGAGTAGAACAGGAAACACTGACAGTGAGTAGAGGAAGCAGTTGTAGGGAATGCTTTCATATGTTATAGAAATGTACATTAGCTAGTTAAATGATCTTAGTATCTAAGTATGACTTTATTTGGTCCTAGAAATAAAGCAAGCAAAATAAGATCATTAATATGGTGCAGTAGTAAAGGCAATAATTTAGCAAAAAGAGACAAGCATGAACACAAAATAAAAATAACCATACTTAAAAAAAATACTGAAAAAAGCAAGATATGGCCGAGAGTAAAAATAAAAGTATAGATTTTGATTTTGAGATCCCATTTATGCTCAGAATGTACAAAATAAGAAAAATTATGTGTTAATTTAAGTGACCTGGCTTTTCTGTTTTGTGTGTTACTAATAATAATAATGTAAAGTGATTCAATGTAAAAAAAATAAATAAATAGTAGTGAGCGCATTGTAACTGTTATCCGATTACTCGAAAAAAATTTTTTATAGAGTAATCTATTACAAAAAGATTCGATAGCTGCAGCTCTAGTCCAGATAATCCAATGTTGCTTTTATGATTCATCCCATAAGCGGGGTACTTAGGAGGCTTTTGTTGGCATCACTGACTGCTAAGATATGTCCAGCTCTGTATACAGCTATCTCTCCTGGGTGACTGAGCTTGCTGTGTGCTAGAAATTAACATCCAGAATGACTATAAGGTAAAGGACTTATGTTGAAGAGTAGCATACAGTAGCTACTGTTACATTTGGTTAAATTGATTTGAAAATGAGAATTAATGATAAATGATGTATTTTCTGTTGATGATGGGTGGGGGCAGAGTACTGCCCCGAGAAGACGTAGAGCAAACATGAATCTTAAACTCTGACTTAGAAGTAGGAGGCAGCTTCATTGTTTTTATTCTATCAAATACTCTTTATCAAAGCTATTCGTTAAGCACTGTGCAAAAGTCCATGTCCAAAATGTCCAATGATGATAATCATTCAAATAAGTTGTTTCCGTGCCAATATTCTTAAGATGATTTTTTCTGGTATTTGTTTTCTTGAGATGGTAGATTGACATCATTATCACTGTACACCTGAAGGGGTTGTCCTGCTGATTGAGTCTTTAATCTGGAGACTCATATCAGATTTTGTGTTTCTCGGGAGGTGAGGTTAGCTGTCATGGTAATGCTCTCTGCATCAGTGTTCTCAATGAGGATTTGAATGTTTCTCATAAAATCAGCTGTTGCTAGTTACAGATCTAAAATGAATGAGTAGTATGGATTATTATTTTTTTTTTGGCAGAGCTTGGGAGGGATGTGATATCAGATCTAAGAGCCACCATTTGCTGCTGATATATTGTGTCTATTTTATCAGTTACTAATTTTGTATAAGTTTCTAGATTTCTCAATAATGTTTATATCTTGTGAAAATACAAGCACAACAGGCACCAGAGGCATTATTACATTGACAGTGCAAAGAGTATCATTTGAAACTCTTTTATCCTTTATCACTGGTGTAAAAAAGTCAACAAACTAGTCAATTCCAGTGCAAGACCTTATATTTAAACAACATGTTTTAATAGAAATGTCTCTGTTGGCCAAAGGCTCAAAGCAAAAGGGTTGTGCAGGCTTAGGTTTATCCTGATTTGGTTCCAAATTTTCAGTGATGCCACAACAACAGTGTTGGGTCCTCCAGATGTTTATGGTAGGGGTAACTGGGGGCGAAATGAAATGCAGTGAGAAGAGTGAGGATACACTTTTCAAGTTTACCCATGCAGGAGGGGAGCCATTGCTTTCCCCCATCAAATAGAGGACTTTTTGTATTGTTAAGGCCCAGTAGTATCTTCTAAAGTTTGGTGTGTTAGTGCTAGTGAAAGTGGAAGAGAAGTTTTAGAAGAACGAGCATTTCAACTAAGATTATCTGACCCATAAAAAGTAAAGGTTAAACTGACCAGTGATCGAAGTCTGTTTCAACTTTCTCTATGACAAGTCGAAAGTTTGCACTAAACACGTTGGCTATAAATGAGGTAATGGAGATACCCAGATAGCAGAGCCTGTGGTGGACCTATTTCAATGAGTTCAGATTGTCAGGGAGCCATCTAGCCAATGGATTAACAGGAAGTAGCTTACTTTTCTAACAATTGAGTTTATACCCAGAGTATGTACCAAACCGTTCCAAGATTTCTAGTATTATAGGGACTGATTCAGTTGGGTTTGGAATAAAGTATATAAAAGCAGGTCATCTGCATATAAGGAGACCTTATGTACTGTGGTCTGTTGAGTAATGCTGACAAAACCCCTCTCAGAGCGAAACAACAGGGCCAGAGGCTCTTTTGAAATGGTGAAGAGAAGTGGCAATAGGGGGCAACCTTGCCTCCTGCCTCTTTTAAGAGGAAACAGAGTTTAGAGCCTGTGGTTAGTTTGCACTGAAGCTGCAGGGAGGAGCACAGCAGTCTGACCTTCAAGATGAAAACCAAATTTACACATTATGCCATATGGTACTCCCACTTAGCCCTATCGAAAGCTTTTTGGCATCTAGGGAAACCACCACCTCTGGTGCTAGGTGAGTGGAAAAAGTTCAGTGGGGAGTCTAGTATCATGGTAAGATTGACAGCTGAGCATTAATCCAGTTTGATCTTGGGAGATAATCAAGGGGAGTACTTTGTGTAAATGAAGGGTGAGGACTTTGAAGAAAATTTTAGTTCTGTAACTGCTGCACATTGGAGGGTCTTTCTCTTTCTCTAAAATTAGGGGTATTGAGTTTCTGAACAGGGTGCAGAGGAGACGGACAGTGAAAAAGTCTTGTTATATACACCCCTGAGGATAGGAGCAAGGAGATGGCTAAAAGCTTTATGGTATTCTGCGGTTAAACTGTCTGGCCCAAGTTATTTGCTGTATTGTAATACATACAGAGAAGTGGTAAGCATGGATATTTCACTTAAATTGGTATACAGAGAAAAGGGTATTGTATGCAGTATTAGGTCTATTTTAGTTCTAAAAAATGTTTATCTATATTCTCTTCCCATTATACATTTCAGATGCTGCATACAATGCCAAGAAAAAATATGTGAAGGTCTATATTTGACAAAAAATGCTGTAAGGATCCTGTGAGACAGTTTGATGTTATTTTTTAATGTAATTTAGCGATTGTGCTTTTCCTACAAAATGACCCCTGCTCTACTTGCTTATACTGACTGTTAAAAAGAGAAGTTACCTGACATACTGTATAAAACAGTTTCACAGTTTATGAGCAATTGAAATTACTTATTTGACATATTTCTTACTGTAGTGGGTATGCTCCGTTAGTCAGATGTTGTTAAAAAATGGATCTTAACGTAAAGGACCTCCCTGTAAACCAAGATTTTAAAAGAATGGGACAGTACCTTCATTCATCATGGAAAGTTTCATCGTGTCCGTAAATAACAAATTTCCATTCACTGAATAAACATATTTGATGCTACATTGATGTTATCTGTAGCTCAGCACATGTCCTCTTTCCAGTCACATTTGAATATTTATTCAGATAATCAAATGATTTCAGTTTGTACTCTGAGTTAATCAACAGCAGCATGATTCTCAGAGGAAAACGGAGTGATACATAACACCTTTTAGAGAATACTGCTATAACCTGCAGGTGCAGACTGTTCAAGAACAACATCGTCTACATTCAGTTTATCCAGTTGGTCAAAAGTTGAATGAGGAGGTTTCGTTTTTGAAAGATAATCAGAAAAGATAATAATTCATAGAAAGTGAAAATACAGTACAAAAATACAGTAAAAATTTACAGGCACAGATCCATCCATAGACTCCTAAACAGAGTCAATAAGACTTGATGAGTTTGTGGTTTAACGGAAACATCAACACTGTTTCCACATCTTATGCTCATACTCCTATTAATGCAGTTACTGTAATGTAAGGCCATTTCCTTTACAATTGACCACAGCCTTTTAGTGCTGTTTAATAATGTAGTGTTTTTATTACTGTGCTATGTTTGAGAGCATTTTTGATAAAATACAAAATTTTTCCTCAGGGTTTCCAGATGTTAAGAACCACCCCCCAAATGTACTTTTAGTGCTGCTGCCTTGAATTGACCTTTCCATGTTGCTGACAACCTTATCAGGTACGAGCCATGACAGGTTTGAGACAAGAATGCACATAAGAACAAATAAGTGAAGTGAAAGTGTATATTATTTAGAACTGGATTATGGGATTAAGGTCAAAAGAATTATGGAAATGATAAGAACAATGTATGTCAATTGTTCCCATCTTCTAGGAAAAAACATTGTCTTTACTGTGTAATATGTCAAATGATCCAGTGAGACATTTTCAGGTATGTCCTCTTTGACACTTGGCTTCATAGCCATTAAAGATCCCATATTATGCTCCTTTTCTGCTGTGTAATATGGATCTTTGTTGTCTTCATGAAGCCTTAGTAGCATGCTTTGGTTTAAAAACCTAATAAAACAAAGCACAGCAGCATTGTTTCCAGGCTCTCACAGCCCCTCCGTTCAGAAAGGTCTGATTTTGTGGGCGTAACTTGATATGTTAATGAGCTGATACCGCCTTGCACTTCCGCGTTGGCACAGTGCGCATGCGTGTAACCGTGGTGACAGAGCCCTGTGAGCGACAGGACATTGCTACAGGAGCACGTCTGCAGCACTTAGCACTTTAACTGAGTCAGAACCCGGATATAAAGAGGAACCAGGAGAGAGTTGTATTGTGATGGGAATTTTTATTATAAGACATCCGGCTTCAAGCCCAGGAAGGTCCCCTACCTGTCAATGTCTTCACACTTCTTTCACCAGAAACCCATCACCTTTTGCTTGCTGACATCCTGCCAGACCTCTCCTTTTGTCCCCCACACCAAGCCATCTTTTGTTTTCCCCCTCAGACTGACCCCAAACACCCATCAGTGACATCTCCATTTTAATTGTATTTCCTCGTCTGCTTACATGCCTGCCTGTTTACCATGCCTCCCTGTCTCGACGTAAGTCCCACCTAAACCCTCCATCCTGTGTATTCACTCATTACTTAAACCCTGAGCAGTCTGGGCTCAGGGGTTCATTCTCCATTATCTTGATTGTTGATATGTTGAGTGAGCCCCTTTGCAAAGGAATAAAACTCTTGTCTGCCGGCAGAAGTCTCTATTTCATTTTTCACCAGAAACAGGAAAAACCTCCATGACAGAGTTGAGGACCAAGGATAAACCGTTTTTTTTTTCAGTGGTCTGTATATAAAGTTTGTTTTTTCAGTGCTAACATGTAAACGAATTAAAGTTGTTCTGCCATTCCTCTCCCCCTCCCCCTCCCCCTCCATTTGTTGTTGTCGATGTGAAGCGTGTGGCTGTTAGCAGACGTGCAGTGCTTAGACTGGCGTGAGATAGAGTCTAGTAATGAGTAATGTAGAGTGAGCGGGTTACTACAGAGACATAAACCCCGACAGGATTAGCTAAAACCCCGACGTGAATTCACTTTCACTTCTAAGTAACACTGTACGGGCCGTTGCTACTGACAGAGAAATAACAGAGAGAGAGGGGGTCTTCTCTGTTGTTGCAATGTGTAAATGTCTGGCTCTTCAGGGCCGATCAGAGCAACAGTCTGTTTTACAGAAATAACATTAGTAATGTGACTGACCCATCAGAATACAGCACTTAATAGAGCTATATCCTTTATTGCATGATAGTAATGTGCTGCCACTGAGGACGTTTATTACCTGTAACTCTAAGCAGCCAGCACTTTTCTGTGAACCTTATTTTAAAAGGTTATTTTCTTTTCTATATGCCACACAGTAGCTGTCCTAAAAACCTCTTTACTTGCATAATTGTATGTTATTATGACACAGCTTTGTGTATATTCTTAAACAGTAACAGGACATGATTGCTTATCTAGTACATTTTCTTTATATAAAATTTCTATGAACATCCTGTTTTCACTCTCGTCCTACATAGGTGCTCATGTGGCAATTGTTAAAATGCCCAGAGCCTGAAAATGTCTGTTGCATGGAGATACCAAAGTTATTTAGAAAAATGAGTGCTAAATAACAATTTAGTACATAACTTTTCCTGTACTACGTCACTGACTTACCCGTTTTAATTAACTAGGTTAGAGGAAGACTACATGAACTCGCAGACCCACCATCCTCAGACCTCTATGCTTGAATGTGTTTTTCACTACAACATGCTTTCTATATTTATAGAGCAGACTATGAGCCTTTACATCTAAGAGGAGTAATGCATAAGTATTATGATATAAACGCTTCCATGACTGTTGAACAAAAATAGTAAAGATTAAAAGTACATTGCTGTTTCCTCCTTCTTATTTTTTTCTTTCTTGTTATTTACGTATTTACATTACATGTAATATATGGAAAACTGAAAACACACAAAACAGTTCATGTAGACTTTTTATTGTGAAAAATATTTTTACATATAAAAACACCAAATGTACCGGCTGGTACTGTAGACATTTTACATAAAGGAAGTAAAAAAGACATGAAAAAAGAAAAGGAATTTATAAACACAAACCATAGAACCATATTGATGAAAAAATGAATATATACATGAAAACACCTATGTAGCGATTATTTTCTGGATATTATTGGATATTAATTAAAGAAATTAATATTCATTTAATAACCAGGTTTGCTCTTATTAATTAAAGGGGCACAATCCTTTTTATACAAAAAGGCAAAATTAACTTAATTGATTGATTTATTAATTATTTCATTTAAATTAGATAAATCAATTAAGTCAAACTTATCAGTTTAATCAATCTCAAATCTAAAGACAGAACTCTCATGCAGTGATGTCAGTCTTCCAAATAGAATACCAACAGACAGAACTTTAAATATAAGGGTGATTTATTGAAATGAATATATAAGACAAAATAACATAAAATAAACACTTAAGGAGGAATAAATGTCAGGGTTATACTGAATCAATGATGCTGTCAATCAGGGAAGAAGATATGAACCCTTAAAGAACACTTAAGCATATGGAGTGGTTATAGAGGATTAATTTCCAAATTAACCTACTTTTGAAAGGTCAAAAGGGAAATTTTTGTTGAATTGACCAAGACACACTCAAGCCCATCTGAAAGAAGATAGAACCGCCTCTTGCGAGTGTCGTCTGGGTAGGGCCTCATCTGGTCCGAGCTACTGGAGAGCCTTGGACGGTTCTGGTTCTGGGTGTCGTCCCAGAGGGTGAAGTCCACACTCTAACCAGCGCGATGGATCCAGGGAGGTGGCTCCGACGTGAGCAGGTTTGTCCCAGGTTTCCCAGGAGAGAAGTCTTAGATTGAACTGGCAGGTTCTGTTCAAGGTGAAGCTGGGGCTTGAGACGTTGGTGTCGCGATTGTAAAAAAAAAATTGATTTTTAACTAATTCCAAAAATTAAGAATTCGTTGCCCAGACGAATACTATTCTGAAATTAATAAGGAAAAGTCCATTTACTATGAAGTAAATCTTTGAAGTCTTTTATAGCTTACTGGCTTTTATCGGTGGGCATGTCACAAAAACTTAGACAAAAGAATTAAGGAAAAATATGTGAGCCGAAAATCAAAGAAGCTCACAGAAGTGTGATGAAGAGGAATAGGAGGAGGAAGAGAGGACAAGACCAAGCAGAGACGAGAGGAAGAAGACCACATGTCTCTCTGGTTTTAAGCTACTCACAGGGGGAGGGCCATTAGATGAGTAACAAACTTTAAGAACTTTATATTTGGCCAAAATTAAGTTGTATTTTGATTAAACATCCAATATAAGCACTCCAACTGGATAGGAAATCTCATGGTGATCAATTTAATACCAAATACTATATATGTAAAGTATAAGAAAGAATTAAACAATTCAAATCTTATTAAACAGTCAATAAAACAAAACAGATGTGGTTAACTTAAGACATATAACTAAACATGCCTTTGGGATAATATGCTACCAAATCTTAAGGTGTAGAAATCCTATTATAAGCATTCTTCAATAAAACAGAGTGACAATCCAACTTTGTCATAACTCTGGTATCTTTAGAGCTAAAAACACACAAGTCACGTCATTAGAGAGCATTTGACATAACAGGATAAAACATCACATTGTTAGATGTCCATTATTTCATTTAAAGAGTTTAAAAGTTTTGTGGTTTTCTGTGCTAGACAGAGACCACATCTAGAGCAGATAAGGAAGAGCAGACGAGGGGTCCAGAATGGCCAGGGAGGTCAAAGGTCAACTTAGATGCCACCTAAGAATTATTTATGACTTGGGAACGAACTCTCTTCGAGCACATTATTAGGTCTCAACCAATCAGAAGTGAACACATCAGATGTCGATGTCTTCTTTTGGTAGTCATCAGGGGGTAAAGGCAGGCTTGATGGCGCCAGATGTCTGTAGGAGTTTTACGATCATGGTATCCGTGAAGACAGAGTCCAGGGAGGAATGTCAATTTAGTGTTTCTATAAATTGATCAGTTTCATCTTGCTACACCTATGAAAGTAACCCTTAAGTCCTGACAAAATCTTATGTCCAGCCCTTACAGATGCCTGGCCTACAGAGCCTTTGTCAGCTGATGCTGCCTGTATTGTACTGCAGAGTTTCCTGATGCAGAAGACCAGTATGAGGGGTTCAGCACTTCCTGGTATTTGGAAAAGGAGCATATGGTCTGGTATTTTCTGCAGCTCCTTCAGGTGTGAAGCAGGGTGCTGGAAAACCTTGTCAAAGACAAGGTCCAACAGTGCATCTACATGATCTGAAATGCAAGACACAAAAATATATGTTTACAATAGGGCTGGGTTAAAAAAATCGATTTAATCGATTTAAATCGATTTCCTTTACCTGGTTCATAATCGATCCATTAAATCCAAAGATTGATCTTTTAACATGGGTATTTTTTCTTCTTCTTTGGATGTGCAGAGAAGCAGCCTGTGGTATCAACCCAGACTGAATAAATATCGAATTGAATCATGAATCAAATCAATTTGAGACCTTGTAATATCGAATCGAATCGATCCAGAAAATCTGAATCGATACCCAGCCCTAGTTTACAAGAAATGGCACTAAAACCAAAACACCTCACTGCAGTGTTGTACTCTTTCTTTCATAGTCTTTTATTGACACAATGTCCTTAAGGATTATATATTCTCAATTCCATCTTGATAACATTTTATTCCAGTTTCCTTTATCTTCTAGGATGTACAGCAAAGCACTGGCTTTGCTGTATATCCTTTCTCTTTGGATTTTGAGAAGCTGACTGTAACCAGCGGTTCACCATCAGAAGATGTTGCCTGAAGTCGACCACCATAGACACAAGAAAGAAAAATATTTAACCTGTTAGTGCATGAAAACACAAATTATAGCCATGCATTTTTACCTCTTTTGTTGATAAAATGTTTATATCACGTTGTACTAAAATCTAAATAAATTACATGAGATGTTACAAATAGTTATTGTTAGTCATTAAATACATTAGGTGTTAATGACAACTGATAATTCAGCTGAGGACCTTTATTTTTATCAATTATCTGACTATTCATTTGTTTTTTTGTGATATTTTTTGATAATTTTGATTAGACACATGTATCCAAAGTATGTCTCAAATAGGTACAACAGGCTTTTCAGGGGTTAATGAGTTTTTACTTACAAATGTCACATTATGTGATTATGTGAATATATATTGTTAGTAAATAAAATGGGAGGAAAATTAAATCAGACATCTTTTTTGCCTCCCTCAGTTTTTCGTAAATCACTGACGTGTTAGTACTTGTAACTTATCCTCCTAGTCATACAGCTCGTATGACAGCAGATTCTGTGGGCATTTCTGAAACTTTCAGAAATCTGATTAAGTCAGTTTGGTGATAACGACAGAAGTCAGAAAACCCAGTGATCACATCTGCAGATACACTGATCTGAGCCGACATGACTGTAGTTATATACTCTCCCTGTTATCAGTATTTACATGATCTGCTGCAAAACACAAAGAAACACAGCCTTCACTGATCGTTTCCCTCGTCCACAGTTTAGACACAAAAGGAGTTTTGATACTTTATGAGATAATTTATCAATTACATGGCCTCAGTGCCTTTACATTGCCTGTAAAGTCCTCATGTTTAGAAAACAGCGAAGCTCATTTATCGTAACATTACAGGCCAAAACAACAGGCTACCTGCAGCTAAGCTTAGCCTCCTGAAGCTAACACAGAGACAGAGGGGACATGTGTATGAGGAATAATAATATTCATCTGGCTGTTAAACCCCCCTTTGACTAATGTGGGAATATTCATATATCTAAATCAGATTAAATTAGTTTGGTGATTACGATGCTGTGGCCACAAACCCAGTGATCTCATCTGCAGATATACTGATCTGAGCCAACATTAGCCTAACATGTTATATAGTTTCCCCTGTAGTTATTGGTGTTTACATGATCCGCTGCAAAACACAAAGAAACAGCCTTCACTGGTCGTTTCCCTCGTCCACAGTTTAGACACAAAATGAGTTTTGATACTTTATGAGATATTTTATTGATTACATTGCCTCAGTGAGAGCAGCAGGCCTCATCCTCAGATCGCTGTACATCTAACAGCAGCCAGCAAAGGAATAGACAACAGAGACTAATACTACGGCCCAGAAAAGACATGACTGTAAATTCCTCATGTTTAGAAAACAGCGAAGCTCATTTATGGTAACATTACAGGCTAACTGCAGCTAAACTTAGTCTCCTGAAGCCAACACAGGGACAGGGAGGACACTGAGGAAAAGCTCTTACAGCTGCTCCACTTCCCTCTGCTATTAGCAGCTCGTAGCAATTAGCAAAATAACAGCACACGGCATTTAATATACTCACATTTCCAGGGTCCGAGGTTTGTTAGCGGATGGTTGGCAATGCTCCTGGATTAAGGATCAGTCATTTGCTAGCCCTCTGTTGTACTTTCCGAAGTTTGCAAAGCAGTCGGCCGTGAAGTGACTAGCACACATATGCACGTTTTTACTGAGTCTTGATGGCACATTTCCTTGATAGATGAACTCCAGCCACTTATTCTTTAGGTCAGGGGTCATCAACTATATTTGTCAGAGGGCCAGAATATTACCACACAGTCACCTTGGGGGCCGGACCCTCAAATAGTAAAAAATAAATAAATAAATTTTGGCATTACCTTATCATTTAATGTCTATTGTCTATATTTTTTCCTTTTTATTGCAAAAAATGAAGGCATTTTAGCCTTTATTAGTCAGGTTCCTCCCACCTTTACCACAGTCAACCGCCAGGAGTGATTTAGATAACTTGCCTCCTCAATTAAGTCAACTTTATTAATAGAGCACTTGAGAAACATACACTGCGGAAGTGAAAAGGAAAAGACAGGTAAAATGGCACTCAAGGGCCATGAAATGAAAAATTAATCTGGAAAATAGAACTTTTAGTGATGACCGGACTGAAAAGTACGCGTTTATCATGCCAGCCTTCCAAAATGCGTTACCTGTATGCCTCATTTGCAACGAAACTGTTGCCGTCGCAGAAGAGTATAATCTACACCGTCACCACAACACCAGACACACAAATTTCAAGGATTCATATCCTGAGCAGTCTGAGGCCCGTCAGAGAAAAATTTCCACATTGAAATCTGCTTACTCCCGTGCAAGTGGCATTATTACTCGCACTTCAACTGATCAAGAGAGAGCAACATGTGCATCTCTGCAGGCTGCCTGGGTGCTTTACAAACACAACCGGCCTTTCACGGAAAGTGAGGTTTTAAGGAGTGCATGGTAAGCGTTCTGGAGGAACTTGCCACCGACAAATCCATGGACAGAGTTATTGCATCTGTCAAACAAATATCTCTCTCTGCTGCGACTGCTGCACATCGTGTACACGTCTTGGCAGAGCATGTCCAGCAAGCTGTCATTGATGGAATCATGGAAGCCAAATACATTTCGTTGGCTATTGATGAATTAACTGACAACACGGATATTTCATAGTTGTGTGTTTTCGTAAGATACTTTGATGGTAAAGATTTCCAAGAGGAGCTGCTGGCATTGTGGAGGACAACACTGTTGCTGACATGTTCTTTGGAAAACTAGAGGATTTTTTTAAAAGCCATGGATTGTCGCTGGAGAAAATCAACCTGATAGTGACAGATGGTGCACCTGCCATGATTGGCAAAAACAAGGGTCTGGTGAGCAGAATAAAGACTGTCGCTCCTAAAACTAACGCACTTCACTGCATTATCCATCAAAGCGTGCTGTGTGCAAAGCTAAATGGGGAGCTCAAAGAGGTGATGGAGAAAACAATGAAAATCATCAATCACATCAGAGGAAAGTCAAGCACGCAGCACCGCCTGTTCTGCAAATTTGTGCACGAATCCCAGGCTACTCATGATGACCTGTTACTCCACAATGACGTGCAGTGGCTCAGTAAGGGCAAAGCACTGGAGCGCTTCGTTGAACTCCTTGCCCAAGTAGTAGATTTTTTGGAACAAAGTAAATCTAAAACGGCAGCTGACCATCTCTGCATCATGCGAAACAGAGAATATATGTGTAACGTTGCGTTTTTAACAGACATTTTCCCCCATTTGAATACACTTAATCTCCAGCTACAAGGAAAAGAAAAAACAGTAGTGGATTTGGTGGAGAGACTTGATGCCTTTAGGAACAAGCTTGATCTGTTCCATGCAGATTTGTTGTCAGGGAGGCTGCTGCACTTCAACACTCTGAAGACGGTGGGAGAAAGCATCGTAACGGACAAGATGAAGACATTCATCACACAGTTAAAAGACAACTTCTCTGATAGATTCAATGACTTTCTCATTTCCAGGGATGTCATTGAATTGGTGTGTGACCCATTCACCATCAGCCCAAGCGGAGAATTCTCCACAAACACAGTGAAAATGACGCCGTTGTATGAGGCGGCCATTCAGAGCGAGCTGGCTGAAATCCAGGCCTCAGGTGATATAAAGGCTGCTCTCCGTGGTGAAAGCCTGAGCGCATTTTGGGTGTCTTGTCCCGAAGACTATGGCACATTGAAGACTCCGGCTATGTATGTGCTCACCATGTTCGGCTCAACCTACACCTGCGAGGCTGCGTTCTCCAAGATGAGCTCGATGAAAACACACGAGAGGAACCGACTGTCAAACCAGTCTTTGGAGGACTGTTTGCAAATAAGTCTGACAGCAGCCAAGCCTGATGTCAAAAAGCTGGTGTCAGAGGGGAAATGTAAGTTCAGCCATTAGTGTGAGTAGCCCTTTACAGCAGTGAGATTTGAAATAGCAGAGCTCACTTGATGTTTTATTTGATGTGTGGACATTATTTGTGACCTGTTTTGTTCTGGTACAAGGTTTGTATTTATTTGCCATGCTATTTTAAGTTATGCAAGTTGGTTTTTCCTCCTTTTTTGTTCTGAGTTTTAAGTTTGTTCTTGAGACTTGTAATAAAAAAAAATGTTATGTAGGGGCATGAGGAAAAGTTATGTTAAAAAAGAACTTTGTGAATCAATAAATGTTAAACAGTGAAGAGAGTCTTTATTTCAGAATGTAGCCTAAATAGAGTCATAATGGTTACTGACAGTTAAGAGTCTCAATTGTTGCTGTTTTCAGTTGCTTTGATAGAGTGGATCGCATGATGTTTTTTCTTTGATCATCACAATTTTGGAATCCAGTAGTGGGCCGGATTGGACGGCTCGGCCGCCAGTTGATGATCACAGCTTTGGGTCTTCCAAGATGGGAAGCTTGTGCAAGGAAGTGCGTGGCTTTTTACAGCCAACAGCACTGCAGTAGTAGCTGTTCAGCTTAGGCATTCTGAACTACGATCTCTCACTGCAGGTAAAACCATCATGGCTGCTCTTCATACAGCAATCTCTTCGGCAGCAGGGAGGGGAGTGGGCAGCGAGGGGGGTGGGGGTGTCTGCTCCGGTGGACCAATCAGGTCAGACTTGCTCCTGATTGGTCAAAAAAGGTCCACTGTGAAGTCGGCTACCGGCCAAATTCGAAACAGCTCGTTGAAGGTCAGGATTTTATATTCACAAGCACTACTACATACAGGTTTTGTCATTAAATAACACATTTTGTGGGCTGAGAGGAAAGCCGCAGACCCAAAAATTTCCCCAAAAGACTTAATAAAGTGGTTTTTGCATAATATGGGCTCTTTAAAAAGGAAATAAACCAAACCTTCAGTCATTTGATGAATCAGTGGGGAATAAGACCATTTGTATTTGGTCAAGCAGCCTTGGGAGAAATTTTTGGAGGAATGATAAGGCCTAGACATAAATTTGAAAAGCTGACCATCACTCCTAGTCCACTAAAATGATTTCATATAGAGGGGTAAAGATTACTTTATATGTTTATTCAAGAGCAGACATTACATGTTTCCCTATAAGGATACAATCACTCAGGGATCACTAGAAGGGTAATAGGGATGGGTTAGAATTTTTTTGTTTTAATAGTGCTCAAGGACATTGCTTTTGATTTTCTTAAACTTATTGAATAACCAGAGAATGAACCAACCATTTAATGGTCTCAAGACAGTGAGGACATCATAAAGAGTAATTCTACCTGAAATAAAAAGGCCATGAACATTGTTTTTTAAGCTTTGACAATGGGCTCTTTCACCAGCAGTTGTAAAGAAAGAGCAACTTTCTCTTGTTTCTCCTACAATATGAAACTTGATACCATGTTAACTCATGTTAATTGGCCATCCCTGTGTCAGTGCATCCTCATAAAGTTTTTTCATCTGAGCTTTTTTTTTTGATAAGCTAATGGAAACCGTAACACTCTTGCTGGTTCAACCTTCTGCTGTAACTGTAGCAGGCACAGGCAGCCAAGAGTTGGCAGTTAACACAAGCCATGTTTACATGGACACACATAATCAGAGTAAACATTTAATCAAAATAAAACCATGTCATGTAAACATGTTAACTGGGAGGTTCTGATGCAGAAGAGCTCATCTGGAGAGAAATTTTATTCCAAATGTGAGGGATGGTTTATGCCAATCATTGTTCTGGATAATGTTCATGTTAACACCCATTCCTTACAGGTCTTCCTGGTTTTTTCTCTCTCTCTCTCCTCGAAACTCAGCTGTACATGTTTAGAGCTGCCTAGACATGAGCAGTTGACCATTACTCTAATGTTAATAGTCCTACTGCACAATCTGCTGACGACCATTTTCATTGCCTTTTTTCAGTTGGTGGAGTTTGGAATTTCTCTAAAGAGAGTTGGAGTAAGAAATGCTTGCAGTACTCAGTGGGATTGTTTCAGAATAGAAATTAAAGATGCCCAGAGTCAGTTATCTGTCCTTTGTGAGGGACCATGAGTGACAGACAGTGGTTGCTTATAAAAGAGGAGGAGTCGATGACTGATACGAGGACAAACTAAAATATAAAGAGTTTAAACACAGTGCCAACCATACTTTCTGATTAATTTTGACCCTCATAATAGAGAAAATCTTAGCCAACATATGATCATCAAGAGAATGCATGCATGTTTCATTCATATGGTTGACGCCTGCCTCTATGCATTTTTTACAATAATTTCATACTGACCAGAAATACTTTCTTTTTTTTGTACAAGTTAAAGCACTTTTTTATTTTATTGAAAGCAAAGACCATCCACCTCCTCTGCTGTCTCCTGAGTTTAAACCATCGAGTCAGCTTTGTCCATGCCCAAATCCTTTTATTGTGATTATATGTTAGATGTTCTCACACCATGATCACAGCAAAAAAATCCTATTGGAATGATTTAATGATTACCATCAGACTGAACAAAAACTGCACATGCAAACATAGCTTCAAGTCACACTTTGAACAAAAATACTGGGTCTCAAAGCTCTTCATGTTTTGTATATTCTGAGTGGGTGAAAGAGTGCTGAGAGCTGTGAGTGTATATATGTAAATATTCCAGTTAGCTATGTGGAAAAAGTCAAAATAGCAGTGCCTGCCAAAGCACAAGTCTCATACAAGGCAAGACAACTTTATTCATTGAGCACCGTTCAAACTTATAAGTAATTGCTTGTGATGAGAAGAGGCATGATGTCACAGTTTTTCTGTGCACATAAATACTATAAACTGAGTTTCTAAAAATCTTCTTCCAGGCAATAATTTGCCAGAATGCACAGAGAACTGTACCGTACTGTCTTCTCCCATTTATCCGTCGTTGGGTCACAGGGGCAGCAGCCTAAGCAAGGAAGCCTAGACTTCCCTCTTCCCGGCCACCTCGTCCAGCTGTTCTGGGGGGATCCCGAGGTGTTCCCAGGCCAGCTGAGAGACATAGGCTGTTTCCCAAAGCCCAGGTACCTTGCCTTGCCTTGGTCTGATGTGGGCGTGGGCAGGCATCCACATCATCAGTCGCTGCCCAAGTGCTGTTCCAATGTTCATGTCCTCCGGAGTAGGGATGGGCATTTTATCCGATTCGCAATCAGTGCATCGATGTGAGGGTCTATGGTAAATTGCATCAGTTGGAGTGGTGTGCATCGGATTAGAAACTGGGCTGAAACCAGAATGTATCGCATCGTAAAAGCTTTACATCGGTAAAATCCGATTTCATGTTATTACATTTTTTTTTTTAATTTAAAATTATTATTTTCAGTGTGCTGAAAGTGCTGTTTCTTTCAAAGTGCTGTTCATATGCTTAGTCTAAATTGTTAATGACAGCTTTGAAGGCTGAGCTCCACTTCTGTTAGGCCTATGTCCCTGTTTGTGAAA
Organism: Scarus forsteni; assembly: GCA_036419115.1. Classification (NCBI taxonomy): domain Eukaryota; kingdom Metazoa; phylum Chordata; class Actinopteri; order Labriformes; family Labridae; genus Scarus; species Scarus forsteni. The sequence goes on along the minus strand of JAZDUH010000451.1, from coordinate 22,214,938 downwards.
TAGGCCTACTTTTTTATGTTGACAAACACACCTCCTGACTGCTTAAGTAGCCTGCTGTAAGTGGTCTGAAGTGGTCTTGAAGGAACAATAAAGTTGAGTTGAATTTGCACAGATTTGCATCGTTATTGCATTGTGATTGCATCCTGATTGCATCGTGGTAGGAAGATAAATCGTATCATCCTGAATTGGTAGATGCTTCATGTGAATGGTTAGTGTATCGTACCGTAGCCTGCATATCGAGATGCATATCATATCGTCTTGGGGATGGAGATTTCCATCCCTACTCCGGAGGCATATGTCCTCTGTTTGGTTAGCATGTGGCTAACTGGCCAAGGATACACAGGAGTATCCTTCGCTGCCTTGCCATGGCTATAAATACCCAACACGCAACGCGTGAATCTACAAAAAAGGAAAAAAATGGAAGGAAAAGACGCACCAGAGAGAGATGCTCCAGCGGAGGCGCGCGGTAAATTCCAATTCAAATGTAAGTAACAAAATACACCTCTGAAAATAACAACTTATACCATGTCCACCACAAACTCTTTTGTGTGTCAATCACGTAACTATAATTACTGAGAAGCCGCACCTGCAGAGTGTCAATGATGTGACCATAAAAAAGTAAAATGCGTACAAAAAGTGGCAAGCCATGACAATATTCATAGCCGCTTGAGCATACGGTCCACTCCCACGTTTGTATAAACTTTCCAAGCACTGTCCACAGTGCAACACATGTTATGTGAGGCAATGTAACTCCAGTTACATATACATTTGTGACAGGAATCTGATGGTAAAAAATATTACAAATACATATTTTTATATACACTTTTATAGTTTTATGAATAAAGCCTTATTTACAATTGGTGTGTGCTACCTTTTTTTTGGCAAAAATCAACAACACCTTCAGTAGTCATGGTGGTACAATAAATGATAATTGTTGTTAGAGCAGAGACAGATGATAGTAATTGTGGCAAACTCTATTGCACAATTTTTACTGACCACAAGGAAAGATGACTGTACAAATCGCATATCCAAAACTGATTAGATTGCCATGCTTTTACGTGACTGGTGATGTATAATAGTTCCATGTAAAGTCTACAGTACTTTTCATGTATAGTAGGGTAACACTTTTCAGTCAGTTGGGATGCAGATAGGCATTCCCACTACCTGATGGTTTGAGGTGATGTAGTTGGCATGTATGAACTGGGAACCCAAATGTACTTTACTGGACTGAATTATAGTTAAATGTAGCTTTGTTGGAAGACATATTGGCATCAAAGTTGAGTAAAATGGCAGATGCTTAACAGTGATTTGCATTGGAAATAATGCATTAATAAGATGGAGATTGAGATTTGATGTGTGCAATGCACAAAGAAGCTGCATAAAACTAATGTGTGCATCTGATGAACAAAGCAGATTAACATACTTCTCCATTTCTGCAGAAAAATACATACTGCAACAATGAACCTTACTTTAGTTAATATTAAACATACATGATAAGTTTTTGTGTTCCTTCATTTATTATAAAAAAAATATCAGAAACCAAAATATCATCAAAAAATAGGCAAACAAAATATAAACAAATTCATCCTCGGTCATGTCTGCAAGACATGAAACAATAATCTCCAATTTAAATAGTGTCAGGAAGAGGCGGGTTTGACGTTTCCAGATGCCTTTGTAGGCTGTTCCATTGACATCTTTTGAGCAGAGGCAGGACACTTGCCTTGGATTGGAAGGAAGTGGCTTCGGAGGCACTGCTTTCCAAGGCAAGGCAAGGCAAGGTACCTGGGCTTTGGGAAACAGCCATAGTCTCTCCAGCGTGTCCTGGGTCTTCCCTGAGGCCACCTACCGGTGGGACGTGCCCGGAACACCTCACCAGGGAGGCGTCCAGGAGGCATACTGACCAGATGCCCGAGCCACCTCATCTGGCTCCTTTCAATGCGGAGGAGCAGCGGGTCTACTCCGAGCCCCTCCCAGATGAAGAACTTCTCATGATGATGAGGCAAAGTCGTGTCAGTCATGACAGCCCTACAACATCCAGGGCCTTGAGGAACTCTGGGCGGATCTCATCCAACTCCGGAGCCCTGCCACCAAGGAGCTTCTTGACCACCTCTGCAGCCTTAGCTCCAGAGATAGAAGAGCCCACCACAGAGTCCCCCAGGTCTGCTTCCACGCTGGAAGACGTGCTGGTGGGATTGAGGAGATCTTCGAAGTATTCCTTCCACCAATCCACAACATCCTGAGTTGAGGTCAGCAGAGCACCATCCCCACCATAGACAGTGTTGACAGCACACTGCTTCCTCCTCCTGAGACGCCGGATAGTGGTCCAGAATCTCTTCGAAGCAGCGCGGAAGTCGTTCTCCATGGCCTCACCGAATTCCTCACCCACGCCCTGGCAAGGGAAACTTGGGTCCAATATTGTACTTCTTCATAGTGGTCTTTGAGCCACACTTCGTCTGGCCCCTCTCCCAGGACCTGTTTGCTTTGGGTGACCCTACCAGGGGCATAAAGCCCCGACAACATAACTCCTGGAGTCACTGGGGAACGCACACCCTCCCACCAGGATAAGGTGGTGACTGAGGGGAGGGTAGAGAATGTTACATTTAAAAATACAAGCCAGCATATGGACAAAGTCTGAAATGGACAGAGACACAGCTGCTTAGGATCAGAGCCAGAACAAAGAACTGTCCATTTTAATACACAATCAAGGCCAGGTCCTGTGCACAGCAGCCCCCATCCACACTGGCTGTTGTTAGATACATTTTTTTAGGAAATAAAACACAATAACATATGGGTAGAGCAATAAATCTAAAAATCAAAATGATGTGAGAAAAAGAAGATAAGTCTGCACATTTACAGGAGCCACAAGTTTTTAATCACAATGTTTTAATTCCCCTGCCTTGAGGTCCTCTGACAAAACCTTGGTGTTCAAAACTTAGTGAGTGAATGAAAACTATCCACTGAAGCATTGGTGACAGCCTGATCAAGAGGCAAAAATTATTTTGCTGTCCATTCTGAGTTTTTTCATGTTCATGCATAACATTGCAGTTGGATCTGCCAGATTCAGTGTCTGTTATCAGCCAAGTCCATTTTGCCAAGTTCCCATCTAAAAGTTTCCTTTGGACCAAGAAGAGCTGAGAACAATGAGTGAGACGACAGCAGGAAGTGAATTCTCATATTGAGATTAGCATAAATGCTTACAGCTTTGGTAAAAGATGTGTTACATCTGGACAGCATTTCCTTAATAAATAAAAACAATACCAACACCAAAAGCATTTCTAGTCAAAACAACTCTGAGCACCATATCTCAGCTAACTCAGCTAAAATGTCGGCCTTGACTCTGGGATAAAGCAGTTAGATGTTGGAGGTCTAAGCTAACAGAGCCCTTTTTTCATCCTTGATTGTTAATGAAATATATTAAGAATGATTTGGGGGTTTTCGTCAAGCACAGCACACATTTCCATTTATTTATTCAACCTGTATTTATACAGAAAAAAACTTTATTTAGGAAATTTCTTTTGCAAGAGTGTCCTGGCAGCACATTCATGCATTGTATTTTGGGGGGCATTGAACACGTGCAGCATTATTTTCTTTTTCTTGCCATTTACATAATTTTCCCTACATCTAGGTTATGTACATTGAACAACTCTTCTAACCAAAGCTGCTGGTGGCAGCATTTGAAGTATCTCCATTGCTCCTCTGAAAGAACACTTCCTTGGCTTTTTCTCTGAAATTCTTCCCCATGATAGCATACAGGATAGGATTCAAAGCACTGTTGGTGAGGGCTAAGCAGAGAGAAAACGGCCTGCAGATGCCCATGACAGTTTCAAGGCCACAGTGTAAGAAGTCTCCAGCTCTGTTGAACTGCTCTACTATGAGTACTACATGCATTGGCACCCAACAGATCAGGAAGGCCAGAAGGACTGCAGACAGCAGAGTGCTGGCCTTCTTCTCAGTTTTCTTTCCATTTATGCGTTTATTTAGTGCTTGTTTGATCTTGAAAGTGCAGCAGGAAATGATGGAAACGGGAATGATGAAGTTGAAGAGGATCACCACACAGTCATACAGATAGAGTAGAACAGGATGGGGGACGTCATCAAAGCAGTATGTAGTATTAGTATTGGGGTCATGTTCAACTTTTCTGTATATCAGTATGGGGATACTCATGATCAAACCAAAACACCACACCAGCAGACAGGCCAGTTTTGCAAATTTTGGTCTGCGCATTCTTGTATCAGACAGTGGATGCACCAGAGCTATGTAGCGATCGATGCTGATCAGAACCAGAGAGTAAATGCTGCAGTTGGCGTTCATTTGGATGGAGGAAGTGAGTAGCTTGCATGGAAGACTTGATGAGAGCAAGTCGTAATCTCTGAACTCATTCACTAAGAAGAAGAGCACTAAAGAGACCAAAAACAGATCTGCAGCAGCAAGGTTGTTCAAGTAGATCTCAGACGCAATGCAGGCTCTCTTGTGGAAGGCGAAAACCACCAGGACAAAGATGTTAAACATGACTCCAAAGGCTGTGATGAGGAGAGTGTAGATGGAAAACATAGTGAACACCCACTCCCCGTGGTTTCCTGGAGAACACTCATTGTCATTTGTGGTATTTTGGTCTCTGTATAAAGTGGTGATGCTGAGGTTAGAGGGAGGGCTGTGGAAAGATAGAAGACAAAAATGACTAAAGATTAGGACAAAAAGATACAGTTCAGTACTCCTGCCATGATTGTTCTGTAAAACTGAATTTATTACAGTATAACTTACTGTCCAGCAATAAACAATGAGAGCCCCTGTTTTCATTATTTTATGTAAATTCAGTCATGTTTGTGTGGCCTATTTTATGAATGTATTATCTAACAGGGGGTGGTGGTGGTAGTAGTGAGGGGGTGTGGGTCTGTCAAAAGTACGCCCCACCCTAAAGGTTAAATCAGGTCTGTGGGCCCATTTTGTGATCACTGAAAAAATGTATATTTTTTAATATATTAAAAATGTATGTAAGTAAAACAATTACATATACCACTTTGAGGGATCTATGCTGTGAGGTGTAAATTAAAAAAAAGACAAGTTGGTGGTATAATCTCCCAACTCAACAAACAAGCTGTCCAAATGTGAGAGGATGACACACTGCAGGATATTTAGAGAGAAATGAGAGGAAAGGTATTTGTTTTCTCTTCTTGAGGAATCAAGTTTCCAAGATTTAATCTGAGCTGCCTGCAGGATTTGACCCTTGGCTCAGATCTGAACTGCATGCTGAAGCCCCTTCCCATCCACGTAATGGACCAACTTTTTATTTACCACTTCGATTAAAATTTCTTCCTTTAGAGGGAACCACAATGAGCTGCTCCTGGGATTATCAAACACTTTCATCCACCATGCAGGGAAGACCTTCTCCACATCTGCAGACCAAAGGCCCATCCATACTCCCTTTACGTACAAAAATGTATACGTCCTTTTCAAACAACATTGCTGTCACTGTTCACATGTTGAAGCTGGAGGGCTTGTGTCTCAAAAGATAGTGTTCAGAATAATAGCACTAATAGAAGCAGTGACAGAGCATGACAGAGCACTGGAAAGGTTCGAGAATGAATTGTAAAAGTCTTACTGGTTTCATTCACCTTTTAGAAGGAGTTGTCAGCCCTCAAGTAGTGATCAGAGTGCCATATGTGACATGGATGCATGAAGATGAAATGAAAACATAGCAGCTTATGCACCTCTTAGTTTTGGGTGGAGCATTTTTTTAACATTAGGTACCATGCATAGTTATTTTGTCCATGCAGCCAGAAACAACATTGTCACACTCTCCCCTCACTATACACTGTATTATTAAAGCAGGGATTTGTGATCAACTAAAATAACTCTTATATGTCGGACAGCATTTAAAACCTGTCAGTATATTTATTGATAATGTTGTTTATAGTTGTGTGAATAGAATTACACCGACTGTGACACTTCATGGCTATTTAAAAAAAGATCTCCTGTACATATTTTTGTTTTCATCAAAGCAGTCTAAAAGTTCATAATTTTTTGTAGATACAGTTTGATGAATTAATCCTTGTGCAATACCAAAAAGAGAATTTGAGTTTTGTCTCTCTGTTACATCATTCAACAGCAAAATATTTCTTCTAGACTTTCTCATATTTGTTACTAATATATTCCCTAACAAGGCCTTTTTAGGGAGAGTGAAGAGTCCTGGTGCTCTGGATTTTTTTTGTATTGTTCATAGATGCACTGAATCCTGCAGAACAGGAATGTTGAAACACACTAAAGAGCATGTTAAACTCCAAAAAGACACAATAAACGTTCTTTAAATGTTTTATATTGTATTTAGTTTATTTACATTTTTGTAACAGTGACAGGATGCTGAATACTGATTAATATAGACTCCATCAGGTAGAGGAACATCACTAAAATTCTCGACACTTTCATGGTTGAGTTGTTATTCTCTGATTAAAATATTGAACTAAACAGAAAAATCAACACACAAACAAAACTAGCAACGTCAGAATATAACCTTTGTCCCTCATATTTCTTGTTGTCCATTCATAACATGACAGTAGTTCATGAATCAAGTCAAAATAAACAGTGAACCAAAGCAGCATCTCAAATGGTGTAGTGGGAGCACAGTGGTAAGTCCAGGTGTGCCTTGGAGATTTGTACAATCAAAATTCAATATTATTCAAACTGTTTAGTAACATAGCAGATTCCATTCACTGGTGCATTCATTATCTAATACACTACCAAATTCTGGAAGTCCTAAGAAAAGATGTAAAAATGTGAGGAATCAAGCAGAACTTTAACATACCTTGGCTGTAGATGACTCATTTCTCTTGAAGAAATCCAGATTACGTGTTCAGCAAAGATGCATCACACTGATCAATAACCATCTACTTACAGTTCTCAGCCGCCTTTTACTCACTCTCTTGAGGGACATGAAATGACGTCATTTTAATGATGGGAAAAAAATATTTACTGATGCATTTCCCTTACCCGTCTCAACTGTCCGTCCCAACTCTGATACTGTTATTAAATATTTTAGTTAATATTTGCTTCCCCTCAAGTAATTGCTAATAACATTTTAAATGGTAAGTACTCTGAAGTACATACAACAAAAATACAAAAGATCTCGTAAAAACAACCATATCAGCTATATACTGTATGTCTTGAACTATGAGGTAAATAAAGCAGCTAACTAAACCTATGAACCTCCTTGAATGTACAAATTAAAATTTTATTCACTGAATTAGAATGAAATAGCCATGGCCCCTCTCTATGACACCAACTCTACCCAGAACCTGAAACAATGTGACTTAAAAAATGTAAACACTGATTTTAAATGGCTGTGTGTGTGGGCTGCAATAAGGAAACACAGGGTTGGAAGAGAATGTTTACCATCTTCAAAAAGAGCTTTGTGAGAAGGATACTTTGTTGGAGGGCTTCATCTCCATCGCAGCATAGTCTTTTTTATTGTTTTATCTCATACTTATGCTTGTTTATTCTTTTTTAAAATCCATTACTACTACTATTATTATTATTACTGACTTTTATTTTTGTTGTTCTGTTTTCTGCTTTCACTTGTTATTGCCTTTTCTTTTTTCTTTTTGTAGCTTTTATTTTGGTCTTCATGTTGCAGGGTTCTTGTATTGTCTGGGTTTTTATAACATATGAAAAGGGCTGATCCAATGAGAGTTTTTTTAATTGATGCAATATAATGTGGTATAACAATAAAGTTATAGATAAAGTAACAAAATAACATGACCCTTTACACAGAAATCATGTCAGGTGGTAAAGCAGTTTAACTTAGGATCAGGTGTCATTATCACGACAGTCAGCAGTTGCTGTCGTCTTAATTTAAGGTTCAAGTGAGTCTTTTGGCTCCACATAGATTATTTTTTGGGGGGGATTCCTGGCAAATTGGCTCTTTTGGTTGGATAGGTTGAGGATTCCTGCACAAAAAGAAGTTCACCGAAAGAGGCATTGTGTCATTGATGCGTAATGTTGGCTAACACAGCTGGAGACATGGACACTTTATAATACATTCTTGTAGTAATCCTGCTTGTTTTCTTTCTCTCACAATGCTTCAGATTGATGCTTTTAAAAGGAAACATTCAAAATTTTCTTCCAGGGGAGCATGCCTCTGGACCCCCATAAAGGGTCTTATTCTTCTCACCTTGCTCACCCCTGACCCGTTTCATGCCTGTTAAAAAATTCTGAACTATCCTGTTAAAGAGTGGAAGTTTATGCTAAATGAACGAAGAGAAACATCCACAAACAAAATTAAAGTTAGCGTTTTTTAAGACTGTATAATGTGCACAAAGTAAGTGGGTCTTTTTAGAATATAAAAAGCTCACTGATGAGTCACAGCAAGTAACAGTTAAAATAGGAAGAATAAGTTAAGATCTGTCTGACTGCAATAATGTTAAAGCCAGGCAAGAGAATGAAATCATGAGAGGAACAGGTATTGCTCTCATAATTCCCTTTGACTAAAAGTAATGTTAAAAAAGTAGATGAAATGAGAAAAACATAAAAATAATGTCAATAATAATAATATTAGAGTTTGCAGAAAAAACATCGATGGACACTTTAAAAATAAAACTGAATTTTGATTAAAAAAGTCTCAATGCAAGACCAAGGTTTAAAAAAAAAAGAGACTTTTACCCCTCTTTCTACCTGTGACTTAATATGCAAAAGTTATTTTGCAGTGTCTGGTATTTTTCCATACCCATGACTAATGGCATGTTGTAGAGTTCACGTTGACGTGAGTTCTACCTCTCCTTGGTGACTAAGCTTGCTGGGTGCTTGACATTAACATCTAGAATGATTACAAGGTAAGAGGACTGACGTCGAAGAATTTCATACAGTAGCAACAGCATATAACTGAACTATGATTAAATTAAGTTAAATTGATTTGAACATGAGAATTAATGATAAATTACGTATGGGTGAGGGCAGAGACAAAGGGACTATAAATAAGAATTAATGACAGCAACAAACCTCTGGACGCCCTGACCACAAATCTGTCCTCATCATATTAGTCTCTGTTGAATATGAATTTATTCGTGGTTATCCCAAGTGGAAAAGGTAGAAAGAAAATCATTCCGAGGTCAGTTTTTCCCTCCAACACCACCTTGTCCACTACATCTACTATAATATATATATATATATATCCTTTATGCCCACAATATGCACAATAGCTGTGCTGTGATCATATAAAGCTGTCTTGTTGTTGTATTATAACTCACACAGTGGTATTTCCAGTCTTGTCCTCACTATATCTACTCAACAGCAGAGTAGATGTGATCCATGTCACTACAAAATCACCACAGGTTTAATCTGCTCTGGTCTGTTGATGTAGGTGGACACAACAGAGCGTTGGTAAGTCGTCATATCTGATCCTCTGCGAGTGTACCAAGTTCTCTTGTAGATGGTCCTGACTTTCCTCCTAAAGTACTGCCCCGAGAAGACGTAGAGCAGTGGATTGAGGGTGCTGTTGAGAAAAGCCAGATACACTGAAACTTGAGCTGCTATGTCTAGGGTGTGGGACCATTGCGTCTCATCCAACACGTGGAAGTCACAGAGTGTGTCAAGGAAAGTAAAAACCTGGAAGGGACCCCAACAGAGTAAAAAAAGCAACGTGACGGCAGACATGAGCAGCATGGCCTTTGTGTCCTTACTGTCATGAGACACTACACGCTCCCTCCTCTGAGACAGATGTTTGATTATGTTCCCACTGCTCAACACAATGACCAGGACAGGCAGGACGAAGCCCACCACATTCATCAGAATCTGATGGGCCACCTTCCAGAAGCTGCCGTGACTGTAATCTAGAACACAGGCCGTAGTCTGATACTCCTTGAAAAAGATGACCTTCCTATGAGCCATGACTGGAGTGCTCAGTAAAAGCCCAAATATCCACAAGATGAGACAGATCATTCTGGCGTAACGCGTCCGCCTCAGCCACCTCGCCTCCATTGTTTTAACTATAGCAAGCCAGCGGTCCATACTGATCATCACCAGTGTGTAAATGCTTGTGTAGAAGTTTAGAATAATGCTGGAGTTGACCATTTTACACAGGAAATCTCCATAAGACCAGTTGTAGTTGTTCTGGATGCTCATAGCCCAGAAAGGGAGGCTGCACAACAGGAGGAAGTCAGCCAGTGCCAGGTTGCTCAGGTAGATCTCTGCCAATGTCAGATGGTCTTTGTGGACATAAAAAACCACCAGGATGAAGCTGTTGAAGAGGAGGCCCAGTGAGCAGAGGGTGAAGATGTATGGGGGGATGATGGCGTGGACCAGATCCCACTCTTCAGCTGACAAGGGTGCAGATAGATTTGGCTGCAGAGGCCAGCTGAGGTTTTCAGAAAATAGTGTTTCCATGTATTCAAGCTTGACTCACCTCACGGGCTGGAGAAGAAAGTAAAATTCATGTCAGTAGGCTTCTACCTTCAGACTGTGATTAATGCTGATTTGTTTTGAGACAGTGTCGTTGTTTCTTTAAACACAAGTTGAATAAAATTAAAAAACTTAAAGAAAAACTAATAATAGGATGTTACAGTTCAGACGCTGAAGCACAGTAATGGAAACTTTCAGACAAGATAATGAGCTGTCAGATTTTCCTGTATTTTAAGATACTTCATAAACAGTTCATTTGCAAAATAGTTGTGTGAAAGTGAAGTAATTTGTGCTGATAGGACAAAATTGCATTGTCATTTAGGATCATGCAAGTTCGCTCAGATTTTAGTGGTATGGCTGTTTTTTAATTATGATGAATCTCCAACTTTTTACAGTTAACTCAAAATGAATCACATTTAATTGCATTTAGAATATTTCTGTGTTGCTTTTTTGTTTTGTTGTACAGTTGAATGCAAATTGACAAAATACTGCAATCCTTACAGTTTATTGATACATACTGTAAATCATGTGGATGCAAATAGATGTATTTCTATTACTTAACTTGATGCTCCAAGAAAACATAATTATGATCTAAAACACTGACTTAGAGGTCGAGGGCCGCTTCATTGTTCTTATTCTGTCAAGTGTTCTTTATCAAACCTATTCATTCAGCATTGTGCAAAAGTCCATGTCCAAAATGTCTCAATGATGCCCAATGATCCATGGTTGTGACAGAAGTTCGCCTCTTGTTAGCAATGCAAATTTAACATGAAGCAACAATAAAAAACAATGGATATTTACAGTGAACTATCAGAAAGGATGAGATGTTTAATTTTACAGGCTGCAGATGACCTTTTATTTATTCCTTTAAGTTTCTGTGACTGTTTTATGGAAAGGAGTAAAAGTGTCCAATGTCTGGGTGTTTACTCTTCTTTGTGTTTGTAAAAAACAGCTGGTGGGACTAGAGTTTCCATGATCTTTACAAACATACAGTGAAGTAAAAGCATTGTGACTTTGCATCAGTGTGGAAGCAACTGGTGTTTAAAGGTGCTGCTTCATGTTTATAATCCTTATTTGAATGAGGAAAGTTCTCTCAGTTTGATTGATTAGTGGCACATAACACAAAGTCTGTGTGGAGCTCGAGTCACAAGGAGTAGTTAGGGTGAATACTCACAGAAACTTTGTGTGGAGAGAGTCTTCTGATCGAGCTTATAAGCTAAAACTGTCATGTAAGACCTCTTTCTTTACTCTATTTGAACTTATGTCTTGGAGGGACTGGTTTTACGAAGTTTCAACCAGAGAGTTACAAACCATTTGACAAATGAATTAACAGTGACATTCTGCAAATGTTAAACGTCAAGTAACAAAAATGACTCACTGTAAACTATACATTTTTAAGTGACAGAAATGTGTACAGTGTAAACTCTAAAATATAAAAGTAATAAAATAGCATTCTGCAAATCATACCGCAATGATACAAATTAAATGATGCAATTTGCAAATGCCAAATAAAAACATCACCAGCTGCAAACAAATACCCATGTGAAAGAGCTAACGGCTAACACACATTTGTAACTGTCAACAATGCAACCAATAAATGTCAAAGACACAAAAGTAAAGTCAGCAAACTTGAAAGTGAAATCACGGGCAGAACTTGCATGATGAAAACTTGAGATAGTTTGATGTAAGAAGAAATGCAATGACAGATAAAGATGTAACCATAATTACATGTTGTTTAAGGTAATTGTTCATCATACCGCTGGTATTTATCATTCTTTAAAAAATTCACTCTCTTTTTTAATACTTTGTTTCATTTCTCTAACATTGTAATTCGAAATACTTAAATTCACAATTTTTTTTTTTGCCCTGTGATTTAAAACATCAGGCTTCATAGGACAATTTGTAATCATAGACGTGCTTTTCTGATTTAATACATGAAAAAATTTGTAATGTCAATAATGTACGATTAATAAAAGACAATTAAGATAATTAAATCTTAAGTATATTCCAGGTGGTAAAACTTAAATCATATAAGTATTACTTAATCAAGTCAGTCCAATCAGCTGATCACCAGTAACATCTTTTTAAAAATGAAATATATCACTGTTTTAATGCACTCGTCTGTATCATTTCAGCTTTTTTGATTTATTTTCTTTGTGGAATTAAATTTTACTTTAGAAACCAAACATGGGAAAAAATCCAGATACATAGAAACTTAGACAAACTAACATTAAAATACAAGATAAAGGAAAATGCACACATCTGTACCAAAACATGGACAGGCCTGTAAGCATTATATAATGAAAAGGCAAAGGGCAATTCAGTAGATGACATACACAACATTATCAGACCACAACTTCTCAAGAAAAAAACAGAGTCTCTGTAGGAAAGATCGCATTTTCCTCCACAGTCTCCAGAACTTCTCAGATTTAAGATTGAGGTCATGAGTCAGTTTCTCCAGAGGGAAAAAAAAGGAGCAATCTGTGACATCCACATTCTGACTGTTGGTACCTGCTGAGCAGACCATCAGAGCAGGATGCACTTCTTTGGCAAGAATACCAGAACTATGAGCAGAGACTTCATGTCTGCATTAGGATATTTTTTATTGCTCTCACTTTTTACAGAAATGTGAATTGTTTAACTATCTCTCATCTGCCAGTTGTGACACATCTCAAATTAATAATTTCAAAGCAAGTCCCAACAAGGAAAAGGTACAGAGCCAATGATTTATTGTATATATTTTCAGGTTGCCAGTCTAATTTCTAGGGGTCCCATGAGCAAGACACTGGGTCTGCTCTAAATGTTTAAAGATTTAGAGGGCAGCCTAGGCACCAAACCTGGATTAATGGTGCTTCAAGAGAATTTTACAGGGCACACTTTATGTACAGGGGATGCCAGAATCCACACAATGTGAAAGATTTTGATTCATGCTTTTTGGGTTAAATATTTAAAATGTTTACAACTCTAATTTGGACCCTTTCTGCTATGTAACCAGTACAGCATTCAGGTACAAAATGTATACATCTCATTTATCGATCATTAGTAATATTGCTTAGTAGTTATGAATCTTAAATTGCTATTTAATTTTCTTCTTCAACCCTGTCTGATTGTAGCTCTCAGCTTGGATTGGCATGATTCTTACTTTTGGGTCGGAGTAATTATCTATCTGAAACACCACAAACAGGAGTTTTCTCATCTTTTATCCAGAATGGAAAACCTGATAATATACAACTTTATAAAACTCTTTACTTTAAACATTACAAGACTTAATCTTACCTAAATTTTACTTAAACAACTGGGTGCCTAATAGATCACTACGTTTTATGTGTCTAGAATACTTTTAGCATATATCTGAAATGACTAAAAACAGCAAAAGCAGTAATGGTGTATGATGGAAATGTCCTACCTTAAGTTTGGTATAAATGTTCCTGCTTTATAGTCAAAAGTCTAATGAAAAGAGGGGAGACTACCGCAGAGCTGCGATGAGCTGTGTTGTTTACAGAGTAACATTCTTCCACACCCATGTATAAGGAGGTCAATGTATCAACCTGTTTATGAAAGTGTCAGAGTTCGGTTCACAGACTTGCAAACTGAAACTGCAGAGCTTAGAGTGTTATTGAGATGTCATCATAACAAAATTCCTCCAGGTCAAAACCTTCACTCAGTGCAGTGCTACAGCTTAGGTGACTACAGGCTAAAAGTCATGAATCGTAATAAAACAATGATTCTCTGTCTCCCGATTATATAAATACCTCCGTCTGTGCTCTAATGTTGATGGATTAATCATGAATTAATGCAGGTTTATAATACATTGAACTTGAGGTTAGTTTTGTGCTTGATTAGGAGCTTTATGTTCTGAATAACCCCATGTGGATGAGTCCTCTTTTTGTAAAATACAAAGAGGAGAGAGGTCTGGACTGAAGGCCAGCAGTCTAGTACTGGCACTCTTACTATAATGCCATGTTGTTATATGGTGCAGAATGTGACTTGGCTTTGTCTTGCAGAAAAAGATATCGCTTGGATGTCTGTGTTGCTCTAAAGCCTGTATGTACCTGTGAGCATTAATGGGGCCTTTACAGATGTGCAAGTTACTAGGGCTGGGACGATTCACTTTTCTCCTGATTCCATTTATTGCGATTTTTTTAGGTGCCGATTCGATTTAAATTGCGATTCTACGATACTGCCGATTTTTAGAATCTTTAGTTAGCTTTTTTAACACCAGCGAAAAAGATGAATAATGGTGATGCCTCCAGACTATATCAGGATAAATACACATCACATGTGAGTCTGTTTTAAGGATTTATTCAGCAATATATTTTAAACAGCTGTTTATACTCTCTCTTCAAAAGCCTGGACTGCATATAAAAGTGGCTTATTAACCCTTTAGGCACCAGAGTTTTTTCAAGAAAATATTCAATTTTGCTATCAAGATTTAAAAAGGCTATAGTTTCAAAGTGGTTAGTTTTCCCACTAGGGATGGGTATTGGCAAGAGCCTCACGATACGATACGTATTACGATACTTTGGTCACGATACGATAATATCACAATATATCACGATATCACAACATTGCAATATATTGCGATATTATACAGTAAACTAGGGAAAACCTAGAGACAGTGAATTTTTAACTTTTCCATTTTATTGTAATTGAAATATGTCGACTGCAGTGTTACATAAATACACTTAACTTGAAAACACAGAGTGCATCAAGTCACCTGAATTAATGTTGCAAAGAAATTATTCTTGTTTTCCCTTTAACAAAGTACTGAAAGCATCCTAACCTGCTGAGCAGCTCAAACTGTAATTGAACACATGAGGAACAAACTGCTTTATGTTATTGACAGCACAACAGTAAGTAAAAAAAATCACATATTTCTGTTGTCACTGTCTGAACTGAATAAACTGTATGAAACAAAACCTGTACATACATATTTATAAGTTGTATTTCATTTCCAACTCTGATAAAATATGAGTTTTTATTTTTTACAAAAACATCGATACTAAGATTTGAAATATCGATATTGTATCGGGAGTCAAAATATCACGATATATTGCGATACCAATATTTTTTCACACCCCTATTTCCCACCCATCAACATCACTGTAATTTACGGGCCGAGCATGAACACCTCTGCTGCCTTGACTGTGCTTTTTTGGACTGTAGAAGATAAAATCCCTAAATTCCTGTCAGAGCAATTGCTTTTACAGTGGTGAATCTTGCTCCACTCTTGCTTTTGAATGGCTGAGCCTTTTGAGAGTGCTCCTTTTATATCCAATCATGACAGCAATCTGTTTCCATTTAACCTGATAATCACATTGAACATGCTGAAGCCATCAAATTCAAAATGATTAAAGATTTGTCAATGTCATTTTATAAGAAATCTGATATATACATTTATGTGCAGCTTGTTAGAACTCCATATTGATACCAATATCAGTCTCCCTGGTGGAGCCCACGGTATAGATGTCTTTTATAATATCAATTTGTTTATATTAAACTGTTGTGTTGTGTTTGTTTCTGTTTGTATTTGCATTTTTATGAATTGCTTTGTTTATGGACCTCGAGTCTGTTAATAAAAGTATCCATCTATCCATCCATCCATCCATCCATCAGAAATATATATTTAGTCACTGTAGTATGTTTTTTGTATTACAGTCAACATTATATTGACAACTACACCACATCATGAATGCTATTTTTCACTCTTGGAGGAAACATGGCTTTGTTTGTGTCCTCTGAATTAAAAACATATTCTTATGGGGCGCTGGTTTGGCAGAGTGGTTAGCAACCAGGCACCCCATGTACTTGCTTCTGCCGGTCCAGGTTCAAAATCCTGTCTGTGACCAGTTTGCAGAGTGTCTTCCCCTACTCTCTCACCCTCTTTCACAAGCCTATTCACTGTCTCTCTCCTATCAATAAAGGCCCAAAATGCTGAGGGATAGTGGTCTCCAAGCTCCCTTGGAACTAGACGTGGTTTTATGTAGTATAATATAGTAACAGACTTGAAGGGAAGGGAGGGAGGTGATGACAAAATCATGTTTGTGTGTGGTCATCAAGCTTAACTTTATTCTTGTTGTAAATGAAATGATAAAACAGACTGAACACTGATAATTTAAGAGAACATAGGGAATCATGGTGCAAAAAACCTGAAAGCAGACAAAAATCATGTGGTTGAATTATGTATTTTTGGGCCGAGTTTCCACCATTTGAGGTGTTGATGGTTTCATTGTCGAGCTGCTTGTTTTTTTGTTCCACAACTCTATTCATTCCCGTCGATGGTGGCAGAGCATAACTCCTAACAAAGATTTCCTGTTTGGCTTGACATGCTTCATTTTTGGGACAAATAGGGGTGTACCCTCACCCACAAACCCACAATGAGTCAACACTGGGCTGTTGAATTATGGTGGTGTGGGCAGAGATGTATAATGAGACAACTGGTATCCATGCAGCCAACAAAAAGGAGCATGTTTGTGTGTCACTGCTGGAAAATCTTGACAGGATCCTGTTTTTAAACTCTGCAGACATGAGTCAGAAACACCAGAAAACACTTAGCAAGCAGTTGTTGGGGCCTTCTTATGATTCTGGGTTTGTGCTTCGACCCCTTTATAAAATACAATAAAAGGATCTAACACAGCACCCATTTAAAGCATCTGTATGTTTTATTTGACACATATGTACAGAGGTAAGAAAGAAGGGTTACAATCTGAGAATGCAGCGTATACAGACAAGTTATGAATATTGTACAAACTTATACATTCAGGAAATAGTCAGGATTGTACAAGGACTAGGGTTTCTGACTTTTGAGCAAATGATTGTATGATATGCAGTTATGTAGCAAAGTGTCATGACAATGGGTAGTTGCCCACATGATGAATTTGCTCTCTAAAATTGGTCAAAATGTGTATCATTTAAGCCAGAACCATTTCTAGAGTCCCAGAAGTCCTAAATCAACACTTTTGCAGATTCTGCTTTCTTTCTGCAGACAGTCCTGTTTTCATATTGATACAATTCACTATCTATAGCCTGTTGTAAGTTATTGTGGGCTGACACTAGCCCCCTGAAATTGATCTTTGATTTTTTGTGCATTAAAACATAATCACTTTGGAGACCAATAACTAAGAAAGTAGAATAAATTATAACAGAGTCTGGAATCCTGGGCCCACATTACCAAGAGAAGTTAATTTCAGCTGGACATTTTGGCTTTTTTTAAAGACTTATTGGCATTCAAAACTGGCTACTAAAAAACAAATGCAGTATCCAAATGTCAGTTGGTCTGTTCTAAAGGCCCTAACTTCAGAAACCCTGTAGATTTTTTATCTTAAACTTTGCATGTATTCATTACACATGTAGAGACACCAACACAATTTTTTTACGCCAAATCTGGACTTTGGTTGGGTTCATATGACATGACACATTGGCAGGCTACTGCAAGCACGTTTCAATAAATGTTTTAATAAAATACAAGGTGTTTGGTAGGGCTGGAAAATATGACTTGCACGTTTTTTCTTTTTTAGTCACAGAAGGATTTTTCATTCTCTTAAAAAAAAGTGTGAAATTTTATTTCAGTCAAATATTTCTCCCTTTAGGAATACCAATTGGTTTGGTATTTTATATTATTGGAAAGCCTGATTTCATGTACCAAAATTCCCTGCTACTGGGAGCTGGCTTTCTGGTACGCACAGAGGCAGCATTATTTGGTGTCAGCCCTGGTACCATTTTCAAACCTAGGACTAAGTTCTGTGAAACTGGTGGAGTCTTAAAAAAGGCCAAGAAGTGGGTGCCCAGGAAGACAGCACCTCAAAAAGAGCAGTTCCTCACCCGTGCTTGCAGGCTTTCTTCCTGTAGAAGAGGCGGTTTTGCAATTTTGGTGGGTGCTGCCCATGTGTTGAACTGTGTTGCTTATTCCACTATGATCCTTACAAGTTGTCCTCATGTAAAGGTGATTAATTAGGCTTCCCAATATTGTAAAGCACCCATTTAAGCTGTCACCTTTTACTTGGTATAAAATTCCATACCAGAACATTTAGTAATCATTTTAATTGAAGGTTCACAGTTCTGCAGCACATTTATGCACCTAGGGCAGTGAAAAACCTGATCCAGTAGAGGGCGGTCCCAACACAACTTGAGCATCCATGCACTCATGCAGCTCTTTTGAACCTGACTAGACAACAAGTGAAGTATACCCTGACAAAATAGAGGCCGTGTGTCAATAATATGCAAAAAGAATATTGCTTACTCCCATTCATGACAAATCTATGTTCTATATTATTTTGCAAGGTTAATTTGCAAGGGCATGCTAGTCACCAGTGTGGCCTCATGAGAGATAAATAGTAAGGTGATAGAAATGAAAGGCCTGTGTCTGTGTTTAAGCCCCACCGGTGGCTAGTGGAATATCTACGTATGTTATTTGTTTGTCTTTGCTTTTCCTGGATTAGCTGCCAGAGGATTTTTTCCACATTAATATGTCTCTTAATTATGGGATAATTTTCTTGTTTGTTCAGAAAAACACACCAATTTTGTCTACAAGAATGCAGTTTGCTTTTTTTACATACTGAATGACAGGACTCTTTATTGCAGTGGTATCACAAAGTGGAACCAATCTGATTATGAGAAGATTCACATATTTTATTCCCTTAATTATCTTACAAAAAATTTATTAATTTACAGGAAAATAAACTTTTTTATTCTGTGTAACCATCCAGCTAAAACATATCCTTATACCATATTTGTTCTGTATCTCCAAGCCATAGTAAGGACACATAATAAAGTTATTTTACAAGATTATTCAATGAAATGATTTGCTCTAATGAACTGATTATATGTACTTTACATCTAATCATGAAGCGCGTCATTAATTATTTACATAAGCTCAAGACTGCAGAGTGATGAAAGAATAAGATGTCCATATTTTGTCTCAAGCTTTTCATACCAGAGTCTTCAGTGTGGAGGATTGGTTTGACCCTGTGGAGTCAGATGTTGTTTTTTTTATGTTCCACTGCTTGAAGACTTCTCTCGCTTTTTTCCTGAAGTTCTTTCCAACAATGACATAGAGGATGGGGTTGAGGACGCTGGTAAAAAAGGCAGTGTAGGCAAATATTTGATTGCAGATATCCATGACAGTCTCAAAGAGGCACCCTTTCAGGTCAACAGCTCGTGCAATCACATCCACAGTTGTAACCACATGGAAGGGCACCCAGCAGATGAGGAATGCCAGGAGGACTGCCAACACCAGTGTGGTTGCTTTTTGCTCAGTTCTGTCAGCATTAAACCTCTCTATGGCCTGCATTTTTAGAGCCTGAATGATTTTTAAGGTGCAGAATGAGATTATGGAAATGGGAACAATGAAGCTAAAAATGACCAATATCACATCAAAGAAGAGTTCCAGTTGTTTTGGGTAGTCCAGAAAGCATGCGTGTACGTCATAGTCTGGGAAATGTTGCACTTTTCTGAAGACGAGGGTAGGGATGCACATCAGTAACCCAAAAAGCCACACCAGGAGACAGCCCAGTTTGGCATATTTTGGCCTTCGCATTCTTCCATGGGACATTGTATGCACCAGTGCTACATAGCGATCAATGCCTACAAGAACAAGGGAGTAGATGCTGCAGTAGGCATTCATCTTAACTCCGAGATTGACAACTTTGCACAAGAAGAGACCGAAGGGCCAGTGGAAACCATTGGATATATTCACAGCCCAGAAAGGCAGACAGGACACGAGGACAAGGTCAGCAACAGCCAGGTTGCTTAGGTAGATCTCAGCCACAGTGCAGGCCTTTTTATGCAAACCGAAAACAATCAGGACGAAGGTGTTAAATATAATCCCCAGCACCACGATGATCGCGATGTAGAATGGCTGCCAGCTATAGAGCCACTCCCAGACGTCTCCGTCTGCACAGTCAGTACTATTGGTGTTGTTTTGGTCCCCATACGGCACTGGGGTGCTGAATTCAGAAGGGAAGCTGTTGGGAATAAAACAATGATAAATTAAATGAAATTATTTTTTAGCAACAGCTTTTATGTTTTTATGAACATGAAAGAACAGGCAGTACATAAACATAAAAGTATCAAAATACCTCTTCCCTAAAAATAGTAGCAGATGGAAGAAAGACAGGTGAAACATGTCATGCGGCGTGATGATCCTTTAATTCTTGATTATTCATATTTCATAATTGTTGGAGGCAGTTATTTTATTGAATTAAAGACTTGATCATGAGCTTTAATGTTCTAAGCTTTCTGATGTGGTGAATTATCCAAAGCAAAGCAAAAAAGCATGGATGAGATATCCATTTCCTGCTGGCTGAACTAAATTCACAGGCATGGGATATTTTCACATTGCTGAACATCATGAAGTCACAAGCCATAACATACTGTAGGTTATGTTGATTGCAAGCAACAGAGAAATGAGGGGTCTATTCAAAGAGTTCAGATGACCTCATTTAGAAAGTTCACAGGGTCAAGGCAAGGTGGGAGGAAGGTGATGCCAAAAAAGAAACAACTTCAATTTCACTATGTGGAAATGCTTGAAAACATGAGTGATGACCTACAAACTGCACATCTATCAGCTTGTTTTTGTGTGATGTAAAATGTAAAGAATACAACATTAAAATCTGGTGATAACTGAGATCTACTGAGGTTCTTACAGACTATGAATGTCCTCTCAGGTTGAGGCAACTTTTTAGACTTTAACAGTCAGGAGATCTGAAAATTTTTATTCTCACTAGCCATTTCTTTATGTACACCAGGTCAGTTGCTTATCAACACAAATACCTCTTCAGTACGGTTGCATGTTGGTATTGGTTCAATATTGATTTCCTCCTCTTTTACAAACATTGTCTGTCCGCAATTAATGTGGAATAAACGTATCAGTTTCAGATGTTTCTGTTCTGTCACACCAATTTTAATGCTGACATCTGTCACTCATTAGCAAAAAGTTGTTCATCCAAGTATGCTCTGATTATAATATTTTATGCTAAAACTGAGGAGTATAATTGAAGATGACTTTTTATATACTATATTTTGTATACTTAAGCATACTATAGTGAAGTATACTTGGCCTATTCTAAAAAGTATCAAGAAAAGTCTAAGAATTACACTGATGCTTCAATACTGAAACCTATAATTGTACTTGAGTATACTTTTTACTTCTTTCTGCCACAAAGTAACAATACTTAGTACATCTTGAAGGTACAGAATAAGGTTAAGTCATTGTGCTTAAATTTAATTTAGGAGAATAAAAGGTTTTTCAATACATACATTTGCTTCGAAGTATTACCCCTGTCGTAGACGCACATGTTCATATAGTGCTGGAGTTTAAAAGTTTACAGTAAGTAGTATGTGCGTTCACTTGCATTATCTTTATGTACCTTGAAAACATACACATAAACAGACACATTTGACTTCAAGTGAACTACTTTTTGCTATAAGGGACACCGAATGTTGAGATAAAAATGTTGTTTTCATGATAGACAGAAGAGACATTTTGGCATTGATTACAAATGATAATAGAAGAGGTGATTAGATTATAGTCAGTATTGGCAAAATGGTAATTTCAAAAACTGGCATTGGCCCTGGTTTTGACAATCAGTGCATCACTTATGATCAAAGACATGGCTCTGAGAGCCAATGCTTTGTAGTGAATCAGAAGAGCCGGCTCACATTGAGTGAGAGCATGGTGAGTGCAGGGCTGAAACAGAGGGTTTCTGGGCATATCAGAGTGGGCATTTATGCAAAAAGTTTCAAAAATATATTTTGGGGGCATCTGGGAAGAGGGTTAACTTTCTGAAAAGCAGTAAAGTATATGACCTTCCAATCTGCATGAAAACGTTCTGACCAGTGGTGGTGACTGGTATGTGAAGCATTCTTCAGTTGGAGCTAAAAATTCATACATATTTGAACACTACTGACACAGCAGTGGGAGCGATTATGGGTACGCTGTCTTGCCCAGAACCAATTTCGTAACTGGATTTTCGTAAAAGCCACAGAGGCTTGGGGATCAACTCCC
The DNA here is from genome assembly GCA_036419115.1 of Scarus forsteni. NCBI lineage: Eukaryota > Metazoa > Chordata > Actinopteri > Labriformes > Labridae > Scarus > Scarus forsteni. The sequence continues at coordinate 22,192,548 of JAZDUH010000451.1, read as the reverse complement.
TTACTCTTGTTGAGAGATGTCCAGTTCAGCCACAGCCCAAAAAATACAGCAAAAATGCTTTCTTGCACAATACTATGTCAAAAGGTCAATACAGCTGCCAAGATTGTGAAGTGAATTTGTGGTTGTAAAGGGTTGTAGCTTTCTAGTCTACCTTGCCATTTCTTTTTTAAGATGCACACTCAAAAAACCCAGGACAACAAATACATAGCACTCTACATTACCACTATAATCAGTCTTGGGTCTGGCCTTTTGCTGCTTTTGTTCCAACTTTCAGATGGATGTTGCTTGGACGGAAGCATCTTCTAACAACAGCTTCATTGGAACTGGGGTTTGTAATGTGGGGTAGAGTTGCCCTAATAACAAATCCCAAATATTAAATATGATTAATATTTCCATTAAGAAATCCAAGAGAAGACACTGAGGATGGCTGAGCACATCCTCTATATTTGTTTCATGGGACAGAGCAGTTGCCAGTTAGTGAGCAAACTGGCACAGCAAACACAGCCATAGCATAAAGTGTAAGATGTCAGACATTAAGGTCCAACCGGTTGATTTGTGGCAACATCACTAGTGAGTGAATATGCTTTAATAAATAAATCAAAACCAAACCAACAGGTGTGTATGGGGATTTCCTTTTAGTTGGAGTTACCCTTTGCTAGCATCAGTGTGATAGCAGTCAAACTTTTGAAGCTAACCAAGCACACTGGCATTACGTCTTGGTATTTGAATATCTAATTTCATGCATATGTTTAACTTTTGCTAGGTGCACAATGGAAGAAAAAACTCATTTCATGGCATCTCTACATCATCTAAGGCAGCAACTCACAAATGCCTCATCCAAAACATCCAAAGCTTTATCAAATGCAGGCTTATTATGTTACAGTAATGAGCAACAGGCTGCGCTCTGGTCACCTTAATTTCCTTCAGAGTGCTTGGCATGCACATATAACGAACCTTCTATATCCTGTGTACCATGCCTTACAAGAGCCACATTTTAATTGAAACAAGCAAAAAAAAAAAAAAATTCCATTAGGATTATTTACACTGGTATTTGACTTTTTACGAGATGTTTCTATTTATTATATGTACCTTTAGAGATTAAGTAGTGCTTCATAAATCTTAAAAGAAAACAGCAAATGTAAAGGTGTGAAAAAACTCTCTAACCCACAAACATGTTTAAAAAATTTAAGGTGTCACTGAACACAGCTTTATATTAAGTAGGTAGGTCTTCTTTACAGTCTTGAGCATTTTCAATCCGATCATAAGTTACAGTAAATGAACATCCACGAGGAGCCACGTGAGCCACATGTTATTACAACTTTTTACACATTTGTTGAAAATTCATAAAACTTTTCTATATTATCAGTACTTAAAGTCTTAAAAGCGGAAATAATGTGAAGTAATACAAACATTCTAAACCATATAAAGCTTTTACATACCTTGTAGGTTGAAGAGTCATTCTTCCTGTTTTAGTCCAGATCTGAGATGTTCTGCTGGTTGAGTGTCGTGCCTACTCCTCTGAGTCTGTGTCTGACTCGCTCTCCCAGAGGAAACTATAATTATAGTGATGTCAGAAAAGGGCCAAACTTCAGACTGAATCCTCAGTTTCTCTCTCTCCTGTTTGTCCTCTTGGTGAGATCGCACCAACGCAGCTACTGTATATTTGCTGACCAGCAGTCTGTCATTTGCCGTCCTTCTCCTTGATCAGGAGCACAGCTTGGTTTGATAAGTCCACCTCGTTGATCTACTTTTTTGTACTAGAACTATCTGTGCACCAATGCCTATACTGCTCATATTATCATGTATGTTTTTTATGTTGTTATGTCTGAATGTGAATCCGCTGTAAACCAAATCGCCCTTAAAGGGACAAATGAATAAAATGAACTATGAACCAAGCATGTCTTTTGCATCTTGTGTTTGTTTATGTTTGCTTTCAGGACTTTTATGAATGTGTGGATCTGCATCTTAATTTTTAAAGAGTAAGACTCTTGAAAATAGGTCTTGAAAAATGAAAATATCATTACAGTTCTTATGATTTTTTAAAAAAATTCTTATAAATGATGGGCTTATTTTTACATGTCATTAATATTTACATAAATTACACTAAAGTCCTGTTTAAAAGGGTTCTACAGGGTCTCTTTTAATATGAATGCTATTCTATTGTGGTTTTGCAATAACCTGACATGAGATAGACCATTCAATAGATGTCACTGGTCAACTTGGGAAAGAGCCCATAGAAAGTGTTTGGGAATGGGTGAAACTTCTCAAAAGTATATCCGACAGGTGATTCATCACATTCAATGCGAGATAATGTGGTATGCTGGTGCTACTGTGGCAGTGTAAAGGACGGAATGGAAGCCACTGTGTAAAACAAACTCTCAGGAAACATGTTGAAAGCAAAGCAAAAGTATCCTTACAATGGAGATGTTTATAGTTTTGTTATGTGTTTTTCAGTTAATTAATAAAATGCAGTCAACATCTGATGCCACTCAAACTGCCACTGAAGCTGTTAGCATCTATGCTAATCTCAGTAGGAGTAGTCACTTCCTGCTGTTGTTTCGGTCATAGTTCCCACCTCTTCCTGGTTTGAAGGATTCTGATTGGGCCGTGCTGCTTTTGGCCACTTACAGTCATTGCACATAGAGGCTTGGCAAATAGATCTATCTGATTACAGACACTGAATCAAGCTGGTTCATCTACACTGCATAGTTAGTTTTGAGATATCTTTGAGATTGAGATTAAGATACTTAGTGTCCTGAGTATAATCTGTTCATGCACTGCTAGCTGTGCACAAATGAGCAATTTCATTCAGCAGCTGCATCAGACTGAAGATATTTTGGAGGTATTATTGGCAAGGAAACTGAAAACTCAAAAACGATAGAAATTCCAATGGTTTCCTAAGATCAGTGCTCTTATGCAATGTAATAAATCAATCATCGTTATTTATTCAACACCCATTCACAACAAATGTTATCGTAAGACATTTTTTACACTCAGCACTAAGCAACCATGAGCCAAGCACTTGGCAACATTTATGCTGGCATTCTTGTAATACTGTGTAAGTATTGAAAAGTGTGATAGAGTTGTTATGAAAATTCCTGGGGAGATTCTTATGAATTTGTACCTTTTGGTGACTTGCATAGTTAGCAGGCTGAGAGACAGGGCATGACTGATGTTGCATGTTGGTGGTGTGTTGTAATGTTAGACTCAAGTTTTCATTTGCTCAGGCAAAGGGCCGAAGGATGTGGTAAAAAATTTGATCTAAACACAAGCTGTTGCTACCTATCCACTATCTGTTGGCCCACAAAATTGTTACCACTATATATGGACACAAATGGTCTGTATCAGCCAATATGCATGGCTGATAAAACAATACATCAAATCCTGGAAAAGGTCAGGATTTTACTGTCTACACTTTGGAAGGAAACAAGAGTCAGATTTCTTTCTCTGAAATCTGATTATAATATCATTGTTCTAAAGATTAAAAATAGCAGAACAATCAAGCAGTGCTGCAAGAGCACAACTTCCTCCAAAGGCATTTCCAACATTGTTCGGCAAGCTATCATTAAAACTGTTAAAAGACATCCTTTAAAAAAGTTCCTGGATCCACATCTGCATTCAGATCACCTCCGCAATCATATCTCTTCTTCCTTGTTCCCTGACCAAATTTCCCTTTAAATGTCATGAAAATCTGTAGAGACCTGATTGAGCTATTAGTGAAAATGTGGAAAACTGCCATATCTCACGATGCATATGTATACATATACATGATATAAATATTTGATAAACTAACAACATTGTACGTATTAGTTTTGTCATCAGTCACAAATGAATAAGGCAGTAATGGTTCTAAAGCTAATGTTGTATTTGAAGAATTAAATTCTACAATCAGAATTTCTTTAAACTCTGATGTCTCATCTTTCACAATTTCATGTCTTTTAATTGAACCATATTGTTTAAGGAAATCAATGACCTCTTCATCTTTTTCTGTGTTTGTTATATTTTTAATCAACACTGAGTTTGAAATTTTAACTCCTAATTTTTCAAAGACATCCATGATGAAAATTTGATTAACAAGAATTATTAAATGTTGTTATCAGATCAATTTCCTCCTGGCTAGCTCGCCACATTAATGTAGCACTTGTTTACCTTAAAATGATTATTTAACATAAACTTATACTATCATTTGATTATCAAAGACAAATAAACCAGAAGAAACTAAATTCGAAAGGAGGAAATACAAATAACTGATAACACCACTTAATAAAACTCAGGAAACTCAAACAGATTTTTCAAAATATTGTTTGTATTGAAATTAAAACAAATTAAAGTAAACAACAGAACTTTCAACAGACAGTTGAGTCACAAAAATAGTTGATGCTTTATCAAACTCAAAATAAAGTTTTCAGTTCAGTTCTTTTAAATTTTCAGTCTTTTAGTCAATACATCTTTAAGAAATAAGAAATAAGAGTTAAGGGGTCCAATTTCATACCCAACCGCTGGGCAAATGATAGGGGTTGATGATGATTGAATGAAGGTGCGGTGGTGGTGATGATGATGATGATGGTGATGAAGCTTCAAGGTGATGTTCTCGTCCTTTTAGCTCGCCATCTTCAGTGGATCCTCAAGGTATGGACAAAAAAAAACTGGCCAATTCGGAGTTGAGAGTTGAGGTTTTGTGGCTCGAACTGACGATCTTCACAAACTATCTCTGTAATTGAACTTTTAATTTGTCTGTATAAAGTTTTAACGAGGAGCAGTCTGTGTCGGCGTCTGTCTCGGTGAGAGAGATTGAATCTAGTGCACTTCCGTCTTTTAAGGGCAATGCTGCTCACAGATTGGCTTATCCAGTTCTCGCGTTAACAAACGGTACTTTACGGGAATAAACGTGATTTTGTAAATCACACGAGACTTTACCTGAGATCTCCATTTTTCTCTGAGCTTACAGTGCAGGTATGTAGAACTGAACAATCAACATAAAATAAATAAAACACATTTTAAATACAACAACAATTAAATACAACAATTAATACTTTTTGTGACCTGGGTTACACATACAAAGCCTTAAAAATCCTTCCAGGGCTCTCACTGTATCCAAAAGTCTAAATCAATCATTTTTTAAGCAAGCACGTTAAAAACCTATGATATTTAGTTATTAATACTTATGCCTGCTCCCTAGCCTCAACACGCAAAGAACTTCGACTAGATTATTTTAATATTTAGCTCTCCTCAGGCCACATCAATGGGCCATATGAAGTTTTTAATCTTGGCTGTGATGGCCTTTTTCCACACCTTAGTGCCTGCCGAGGAGGACTCAGAAGTACTGGGTTGAACACTGATAGACTGTGATGGGTACAAGACCTGCAAATGTGCTCAGATTTGTCATAGTGGACCATTTACTTTGCAAGTAATCAACACACCAAGGAGCCCAAAGTGATTCCACTCAAGTGGTTTCATGTTATTATATGCTTGGGGATGACATAACCTGTCTTGTGTTTTCTCAAGGTGTCTTCTTTGTCTGTTTGTTTCCAGCAGACTAGATGCGGCTTTTGAGGCAAAGAAAGCACTTGGTGAATGGGTTGCCCTGGGAGTGTCCTCTGCTGGATTAGTTGGTTTACTGCTCCAGGCGTAATGTGCTGTTCAGCTTCTTATTAAATATTCTAATGTTAAGTTACACTATGAGTATGGATTTTGAGCACCATGCTCAAATAAATACTCAAATATCAAGTATAAAATTGCAGCCCTTACACCTTATTCCTTTATCCGCTTCTGGATTAGGCTCACTCCCAAAATCTGTTCACTTCTTACTCCCATGGCTAAAATTCCCAGAAAATGCTATCAAAATCCATTCATAATTCTTTGATCCACCCTGTTAACAATCTGACAAACAGACAAACCAACAAAGGCAGCAAAAACATGACCTCCGTGGTGGAGGTAATAACTTCTACATTAGCTATCACAATTAAATTATTTTCCCCTAATTTCTCTAGAGTCTTAATGGGTCACAGTCAACACACTGATATGTCTGTATCCCAAATGGAGGAACCAACAGCTGATTTACATGAGATCAAACACTGAGGCAGCAGTGTTTGTATCTGTGGCACCACTGTATATGAGCTACATTGTTTAATGCTGTCTTTTTGTTTAAGTGGACTAGAGCATGACAAGGGTGCAGATTTTCACTCCTGTCCCGTCCCAATCCCGGGCCGGAGTAAATAGATTTATCCTGTCTTGTCCCACTCTCGTAGAATTACTCCCACTCCTGTCCCGTTCCTGTTTGAATCAAACCAAACATGTTGAAAAGAAGTTGCATTTTTTATTTTAGGTAAAAGTGCAGTGCATATAAAAGGCATTGCCTTTAAATTTCACATGCCTGACATTCGGTCAGTGTAAACAGCTCTCTTTTCGTCGTGTCGTCTTCTCCCTCCATGTTATTTTGTTATGTGTGTCGCTGGCAGCCACTCAGAGTCTCTTTTCATTTCCGGTAGTGACAAGTAGTCAAACCACTTTTGTAGTTCTTTTGCTAGCGCGGTCAAGAGTGTTGGCTCTCACTGAGAGATGACTACAAAAATGGACGCATCTGTTCATCTGATTGTTTAACTTGGCTGAAATGATCGTCTGTTCATGTTGTTCCCGCTCCTGTCCGCTCCCGTTGCTTTTTTTCATGTCCCGTCCCGATCAGGGGGTTAATTAAAAAATGACTCCCATCTGTGGGATTCATGCGGAAATCACGTGACCCACAGGAATTCCCGAAAAATGTCATCCTGTAAAGGGGACTACTCTGACACTGAAGTTCATGTCACTGAATTGTATTATTTGCAAAGGTATTACAGTTTTATCCCCTACTCAGACCACACAAAAGTCTAAGTTGGGGATAACTGGCAAAAGTAATTTTAGAAAAGTTACAGATGGTAAATCATTTAGAAAGTCAGTTTGATTATGGCCAACAAATTGTTTTAAGTGGACCTGAGTTTGAATGTTTCATTTTAATTGGTTGATTTTTCTGTTTGTTTTCCATGAGTGTGTGTTGATACTTCAGGTATGACTCATCTAAAAGCACGAGACTGCCATCTGAGCAGTCATCAGCACCACGTAAGCAGCTGAGGGTCTGAATGACTGAGTGTGTATTTGTGTTTTCTATTAGTCCTGGCCTCCTTTCTCCTCTTTGACTTTAGGAAATGTATTGGTAATGACTCTGGTGGGGAGATAGCAAAAACTTTGAAGTACCTCAGTCTCTGTCGTAATGATGATATTTGGGTTGAACCTTTTGCTCCCACATAAGAGTGCTCAAGTTTCCCGTCAGTAACATCAAACCTCAGTGTCATGTAGGCAGCTGTGTTTTACACTGTAATTTCATAGTCTTCCCAGTGCTGATGAATTAGCATTTTTTGACCCCTACCCTTAATTTAACCTTTGAACAAACCCTTACTGTTACTGTATCTTATCAGTATCTCTGGTCCCTGTGCTCTTTCTCATTTGAAACAAGTTTTTTAAAAAAAACTGATTTTTGCCCAACTTCTATCCAGATTAATTTTACTGAATTCTTTAACCTTGCATAAGTTAAAAAAAAAAAAAAGTAAAGATATTCAAGATAAAAGGGAAAGGGTAACTGTAATGATGACAAAATAGCAACATTGTGATGGTTAAGGTTGAAAGAAAATGGAGAGGAAATGGTTCATTTTTAAATCTATATGTTTTAATATAATCAGATATAAACATTTTAAGATGTGTGTGTTGTGGTTGTTTGTGTTCACAGTCCCCTGGTTTACTCGATTTCTCACAAAAGATATATCTCATAAAAGATATATTTTGCCGCATTGATCTCACAGTTTGCGTTTCACCCAACAAATATGGATTTTTCTGAATATGACTTGTAAATTAAAATTCTGGAATTGGCATGTACCTCTCCCTTAGCCTGATTTTTAGAGCAGGATGTGAGGAAGTAGTGCTCTGCTTCTACCTGCTGGATGTCACAGTGAGAGCAGAGCCTGTCCATCTCTGGGAGACGGCTCTTTTTGTGATGACTTGTTACAACTAATCTGTGGTAACAGAGTCTGTAGCTTGTTAGGACTGTTTCCGGTAAAGACTCTTTTACAGGGCTCAATCTCCCAATCTACTCTCTGTTAAGGCCAAATAACATTTTAATTTAGTCTTTTTGTTGCTGTATCCCAGAATTTCACTTAAATTTCTTTGTGTTGGCTAATGACTTTTTTTGGTCCAATCTGAGGGGTGTTGGGGTTCTAAATCTCATTTGCTTATATTGAGTGGTTGCTGTGGTGCTGGCTCACGTGACTTGGGAAGAGTCTTTGACTCTATTTAGTCAGTGTCTCTGGTCAACCTGGTGCATTTTTTAACTTTAAACTATGCAATTTAAGAATTTTAATTAAACATTATACAGATGTTGATGAAGATAAAATGAAATATGGTTGATGTTTAACTTTTACACCTTATCAGCATGTTTAAAAATAAGGGCACTTATTCATTTTGGAGGCAAAATTGAAATAAAATAATTTTAAAAATCGATGCCATAGTAAGTAAGTGTCTATCAGTTTTGATATCTTCATCTCCGATATAAGCACTCTGATACAAGCAACCCATTCTAATTTATTTTTTATTCATTTATTTCAGTTGTAGAACATGTTTATGTTGAAATTAAACAGAGAGGTTCATTTGCAATTTAAAAATATATGTTTAGGTTTTACTGGATTTTTGCTGAGGGTACTTGTAAGGGTCTTCTAATTTATTTTTCATTTATTTAATTGTAGTATATTCTTGTGTTTAAGGTTAAATATGTTTAACCCATTGGTTAATGACAAATGGGTCAGTTTTTCTCATATCTTTCCACTTTGAGCTACATATGTTGTATGAAAAGTGCTATATAAGTAAAGTCTGAATGATTGATTGATACCTACTATTGCTGACTGCTGTTTACTTTCTGTTTGAGTAATCCCACTTTATCAAGCCTTTTCTTACAGCCTATACTTCAAAATAAGTTATAAAAGTATGTATGATTCCTGCTGATATCGTATCTAATTAATATTGGAATGGACCAATACTCAGTATTGTATTGGAGGTGAAAAAGTTGTACACCCCTATTTTAAATACCGGTATGTAAAATATGACAGATCAAACAAACATTCATTAATGCAAAACAGCAGTCATCTGTTGTTCTGTTTCATTTCTGTATCATATAAAGACTCAGTCAATCCCCCTCCCTCACTAATGTCAAAACTGACCATAAAGCAACAGCTAATACACCAAACTAAGATTAATGGCACAATTACAAATAATACAATTAGAGTTTCTATATTGTGCCTAAATTAAATTGAGTGGGGGTCTGGCAGTCCAATCATCAAACCCGTTACCGGTTTGTATGTTAGAACTGAGGCTCTCATTAATCTGAGTTACAATAATGTATGAATAACAAGACATTTTGGAGGACACTGTGGTCTCATAGTGCAGTGTAATGGAGGGAATACTGCCAAAACCAAAATCCCTTTTGAAGTTAGCATTGATCGGGACAGACTCTGGGCTTTTAAAAGGCGTCACTCTCTGAAAGCTGATCTGGTTGGTCATATTCACGCAGCTAACATGCGGTAAGCACATGGCAATGACTGTAACCTCTCTGTAGATAATGTTGTTATTGTGAAATTCTGTCTTTACCCTTCCTGTTCTAAAGATCAACTTTGCTCATATTCCACTTTTTATATCCTACTCACTTTGACAGCATGTTTTTTTTCTTGTAAAATGAAGAAATACGTTTGAATCAATAGAAGATTGTGCCCAAGGGTAAAAGTTAAAGCACTTTAATGAGTCCCTTAGTTATCCTGTAATACTGCCCCCCAAAACTCAACCATGCTTACAAAGGCCAGCAAAGCACAAGCTTGTCCCTGGGGATGTCATGTGGGCCCTCCCTCCATTGATATTTCAGCCAGTTAGTGCCATGACACATCAAGGCCTGGTGATGGGCTTCAGCACCTCTCTAGCTTTCACCAGCCGCCATTCCAACATGCAGCCATCCATCCACCATCAATACCGCACATACCTTTTAGGGGTATTGGGGTCTGGAGACTGTCCCATCTTACATTGGGAGAGAGGTAAGGTACGTCTGGACTGGTTGCCAGCCAATCGCATTGAAGACGTGTATAAGCAGACAATCATTAACACCCACATTGTTGACTGATAATTGTCAGTCAACAACTAACCCAATAGAGCATGTTTGTGGTGTGTTAGAGGAAACTGGAGTACATAAAGGCCCAGCTCGATTTAAAGAGTTGAATCAGGAACCCAATTGCTGAGAGGCTTGAGCTCAAAGTTGTAAGCATGCAGCCTTATCAATATACAATCATTAATTCCCTCGACTGGTCCGCACAGCCCAAAACAATATTTCCCCCCTCAACTGTCTCAGCCCCTGATGCAAGCTGCATGATGCAAGCTTCAGGCAGTGGTGTTGATCCTTTTTATTTGGCCCTTTGAAGCCCTAACAAACACAGAAAAAAAGGAACACAAGTGCAGCTTCTTTGACTCTTTCTTTGTTACTTGAAAAGATATGAATCAAAACTTTTTACTTATTTGGTGGATGATTTCAGTCACATGTAGGAATGATTTATCATTCATATGCACAAAGTCTGTTATCCAATATTTACTTCCCCCGCCTGACAGTTTCTTCATGTCATTTCCTCAGATGGAAAATTATTCTCAAAGGAATTCATGAATAACATGATGACAAACATTGTTATGCAACACATTGGTGGAAGTCTGTTGCCAGGGTCCATATAAGAATATCCAATTGTTAGCTGTGATACAAGAACTTCCTCTCTTGGCAAATTTAACTCCCCAAAGGACTTCCACTTAAGACTTCCTGGTTTTCTGTGTTCTGCTTATATAACATTACCATTCCAAGTTTTTGATTTTTGTTTTTTAGTAATGTTTAATGAGGACCTCTCACTTACTAGCATAGCACTGTATAAAGCTGCAGTATGGGCTATTTGATTATAATCTATACTTAAGAAAACACATTTACATCCCAAGGGAACTGCAGATAAACAGAATTTAGAATGCAAACTATAACTTTAAAGAACATTGGTCTCTCTTGCAGCACTTTCCATCATTTGGCACTGTTGGGGGCAGGAACTTAGTTACTTGTATTGTTATACTATCACAATATTTCTTTTTTAAAATGGTTTAAAAAGAAGATACCATAGTAACTGATACAAGCAATGTAAAGTTACTTAGGTACTTTACTTTGCATAGCTACTAGCAAAAAAGTTCAATGCAGCATTGAGAATAATAGAGAGAGTAAGAGTAAGTTTGAAAAATCAAAGTATGATATTTATTATGAATTTGTCAGTATTAGATGCAGTGACCTCTGTAGTCCACCATCAGCTTTTTTAAAAACTGTTGTTGAGGAAGAGGAAGAAGTAATAGCTATCTTAAAAGGCAAATAATTCATTAGTATGTTTTCATTTTAAGTAAGAGATAAGTGATTTTTTTCAGGTTTCATAAGTAATGAATAATTTATTCTTTGAAAAGAAATGCTCACTCTTTATTTCATGCTTATACTTTCTTTTTTGCATGTTTCAAGGACATATCTATAGATATGTACTAAAAGCCTTGCTTGTCTGTTAAAAAATAAGTATAAGCATATTATCTGAGTAGACTACTTATCATTTCACTGAAATCTGGGCACACACTGTGCAATTCCAAGCACGTGGTGCATCAGCCATGGAGAAATCCTCACTCACACCATCCAGTCTGCTGTTGTGTCTCTACACTGCCTGACAAACAATGCACAGTCTGACTGGCTCAAACTTGTGTTGAAATCACACGCTATTGCCAGGCTAAAAACAGAAGTTATGTTTTTACCAGAATAGAGCACAATTTTAGGTATGCTTAGACACTATTAATAATAATAATAATAGTACATTTTATTTAAAAGACCTTTCTTAGAACCCAAGGACACTTTACAAAATGCATAATAAAAACACACTGCATTAAAATCACAATTAAAATAAATAAAAACAACATACAATAGTGACACAGTTACATGAGGGTGGAAAATTAAAAAGAATATGCAGTTTATACTGGAGAATCTCTCTTCTTACACCTCTCCACTTACAGGTGAAGGCTTACAGTACATAAGGACTTCTTTGTTTGATGTGTTTGGACCGATACCTCTCTGTTTGCAAAGAAAAAATCCATTCTTCTTCACCATCTAAAAACATAATAAGCAAACATTAGCTGATTAATGTTATTTAGTAGTAGTATTAGTAGCCAATGTTTTCAGACAGCAGTTTAATTAAAGGAAGCAATATTCTGATAGTGTTGGCAAAAAAAGTCACAATTTAAAAAAGTTGTTCACTTACAGAGTGGAGCATCTGACAGAATCGATCCACTGTTTGCTCCTCCATGGTTTTTCACTCTGAGCTGGAGCTCTGTGAATATCAAAGATGTGCATGCACAGGGACTATATGGGTATTAAGACATGTCTGCTATAATGTTTTAGCACTATTATATAATGTGATTAAAGTAATGTTATAACTTGACTGTTTGCTATGTTAAAAACAGCTGATTAACTGAGACAAAATGATTTTACCTCGTTTACGGCTTCCTAAACAATGTGAAAGTTTTCATTTTGGCGAGCTGAATCATCACACCTCATATATTTTCAAGAAAAAGTCACATAAATCTTTTATCCCAAAAGTCTGACCCCACAAAGCATTTTCCTTGTGTTACTTTGTTGGAATGTTGGTTCTGGTTGCTGCCCTGTAATAAGTTTTGGCTTGTGCCCTGTAAAGTTTCACAAACTAAATAACAGTAACCATGCAGTGGTTTGTCTATATTTGTGTTGGGCTGCAGTGCCTCATGGACTGAAGGGAAAACTGAATTTAAAGTAAACCTGAGCAATTTGCATCGGTTTTATCGTTACAAAAGAGTTGGCAGTTTGGTGTGAGAATTATATCAAAGCAGAACTTTTTTTTTTTTGGAAAGACACGCTGTGGTTGGGATTTTCCAAATGTGAACCCAGCAAATATTTGATTTGTCTCTAATGGATGGAAGAATATATCTGAAACTTCACAAGTATAGCTGACTGCCAAGTTATGGACGCTGGGTGAAAAAGGATAGTTCATTTGGTTTTCAATTCCCCCAAAAAACATACAACTGCAAGCAAAATGTTACTGTCCTAATGCAATGATTTAAACCTTTCCTTGGAGTGAGATTGATGATTAGATAGATGAGTGGACAGATTTGTTTAAAAGGTTCCTCTGTTTAAAACAAACAGAGCAGAGGTAGTCAGAGCCAAACAACATTTTTTGTATGACCTCATTTTCATTTTACTACAGAGGTGGGCAACTTTGTTTACTGAGTTAGACAAACCTTTGATTCTTCCTGCCAGGAGCACAAACTGTCACAAATACAGGGTTTCTTTGTAATTATTTTAAGATTCTAACTTTACATATAAGAAGCAGAGCAAATATGTATTATCAAGCTTTATACTGTCCTTGTGGAAACATTTTGCAGGATTGCAAAAATGTTTTATCATAATTATTTTTTGTAGTTGCAGTTTGCAAATTTTGCAAGAACAACACTTTTGTCAAACTGCGAAACACTTAAAACATAGGCACAAAATATTATTGTAAATGCAAACATTTACAAGGTCAAGATCTTTATGATACTTATTTGACTTCATAGGTTAACAGCGTAAATGTCTGTTCTGTAAAACTGTAAACTGTAAAAGTTTACAATAAAAGAGGAGAAGGTAGATGAGCAACCGTTTAAGTGGTCACTGAGTGTGTTGTAAAGATGTTCCAGTTGAAAGGTCATGAGGTGTTGTACCACATTTCCCCATACAGTCTATACAAGGTGAAACAGATTCTTGGATTTTCTTCAGTTTTTGCCCTACTGTCAGCTTTTACTCAAAAATAGACTGAGCAGGGGTGCTGGTTTGGCAGAGTGGTTAGCAACCATGCACGTCCCATGTACATGCTTCTGTCAGTCAAGGTTCGAATCCAACCTGTGGCCAGATTGCAGAGTATCTTCCCCTACTCTCTCACCCTTTATCACTGTCCCTCTCCTATCAATAAAGGCCCAAAATGCCCAAAAAATACATTTAAAAAAAAAAAATAAACTGAGCAAATTCTGGAGGTTAAAGGCCTCACTTATTGTTTGCTTGTGAATTAAATATCTCAATTGCCGTAACTTCTTGAAGGAATACGTTCATAGGCTACCTCCAAGAGTGCAAGGAGGATCTTATGGGCACCCTCCTGCTTAAAGATGCTATGAGGAGTTTCTAAGTAGCATCAAAATAGGTTATTTATAAATGCTATTCCTTAACTTTGTGGTCAGGTCGGACAGGACAGGGCTGGACTGGCCTGGATACTCAACTTCAGGAACGAGACAATTGAAACTAGAGCAAATTTATATTATTCGGACATGTCTTAGAGCATACATTACCTCGTTGCTTTGCATCCTGTAAGTTGTTGAAAAAAATAGTTGTAATGCAATGCAGAGTTCTGAGGAAGGTCTGAGCTGCATTCATTAGCATCACAATAAACACACGCTTTGGCTTGGGTCACGTCTTTTGGCGCGTTTCAGTTGTAGTCAGAAGTAGGAATTTCCAAGTTCTGAGTAGGAAACTGCAACTAGAGAGCCCCCCGAAGTCAGAATTTCCTACTGGGAACTTGGTGAAACTTCGCCACCCCTGAGTTGACAATCGAAGATGGATGCCCCCAGTGTGAACAGTTATTTAGCTCCTGTCTTCATATGATATTTGTGAACAACAATGCATGGCATGCTAACAACAGCTAACAATATCCTGGTAGATCAGCAAGTTTTTTTCCGACTTCAACTGGAACGCCGATAAGTCGGGGATGACGTCACTCCCAGTACTGGGGTTACTGGAACGCAGCATTACGACAGTCGCTGCACGATTCTCCTCATAGCACCTTTAAAGTATCCAAAAAATGAACTAGACAGAGGAAATACAGTATAGTGCAGACTATGAAGTACAACCATTTTAATGAAAACAGGACAACAGAAGTTTTCAGCTCACATCGTTTATAATGTTTTTGTGTCTTTGTTCAGCATTTTGGGAAAGTTGATAGAGTAATGTTATCTTTGACATCTCAATAGCCGAATCATCTTGTTTCACTTGTACATGATTGCACTGACACGGTTGCTAACTTTCTGTTGGCATGTCAAAATAAGTTTTCATTCATCCAGGTCAGTTAAAAGGACAACTGGACTTGCTTGAGGTTCTTGAAGATGTTTTTGTCTCTCTTCCAAAAGGTTTCTTCAGTTCCCTCTTAACAGTCATCACTGTTAAGAAGGTAGACAGCTCATAGCATAATGGTGGGTCATCAGAATAAAGCATTACTAAACATAAATGATACAGAGCTGCAGCTTTTGTTTTTTCCTTTGCCCTCTTGGCAGTGATAAAATTGAGCTTTTCAAGCTGGTAACCACTCTTGTTAGAACCCTCTCTCTGGGTCTTAAATACTGCTGGAGATATCAATTTTAAAAAAATCCATAAAAACACAGGATTAAGAAATTTTTAACTAATTTAGATATTTCAGAGCAAAAATTGTACATATTACACCTTCAAGGAATCTAGTGGAGTCTCAAGTCATTTATCATCTCAAAATGAAAGGCCCTTAAATAATCATCAGGGCAGACTACAACTCAGTCTGCTTCCATTAGTTATGTCTCAGCGGTGTGTAATGAGCTATGTAAAATAGTGTCTGGACGAGGGGGTGGTGGGCCTCACACTCCTTTGAATATACTCAGCTCATTTCCTGTCTCCTTCTGCCTGTCTCTTCAGGGTTTTTCCAGGCTGTGAACTCCATTTCTATGTGCTGGTCCTGGTCCCGCCCCCGCTGCCTGTTTCATAACGCCTCATTGCAGACTCCACGCAACAGGACACAGATACTCTGGTAAAAAAATGACATGTTTTCACAGCTGTATGTAATGGAGCACTTGGAATTAGAATGAGACTGGGTTAATAAGAGATGGTGTCGCACCAGTGGGAGGGTTTGACGCTAGTTGAGGCCTTAGGCGTCGGCGTTGAAACCACTAATACAAGTTTTACTAGCACTGCGTGACACCACTAATACCACCAGCAGTGGAACACCAGGCATTTTTAAAGAAATCAAATTTAAATGATACAAAACCCAGACTGTCCAGATGGTCCTGGCAGAAAGTACACACAGTATGACTGTTTTTACTTTGTGGTGAAAGAGTACACATCATTATTTGAGTCAAAGTGTGGATTGACTGGGTCAAACATACTCTCAAACAGTTTGGAAAAGATTTTTTCTGTCTGTTATTTCTCCTCTTCAGTTATAACAATTGGTATTGTATTTTGAATACTTTGAAATCTGATTAGTCACCTTTACAACAAGATACAACTTGTAAGTATTTTGCATTCACTGAATTAGCAACACAGCTAAACCTGTGGGTAGTGCCCTAGAAAATGTGCCAATATCCCCTTATTCCCCTGGAAGGAATCCTACAGTTATTCAGTGAAACAACGGTGATGACATATCTTCTTGTGGTGTCGTCTTCCAGGGACGCCCACTCCATGGTCTGTCTTTGGTCTCGCCAGTCTCACAGTATCCTAAGTTTGGAAGTGATACCAAAAAATGCTGGCACTTTGCGAACTGGAACACCGGCTTGCAGTTACATGGGTTTTTGGATTGTTCAGTTCACTACTCCAAGCACCCTAATGTGCTGCTGAACTATAAATTTTGAATTATAATGTATATTTACAGTTTAAGTACAGATTTTTTATCACACGCTTGAATGAATATTCCAATATTAACTAAAAGGTGACAGAGTATACATCCTGCTACAGTTGTAGAAAGACTTGTGTGACCTGCACTGAAAAGGTATGAGGCTCTCTGCCTCGGCTGTGTACTTGGTCAGTTGGTAGTACATGTGACTCAACATAGACCAGTTGTAATGCATTTCAGACTAAGAGTAAAAATAAATATCTTTGTTTGAGGGAGAGTTATCTGGCTGGCTTCAAAACTAATCTTGTCAAACTGAAGACTCCTCCTGGTCCATTTCTACATGCTATTCACAAGGCCACCGCTGTATCACTTCATGATATAGAGCCAGTGGTTAATATTAATCAACTTATGTGCAACCCCAACAACGTAGCATTGGAATTAGTCTGTGTTAATGTTTCTAAACATATTATTTTAGAGAGGGATGGGGGGTTGGGGGTAGGGAAAGACTAAGAAAATGGGACACAAGTGGAGCTTTTCTGGGTGGTATGTGCTTGGTTGCCACCCCACCAAACCAGCACCTTGATTTTTTATTATTTTAAAAGAAAAAGTTGACATCATTAACTTATGTCATCTACAGGAGCATGCACCAACAAGTCACACTTTGGTCAAATCTGCACCCCAAAAATACTCAGGTAAAAATAAGTATCAAAAAGGTGTTGAAGTACAAATCCCAAATCTAATGTAGTTTAAATATTGTTCCAAGCAGGAGTTTTTTTTTTTTAAATGTATATTTTTGGGCATTTTGTGCCTTTATTGGTAGGAGAGAGACAGTGGATAGGCTTGGGAAAGGGGGAGAAAGAGCAGGGGAAGGCACTCTGCAAACTGGTCACAGGCGGGACCCGAACCCGGACTGGCAGAAGCATGTACATGGGGTGCTAACCACTACACCAAACCAGCACCCCAAGCAGGAGTTTTTTGAGTGTTTCTTAACTTCCCTAGTCTGTTTTTGCCCCTGTCCCAGTTTCATTGGAATGTGTTACAGGGATCAGAACTCAAAATGAGTGATTTTTTGCAAAAAACGAGTTTGATCAGTTTTAACGTCAACTATCTTGTCTTTTAGTGTATGCAATTGAATGTAAGCTGAAAAGTATTTGCAAATCATTGTGTTCTGTCTTTAGTTACGTTTTACACAACAGCCCAACTTCACTGGACTTGGGGTTTTTACAGACCTCAAGTAAATTTAATTTGTTACCATACACCACTATTTTCAGTGTTATGAAGGCTGTAAATTCATGTTGTGGGTGGACAAGATGGAACAACAACTTAGCTCTCTGATGTCTCATTTTGTCTTACCCAAGCAATCTGAACAACAGAGAATAATAACAGGATTCAGTTTCACATCCCCATTTTTGTATTTATGAGCCAGCCATCACAAGGCATTATGCAACACATGGCAGCAACTTCAGGCCAAACCTCTGTAGTCTGAATTCTGTGATTTGAAAGCTGCATTGTATAAAAACACTCTCAAACAAATGTTGTGTGGCCAAAAGTACGCCGTCAAAACATCACAGACCCAGCCATTTAAGGTAAAATAAACATGTTTGTAACGATGACCAAATAAAGATTTTTTTGCTGTGGGTGTTGATAGTTTAGAGATTTGAGTAAGAGGTGAAAGCTAAAGTGGAGTAAGCCTGAGTATCGATATCAGCTTACTCATCTGCTTTGAGCGTAAACATTGGGAAAATTGGGGTTATGACACTGAATTATTTCATGACACTTAATAGAAGTAAACATCTGTGTGGGAAGTACAGTAATTGAGAAATGGGGCAACTTCCCAGCAAGCAATGAATCAAATCAGCTACTGAGAGCTGACTAGCTGTAAAAGCTTTCTAACAAAGATAACAAGAAAAAGAGAAAGAAAGGGTTGCCTAACTTTTATCCTGTTTTGGTCTCTTTGATATCTTGTGACAGACTACATTGCTGAAACAAGAATCTTAGGGGCAGAGGAGAAAAGGGAATCTCTGAGAGATCACATGAATTATAAGAATGATAGTTTATTGTGAAGCAACCAGTAAAACAATCATGATCCCTCTGAATCATCTAAACATAAAAAAAGAGGTATATCCAAATTCAGGGTGGTACAGTGGTGCTGCAGGTAGTACACGTGCCTCACAAGAAGGTTGCTGGTTTGATCCCCGGGTTGGGCAGGCCTTTCTGTGTGAAGTTTGCATGTTCTTACGGTGCATGTGTGGATTCTCCCCAGGCACTCCAGTACCCTCCCACAGACCAAAAACATGTTTATTAGCTTAATTGGTGACTCTAAATTACCCTAAGGTATGAGTATAAACATGAATGGTTGTCTGTCTCTCTATGTGGCCCTGCATTCTACTGGTGATCGGTTCAGGGTGTATCCGGCCTCTTGCCCAATGACAGATGGGATAAGCAATATAAAAATGAGAAAGATCTAAATCCAAGCATGTACTGTAAACGTCAGCTTACACTGTGACTGTGTCACTGGGGCATGTCACCCTTGTGGTCACACTGTGCAAGTGTAAACAAGCTGAACTGTGGCATTTGTCAATGATGAAAAACCCACACTTGCATGGTGCTGCGCTCCCCCACTGGCTCTGTGTGCCCCTGCCTTACTTGTAGGACACCTCTGAGACACACTTTGAGATGTACACTGTAAAATGGGCAGATTAACTTGTCCCTCCATTACACCTCCATGATATTCACAAAAAGATCAGATGTCACAGGGGCATACAGTAATACTACAGTTGGAGATGGCACTGTGAATCAGGCGTGTGTGTTCTTTGAATAAAAACTCTAGGCTATATACAAAGCTGTTCGATATATCAGTGTAATGGATGGACAGTGGCCAAGCAAACTAGCCCTCTTTAGCTTAATTTAATTTTTTAGCATGTCAAAATACTCTGTTGATTTGCCTCTAATCTACAGTCAAGAAAAGGGCAGGGTTGTTGATAGCTTTAAAACCTAAACAAATGGACATCAGTATTTTTTTTTAATTCAGGGTGCAAAATGCAATAAGTGGTGATTTATATTTATCAGCGGATATGAAAATTGTCACCAGTATTTTAGCCATAGAAACTTGCTACATTATATATATCCCATATACAGACATTGACAAAACTGTTAGTACCCTTTATTAAAGAAAGAAAAACCTGCAATGGTCACTGAAATAACTTAAAAAATGAAGCATACAAAGAAAAGAACACTGTGCCTACTGTGAAACATGGAGGAGGCTCAGTTATGTTGTGGGGCTGCTTTACTGCATCTGGCACAGGGTGTCTTGAATCTGTGCAGGGTACAATAATATCTCAAGACTATCAAGGCATTTAGTGAAATGTAAATCCTATTGAACATTTGTGGAAGGAGCTGAAACATGCAGTCTGGAGAAGACACCCTTTAAACCTGAGTCAGCTGGAGCAGTTTGATCATGAGGAGTGGGCCAAAATACCTGTCGACAGGAGAGAAGTCTCATTGAGAGTTACAGAAATTGCCTGATTGCATTGACCGCCTCAAAAGTTTGTGCAACCAAATATTAAGTTCAGGGTCCCATTATTTTTATCCATTGTGGCTTTTTCTTTCTTTAAGGGAAGGGTACCAACAATTTTGTCCACGTGTGTATTTGCTGTAGTATTGGCAGAATGTACAAATGCCCCATGATGCAAAAGTGGACATTGATCCTCATTGAGTGTCCACCTTTTTAGATCAAAAATATAATTTGTTAAAGAATCAAATGTTTTTTTCTTGCTACAAATTGTTATTTACACAGACTCACACCGTGAAAGAAAAATGTTGATTCTTGTTCATTTAAAGCTGAACAAATCTATAACTATCTATCTAACTAACTATCTAATCTATAACAATATCAGTATTGGCAAAGAGTTTTGAAATATTGGCATATTGTGCATCCCTAGTATTGACTTAGATATTTTAAGACAATTTAAGGATCTATGGGAACCCTGACAGAGGCATTCATTGGGATAAACACTGTCTTAAAATTCTGTCTGAACTGCCACAGCCACAGATGCCAAAAGTCACCACTAAATAAGAACTCTCAAACTGTTACATTGGTATAACGAGTAAGAGGCATATCATTTAGGGACTGTAAATAAGAAGTCTGTCTTTTTCTTTTTCTTTCTGTCTCTTCTTTTTATACTTGTCAATGCCATCCACAGGCTAAGACTGTTAATGTGGTATCCTGCTGACAAATGTAATTTCTTATCGTCTGCACCTACACAAGTAAGGCAAAATTCAGGCAACTTAACCTGGTGAACTTTTGTTTAATTTAAAGGGATATCAGGGGGCTGGTCACATGGGCTCAGTGTAAATGGAAACATTGCTTGATATAGTAAATGATCTAAGTCACAAGTAAAGTCATCATCAGTGACAATTTGTTTGTAAATGTTTTGCAGAAACTTGATAGAGCGCTGGTTTGCTCCTGTTACACAGTCCTCACTTCTGTTTGTGTGTGAGCTGCAGTTTAAAGCAACAGTGTTTGGCAAAAGATGGAGGAATTTTTTACTTAAAATATAGAAAATGTTAAAAAATGGGTCATGGTTAACATTATTGCTTAGTTGTAATTTAAATTATGTGAATTTAAACACACATGTACCTAATATTAACACTATAAAAATCATAAAATGTTGACTATCCTTATCATTTTCCAAAATTGTTCAGTCTTTATTTATCATTTGCATGAACTTCAAACATTGTGCTTTAAGCTTTCCCATACACCACTGCATGTCAAACAGACATAGAGCAATCTCTTAAACAGATCATTCATGTCATGTGAAGTTTCAACAGGTCATAGCACAAAAAAATGAAGAATATATGAACCTCCACTGAAAAGTTATGCTGTGCTTACATGTTAAGCCCTCCATAACACGCATCATACAGTTTTGAGCATTTGTTCATTTTACAGCTTCCTTGGAGGAGTTTGACTCAGACAGGGGCAACAAAAAGCACTTGTCACTTTCTCCAGGTTTGTGCTTTGCCATTAAATTTCAGCTGGAGTGTAAATGGTTAAGTAAAGCATATGTATGTTATTTATGTAAGGAGGTAAGCTTGTAAATAAAGTCTGTGCATGAGTAAAAACTGCCGAAATTCACCTTGGAACATCATTGGTCAAAACTGTTCGTAATGGTACCCTCTGCTGGAGGAAACATAAAATATTCAAAGGTAAGAAAATCAATAGGAAAATCAATAGGAAAATACAGAGATGGAGAGGGTCAGTTAATTAGATTTTATTGCAATAAACATAAAAAACAACCCTTTAAATGTGGTCAGTCAAAATTTGTATTATATTGGCTCAGCTTTCCCACCCTTTGGTGATGTCAGATGAAGCAGAAGCCAGCGATCAACTTCAATTTTTCTGTGTCACTTAAGTAGAGATGAAGTTTTCTGGGTTTTTTTGGATTCAGAAAAACATGTTGCAGCATCTGTGGTATAAAACTGGGAGAATGGCAGGGGCTCGAGCACCAAGGAAAGTTTATAAACATTTATTTCTGTAAATGCATTCCAATCCTTATTATTATTGTGAGCATTGTTAATGCACATCACATTTTTGTCAGACTGTGTGCAGGCTTGTCTGTCTGGCTGTCTTTCTGTGTTATCCATTTATCCATTCATTTAGTTATCTATTAGTCTATTTGTCTATTTGTATTTCTATCCAGTAAGGATGGGAGAAAACTTAATACACCTTAGTATTGTGATATCTGGCATGACAATAGTTTTTTGATTCACGGCCACTAAGGACCAATGTTTTTTTTTTTTTTTTTAAATAATTTAGTATCAATTTCCAACATTAATTAAAGCTTTTGGATTTATAAAAAGAAAATCAATTATTTTAAAGGCCAAATATTGATGCTGTTAAGACATTCAGCTGGTTATATCAACAGAGGTGACAATGTGGAGGGGAGAGTTAGTAAATCAAACATGGCAGCACAGGAGAGAGACAAAAGAAATGCACCATCTGTATTTAAATCCTTAGTGTGAACTTGTTTTGGATTTTCAGAGGGGCATTGGAGATGGACATGACAGGGTTTTTTAGGGAGTGATGTGTGAGAATGTAGTATTGTGGAAATAGGGCTCACTCCACATGGTATCACCCAAGGAAAGTAAAGCAGATGTCAGCAAAGCTAATGCTAAGCTAACCCCACTGAAAAACCCAGCCTTGATATGCTGATTTGTCAAATTGCCCCTAATTCTGAAGCTGAAAATAGGCTTAGCACAAACTGAAGTCATGTGAATATACAGAGAAACATTTCTTATTAAACTTTAAACAATTTTGTTATTTTTTTTTTTACTTTGGATGTAAATTAAAGGTTAAAAATCCAATATATGCCACAGTACCAAGCATTTGTAAAATATTAAGCATGGCAATAAAATTGAATAGGGACTCAAATATTTTGGTGGTATCATATCATGAGGCCACTGATAATACTCATGCTGTCTGAATTTCCGTCAAAGTTTAAATACATGTTTCTTCATGTTTACTGTTTACCAATGAAGTTCAACTGCAATGTGTATCTTTATATGAAGCATATGTATGCTATACAGGTAGATTTGTTTGATTAAAATCTATGCATGAATAAAAGCTGCTGAAATTCTTCATCTTGGAACATCATGGTAGAAAATGTTTATTATGGCACCCTCTGCTGGAGGAAACATAGAATGTTCAAGCCATTGAAATCGGCTGAACAGTGTGATGCAGAGAAGTCTGTAGTGTTTATCATACTCATTGTTTCACTGTTTTAACACATTGACCTATGCACATTTGGTCTCTTTCTGACTGACTGTTTAAGGGTGTGCTGTCTCTATGTTTTTTAAAATCTTATTTAAGAGATGTGAAGCTGGGAAAATAACATTTTATTCTTTAACAAATGATACTTTCAGATTTTAAAAGTGGACATTGAGTGATGACCAGGTAGACCCTAGTGAGGTAAACCACATTTGTACATTCTGCCAAGAGTACAGCCAGTATATAGGATAAAAAAAGACCAGTATCTAATTTAAGATATTGGCTGCCAATATAGCTAATTAGCTTTTTAGGTAGACATCTGCTGATACCAATATTGTTACTTCATACATCCCTAATGCTAAGTATTATTTAAGTAATTTAGTGTTATCTGGTCAATTATTGTTATAAACTGGAGGTTCATCTCATATGTACCACAAGTAAAGTGTGCAGTGTGCCCAAACATGCATAGCTTTAAAGTGTGTCCACTTTTTATTTTGCCAGCTGCTTCCTAACTAGTGAGAGCACAGTCATCAGGAAGGTTTAGTTGTTGAAACTGTTAGCATCTTTAGATGGCTTGGTGAATTTTGCCAAAATGTCATGTAACACATGTTCTGTGATGCTGCCTTAAGATGATCCTTCAGACACAGGCTTCCTAAAAAATTTAGAGGATATGGGAGCTGCCAAAAACAAACAGTCTCTCTGGCTCTCTTGCCAATGTTTCAGTGTGTGCTAAATATGACAGAGATCCACATTCATCAATCTGAGCTCTGCTCTGAAAGAACACCTGTCACACATTCATCAACTCACAGAGAAACGGACAGAGTTTCCTCTGTTAATCCGGATCTTTTCCTTCCCCATTCTCTCACATTTCTTCTCTTCTCAATCATCCTGTCGTCCTCTGTCAGCGTGGGCATCACTCTCTTTTCCTTGTCTGCCTCTCGTCTATCTCTCTATCTTCAGTGTCTCCTCCATTAGCCCTCCAATGGGATTTCAACTTTAATTTTAGCCAGCGACTGGGGAAGTGAAACCACCAATTGGTGTAACCAAAGCGATACATGTCAGTCTCCATGGTGACAGCCCACATGTTCTGCATGCTGATATCCCATCATGTGCAGTGTAGTGACAGAGCTGTGGCGCTGGTCTGCTGAGGTATGGGAGATTTATTTCCCAGGAATCCTACTGCATTTCCTGAAGCTTAACGTTGCTGCACAGGTCAGGCCCTAACTCGAAGATTCAACACGCTGTCCTCATCATCGTGCTTAGATTCAGATTCAGAGACAGACGTCGTTCAATCATTGCAGCGATTTGGCTGCACACAGACCACACATACATCACTGATGAACTAACAGCTAGAATACATCACAGACAATGAGATTAAGTCAGTCCTATGACAGAGCTGCTCACTGGCATGTTGGCACCCTTTTGTGCTCCCCTTAATTAATGAGACACAGATGGACTTGTCAGTATGATGAGGTTTGTGAACTGCAAATGTTTCTCTCATCTAAATATCCCATCAGCTTCACTATGTTTGATTGATTAGCTTGCACTTTCATCCTGTGTCTAAATACAGTGATTCCTACTCTGAAAAATGATTGCAGATGACTTCAGACTTTAGTGTGTGTGCTTGATGGTGTTTGATTTTTGTGAAAAAGTGACAGACCCAATAAGCGCAAATCCATTTACCATTTAGCTGAAATGTGAAATCATCTTTTGCTTATGAATACCATATAATGAGAAACACTTTAAGGGATTTTGTTAGACCTTGTGCAAGTGTCTCCGTTGAAAAATTAAGTAGTCTCAAATCAAAGGTCAAGACAGAAGAGCATCACGATCATCTTTTATCTTTAGCCTCAGACATCAGTATATTGAGAGTGCTTTAAAGAATTTAACATCAATCTTGCATGATTGAATACTGTAGACTGAATTGATATGATTTTAAAAGTCAAAGTACAAATGGTAAGCTCATAGATCTTCGTGAAATCTTCCGCTTTTGGAAGGCAAAACCTTATGAATGGCTTAAAAGATTTTCATTAACTTTGCAAAATTTTCCACTCTTAATCAAAGATTAGGTTTTTAAGGTAATTGGACAATGTTTAAAATGATGGAGCCTCATGATCATCCATTGCTCGTTAAAGCAGTCTTGTGAGTGGATAAGAACAGGACTTTTCTTCTTCGTTTTTATGTGAACATCCACAATAGCCAGGTTTACATGCAGACCTTTTTCATTCTGATTAAATTTATTCTGATTGAAGATCTCAGGTGAACTGTTTACATGTGACGTGATCTATTCAGATCAGGTGTTTACATGTGCCACAACATTTAATCAGAACATCTGTTTTACAGACACGTGATACACTCAGACCTATTTAAACATCACATCATTGAGGTGCTGGTTTGGCGGAGTGGTTAGCAACCAGGCACCCCATGTACTTGCTTGTGCCAGTCCAGGTTCAAATCCTGCCTGTGACAAGTTTGCAGAGTGTCTTCCCCTACTCTCTCACCCCCTTTCACAGGCCTGTCCTCTGTCTCTCTCCTATCAATAAAGGCACAAAATGCCCCAAAAAATACATTAAAACAAACAAACAAAACAAAACATCACATCATTTATCAAAGATGGCGATAAGTAGGTGGTTTATTGAATTATTTGAAGGTTGTGCTGTTTAGCCTTATATTAGCCAGCCTCCAGAGTTTTCCAGCGGTTCCTTATTTGTTCAATGCTTTGGTCTATCCCGGCTTCGCTGGGTTTTTTGTGGACTTTTTTAAATGGTTCAGTATTTGTTTTCCCACTGTCTGAACGTACAATAACGTTTAGTTCTTTGAGAGTTTGTATTAAAAACCAATCTCTCCGATGCAGACCAGTGCTGTGTGCTGTTTGGAAGCCGCCATGTTTCCAAGTGAGTAAACGTCACTGCTCGATTATGTCGAGACAGAGCCCAGCCTGACAACTTTCAGATTCACTGTTTCCATGATAGGATTTTACTTTTAATTGGCTTGGGAAAATGAATATACTACCCCTGTGGGCATGGAGCATTTTTATTCGGTTTGGGCTTCTAACCTGATTCTAATCGGAATATTAGGCTCCATGTAAACCTGGCTTATGATACAAGGATGAAGGTTGAAGATTTTGGAAGTCAGAATCAAGGTCAAGTAGGCTGATGTTTTCCTGGTGAATGTTAAATCCCAAGATGGTTTGAAGAAATGTTCCAATCTTGAACATTTCAATGAGGCACACTTCCACAGAAACTACCCTTGCTGTTCTTTAACCACCACTGCTCTTTCACTGTCTGGCAATCCGATGCCTTGCATAGGTTTTAATCTGCCAGGTGCTGGATAGTTTAAAATAAATTTTGTATAACAATATGTCCACCAAACAGGCTCTTAAATTTTTCCTCATAACTTTGTCCCTAATATATGTTATGTTAACAAGCTGTAAACTGGGATTATAATAATGGTTGGGCATGGATTGTGAAGATGGTCTCTTAAAATATACAGTATGTAAAAAAAAATCCCAAACAAACAAGAACAAGAAATGCCCATAGAGAGTGAAAAAAGGAAAACAACAGTAGGGGCCGTAATAATGTCAAAGAGTGAATTTTTTATTTACAAACTAGTGCAGGCCTTTAAACCAGAGTGGGAGAGTGCTGGCACTGCTTGTGGGTTGATCTTAAGCACTTGGGAGAAAAAGTAAGAACAATAAAACACTTCAGAGTCTTTCTTACAGAACAGTAACAATGTGTGAAACTTTTCCATTGTGCACCCAGAAGGCAAACAGAGCAATCTAGCGGACACTGAAAGTATAAAATGGGGCTAAATATGGTCCAGACCTGATTGATGAGGTGAGGCACAGGTGTGGAGGAGGATTAACAGCAGCAGGACACACACACAGACACACACACAGACACACATCTAGAAATGAAAACTGGAACACAGGACATGAAACCGAAGGAAAAACGAGACAAAAGCCACCAAAACTAGCATTAAAGTAGCCTATAAATCTGCTGTCACTGCCTCTAGTTTAATTTGAAGCAAATATATAAAAAAAGAACTGTTTAATTGTCAAGTGTATTTCCAGGTAGTTATCAAATTGTAGTTGTTCATAGGGCGGCTTAGGTACTGAGAACTGGTCCACTTTGGAACCACCAAGTTCTTAAAATATGAGGAATAGAAAGCAATATGTGTTTTGGTTCCACTTTTTGGTTTCTAAAAGGTACATAAATCTTTTTAAATATTAAACCTCAGGGAGCATACTGTAGTCCATTTAAGTTTTATTAATCTTGATGGACCGATTGTGTCACTGTAACATTGCATCATGTGTATGTAATGTCAAGGCATTAAAAATGACTTGACAAAGCATTTCTTTCAACACAGTGTGAATGTAAGGAAATGCACCGTGTTTGTTTCCCAATCCTCCATCCATGTAAGTTATATCCTCAGCAACAGGTAGCTGAAAGAAAAAAGGTAACAGAGCAGAAACAATAAAACCATATATAAAAAAATATTTTAAAGTTTTTTTCATCACAATCAAACAGTGTGAGTTGATGGTTATTGGTATCAGTGTGTCCTCATTATAAGGGCAGTACTTTTCGTATTTATAGGGAAATTTAAATATCTCTTTAACAATAGATTATTGAGAACCCAACCAGGCCAACAATATTAGAAGACAGTTTTCTACATGATTCTACGAAAATGTTGAATTGGAAATCATACTTCAGGACTGTTGAGAGCCTGAGCAGAAAAGAACTTAACAGTGCCCAACCCTAGAGGAGCAAACAGCTCTCAAATAACAATTTTATAGTTTTAGTTTATACCTTTTCATGAAAATGTGTCATCTTTATTTTTTCCTACAATTGGGATTAACTGGGGGTGTCAAACCAGAAAAATGCTCTTTAAGACCAGCTTTCTCACAACAATCAAGACAGAGTGCACTCAGACTTTAACAAGACCCTTAAGAATACTGCAACTCTAATATTGCTTGAAAAATAGGGAGGTCTAGTGACATTATAGTTCAGTGAGCTATGTTATTTTCCTCTGCAAGCTGGTTTTTGTTATGATTTGTAAATTGCTAATGGTGTCCTCCTTCATGTTTGAATTTAAGAAAAGTATTTTTGAGTTGAACATAAACTCGTAGTAAATCAAAAGTTTTCACATTTGCGTGACCACAGAAGAAAATCTTGCTAAAGACAACAAGAGTGTCTAGCTGCAGACCTCCACTCTCAGCCGAATCGTCTTGGAGACTCTACACCTCCATCGTCAGAAGGAAGTGACGTCATACACTCCTCCACTGTCAGAAGGAAATGACGTAATACTAAGTAAACGAAATGAAAACGCTCCAGATTATTGTCTTAAAAGTTAATTTGGGCAGACACGCATATTTTTCCGCGTATTTGTTACCTTGGTTTACTTGATTTATTAGTTGTGTTGCATTAAAATAGGAATTATAAAATGCAGGTTATGAGCACAGCAACGTAAGTGCTTGGGCTCCTCCATTTTATGTAATGATCCTGAGCATTTTCTTTTCCTAGAGAGAGACGCACAATTGTTTTATTTGCCTACAACCTTTGTTTTTACATTTACTGCTGTTTTAACCGTACAACGGAGATAGCAGCATCAGTTCAAGTTGTAAAGATATTTATTATACGCAACACATGAAGGTAAAATAAGTTCAAGTCCGTTTCATAATCACTCTTCATGGATATTAGTTATATTTATTGTTTATGTGATGGTGATTAGAGTAATTATAACAATCCAAAATAATTGTCTTACGCTAGAGATATTAATTTATTATACGCAACACATGAAGGTAAAATAAGTTCAAGTCCATTTGCTGAAAATAGCTAGAGAGATATTTGACAGGATATTTGATGCCACACTGCACATTACGCTTGACTTGTCAACAGAGCTGTCAGTGAGTTACTTTTTTTCTTAAATCTATGTACCTTTCATTGTTTCTCCCCTAAATTAACTAATTCTATTTCAAACATTAATTGTAGAAAGTGCACATTACCCCAAATATTTCCTAAAGTTTTCAAAGACAGAGAAACTTTATGAGAAACAGGGACTGAACAATAATGACGCTCTGATTATCGTTGCCATTAGAAAACATGACAGGCTGCTGGATAAGTGTTCAGGACCAGCTTCAGCTGCTTTCATTTAGTGCTGCTGACCTGTGATGGACCTTTAACTTTTACCTTCCTCCTGTAACTCAATCCTCCCAAACCCCAATATATGTCCCACGATGAATGCAGATCTGCTATCTCCTTCGTCCGCCATCACCACTTCTCTTTTAGAATTAAGGACTCTGATCAACAAAAACATCACTCCATGAGATGTTTTTTTTCTACCTAGCAAACCAGAGTTTCTGTTTCATGGATAAATTTCACATTGTGAGGGAAAAAATCTCTGAAAGTGACTTTCTTATTTCCTTAATTCATGCTCCAGAATGCTTTGTGAGTTCATATCCTGAACTATAAACGCGTGCCGGGAAGTCCTTTTTCAAATGTGTTTCTCTCTCCTTATGGGAAGGCGGGTGGAAGTGACTGGTTTATTATGTCTAGACTCATCAGTGGTTGTTTTGCTCACTTGAGAGCCCTGCGGTGGCTGAATTTTGCATGCTGTGCCTTCGATAAAATGACGTGGAAGAGCAGCAGTGTTATTCACCATCACTTATAGTGCTTACAGCAACAAAATAGCTCATTGTTGTGATTCAGAAAACTAAATAGGCTACTTTTGGGCCTTAACCACATCACAGGTAATCCTTAATGCTGACAGCCCTGAGAATGATTAATAAAAGTCAGAAGCTTGTTATGTTAAAGATCTCACTCAGTACTCAGTACACAAGTGGGCAGGGCTAAGCCCATCATGTTCAAAAGACATCTTCCTCATAAATTATGTCTTTCAAAGGATGTTTTCTGTGAGAGATGACAGGCAGAGACTCATACGTTATCTGTCCTCCTGCCTCATGGAAAGTGTCTTTGTGTGTGAGAGAAGGAGATACCAGTCATCTCTTCAGCAGCATTACTAAATCAAAAGAAAAGGGCTCCTGGCTCGTGGATGACGGCTGAAGCTGAGCTCCCATCATGGAGTTACAGTAATGAAGCATTTTCAGCGAGGCGGTGGCAGCATCAGGGGGTGGTGGAGCTCCAGGGACCGCATTAAAGACTCTCTGTTCCCTGTCACACTTGGCACCCTGTTTACCAGCCCTGCTGATTGGGGGTGGAAAAAGAAGCTTAATGCCAGGATGGGCTTTGCCTAAATTGTGTACCTTGAAAGTGAGGGCTTGAGGAAACTATTTAACAACATTTCTGATTTGGAGGGAAATTTAAAAAAATAAGTCTTGGGCTGGCAAATTACTCAACAATTTTGCCTATACTGGTGTGATGTCAGAATATGGAGGCCAGCTGAAACTGCATGTGGTGAAATGGCTTGTATGTATGCCCGCTCTATATGGTGTTTGTTGGGTGAAGTCACAGTATGTTAATAAAATGATCAGCAGTACCATAGACCATAGTTCCCCCGAGTCAAGTGTGCCACTAATGTCTCATATTTATGTTGGCACTCATATAAATCCATCTACAGTTAGTCAGGGGGCTGCCCAGGAATGACTTATGAAACCAGTGGATTGTTTCTTTCTGCTATATTTCATCCTACATTGAACATATCAATATTGTTGATGCTCTTTCAACATTTGTTAGTGTCAGCTAATATATGTCAACGTGTGAATGCTGCATTAGAAACACTGCCTTTACAGAAATTACAAGGAAAGAAGCAGACCTTGATGAGCTGCGACATCTTTTCCTCCTGCTTGCCATCTGCCATGATTAATTTCATTAATTTATTTATTTGATTAGGGCAGTGCACATGAATCAAAAATTTTGCAGTACACTGCAGATATGCTGGATTTAGCACAATAGCTACATTTCATCTGTTGTCCCAAGACAGGTGATGACATTTAGTTTTAAAAACAAAACTATGATTTAGTTTACTTTTAACTAAATGTTTGACCACAAGAGATCATGAGCTGAGAGAGTTTAGACCCTGGTTGTTTGTGGATGAGCCTGTTAGTGTGGTGTGCCGTGTCAATCCTCTTGTTCACTACACACAGAACTAATCTGCTGAGTTTGTCGCTTAATGCTGTTAAGATATAGCTGTAGTTTCATCAGAACTTGACAACATTTATTCCTCAAGAGAAGAGCAAAGATTGACACCGAAGACGTTGCTCATTGGAATTTTTTTAGTCTTCTTTCAACTGGTTTTTGGGAGAGCTTGAGTTATTTAACGGCTCAGGTTGGAAGTTCGCTCCACAGCAGCAGCATTTCCCTACTTCCTTTCTTCAAATGCTGCTTTATATCTTCTTTGGGGTTTTTGGGCTGTCAGTTTTGACTGACTACATGAAACAGCCTGTGGCTTTTTAGGTTCCAGTAGCAGTTAATGTGATACAATCAAAACCAACTCTGCCTACGTGCTTTTTCATCCTGTGAGTACTCTCACCAGTCAGAGAGGTTGTTCATGCTTTGTGGGAGCCTCATTACAGGATATTAGATTGAGACATGAGATATTTGATTGCTGAATTTGACAGAGGTCTATAATAAGCTGCATCATCACTGGCCTGTGTTTGTGGGTGTGTTTGATGGAAGAATAATTGAAGGAGAGAAACAGAAGAAAGAAACAATTTAAACTGAGCTCCAGAAATTTCTGCCAGAGGCCAGAGGTTCTTCCAACTCTATTACACTCTGATGTTAACAACCCAACCTCAGTCCATTTTCTTTTTACATCATTTCTGTCCACTTATGTGTTATTAAGGGGTAGTCACATAAAGTTTGAGGTGTCACATTCACAAGCAGGAAGTGATCATAAGGCCTTTGACCTTGTCCCTCTAATCTAAGTCTAATCATTCTATTCTTTAGTCAGAACTGTTGCAAAACTTTGTTTCTTTTGAGACATCATGTCAGGGCACAAATACAAGGCTCAAAGAAGTATGACCTATGACTTTCGCGATCTAATTTGTATGCTTTAAATGTTAGAAAAGACAAGTATGCAGAGTTTTAAAAAAATCCCACAAAACTTTTATTGAAATGTTGCATTTACAATTAAAAATGACCAAAAGACTCCTTGACGTTTGGTCATGACCTCCAAAATGAGACTGCTTCATCAATGATTCAGAAAAGACATTGTAATTGATTTTTAGAAGTTAATTTGCAGGACTATTAAGATATTTCATTTCCAAAATCACCTCAATATGTATGATGCAGTGGCGGCTGCTGGTCAGTCAAGGAGGGGAAGTTTCCGTCCTACATCATAATTTATTTATTTAAATGTAAATTCCATCCTCCGTTCCTTCTCAAGAAAATGATCTGTGACCCTGCTGTACCAACTAGGTGTCTTTTCCAGGGATTTTACCAGTGTTCCCTCAATGGCCAGCAGAGCTAGACTGCTTAAACGGCCTTGGCCCATTGTGTTGCAGGTGTAAGACTTGAGCCGCTTTAAACAGGAGAATCTCCTCTCCAGAACAACTGAATGTAAAACTTAGAAGATGCTCCGGTGGAGGGTTATACTTTAAGATCGCTGATTGGCTCATTTCACTGTCAATCAAAAAGGGATTCGGACAGAACAGATCATCCAATCATCATGCAGAAGCCGAGCGTCCAGGCCAGCCCACTGCCTCATAGACCCCCAGAGACGCTGAGCGTCCGATGGGCGGGACAAAGCCCAGCATTTATCCAATGACCGTCCAGTTTCCACAGTGGAACAACCCACTCTACGCTTCCCCATCGAAGTCAGAAGACGCTCAGCGTCCGACTGTGCTACAGCGCTGACACGCTGCGGGGATGAATTAGAAGGAGGTTGTGCCAGTTACCTGTGATAAGTAGCTGATTCTGAATAGAAGATGAAGGTATTTTAGTGCATATTTAGTCAATGAAATGTACACACAGCAGTACATATCACCACTTTTTTGGGGGGACATATTAGGGTAAGCTGAGCTTCCCTTGCAGTCTTAAAGCAATCGCCACTGGTATGATGACAGGATGACAACCTGCCACAACAACCCTGACCTTTTGACTTTGACCCTTAAATCAAATCATTTAATCTTTATAGACGATCTGGACATTTATGCAAAGTTCACTGAACATCCCTAAAATTGGTGATAAAACAGTTTATGCAGGCAAATGATGATCATGAGCCACATAGATCTGGACTTTTAACATATGACCGTTACAGTAAAATCTAGTCATTCTAGGGTCAGTGTGGATTTTTTTTTTTTTTGCAAAGTTTGAAGGGAATTCCTGAGAGTATTACTGAGATATATCCTTCAGAAAAGGCTAATCATGTCATGTCATAATTCTTGTCTTTGACCTCTACTTTACCATCACAGTACATTTAATGACCTCCATGAGTCAGTGTGGACATTTGTGCAAAGTTCAATCAAAATCCCCTGAATAATCCTGAGATATTGCATTCATTATAAAAGGATGTCCATAAGGCCCTATGAACTTGAATTCTGTTCTGTGATCTCCAAAATCTATTGAGTTCTTTTTTGAGTCAGTGTGGACGTCACTGACTTCATACTGCAGATGGACTGTTTCACATATTCATGGGTAATGGTTTAGGTCCATCTGGACAACACCCATAGACAAGGGGTGGGTTAGGGTTTTATGAGTGAAGAAAGCTTGATAAATTCTCATGAAAAGATATTAAAAAATATTTTTTATGTTTGTTTTACATAAACAAACAAAATGTATATGAGTGATACTTAAATAACCACTTAATAACTAAAGGCTTGAATTCTATTTTTGGTTCATAATAACTGGGTATTACATCTTGCATTTGAGTCATATTACATAAAGATTCATAAAAGCATTATTTTATGGCTGCAAATTGACTTAAAAAGATGAATTTAAGTTATCTTTTAATATTTTTGATTAGTTGCAACATTTGAACAAATGTTATATCTGTCACAGTTATAATAAGCTAATTAAGAGTCTTGTAGTCACTTCTTGTCTTCAGAAGAACTATCCTATCCTTATATGGACTCTGAAAGCCATTACATTTTCTGACTTGGGGACAATCATTTCAGTTTTGCATGATAGATCTACCTAAAGACAGGCATGAAGTCAAACTGATCCACAAGATCATCTCAACAAAACAAAGAATGATCATGAGACCCCATTACCTTGCTCTTTGACATACAGTATGTCCTCTAAAGTCTAATCAGTTCATTGGTTTGAGAAAGTTGTTGTCTGTACATTGGTTGGTGCAAATCTCAAAAAGCATTTATGAGATTTATCATTCTTAATGGAT
This sequence comes from Scarus forsteni, assembly GCA_036419115.1. Lineage (NCBI taxonomy): Eukaryota > Metazoa > Chordata > Actinopteri > Labriformes > Labridae > Scarus > Scarus forsteni. The sequence continues at coordinate 22,157,757 of JAZDUH010000451.1, read as the reverse complement.
GCTCGTGAGGATCCTTGATTTTTTTTTACCTTCAACTTCAATATATCACAGTTGAATCTACAGTAAGTGGATATTTGGTCAAAGTTTGAATGAAATTCTTTGAAGAGTTTTAAAGATAAAAGAATGCACCTGTAGTGAAATCCAAACTTACAGATGGACAGACCTAGGATGTATTGACACTCGGATAATCTTTGAAAAGGCTTGAATGTTGGAGGTGCTGTGGTAATTTACATTAAAGGTGCAATGAGGAGAATCTATTTTCGGTGACATAAAGACTCTGCTACCCATGAGCACGCGCGGTGACTATTGTAAAGATGTGACCCAAGCCAAAGTGTGTGTCTGTTGTGATGCTAATGAATACAGCTCTGACCTTCCTCAGAACTCTGCATTGCCTTACAACTTCTTTTTTCAACAACTTACAGGATGCAAAGCGACAAGGTAATGTATCTCTTTCTAGTTACGTAGCGGTAGTTTTTGATGTGTGACAACAAGCAAATTTTGGAAGAATTAGTATTGTAGTTTTGTAGCCGGCTATATATCACTACTTACAGCCTGGTGCTCTAAGACGTGTCCGATTAATATAAGTTTGCTCTAGGTTTAATTGTCTTGTTCCCGAAGTTGAGTATCCAGGCCAGTCCAGCCCTGTCCGACTCGACCGCGAAGCTAAGGAATAGCATTTATAGATAACCTATTTTGATGCTATAAAACTCATCTTAAAGTGTGTATTTCCATCAGGTATATATCTAAAAGTGAGACTTTTTGTAATTACTCAGAAACTCCTCATAGCATCTTTAAAAGTGCTTTTTATTGTTCAAATAAAGTTTTGTTTTCTTAAATAAAACATCTTTTTTACATAACAAACCTTAAGCAATTCAAATTGCTTACTGGCTGATGACCATGAAAAACTGTTGGCCATTTAAAGCCCTTATTTAGGCCCATTAAATACGAAAATGCAACCTTTGTTAAGGTAAGGGATGGATATAGACTCACAGTCTCAGAAGTAGTGACAGTTTTTCAGGAGCAGCTCTGCATGTACGAGCATACTTAACACCTCCTCTCCCAGCTGTCAATTTCTGCTGGAGCGGTAGGGTCAGTCAGGCTCTGGCTGGAGTGTTACATCCTGTGAGGCTTGGGGGCAGCAGAGAAAAACCTTAGGCCACCTCTTTTAACAACCTCTCCCCACTCCTCTCTTCGCTCCTCTTCATGCTTTCAGACAGATTAATCTCATCCTGCTTTGAAATGACTGACATCATCTATTATTCACAGGAAAATCCAGCCCCATCATGCACAGAATTTATAAATGACGTCTTAGCCATGGTCGATTTTCTCAAAGCTTCACCTGAAAATTTCTCAATTTAATGAATTAGCATAGATTAGCATAGGCAAGGTCAATGGTTATCAATTTAATCGCCGCACACCCTGTGAAAGGCTCCTTTGTTGGTGAGATTCAGCTGTCACATGGACACCCAAGGGACTCCTTATTATTATGATAGAGCTGCTTGATCTGACACACAGTGAGGCTGTAACAAGCTGCAGAGACGATGATTATGAGGCCAACTTCATTTCACTTCAGCCTTAGCTGTGGGTGGATTACAGGCCCATGGTAAGTTGAAGTTCCTCCAAAAATGATCAAACCAATATGCGTTTCCAGTTGTGATGGGAATGATTTACAGTGTAAGGTTGTAGCAAGGTTGAGGAGTGCAGTTTCTTTGACTACAAGTGAGATGTCTTATTGGCTTTGACATGAGTTCATCACAGGGAAATACAGATTGGCTACCAGATACTTCTGTTGGATATGATGATTATGAGAAACACAATATTGAGAATTTAAATGAGAGTAAAATATAGATTTTAATTATTGCTGCAGACTAGTAAAAAGTTAATTTAACATATTATAGAATTAATGGAAAATTCTAGATGTGAAGATCCTGTTTTGGATATGTTGTTAATATAAACAATCTCACACTCGCCCATTAAAAAATGGTAAATGGTAAATGGACTTGAGCATATACAGCGCTTTTCTAGTCTTTTGACTACTCAAAGCTGCTTTACACCGCAGGTCACACCTACCCATTCATACCCATTCACACCCAGTCGCGCTCACATTCACTCACTGATGGTTCAGAGTTTCTATGTTAGTTATCCATCAGTATCTCTAACACATTCACGCCCTTTCATGCCCATTTACACGCCACTGACGCAGCAGTGGGAGCAACTTGGGGTTAAGTGTCTTGCCCAAGGACACATCGCCATGTGTCGCCCGGAGCTGGGCTTGAACCTGCAACCTCCCGATCACTGACCAAGCGCACTATCCAACTGCGCCACCGACGCCCCATAAATGATTTTGTGGTCTGAAATATGCTGAAATCAAGTTAACTTAATCTTTAAATTTAGGGTTAGTATTTTGTTTTAGCTCTTATTTTATGTAATCTGTATCTTGTACGAGCTTATTTAAATATGAATAATAAGACACACAAAAGTGCTGACATTTTTCAAATAGATAATTTAGAGTGAGTCTTAAATCTTTCTCCTGACTCTGAAATGGATTTTGTCTCCCTTAAAGTTTTTCAACAGTCTCACAGCTTACATATTCTATTAAATCCATATCAAATTATGTAGAAAGGGTTTGAACATAAATGACAATTTTTAGTTGCATACAGTGCTGTAAGAATGTAAGAATTTAAAGGGAAGGACCAAATGAGAAATCAAAATCAATTCTAGATTTGCACACAGTTCTTTAAGGAGCTCTGCTGATGTTTTATTCCAAACATCTTGGAGAGCGAACCACAGATCTTGTGTAGATGTGTGTCTTTGTGTAATCACAGACATGCTCGCCAGTGTAAAAATCAAGGCTCTGTGGGCCATACTATCACTTCAAGACTCCATGCTCTTCTTAATTATAAAATGGCAATATGTTTTGGGTCCCTATTCTCCTGCAGAATACTTTTTGGGCCTATCAGATACTTGCCCAATGGAATGGGAATGTATCTGCTTGTGTTATTAAGCATTATTAAGGACATTGTTCATCCTGACCAAACCACCATCTGCATTAGCAGACATACGGCCTGAAACTTGAAAAGAATCTTCACCATGTTTTACTGTTGAATGCAGACACTCATTTTTGTTATGTTCTCCAGCCCTTCAGCAAACAAACTGCCTTTTGCTACAGCTAAATATTTCATATTTTCCTCTTCGGTCCAGGGCCCTTGCTGCCATGTTTCTACCCCTTACTTCCACTGTTTCTGTGCATAGTTGATTTGCTTTGCTGTGTGTCTATGTAGGAGGTGTGTTACTACATCCTAAAGCTCTGTTTCTCTTGGCTTATTTCACCCTTTACACTGATGATAAAGCAGTTATACGTCCTCACTTCAGTCTCCATGGTGTCAGGAGTTGAGCTAATGGTAGCATGACCATACATCCTTTTTTGCCCAGATATGTCCTCCTTTTTTGTCACAAAATTATGTCCAGGGATGTTTTATAAAATCCCATTTTGTCCTCCAGACGAAGCTGTCTGTCCATGTGGAGAACTCCTCTGCTAGCATTGCAAGGAAAGCTGGGAAATGTAGTGACATAGGCTTGAAAAATGTTGATGTCTGTTTTCAAATAACTACTGTTCCCATAATGACGTAGAGGGGACAAAACATTCACAGCAGCTGATAAGAAAATGAATGGAATTTGCCACTATAAACTTCAGTGTATTTTTATGACATCAATCTGGATGGGATCCAAGTGGAATTAACCTTGATGATAGAGATATATTATGTTTATTATTTCCTAAATTTTGAATTGAATCCATTAATCAATGTTAGAGGAATGATTTTTTAAAATACAGCCCTATGTTAAAGTATGAGATTTTCAGAAAATTTGGGGAATTTTTTGCATCCATACAAATATGTGTATCAGCACCAAAATGTAATGACTTCTTCCTTCGACTGAACCACACCTCTGGTAAAATTTTCGTGTAAATACGTCCGGTAGTTTTTGCATCGTTTCGCTAACAGACAATCAAACAAACACACAGACAAACCCTGAAGAAAACATAACCTCCTGTGAGGAGGTAATAATAATCACAATAATTCTTGTCATTATGTTGAATTATAATTTGACATGATATAATACTAGCATCATAAAGTAATAATTAGACCCATTAGATAATGGTGAGGCAAAAAATAACCTGACTAAATGACTAATAGACCCAATAGTGGGCGACTAATTGACTACAGAAAATGTCATTGATTGCATCCCATAGTCTTGATGTGAAGTTGCTACAAAAAAAGGAAAAAGACTTCCATACAGCTTGTAAAACCATAAAAAATTAAGAGAATCTGGAAAATATCTGATTTTAAGTAAGAGTCCAAAACACACCAATATTGAAAGCTGGTGACCCTAATTCTCTCTGGCAGCACTACAGTATCAACTGCTGGTGCCGGAGCACTTCTTATATGGATAAAGCCAAATTAATAGGGAGTCTATTATGTGTCTGTAAAACTTACTATGTCAGCGCCTTAACAGAAACTAAAAGTTTAGTCAACCTTATTTATAGCCCCCGTTTGGATGAAGCTGTTGAAAATAGAGAGGGAGAGAGAGGGAGGGAGACTTAGGGTGGTGGGATCCACAAAGGAGGGAATCCAGATGGTTTTTGAACAACTTTTGCCTGTGTCAAAATGACAAATGGCGCTGTTTCAGCTTAGCATCAATCTCACCTCAGTGCTCAGCAGCGCCTGTTGTTGTCTGTCAGTGTGTTGGCTTCACCAGGAGCGACGCCAGGTGATTCAGGCGGAGAGAGAAGATGGAGCTAAAACACATTCTCGCATGATCAAACACTGTGCACAACAGCCAGAAGTTTGATTTAGCCAAGAATGTGAGGTGTGAATCATTTTTTATAAGACCTGTCGGTCCAGACAAGTTTGCAGAGAAACCAGATGAATTTATACAGAAACTTTAATATACATGTACATGTCTTTACAAAAGGAGCATTGTGTGTGGATACAACATGTCAAAAGTCATTTACAGAAAAAAAAAACAGACGGGAAAGGATTATTAAACATTTTAAATGATCATAATAAAGATAAATGTTTCTTTACATGGATACAGCAGATAGTGAGCATTTTCATAACTCACTGTGTTTGAACACTGAATATGTTAAGTGTTTACAGGACAGCTCTATATACTTCATCCTAAAACACACTGATATACCCTCTAAGTCCCATAGAAAACAAAAACACAGGAAAGGAAGCTACCTCTGTCTATACATCTGCCACATCACTACAAACTCCAGTTCTAAAATGTTGGGACATTGTTCAAAATGTCAAATTCAACTGATATTTAATTGAATACATTGCACAGCCAAAATGTTAAATGCCCAATATGATTAGCTTAATTGTTATTATTATTTTTAGTAATTCACATGGATTGAATTTGATGCTGCAAAATGTTCCAAAAACAGCTGAGACAAGGGTAAGACAAACAAAGCTGTGGAATAATCAAAAAACACCTGCAACACTCCACATTTATGTAGGTAAGATGTTAAGAGGTGGTGGTATCATAGTTAAGCATTTAAGGGATACATCTGAAAGGTTATGTTGTTGCCAACTGTGCTGGCAAATAGGTCAACAGGTTTTAAACAATGTGCCCTAATGTCAAAGTGCAAGAAATGTCGAGATTTCAATCCATAGCTTGTAATACCTCCAAAAGATTCAGAAAGTCTGAGTAAATCTCTGTATGAAAGGGCTGGAGAACCAACAAATACTGAATGCAAACGTTGAATGCTCGAGACCGTGACCCTCGTTTTCTCAGGCAACACTGCATTAAAACTGGTATTATCCCATAGCATGGGCAAATAATGCTTTTATCAAAACATCAAAATCTTCAAATATATCACTCTACCAAGCAAAAATTTAAGTCATATATACCAATAAATCCAGACGGGCATTTGTATCTGCTGAACCTCTAACTCTGCAAAACAGTTGGATTATCCAAATTTCGCATCCGTCATGAAGCAGATCCACCTTGCAAAGCTTTAAGCTAAAACATTAACGTAAACGCCTTTCAGCTTGTTCTTGAACAGTGTTGCCCTTCCCAGTCTCATTTTAATGGGATGTTTCCCAGATAGATGTGAAATATATCCTACAGAAATGTGCAACAGTCCATCTGGTGTGTCAGATTGCTACACCTCAGCTCATTTGAAATTGAAGTCTTCTGCATATTTTTGCACATGTATTTTGGTATCTCAACTATCTACTGATGCACAAAATGAAAACATGATGGTCGAGTCAGAATCTGGGCTCATTGTGATATCACAGTGAGAGATTTAAATGAACGACCCCTCATCTGGTGTCTCCACCCACTGATCTCAACCCACAGTCAAAATAATTTTGGCCGGTTGAAATTAGCTCATCTGCAAATAAAGAAAACACCAAAAACTGAGAGGAGTGTTTGCTCCTGGCTAATGTTGGGTCAAAAACTGTCTCATGTTCATGTCTCAATTGTTTTGGAACAAAAAATAGAAACTTGTCATTGAAAAAGCCCACCAGTTTGTTAGTTAAATGTCCTGTTTTTGTTTTTTTTTAAAGCTGAATACAGGTTGAAATGAAACAACATATTACTGTATTCTGTTATTAATCATTTCACACAATGTCCCAATTCTTGTGGAATTTGGTTTCGTATACAGCAAAGTCACTTTATCATATACATCGGGACAAGCAGACAGAAAAAGAAACAGACTCATAATAAATTCATATACATATTGAAAAAGGCATTAAGATGTTATTGATTCCCTCGGTTTGCTGCTTGTAACATGAACAGTGTAAGCAGACCACATTCAGAGGTGACCAGGAGCAGTATCAGAGTAACTGCAGAGTGCTGTTTACTCTGATTCTTCATGTTTAAAATAAAGCGCTGTATGACTGCAGGTTGATGCCTCAGTCTCAGAGTTAAAGTCCTCGCCCCCAATTAGGTGAAGGATTAGTTTCCATGGAGACGGCTGCCTCCAGATTCCGAGTAAGAGAAAAACTAATTTACCAAACAGAGACAAATGAACAGGGGGAGGAGGGGGGCTGCTTCAAACAAAATACTATTTAAAGTAAGGCATCCTTTTCACAGTTTGATTAGTATACACAAAATCTGTGCAGGCATCTACATACACCTATCAGGCATAACATTATGACCACTGGCTGGTGAAGTGCATAACACTGATTCTCTCTCCATCATGATGTCTACTCGAGGGTGGGATATTTTCGGCAGCAAGTGAACAAAAAAAATCGGATGTGTCAGAAGCCGTAAAAATGGGAAAACATAAGAATTTGAGAGCGTTGGACAATGACCAATGCATAACGGCCAGATAACTGGGTCAGATCATCTCCAAAACTGCAGCTCTTGTTCTGGTCTGCAGTGGTCAGTATCTATGAAAGTGGTCCATGGATGGAGCCGTGGAGAACTGGCTATAGGATCATAGACGGTCAAAGCTCACTGATGCATGTGGGAAATGAAGGCTGTCTTGTGTTGCCTGATCCGACAGATGTGCTGCTGTGTCTCAAATTGCTGATAAAATGAATGCTGGTTCTGGTAGAAAGGTGTCGGAATACACAGAGCATCGCTGTTTGCTGCGTATGAGGCTTGAAGACACAGACCGGCCAGGGCAGCAGGTGGTCATAATGCTTTTTCTTCTCTGATTGGTGTATATGTACTACTATGGTTAGAGTACAAGATAAAGGCTGGTTGATACATTTTGAATTGAGAATACTGGTGCAGTTAGTTAAGTTGGCAACATTAACTTTAATTTGGATTGTGCTTTAATTTTACGAAGTCAGCTTTGTAGATAATTTTGAAACTTAAAACAATGACAAAGTATTTTCAAAAATGTCCAAATAATGTGAAAAGGACATTCCTCTTGGCTGTTTGAGACAACAGTGTCACATTACACTTGTTATTGCTGCAATCCTTAATGCATGATGGGAGATAATGACAGATTTATTTTTTATTAAACAAAGCATTGTGGGACACAATAAGTGCACTCTATTGTATTCTCCCAGACTTTGGACATCGCAACAAAAGGGCGTGTTTAGTGCCTTATATGGTGACTAGAACTTTATTATAGACACAACCCAGTATTTAATTTGGTGGCTATTTCAGATTTAGTATTTGTCACACTCAACACTCAACAACCTGCAGTTTCTGGCATTTCCACATTGGCTTCATTTTTCAGCCTTTGAGGTTGCTGCTTGAAAAACGAATCTGGAAACTGTTAGGTCAGTTTTAGTTGATTAAAATTCCTTTGTCTTGAATTCATTACTTTAATTTAAACCTTTCCTTCATTTATACAAACTTAATAAGCCAACATGAAAAAGTAAATAAATATTTAATCACTCTTATTAATCCGCTTAAATACTTTTTGTCATTTAAAAAAAATGAATGTATAGAATCACAGGTACATTTTAATTGAATTACTGAGGATTTCTTATTTTACTTTACCCTGAATTTTCCCAAATAGCCCCTAGCATTTGTTTCCTTCTCCTTCCCACCTCTGAGTAACAGCAATCTGCAGGAAAACTTTCTGTTGAGAAGGACACATGTGAACAAGCAGGTCATGATATACTTAGGTCAAATTACTCCACTGTACCACTTTCACGCCTGATAATAACATGTAAATGGTGATTTTGTGACATTGATTATCAGATTTGGGTAAGGGAGTGTATTGAAATTCTTCTGTGTTGGGAATATGCATACCCTCTACCTCCTATAGGTTTAAAGCAACTCCTGCAGATTGATTTACAACTGGCTGATATCTGGAGGTAGATAACATGATCTGCCAACTTTCATCCCCACAGAGCTCAGCAGTGACCACCCACTTCTTTCACAACCAATAACTTCAGTCATAGCAGCTGACTGCAGAAATTTGTGGGAATCAGTGTGTTTGACCAATCAGAGACACTGCTGTAACACTCCTTGAAACAATGTTGAATCCAAACTCATTCGTACTGGTTGATGCATCATTATTTCCTCATTCAAATCTCATATAGTATGGAAATCACTACAAATAATGGGAGCTAAAATTTGCAATTTTATTTTATGTTTTAAAAAAAGTGGCCCTAACAATTAGAAACATGGATATGACACTCCGGTCTAGAATTATCTGTAATGTTGTTCATTCATCCCAAATTGCAGGAAAAAAATGCATTTCAACAACAGGGCTAAAAATAAATGTGGTCCATAAATGACTTTCAAATTCAGTAGAAACATACAACTGTAAAGGTGAAGAGGCAACTTCAGCCTTCACCAATCACTGCTGTGATGCTTTAAGATTGTGGGTAGTGTAGTCTGTTTACTTTGGTAACAGTAAACCATGTGTTTCTTGAACCAGGACTGGTAGAAATGTATACTTGTATCTATTACAGAAAAATAGTCAACTTGATTAATCCGGGTAGTTTATGACAAGTCTATGTTAAAAAGCTTTAAACTCAGTCACTAAGGCAGACAAAGCTGTGATTGATGCAGAGGGCACAAAGAAGTGATGGTTGTGCCATTTTCCTCTCCCTCACAGCCTTGTTTATGTCGAGAGGCATTTTTTAAATACCAATGTAAATGCCCCCATCTAAAAGGGTTTAGTTACTCTAGCTTTTTATGCTAACCCCTGCTTTACTTTGACACAGGTTACACACAGATACAAATGTCAAGCCTGCAGAATGTCCACCCCCTACATTTTAGTTTTGTCTTGTTTCGTTATTGAATAGTAAACCTACATTTTGACAGACTTTTGTTATAAAATAGTTATCTTTACCAGCCACAGTCTCTTTTCTACCATGGAAAAAAGTAGCTGACAAATGTTGGTGTCATTCTTTTTTAACAAAACTAATGTTGTTGGAAATGAGAAGAGCACTCATTGTAACTGCTTGACTTAGTTTTTCATTACTTATCTAATAATAGAGTCATCATCCATTATGTATAACCAAGTAAACATAAGAAAAATTGCCTTTAAATTTGTACTCTAAAGAGTTAAATGATAGTTTGTGCTTTTCTTTCTTTAAATTGTTTAGAAGTCCCATGTTTACCTCAAGGGTCGGCATCCATACTGTGTTTGAATCACAAATCAGTCCTTAAGTGGGCTTGATCATGGTGCGGCTCAGGGCTGCCTGGCATGAAAGTAATCCCAGTACTTGCTAAATGTTTTAACATTCACCATCTCTGTTCAGCCGCATAATTAAACAGTTCTGCCCTAAATTGCTTTGAAACTATCTGGTAGATGTTTTAAAGATGGCCTGGATCAACCCGAATCTAAGCCCCATTTAATCTGTGCTCCCATCTCTTCATTTCAAGTGAGGGTGTTGTCAGAGGAGAAACATGGAAACAAACTTAGGAGAAAAAAAAAGAACAAAGTTCATTTATTTCTTGCTTGAGGGTGCAGATTTAACATTTCTTTTTCTTAAACTAAGAGCTGTTGAACACAAAAGCCTCCTCTCCAGTGCTTTTTTGGAGCATCCAAAAGTGTCTGATGCCAGTGAAAGCAGCCAAGTCCCAGTCTCTCCCTGTGATAAAGAGGTATAGAAGTCTATATCTCATTGTCTTGCTCCACTACTTCCATACTCACAGAGATAAAAACTGATCTGAAAGCCAGGTGAATGAAAAAAGAGAGAGTCCTAGAGTCTGTCTACAAAGCCCCGCCAAGCCCCAGGGTCCGAAACGTGTAGGTGTCCTTGTTAGCTTCCAAACATCAGAAGGTGCAAGCATAGACGACACCGACCACAACAATGTTTCCAATGGTGGCAATTATGGCGATCCAGAGCCAGATGGCATCACTGGACATGGACTGCGACTCATCTGGCTGTCCATGTACTGAAGCAGCTGAGGCAGCGGCGTGGACACTAGCTGAAGAGTTGAAGAGCGAGTGCTCACCGCTGTAGTCGTCATTGGGCGATGAGTCCATGAAGGCTCCTGTCATGACAGGGATCTGAAAGAGAGACATATCAGAGAAATGGATGATACTTTATTCCAAAAAAAGTGGAAAAAATAAAAAGTGTTCATTATACAATGGCAGGAAAAAAAACACATTATTGTGGTTGTCAGAATGACACGTTTCAGGGATAAGGTAATGTAGAACTCTCCATTGTTTAATTTTCATTTTAAAGTTCTGATGTTCTGTTTTGTTAAACCTGTCAGAAAAAAAAAAAATAATAACATTCCCATAATAAACCCCTGAAGCTAGCTTTTGCACAGGTCAAATTACTTAAAATCAGCAAATGACCAATCACATTGCAGAATATGAGATTGGGATGCACAAAACCCAAAACCAGTTAAGTTGGCACATTGTGTAAATCGTAAATAAAAACAATACAATGATTTGCAAATCCCTTTTAACCTATATTCAATTGAATACACAGCAAAGACAAGGGACTTAACGTTCAAACTGGTGAACTTTGTTCACTATTAGCTCATTTGAAATTTGATGCCTGCAACATGTTTCAAAAACATGGCGCAAGTAGCAAAAAAGACTGAGAAAGTTGAGGAATGCTCATCAAACACTTATTTGGAACATCCCACAGGTGAACAAGCTAATTGGGAACAGGTGAGTGCCATGATTGGGTATAAAAGCAGCTTCCCTGAAATGCTCAGTCATTCACAAACAAGGATGGGGCGAGGGTCACCACTTTGTGAACAAATGCGTGAGCAAATTGTCCAACAGTTTAAGAACAACATTTCTCAACCAGCTATTGCAAGGAATTTAGGGATTTCATCATTTACGGTCCATAATATCATCAAAAGGTTCAGAGAATCTGGAGAAATTACTGCACGTAAGTGGCAAGGCCGAAAACCAACATTGAATGCCCATGACCTTCGATCCCTCAGGCGGTACTGCATCAAAAACCGGCATCACTGTGTAAAGGATATCACCACATGGGCTCAGGAACACTTCAGAAAACCACTGTCAGTAACTACAGTTCGTCTACATCTGTAAGTGCAAGTTAAAACTCTACTATGCAAAGCCAAAGCCATTTATCAACAACACCCAGAAACACCGCCGGCTTTGCTGGGCCCGAGCTCATCTAAGATGGACTGAGGCAAAGTGGAAAAGTGTTCTGTGGTCTGACAAGTCCACATCTCAAATTGTTTATGGAAACTGGGGTCGTCGTGTCCTCCGGACCAAAGAGGAAAAAAATCAGCCGGACTGTTATAGGCGCAAAGTTCAAAAGCCAGCATCTGTGATGGTATGGGGGTGTGTTAGTGCCCAAGGCATGGGTAACTTACACATCTGTGAAGGCACCATTAATGCTGAAAGGTACATACAGGTTTTGGAGCAACATATGTTGCCATCCAAGCAACGTCTTTTTCATGGATGCCCCTGCTTATTTCAGCAAGACAATGCCAAGCCATATTCTGCTCGTGTTACAACAGCATGGCTTCGGAGAAAAAGAGTGTGGGTACTAGACTGGCCTGCCTGTAGTCCAGACCTGTCCCCATTGAAAATGTGTGGTGCATTATGAAGCGTAAAATACAACAACGGAGACCCCGGACTGTTCGACAACTTAAGCTGTACATCAGGCAAGAATGGAAAAGAATTCCACCCGAAAAGCTTCAGAACTTGGTCTCCTCAGTTCCCAAACGTTTACTGAGTGTTGTTAAAAGGAAAGGCGATGTAACACAGTGGTAAAAATGCCCCTGTGCCAACTTTTTTGCAATGTGTTGCTGCCATTAAATTCTAAGTTGATGATTATTTGCAAAAGAAAATAAAGTTTCTCAGTTTGAACATTAAATATCTTGTCTTTGAAGTGTATTCAATTGAATATAGGTTGAAAAGGATTTGCAAATCGTTGTATTCTGTTTTTATTTACGATTTACACAAAGTGCCAACTTTACTGGTTTTGGGTTTTGTATATAATGTATGTAATATGGAATGTGGCCATGCCCCCTCTGTTAGAGAAACACTTTTTAAGGGTTTTGTATTTAAAGCCTATTTATTTCTTTAAAAGATAAGTAAAAAATTGCCTTTTCACTCTGACCACAGCTTTGAATTCTCTTTCCATTCCCTCAGCTTGAACCGACCATTGTTTCTGCATCTGCTCTCCAAACAAAGTGATAGAATCAGCCAAACAGTGACTCTTTTGAAATACAAATGTGTGAAGAGTAGGACTGAATACTAACTTTCCCCAGTGTGAAAATTAACAACCTGCTCTTTTCAGCGTTAGCTTTACCTCTCAGGGCTACAGGCAGAGTGATAATGCTGACTCTGCATTTTTTAAAGTGTTTTCTCCAAAAGGAACAGTCATTTTCGCTCAATAACAACCAACATTTCATTTTATTGTCCTTAAACAGACAAACCTTCAGTACTCAGCCCCTCCTGACAATCACAGCATGCAGGCTTTGTTCCTGTTGGTCATGCATTAGTTAGTCTGACTGCTATATATACATTTATATAAAAGGATATAACATCACGACATCATTAGTGGATAGTTACAAGGTTTCCCACACGGGCATGCCCCATCCCACACACCGCTGTCACACACTGTCTGTCTGTGCGTGCGTGTGTGTGTGTGTTTTTAGGTAGCACTGCTTCATTAACATGGAATAAATAATTCAGATGTGGCAAGTGAATATGATTTATTGCTTGGGACAATGAGAGGCCTGTGAAGGTTTACCATCAGAGCAGAGGAAACTCTCATGTGTGTGTGAGAACATTTAACGTGTGGCTCTGTCATGGAGTATATGGTAAGAAAATGCATGAGAACCGAGCCTGGTATGGAAAACACTGAGGATGCTGGAAAAACAATTCTAAAAATACCTTGCAGGGATGTCGAGTGCTGGCATACAATGGAATTCTCTCTCTCATTTGCTCACCTCTCTCTCTCTCTCTTTCATACATACACTGACTTTTGCACGACCACGTTAACACACATGTACACACTCACTTCAGGTCTTCCCTCACACCATCAAAAGGCTGTTTATGGAGCACTGCGCTGCTCTCCACTCATTGGCCCCTGATGGTAAATAATGACATGACACATCCTGTGGAGCGCCTGCTGTTCACATGAGCATGATGGAGGCAGACAGGCATGCACAAAGTCCAGGAACCTTGATCTCCCTGCCCCCCACTCAGTCAATGTATGTGCTGAGTGAATGAACTGAATGTACTTCTCTTTCACTTAGACCCTTTTTTTCTTAAAAAGGGAAGCTGCATACCCAGTGGTGAACACATCACATGAGGGTGAAAGTCTAAAAGAAAAGAGCATCATCAACAGGCAGTGTCATGATAGACATGAGTATTACGCTAACTCTGTTTGGCAAAAGGTCAAGTTGAGCTTTCCTGACATGTTCCTAATTTTCTGGCCACAGAAAGAGCTTTTATACTTTCCAGTCACAACATAGTCAGGCATAGATGGATATGACAACATGCACTACCAGCATTTGCACTAGCTCTGAGGTCTCTGTAGAGACACAAATATGCACTAAAGTCTGCTATACGAACAACACATGTGATGTCAGCCACCAGACCAAATTTCAATGCTGAAGAAAATTATAAGTATACAGAATTGTTACCGGACACACCAGATAGACCTTTCAGGATATTTCACCAGTCAATCTGGTAAAGTGTCCTTAGAAAGTGTCTGGGAAGAAGCAGAACTTTTCAAAGTATATCCAGCAAGTGATTGGAAATCATTACATTGATGACATTCATTATGAGCTGAATTATAATAGGAAAGGATTCGTCAAGTAGAAGTGGGATGTAGAAGATTTATTACAAAATGAAGTTAAAGGAGACATACCATGCTTGTTTCTCCTTTTCACTATGCCTGCCCTCAGTACAAGTCATATAGTTCCTTCATTGCCCCACAATAGTGTTCTCAAAATCCTCATTTTAGGCCATTATCAAGCTCTCGTTGAAAAGCTCTGATCTCAGGATGACCTACAGTTACCTCGCAACGTCACAGCTTGGTCAGATCTGTCAGAGCTGCCGAGAGGGTTGAGCCAGCCTGTCCTTCTTCTACTGTATTTTCTGGCAGGCTTGTCAAAGCAGTGACCACGTATTGAGTCCCCCTACAGGCCAGAGCAGGTAATAAGTGGGTGAGCTAGGGAACTATAAACCCCTGCTGGTGGATGTGTTCCTCGGTGACGGTTTTGTGGCTAACGGACATTACAGAGGAGGAAGTGTTTTATCAGATTACTCCAATAAAAAGAAAGGTACCTCGTGTCGTCACGATGATTTAAATCTCGCGGACATCTCGCAATGACCTATTTTCAGAGGCATCAAATCTCGTTCTAGGATATCAGAAAAAATACAATATCTAATTTTTTGAAAATTAAGGGGGTGTAAGGTCTTGTTTTCAAATTTATTATATTATATGTAAGTATTAAATCATGCATCAGCATGATATGTCTCCTTTAAATACAAACTTTTAAATGTTTGTTGTCTGTTTTGTTTTGACAAAAAAAGTATATTCAGTGTTTATTTTTAGGTCTACCTGGTGCATCAGAACCTCATTTAACCTTTCATTACGGCCGTGCAGATTTCTTTTTCACCCTTTAAAAAAACAAAACAAAAACACTGTGATCTCTAGACACCACGCTGTGTAGAACTTTATCCTGCATTCACCCCTGCATCTGGCTAATCTCCGGTTCAGTTGGACGATCACTGAAGCTCTCAAGCCCGTCTGCATTCTTTATATTTATGTTTTATTTATAAGCAACTCATTGTTCACAGGAGTTTGCTGTTTGCATAAATGGGGTAGTGTACCGGATAAAATGAAGGGAATTCAGGGAATGTGTGCAAAAATATTCCACAAGGAAGTCTCTGTCTAAATATTTCATGGTATAGGTTCACCATTTTGGACAGGGATGGTGTGCTTATGTATATACATGTAGATATGAGTCTCAGAAACATGTCAGGAGAATATTGTTACAATCTTCTGGGGGGTTGCTCCTCTATCCATTCATCCCAGCTCACATGCCCCATGTGAGTCATGCACATATGGAAACAAACAGCATGTGGTTAAGCTATAATGGATAAAAATGAAATTCAGACCTGAAGAAGGAGAATACAAATGCATCTGTCCACTTCTGTGGGCAGTGGAGACCATCCCCCAAGTATTACTGACAGTAAACACATGCTTGCTGACATATGTGGCCTTTTAAAGCCTTTTTCTGTAATGTAAATACACAACAAACTAAACTTTACTAGAGGAAAACATAACAGCATGAGGCTATTGGGGTAGAGCTTTTATTGATGAAAATGCAAATATGAATTGACACAAAACTTTTGAGAAGGTTTGGTTCTTGGCTGAATGATTTGGGAATATAATGCAATATTTGAAGTGACCACAAAATGCTGTTTCTTTCCATATGCAACAATTGTAATTTGACTTTAACTCAAGGAGTGCTGGATATGTTTCATTATAGATCACAAATGAAAAGAAATATCAGCATACAGTTGCATAACTTGTAACCTATACTATAAACATTTTCCAATCCTCTTGCTTGCCCATTTTTCATGCTTAAACACATCAACTCTGATATTACTAGCTGCGTAGTATGTCCCACCTGTCAAATGGTACCATGGTAAGGAGATGATCAGTGTTATTGGCTTCACCAGTCAGTGATCATAATGTTATGCCTGATCATTGTATTTCCTGCTGTTGTTAAAATGTGTTTTTGTTCATTATAACTGTAACTTTTAAAAGCTTCTGTTTGTTGTCTTTTATTGCGCAGTCCCTTATGAGTCTGTCTATTGGATATATGCTGCACTGGTAATTAAAACTGACACTGAACATCCCACAAGAGCTGTAGATTTTGAGATTCTCTGACCCAGTTGTCTAGTATTACACTTTGGTCCTTGTCAAAAACTTTGGCACATGTCAAATTCACTGAAATCCTCACACTTGCCCTTTTTCCTGCTTTTAACATCTGCTTAGAAAACAAAAAGTTCACTTGTTGCCTAAAATATCCCAACAGGTGCAATGTTGAAGAGACAATCACTTATTTACTTAACCTGCCAGTTATAATTTTACACCTTGCAAGTGTTTATCATGAGCATTTTTGTAAGCCATGGGTAAAAAAGGCGAAAGAAAAAAGTGAGCTGAAGTCTTCTCTTGCAATGGTTTGTCTTTGAACACCTTTGTACCTGTGGTGGTTGTTATCTGTAGCTTGTGCATATTATTTATTGGAAACATACACTAGCTGCATACACAGTGGCCTGCTGATGATAACACCTGACAGATTTTATTGTAGACAGTTGTAAAGACAAATAAAAAGTGTCCGATTTGGTTTCCATCAAACACAAAAATGGCATCATAATGTGCTTTTAGTAAGTTAAGGCATATTTTTGAGAATCAAAACCTAATGTGTCTTCTAAATGTGCCCAGTGTAGCAGTTTGGGCTGTGTCGGTCCACACTCCTCTATTTAAATGAGTCCTAATGCAAAGCCAAGCATGTGACTGGTTAGGTGCCTTGGTTAGACTTAGTTTTGTTTTGGGTGCAGGGAGAATCAAACAACAGTGCCAGCTCTCATTCCATTCAAATGCAGCATGTGCCTGCCCGTATGGAGAGAGATTTGTCTCAAAATAATGCACACAAATAAATCCATGATTTTCAAATGTGTTTTTCAGATCCACAAATATATCCATAATATTAACATGTGTTTTTTACGATCCACAAATATATCCATAATTTTCACGTGTTTTTCAGATCCACAAATATATATTCAATTTCACATGTTTTCAAATTTTGTGAGTGCATTTATCATGACTTATCATTTGTAAGTCTTCAATTCTGCTTGTTGGAAGTGCGTTTGTGGATCAACTGACACCTGCATTCATTTTTGAGACAAACGTAACAGTTTCCAAGAAATGCGCACACATATTTGGAGGGATTTATGTCATTAATATGCAGACAAATATCCATGAATTTCACATGTGTTTTGCAGATCCACAAATATAAACATAATTTTCTCATGTGTTTTTGGGATTCACAAATATTTTTACGATTTTCACGTGTTTCTCCGAACGGCAAATATGTTCATGATTTTCACATGTTTTTTCAGGTTCACAAATATATCCACGTTTTTCACATGTATTTTTAAAGTTTGTGAGAGCATTTATCGTGACTTATCATTTGTAAATCTTCAGTTTTGCTTGTGAATCATTTAAAATACGTCCGTGGATCAACAGGCACGTGCATCTATTTTTGAGACAAACGTAACACAGTTTCACAGAGATTCACACACACATACAGGTTGATAACATTCACATGTGTTTAGAGCCCCGCCCCCTCCATCCACGAGGCGGCAGTGTTGCTGTCTTTGTTTAACAGGGGGCGTCAATGGCGAACTGCCTGCTGTTTAAGAAGAAGGAAACACCTTCAAGAGCAGAAACGCACCTCAACTTAGAAACAAAAGCAGCCTAACCTAGTCCGTTAGTCATTTCTGGCCCTCGCCATGCTCTGGAGTATGTCTTTTATATGTGTATAATGTTTATTCATTTTTCTGAACAGAACTTTGATGATCGTTAACAGATGAACGTAAACGCAACAGGCGCAGCATTGCTGCAGACCCCTGACACCTCCTCCTGCTGACTGGGCAAAGTCAGAAAGCTATTC
Source organism: Scarus forsteni (assembly GCA_036419115.1). Taxonomy (NCBI): domain Eukaryota; kingdom Metazoa; phylum Chordata; class Actinopteri; order Labriformes; family Labridae; genus Scarus; species Scarus forsteni. The sequence goes on along the minus strand of JAZDUH010000451.1, from coordinate 22,139,184 downwards.
ACTGATCTGACCCCTCTTTTCAATCACCGTCATGAAGACTGTGAGCTACAACTTAATTTTTTTCAAAACGACCAGTACTCAGAGCCAGACAGCCACTATTTGTATCAAAATTCTGTCTGTGATGCTCAACGGCTTAGGGAGCGTCGGCAATTCTCCATAGCAAAGGAAAGCAGTGAGAGAAAACTCATTAATGTCACCATGAAAAACAGTAATGTCATCAGAACCTTGGGGTGCTGGTTTGGCGGAGTGGTTAGCAACCAGGCACCCCATGTACATGCTTCTGCCGGTCCAGGTTCGAATCCCGCCTGTGACCTGTTTGCAGAGTGTCTTCCCCTACTCTCTCACCCCCTTTCACAAGCCTATCCACTGTCTCTCTCCTATCAATAAAGGCACAAAATGCCCAAAAAATACATTAAAAAAAAAAAAAAAAAGTCATCAGAACCGCACTACACAAGACCTCATGTTGTTCATAAAAAATGTCACAGTTTGTAAAAACATCAACTAAGATACTTCACAGGACTTTTATGATCGAAAATAGCCAGTGCCATTAAATTTACGAGCTCTACTGACATTTTCCCAAATATTTGGATGTTTATCCTCCACCTTATACTACAGACCTAAGCTTTTTCTCTTTAGAGAAATAGGTTTAAACTTTGTGTCTGTGATTTGTTTTAAATATTAATTTGCTGTTAATATGATTAATTGGTGACTATAAAACTGCAACAACTGTACTGCTGTTAACTAGGCTATACCAAACTCAACCCAATTATCAAACATATATATGTTTGATACGCCTAAGTTTTAGGAAAGAAAACATTGTCAGTGCACATCAGGCTTACATTAGGACACATGACCTTTTGGTGTGTGAGTGTGTGAGTCCATGAGCATTTGAGAATATGACAAAAAGAACAATGGAACTCACTTTGTCAAATCACATCTCCCCTGAAAATAGATTAAATAACCTGGAAAAATGCTGAGTGTTTTTGTTGCTTTCATTAAATATGTATATTGCTTAACACAATATTAAAAATAAAAATCATAAATATTAATACTTTTGACAGAGAAGTACAGGCAACTCTTAATTTGAGCAAAAGAAACGACCGCAAGGCAACTTTTGTTCTCCCTTAATGGTTTCCCATCACAATCATGATTGTGTTGGTTATTATTATCATAATTTTAACAACAATACTGCCCAACAGATGACCGTTTCTGGATATGAAACGAGAAGACAATCACAGCTTCCAGGTTCATCAGATTTACAATGAACTCTGGGTAAATCTGCAGGTAAAGTCTGCAGATATGTGGACTAACAAAGAGAGTGTGATTTGCAGCTGGAAAGTCCACATCCAAGCTCTCATGGACTTAAGGATTTCACCATGGAAAAGCACTGTGACCTCACACAATTAGCGTGAATGTGCCTAAAGTCTGTGAGAAACTGTGGTTTCGCTCTGCCTGGATCCATATCCAGGTTGCATCACCATGTCTGCCAGAAATTTTCATCAAAACTAGTTAACAACTTTTTGAGTTATATTGCACAATAACAGACAGACAGAAAAAAACTAATGCTTGTAAAACATGAGCCCCTTTGCAGAGGTTTGTATTAAAAGCTGCCCAATAGTATGGCTTTATGTTTTCTTGGCTAAGTTTAAGTTAAGTACAATTCCCTTGTTTTATTCTCAGAAAGCACAACACACTGCTTTCCATACCTAGCACGCTATCATACCTTTTTATGTTCATTGTATAAAGTGGCCAGGATTAGTTGGGTTTTTTTTTCACACAGATAATCGCACTGTGGTGAGAGTCCATGTAACCATCCCTTTACATCAGCTCATTTGGTAAAATCAAGTATGGTAACTCATTTGACACAGATGTCCCTCCCCAAAGCAAATTCTCTGAGCTCCTCCAGGTGTCCAGAGGCCAGAGGGAACACACATCTGCATCAATGTACAATATAAATAGAAAGTAAACCTACAGTTTCTTTTAATCAGGTTGTATCATCTTGAAATTAACTTCCTTCTGGTAACTGGGCTGTGATAAATCTCCAGACTTCTGCATTTCACACCTCCTTGGTTCTGAGTGATGCCTGCACCTGTTCGATACTCCTCACAGTAAAACCTGATCTATAGCAGACGATACAGTGAGGTTTCCTTTCACTGTACTCCACCTGCTCGGCTCTCACAGCTTTGATTTATTCGCCCCAGCTGTTCCAAGAGCTGTGCCATCTACACGGATGATCACAGTAATTGTGAAAGAGAATGGGCTGTAATTGCCTCCTGTGGGATGTCTCCACCAGTAAGTGCTTTGTGAAACGGCTTTGGAACAAACAAGAAAAACCCAAATCAATGTCTTCAGATAACTGGAGCACCAAAATATAAACCTGACTGCAGAGCACTCAAGCAAGGCCGGCGAGACAAAACAAGCTGATTTGCTGCACTTAGGAGCAAAAATTAAAAAGGGATGGCTGGTTGTAAATCTGTGTCAATATTTCTGCCCTTGTGACTAAAAACTTAAAGATGTACTTGGAACCAACTGCATCGGAAAAAACAGGTGGACTCCTGCTGGGTAAAGAATAGACTTTGTGTTAGACGCTGCATGTACAAAATCAATGAAACTTGAGACTGTTGATTTTTCAAACTGTCACTATTATCTCTGAAACATCCACCTCAGCACTGCTTGGATGGATGTCACTATGTTCTTTGCTCTTACTGCCCAGAGGCCCTTTGTCTTGAATGTCACCCTCAGAGTGGCAACATTAAAATGTTTTTCAATGCTCTCCTGCTATATGCTTCATTTGCAGATAAGCAGCAAAGGATTTTTGAAAAGCTAGCCGATGCAGAACAGTTTAAATAAGAAATAAGTCACAGTTCCTGGAGTGTGCTTTTGAGGTTGCCTGCAAAAAGTCCCATACAAAGTCCATGATAAAACTAACATTTTTACAGCAGAAGTAGACATGTATGAGCCTACTTCTGTTTTGTTTTGCGTGGTTCGTAGGATCAGAACTTGTCTATTATGGTTTTAAGATGAGTATGAGTTCATATGGCCCACTGTTCATATTTTTAAAAGCAAACTAAAAAATCTACCTTTTTAGTTTGGCTTTTAACTGATTATATTTATTATTGTTATTTAATTGTATTAATTTATTGAATTTAACCCCCTTAGTGTTTTAACTCTCAATTTCAGTGTGTAAGTGAGTGTATGTGCTATATGTGCATTGTGAGGGGGTGGGGTGTATTTTTCATTGGAGATTTTTCATTTCAAATGATTTCTTTTCATTGCACTCACATTTATTTGCATGAACAACTATTCTTCAGCAAATTTGCCTCCTGTGGCAGAGTTGAGGCAAGGCTGTTCTTTTGATAAACAGCAAACATTTTTGATGAGAAATCAGTTCAGTTTGATTTACTTCACAGAATGTTTACTTTCAGAACTAGTTTCATAAGGTAGAAGGTCATTGAAATGACAAAAACATGTCGTCATAGACATCGAACAACAAAAAAATGAATGGGTCTGATTCAAAGCAGATGACATTCACCAGTTGCCAAAGTCCATTCATTTTAACCAGTGAGCTATAAAAGTGAAAGTAAGACAAAATGCACAACCTGAGACTGAGGCAGCATTCAGCCATCATAATTTAACCATTCCCACCTGTGCCCTTCAAACTTACATACATCAAAATGTCCTGAGTAAAAGTTCCAGATGATACAAGACTTTCAGTGTCTTAAGTCTCTTAAATGAGGTGTTGTTGGTCTCAGTCCTTGGTTGAGCCTTAGGTAGTCCTTTATCCATCATATCAAGGATCTTACAGGAGTTTTAAGTACTGAAAAAAGGACAAGGATCAAGGAGAAAGAACACAGACCTGGAGCATGGCTCTTGACGGACTCAAGTAGAAGTCACAACACACTGAAAACTTCATAGTGAGTAATTTATTTAAAAAATCTTTCTTCTGTCTCTTGAGTGCACACGTGAAATTATTTTTTTGTAACATCACAGTCTTGTTTAAGCAGTAAAATCAGTGTACTGACACCCCACACCTATTTGATGTATGGTTGGTTAGAACAAGCTTTAAATTGAGTTGTGTCAACCTTATCATTTCCGTTGGCAAATCTGGTCAAAATTTGGGTCTAAAATTTGTAGCCAGCTTTTGGAGACAGCAGAGAGGACAGAACCTCAGGCCCACATCTCGGCAGGTACTCTTATAAACTGTTTTCCTCTGTTTCAAAATGATCATCCCACACCATGAAGCTGTCCACATTAAACATATAAATGCTTTGTTAAATGTTTTTATAAGCATGCGTCAATGAATGTTACATGTAGAAAATTATGTACAACTTATATGCAAGGCTATTTCTTTTTATAAGTTTACTCCATGTACAAAACAGACCATTATTACAGTTTACCTTGTAAGCATGTTAATTGGTGTGAGCAGGAATATTCATCCTCACCAAATATTTCTTGTATGAATTTAAATCCAGGACATATCAAATGAGCTAGATTAAATCTTGTATTTAAAAAGCATTCGTGAGTGGGGGTGCGGTTTGGCAGAGTGGTTAGCAACCATTCACGTGCCATGTCCAGGTTCAAATCCCGCCTGTGACCAGTTTGCAGAGTGTCTTCCTATACTCTCTCACCCCCTTTCACAAGCCTATCCACTGTCTCCTATCAATAAAGGCACAAACTGCCCAAAAAATACATTAAAAATAAAAGCATTCGTGAGTACTCTAGCTGGTTTCTTTGTCTCTTGCAACTATGACAAGCACAGACACAGGCGTCCATGTGCTGCAACTTAGGAAGATCACTTAAGAAACAACAACAGCTTATCTCGCCCAGAATGTTGGCAGCTTTTGTAACATCGGTGTTGTATGAAGCAGCAACTGCAAGTATACTCCTCAAAAAGTTTGTAAACTTTATTTCTGTCATTTTTTCTACCCCTTTTAATAATACCAACTAGTATTGTATTTTATATTGTTGGAAATCCTATTTAGTCACCTTTACAACAAGGCACAACTTGCAAGGATCGTACATTTGTAGAAAGAGCAACACAACTAAACATGTGGGTAGTAACCAAATAAAATGTGCAACAATCCTCTGCAACTTGAACTTGATCCTAAGTTTTGAAACAGTACCAGAGCTGACATAAAAAATACTGTCACTCTTGGCACTGAAACACCAGCTTCCAGAGTCAGGGATTTTGGTATATATGAATATATATTTGTTTTTGCTTCTCGCACATTGAGCTCTGTTGCTTATTCCACAAATACACAATCCTTCCAACTTGTACCTTGTTGTACTTATTCAGGCTTTCCAATGATATCCAATAAAATATCATTGGGATTATTTAAGCTGAATAATAAACTGAAATAACATTTTCAAACTTCTTATGAGGAGCATATAAGTATGTGAATAAGGCAGATTGTGACACTTGGCAACACGTGCTGCAACACAACTCTCATGTAGACAAAAGTGAAGCTGTTACACAGAGTGACATCATGCAGAGCTGAGGAGAAATCAGGACAAGTGTGACATTTTAGCCTCAAAACAGTTTTCCCTCTCTACATGAAAACACCCTAAACTGAGCTTGTGAAAACCATCAGTCTGACAGACGTTTTACAAATGGTGTGTTGTCAGTGACGTAAACATTGTGTGAGGACAGAAGGTCAAACCACACATATAAGGCCCCATCCACACGAAGCCAAACCGAGGTCTAAACGCACAACCTTTTTGCCAAATCTGCGTATTATCCATACGAAGACGGCATTTTGGGGGTTGGTAAACGATCATTTTTGAAACCAGGTTCCAGAGTGGAAAGATTTTGTAATGCCGTATACGCAGCTGCGTAATTACTGGCTCTCTGCAAGTTTTCAGATACGCTTACGTCATAGTTTCATATCTTCATTGACACGCATGCGCCACACGCGGCAACGACAATGGCGGCGTACGTGAAGCATATGTGCTGATGAAGCTAGTGACCCTACTATCCCTGTTGCAGCAAAATCTCCTTCTTCTCAATCACCACTGAGTTGAACAAACAATTATCAAGGACACATTACGGCACTTTATGATCACTTTATCACAATCTCTGTTTACAACTTTTGGCGCAAGTGCGCTTGGTCACTGTTTTCTCGTCTGTTTCAGCTTGTTTCCGTCATATCGTTACAGCGGCCCTAGAGGTCTGGCATGTGTTTTTACAGCGTTTTGATGCGTAGCGAGTGCATTCATGTGGACGCACACATTTTCTGAGACGCCTTCGTCTTTATGACAATCGTTTTGGAAACTGTTAAGCGTTTTGTCTTCGTGCGGATGATGCCTATATCTTCAAAGCTGACTCTATGTGGACTCGGCTTGATTCAGCAGCAGCAGACAGTGAAACACACAGATGTCTTTCATCACTCTAACGAGCTCACTGCCTCACACTCAATCAGCACCCAGCTGCTACAGGTGTGTTGCACCATGTGGATTCAGCATCTCTAATTACAAGTGTGGCATGAGGCTTTCAAAATGTCTTCCTGCACGGCAGCACAGCAGGTAAAGAAGTCCATCTAATCATGTAATTATCTGTTTATATAACTTAGACACTTTTTAAATGAGAAATTGAGGTGCCAGTGAAAGATGAGCACAGAAGAGGTGCTGTTATACTACCACTGGGGTAAAGTTATGTTCAACTTTAATCTCCTCCTGTTTGTCATCACAGTGTCTTTATAACAGAGACACAGACCAAACTTTGTCATGTTTAATTCATAAGTGGACTCATGAGTGGATGCATGCACCACATGGTGTATTGATGTAACTGTCTGGTGGAGATGATATATTTTTACATTAGAGTTTTAGTATCAATAAGCTACAGCATTTATGAATCTTTATTTTAACACCACCACAACAGCTTTGACACTACTATTGATGTTGAGACACATTATTCAAACCTTTGAGACAGTGCATAAGTCTTACACATTTTCATTTTAGATGCCACATTATAGCACACATCTCTGACAAAATCTGAGGCTCTGCATTTAAATGAAAGTAGTTTTAGACAGCCATACAAATGCAATGTATAGCAAATATTTCTGAGCTCTCAAAATACATTATATTATCTTAGTCCAATTCTAACCTAACTTTTGAAATGCATAATGTCAACACTTTCAGGCCATATTGTTGTATAACTTAGGATGCCACCATAGGCTGGAGAGGTTGTGGCCATTTAATTTGTGTGTAATAATGTAAAATGCACTACAGTAGTCAATTATTTATATTTACACAAGTACAAAAAGAACACGATAACTGCAAGCCTGCTAACTTCTCAGCAAAGTCAACTGTCAATGGCTTACAGGGGGCATATTCCCACCAAGCAGAGACAGACATTATGCTTGACAAAATGAATTCTTCCTCAGGGCTTAAACCCGGTCAAGGACAGAAGTCTATGAAAATGTCCTTATTGAGCTTTAGCTTAGCTTGACTTAACTGCAAATTTAAGTACTGATAGAACCAAATAACAGCCTTCAGATATGATCCCAAACAAATGGCCACAAAATATTTAAAAAAACAAAACAAAAAACAGACATCTAATTTTTGCTTCAATGTTGTTTCTACTCTTTTGTGTTTCAGGTTACTCTGCCATTTTTGTAACAGAAACATTAAGGCAGGCTTTGGGACATTGTTAGCAGCAGTTTGGTAGCAGAAAAAGTGGCAGTGAATCTTAAATGCCTCATATCCTGGTCTGTTTGACTGTTTACATCATGTCTGTTTATTAATAGATGCAAGGATTTGATTGAAGTTGAATCACAACGAGGAAAGTTTGTCTCTGTAGAGGTTCAGATGCAACTCTTTTCCCCTCCCCTGTGGAAAAGCTCAGATCTGAGGGATGAGGGGGCTGTTATGAGTTCTATGCTGAATGGCTGCCTGAACAATGACCAATGGGAGAGGAAATTGGGCTACTGGCCGCACAGTGAACTGAGAGTTTAGAAAAAAAAGATCACCCCAAATTACTCCCAACTGTGAAAGAGCTGAATGAGTTTTAGTTAGATTATAATGAACTCTACACAACCTTCAGAGCTAGTGTGTGAATGTGATATGATTGGGTGTAAATGGGTACTCCAGTCTATTTCTATGGCCTTGAAAACAATCAAGTCATTTAGCGTTGGCACATCACATGTGAAAAGCTGCTGGCTCATGCTAAAACCCCAGAGTTCAAACAAAATGGGATTACAGCGTCATGGATTAGCTCTTTTCATGTATGGGCTTTGCCTGCAGAATAGGAATAGCCAGCCCTTCAACAAAATAGCCTCCACTTAGGAAAGAACAATAGATTTGGTCTGGACCGTGCCTTACTGTAGCATATTGACCTCGTCTAGCCATTAATCTTCAGTGAGATTTCCAGAGGTTTTAAAGAGGCTTGTTCACCCACAAAGAGACGGTAACACCTCTCGTTTCAGGCCCGGTTCCTGCCGGTCAGATTTACAGCTGTGCTTTCATTGATTTTCCCCCTGCCTTGAGAGCCCGGCAGCATTTTTTAATAAATCTCAGATCCCAGCAGAACAAGTGAAGCGAAAGTGATCCTTGCTTGACACCCTGGTTGGTCAGTCAGCATGGTGGAAATCGTGCAGAACAGAAGGGAGCTCCTTTTTTTAACACCATGAATGATAAATGTCTCAATACTTTCTTCAAAAAAATGCATGTACTTGGTGTTATATTTCTTTTTCTATATTATCTGCACACACAGCAGAGCTTGTAACATGACAAATGCAGGGAAGGAAACATGCTCTGATCATTTCTGCTCATTAGCAGCTGCGTGATGGCTTAAAATTCAAGATGAGAGTAAACTCGGCAGCAATGGAACATTAAAATCCACAAACAAAGAGGGATCACATGTTCCTGCCAAACAAGAAGTGAGATGATCACACAGACAGGACATTTCAGTAATGAGTAATAAAAAATAGAAGAAAGGGAAGCCAAATTTGAGAGTGCTTGTGAGTCTTCGTGACAGAAAAACATGGTAAAAAATCAGAGGAATACAACTGTCAGCACATTTTAAATGAAGCCATAGAGGCATCAAAGACAAAGGAGGAGGAGAAGGAGAAAGATTATGTGGAGCAAGAAGGTTATAAGATTAGATTTCATCTTTAATCTTTCAGATGATGCATTGACTGCAAAGCATTTTCTCCCCTTGGAAGGATAGAAGAAAAGCACTGATCTATTGAATTTTTGAATGATAATTGGGATGTACAACCCCCAGGGCTTTAAGATTATACGTTAGAAATTCTGTTTATACTTGATTCATCCTTGGCACAGCAAGAGTCTGACCTTAAAGATTAATAATTTAAATCTTTCAGTTCTTCTTTGCACATTTGTTACGTCAAGTTTGTGCTTCGTTGTAATTATGCTGGAAATATATATATGCAATCTACAGTTAAAACTTTGATCAAAAGACTACACTTTGGTTATTTGAGACTTAAAAGAGATAGTTTGGGATTTCTAAAGTTGAGTTGAATGAGGAACATGTCATTAGCCTGAGCAAAAACCACAGAGGTCAGCTCTGTATCTGTACAGAAATAATCAGCACAGCAGATAGGGCTGCAATTTCATCCAGTTTGAGCTCATAATTTACAAACCTGTATCAATAGGTAACTGAATTTTTCCAGTTCTACAGTTCCCATTGCAGTTTCCTCATTTTTTTTCATTCAGACCTGTTGACTCTTCATCAACAGTAGTATTTCCTGTACGCACTTCAGCACATACAAGTACTCACAAGTGTCAAGTATATGACTGACATATCTGCTGCAAAAATCGCTCATTTATCCAGCTTGGTAGCAACTGTTTCCAAGAAGGATTGTTGACTGTGCTAATGCCCAAACAAAGAAGTTTCCAAGTGGAAAAGCAAGTCGTTGTAATTGCTCTGAATGTATTGTTACCCTACACTGTTTTGTGGCCTGTTTTCACCCTTTCAGCCACCTCACTGACTTTTGTCAAGTTCCCAATACAGACCAACTCCAAAAATACTGAAATACCCCTTTAAGAGTGAGAAAATAGGCTGAAACTGCTAAAAGCTCCCTGCACCCAGGGGACCATTAAGGTTCAATGTGACACGAACACTCTAAGTTGACACAGCAGTCTTATTTTACTTAATAAAAGTTTTGTTGGCCGAAATCTGAACAAACTGATGTTGATGTTCAGGAGAAGATATTTCCATCTTTAAGCAGATTAAAAAGTAAACTTTTGTTCTGTGGGTGAAAATTAAAGATAGTGACTTTACTTTGAAGCACTTATTTAGATTGCTTGTAGGGAACAATCATTTTGGCACTGAACAGGGCTTCCAAGAAAATATACATAAACTAAAAGAGTGTCAGTTTAACATTGAGGCGAAATTATAGAGTTTTACCCAGCATCTGATTAAAAACACTTCTTTTGGCATGCCAATTTTAAACTTTGGTACATTTTTATTTTCTTATATTTAAACATGATTATTGGAAATCCCACCCTTCTACCTGGGAACAATCCTGTCTGACTATTTCTGTCTATTATTCCCACATGCAGCCATTTTAAATATGCATTTACTGGATTGTGTGCAGCATGTGTTTTCATGATGCAGTTTACACCAAAGGACACATCATGCTATGGCATCAGAGGTTTCCTGCTGCCTGTGCCATGTCACACACACCACTCCAGAATCCCCAAACACAGAGCTTGCTCATGTATTTTACATCGTGAGCAATGTCACATCTAACACACCCTGCAGAGCCACATGTTAGCGCCTTCATGTTAAACAACTGTGACAGCTGCTAGCTATGACGGCCCCAGTGGAAGGTTGTTTAGTGGACTCCCACTTGTGTTGAGACAAACAGTCATGAAAGCAGGCGATATGATGCTATATCACGAAACAGCCGCCGTTTTAAGATGATGCAACAGTTATAGATCTGATTCTACATTCATTCATACATCAACCTGGCTGGCACTATCTGAATTAGAGGCATATCTTTCTTTGCTTGTTACAAATGTTTTACTTTACATGTTCATTTTTACTCTTACTTAATGTTGTGTTTTAGCAAGTGCACTGGTTACTTTACAACACTAGCACGATTTACTCTTTTGCAAAAACACCTTATGAAAGGATAGAACTGAGATAATTATGTTTGTCATGCTGTTTCCCAAAAATCTTGCCTTGTCTGTCTCTATTGGGCACCCTATTTGTTGTATGGCTTCAAACCACAAACTAACTGGCCCCTTTATTAGGTACACTTTTACTGTACTGGTTTTGACCCATTCTGCCTTCGTTACTGCTGAAATCCTACATTGCATAGTTTCAACAAGATGCTGGAAACATTCCTCAGAACTTTTGGTTCATACTGACATGAAAGCAACTCACAGTTGATGCAGATTTGTCAGCTGCACATCCAGAATGCAAGGCTCCTCTTACACAGCATCCCAAAGGAGCTCTATTTGTCTCAAATCTGGAGACTGAGAAGGCCCATGGCAGTGCAGTGAAGCCAACCAGTTTAGATGAATTAAGCTTTGTGATATTGCACGTTATCCTGCTGAAAGTTGCAATCAGAAGATGGAGACACTGTGGTCTTAAGCCCCAGTCACACATTCCTGTTTCTCATGGCGATTGTGCATGACTGTCGTAATCCTGTTAAAAAGTGCTTTGGTCGTGGTGCATGTGCTACTTGGTCTGGATCAGCCTTGCATAGTCGTTGATGAACGCCAGGGAACGTGGGAGGGTCCCGACAGTTTTGAACTGTTCAAAACTGTTGTGGAGAATCGCCGCTCTCAGTATAGCGGGGTGAAAGTCGAATGCAGTCCTAATGTGTACGGTATTAGCGTGGCATGTACGGAGCTCAGTCGGGCTGATTGTGGCTCAATCCTAAAAGCTTTATGAGGACTACTGACAAGGATGTATCTGTTTGTGCCCCGACTGTGTCCCGTTCAAGATGGTGCAAGCGATGGGGCTCAGTCAGGGCTTACTTGATGCGAACTGAGCTCGAGTGGGGCTGACGTCGTGTCACTGGGATGAAAATTCATGGAATCCTCATATCGTTGTATTAACCTAGCTGGAGCGGGACGAATGCCCCCAAAGCGCTGTAGAAGCTCTACTGACAGTGTATTTACAGGGTGTGTCCAGGGGTGAGACAGTCATTTTATCCCGTATCATAGCGATCTCACCAGCCTCATCAATCGTGTACAGTCGTGCACAATCTCTATGAGAAACAGGGATGTGTGACTTAGGCATTAAAGGGATGGACATGGTCAGAGACAATACTCAGGTAGGCTGTGATGTTATAATAGGAGTGCTGCCAGAAACGTTGGGCCCCATGAAAAGATATCAGATTGGGTCCTTTCCCAAACCACCTCTGCACAGCTTCTCAAACCAATCATCTATAAAACAAATTGATAAATACATGTTTAATTAACTGCTTCTTTCATTACAGCCACATTATTCTGTTTCAAAACATCAGTTAGCTTCAAATATTAGAGCAACATGGTTTGGCTCAAAATGATACAGTACATGAGCAATAAATTATTTACTTCACAGCTTTTACTACTTTTTAAAATCATTTAAGCCTTTTTGAATCTCTGATCTTTTAACCCTGAGAAAAATTGCACACTTTTGCAGATTACACATATGACTTGGTCACGAACTTGCTTTGTTCTGAAGAGCCAAGTATTTAATCATGCTATGAACAACAACAAATGCATAAACAAAGCTAATACTCCTTTCATTAATGTTCAAGAGAGGCTTTTTTTAATATAAATGACATGTTATGGGGGTTAATTGATGCAAAAGATGCCTAAATATCATTCTTTTTTTTATATATGTACAAGAAAACATTTGTATATTTTTTATGTGAAGACAAACATTATCTTTAGTAAAAAGTAAATTAATTAATACCTAAAAACATACTGATGGTAAATTATAGGTTTAGGAGCTCTGTCAGTCATGGAACCTTAGAATCATCCGGACATCCCCTCTTAACAGCCCCCCAACCTGGCACCAACAACCACCACAGTCAAAGTCACATAAAATAATCTTTCTTTCCCATGAGCAGCTTTCACTTGACTGGCCGATTAGTTATTTGTAATGCGTGGTTGTATCTAATAAAGTGTTCAGTGAGTGTAAGTCCTCACAGCGGTGCCAGGGCTTCTGAAGTCAGTTTTTAATGGTTTCATTTATATATTAAGAACAACTTTAGTCAGCAAAGCGAGGAGATGATTACTTTAGTTTAGTTCTGACATTTTGTGGGGCACCATTTGCTTCGTCTGTGCAGAAGTGGGTGCCGAGTCAGAGCAAGGACTGAATAAAATGTGATGTGAATTTCATCCCAAATTTTGTGGATTTGAAGGGCAACTTTAGACTAGACCTGTGAATGTCTCTCCAGTGGACTTTTTTTGAAAGACAGTCAGGAGTGAGTGATGTAAAATGTGGATTAAATCTGATGTGTTCATTCAGACTGAAACTGCATTGCCAAAAATCCTATCTGTGTCTGATTTATGACCTCTTTGAAAGTGGTAATAACCCCCATTTAAAGACAATACTCCGGATGATTGATTCTGTTTATTACTATGCTGAAAATGAATTTTCAGATCAAAGAATAAGCAAGGAGAGGAAAAAACTTGGACCTGTTTATGCTCAAACAAATTATACAAAGAGAGGTGGAGGACAGAGCCAGTGTTTATCAGGACTGTGGGACTTCTTTTAAGTTGCATTTCTTCTGGCTGTGAAGCTTTTCTGGGATCTTTCAGTTTGGACTGACTATCTTCAATTGCAGTTTATTACTTTAATATCTAATTGAGTTGAATTTTGAAAAGCTTAATGCACAAACAAGGTGACACTTGTGTTGCAAGTGTTGGAAATAAACTTGTACTTTGTCATGTCGAGGCAACAATAACCAAGTTTTTTCAGATTGGAGTAGTTGTTGCATCAACCTAACAGTACAAGTTCTTAAATGGAGAGAACTGTATCCGCCATTTTACTGCAACCTCCAGCTTTTCAGCTTGGGATTCTCTCAGGTGGATGGTTGAAAATGTGACTAAGCACAAGTAAAATCTGATTTGCATACTAGTCTCAAGTGTTTTATCACTATGGTTGTTCCAACTCAGTTGCAACCAGGCAAAAAATGTGTTTTTCCTTTGAATTGTTTTATGTTCACTTTGTGCTATTTTGAAGAGAGCAAAAACCCACAAAAAGGCATGGCTAGCCAACGTCATTATGCCACAGCCAGTGCTGATATGACAACAAGTGCTCTCAACATCATAGGAGGGAAGCAGACTTAAAGCTTAGAGTTAGGGTGTTGTGAGAAACGTAAATTAAAATCATAAATCAATTATTTGCAAATCCTATCCTACCTTTATTTTGTTGAATACACTACAAAGACAAAATATTTAATGTTCAAACTGATAAACCCTTATAGTTTTTTTTGAAAGTAGTCTGTCATTATTATTTTTTGCCTGGAACACATTCCAAAAAAATCTGGGACAGCAGCACCTTTCCTTTTAACATCACTCAACAAGCATCTGGGAACTGAGCGACAAATTGTGAAAGCTCATAGTGTTTGTCTGAAGTGTTCCTGAGTCCATGTGGTCATATCCTCGACAGAATGAGGATGATTTTAAAATGCTGTGCTGTCTGAGGGATTGAAGGTAACAAGCATGCTGTTTTTGACCATGTCACTTAAGTTTAGTTATCTGATTCCTTAAATCTTTTCATGATATTATGGACTGAAGATTAATGAAATCATGCATGCCTTGGAAATCTGAGAAATCATAATCTCATCAGAGACAGACAGCATGAATAACAGCAAAAAGGTAAAATATTAAGGCAGACAGGAATAAAAGTAATCAAAATTATAGCTTAATTTTTGAAAAAGAAACTTTCTGCACAACTTTCAATAACAAGTTGACACATTTATCAACAGCACAGCTCACTATATCTGCAGTGTCATGTGTTTGACAATGTTGCCAATGAAGCCTATGTAGGCCATCTTTTGCCCACATAATAAATCATCAGGAATTTTTTAAGAATTGATTAACAGATCTATAAAATCTTATCCCCAATCATGACTACTTATGCTACTACAGCAGTGTGATGCGTTACCTTGTCGCCCTGTCTGTGACGATTGCTGAGTCTATTGTGTTCTCACTGTATACAAACTGCTATAGGGGTCGACTGGGAGGGAGTTGAGACCACCGCCTTCAGGTGAGCTTGGCATGATTATTTGTCCCAAAACAGGGACCAGTTGCTGTGTTCATATTTATTTAAAGGTGCTTTGAGGAGAATCTATGTCCTGCGATATAAAGACTCTGCTACCCATGAGCACGCACGGTGACTGTCGTAAAGACGTGTCCCAAGCCAAAGTGTGCGTTTATTGTGATGTTAAAAAATGCAGCTCGGACCTTCCTCAGAACTCTGCATTGCTTTACAACTTCTTTTTTCAACAACTTACAGGATGCAAAGCGAAGAGGTAATGTATCTCTTTCTAGTTACGTAGCGGTAGTTTTTGATGTGTGACAACAAGCCAGTTTTGGAAAATGTAGTATCCTAGTTTTGTAATCGGCTATATATTGCTACTTACAGCCCAGTGCTCTAAGACAGGTCCGAATAATATAAATTTGCTCTAGTTTTAATTGTCTTGTTCTTGAAGTTGAGTATCCAGGCCAGTCCAGCCCTGTCCAACCCGACCGCGAAGCTAAGGAATAGCATTTATAGATAACCTATTTTGATGATATAAAACTCATCCTAAAGTGTGTATTTCAATCAGGCATATATCTAAAAGTGAGACTTTTTTGTAATTACTTAGAAACTTCTCATAGCATCTTTAAACAAACAGGGCAAAACAGAGACATGAAAACTCCCATGAGTTACTAAGGTTCCTTTAATATAGGAAGTTCAGATCTGGTTATGGGTATTTGACTTGATTTTCTTTCACACTGTGTTTTTTCAGTTGGACAAAAAAATACACATTCATTTTGACCACTGGTTAAACTAAAAAACTAATAGGTGAGTTTTAAAAAAAAAAACATTTTCGAGCTCTTCAAATGGCTAAAATTCAGCATCTGCTATTCAAAGGTCAGCGAGCCTCTTCTTCTAAAGGCAAGCTGGAAAACAAGGATCCATAAATGTTCAAAGATTGTTTTGTGATGTTGTTGGATTCAAATTTAGCAACACTTGTTTTTAAAATCCCCTTTTATTGCAGTCACACTAATGGGTGTAGACTTTGTACAGCAGAGAGAGTAGTGAATCTCAAATGAAGCCAACAGAATACTCTTCCCACTCTAATTGCCGATGATTGGTTATATAAAGGTATTAAACCTCTGAGGAGGGTGCAGAATATCAGAGGAGCTACTTGGTGCTTGTTTTTCAAGTAAAAGCTGCCGGTGAAAGAAAAAGAACATTACTGATGCTCTCTGTGAAACTGGTGCTGACGTCAGCCGCCCCTACGGCTCCATCCATGCCTGCTCTGTCTCTGTGCAATACTGAGAAATCTCCAGTGAAGACGTGGAAGCCCTTAATTGAATCTCCACTCATGTAAGACTTGGTTCAGAGCGAGGAGCAGCAGGGGTGGCCCCACTTTGCTCCCACTCTTAATATACAGAAAAGGCATAGGCACCTTCATCCCACTTTGATCTCTGACAGGTGGAGGAAAACGATGAAGAAACGTCTGTAACAACTATCAGATACCAGAGGGGGATCTTTGCTTTAAGGGGCTGTTGCTCTGTGATTCATAAGGGCTCTCTGAGCTGCTCACACATCCTTTAACTTAAAGCCATTTGTAAATAAGCATTAGCAGAGATAATCATCTTGACAAATTGGGATGTTGCTCTAATCGCTCCTGTGGTCAGCTCTCTGGAGATATGGAGCTCCAGCAGTGATACAATCTCCTAGTGGTGCTCTTGAACTAACAGATAATTTTTTGAATACTGATAAAATTTGAACTCAAAACTCCTTTCTAAAAAAAAATTAAATCCAATTATTAATTAAAGCCAGTTAAATTTTGTACTTTCTCTGCTTCTTTTTCTGCTTCATCCAAAGAGGCAGGCGGCAACACCTAATTTACCAGATTTTTTTGGAAACTCAGGGATATGCAATAATAAAGTTACCTAAAGCATGTTTTTTTTGGGGGTGTAATTTCTGGTCAAAATAACATACTGTTTTTACTACAAGTCATATACACATGACAGTTTCAGAAAAAATATCACACTGATTCAACCTGCCTTGTTTATAATGAGTAAAAGTATCTGCCAACTGGCAGGCAAATTATTTCTGTGTCTTCAATAAAATGCCGATGCCGACACCGATATTTGTCAGAAAAAAATACTGATTAACGATTTTATATATATATATATATATATATATATATATATATATATATATATATATATATATATATATATATATATATATATATATATATATATATATATATATATATATACATACATATATATATGTATATATATATATACATACATATATATGTATATATATATATATATATATATATATATATATATATATATATATATACACACACACAATACTTTGTCCTTTAGTATTTGTTATAATTTACCTTAAAAAAAGAGTCATTTTGTATCTTGTACTTCTTGTTGATGAAAATTAGAGTAAGATTAGTAAAGATAGAACAACATTTTAAAAAGTTGTAAACAGGAAAGAAACAAAAACACTTAAGGTAACAATTTATTTTCCTTCTCTGCAGCTTTCAGGTACAATATAAAAGAGTGTGTTAAACTGAGACAAATTCCTGCAAAATAAAACAAATTACCTTTTTAAAAATGTAAATTTATATATAGATTGTTCCTTAACTATTTGTCACATCTGCCTTTTAGTCCTCATTAGTGTATCAGAAGCAGGTTTTAGTTCAGGTAAAACCACTTTTTTATTATCAACATGAGGTAATGTGCGTGAGGAAATACAAATATTTTGTGGGACACTGCACATATTTCACAAACTTATTTAAACAGCCTGATTAAAGTCCCCAGCCACGATGAAGTCTCCCTGATGATAGAAGAGTCTGCTGATGACGTCTATGACGTCTGTGATGTCAGCTAGCTAACACTAGCACAGATAGCTCGCTAGCTAGTTAGCTTAGCTGCCGTGTCAGGAACAAGCAAATAAAGCCAGATTTCCATCATAATCACAATAAAACAGTCACGGCTAAACTGATCCCCTGCCACCAGAAGGTCCAATTCATCAGTATTGACGACAGAGGTTGCGTTGGTCAGAAAACTGTTCGGCGGTGCCCGGTCTGTCTGTGAAGCTGCTTTGGTAGCTGAACTAGCAGAGAGACTGGTGATGTCTCTGTGTCCAGCAGCAGCGGAACTTTGTGCACGCAGCACCGCTGAAAGTGGCTCGTCATGTCGGACTTTCAGGCTTAAAAGAGCAAGTCCGCGTGAGTGTGGGCGAGTCATCCACACACACAGCATCAGCAGAGAGCTGCCGCCACCAACGTGCGTCGCAGTTGTCTTTCGCGTCATCATTCTGCGCGGCTTGGACACCGAACAGTGTTTACTGCTTTATGAGAAATTAAAAATATATCGGCGTAACATTGGCGAAACTCTGGGTGATGTTGAATACTTTCAAAAGGGCTACAATTGGTCGGGCCCTACTAATTAGAGGGACTGCAACTAAATGCAGATGAAAATTATATCTGAAATGATGCTAGAAGCCAAGGATCCCCAACTGTTGGATCACTGATATGATCAACATATAGATTCAACCAGTGACTATAATATGGTGAGTTTCAGCTGAGTGTGCTGTGTTTGTCCTGGTTTTTATTACGAACAATTAAAAATGAGGACTAGGGCTGTCAAGAGAATAAAACTTTTAATTCAAATTTTTAGTCACACATTTTAAAATGTTTCTTCTTTTTATGTTTTATTTCTTGAATAAGTGCATATTGCTTAAAGGAGACATATCATGCTGATGCATGATTTAATACTTACATATAATAAAATAAATTTGAAAACAAGACCTTACACCCCCTTAATTTTCAAAAAATGAGATATTGTATTTTTTCTGATATCCTAGAACGAGATTTGATGCCTCTGAAAATAGGTCATTGCGAGATTTAAATCGTCGTGACAACACGAGGTACCGTTCTTTTTGTTGGAGTAATCTGATAAAACACTTCCTCCCCTGTGATGTCCGTTAGCCACAAAACCGTCACCGAGGAACACATTCGTCCAGCAACAGTGTATGGATCCCTAGCTCATCCTCACTCATTACCAGCTCTGGCCTGTAGGGGGACTCAATACGCAGTCGCTGCTTTGAGCCTGCTGGAAAATACAGTAGAAGAAGAAGGACAGGCTGGCTCTACCCCCGATAGAACTAACCAATCAGAGCACAAAGGGCTGTAACGTTGCGAGGTAACTTTAGGCCAACCTGGAAACCGAATGTTTCAACGAGAGCTTGATAATGGCCCAAAATGAGGATTTTGAGAACGCTATTGTGGGGCAATGAAGGAACTAAATGACTTGTACTGAGGGCAGAAATGCTTTACAGGCATCCTAGTCTGGCATAGTGAAAAGGAGAAACAAACATCATATGTCTCCTTTAAGTACAGCAATCTATATCAGTTTGCCAATACATAAATCTGGTGAAGGAAATAAATGTATCCCACATTTTTATTGTTATATGTATTTAAATTGGTTTATTGATGAAACAAATGTGATTTAAACACTAACTTAAAGATAGGAGGCAGCTTCAGAGTTCGGATTTGGTCAAATACACTATTTCATGCAGCTGTTCATTCAGAGGTGTTTTGAAGTTCTTGTCCAAAATGACTCAGTACGATCATGAATCCTCTATTGATGTGAAAGATTTTTGTAATTTGTAATTTACATCAACAATAAATGAATTAAACTGTGAAAAAAATGAGCAAAATAAGGAGCTCTGTGGTTTTAACACTCTGGTTTGATGTAAGTCTGAGTATGTTTAAAAGTTAATAATTTATCAGGGTGCTGGTTTGGCGGAGTGGTAAGCAACCAGGCACCCCATGTACTTGCTTCTGCCGGTCCAGGTTCGAATCCCGCCTGTGACCAGTTTGCAGAATGTCCCCCCCTACTCTCTCACCCCCTTCAAGCCTATCCACTATCTCTCTCCTATCAATAAAGGCACAAAAATGCCAAAAAAATACATTAAAAAAAAAAAAAAAAAAAAGTTAATAACTTATGTTTTTTACATAATTAGAGTAATATCTGTGAATTTCCAGTGGCCTGACAGTCATGGGCCATTGCAACTGTCCTACCCACCCCTGACAACAGCAAATTACACTGAACTGTGGTGCCCTCTAATATTAGTTTAAAAACAACTATGCCAATAGTAGTAGTTGTAACAATAATAGTAACAACAATAATAATAATAATAATAATAAACAAATGACAAAATCTTTATAGAAAATCTCCTGGCTTTATGCTAGTTTGGCTCCAAAACAAGAAGATATACTGCTGCAAAATGATGTGATTGAGTTCCAGTCAGTAAAGGACTTTTGATTGCATGTGGTTAAAAAAGGATGACATGATGTGTTCAAATGCAAGTTCAGGATAAAAGTGAATATGATACAGTTGTACAGGGGCTAAATTTGTATTTGTCCTTAAACTACATAAAATGTTTTTGTTATCCAGTTAAAGGTGCTATGAGGAGAATCTCTTTCCGGTGACATAAAGACTCTGCTTCCCATGAGCACGCGCGGCAACTGTTGTAATGCTGCGTTCCAGTGGCCTCGGAACTGGGAGTCACATCATCTCCGGTTCTGGTCAGGTTTGTACTGCACAAGCTGCTGATCTTGTTATGGCTTCCACACAAAAATCTTTTCCTCTGCAACCACCTTGAGCAACAAGGTCACAGAAACCAGCATATGCAAGAGTTTGTTGACATCTTTGTTGCATGCTCTATGTCATTTTGTTTTTGTCACTGGCTGCATTACAGCACCACCTACAGGCCTAGCATATATACTTGAGTATTTTCAGTGTTTTCGTGTGGACAGACCCATTTCTTAAAACAATGTCGTCTTTAAGGTGAACATATTCAAACAAAACCTATTTTGTCTTCATGTGGACAGGGCCTAGGATCAGAAAGATCGTATAGTGACCATGAGTTAAAATTAATGACACAAAAAGAAACAGGGCTTTTTCCTATATAGAAACCATCACTGCTGAAACTCCTAAAATTCACCTCCAATATCTTCCATCACTTACAACACCATAGGCCGTAAACTAAATCTGCTGTGCTCCTTTTCCAACCCCAGCCAAGCCTCTGGGTACGTTTCAGTCCCTGGATCACTCCTTCATCTTTTTGAGCACCCCACCGCTCTGACCTTGTTATCGCTGGTCTCAAATCTTTTTCTCCTCCTGGCTCCCTGAGGCT
Source organism: Scarus forsteni (assembly GCA_036419115.1). Classification (NCBI taxonomy): domain Eukaryota; kingdom Metazoa; phylum Chordata; class Actinopteri; order Labriformes; family Labridae; genus Scarus; species Scarus forsteni. The sequence goes on along the minus strand of JAZDUH010000451.1, from coordinate 22,117,820 downwards.
ACAATGACTTCAGAACAGCAGAGTCACCCCGGCTCATTTCATGTCAGCTGAGAAATCATCATCTTCAGAGGTATACCTCCACATGTCACCTTCCATTTTCTGAAGTATATCTACTTTCGTATTTTTTCTGTTCTCAACCCTATCTAAGCTGTGTGTCTTACTCAGCTGGTTGTAAATGGTTCATCTTGCATGGCATGATTTCAAAGGAACAATATGTAGATTTTTGCAACTTCATGTCTAATTGTTTAGAAATTATCAATTATATATTGATGTGTATTTTTGGGTAAGCACTAGCATTACTTCTAACATTTACAACAACTTTCAGAGCTTTAAAGCATTGAATTATTATAGCTGTAACTGAATGTTTTTGTCCTGGTAACAGCCATGACAGAGCCACCACAACAAGACACAGCTGTTGTGATGGGACCAACACTATGTAGCTTTTCAAACATAATATAATCCTTCGATATTCATTGTGATGGTCCACCACTTTACAATGAGTTCAATGAAACCTCTGTCGTGGTCTGAAGTGGTCTGTATCCCTTTCACTGGCGCTATGTAACTTCGAGGTGGATGGTGGGAACCCTGCCACACTAAAAAACTACACATTTGGACTGCTTTACGGCATACGTCACTTCCCCCGATTCCCGATTCGTTTACAACATGGAAGTCTCGGCAAAAGCCAATCGTTAACGCGGAGCTGTGACCATGGCGGAGGAAACAACGTTAGGAAGAGAAAAGTTTTGTCAGAGGATACAAAACAAAGAAAGTGAGAGAAAAACGAGCTGAATGCTCGGACCAGAATAAACATCGGTTCGGCGTTCACTCGCTGGCGTGAAATAAAAGATGAGGGGGGATGTCTGACTACTATCAGGTATGTTGGGTGACTAATTTATGACGAAGTTCCTCAAAAAACTTGACAGGAAAAAAGTACAGCACAACAAATCCAGAAAGTACCAGTATGTAGTTTTGTTTAGACCTATTTCAAGTGTGTGATATCACCAGCTTGTCGTTGTCTTTACTTTTATTTACTTTATCGCTTCAACAGGACGGGGGCGACTTCACGGTAATAAAACCAAGCTGAACTTAGCGATTTTTAACATCGTCATTTAGTCAAAAATAAATACATTACCTCGTCGCTATCCATCCTGCAAACAGCCGCTGAAGACAGAAGAATACTTTTTAGCGAAGTCCTGGCTTTTGTAATTCGCCTACAAATGCACGCGACCGGCAGATCTGTATCCTTACGACAGTATGTGCGCGCTTGACCTCATGGGTAGTTGAGTTCCCTATCCGGTCAAGCGGAGATCCTCCGTAGTGCTGCTTTAATACTACGTTAAAGACTGAAACTTAGTGAAGCAGTGCTGTATGTTTCTGCACGGCAATTGTTCTACTCTGCAATGCTATAATAAGAACGTTTTTAATAGTGTTTTGTTACTGTTGAAAAAAAAAACTCATAAGCTACAGAGGTAGCAGGAAACAAAAGCAACATGTCACCTTTCGTTATTGTTTTGACTACACACCCCTGGTGGCATAATTAACACACTGTTTGTTTATGTGGTTAACTATCATTACTCCTGCATTGTCACTATATTCTACAACTTCATCCCTGTGGAGCTTCTTTAATATTCTGTCTGATTACTTTCTGTGTTTTAGAATCGCAGTGATCTCCATGACCCCTGTGTCATGATATATTTATAGCAATTGGCAGATGCTCTTATTCATGACTTGCTCTGGAGTGTCTGACTCTACTGGGAAATGTGTTCGGAGCTGTGGCAGGAGTTATTCAGAAATGACAACCATATGGCAGGATGTTTTCCCACTTGCACATACAGCATACATGGAGATGTAAACCTGGGAAAAAACACTTCTTGGCACACATCGAGCATAGACTTGCCAAGAGTATGGATACTGCAGTTGTAGGAGATACACCTGAATACCTTTTAAATAAAGTCAAACACATCAGCATTGTAGAGGAAAGGCTTCAGTGTGAAACCTTCTCGAGAAAGAGAGGCAGCTTAAAGAAAAATCAGCAAAATGTTTCTGTTTACTTCTCTGAGTACTGCTGTAGTCCCCTGTGCCTGGAGTGTATCCCCAGAATAGATGCACTGTTGCTATGTTATTAATAAAAAATCACTCCTCTAATCAGCCAAACGGCAGTCTTTCTTGTATTGCGAAGTGAAAAGAAACCCTCGGCCTGCACCGAGCACTCAGATTCAACACTTGCTTGTCAAATATAAATTAAGCATTATACATTTCTGTTCCTGAGAGCCTTTGCTCTGGCATCGATTGTTGTTTCTTGCTCTATTTTTACATTCAAAAGTGTCCCTACAATTATTCCCTCCTTGTTCTCCTCCTCTCTTGTGGAATTGCCTTCTTGCGGCTGTCTCAAACTGTCAAACTAGAGCCGAAACACAATGAATTGTCCCCGTGTTAGGAGTTGAAAATTAGCCTGTGTCCCACTTTCTTACTAATCCTGAGCAGATTTCTAAAAATGTTTCAGTGTGACACCAGGGAAAAGCCACATTTAGAATACTTAAAAGACTTTTTTTGTACAAAAACAGCTTTAGTCTGGCAAACTAAGACTAAAACTGTTGGATTATCGAAGAGGAAAAATGAATTTTTAAAAAAAAGTGATAGGCCTCACGTGAGAATGAATGAAAGGAGCAGATGAAGTCATTGGGGAATCCAAGATTATAGTTATACTTATAAACTCAAAGTTCTTTTATACCTGTTGAATCATTGAACAGGTGTTTGAGTGAAAATGAAACTTTTTCAATGACATTTCAGTCAAAAGAAAAATGTTAATGGCTGAAGGACAAAGACAGTGTCAGTTACTATTGACCTCTGCACGGAGCTGTTGCACAAGCTTTTTACATGTTTACATCTCTTAAAAAACACAAGAAAACTGAGAGGATTTACGTATTTTAATTCTTACTCAGTACCTGTGAAGTTATTCAAGTCCCTTAAATGCAGTCTTTGCAATATTCTACTCAAAGAGGTCATAAAATAGCACAATGAGGAAGTTTATTATCTGCAAGAGCGGTCTACCATACACTGACAACTATCTGACTTTTGAAAAAGATAAAGAAAAACACTTTAAAGTATTAAGAACTAAATTCTTGTAGGGCTGCATATCCACTAAGGTATCAGCATTACTGTACAACTGAAAGCCCTTATGACACTGAGAGTGAAGGATGACAGGGGCAGGCGGTGTCTTACATGCTGTTTTTGTTAGTCACTGTTGAACATGGAAATCTACTCTGAAGGTTGCATAGTTTCAAGCTTTGTTTTTTTGTTTTGGGTCTTCAGTTGTTCAGGCCACATTAAAACCAATAAAACAGAGTATTTTATTATTTACACCCTTGACAAAAAGATCATTTCCTTAGAAACTCAGTTGCAGGCAAGACAGACGAGGCTTTCAAAGCAGCTTCTGAAGCGAAATTTCTAAAAGAAAATTAAGAGAAAATGAGGAAAACAAGTAACACTTCACAATTGTGGTGTCTTGTAAATAATTTCCTAGGGAGGCTACAAATGTGGACCAGCATGTATTTGGCCTGATGCCGATACATACTGCCATTTGCCATTAAGAAGGTAATAGAATTAGCATCACTGGAACTTAGGTACACAGTTTGAGAATTGTTTCCTGTATGCCATGAGGATATGACAGGTCACTCTTCTAGAGGACAGAAGAGACAGCTGTAGCTGTTGTTATAAACAGGTACAACATTAATTAAGTTTACTTCAAAAAATAAAACTGTGGACATGACTGCTTGTGTCAGTCCTTAAACCATTTAAAAAAAGGAAGAAGGTCACAAGTCAGGCAAAAGTTTAGGACTAATGATCACTCTTACACTGTATGTTTGCAACCCCATTGACAAGTTATATATGAGACAAACTAATGGCTCCAAACTTTTTCCTTTCCCGTTTATACCCAAAAAACTTTTGCCCAGCCCTCAAGACTCACACACACAAATGTTTACTTGTTGTTCTACATTAACATAAATTATAATTGCTTTTGTAGACTAAATCCACATAGAACAGGCGTATATGTACAAGTTGTTATCAAAAGATTTTTGAACTAAGTGTGCTGGTAGTGTGTAATAACTGTTTAAGTTAATGTAAAATATAATTATTACAATCACAGATGAAACAAGCCACAGTTCCCCCGAAGATCCCCAGCTTTCCCATCAGAGAGGTCATAAATCAAGGTTGGGCACCAAAGAAACTGGCATTTATGATTTAAAAAAGTATTTCTGATTAATGCCACAGGTACTGCAAATTCTGAGTATCACGTACTCATCATCTATTTAATGAACCTACTCTTTAAAATGTTCAAGTCTCCTCTCAAAGTGGGGTTGCTACATGTGTACCCATTAAAACAAAATACCACTATTTCATATGTATTTTTGGCCAGGGGAAGAAAAAAAAACACATTTGCAATCCTTTAAGCTGTCATGTGATATTGGTGACTTGATGAGAAATGGCTAATCAAGCCTACTGTATATAAAGGTAAGAATCTCTCTTTGACCTTTCTGCAATAAACGTCATTATTCCGTTATTTTAATCCTTTAGACATAGGGGTGTGTGATATGACAATATTAAATCATTAAGGAATATAACGATTTAATATCGTCATAAAGCAGAAAGATCGTCAGATCGTCTGTGTGGGCACAGAGACTTTGACGCACACCCGACTAGCCAATCGTAGCACATTAAGCGCAGTGCATGGTAGTATCTCCTGTTTGGTTATGTAGCATGAAGCCATGGTGGAAAGAAAAAAGGAGATAAAAGCTTGAAGACGTTGTTCATTACCTTTTATGTTTACATTTATGGCACATTTTTATAAAAACTGCACTATTTAAATTAAAACCGTTTAGAAAGTTTCTTTGGCTTTAATTGTCCTTTTTTTTCTTTTAGGGTTTTACATGTTTTATATGTTAAACATGGGGGAAAATGGTCAAACATGCAAATTAGTCTAGAAAAATCAAAGTGAAGTATCGTGATAAAATCGTGATCGTGATTTTATTTTTAAAAAATCGTGCCATATCGCCCACCCCTATTTAGACATGAGAGATAATCTTGTCAGGATTACAGATTGATACTCATTACCTTATACTGTTTACCATTTGTTACACAGTAACAACTTTGAATTTGTATGGAACAGTTAACACCCTTCAGAGATATACTATGATTTTATTGTTCAAAGGCATGGAGTGGATACAAAGTCACAGTCAACTGTATTTTTGACAGCCCATAGGGTCCAAGTGGACCAAAATTAAGGAATTCCCTCAAGGTGTTTCTGTGATATTAAGCTCACAAGAATGCAAACAACAGCAAAATTAGCAAACAACATGACACAGATCACCCCTGGCTACGGTAGCAGCCTGTGTTAAAGAATAATGACTAAAAGATGCTTAGGATAACAATAAGAAAATGTTCATGTAAGGGGTCGAATGTCTTCACCATCATAAATAATGCTAATGTCTTCCCAGAGCGTAAATTGCCATCAGCATGACAACACAATTACAGTAAAGTGACTTCAGGATGCTACTGCCGCCGCCGGTTTTATACTGCTGCAGGTTGGCATCTACATTTATGAATGGATACTGTACATATTTCTCTTGTAGGAGGACGGGGTGAGTGGGGGTGTCATGAATTTGTCACGCAACTTCCATGTTGGCCTAGTTACCGTGTTGTCAGAAAGAGTAACAGTAGAGCAGTTCTCCCTCATAATTCATGCCATAAGTCCTGAATTAATCCGACTTTCACTGTATGTGAGTGTCAGTGTGTTTATGGTGTGAGAGGCGTAATGGCAGACATGTTTGTTTAGTGAGTGGGAAGTGTGGAGAAACCACAACGCAGCCAAATCACATCAACAGATTGTTTCACAGTCAGGCAAAGTATACAGGTAAATGTTTCTTCCATGAGCCAAATTAGACAAATGGGAGAAGTTCAAGAAGAAATTATGAATATAATCTTGAGATACTTCTTCCATAACATCACAGTCAAAGGCAAAAGATGACACAAAGGTTCTTTGACCTTTTAACCGCTGATGTCTGATGATTTTATTTCTTTCTCTACGTGGACATTTGTGTAAATGTAGAAAAAAAATCCTCAAAATTATGACTTTGATTTCACATTCACAGAATTGTGCACAGACATAGAATATGTTAAAACTTTTCACCTTGACCCCTCGAAATTTCAGCAATTGACTCTTAAGACAAAGAAGATATTTGAGCAAAGTTAAAAAAATTTTTTTTGCAAATGATTATGAAGATGCTTTATTGTCTTGATTTGTTCCTTTTTATTCACATAAATTCCCTTGAATTCCCCCAAAATTCCAAAAATTCCCGGGTAAAGTTTGGGGTAGCTCTGTCTTGTACTTCAAAGCTCTTCAATGTGCCTTTAGATAGTTTGCTCACACACTATGATAAAGTCCATATTAAGATCTAATTCTTTTTTTAGGATTTACAATTTTACAATTTTTAAATAAACACATTAATGTCATCAAACATGCAGTTTATCACAGGAGGAAATAAATAGAGTATCAAAGTGTAGAGCTTGTTTGAATGAGCAATTGAGCTCGAAGCTAAAAACTGTCCTGGGAGTGTAGTTTATCAATAGAAGTCAATTAGTGACTGCAACATGAACATGTAGTTGTTCCTCCATGACACAAAACACATTCTTGTTTCACATTGATGGACAAATGGAAAGTCTGTGTTGGATCAACCTTGTGAGTGTTGTGTAATGTTTACTGAGCAGCTGTAATCCCAACTGCATGCTTTGTAAATGCCTGCACAGCACACTGATGTGTTGCACTACAGGTTACAACATGCTGTTTCATTCATTTTGTATGAAAGCCTACAGGGCAATGCATTTAAATGTAAATGTAAACTTAAAAGTAAAAATGTAAATCAAAACAAGGCTGTCTAATTTCTTCAGATTCATAGTCTTACATTCTCTTATACTGAGCAGTATATGGGACGGCTTGGAGCTCTGTGCTATGTGGAGCAACTTGTTCTGTCAGGTAATGACTGTACAAATTAAGGGTGAAGATACTTTTTATATTTAACTTTGCAGATCTTTGAATTTCAATCATACACTGTCCTTAAACTTTGCCTGCAGGAACAAATATAAGTTTGTGTCTGTGTTAATTATATTTTCATTTTTTTTATTGATTTAATGTCCACTGTGCAGCCTGAGAGACTGGAAAAATGATGGGGAGGGATTTTTCTCAAGTTCAAGGCATATGAAAGAAAATATTGATATACCACTGTATCATGATATTTTGTGGTGCGACACTGTAATGTTTTTACTAGGGCTGTCACTTTAGTGCAATAATTAGATTAATTAATTACACTGAAAATTAATGCGTTATAAAAATTAATCACAAGATTAATCATAGCACACAAACATTTTGATACTGTCCAGCTGGAGGACCCGTACATGGCACGTCACTTCACACGTGCGTCTCTAGGCAAACCAAACAAAGCCCAGGTGACAACAGGAATGGCCTATTTAAGACTTAGTCTTATTTTATTTTTGAATTTATTTATCTATATTTGTACTACATGCTTTAATAATACATCAGGCCTAATTGTTTTGCTGGATGTCCTCGACCTTTTTCTTATTTTGAATTTGATTTATGAAGTGTAATATGAGTTGCCTGATTGAGCTCAGAATTTTCTGGACAAGTTGCCCTGACTTTGGTTTTATTTAGTCACCAATAAAATGTGGATTTACAAATCTTCACTTCTTAGTGTATTCATTTGATTAGTCATGCACTACAATATACACTAGAATTCAAATTCTTTATTTGGGGACTTTAAGCAGATATGAGATTAAAATGCGATTAATTAGATTAATTAATTATAAATCTGGTAATTAATTAGATTTTTTTTTTTAATCGTCTGATAGCACTAGTTTTTACATTTAATAATTTAAAGAAATTTGGGAAGTTTGTTTAGCCTTTTAGACCAGCCTCTGGTTGGCTGCAGAAATCCACACATATAAATCATCATCACTCTGTTACACTGATTTATTACTATTTCTGTCAGTGTGACAGCCTGTCAAGGTTATCCTTGTTATAGAGACCATGATCATATAAATAAGACTGATTAGAACCTGATTTTTCATGTACACAGTCTTGTGAGTTCTGAATACTATAAAATTGAGTTAGAATGACTTGTTGGGATTGTCATATAGGTCCGTCAATAATGCTCCATTATATCATAATTAAAGAGCATTTAGATCTGAATAAATAGTGAGCACTGGGGGCACACAACTACAACATTCTCAAAAAAAAAAAAATAAACTGCATAAAGTATAAAAAGTATTTTAAAAAAAAACAGGAAGAATGTAACATTTCATGTAACCATGTAAGCTCAGCAGGTGGAGAGAAGATGAATCATAAAGTTATAGCAAGTGACTGACAATGAGGAGGAACTACATGCTGAAAGTTTCCTACACTGCTAGCTGTGCTTCCCTTCTTAGTAAAGACAGTTGGCTTAAAAAAGCTGAGATTTTTGCTTAGGGAGATAGTTTGGTAAGCTTCAGGTCATCCATTAATGTTTGTTTAAATTGGCACAGCCAGAAGAACAAAGCCAGGAGGTCACAGCCATCACAGCCAGTGGATCACAGTCATCACAGCCATCACAGCCAGTGGATCACAGCCATCACAGCCTGGAGATCACAGCCTGGAGATCACAGCCATCACAGCCAGGGGATCAAAGCCAGGAGATCACAGCCATCACAGCCTGGAGATCAAAGCCAGGAGTCAAAGCCAGGAGTCAAAGCCAGGGGATCACAGCCATCACAGCCATCACAGCCATTAGATCACAGCCATCACAGCCAGGAGATCAAAGCCAGGAGATCACAGCCATCACAGCCTGGAGATCACAGCCTGGAGATCACAGCCATCACAGCCAGGGGATCAAAGCCAGGAGATCACAGCCATCACAGCCTGGAGATCAAAGCCAGGAGTCAAAGCCAGGGGATCACAGCCATCACAGCCATCACAGCCATTAGATCACAGCCATCACAGCCAGGAGATCAAAGCCAGGAGATCACAGCCAGGAGATCACAGCCATCACAGCCTGGAGATCAAAGCCAGGAGATCAAAGCCAGGGGATCACAGCCATCACAGCCATCACAGCCATTAGATCACAGCCATCACAGCCAGGAGATCAAAGCCAGGAGATCACAGCCAGGAGATCACAGCCATCACAGCCTGGAGATCAAAGCCAGGAGATCAAAGCCAGGGGATCACAGCCATCACAGCCATCACAGCCAGGAGATGCAAACATTCTACAACAAGTTACAGTTACAACAGTTACATCTAATCAAATGATACTGATATTTCCTGAGGAAGTTCAAAAAGGATTAGTAAATTATGATCTAATCTGATCTCATTTATTTATGTGCAATGTGTAAATATTTTTTTGAGTTTTCACTTTTCACTTTTCTTCATGTTGTTTGTGCAGTTTTATTTTTTTCACTGGTCCATATCTTGCTTTCTTAGTTACCTCTTTAGTTTTTTTTTAAAAACATAATTATAATTAATGTTTTTATTCATGTTATTGGGGGCTCAGGCAACAAGCCACTATCTCCCTATAGCAAAGCTATGAGAGTGAGTGGCTTGCGACAAAGCCACAAGCCACCTCCTGCGCCTTTATTTATATATTTATTGGGGGCTCAGGCTTTGCAATGAGCCACCTATGTTCCCCTGCACATTTATTAACTTATTAGGGGCTGGGGTTTGCAACAAGCCCCTCTCCATACGGTGAGAGTGGCTCGTTGTAAAGCGGGAGAACATAGGTGAGACGGGAGAACATGAAGCCCTAACTATTTCTGAAAATAAATGAGAGCCAGCTGTTACTCCCAAAGTCCATGAAGCTAGACAGCCATTGTAATTTGAAATGTTCTCCTTCTTTGGGACTGACTGTGCCTTAACTGTGATAACTCTGTCATTTCTCACTATATCTTAAAAAACGTGCATGTTCACGGTCCCAACACGTCTAACACTCACAGACATTTTAGTTTTCATGAAGTTCTAACACTTCGTGAGTAACAAGCCGTTGTTCGACAGCATTCAAGAGGCAAGAAAAAGCATTAAGAAAGCATGTGAAAGTAAACACTTGTGGCTTTGACTCTTGGTTACCATGACAATGGAGCAGTCTCTCTCCCTTTGAAGTTTCACACACAGGCTCTGGTCTTTAATCTATGTGGTCTATGTGTGTGTGTGTATGCGTGTGTGGGTGTATGGGAGTTCATGAAGTTAGGGACAGCCAGGAGAACAGAGTCAGGAGATCACAGCCAGGAGATTGAAGATCAAAATCAGGAGATCACAGCTGTGTTGTTTTTGGAAGTCATTTAGATTTAGCCTTTTTGATGAACATGTTTATTAGTTTCAGTAATTTCTACTCATGATAAACATTTTGCTAACAACAGCTAAAGGCTAACAACGCCAAACAACAGTTAACGGCCATTAGCTTGTAGTGGCTAACTGTTGTTAGCCGTTACAGCCAACGGCTACCAGCTTCGGCTGTTAACTGTTGTTTGCCCTTGTTAGCTGTTAGTTTAAACTACCTTAAGACTATCATTTCACATCAAATTGTATCTCACAGTGTCATTTAACACTTACATTTGACATGAACCTTGTCAAAGACAATCCCTATGAAGTAAACTTCTGAGAAGAGCATATTTCGCCAAGTATCACTGAGTAACCATCATGACCACAGGCTAACCGGCATTAGCTGCCATTATTTTCAAACATGCAGCCACGTTTTGTTGTCATCACATTAGCTGCTTCCACAACTCCCGCCTCCTCCATGGTTGGGCCGTCAAGCATTTACCCGAGTGAAGCCATTGAACAATGAAGGCTGGCAAGTATACATACATGATTTCAGAATCAGGCAGGTCCGTCTGCTCTGCAAGGCTAACCACCAGGTATACCAAGAAGAAAGCTGAAAATCAGGTGCCAGGTGATGCTCCAGGTGAGGGCATGGGGGGGGGGGGTCCCGTTAATAATGCTCCATAATATCATAATTAAAGAGCATTTAGATCTGAATAAAATAAATAGTGAGCACTGTGTGCACACAACTACAACATTCTCAAAAAAAATTAAAATAAACTGCATAAAGTATAAAAAGTATTTCAAAAAAACAGGAAGAATGTAACATTTCATGTAACCATGTAAGCTCAGCAGGTGGAGAGAAGATGAATCATAAAGTTATAGCAAGTGACTGACAATGAGGAGGAACTACATGCTGAAAGTTTCCTACACTGCTAGCTGTGCTTCCCGTCTTAGTAAGGACAGTTGGCTTAAAAATGCTGAGATTTTTGCTTGGGGAGATAGTTTGGTAAGCTTCAGGTCATCCATTAATGTTTGTTTAAATTGTTTTTTTTATTATTATATTTTTTCATCGTTATGGTCGCTCCTTCATCCGCCGCCTGAGTGTTAGTGTGTGTGTATGTCTGTATGTGTGAGTGTGTGTGTGTCTTTATCATCCCCTTCACACAACGCGCCGCTTCCAGTCATTTCAATGAGGGACAGGCGGCTGACAGCACGCAGTTTGGACCGCCGCGGTAGGAGTGGTTGTTGCCGAAGAGCACATGCACAGATTTTGCCCTGCTGCTCAGAGTCCAGCGTTTTGAACTTTCTGCCTGTAGTCGCCTGGCAGCAGCAAATCATATCGAACTATCGAAGAACTGGACGTGGGAAAGCATTTCTACTGAATTGTTTTTAGGGAAGGGAGTGTCATAGTAGTATGTCAGAGTGAGCATCTTCAGAGTAGACGATCTTTGTAGTGTTAACGCTGCTAAGGGGGGGCCCGGGGATTGGCTGAGGGTTACGGAAGTGTAGACTGAGAGAGAGAACTGCTACCTGTATGACACGCTGTTTGAGTCTGTTAATAGAGAGAATTAACAATTCAGAAGTTATCGTCTCGTTCTATGACAGGGAGTGTTGTGAGACACTTTTAGGTGGCCTCTGCTCTGACGTTCGCTGAATCACCGCTACATCTCGGCCTGCGGTGGCAGCAGCCTGTTAAAAAAAAAAAATGCATGTCGGGGGGGACTCTGCCTGCAGAAAGACGGTTTGGTTGCCGTGCTGTCTTAGCCCAAACAGCATCACCACTTTCAAGAAACCCAGGCTCTGTACATGCAAGCTCAAGACAGGAATTGCTGATGCTACTTTTACCCCCTACTGGCATCATAAACAAAACATAAAAAACTATAAAGGAAGAAATAACCAAAAGAGAAAGCTTAGAGAGACAACAGGGGACAGAGCCTCAGTAAGGTGCTGAAATTGGTGCTAGCCGTTACCCCTGTCAGACTAGGCTTTGCTCTACCTCACCTTACTCCCTCACTTATCAAAAGAAGAGCAGAGCTTGATGACAAAATGTCAATATTAAAAGAAGGATCTAATCCTGTGTGCCTCTATGCCACATATACACCAGTGCATAACCAATGATTACTTTAAGTAATACAACTGACTACGCTGCAAATGACTGATTCATCACACGGGCATTAAAGCTGCATGCATCCAAACAGAGAGGCTCCCAGTCAGATCATACTTTGTATGAGACATAAAGAGACATCTGGAACATTAACCCAAGCTTTAGGCCTGAATGATAAATATAGTTTGAATAAATCTTATGTTCTATGACCATTATATACATGCAGCTGACAGCAGAAAACAGCAGCCACATAATGTATTAAAGCACAGAGGTGGGGTATCATTTAGCTTTGGAAGAGTTCATCAGTGGTAAAATTGAGCTCAGTCCATTTATAGTTCTTATGGACAATATGTCTCATCATCCAGGAAAATGTCCCGGTGTCGATGGTCCTTTAGCTGTGGCTGCAGACTGAGACTGCCTCTACAACCCTGGATCCTCCAAAGTTAAGATTATTCTCCCAAGGCAACAGTGTTTCTACAGAGGGAGAGAAAATACATCATGTACAATATAACCCCGGCTTCTGTGGAGATTGAACAAGAGGTGGCTGTGCAGTAATGTAATAGCAAGAGGCATGTCCGTGCATTTCTCTATTAGTTTCAGGGCAGGTTTCTTTGAACAAACTCAAGGTCAGACTCAAAGAGCTCCGCCAAGTGAAACACATAAAATCCAAAGCAAATATTCCTGGTGGTATTATGGGATAGACATAACAGGCACTCAGAATTTTAAAGCTTAAAAGAGGTGAAAACCAAGCCATTAAGTGAAAATTGCATCACAAATTCAGTTGCCCCCTTTTAACTCTGCTTATTATTATGTCTAACTGGATCTACCGTCTGGCAGGAACACCGTTCTGTGAGGTGTTCAAGAGCCAGATGGTGAAATGACAGTGATGGGTCAAAAATAATAACTTGGGTGGTATTTATGATGGTGTTATCTTAAATCTTAAAGCCAGGAATGGACATGAGGCCAAAAGAGGTTTGAAGTCCAAAACCATGTCATTGAGAGAGAGTGGAGGTTTGTACTTAGTTCTGAGGCACGCTTCAAATGATTCTTGATGAACCAAACTCATAAGCAAGGGATCAGGTGATGCAGGCCTCAAATTCAAAATGTGTGAATATTTGCAAAAAGAGTTTTATTAGTCTAAACATTGAATATGTTGTCTCTTTGGTGTATTCCACTGAAAAAGGGATGAAAAGGATTTGTAAGTCATTCATTTACTCATTGTCTACACTGCTTATCCCTTTCGGGGCTGGAGTCTATCCCAGCTGTCTTTTGGAGAGGCAGGATACACCCGGAACTAGTTGCCAGCTAATCGCAGGGTCACATAGAGAGAGACGAACAAACCGTTCACGCTTACACTAATACCGAGGGAAATTTGGAGTCACCAATAAACCTAATGAGCATGTTTTTGGTCTGTGGGAAAGAACAGACATGCACGGGAAGAACATGCAAATTTCACACAGAAAGGCACAGAAAATAATTTATTATTATTATTATTACTTTTTACATTTAATACACTTACTTGGGTGTTCCAACTTCACTGAAATAGGGATTTTTGATTCTATGAAGAGACATATGTTGGTCTGTGTTCAAATCATACATCATTTTTGTAAAAGCAAGGCCAACGTGCTTTTACAACACACACTGATCACAAAGATGAAATAAAGTTGCTGAAACAATGCAGGTGCTGTCCATGGTACTGAAATTACTAGACTCCTAAGCATGTGATACTCTTTTTATAAGTCACCTGATTTTAAAACCTGATTTTCTCGCTACAGTCAGTAAACAGGGAAGATCTTAAGAGATACAGTACATGTTGCTTTAAACATGGACAGTGAGATTATGCAAAAATACCTCCCTACAAATTAGGTCAATCACACAGATGTTTTTTTCCCTTAGCATTATAAAGAAAGACACAACGTTTACAGACAAATGCTTATGTTTGGATGTCTCCTATAGGCGGGCAATAACTTGGAGAAGTTCTTCTGCTAAAATGTTCTGTTTTGTAATGTTGTATTGATTTTGGATTATCCACTTCAAAGTAAATGACAAGAGTTTTAAGTCAAACTATACACAGTCAGTTGTTTAATATGTGGCTTTAAGTTATGATAACGAATTGTATGGAGACATTCATTTGAAGTGAGCAGATGACAGAATAAAGAGTAAATCAGAGCTGTTTGGATGAGTCAACATCAGTCTGTTCGTAAAAGTGTGTTGACTTTTCTCAGTCATACTTTTAAAGTGAGGAATAATCATGAGACTCCATTACTATTGACCTATGACCTTCAATATGCAGTCTTTTGCTTTTACAGTTGTATAGCAAAACAACCCTGGACCCAATAACATTAGAAAAAGTTAGCTTTCAGGCCAAAAATATGTGTTCCTCTTTGTTGCTTAGTTTGCCCTCACTGTGCAATTAAATGAAATTGCATTCAGGGGTGAAAGCATTTTAACTGGCATCTTCTGGCAAACTCAAAAAGCTCCGCTGCAGACCCACAAATTAAAACCACATATAAAGTTTTATTGTGTTATGCCAGGCATACTAATGACACTGAAATGCATAATTCTCCATCTTTATTTCAGCAGCCGTGGTGATGTTTAACTATAATCATAATTAATCTCTGCTTCCTTCTTAATCAGCTGCTGCCATTCAACATTTTGGCAGCTTTCACTTAAGCAAAGCAGCCGGCCACTGTTAAGCCCTCATAATTCACACCAGCTTCCTTTCCATCAACAGAACATCTTGAAGACTGAGTTAGGATTTTATTTTCATTGGTGTTTCATGACTAAAAATGTGCATGTAGGTTTATTATTACATCATAAACAGTTTGGGGCCATATGCATTAAAGGTCCAACCCAAATCATAGCTCATCTTTATTCCAAAATGTATCAAAACTGGGGGTAAAGCTGTTCATAAATGATCTCAGGATGGATGAAGACTAGATTATTTATGTAGGACTACATAATTTATACCTGCTGAATATACAGCAACAGCTATATAGGAGGCATCATGCAGTTGGGGAGTAAGTTCTATCAGGGAGCAATGTTATTACTTCATACTTGGTTGTCACAGTCCATTAAGTCTCCCTTTATTCTCCCCAGGATGTATTTCAATATGCAATCACTCATCTCAGGTGCAAAACAGCTGGGACATGTTTGTGCCTGTAGTGCAAACATGATGCAGAAGATAGCATTGAGACAAGACAGATTTATGCACACTGAACATTAATTTAATCAATCACTGTCTTCTACTGCTGCATTCTTTATGATTGTTTGGTTAGCATATTGTTGTTATAGTACACCTGGCAAGATTTCTTCTCTTGTACATTGCAGTGGACAGTAATAATGCTCACAAATAACACACTAGATATGATATTACTTCTGAGGGTATGATTGTAAATTATGCACCTTTTACCTGGCAATAACTATAAAAGTCCTTACATACAGTAAGTTATAGTAGATTTTTAGCCATTTGCCAATGTATTTTGGATGATGCCGTTAAGAGTCTACCACCACTTTCAGCTCTAGTTTTCTGGGGGAAATACAGAGTGAAATCTGGGGCCTGAACATAATCTTATCCCCCTATGCTTCATTGATAGAGAGTCTTTTGCCTAACCTACCAGTCACAGTGGTGGGTGGATTTGTATTCTGACAGAGCAATGTGAGTAAAACAACATTAGTGTTTTAGCCAGCCATCATGAGTTGCCCTGATCCACCTAATTCTCAGGTGATCTTTGCCAGTTCAGAGAGACTCAATATCATTATCCAAGGCTCTGCATTCTGTCTACAGTATATCCTCAGCACTAGCCTTGCCAACCAGAGCCAATGGGTTTTTGTTTAAAACAAACAAATTGTAATAGTACAAAAGGATTGGCTCTTCTGGAAAGGTCTAAAGCAGCTACTGGTGCTGTTTACACCGACTGGCAGTGGGAAGTCCCAGTGCCACAAACTTTATTAACTTGCACTTAGACGCACTGAATAATGCAGAAGAAATATGTAACCACACTAAAAAATATAACAAAATGCATTAAAATCCTACTTTATCATTCCCTTTTCATAAAAGACCATAAATCACAAAATAAATGACAGGACAGAAACTATTAATCATAGACTCTTTAGGAGAATGTTTATTGAAGCTAGAAATAAGACAAGAAGTCAGGTTTTTACCTGCCTGTTGTCATAAAAAGGACATAAATGGACTTCCAGAAGGTCCTCCTAAAGAAACTTCTATCTTAAACTATCTTAAACCCTACTGAGTAAGATCCAACCAGATTCTACTCTCACAAATAACATACAGAATTTTTTCTTGCAAATTTACATTGGCATAAATGAGTTAATTTATTGTTATAATTTGTCAGATTATTCTACCTATTTTGTTTGATTCTCTGATCAGCTAGAAAGTGAAGATGTGAAGTTTGTAACAAGGATTCTCAATCCTCAAATGGCTCTTCTGGGGAAAAAACACCAGACAAAGTCAGAGCCACCTGCTCTTCATCTATTTAAAGCATTGATTTTTTTTCTGTCTGTTCAGCCTCTTGTAATTGGTCTAAGTTGACTCTTGTCTGCTGTTCCTGTTTACAACACCACAGGGTCTTTAAAAGTGGAAAAAGTGTAAATTGGGGTCTTTTGCAAGTTTTCACTATCTCCAGGCGACGGCTTTTGTATGAAACCAATTGCTGAAGAAGCAGACAAAAGACCAGAGGGGAAATCAAGTCCTGGAGATGAAAAGCCCCGAGTGCCATTATTACACCCTTCAAATAAGCCTCCTTTTATAAAGACCGCAAGATTTATTTTTGTAAGGGAGCTATCTGGGTGTGAAAAATCCACAGTGGATTATATGATTATGTAATTTAATTTTTAATGAAATGGAGAGCAAAGATGGTCATAGCTTAAGCTTTGCTGATACATTTTTTCCAAAAGTGGTTAATTGGAAAATGATCCTATCTCTGGACTTTTGAAACTTTTATGTGCATATCTGGCTTTATATCAGGGTGCAGAGAACTTTTTTTTTTCTTTTTTATGCATGTGTAGTACGTGTGAAACTCCAGCCTGCCTTGCTCCATGTCAAACTTTCCCTACATTTAAAGTTTGGTTGGAGCAACTAGGGATGTATGTCTTTCTGCCAAAAAAAAATCCTCTACAACCCAGATGTAAACAAAGGGCATGAACCAATGGATAGCATAAATAACATCTTGCAAAAGACTGTTTGGTTTATCCAAACCTCTCCACCACAGAGGTTTGGATAAAATAAGCTGCAAGGATGATAACAGGCATTTAGGACTAGCACTGCTAATGTTAGCTGGACTCCATTCTGCAAACCAACTTCACACCATTTATATGCTGACACTGTAATCCATTGATAGACATGTTGCTCTTTTTTTATTATTATTATTATTTTTTTTAACATTTTCTGAATGTTTTCTTAACATTTGACTGGTCGATTAAATGCATTTCCAACTAGTGTTTTGCTGGGGCTAAAGTTATTTGCCTTGAAACATCCACAGTGGTCACCATCTTTAGCAAAAATGACCAAGGACAGAGATTTCTAGTTGTTAATATAACCTCAAGTGTAGCATACAAGAAATACACTTTAAAATAGCCAACAAGGAGGGAAATTGACAGATTTTTTGAGTCTAAGTAAGAATGACAAGTAAGAATCTCCTGGACTGGTGATAGTTTTGGAATAAAGTCATAGGTCTATAAAAGAAAAACAGGCAAAAATAAATATTGTTAATTGTGATTTACATGCAGCCCATAAAGTTAACTACAAAAAGGGTTATTCTGAAATGTGCACATCTTGGGTGAAGAAATAAACTTCTTTATCTATCTTTAATGGGCATGATCAGACTATTTCCAAATGATGAGACTTCCCGTCTGTTAGAAAAAAGAAGTTTGCGACAGTTCATTTAATCTGACCTTACCATCAAAGTCAAATTCATCTCCTTTGATTGTATTGACTCTCTGGCACTTGTATTGTATTGTCATATCATTTGGCATCATATGCCTGTCTGGGGTCCGTGATGTGCTTGGTAAATCCAGATGGCTTTGTTTGTGTTTTGGCTGTCCAACGCTCTCATCATTTCCATCCATTCTCTTTCATATATCCCTCAACTACGCACAGAGGTGGACAACCCTGTCAGGAAGAATGACAGGGGAATGATTGAGTAATGCAAAAGAAGCTGATGACCTGTCATAAGCAGAAAAAAAACATCAGATGGAGAGAGACGGGCTGAATTATCTGATTAAACCTTGCTCCTTGAAGGTCAACCTTTTTATATTTGTAATGCTCATGCATGCATGTACGTGCATGTAAAAAAATTAGAAAAGGCCAAGGCCAGTGGGTCATTTTGTGCTGGACAGACAAGCCTTAAGGGGGTTTCTTGCCATGTATGGCAAATCTGTCAGCTGAAGCAAGTCTGGGACTGGCAGCATGCCCGGGATGGCTCTGGAGCCTGTCTACAAGATGTCAGACTTGACCCAAACATCAGTTAGTAACAGATTTGCTCATTTTTAATTCCTTAACATCTTCCATTCTAATTACTAGACAGTGACAGCCTGTACACGGTGCACTGATGATCCTGCTGTGGTTACCTATCTTGGTACTTGGATTGAAAAAAGAAATCTCATTCTTTATATCCATGTCTAAGGAGCTATGAGAGTCTGAAAATTGCATTGAATCTGTTTATTTAAAGAGATAAAGAAGCACTCACTTTAATGACTTCAGATTAGTATTTAAAGGCTTTGTTGTGATTGCCACCTATTAATCCGTGTTTTGCAATGCTTGAGGATGCCACCACTCTCCGCCTAATGAAGTTTGTGCCTTTTCATTTCAAACCAGTGAGGCATTGCTGCCAAATGCAAATCACTCAATGCACACAAAAGCACACATTATGTTCAGCAGAGTGCCATTCGGTGTGTGTCTGTGATATGCACAAATCCATTTTAACAAACAGAGGAATGACAAATGCAGCAAAAAGTGGCCAATTATGTTGCTAATCTGAACTGGTATGCTGTATAATTGAAAGCCACATTTCAAATGAATTCCTGCAAGGGTTTTTTACATAAATGTAAAGCATAATCAGAAATCAGAAATATCTATTTGAACCTTTATTAGTATTGGGCTGGGCTTGGCATACATTCTATTAGATATCAAGAATTGGCTCTGATATTTATGGACACATTTTAAACATATATCCAGTGGTGTAAAAAGTCCTTGAAACCCATACTTGAGTAAAAGTAAAGATATATTATATAAAATATACTCAACTAAAAGTGAAAGTCACTCATTAAAAAATCACTTAAGTAAAAGTCTTAAAGTAGCTACTATTAAATGTACTTAAGTATTAAAAGTAAAAGTACAAACAAAGAGAACAGGTACAAATATTTGCTGCTCTCCCAAACTTTATTAAGTATAACTCTTCCTCCCTCCCTCAGTTCCCTTCACCTCTTACTCCCTCTCTCCAATCCTCCCTTACGTAAAGTCCACAAACTTGCGGTTCATCTATAGCAGAAGTTGATTTTCAAAATTGCTTGAGTTCAGTTGTGCTCTTCGCGGGCTGAATACAAGTCCTGCACTGCTAAACAGTCGTTCACAGGCTGCAGAGGTGTGTTCAGCTTCGCTCAAGAGCACAAACAGTCCGTACGATCCTCTTCAAAATAAAATGTGGAAATAAGTGTCATTTATATTCACATTTTATTATGTAGTGAGTAACTAAGTTGACAATTTAAATGTAATGGAGTAAAAGTATCATTTTTTAATTTTTAATGTAGTGAAGTAAAAGTGAAAGTTGCAAAAAACATATAAACTCAAGTAAAGATACTCCCAAAACATACTTAAGTACTGTAACTAAGTACTATTACTTCGTTCCTTTACACCACTGCATATATCCACTTAAAAACAATCATCAAAACCCTGACTGTTCAGTTGAATTCTCTTGTATATTAAGTAATACTAATAGAGGAAAGAGAAAGTAAGTATGTGAGAAGTTTGAATAATCAAATAGTATGTGTTTTCAGTTAGCTACTAACTTGCAGTGCTAGTGAGGACATGGACGTGTACTAAGCTATCCACAGTTTGTGTGTTAGAAGCTCTGCTTCTATATGCTAAGATGGACAACCTTATCTAGAGCTTATGCATAGAGAGCTAAATTTTGACATGGACATGGATCAAATCCATGAGAGAGGTCAGAGTCAGACAACACCCCTGTATGCAGTGAAGACTTTGTGAAAGTTTCAGCTACAATCATTACGTCATGTATTGGGCCATGATCTAAAGAAATACAGACAATAGTAGCATAGTTTACAGAGATTTAAGGTATCACAGAGTGGAGTAAAGCTGGTCTGCTTTATGTGTTATGTAGACTGATTGTTTGGAGTTAAATCATAATTTTAAAACAATAATTCACATGTACATATACTCACTCAAACAAAACAAGATGGCTGTAATTCACTAGTGCTGTCTAGTGTGATTTTAGTCACACTAGTCACAAAGCCTCTTGGTCATTCTTGCCTTTGAGTCCAACCTTGTAGATGCAATAGCTCAAGAATATCTTCAGCAGTTCTATGTTTATTCAGCACTCATATTTCTCTAGACTCATGGATGATCTGGTTACACTCTGGGAGTCAGGGGTCAAAAATCCCAGTAGAACAGCTTCATAGTCATCTATTGCTAGCAATATCGCAAGACTAGTATTGGACTTTTGTCAAACTGTACAAAAGTGCTGCATTATAGGCTGGATGATAGCAGCAGTTGACCTGAGCTGCAGCTCTAACTAGTCGTGAGTGGCTACATAACATGAATTTGACCTGCTTTGATGCAACATGGAGGATGACCAAGACAAATAAAAAAGGCAAAATTGTTAAGCTATGAATCTCTAGCCTTGCAGTGCAGCTGGTTCAAAGTCTGTTATCAGACAGATCCATCCTGCCAAATTCCAATCTACAATGACTGTACTCGACCTGAAACAGCATGAACCAATCAGCATCCTTTCGTACAAGAAGAGTCGAGAGCTTTGAGTGAGATGACAGCAGAAAGTGACTGCTTGTACAGAGATTAGCACAGATGCTAACAGCTTTCAGAACAGTTTTATCATTTTATCATTTATTCTTGATAGGAGGGATATTTTCACTCCACATCTGACATATTTTGTGGCGATAATATTCTAGGAAGTGGCTAATGTCACACCACAGCAGGAGTGCATTACTACAACATTATTTGATGGGTACATAATGAATATGTATGACGCGATGATCATCCAGTCACTCACTACATATACTTTTGAAAGTTTCTGCCTATGCCCAAACACTTTTTACTGTTAACAAGATGAACTGGTGAAAGATATTGAACATTCTATCTAGTGTGTCAGGTTAATGACCCTTATTCATTTCACCAAACTCTGTGTTAAAGAGACCGAAGATATCATATCAGCACAAGAACTACTATGAAAAAAAGGAATGAAAAAATGTTTGGGACTGCCTTAAAGTTACTCACTGTTTAGTTCATTACAAAGGGAAAAAAAAAGTTACCACCTTCTCTGAGTTGGTATTCTTTAAAACTTTCCTTGTCTGCAGAAGAGGACGATTATGTTAGCATCCGTCATGTATTACTGACAGGGCTATGGCAATGGTCCAGTGATTCACAGCCAGTAGAGCTACCCGGAGATGGATGGGCAAAAAATCATCCATTGAGAAGTCAATCTTGGAAACTCCAGGGACATTTGCCCGATTTCATTCACAGTCACCATTACAGAGCAAACTCAGGGCACTGGAATGAATTTCACATCAGTAAAATTAGCCATTACCTGTCTGAGAAGGGCTGCATTGTTAAAGAGGAAGTATATGGGTGCTGCGGAAATGGGTGAAGCAGAAGAGTAGCAGGAAATATGTTTGAAGTAATGGGGTCATAGGGAAACACTGGCAAATCAGAGCCTAAATATGCCAGGTTATTATATCTTGTTGTCAAAGATTGAAGACATATGAAACAACATGTGATGTATGTTTGTAAAACTGAGTCACAAAATGGGTCTCAGGGTAACACAAATGGGGAAGTTTGTTTTGTATGATGGCTTTAGATAAAGACATAAGTGAAAGGAGAACACACTCTCGGAGCTAGCCCTGAGAGAGATTACACAAGACAAACATATTTTTTTTATTGAACAAGAGATGGAAAATCTATATTTTTTACCACCACCATTACATGAGCAAATGTCTCATCATAGGACATATGATGCTAGTCATGTAATTTCAAGCATGTCACGTAGAATGGAAACGTAAAAGGTCAGTTTTCTCATTTTTATGACTAACAATGAAAGCCTGTGCCAAAAGATATGATTCAGACAAACTTATACTCCTTGATAATATGTGTATTGGTATAGACATTACAGTATCAGTATGGCCCTCATGCTGTATAGGCAATTGTAAAATACGCATTGGGTAATAACATCCTTCGTGCAGACTGGAGATGGTAGCACAAGTCAGACTGCATGATGCAGGGCAAGTTCCCATCTAAAAATGACATCCAAGATCTCTGGAGGCCTGAAATTTAAGTGCTTGGATCATTCAAACTTTGTCCTTATTGTTTTTATATTTTTATTTAAAAAAACATTTTGGGGAAATTTGTATAAGGGATAATTTATGCAAAACGCAGTACATATTGTATTGTGGCCTCTGTATCATAAATGAGTGCTTTCCTGCTATCAGCAGTACCTCATCTTGCTACTTGTTGATACTCGTTAATAAAGACAGGGTTTATCAATTTCAGTACACAGCCTGTGATAAAAACACAGATGATAGGAGAAGCTAAGAAAAGTGTGCAAATTCTTTTTATAGGGCCTACATTTGCCCTAATTCGGGTCCACATATTTAATTTTTGATGATCAAGTATGTTCATAAATGTTATTATTCAACTAACTCTCTAGTGTTCACATACTGAGTAACCTGATCCAGCTGTACTCCTCGTCTCTTTGAGCTCTCGTCATTTTAAAGCCCCCTTCCCCACAAAGACCCTGTCTTTTGATTGGTTGACTCTGTTGCTCCGTGGGAAATGATCAGTTTAACACTGTTCATCATGTCTGCAACAACTGTACGGTCTATGTTCTGCACGGGGCAAGTGGGCTTGAAACACAATCTAAACAGTGTTTTGTCACCACACTGTTAGATCTGTTCTGGGAATGAGACATCTAAGGCTGCAGGGGGAAGGGGAGAAGTTTGGATACAACAGACTTTTAGCTTACGCAGAGAAGTACTCTATCACCTGGAGGTGATATGTAAAACACACTGAAGGGCGTATTAAACTAATATGGGGTATTTCATAAGTGATGTTAGCAGACTTCAAAGCTGCAGAGGAGATAAATCACACATTTTCACTGTGAACATGCCTTCACTTTAAACACACTGTGCTGCATAGGAAGTGGCCACTGTGTTGTTGGTTGGGGGTAAGTGTTTTTCCTTCACATACTGAGGAACACCTGAGTTGACAGTGTCACAAATCACCCCGTTAAGCTATTTTAATTACCTCCTTTTATGACTGGTAGTTTGAGACTGGGAGCTGTCAGTGTGGCGTTGGTTTAGCATCCCTACTGCACAACAACAGCAGACATCAAAATTATGGCACCAATGAATAAACAAAAAACAACAACAGCAGTTTACCACCCAGCAAAGGGTGGCCCTGGGAAAATGTTGTTTTCCCTTTTCCATGAATTCCAGTAACAGATGGGTTTGCTGTTTGACACACAGGGTTCAGAATGCACATATGACAGTCTAAAAAAATCCAAGTGGTTCGAGATAAATGAGTTAAAATGGAAATAGGAACAAATGGATGTCCAGTTACTGTAATCCAGTTAAAGGCTTATAAGACAATGATACAGTGCCTAACATGTGATTTAAAAAGGTTCACATTTGTAACAGCAGCACAATAATCTCATTAACTGTACTGCAATGTCTGCATAATAGTCATGATTATGACTGTTTTGATTATTCCACCATTCTATACTTGGCACAATAATAGACTAAATAATCCTGAGCCCATTGTTGAATCTGCCCGTCTATTTCAATAAGGCCACCCAGAAGAAAAAAAATGTATTCACTGGTGGCTCCATTCTCGGATGCTTTTTCTGTTTAGAGATCCTTGATATGAAAAGATTTGGGAGCGTTTGGCTAAGTCTGGCCTGCAGCTGTATAGCCATTGGCAGCCCAGATAAAGCTCTGGACCATTTAATGGCTGTTGCAAAGAAAATGGCAAAGTAGATGACAGCAGACAAACCATATGAGAAGCCTGACACAGGATGAGGAGAAAGAGAGTAAACAGCATTGCAGCTCAGCTCCTAATGAAAACAAATTATGTGTCCAAAAACAGATGCACAATAACACTTTGGCCGTCATGAAACTAATTTGATTTACATATTAAATGATCATATTGAGGCTGTGTCTAACTGCCAAATATGACACTTGAACTGATATAAATCAGGAAAGGGGTATCATGAAATGCCCATTAGATATTGAGACTATGAATTTATTTTGCACTGTATTCTGACACTTTCTTGAACAGGGGTACAGCATGTTCAAGTCTGAAACACAAACTGAAAGAAAGAAACTTAAAGACATTGAAAGTAAGGGTAAATGATTAATGAAGTACAGCAAACCACTGCATTAAAGTAAATGCTTCACAAGTATTTAGCCTGTTATCAGAAATAAAATGCTGTCTCTTTCAGGGCATGTTGTTAGGGTTGAGTAAACAAATCAACCTTCAATATGGTAGCAATACCAACATATTCAATATCTACTAACTTCGTACATCAGGTGAACCAGTCTCTATATATCACTAGTCCATCGGGGAAAGAGCCCATAGAAAGTGTTTGGGGAGGGCAGAGCCGTTCAGATGCACTTTGACGAGCCAATCACATAATTTGGTATAGGAGCATACTATCCTATAGTAAAACAAACTGTCTTCAAATTTGTCAGAAGTGTAGTGAAAAAAATATGAAGACGTTTAGAGTGTTGTTTTTTGTTCAGGGTTAGGTTTTTTGCTGATTAAATTAATCATTTATTACTTATTAGTGAGAACTGCGGACTGACAGAGTAGTTCAAACAGCTCTTCAGGAGCAATGCAAAAAGGTACAGGAGGATAACTTAATTACACAATATGATGATTAATAAAGAGTACGTGTTCTTTTATCAGTCAACATAAAGCATGGACAAATTTAACAATAAAGACTAATGAATGAAAGGTTAGGTCTAACAAATTTACATGAGCTACATTATATAACAGAAGTAATCATACTGGCCACACAAAAAAATTATATCCAAGTGTCCAGCCTAAACAAATATTTCCTTTACTTGAAATTAAACTCAAAGACATCGTGCTCTGACCTTCTGTAAGTAGTCATGTAATCAAGCCAACAAACATTATCACTTTTGCAGAATGGACCTTGATAACACCACCATACCCATCATGCAGTTGTTCTATAACTCATTTTGCTCACTGATTAGCCTTTATCAGGATCTAAATGGAATTTTTAAAATAGATCTAAACACTGGATTAATATTTTTCACTTAGATAAAATAAACTTTGGGGATTCTTCCACAATATTTGGACAACCTGAGGTTGTGCAGGAAGTGTAACCACTGGCAAACATATTGGCAACCATACACATTAATTTTTATAAATGCCCATGCCCCGCTAAAAGATTTTGGTTAGAAGTGGCTGGTCTTCCATTGATTTGTTACAGTACCTCATGCACAAATTATTAATGCTCATTTCTCCCCTCTCTGCATGGATGTGCAGCCCTGTCAATCATGTCCCCCTCATTCCAACGCTGGACATTCTCAATAAAATAAAAATGGATGTGGTATAAAAAGATGTACCCCTGTACAGTCATAGCAGATAGATGTTCTATACACAAAGCTGTTTTTATTAGACCAGGCTGTAAAGATGTGTGTTACAGCTCTGAAAAAACTGTCCATTTCCCACGCACAGTCATTTGAGTGTCAGGTTTCTGCAGCCAGCCCCAAGTGGACACTCAGGGTACTACGGATTTTGCCACTTCTACATGGGCCTCTTTTTTCAGGTCTGGAAGTTGCCACCTGGTCTTACCACCAGCTGTAGCATCAGTGACTTAGTCTTATAGTGTGCTCTTTCAGTAACCTACTGATTACTGATAGTGTGCTTTATCAGTAATCAGTAGGTTGCAAGTTCGAGCCCAGTCCAGGCTGTCACATGTACATTTGTCCATGGGCAAGGCACTTAAACCCAAGTTGCTCTGACTGCTCCATCAGTGGCATGTGAATATTATGAAGGGGCGGCGTGGACGTGTAACCTAGTAATGATGGGTAACTTACCTGGAAACACAGAACAATGAGTGAGGAACTGAGAGAGTGAATGTGTGTGAACGAGTACTTGTGACCTGCAGTGTAAAGCACTTTGACTACTCAAGGAGACTAGAAAAATGGTAAAGAAACCCAAATGCATTCTACATTTACGAGCTTATTAGTAATGGTTAGTTAACCTTGCACAAGAGTTGGGCCTGCCTGATCTATTTTACCAAGCTCCAATCAGGGATTGAGAGTGGCCCAAAGTGACACACAGCTGCTGACGACTTCAGGTCAGATCTGAACTGCATGTATTAATTAAATGATTTTAAAAAATACAATACTGAATAACCACGGCAGTACTGCTGCATTATCTGACAGGCCCACTATGAATGTGATTGATGGAACGATCATTCCCTAACCTGCCGGAAATGCTTCTGAAAGGTTCTGCCCATTCCCAAACACTTTCCATGGGATGTTACCCAGATGGACTGGTGAAATTTAATGAAAGGTCCATCTTGTTGTCTGATTAAGAACTCTGAGTTTACTTCTTGTTGGACTCCCAGTCTGGAGTCAGTCACCCCTGTGGGATTACGTCCTTTACAATGCTTATAGTCAGGATAAAGTTGTAAGTTCTATACTGTATAAAAGCTTTTAAGAGTAAATGAGGAATCACAGGTTTTATTAATTTGGCAACAAAATACAAATTAGTTTTTTTCACATAACTTCCTCTTTTTCGCCATCCACATTGAAAGAGACTGCAAATGGATCCTGGATGGTAATTTTGTAAATGATAAATGATCAAAATATTTGAATTAAGGGGAAATAGTTAGAGCTAAAGCCTCTCAAGACACCCTCCCCCTTTTTCCTGCATCGTGATTAATAAATCCAAAGTGTTTAAAAATATATCATATTATACAAACACGTCACGAAGTTGTTGACAGGCCACGCCCACCAAATGAACCAAAAAACGCCAAATAAAAGTTCCCATGTAACAGCTACAAAGTGTCTCACCTGCGCAGCCATGAATGACAGATCCATACTGTTGCTCCGCTCAAGCCAAGGCACTCAGTGGAAGAAGAGACCGTGCGTAGTTTCCCCTCTTATTCCTCTGAAGAGCATTTGTCTTTTTGTTGTTTCTGCTTTTGTTTGCTTTCACGCGACACCCACTATTAAGTTGGTGGGCTTCACGCGCGCAGCATGTCGAGGACGAAGGAAAATAAACGAGGAGAGAGGAAGAGAGATGTTTGAGAGAGGGAGAAGGGGTAGAAGCTGAGCAGACGGAGAGATGAGAGACGAGAGTGAGAGGAGGAGGAGGAGGCTGTGGAGGAGGACTGTCACATATAACGAAGGAGGTGCAACACTCTCTCTCTCTCCCTCTCTCTCTTTGTGTTTTCCCTGCCCTCATTTCCCTCTTTGCTCTTTTTCCATCTTATTTTTTTGTGCCTGTGCTTCCTGATATCGCTGTACATAATTCTCTTACTATTGAGATTTGTTGCATATTATTTTGAGGCGCAGCAGGTTTCAGTTCTTAAGAGGCTATAGCATCCAATTGAATATATGCTCTTTTTGTAATGAATGACATCATTATCAGGATTATGAGATTTGTTGTTGTGAAAATATGAAATTATGCTCTGCAGTTGTTTAATTACACCCACTCATTAGGCCCATTAGCACTGAACTGACAAAGGCGTTTGCTTTTATGGAATAAAAGATGAATGCTGCTCAGTTTTATTATGAGTAGGGATGGATGGCTAAACCAGGTAATGTGACACTGATAGAAACATATCCAGTACCTTCTGAAATAAATCAAAACGTATATATAAGTGAATCATTAAAGTACAATTCACCTGATTTGGAGATGCTGAACCCTCTCTGCCTGTTGGTTTATTGCTTTGTCCACTGTTCAGCAGCTCAGGAAATTGATGTAAGCTACAGGTAATGTAGAGATTATCAAATGGACTACAATCATGGTTAACATTATAAATCCCCTCGTTTCTATCAAAAGTGATGATTTATGAACTATTGCGGCAGTAGCACCATTATAGATTTACCCTCAAATGAAAAACTGAAACAAAACTTCCCTCTTTGTTCTAATTTTATTGTGTAGCATTGTTTTAAAATTATGTTATTCCATATTATGACATTTTAAGGCATATGTTCCTGTGTGTGGCCCACTGCAGAAGCATAAGACAAAAGGCTTGTCATACCAAATCATACCAAGCTGTGCTCTGTGCAAAATTGTTCATCTGACGCAGTGCCTGGGACAGATTTTTGTTTTCTTTTCACTGAAATTATTTTGTATTTCAAGATAAAAGTTTTCCCTAAAAAAATGTCATATCTCACTGGTCCTAGTTAATGATATTTTGTATTAAAAAGTCAGAAAAATATCTTCTTTTTAAAAAAAAAAAAAGAATGCAATTTGGCTCCATATATTTTAATTGTATGTTTCTGAGTGTCTTAATTTTTGCCAAGCTTTTTCTTAGTTTGTAAAGTCATCTTGAAAGAGTTTTTCGTTTGTTTGCTATTACACCTATCTTGGTACTTCAAAGACTCACTGAATGTCATTTTTCATCCTTAACAAGAAAGTAGGAATTGATGTGTTCAGAGGGGTTACAGCCAGGAGTCGGCCTTGAAATTTTGGCCTTCACTTAGAAAAATCCAAGGTTATGAAGGATTATTTACTTTGTAAGAGGCAGGAATAATATTAAACTCCCCAGTCTATGATTAAAATGAAATATTTGCTGCTATAGCACTCCTTTAAAGAGACTGTGAGGAGTTTATAAGTAATTGCAAAAAGTCTCACTTTTAGATATATGTCTGATGGAAATACACACTTTAAGATGAGTTTTATAGCATCAAAATAGGTTATCTATAAATGCTATTCCTTAGCTTCGCGGTCAGGTTGGACAGGACATGGTTGGACTGGACTGGACTGGATACTCAACTTCAGGAACAAGACAATTAAAACTAGAGCAAATTAATATTATTTGGACACGTCTTAGAGCACCGGGCTGTAAGTAGCGATATATAGCCAGCTACAAAACTACGATACTAAGTTTTTCAAAACTTGCTTGTTGTCACACATCAAAAACTAATTACTGCTACGTAACTAGAAAGAGATACATTACCTCGTCGCTTTGCATCCTGTAAGTTGTTGAAAAAAGAAGCTGTAAATCAATGCAGAGTTCTGAGGAAGATCCAGGCTACAACACAACAAACACATGCTTTGGCCTCGGTAACGTGTTGTGGTGCGTTACAGTTGTGTCAGAAGTAGGAATTTCCAAGTTCCGAGTAGGAAACTGCAGCTGGAAAGTCCCCTGAAGTCAGAACTTCCTACTGGGAACTCGGTGAAACCTCGCCACCCCCGAGTTGACAATCAAAGATGGATGCCCCCAGTGTGAACAGTTATTTAGCTCCTGTAATAATCAATTTATTTGCACTTCTGACTGGAGTGTGTGCTCTAGATCAGCTGTATACATCGTATTGTTAGACTTATATTTACAAAAATGCTGCCATAGAGATAATCACATTCTTCATGTGATATTTGTGAACAACAACACAGGGCGTGCTAACAACAGCTAACAATAACCTGGTAGATCTGCATGTTTTTTTCAGACCTCATCTGGTCTGAAAAAAGTCGGAGATGATGTCACTCCCAGTTCCGAGGTTACTGGAATGCAGCATTACGACAGTCGCCGTGCGTGCTCATGGGTAGCAGAGTCTTTGTGTTGCCGGTACTAGATTCTCCTCACAGTCCCTTTAATGTCAAAATTGTATTTATTTTATAAAAGTCAAATGGAAAATACAGTGCTTGTTCAGGGGAGCTTTAGTTTTGATAATTCATTTTCTTTCACTTGACAAAAGCTTTTATTTTCATCATGGACACATGGCCTTTACAAATCAAGTACAGTTACTGCATTAAGCACAACATACACCTCCATAGTTTTGATTTATGCTACCTTTTTAATAGTTTAACAATTGGACCTGCTCTAACTACCTACTTTGGGACAATACCACCATGTGTAACCACATCAAATCCGGTTCAGACTAAAGTTTGAAAGTGGGTGTGGTGCTGGAGAATGAAGACTAAAACTGCTTGGGCGCTCTTTTCTGTGGACTCGCTCTTCATTTGTGCATGTTAATATAATCCTGTTTCTGCATGCATGTATAATACTGGCCTATGTATGTTTCATGTTCAGAAAATGTGTGTAAAAAGTGAATTTCCTCACGGGGATTAATTAAGCAGATCTGCTCCTTGACTGACATGTTGAGAACTTCTTAGTGATTATCCTGCAGCCTGTTGGGGCCTTGGGCATAAGTTCAAACAGGGGCCCTCAAATCAGCATACCCTAGCACTATGTTACAAATAATTAGGGAGGAAAGTTGGTTAGATTGTATTGATGTCATCAATGATTCTGCTCATGGATCCAGTTCTTCCCCCACTTCTTTATTGATTCTTGTGCATTTTCAGTGTGAAAAAATACAGGCCTACACTGATTTTTTGTGTCAATATCATCAAACATAGGACATCCAAGATTTTAATGCTGTGCTGGATCAACTCATGTATATATGTGTGTGTGTGTGTGTATATATGTATATATATATGTATGTATGTGTATATATGTATATATGTATGTATGTATATATATATGTATGTATGTGTATATATATGTATATATATATATACATATATATATGTATATATCTATATATCTATATATCTATATATCTATATATATATATATATATATATATATATATATATATATATATATATACACATACATATATATATATATATATATATATATATATATATATATATATATATATATATATGATTGTTCTGGATTAATATTCCTGTTAATAATTAGTTATATCATGAATCAGTTTTCACAAACATGCAATGCTTGGTCTATAACATGTGTTAGTGATGTAGTTTAGGGCTTTAGACTTGATGATTTAATGACTGATTTTTAACCTGATTTTCCCCTTTCCAAGATATAAGTGGGGTGGGGTTGGCCCAGTTCTAAGCTTGTTGCAGCTGATTATTTATTGAAAAAACTTGAAGTGTGTGGTGCCAGTATGACTATTTAAAAATCTAATACTCCCAGCTGAAGAGTATCTAGGATTTACCCGCAGTACTTGCAAAAGCAAATGAGAGCAAGCAGCCTTGAAAACACACCTAACCACATGTCATTGCTGTTACAACTCACATTGTTTCTAAACCCCCAGCTAAGAGACATTCATGGGTACTTGCTCTATTTTTGTCAGCTCCTGAAGTATGACATGTGAGAACACTGAGGCTAAAAGTCATCTGTTGACGGGGTCACTAATTAGACGCTACACCCTTTGAGCGCATAGGAAAATACTGTAAAAATGGCTTTTATACAGTGCTGAGGGTGTGTGCTGTATCCATTGGTCATCAGTCAGATATTCTGTAATGTTTCTAATGATAACCGATGGGTATTTTTAGGGCTTACCTCTGAATTAAATTCTTCCACATGAGGAAGTTGAGCACTCTGTGGTGCCCCGACTGTATTTCATTTGTTCACATCATGCAGAGCCAAAAATATTTGCAACAAAGTTCAGAGTGGACGAACATCCACAAGCATTAGCACAAAGTATAAGTAGGAGTTTACCTGAGGTCTTAAACTTTTGTTTATTACACAGTGTGTTCAGCACACTGACATGTGCAGTTTATGTAGTATCAAACAAGAAGACCCTTCAAAATTCAATCACCTTT
The DNA here is from genome assembly GCA_036419115.1 of Scarus forsteni. Lineage (NCBI taxonomy): Eukaryota > Metazoa > Chordata > Actinopteri > Labriformes > Labridae > Scarus > Scarus forsteni. The sequence continues at coordinate 22,085,309 of JAZDUH010000451.1, read as the reverse complement.
ATGGATGTGGTCTCAGTCATGATTTCAAAATCATCTAGTGTGATGCCAATAGACGGGGGCTTCCCCACTATTACTGTAAACTTGGTAAATTTTGAGCTTTAAAGATTGTTTATTGTCTACACCCCTGGCCTCAGGCACTACCATCCTCCTCCTGACAGTTTTGACGTGACATTGCATCCCTTATGGGACATTCCCCGAGGGGGCAAGAGACTGTCTCCTCTGTTAAAACAATAGACAAGTTACCAGTCTGTTGTTTTTCATTGTTTTTCTTCTTTAATAAAAGACAGAATTTTTTCAGTTGGATGCACTAACCAATGGGGAGACTAGCCTGAGTGGGCAGACTGCGGATGAAGTCAGAAAGGGGTAAGAGAGTAGGGGGGGATGTGGGAAAAATAGGCTGCAGGCTAGAATTGAGGAGCCTCAACACATACATGGTATGTGCTTGGACAACATCCACTTGACTTCCGACAGCCCTTGATTGTCCTGTCAGTCACATTCATTATAGACAAACCAGATGATGTAATGGGCAGGTTCTGCTGCCGAGCAGTGAAGAACATAACAAGGGTCAGCTCGTAAATCAAACTCTTGCTGAAATCTGTCAGGAGAGGGGGAAAGTGCATTTTCTATCAAAAATGTTTTCAGTGTTATTCTTCATTTAATGAAGAAAAGTCGAGCTTAAATCAAACCACCATTTCAGCTGGCAACATAGATGCTGTTGATTTCATGAGATGCTCTTGTTTTTTAGACTTACATTTACTTCTTGCTATCATCACACCTTTCGCTCCTGCCTCTTTCCCATCAAAATATGCCAATTGGTCAATGCCTCTGTAGACTGACTTCAATTGTCCGCCTTAGAACTTTTCAAGATGGAGCTGCTTGATTATAGACATAAAGCCATGCTACTACAACTGCAGTGCGAGGTTATTTAACCCCTTGGATGTGAAATTCCAAAGAGGAGCAAGTAGCTGATTTATGCAGTGAAACACTCCACTGTATCTGAAAAATTTCGAGTGGCGGAAAATATTGATATACCACAGTTTTGTGATATTTTGCTTGGTGATAGCATATCAATTCATGGTTGCCAAGCATAAGCTACTTTGAGTGATGGGCAAGCTACTTAAAAAATAGAGTTAGCTAAGGCACTTGTTAATCATGAAAAATAGGAGCAGCAGTAAGGAGGAGGACAGGAAACAAAACCTTAAACAAGACACGAGAGTGAGTGATTTCAAAATAAAACAGGAATAACAAGACATGACACAAAAAGATAAATACAGGGGAACTTAACCTAGAGACATGGCAGTTTTTAAGTGATTTTAAAAACGACTCAGGTGCTGTGTAAGAGTTAAGGGTGTTTAGTTTACACAAATATATCCATTTCCCTGTGGTTTTCATGGGACGCACACGTGTTTTTTTTTGTAGAGATAAAAATGAAAACATGCTGCAGCTCCACAATGGGGGCCATTGTCAGCTGGCACTCAGATTGCACTTGTTGCTGGTCATGTGACTGAAAGCTATCAAATAAAACCCAGTACCTCTTGAATCCTTGCATCAACCAGGTGAAACAGTGTTAAAATGACTGAGACAGTGAGCATGATGCTCTAATGGTTAAATTAAAACAAACCCTTGAGGCAGGCTGTTGTTTGTCCAAAAAAGAAATATTATTTATCATATGCTATTGGTCACAAATTAGTGTAATGTTTGGGTGCTGATGTATTAAAGGCCATGTAGCAACATGCCATGTTAAGCATTCTTGTGGGTCTTGTCAGTCAGGAAATAATTTTTAATCTACACATAAACACGTGTGAGCATGGACACTTAACTCTTCGAAGAGCCCTTACAAGTGTCCATTGAAAACTGGTGACCCAAATTAATGACAGATTCTTGAATTAACTAGGCCAGCAGAATGAAAGACTGTGCCATAATTCACTGGAGAGTCTCTTCAAAAAGCCAATTAACAAGCTCTACTTACAGCATGAGGCGTGATTTATTTAATGGTGACCCGGCCTCCACTATGAATACTGAAACAACTTGGTTGAGTAACACTAGAGCCTACATACACATTAGTTTCAAGAGTTCAATCATAGGGTCAGTAAGCTTGGACTCAGAATATAACATTCAAGAAAATAACATTTCATTTTTCTTTCATTTTGATTCTTGTCCTTGCAGAGAAAAATGCCTTTGAGTCAGATTCAACTTTCATGTTTGTCCTTGGAGCAGTGGGGAAGCACTGCTATGTTCACATTTATCTTGTCTTCCCCAGCTTCATCTCATCTTGTTTCTTGATACTGGACTGTAACCTCTGCCATGAAGAGGATAAGGCAGATCTCCTGGATCAGCAGCTAAGACTCCATCCTCCTGTCTTCTTTTCTGCTGAGCAGGCATACACAACATGCAGTTCCACCCTCCAGCTGGAAGGATTTCACTTCACTTCACTTCCCAGTTTCACTCCATGATTCTGGGAATACATCTTTCAGTTTTCATTTGCATGATTCTTATCCCTCACAAACACATTGCTCTGCTAAAAAATTGTAATCCTATCCCTTTTTTTCACTTCATGATTTTTTGATGAACAAAACCCAAAACCAGTGAAATTGGCAAGTTGTGTAAATCGTAAACAAAAGCAGAACACAATGATTTGCAAATCTTTTCAACTTATATCCAATTGAATACACAACAAAGACAAGATACTTAACATTCGAACTGGTAAACTGTCATTTTTTGCAAATATTAGCTTATTTGGAATTTGATGCCTGCAACATGTTTCAAAAAAGCTGGCACAAGTGGCAAAAAAGATTGAGAAAGTTGAGGAATGCTCATCAAACACTTATTTGGAACATCTCACAGGTGAACAGGCTAATTGGGAACAGGTGGGTGCCATGATTGGGTATAAAAGCAGCTTCCCTGAAATGCTCAGTCATTCACAAGCAAGGATGGGGCGAGGGTCACCACTTTGTGAACAAATGCATGAGCAAATTGTCCAACAGTTTAAGAACAACATTTCTCAACGAGCTATTGCAAGGAATTTAGGGATTTCATCATCCACGCTCCGTAATATCGTCAAAAGGTTCAGAGAATCTGGAGAAATTACTGCAGGTGCATTAAAAGAAAAAGCAGTTTTCCCCAGGTCTGTAAAAACCCTGGGTACAGAGAAGAGCAGCAAGTTAGAGTAGAGCTGCTATACAGAAAGGAACAGAGGTAAGATGGAAGTTTTCCCAGAATTACTTTATAAATAAAAATCTGCCAGTGTTGTTGTCTGCTAACTGCTAGTGAAATCCAACCAACCAAATCATAAAGAATACCGTGATGGGTGAGGGATTTTGCGTTGGTTATGAAGCGAAGAGATGCATGATACGGTGAATCAAGGGTCCGCAGTGTGGAAGCAGACGCATGCATATAGAGGATATCACCATAATCAATCAGCCATAAATGTAGCCTCCATAAGTTTTTTTCTTGGCATTAAAAGTTTAACAGGATTTTTTCTAAAATAAAAGCCAATCTTCATTTTAAGCTTTTTTACTAGGTTTGTGACATGTACATTAAATGAGAGTTTGCTGTCTATCCAAATACCCAAGTACTTGTAGGAGGTCACATTTTCAATACAGTTTCATTCAGAAGTAAAATCACCTGTTGCAAGTTACCTCTTGAGAAGACCATGAACTTTGTTTTTTGAGCATTTAAATCTAGCTTTAGATTTTGTAGTGTAGTTTGTAAGGAATGAAATGCTGTCTGAAGCTCTTGCACCGCTTTTTATAATAGAGTTTGCATGGGTGCGGATGACAGTGTCATCAGCATATAGATGTATTTTGGCCTTTATGTCCTTTCCCAGGTCATTTATAAAAATAGAAAACAGAATGGGTCCCAGAATAGATCCCTGGGGGACACCTTTAGTGATTGGAAGACATTCAGATTTATGGCCCTCTGCATAGACACACAGAGTTTGGCTGGTAAAATAATTTTTAAACCAATTAACAGTCTTGGAACTTAAACCAGCAGCTCTAAGTTTCAGTAATAACTTGAATTTGATACTTAAATTAAAAAAATGACCAGTGTGTTTTCAGGTTCTAGCTTACTACTAAACCAGTAAATGATAAAATAACCAAAACATCTCATGGTTTACTGAATCAAATGCCTTGGACAGATTAATAGATAAGGAAGCAGAATGTTGTTTTCTGTCCAAGGCACAAATGAGGTCATTTACAACAACCATAGCAGCAGTAATGGTACTGCAACCAGATCTAAAACCCGACTGAAAGTCACTTAAAATATTCTTTTCGTGTAAAAACTGCTTTAATTGTAAATTCACCTGGCTCTCAAAGATCTAAGCTAGGACTGAGAGTTTGGAAATAGGCCCGTAGTTGTTTAACTCGGAAGGGTCCCCATTTTAAATAAGGGGAGAACATATGCAGTCTTCCAAATTCTTGGAATTGTATTAGATAAAAGACTTAAATTAAAGATATGAGTAATGGGTGCTGCAGTAATATCAGCTGAAAGCATTAAAAGGCTTTCAAGGCTTCACAAACTTGATCAACTAATAAAGGTTCAAAATCAAATGTATCCTGATCATTTTTTACACAAGGGGAGAAACAAAGGATGGATGGATTTAAGTCTAAATTATTTATATCACTCCCTACTTGAGTGAAATGTCTGTTAAAATGAATAACTATGGCATCTTTGTCTTTTATTTCATTTGAGCCAACCATTATGTTTTCTGGGAGTCTTGATGCAACATGCAAACCTGACAAGGACTTGATTAGTTTCCAAAACTTATTAGGATTATTTAGGTTTTCTGTGACTGACTTGAGATAAAACCTTTGTTTGGAATTCCTAATCACTGAGGTGCACTTATTTCTTAGTGCTCTAAATGTAGTCCAATCAGCAGGATCATTTGAATATCTAACCACTGCCCATGCTTTATTTCTTACATTAATTAATTCTGATACATTTTCTGAAAACCATGGATTTTCCCTACCTTTGACTCTATACTTCTTAACAGGAGCATGTTTATTTGAGATGGACAAGAAAATAGAGTGAAATAATTCCCATGCTAATTCAACATCTGAAAGCTGTATGACTCTGCTGAGATCACTATTATATAAATCATGCAGGAAAGCCTGCTCTTCTAAGCCTTTAAAAAATCATTTTTAAATGAAACGGGGCTTTACCTTGGATATTTGAGTATCCCTGACACAAACAACAGAAAAATGGTCAGTAACATCATTGCAAAAAATGCCAGAATAAGTGTATTTATGAACTGCATTTGCTATGATTAAATCAAGCAAGGTAGATTTATCAGATGATTTATAGCTGGGTCTTGTTGGTGAATTTAAGATTTGTGTAAGATTTAGAGAGTCACATAGTTCTTTCAAACAGTCTGAGGTCTTTGAAAGCCAGTCCAAGTTTAAATCACCCATTAGAATGAATTCAGAGTCATTTAATTCATGTAGAATTTCTGAAATAGATTTTAGGGTATCCTTAATGGCAGATGGGGGTCTGTAGCAGCCCACGACGGTGATGTAAGAGTCCTTTGACACACCCACCTTGAGAGCCAAGATCTCAAACTGCTTAGGTTTGCTAAGCGACAACGTTACAGAGCTACTAAACTTGGCGTTAACATATATAGCAACCCCACCTCCTTTACCTTCCAGATCAGTTCTGTCAAGTTTGTAGCCATCAATTTAAATTACATCATTCGCAATAGATCCCTTAAGCCAGGTTTTAGACCGAACCATAATGTCGGCATTTGTTGAATTTATCCAGATTTTAATCATGTCTTTTTTTGGGAGAAGACTTCTAACATTAAGGTGTATGAGACCAAGGCCTATTCTGTTTTTAAAATCAGAAGGAGTGGATAAACATTTTAGAGAAGTTAAAGGTCCAGGGTTAGGCTGAATATTACCAGACATCATCAATAAAAGCACTTCAAGACATCTCAGTTTAAATCTTACAGGACATTATTTCTTAAAATTGCCAGCATATAAAAACTGAGAGTATGAGTTTTCTGTAATGATAAAATAGTCATTTAAAACCAATAGGTTCTGGAGGAATAGGGTCTCGCTGGTTTGCACATGAGAGTCATAGATCCTCAGCTGATGTATTACACTGAGTGTCTGATGATGATGCGCAGAAGAAGTTGTAGGAGAGGTTGAAAGCTGCTTAAGGTTTAGCACGGTCACCTCATTGTCAGCTGTAGAGTTATTTATAATATGTATTCCAGGGAAGCATTGGATAAAAGTCAGGAAAATAAAAAATATGTGCATGATGCCAGCTGATAAGTTGCTTTGGTGATGATCAAAAGGCACAGAGAGATCTTAATTTTAGCAATACAGGTGCTCCAATACTAAAACCATAATATAGTGAAATAGTTAAAATAATAACCTGGAAAACAGGATATAAAAATTATGAGAACAACTATATCACTTGGGGGATATGTGTAAATCAACCTGTCTTTCCTAGATGCTGTTTTTCAGCTGGTGATGCCTTCAGTAGTCCGGAGGCTCCGGGATCCAGGGTTGAAAGTGGATCAGCAATCCAACAGCATCTACCATCCAGCAATCCATGGCTTAAAGAACAGGGAATTCCTTAAAAAATTTCTTCTCCACCAGAGTACAAATTATGCCTTGTCCCTCTCAGGTGGTGTGTGGCAGCAGGTGAAAATTCAGGTAGTCCTAGGCCTCAGACATCCCATGCTCATAAATGGAGTGGCAATCCTACTGCATCCCAGAGATATATATAATCCAGTGGTCCCAGATTAATGGGAAGATGTTTTTCTTGAAAGCAGCACACATTCAGGTGAAAAATTAGGTGAAGTTTAATGCAAACAGTTTAAGAAACACAGACCTCAGGCGTAGACACACAGACAATGGACTGGATTGGCTGCCATCTTGGATTCCCTTATGATGTGCAGGATTAGAATGCACCAAGATTTGATTTAATAAAACTGGTTTTAAGATGTTGATATAAACACATAAAACGTAATCAGTCAGCCACAGTCAAGTTTGATATGACTCGGGTACCAAAAACTGCCTCCAGTGTTAAACCAGTTCCGAGTTTTCTGGATTTGGTATGTTAGTTTAGGCTCCACTTCTCAGTTCCTGACATGTACATAAATGTCTATTAGTGATTAAACCTCAATGAGGAAGCTGTTGTCCATAAAAGTTCCCTGTGACATTATGTCTTGTATTTTGAAGAGAGTCATGGTGGACTACAGCTGTGGAAAGTTTGACTAAACTACACAAAAATAAAAATGACATCTAGGCAAGGCAAAGCAGCAAAAACAACAAAACAGACTGTTTTCAAAGGTGATATGTGCCAAACATAACAAAGAAACTTGTGTTTTGGTCTTTGTGTGGTCTGAATTGTGCCAAAATGGCCTGTCGCAGAAGCACATCCTAGCTTTTTTCATTTTACCAATTTATGGGGTAGAAGCTGCCTCAGTGCATTATATCCAAGGATCAAAATCCACAGAGGAAGCACAACACAGTATTTAAAGTGAAGCTTTGGCACAAAGGAAAGAGGGAGACTCATATGTTCAATAAGAGACTGCTGGGTTGTGTCATATACATGTAAACACACTCTAGCAGGTATAGATCATAACATTTACTCATTACCCTTTGGCACTTAAAATTTAAATGGTAAATTACATAAACAGATGTTCATTGATGTAGATTTAAGTTACCAGAAGCTGGAAGCTTTACTTGCTAAACTCAGGCATTAAGTATGCAGTCTTGTTCTCATTTACTCTTCATCAGTCATCAGTACAAAGAACAACATGATTGATAAAATCTTTATACCACATTCGTCTGGGTGAATGAGCAGAGTGATGAAATAAGGCAGAGAATGATTTGACAGCTCTGTAAATGGATGACTGATGAGTTGTAGAGCCTCAGGGTGACAGGCAGCTGACCAATCAGGACGCATCAAAATGCTTCCTCGTGCTGAACTGTCAGTGTTACATCATAAAGAACCTGGAGATGTCAAAAAAATGGGATTGTGATTTTAAAGCACAGGAATGTTTTCATTGTCACTGCAGTGACTAAGAATACTGTGGGCACCTATATGAAAAACTAGAAAGCTGCAGGGTATGTGAAGAAAAATTTGTCAGGCCGATCATTTTCATGCCTCTGAGTTGGTGACACTCAGTTGTCGGCACATTGCAAACAAAAAAAAAAACGTCTGCGCCTTCATCCACTCAGGCCATTCTTGTTTCTCATGACTCCTGTGAAGGAGTGTCTTTACATTTTGCTCAAATGTACACTATATATGAATTTAAACTGGGTATATCCTTGAGTTAAAGATCAGGGTCCTTGGTTTTCATGTATCTTCATAGCTTGTAAATGTGATTTGTCAGAAGACTTGTTTAAACTGTTTAAATTTGAAAGGTCACAGGCAAGTTTGTGGAATCTCCTGGACATCCTAAGGTAGAGTGTGCAATATTTCAAGAACACAACTTTAGCTGAGGCTTATTAAAAATTCACAGGAAGCAAAGTTTGTTTCTCTTTTCTGTGAAAACCATTTGTGTGACTGGGCTGTTCGAAAATATGATTTATCCAGCTGTTTGAACTGCACAGAGTGGTACATTTCTCAAATCTAAATTAAATTCTATAATATATACTCCAAGTTAGGAAAACAGTTTAATAACCCATTTTTTTTCTGAAACCTGAGCATTAAATTAAAGTTTATTGTTTTTCAGACAGACAATTTAATGCCAAACTCTTCAGCATTTCATATAACGTTTCACTTTGAAGATTCATTTTGTCTCAGAAGGTTCTAAGATGCTTTGCCTTGGGCAATTCAGTAATTTATTTAGCAAAGCAGTGCATATTAAGTTTCCTATGAAAGCTTTGATTTATAAGTTAAAGCTGCAGGATTGAGTTTGCTGGTAAAGTACAAAATGATGCCTTGGTGTAAGCATTTAAAAGTTACTGTAATGTCATTCTCAAACTAATTCAATTTGATTGATTGAAAGAAATTAATTTGGACTTCACTTGCTCTTGCTGTATAGAGCTGTGAAAGCTGTCACTCAAACCCTGATGGGTACCACAGAACAGCACTGAGACCACCTGAAACAATCGGTCTGGAACTGTATGTATTCAATGTGGTTCATTACCTCCACCAAGGAGGTTATGTTTTTGCCAATATGTGTATGTCTGTTTGTTATGATTACTCAAGGACTACTGGACAGATTTTGCTGAAATTTGATTCGATTTTGGTAGTGATCCAGGTAACCACAATTACCCAATGATAGTTTTTTCTAAATAACTGTCTAAGCTAAAACCCATCATCTTGATGTTGTCTTAATGAGAAATAATTCAAAGTTAATGAACATCTAAAGTGTTGTGAGAGAGACTTTGAGTGTATGGGCTCTAATTTCGTAGACCAAGCGCAGGCGCGGAGCACCTGCCCTGCGCCTCGCCTGCGCAGAAGGGGTGTGTCCAGTGCACTTTGCAAGTTTCCAGTAGTGCGCAGAGAAGCGCACCCACGCCCACGTCCCTGCCCCTCCACGCAAATGCCAGAGAGGGAGGAGAAAAGGTGTGAGTGGGTTTAACACAGCCGAGTGTTGTCTTCACCAATCAAATCAACGCCTCTCCTTGCCTTTAAATGCGCTGCAGCCGATTCCTGGTAGCGGAGACAGTCGGAGCCGCTGTCCCTTCAGCAACTGGGAGAACGAACTGGCCATCGGGGCGCGCATCGGAGGCCACAAAGCGCGTCACCATTTGGACTAGCTCCCGGGACAGATGTAATGTGTTCCTTTGTCATTAATAGGAGTACAAAATTAAGAGACAGTTACACAGCAGCAGACTTATCCATTCATAATGCTTTTGATCCACCTGCATTCCTGGTCTGCCAAATAGCAGAACCTTTAGTGATATACTGTATACTCTCCGTGTCTCTGCCTCATCCTCCTTACAACAGTGTACTCCATATTTTCGGATCACATTAAAAATTAAAGACTAAAACAGAGAAATATAGGAAATCACAGGTAAATACTTAGTAAGATACATTTTTGTCTTTTTTCTTTTTTTTTTCTTCCTCTTTTCTTTGAATTTCTTGAAATGAGAGAAGCCAGATATATACTCGGCTTTAATCAGACATCAGATGTGACGAGACAATTAATATAGATACAAATGTATATGCTGGTTCAGACGGTTAGATTGATTAGTGATTGCTGTGATTGTTTATTGCTGAAAAATGTGCCTAACACTCTGGAAACCTGCCTCTGAGGCTTTGTTGGCGTGTGCGCTCATGTGCGCCTGTCACCAAATTACAGCTGCAGAAGGTGCGCTTCGCATGCGCCGAGGATAGACCAGGTTGGAGCTGGCGAGCTTTCAGCGCACCCTCCGCAGAGTTTTTTGGCACGAAATTGTCACTGTGCCAACCTGAATCTGTAGGCACCTCCCCCTGGTGCGCCGTCACACCCATCTCTGTGCAGATGGTCTACCAAATTGGCAAATTGGCAGCGCACAGCGGTGCGCAGGACGAAATTAACACTGCGTAGGGTGCGCCAGGCTTGCGCACCCGGCACTGCGCACGAAATTAGGGCCCTCTACGTGTATTTGACACAGAGTCTGTACATGTACATGTGTTTTTCTATGAGTGAATTTGTGTCTAAAAGAGAAAGTGAATATATTTACACACATGGAAAAAATTGTTGGCAACCTTCCGTTAAAGAAAGAAAAACTCATAATGGTCTCTAAAATAACTTAAAACTGACAAAAGTAATAATAAATTAAAAATACTGAAAATAAAGTAATGAAAATCAGACATTGTTTTTGAATTGTGGTTCTTCAGAATCATTAAAAAAAACAAAATAATGAAACTGGCCTGGACAAAAATGATACTACCTTTAACTTCATGTTTTGCTGCACAATCTTTGAGGCAATCACTGCAATCAGGTGATTTCTGTTTCTCTCAGTGAGACTTCTGCACCTGCAGACAGGTATTTTGGCTCACTCCGCTTGACCAAACTGCTCCAGCTGTCTCAGGTTTGAAGGGTGTCTTCTCCAGACTGCATGTTTCAGCTCTTTCCACAGGTGTGCAAAATAGTCCAGTGTTTTGTTCTTAGCCATTCTTGGGTGTTTTTAGATGTGTGTTTTGGGTCTTTTTCCTGATCAAGCTTTCTGACACTGGGCAGCACATTTCGCTAAATGCCTTGATAGTCTTGAGATATAATTGTACCCTGTACAGATTCAAGACACCCTGTGCCAGATGCAGAAAAGCAGCCCCACAACATAACTGAGCCTCCTCCATGTTTCACAATAGGTACAGTGTTGTATGCTTCATTTTTTGCATCAGTGAACATAGAGCTGATATGGCTTGCCAAAAAGCTACAGTTTTGTCTCATCTGTAAATGTGATGTAATTTTCTCTCTAAGTGCTTGTGAGGACCAACTTTTAAAAAACATTGGGTTCAACTGGGAGGCAAACAGTGTGGTCGGCTACAGTATGGTTGTGATTCGGGGTGCCTGCTTTATGGGTAAGCTCAGTTTAGTTGCACAAGTCTAACATTGTGTGCAATTCAGCTTGAGCTTCAGCTTCATCTTGAACAACAACCACAAAAAAAAAATAACTTGAGCTCTATTTACCTGACTGAGCTGACGGCTCTTTAGAGCTTAAGATTGTGTTGTTGGTTTTTTTTGTTGTTTTTTTGAAAAATGCTTGCGTCAAGGTTCAATTTCATCATCCAACAGCAATGTCCTCCAATATCCTTATAAAAATTATAACAGATCAAAAGTCCAAGTTAATCACTGTCAGAGCCCCAAAAATAATCAGTTTTATCCTGATTACTCCCTCTTTGGCCCTTCTTTCTCTGACCACATTGTTTGTACTGCACTTTCACTTTGATATAGACATGCCATGGTCATCCACCGACCCAATTTCACAGCAATATATCTTGGTAAAAATAGATCATTAACAGGCATCAACATGTGTCCTGTCATGTTACAATATTCCAGGTTGATGCTAATGAGTTGGAATAATGTCATGCCACCTATGAGGCCAGCCTGCTCAACATTTATGAATGCCTGTGGTGTGACTGATGTGCTATGTCACCTAGGCCTGTACGCCCTGAATGTGAGTGTGTGTGAATTCATGTATTTATACCTCTGTGTGTATAAAAGGGGGGAGGACAGGTCACGCTCTGTGAGCATTCCTAAATACTTTTAATCTTTGGGGACTTTTGTAGTAATTCCAGCTGTGATAGGTGTGTGTCAGAACGCATGAATAGCATTACCACTTTACCCAATCAATCCAAAACCTATTTACAATCTACCAGGCATCAAACAAGGGGGATATTGTGCCTTTACCACAAGGGAAATGGTACATAATAAGAAAGCCCCCTGTGTTCCTATCATACTTACTCTCGGGTTTATTATTTTTCAGAGGGGATGGAGTAAAATCATCCTCCTCCACCCACACAAACACAACATGCTACTCTTACACTTTCCATGTGCTGTATAAGCGCTTTTCTCGGCTTCATGAGCCCGCCGTGCAGGACATCTTAGTTTGCCTCCTCTCAACTGATGCATAGCCAACAAGGCAGGTGATTCATAATTAATGCTCAGCGAGATATATTGAAATTCATCATGTGTGTTTGACCATGCCTAACCCACAGGGATGCAGTCTTACATTGCTTTACACATATTTTTCCTCTGCTTATTTCTCACGAGCTGCCTGTGAGTTTATACCCCAAACACTTCCTCGAGTTTCTGTCTCGCTTCTGATACAGAGAAGTAGTTGCAACCTACTTCTGCTCTTCTGGCATTGCTACAGACCCTTGGACTTGTTGGTATCATATTTCTCTGACTGCACTTAAGTTCATCCAATTTAAATTTTCAAATCTTGCCACTTGTGGTGTTCCTCAGGGATCTGTCTTGAGGCCCCTTCAGCTCATCATCTATTTCAGGAATTGGCAGCTTTGGCCACTTAGAGTGTCACATTCATGTCAACCACAAAGTTGGAGGGCTGCACTACAAACTGCAAGATACTCATTATTTAGTATGTACGCTTAACTAAATACAAGAAAACATAAAGCTTCACAAAATCAACTATGCCAACATTAAATGTTAAGTTAAACTTGAAAATGTCAAGACAGTATTAAATGAGGTAAACATGGAATTCAAGTCTATTTAAGCAACTTATTTCCCAGTGTAATTAAGATAAAATAAACTTTTTATTGCCCAATAAATTGCACTTATGGGTCTCTTTTGTTGATGCAAATAAATTTAATATGAATATCCAAGATTTTTAAAGAATCACTAATCAGAAAAACTATTAGAAAAACCAAACTCTGCCCTTCCTTACATCACTCTTTGTAATGTTTAAAAGTAAATCAAATCTTTTTTGACTGCAGCTACTTCAAACTTAAGCTGTGGAAAAGGTCTTATTCTCTGCTTGCTGTATTAGCCTCTCCCTTAACCATCTTTCTAAGCTCACGTCAGAAATTTTCCTTTGCTCACATATTTCTATTTTTTAGATCATAGGCTAAAGATCAGGACAATGAAGCCTTGGTTTGTCTCTTACTTGTCAATACATTATCTTAAGAACGCTGATGAGATTTTTTCAGATTTTCCACAAATGTGAACTTGCATGCAAGGAGGAAGAGTTATGATTTAAGAGGTCATGAGACTTAGGTCAAGGGCACGTGATTTACTTTTTTTTATTCATATCAAAGTTTACACTACTGTATAAGGATGACATGGTCATAGGTCAAAGATCAAGGTTTTTTATGCAACTATCAACTTTTGCTTATAAACTGCTGCTTGTGAAACTATTAGGGATGGGTACCTTTCACATTTGAAACCAATACCGTACCAATGCCCGGTACCTGGGAATCGGTGGGTACTCAACGGTACCAATTTTCGGTACTTTTGCATGTGGTTATGGGGTAATAAATATTAATTTGTTTAATATTAAGATCTCAAATGTTTTCAGTGTAAATTTATTTATCAATATTAAAATTGAACAGATACATAGCAAAATAACATTCAACTGTTTGTATTGTAACATTGTAGTCGTTCCAAAAATTTCTTCAACAAGAAAACTAGTAACTAAAATGAACCACAACTTAATAAATTAACTGCAGCCCTCACTTTAAACTGTAGGGCATTTAACAATGCGTCCAATAGAGCTGTAAATAAAAACAAGCATTTACATTAACGTTACAAAGTACCAGGAACCGACCTGATAATGATAACTGACGCATGTTAAAATGCCAAGCTAATACCATCTTAAAGAGACTGTGAGGAGTTTTTAAGTAATTACAAAAAAGTCTCACTTTTAGATGTATGCCTGATCGAAATACACACTTATCGATGAGTTTTATAGCATCTAAATAGGTTATCTATAAATGCTATTCTTTAGCCTCCTGGTCGGGTCGTACAGGGCTGGACTGGCCTGGATACTCAACTTCAGGAACAAGACAATTAAAACTAGAGCAAATTTATATTATTTTATTATTTATATTACACGTCTGAGAGCGCTGGGCTGTAAGTAGCGATATATAGCCGTCTACAACTACGATAATAACTTTTCCCCGCATTGCTTGTCGTCACACATCAAAAACTACCGCTACGTAACTAGAAAGAGATACATTACCTCGTGGCTTTGCATCCTGTAAGTTGTTGAAAAAGAACTTGTAAAGCAATGCAGAGTTCCGACAAAGATCCATGCTCTATTTACCACAACGAACAAACACATTTGGCTTCACGTCTCCGGTGCGTTCAAGTTGTAGTCAGAAGTAGGAATTTTGAGCTCCGAGTGGGAAACTAAAACTGGAACGTCCCCCGAAGTCTGAATTTCCTACTGGGAACTCAGTGAAACCTTGTCACCCCGAGGTATCAATCGAAGATGGATGCCCCCAGTGTAAACAGTTATTTAGCTCCTGTAATAATCCATTTATTTGCACTTCTGACTGGGGTGTGTCGCTCTAGATCAGCTGTATACATAGTATTGTTAGATTTATATTTACAAAAATGCTGCCATAGTGATAATCACATTCTTCATACGACAATGCAGGGCGTGCTAACAACAGCTAACAATAGCCTGGTAGTTAGGCATGTTTTTTTCTGACTTCAACAGGAACGCCGATCATTCGGAGATGATATCACTCCCATTTCTGAGGTTACAGGAACGCAGCATTACTCCGGCGATAAATTCTCCTCATAGCACCTTTAAGCAGGAAGCTGATTTACCTGGACCATGTGAAAATGATGATGCTTCACTTGCATCCTCCTTGTCGCATTTGCCATTTCTTTTCCTGTGTTGCTGGCTGCAGACTGGACACAGGCATGCTAACAGTGCTGAATGAATCCTTTGTGGTCGTAGATCTGAGGCTATCAAAAATTGTGCACCCTTCAGCTTTAAGGAAAATGTTGTGCATCACAAGGTGCTTCCTTAGATTTGAAGTATTTCCACCGCTGGCCTTACACTTGGCGTCACAAATATTGCAGCAACGTAATCTGCATCACATTTAATAAAGTAGAGCCATACTTTCAAGCGCTTTCTCTAAGCCATGCTGGCTTTGTTGACTGAACCCGCGGCTGCTGGTATATGCTATTGCTGTGCTGCGTTCAAGTCCGGTATGGAAATTCAGCTACTCTACCCAATAGTATGCCTGCTTCTTCCACTCCCTCACAGTCACAAGGATGCGTTTAGGTACCTAAACATGGCACCGTTTGATTTTACGTGAATCGGTACTCGGTAGTACCTACAGAATTCGGTCGGTACCTCTTAAAGTACCGAATTCGGTACCCATCCCTAGAAACTATATACCACAAGAATGCTTTTGGGGATCTCCTCCAAACTTTGCATGAATCTCCACCATGTCCAAGTATGAACCAACTGGATTTTTGAGGTGAGATATCAAGGTTGTGAAGTTTTCTTGTCATTCTTTCATTGTAAATACAATCTCAAAATACCTTAAAGGCCTGCTGTAGCAAGGGATAACCTGATTAGATTTATTTGAAAAGGTCATAGATAAAAGGTTTTCCAGCTTCATGTCTCATGCTTGTGAATGTAAGTTTTTGGGGTTTTCCTGACATTTTGCACAAATGTCCCCTTGGCCCAATATATAAAATAGTAAAATTTTGGAGGAACGGTCAAACGTCCTCCAGCCTCATGATCACGCCTTGCTCAGGAACTTGATTTGTGAAGAATTCTTTAAGGGTTTCTAGTCAAACACTACACAAATGTTCTCTTTGATTTGTCCATTGGGTAAATAATTAGAAGGAATAATTCTAAAGGTCAATGACTGACCTTTCTTGACCTTATTTCTGCATTTAAATGATAAAGATTAACAACAAACTTCTCTGCTGAAATTACATTTTTCCTCCACTTCTGGCATGTTCTGGCAAGAGTCCGTTCTAGAAAGTGGTTCACGATTTGTTCCTTTGCCTACTACCTTATCTGAGTGGCCCATAATGAGGGTAATTGATGGAGCAATTGATGAACAGTCAATCTGGTGTGTCAGGGTGTCACTCACCTTTTATTATGTAATTTCAGATTAAGGGTATTTTATTTAGTGTTTGAATCTTGTTTGCTGAAACATTTACAAATTATTTTATTTTTTATAAAAAAAATACTATATTGTTCCATCAATTTCCTTTACAAATGCTTGGTTTGAGAAACCGAAGAGCTGGTTGGGGGAGAGCCTAGTCTAATATGTTCTCTTGGAACCCAAAATTTCTGGTAGCACCCTTGAGTGTGTACGGAAATTGACCAAGTGACCCAACACTGTTCTTTCACATTTCAGCAATGTATACTTCTCAACTTACAAGTTACTACTACATACAGCTTGGATGCTGTTGGCTAGTTTTCCTGTTTTTTAAAGTATCTCTCTCTTTTTGCTCTATTTCCCTGAAGGTTGAGCCTATTTCTATGTAGAACTTTTTCAAATTTTGCCATAAAAACATCTGTTAACCTGGTTTATTTCATTTGGTTGTATTGACTTCAGTCTGACTTTATAGTGTTTTATTAAGAGTTTATTTTACTGATCTTATTGATGTACTGTTAGTTTTGTTTTTATTTCTCAGTGACTTGGAAGGTGACCCTGCCCACTGTAAATAAATAAAATGTGCAACTATTATTTTTTGTAATAACCTTATGTAACCAGAGCACAATATCATCAAAGATGATTTTTCTCTTTTAGATTTTCACTTCACTGAGTCACTTTGCTTTCAACCAGCAATCTGGACAAAGAAGCCACTGTGATAAACTCCTCTCTGCATCTGCGTGCCACATCTGCTCTGGCCAAATTAATGCATTTCGAGCATATCACAGTCCAAAATTGCAATGGCCTCTCTGGCTTTGTGTGCCTGACTGTGGCTGTTATTGAGCAGTCAAATGTGATAAAGCACTTTGGCACCAGATGTACAGTGTGCACAATTGTTCCAGATAGAAGATACTGCACAAACCGTGGCAGAATTTTTTGATGCCCACAGGTAAAAGAGAGGAGTGGATGTGTGTTTGCATCATGCACTCATGCATATATGCTGCATAGGACAACAAGCCAAGAGATATTCCTACAGTATTTATGAGTAATGTGCTTACAAACATCCTCTAAGGCTGGAGTGTGGAGAAATTGTGATAGGATTAGAACTTCAGCTCAGAGATCTGTATTTTAGTGTGGTATTTGGTGCCTGAAGCTATTCGTTCAATCATACTGTTTGTTTGACACCAGAACTGAGGGCCAAAACGTCACACATCTCGATTTATAACTATAAGTTTTGCAAGAATCTAAATCAGCTGTTGATGCTGAGCTCTATTTTAGAGGAATGTTAACATTTTCACATTTGAGGGTTCTATGCAAATCTAAGTAAATCTTTTTTTTTGTAAGGCAAAGTTTGCAGTATGAGTCTGTTGTGTTTTTTAAAACGTAGTTAACTGTTAAAGGCACAATAAAAGCATTTCATCCAACTACTGGACCAAAAGAAAACCAATCACTAAGACCAAAACAAAGCTTCTTCTGTACAATCAGGCCTAACCTGACACAACATGTTTCTCTTGGCCTCTGAGCAACAGCCCTTATGCTGCCTTCCATTTACATCGAAACTGGGAAGAGGTGAGTCGGAACGACGTCATATTCCAGTTGTCAGTGGTCTAGTTAAAAAGTTGGAAAAGGTTGCCAACCAGGCTGTTGTTTGCAGTTGTAAGCTCACCATGGCGTTGTAGTTCACACATACAACATTAAGAAGGTAAATAATGCCATAACAGCATTTCTCTATATATAAGTTGAACAATACTATGTACATGGTAGATTTAAAACACTAGTCAGAAGTGCAAATAATCAGAATAGGAGCTTAATAACTGTTTACACCCAGGGCAGTCGTCTTCAATGTTCAACTCGGGGACACTGAGGACCCAGTAGAAATGTGACCTTGGGGAAGTTCCATTTGAAAATTCCCACTCAGAAATCTCCACTTTCCAGTACAATTGGAATACAGCAATAGAAAGTGTTTGGGGATGGGTAAAACCTTTGAAAGCATGGTAAGCAGGTGATTGGATGATTGTTCTGTCAGTCACATTTAGTAAAAAGTGCAATACATGTGACAAAGGAGCAAAAATATTAGGAAAGTTTATAGTTTTGTTCGTTGTTTTTCATGTAATGTGGTCCAGATCTGATAAAACTGCTACTGAAGCTGTTAGCATCTATGCTCATCTCTGAATGAGCAGTCAGTTTCTGTTGTCATCTGCCTTATGGCTTCCATCTCTACCTGCTCTGAAGGATGCCGATTGGGCCACCCCGATTTTGACCGCTAACAATTGCAGATTAGAGCTTGGCAAGATAAAGTTACCTGATTACAGACGTTAGGCTGATCCATCTGCAGTGCAAGGTTAGCCCAGGTCAGCTGGATTATTTGATTAACCTTAATTATGATGTGAAATTGGCAGAAAGTTGCACTCAGCACTTCTATGCTGTGCAACCCTGGGCATTGGGTTGCCCCTTTACCACATGACTTTCCCTGCTCTCAACCTTTCCATGTGATGGAATTGGATGGGTGATTTGATGTTAGACTGTTTAGGAGAAATGACTTAACTCACTTCCTGTTTGCCAAGAGATCTATGAGATCTATCTTTAAAACTGAATATTAAACGGATACAGAGTGGAAAAACAAAGAGAAAATCAGTAGCATAATGGCTACTGTGTATCGAGTGATGTGGCATTATTGTCTTTGTGTTGAAATCTCTTGTTTTTGCTATTTGTCTGAGCTTGTTGTTGCTTTTTGTGGCTAAATAGATTATTGGCTATGACCTGAAGAGTGCTTAGAGTGAATTTAAGTAAGACATTGTGAAAAGGAATAAGGGGTGGGACTAGATAAGTAACTTACTGTTATTCTTTCTACACCCTTTACGAACTGAATCTGTGTTTTGTTTTGTTTTTTGCAAAGATTAATGATAGTAAAAAATGCTGTAAGAGCTATTTGCATTTGCTTACCATTATATTTTATTTTGTTGGATTTGTATAGATGTATACATATGTACGTTTGTTCCACTTAAGTTCGAAATTAAACATTCATACATGAATCAAGTTAATCAGAGTTAATCTGCTTCCAGAGAAATAGCTGTACAAATGCCACATACATGAGTAATATTGTGTTAGTATTGAAATTTTGAGACAAATATGTGGCCTCTCAAAATGTTCTCTCCTCTATCTGTTACTCATCCATTTTGTCAGTGAATCTTCTCAATTTAAAGTTCTGTCTAATGACAAAGTAATCTGTTCCTAAATAATATCCCACCAACAGCTTTCCAGCCAATGATTGCCTATGCAATCTCACATGGACTTCCTGAACCTGCAAGTGCTCTGTTTGTTTGTTGAATGCTAAGAAAACTGACACTTTGTGCCCTTTTCTACTTCAGGAGAAAATGAATCTGTGTAACTCTGCAATCCCTGCACCTCCTGTGCCACAGCTGCTTTATTTTGCTTTAATGCGAGCAGACAACTTCTCAGGCATGAGGTAGATTAGCAGTCACATCAAAAGAGCCAAGTGTCTGTCTCAAGCTGATGGGAAGAAAGACGTTTCTCTCTCGTACTAACAGGAATCCCATAGGTAATCCTCCAACTTTATACCTACATATGTGACCAGAATACTTTAGTTACCATGACAATATACAGCTTTCCCTGTAGGCTTTTAGAGGCCTAAAGAGTTTCAAATGCAGTTTTAATCTCATCAAGCAACCTCAACATTAATAATTTCATAATGTGGCACCTCTTAAGAGTTATGCTGCTTTAAAGGCTATTGAATGTTTATGCCCTTGGCCACCACACTCCCATGCTCATTCTGCTGTCTGCGTATAACTCTGTGCACCTTAGATGGAGGAGGAATCATCACTCTGGTTTGACCCCTGACCATATACATCCTTCAGCTCTCATTGCATCAGTCCTGCCAGAAATGCTCCTTTCACTGCAGCAACAGCACCAAGGTCCCTTATGTGCAGCCATGGCCTCTGACAGCTGGGATGGAGCCAAACACACATACATCACATTGAAAACGAAACCTAACGATACCTGACCTGGGTGAACTGATGTTTAAAAGCTCTGTTTCTGTTTGAAATATAGATTGTGTTTCATCCAAGCTATGATTGAACTTTCCCATTTCAGTCACTGAAATCTCTTGAAAATCTTCAGGTTCTGTTGATTACAGCATTATAGGTAAGCTTTAGATGTGTAGATTTGCTCTTATTTAGTCTCATGTGTAGCTGTCATACGTACAAAAACATGAATGACATCTCATATTCCACATTTGGCTTTCATTCGTCAGGGTGAATGAGCAGAGTGATGAAATAAGGCAGAGAATGATTTGACAGCTCTGTAAATGTGTGACTGATGGGTTGTAAAGCCTCAGGGTGACAGGCAGCCGACCAATCAGGACGCATCAAAATGCTTGTGTTGAACTGTCAGTGTTACATCATCATGAAGAACCTGGAGATGTCAAAAAGGATGGGATGATGATTTTGAAGAAGAGAAATGTATCCATTGATATTGTGTGACTATGAACATGTATGAAAACATAACAAACGTTATGTAAAGAGACTGGCAAAACAATAATGAATATACATAATATGTCAAATGGCAAGGTCATGCTTTAAAGAAGTGTCTTCAGACTTTACTCTGGCTCAAGGATGAGCTGTGGAGAGCTCAAGGGTCACCAATCAAGTGTTAAAGATATTAACCTCATGTCCCTTGTGTTTTAACATAGCTTAAATAATAGCCCTTAGGATAGGATTTTCTAAATTTCTAAAAAAGGTATTTGGATCTTAAATTATATTACAATTGTATTTAACCTTAATTCAACCAGGAACATGCCCATCCAGATCTGAAAATCTCTTTTATAAGGGAGTGCTGGTCAAGACAGCAAAAGAAATTTCACACAAATAACAAAAACATTTTTTACAGTCAACAAATAAGCATCATTCATTACCTCATGCTCATCCATTTCTTAAAGCAGCACTACGGAAGATCTCCGCTTGACCGGATAGGGAACTCAACTACCCATGAGCTCTAGCGCGCGCATACTGTCGTAAGGATACAGATCTGCCGGTTGGGTGCATTTGTTTTGAAGGCGAATCACAGAAGCCAGGACTTCGCTAAAAGTATTCTTCTGTCTTTAGCGGCTGTTTGCAGGATGGATCGCGACGAGGTAATGTATTTATTTTTGACTAAATGAAGATGTTAAAAATCGCTAAGTTGAACTTTGTTTTATCACCGTGAAGTCGCCCCCGTCCTGTTGAAGCGATAAAGTCAATAAAAGTAAAGACAACGACGAGCTGGTGATATCACACACTTGGAATAGGTCTAAACAAAACTACATACTGGTACGTTCTGGATTTGTTGTGCTGTACTTTTTTCCTGTCAAGTTTTTTGAGGAACTTCGCCATAAATTAGTCGCCCAACAGACCTGATAGTAGTTGGACATCCCTCCTCGTCTTTTATTTCACACAGCAAGTGAACGCCGAACCGATGATTATTCCTGTCCGAGCATTCAGCTTGTTTTTCTCTCGCTTTCTTTGTTTTGTATCCTCCGACAAAACTTTTCTCTTCCTGACGTTGCCTCCGCCATGGTTACAGCTCCGCGATTGGCTTTTGCCGAGACTTCCGTGTTGTAAACGAATCGGGAATCAGGGGAAGTGACGTATGCCGTAAAGCAGTCCAAACGTGTAGTTTTTTAGTGTGGCAGGGCTCCCACCATCCACCTCGAAGTTACATAGCGCCAGTGAAAGGGATACAGACCACTCCAGACTACGACAGAGGTTTCATTGAACTCATTGTAAAGTGGTGGACCATCACAATGAATATCGAAGGATTATATTATGTTTGAAAAGCTACATAGTGTTGGTTTAATGAATTGATTTCTCAAGAAGACTTTGGAAGTCATCGGTCAATGTTCTCCTTGATGTTTATGCCTTGTTTGTGAACATATCTCAAGAGCATTTCTTTCTTTCTTTCTTTTGCACTAGCATTCATTTTGATTCAAGTATTCAGTTATTAAGGTGTGACAGAAACAAGACAAAGGAGAAACTCAGAGGTCAACATGTTCATTCTTTGCTTAGCACTGACAGGGCTGCAAACAACTATTTTCCATTGCCTAAGGTCCACACTGTCAGAAACTGCCAGATATACTATGAATATGAAAAAAGCAAATACACTGCAAATCTTGAAAAAAAATTATTATTACCTTAATATATGTATTATAGCAAAATAATAATAGCTGATTTATTTAGTCTTACACATGATTGAAGCCAATTCAAGTTTCTGTTTAAATATGGTTAATACGCAGTTTTTGTGGAACAAATATGTTTTATAAATGAGATTTATAGAAATAATTATAGCAAAGTAAGTTATTTACTAACATGCAAAAACAAGTCATATTAAAGCATTTTTCTTAATGTGTACAATTTGTCAATTGTTGGAAATGACTGACACTCTGTTCTGAGTGAGGTGGAGGGCTCATATTTGCAGATATTAGAACGTCTCCTATCTTGCCTGCATGTGAACATGGTACATCTAGAATGTTTTGAATGATTTTCTTCACAGTTTGTGCTCATGTCCACTTTGGCTCTGGGATGCATTGATTATAGTTTCAAAGTCACTGGTTATTGTCAGCGGGCTTCGTGCATATCCTTTGCTTGTGGATGAGATAGCTTAAGAACAGTTTGGAGAATTTAACTATGCCCACATGGAAGTATTAGGTTGATTTCACTTTCATCTTAAATTTCGTGGTGACTAAAAATTTCATGCCAGTGTCTGTCTCTACATGTCAGCCTGGTGATTTACTGATAACCAGTCCAAGGTGTACCAGCTCCATGCCAAATGGTGGCTAGGATATTCCCAAACCCCATGGCTACCATTCAGATAAAGGCTGACTGGATGGCACTGTGAGAGCAGTGAACTACTTCAGGTAGTTTGAAGACAAGAGAGGTGATAAAGGAGAAGAGTCCATTTATCATGACTGTCTGAGGTCTGCTTCTAGATATTGGAGAAGTTTTCACAAAGTGTTGAGTTTGCTCTAAGAAAAAAATCCTTTCAGGCATCATTTTATTGTAAAACACTTGTAAATGCTCACTTTTAATCCAATTTTTACCCCTAAAGCTGGAGACAATATCTTGATCCACATAACATCTTTTACTGTCTTCCACTTAATACCTTCTGTCCCCCCTTAAGTACTGTTAAAATAAAGCCTCAGAAATATCTTTTTTCATTAAATGCAAGGCTCATGACAACCCCACCCTTGAGAACCGGTATGACACAGCAAACCTCATTCATTTTATTTCTTTGTCTGGCCGTCTACCCACGTCCTCCGTGTGCTGTCATCCATCCTAATGAATGGAAATAAAGTGCGTCTCCAAAATCTACTTTCATGATCACCTGATAAAAATTTTGTTTGTCTGTCTGGGATATTTATCTTAGCCCGCTCACCCTGTCCCCCACTACAAATGAAATTACAATTGACTTTCAAATGTCCCGTCATTTTTGGGCTTTGCCTCCCACTGATTGCTTTGTCCTTTTGTTGTGATGTATCCAAACTACCTCAGCTCAAAACAAATGACACAAACAAGCTTTTGAAACAGGTCCAGTTGCATGCACAGATGCACTGTGCTCAGATGATCCCTCATGCCTGAATGTCACGGCGCGCTGAATGCCACTCTGACAGCATGTGGATATGTGCACACGTTCGACTTTTAAAAGCAAATGCGAGACAAACTGTGCTGACCTTTGTGGCCCTCCCTCAACCCGTGAATGTTGTGTGTTTGTGTGGGATGTTTTTCAGTGCAAAGTAAGATAAATGCTGAATGCTGGACGATGAAGAGACCTCAGAGATTCAGTTGGCTCAGATATTTGTCATGGAATGACGAAATCGTGTATGTGAATTAAACCCAATTACTGTTGCATGTCATCCTCTCTCTCTCTCTCTCTCTCTGTATCTCAAACTATTTGGTATGTAATATCTAAGAACTTTTCATGGTGTTTGTTTTGTCAAATTATTTCAGAATCAAAGACGGTCGAGATATGTCCATGGAAATCTGTAAAGCCACCATTTCTTTACTGGTGTCTCTCTTTAATCCTCAACAAAAGAGGTGATAATTTCCCCTTTTTAACCTTCTCAATATGGACACTTTTTTTTACCACATTGGTGAAAAACTTGGAAACAATCTTGGAAATCACTAAATATAAACCCCAATTCCAATGACGTTGGGATGTTGCTTAAAATGCAACTAAAAACAGAACACAATGATTTACAAATCCTTTCCGTCCTATATCCAATTGAATACACTACAAAGATGAAATATCGAATTTCAAACTACTAAACTTTATTGTTTTTTGCAAATATTCACTTATATTGAATTTTATACCTGCATCATATTCCAAAAAAGCTGGAATGGGAAAACAGAAAGATTAAAGGAGAGCTGAGAAATGCTTAAAAAACACCTGTTTGGAACATGCCACAGTTAAACAGGTTAGTTGGAAATTGGTGATTGTCATGACTGGGTATAAAACAAACATCCCTGAAAGGCTCAGTTGTTGACAAGGAAAGATGCAGCAAGGTTCAACACCTTACCCAGATATATCTGTGCATGTAAGCAGCACTGTGTTGAAAAAGGCTTTATTCTTTTCTTTGATTAGAGGTAAGAGCTCTCATTTTGCTGTCTGTATTTCTTGATTTTTGCACAGTTGTAACACTGTTTTATTTTCATTTTCAAGAGGAATTAGAGTCTTGAAAAACAAACAGTGATAATTGTTGTTGTTACACAGCTAGTCTTGGCATTAGTGTGCTCACACACAAAGGCCCTGATCTACTAAGATCCAAAATAACGAGCTCTAAATTGCATGTGCTAAAAAACTAAAAAATTGCACGTGCTATTAGTGAGCATGTTGTATCACTGCGTGCTCAGTTGATAGCAGAAGCAAAAGTGGATTTTGCATGTGTTATTGGCTGTCACCATTGAGAGTTTGGGAGAGCAGAAAGGCCAAGTTAAAATTAAGTTTAAAGCCATAGAGTTTCTTACCGAATTTTTTGCCTATTACCACAAGTGTTCTAACCGCAAGTGTGTTTGCCCTTTGTCGCCGCATGTCATCTTGACAGACTAGAATGTCACTTTTCCCTCATGCCATATTTCTATCCTTCGTTTTTAATTTTCCTTTTCTGATTTCAATGAAACATAATCTAAATTGCAGTATTCACATAGTTGCACAGCTTAATCATCAATAATCTAACATGTGGAGAACAGTCACACAGTAACGCACACAGACCACATGGGTAACTGTTGACTTTTATGCACTGACTGCATCATACTCTTTTTGTGCTGCTGTTAGCGCGTGAGCAGTATGATGCAGTCTGTTCTGAGCGTCAAATGCTATTAATAATGCTATTATAAAGGTTTTGGTGGCTATTAAGGTTTATTTTTTGTTTTTACACAGATTAAATGACCTCCTCTGTGATGTAGAGCGCAAAGCATAGAGGGTTTACTTTACGTGCGTCTTCATGGCACACTGGATTGTCGCTGATTTTCCAGTTCTTCATAAAAACTGGCAGTCTCCAAGTCTTTCTGCTTTTCATAAAAATATTTAGTCAGTGATGGAAAATATTTGGTTTGTGTGACCCCTGTTTGATGACAGCCTCTCGTTTGTAACACTGTGCCCTTTTTTGCACCTGCTTTTCAAACGTACTAAATTCAGACGCAAAAACAGTGCGCACAATCACTTACGGGTTTGATAAATCACATTGCGGGTGCTAAATGACTACATTTGCATCTCCTCCTCCCAGTATTTTGCACGTTCTGATGATCTGCATGTATTCTCCATATTCTTGAGGGGAAACATGATAAATGGACTGTGCATGCTCTGACAGGCGCAATCCTCGTTGCACCCTATTAGATCAGATTTGCGCGCGCTATCAAGTTTGCACATGTTTTAATACATGCAAACCTTAAGTAGATCAGGCGCTTAGTGTGCTCACTCTAACATCAACTCATACAATGAGTTGCCTGTGCCAGTGCAGGAAGTTCTACCACAATTTTTCCCACATTAGCGATGGGAAATGGTTCAAGAAGTGTAGTATAGAAAGTTTTTTTCCCGTCCATAGCCAGGATGTCACATTGTGCTCTTAATGGCATTTTATAGGAGTGGTTTCTAGGCTTTCAGGACAATTAGAATTAATGGAAAATTATGATTTAGGCTTATTTATTTGTCTTGTTTAAAGACATCATCAAACATCTAAATCAAGCTAATTATTTCATTCTATTAGTTGAGTGTCTAACCTGCATTATTTTTTGGCAGTATATCAAAAAGCTTTTTATACTAAAAGGCAGTGCAATCTTTCTCACAGGGGTTTATATCAAATACAATCATTAAACACTGAACAGTGTGTTCTGACATTTATCTGTAGGTCCTAAATAAAATCAGGCTCTTATAAAACGACCTTGAGCGGGCTGTATCAAGTTTATTTCTCGCTGCACACAGAGCAATAAAAGAAATTGATACCAAAATGGACTTCTAATCTAAAAACATCAGATGCCATTTGCTGTAGCAGACATGAGAGCAGAGATGAATCATCTGCTGTCCTTGGACACAATTTGTGGTTCAGTGCAACCTCTGACCTGGGCGTGCTGTGACAGTACATAGCTATAGGTCACAAGGGAGGCCTATAAACATATTGTTAGTACTGTTGGCCAGCGAATACATATGGGAACAAGACACACGATAACAAACCCAGCAGAGTGTAAAATCATCATAATACTCTGGCAGCAGAGGAGCTGCTGCCTGTCAATCACTTTACCATTCAGAGGCAGAGTGTCTGTTTTGATTCATGGATGGGATGAGGCGCCACAAGTCCTTAAACAAAGACAACAAAAGTTGAGTTCTAGTCTTACACCTGCTGTTTGCTGAAAATACCAAAATACCTCACCATGCTCAGACATTTTATTTTGATTAAAATAGTTTTGAAATAGTAAGTTTTACCATTGTGTCTTGTTTTCTTTCTTTTTTCTTTTTTTTTTTTGCAGACCACACACAGCTATGGTCAGGCTGAAAACCTGAGATAACTGGACTGTTTTTTTTATGGTGGGCCCTAATTATGGATCTTATTAAAAGCAGAACTTCCCTCACCATACCTACTTCTCTTCTTAAAACTTAAATTTACTTACTGCCTTTTAACTCAGTATGAGAGTTGTGTGGTCTATGGCTTTAAATATCTTTTATTGCTATAGCTTTTATTTTGACAAATTATCTTATGATTTTTAATTGCCATGTAGTTTTTTATTTTTTAATGATTGTGACATGTTTTTATCATTGGTTTTATCTTATTTATTCTGTTTCATTCTGTTCATAACTGTGCAGCACTTTAGTTGTAGATCCCTGCTCTATGAGATTCACAGTATCAATAATAGTACTTTATCTGGCAGCAGTAATGTGATTATTATTACTATTACTGCTGCTGTTTATATTACTGCAGCAGTGTGATGAGTAAACTTGTCCCTCTGTTCATGCTGGTTGTCGTGTCAGTTGTAAACTCACTGCAAACTAACCACTTCAGGTCAGATAAAAGTGAGCTGAAACCACCTTTTAAGGTTATCTCCCTACTGCTAGTTGTACTGAAACCATCATATATACTGTTAAAAATTATTAAACTATGGGACTTGTTCAAAATATATTCACAGCCATAATCTTTTTTTTTTTCATTTGTTAATACAAAAGGCATAAACTGATGGACAGTTCCATATATCCACAACGGAAATACATCACCAGTCCATCTGGAGAAGAGCTGTTTGAAAATGTTTTCAGGGGCAGCTCTGCTACAATACACATATACGAAGAAAAAACTTTTCTACAAACAACAACAATGGCGTAGTGGACGACAAAGAATTTCTTTTTCTGGACAACAATCCATATCAAGTATGACGTATCAGTTAGTCCCTGTTGTTAGCCATTTGTTTAACTTGAGTCCTTAGGCTACATTTACATGGACACTCTCTGACTTGAAATGCAAAGATTTTTCCTTTGTGTATTCAAAGTCAATCTGCTATCAGATGGGGATGCTGGAAACAAATGAAACTGCTGTAGTATGCATGCCGCTACACTCTCCACTCTGGAGCCTGGTTTCAAAAGTTCATGGATTTGAGCTCTGCTACAATACACATACGAAGAAAAACTTTTCACAAACAACAATGGCGAGTGGACGCACAAAGAATTTCTTTTCTGGACAACAAATCAGTTCAGATAACAAATCTGTCTGGATAGTTTTGGCTGGATAACAAACAGAGCACAGTAAGTGACACACACATTACTCAGTAGATGACAGAGTATGTGGTTGTTCCTTGTATGCAGTGTTACACCCTGAAACGCTCTGATATGGGTTCACATGGCACTACGTGGAGAGCGTATCGAAAACTCTCCACTCTGGAGCCTGGTTTCAAAAGTTCATGGATTTGAGCAATCTGCCTAGAGTTCCCATGCAAACACAAAGCCGAAACACAATGAAAACTTAATGGATTTGACCGTATTTGGCCTCGTATAAACGGCCCCTTTGACTATCATCTCACATTAAATTATACTCGCACAGATGTATCATTTACCATTTATATGTGACATAAACCATGTCAACAACTATCCCCACCAAGGATAGTTGGTGGGGATAGTCCTTCCCATCTTTTTCATGACCAGAGGAGCCAGTTGGTAGATCAAACTCTTACCAAAACTGTCTGGAGAAGAGCATCCAAAGAGACTGCTTCGGAAGCTGCCATTGTTTTCAAACATGCAGTCACTTCCAGCTGTCGTCACATCTGCAACTCCCACCTCTTTACCCCTTGTTAAGCTTATGGTCAAATAAAGTTTTAGGAGATTGGTGCTTGGCAAGATCAAAGAAGATTTCCAAAAAATGAATCAGGCAGGTCCATCTGCTTTGTAAGGTTACAAAAGACAGAAAACAACTAAAAGAATTTAACAAATCATTATCATGTGATATTTGGCAAGCCTCACTTAAGCAACGCCATCTGTGCCACTTGAAAATTTCTTTGTTTTCACTGTGAGTTTCTTGGTTGTCCCTCCCGACATACAGAAAACAGAGCATGCTGAAGACACTTTTTGTCATTTTCTCACTATAGGACAGCTCTCACAACCAAGACAGCTGGTTTATCCCATGGAGTCACATTTCTCCTCAGTGATTTAAGCTGAATAACAGATCCTGTCCATCAGCTGGCACCCATGAGGTCCTTGACAGCATTGCACTGTTCTTATTGCTGGGTGTAAACCATAAAAAACAGACATTTCTCAGAGCTACAGTATGTACCTGCTAACATGCGCACACACAACCTCTTCTCTAAGCTGTCACAGGCATCTTCAGACTTAACCTTTTACTCTCCATTCTCCACAGACCCTCTCTGTGTGTCTCATATTCAGATTGCTGTCTGAATATGTAATATTGAAAGGGTAGGCAGAAGGCTGTGGCTTCGTACGTGATAGATGGGCTGTTTTGAGTGTCACAAGGAATCTATTGAACATCTGGAAGCAAGAAGTGACAGGTGCTGATGTGCACATTCTCCAAGGGTCAACTCTATTCTGCTCTTTGTTTGTGCTCTAATCACGCTAAGTTATGCTGAACCACAAAGCTCTGAGAGTACATTTTATCTGTTCAATGTTTTCTTACTTAATTGTGATGAAATCTGTTCATTCTGCTTTCTGCGAGTGTGTGCTATCATGTGTATAAGTGCATGAGCAGCACCCGGGTCACTGATGACAGGAAGGTCTCTTATCTTCCCTTTGAGCTTCCCCTTCAGCAGATTTCCCAGTGGAGCCACCCTCACCTTTTATACACTGTTGTTTTTCTCCCTCCATTTGTGCCCGAGCCTTTCACTTTCACTTTGAGCTCTGGGCCTTCAGCCTCATCACGTAAACATGCTACCCTGCTGAGTGTGAGGACTCTTAACAGCATAACCTTTCATTTACATTTGTTTTATTGACTTTTTTAATGCAAAGTAGCTGGGGCACCTCTACAAAGCATGTCAGTCGTGATTCTTGATCGTGTTCCCAGAATTTCTACATGCTAGCATGAACACTGATAGTTCCTCTTTTATGATGTTTCAGGGGCGGAGCCAGGCTTTTTTATATTGGGAGGCACAAGGGATAACATAGGTTTAATTGGGGGGGGGCATCATAATCTGTACTGTTGCTACAGTTACACTAAACACATTGAAGCTCTGAATTTAAGAGTTTTGCAATGGTGTTTAGAATGCTTGCTGTTCATCCATTCAGATAAAAACCTGACAGAGTGACATAAATGATGTCCCAGTTTTTGTGCTCAGGAACTTCTTGGGTTTGTTCATGTTTTCAACACAATTTTGGGTGGAGACTTTACACAGTAATTTAAACCACTAGAGGCCAGTAGCAGTGACAGCGACAGTGAGGGCACATGGGGAGCCAATCAGTTTTCAGAGGGGGCCAGTGCTCACCTTTGCCACTATGGTAGCTCCACCCCTGCGATGTAGAAGATCAGAGACTCTTAGACCAATGCAGGATGCCTTTTCTTCATAAAACATGCAGATGTCATCGGTGTTGCACATAACCCAGTTTTAAAGGTCCCATGTCCTGAAAAATCTATTTTCTTTGCTTTGAATGTTACAAGGGACTCATTCAGTTTTGAACTTCCTTGGGTTTATTATGTGATTACACTGCTAGTTTATTATCGCATAACTATGTCCATGATACACACCTATGCATAGGCTTGTCTATTTTCTTATCCTTTCCTACCCACCATATCTGACATAGGTTATGGATTAACCTTTGTCTGTTAACTGGTGTTTGCAGGCGTGTTGAACAAATGTTTTTATTTTATATTTTAACCCAAGACATATCTGGGAGTTTTGATCAAAACCTGTTATGACAATGTTTTGAGGGCAAACCTGTTGGTTGCAACAACTGTTATTACCTCGGCAGAAACACAGTGCAAGCCTCCAGGGTTACCAGTCAACACAGTTACTAATGAAACAATAACACCAGGTCGCATACAAAATGTTGGTAGCTTTTGTATTCCGTGTAAAGTCGATGTACAACTGTGATAAGGCAGAGTCAACCCTCCCGAATGAGACAGACATGATCTATGTGACTTTGTCGCTTTGGATGTACGCCAAGGTCATGTCAATTGGTTGCCAAAGTTGAAAAATTGGAACTCTTCAGGTGATATCGCATGTGGCTGTGCCGCGAAAGCTGTGTGACGACACCCATGAGAGACTGTTTTTATTCAGGTTCACAGAGTGGCAATCCAGTTCTGTGTGGGAAAAATTAAATTAGTGAGTTCATTAGTTCCGCCTAGATGGGACTGCAGAAAACCACAGATAATGCTGCTGTAGGGCCATCAGCTTCAGTGTTTTGTTGTTGGTAGGTGAGTGAAAAGGATACAGTTGGAATAATGTCAGCTAATAAGACCTATTATATGATATGATCGAGGTGAAACTTTAGCGGGCGGGACATCACTTTGCGATGGTGACGGTGACAAAATGAGCTATTCATGGACAGACGAAGCAAGTTGGTGGGAAACGCAATCTTGGTCGCCAAGGTGCATTCAGTGTGAGCACAGCATTAGTATGTATTTGCATGTGTGATATAAACACATTGAAACAACAGCATTGTTGCCACATCCCCTGCAACATAGGTAAAAAAAGTGTGAATGTCACATAGGGCTCTAATTTCGTAGACCAGGCGCAGTCGCAGGCACACCTGCCCTGCGCCCGCCTTCGCCGCGCAGACAGGGTGTAACCAGTGCACTTTGCAAGTTTCCTGCAATGGCAAGAGAGGCGTACTCAAGAGTCAGAGAGGTGCATCCACGCCTCCGTCCCTGCTCCTCCGCACAAGTGCCAGAGAGGGAGGAGAAAAGGTGTGAGTGGGTTTAACACAGCCAAGTGCTGTCTTATCCAATCAAATGAACGCCTCTCCTTGCCTTTAAATGCGCTGCGGCCGCGACGCAGTGTCTGATTTGTCTGAATGATCCCCGCCACCGTGGAAACAGTGTGCTGGAAAGACCCGGTAGCGGAGACGGTCAGAGCTGCTGTCACTTCAGCAACTGGGAAAATTAAGAGACAGTTACACAGCAGCTGGCTTATCCAATCATAATGTTTGTGATCCATCTCCAAATTACAGCTGCGGAGAGTGCGCTTTGCCTGTGCCGAGAATAGACCAGGTTGGAGCTGGCAAGCTTTCAGCACACTTCCACACAGTTTTTTGGCACAAACTTGTCATTGCGCCAACATGAATCTGTCGACACCTCCCCCTGGTGCACCGTCACACCCATCTCTGAGCAGACGGTCCACCAAATTGTCAAATTGGCAGCAAATGGCGGTGCGCCGAAAGAAATAAACACTGCGCGGGGTGCGCCGGCTCTGCGCCCCCTGTGCTGCGTCATAAAATTAGGGCCCATAGAGTGACATCAACCAGAGTGTTGGAACAGAGTGGGATGTTTCAGGCCCAAATCATTGGTTTTCCCATTATCCCTGTCTACACAGAGCCACCCAAAATGTTTTTAAAGGATCTTCACCTTGGCCAAAGTTTTCCAAAAATTTAATTTCCACTGACCTAAAACACTGTTTAAGTGTGGACAGAAGGCCACAGGAAACCTCAGCTGTTAGAAATACCCACCTACATGCGGCTGTGGTCTCATATTGAAACTGGGCTCTTGAGAAGCTGCAATTTTTTACATGTTCACATAAGTTTGATTTTTCATCCCCAGAGGTTACTACCCACAGAACAGATGTAGGTTGTGTAGTGAAGAACCCAACTTTGTATCTCAACCATTTAACACAAAAAGTGGCTGTGTATTGTCTGAGTGTAGATAGCGAATTGTGGATTCTCCCTGCTGAAAGAAAACAGCTGGCATCTGTGCCCAGAATGACACTCTAGCCCTTTTCAGACATGCACTGAAAATGCCATGACATTAACAGAATGGCTGCATATGAGAATGCAAATTTTGGAGGACCATGACCCAGACAGTAAATGGAAATTAACCTTCAAGCCCCCTGAAAAGAGTCTTGTCATACAGTAGTCTTGGTGAGCCGAGAGCAGTGTTAGGACATCTGCAGACAGGTGACTGTGTGTAGAGTTTCACCTGTTCATTCTTTTCCATCCATTGTTGTGTTTGTAAATGTCTTTATACACTAAGAGTTGTCCTTTTCAGTGACATCACACTTTGTCTGTTTTAGCTCATCAGTTTTAATGAAGCAAGTGTTATTTAGACTTTGGTGCCTTTTGATAGAGCACCTGAATTTGTGATGTTGTGTTGTGAAGTCACACACAAAAGAGATCAGTTGTTTTCCCTTGGGTTTAAATTTGGAAATGCTGGCATGAAAAGATTTCATTGTATTTCTTTCTTTGTGTCACATCTGTCTGACCACACAAAGGCTCTTCACCAGGGCTTTTAGATAATTTTTTAAAGTTTTCCTTTAATTTTGAAGTCTGTCAGAAGCTGCTGGCTGCATTTTAGTGTGCAGCACAGCAGGAACAGTGAGGTAAAGAGTTTGATATGTAATTATGATAAGTCATGAAATATTACACAGCATTTCAATAATAAAATCAATAATAAGCCAATGTGAGTTTATTGTTCCTAACATAAAAAACTAAAGGAGGGTGAGATTGCTTGGATCCATCTCTTTTTGGCCCAACCAATAGGATATGTTTTTGCCAGTGTTTGTCAGTCTGCCTGTCTGGTGAGCAAGATAACAGAACAATTCTTGATGGATTTGGATGAAATTTTGAGGAAATGTTTGACCAGGAGTGTTTACAAGGATTTGTTCACATTTTGAGAAGCAGTTTTTCCACATTTTGCCCTCAACTTAGTTTATAGAATGAAGTCGAACAATATACTCACCCAGAAGACTTTCCTGATCCAAACAGTGCATCGGGAGAAATTTAGATCCAAAATTGAGCGGCGGACATCCGTATAATGGTAGCACACGGGGCATAGCGCTGCTCCTAAAACTGCATTAATCATCCAAAAAATCATTAGTTTCACCAATATTTCATCATGGTCCGCTTGGGTTACTCTTCCACTACAGTCTGTGTCGCTCCAGACATGTTTTTGTGACTGTGCTGACCTCTGAACTGAAAACTTTCTTTACGGCTGCCGCGCATGCGCAGTACGGCTCATTGTTTCAGGGGCGACCGCCGGCTACTTAACAACTTTCTTCTTCTAGTTTTGTGCAAAATGGACAAATATCTATCGGATGAAGATGTTGTGGACGAGAACTTTGAATATGATGGGTGTCCCTACAATTTTGAGCCAGAGCTTACAGATGAGGAGCTCATCGAAAGGAGGAGGCAAAGAGAAGAACAGCTCTCCAGAGAGCAGTCTTCAGTTCAGAGGTCAGCACAGTCACGAACATGGGTGGAGCGACCCCGGACTGTCTTGGAGGAGTAGCACAAGCGGACCATGATGAAATATTGGTGAAACTAATGATTTCTTGGACGATAGATGCAGTTTTAGGAGCGGCGCTATACATGCCCTGTGTGCTACCATTATACGGATGTCCGCCGCTCGATTTTGGATCTAAATATCTCCTGAAGCACTGTTTGGATCAGGAAAGCCTTCTGGGTGAGTATATTGTTCTACTTCATTCTATAAACAATGTGAAAGCTGTAGAAACTGAACTTATCCTTTAAAGACTGGTGAATCAATCTTGACGCAGATCCAGGAATTCCTTGAAGAAATTTGTCAACATTGCTTAGTTGGGCAGTTTTCCACATTTTGCTTATAACTTAGCTTAGTCTGTAAAAAATGAGTTTGTGGAGGTTTATACTCTTGGAGCTCTCCTAGTTTTTTGAGCTACAGCCTTTGGTTGTGAAATAAAAGTGCAGTAGGCTGCAGTAGCCTTGTGTATCAAGACTTCTGAAGCGGAGACAAAGCAGACATATGGTGCAGCGATTCTGGTGGAAATACTCCCCATTGGCTATATTGAAACCTCCAACCCTGTAATGGAGAGGCAACAGACTGGACTTTAGGTTAAATTGTGTCTCATGTCCATAAATATTCTTTATTGCTGTAAACCACCAAATAAAAAATGGTCTTTATTTTGACTACATTCTGGTTATGGGAGTTTGTATTAAAACAGCCCCATTAAAATTATATAATCTAATATAAAAAGCCCTTTTAGAATAAACCCTTTGCATTATTGTGCTTGTAGCTTTATTTATAGAGTAATCTGGTTGCCAAGCAGCTTTGTTCTAAAACAGCCACATAAAATGATAGCACATGAACAGTGTGTTCAATTTGAAGACATAAACTGCTCTCATAGGATCATTAGCACATGCCATATAGAGAAAGACAAAGCTAAGAGGTCTCTGTGTGAATTGTAGGAGGATTTTCTTCTGATGATTTCTGTGGGTAGAGCTGTCCTATTTAGCCCTTAATTAAGAATCCTTCAAGCTAGAATGTTGAGACATTTATCAGCACCTTGGGGTCCCTGATGCAGCAACTACAGCTCAGTCTTCATAATGTGTGGCTGGTGATTCCTCCGTGTCTCCTTCCTCTGATTTATCACATCAATCAGCCACTTACTCTATGTATTGTTCTCCTGGTAACCGCTGCGACCTCACAGAATGAGTTAGGATGCAATTGGGCGATGACGTCTAGAGGAAAAAGCATGGACCAGTAATGAGCTTGTATGTCAGCCATGTAATCTCATCTAGATGTAAATGTATTCCAGTACAAGTTGGCCCACTAATTTATTCATCTAAATGTTACTTCATCAATTCATCCCTCATGTTTGCTATCAACTTACAGGCAAAGCCCGTCTGAGGAGGGAACATCAAGTTCTACTAGGAGATGTTGGTAAAGTTTCTCCTCACCGCCGGAAACGTAAAGAGATTTTTTTTTGAATGTGGATTAAGAAGCAGCACTACCAGTGTGAGGCTGTGTCATCGCTTCATATTTAATATGACACACATGCAGACGGCTGGGCGAGCATTGGCGTGCCCTGTGCCAGCGCTCTTGCTCTTTTCCTTGTCGGCCTGTTTCCGGTATGCACTTCTTGTGTTTGCTGCAGCGGTGCATGAAACGTGTCACCAGAACACTGTGACTGAGTACTTACACTGAACCTGTCCCACTGCTGGTTTGTGTGGAAGTGTGTGTGTGAATCTGTGCTTTGTGGTTGTGAATTAGTTATGTAAAATCTGACATTTGTTATTGCTCTTCAAACCCTAGTTTGGCTATTTTTAGAAAATGAAATGAGCGTCTGATTTTTTTCTGAATCAGAGTTGTTTTTGAAAACCCTGGAGGACTGTTGGAAGTTTTTGGTGTACCACAAGGTGTCTATTTGTAAGCAGAACCAATGCATGCGCCAACTTTTTTCTAATCTTTTCAGTATTGCATGCTTGTTAACCTTAAAAATAGAGAAACAATGGGTAATGAATACACATTGGCATTGTTCTTACTATAGAATTTGTGTATGTGTATGAATATGAGTGTATCTAGATGCTTAAGTCCAGAGCAAAGGACAACACCATCATCCACACAAAGGCACCCCATACAGAGCTTGTGTCATCAGCACACTCCTGTATGACAGTGAAGCCTGGATCCCATACTCCCACCAAGAGCAGAGGCTGATCTCCATTCACCTCTGCTACTTGGGGTGGCAGTGACAGCTCAGCTTCCTGGCCTTTTCCTTTAGATTGAAATCAGTTGTTTGCTAAAGGACATCTTGTATGAAGGGTTAACACCTGACAAAAGGCCAATAGGCCCTCTGTTAGAGGCAGCAGAGCCTCTGAAATGGCCTGCAAACAAACCAAACAACCTTAGTCTAATTGCAAGCCAGGCGATTTGTCCTTCAGTGAATAAAGAAATGCATTCCAGATCTGATAAAACTGCTTCTGCGGCAGTTAGCATCTATGCTAATCTCTGTATGAGCAGTCACTTCCTGCTGTCATCTTGCACATAGCTTCCCCTCTTCCTGATCAACAGGGCGTTGATTGGGCCATGCTGCTGTTGAATGGTCACAA
Organism: Scarus forsteni; assembly: GCA_036419115.1. Taxonomy (NCBI): domain Eukaryota; kingdom Metazoa; phylum Chordata; class Actinopteri; order Labriformes; family Labridae; genus Scarus; species Scarus forsteni. The sequence goes on along the minus strand of JAZDUH010000451.1, from coordinate 22,047,845 downwards.
TTGTAAGTTTGAGTTGGGTAAGGTAGATCTGCTATGATTACAGACATTGAATCAGGCTGATTCATGGGCATGGCAAGGTTAGGCAAACCTTGGATTTAACATCTCGCAAAATACAGTCAGAGTATTTTGAACCTTAGCCCCATAGCGTATTACAGCTGCTTACTTTCAATAAAAGCTGAGAAAGGCAAAGCCCTGATCACAGTTTTTTTCTTAATCAGGCTGTTAATCTGTAATGGTACATAACTCATCTCTGTTAGCCCTATTATAGTCTTCAGAGTGAACCCCACCTCTTCTAAGAAGTATTATTGAGTCTAACCCCACATGACCTGCATACTTAACCAGGTAAAGTAAATATATAGATGGATAGAAGACTGTTGCACACCGCCTTCAGAAGTCCTAAAATATGAATCCTTACCATTGAAATATTGATTCTGGGTTTGCTTGCTGTCACTTTGCCGTCTGGGGACAATGATTCGATCGCTGTGTAGTTTCACTGCAGGCCCTAATCTTGTAGACCAGATGAATGGTAAGTGGTCTCTAAAAGGCTGTCAGTGTTTATTAAATGATAGCTCTCTGAAAAGGTCATCAACCCTGTCCCTCCACACACACACAAATACACTCCCTCGTACACGCATAAAGACCCCCGGCCATCCCCTCGAGCAAGAAGAGATAAGCAGTGAAAGTCAACATGGAGGGAAAACATGGATAGTATGTAGCTCTGATGAAAAATGGAGCACAGAAACGATTTTTCTATTCAATAATTTTAGTTTAATTTGGCTGCTCAGATGTACAAAGAAAGGTTTCCTTTCTGAAAGCAGGTATTAAAGCTTTTATGGGATTTTTTTTTTACTAACTTAACTTGAAAATAGAATAACATATGACTTTTCCCCATGAACACTTAGAAAATTTTAGCAAAAGATAGCAAATGTCTTAGCTCTTTTTTTAAGATATATTTCTCAGTACCGTGTTCAGGTAATCACTACATTAATTCACCATGTAAGTGATCTTTAGTTGCTGTGCTTTGAAAGCAGATATCTCAGCTTTATTAATGTAGACATAAAAGGGGGCATCATCAACATGAGAAAAAGCTATTTTCTGCAGTTGGATCAATTGTATCCTTTTCAAAAATGAACCACTGCCAATTTTTTTGCTATGTAAGGAAAAAAACAGTAATCATTTAAAACTGTGCTGAGATAATCCCTGATTGCAAGCAGTTTGTTGTTCAAGTATTTATTCAAGTGGCTTAGCACTGCCAGTAGTTGTGTAGAAGACGATATGTAAATTCACCTTGCGCAGCAGTTGGATCCACCTGATTTGATGATGGTAATCAGGCAGATCCATCTTGTTAAGTTCCAATCCTATGCTTGCGAGCATCCCAAAGCAGCATGGCATCATTCCTTTAAAACAGGAAGAGGTGGGAGCTATGAGCAGTATGACGGCAGGAAGTGACTGCTTGCACAGAAATTAGCATAAATGCTAATAGCTTTATTAGCAGTTTTATCAGCTGGTGACCGTCATTTCGTAAAATTTGTTGTTAGTCACCATATGCTTGTGAACACACCATCTCAAGGCAGCTTTGAGAAATGTCAATCAAATTTTGTTTATTGGTCTTCTTAAACTGAATGATTAACTACACTCAAGGAAAAAAGAAACGCAACACTCAGTTTTGGGAGTTTTGGGGGAGCAGAATAATTTTATTTTGGAGATCCGCCAGTTTTATATGAACCCTACATCCATTTCTAATCCTCAGGCCAACTCATTCGGGGTTTACACATTTTCGAGTCCAATAACACAACCAAACAATAGAGCTACCCCCAAACCAAAAGTGACAGGAATTGCATTATACTGTCAATAGTTCACGTGACCCCCGTCATCATGAATCGGCAGTAGTGTCTGTGGTGATCCTGTGGAATCGCCGCCCATTCATCCACCAGTGCCGCCCTCAGCTGCTGCGGAGTTTCGGGAGGATTTTCACATCAGCGAACACGCAAACTGAGCAGATCCCAGACATTTTCAATGGGATTTAAGTCCGGACTGATGGCTGGCCAAGGCAGGATATGGACGTCATTCTCCTCCAGGAAGTTGGTGCACACACGGGCCACATGGGGTCGCGCATTGTCGTGCTGGAACAGAGCTCCCGCCCCAACTTGGTCAAGAAAAGGTAGCACCACAGGCCTCAGGATCTCATCCCGATACCGGAGACCATTGAGGTTTCCTTCGATGGAAAACTCAACTCTGAGTTTCAAACATGAGTTTGTGTGCATAAACAATCCTGAAATGCACTCTTTATTGTCCTCACAATTAGTCAAGCAGAACCAAGAAATCTGTTCACCTGTCTTCAGCCTAATTTAGAGTGAAATCATGATGCTAAGCCATTTTTCCAAATGCACCCGTATTTCTTAGGAATTTTCGAAAGTTAAAGTGTTGCGTTTCTTTTTTCCTTGAGTGTAGTTTAACTTTATAAGTCAAAGTTCATGAGACTTTTAAAAAAGGGTACCAGAGAAGGCGTTAAAGGATTTTACATTATTTTGGAACAGATTTCCACTTTTCCACATGATGAACTGCCAAGGTTTTGGAGGGTCAGTGTCAAGGATCCTTGGGATGTTTTTATGAATGATATTTCAAGGACTGTTTCATTGAGTTTGCACAAATATCCTTTCTTACTGACTGATGACAAATTACAGTTTGGGAATACAAAGTCAATGACCAAGGTCACAGGACATCTCTTGCCAAGCAGATGCCGCCCTTTACCTCAACTGCCTGACACTTTTGTATCTCACTTTGGCACAAAGCAGAAAAAAAATCACTGAACGATGCATTTCTCAAGAAAACCTCGTATAAAAAGGGTTTTTCCTGAGAAATGTTATGCCTTTAAGGTTGATTGGTTATGCCTTTAAGGTTTTTTTTTTCATGTTTTCACACAAAATCTTCCGAGGTACCTGGACTTTGATGTGACTTAAGGGCAGCTGAAACAATCAACTCAGAAATACCAGGTGAATTAACATTACATGAACATCGCACCATAGTTATTAAATGAAAAGAAAGTAATGAGAGAACATCAAATTAGTAGCACTTTGCTCAAAAGAGGTCTTAAACCATTACTTCTTTATTAGATTTGCCTGAAAGAAAAAAATGGTTACTTGGACAGCTTTCGTACTCCCCCTTATGTTTTACAGTTTAGATTGCTTTTATGAAGAGAGCAAAGCCGTGCAAATGGCTGCAATTAACGATTATGAATTATTCATGTATACAAGGGGACGCAATACATTAGCTGTTCACCTCCAGAAGGTGACACATCCACAGCCAAAGCTAATGGAATAATTGTCTCCTCTAATCTCATCTAGACTCAAATGAACACTGGAAAATTAACGACTCAAAAGGTCATAACTCATGTCAGACTCATCTTTTATCCAAGAAAGTGGGACACCTTCAAGGTCATGTACACTGGTACACTCAGTAAAATATTGGTTGGATGTTTCAGAGTTGTTATATATGACATATTCATGGTCTGCTTTAATGTGCACATCCCAATAATACTGCGACCCATCAATGTTTAAAGGCTTAATCTTCATTTTCCCTGCAACATGGCATAAACTTGAGAACAGCCTACTTAATGATAGTCATTTAAAATCTAATTAACAGCTTACAGAGGGATGTAAATACTGCTTGCTTTATGACCACCCTTTTTTGATAAATTAAAGATAAAGCATATTTATTTTACTTTCAGTTATAGCTTGTTTGTTTGTTACAGTATAACCTAATATCTGGATGAGTTGTGAACATTTGAAGCCATAATTATGAAGATCATCTGCAGATTTATTTCTTGACTCGACTTTGCAAAAACCAATTACTACACTTTCAAGACTTTTGTTTCAATATATGAATTTTTCAAACATGTAACATACAAAAAAAAAGGAAACAGCTTAAAGTAAATCACACAACTACATAAATGTAGACCATACCAAAAGAAAAGCATAGCATAAAAATGAAAAGCAATGTATGCATTATTTTACATTTATAAAAAGATAGAGGTGTTAACTTACTTATTTCCACCCCTTCTCCACAAATTATTGATTTTTTATTAATCAGTCAGTTTACTTGATATCCTTATTCATGCTAACATACTTCCTGTTTCAGTAAATCTTAAATAGTTTTTTAATCATGTGAAGTTGAACTAGGTAGAGACTAATTATTATTTTTAAGTTTCAACAGTCACAGTCACACCAAATGTGGGTACAATCATGTAAAAATAATGTCTGTATAGTCACCTACCTCAACAAATAATACCTTTGTTTAATAATGAAGTAGTAGGTCAAAAAAGTGCTGGGATGTTTTTTTTTTTTTTTTTTGAAAACATATCTGTATGGTGGTTAAAATGCATGTTTAGTACTAAGATTTAGGTCACAGTGGTCTTGAAATTGTATCTTCACTCTGGTCTTCATTTATTAAAAATGTGTACAACCAAAAAGAGAGCTGTGTGCGTAAGTCTGTACAAAAACAAACTGACTGTGCAGAGGGAGAATGTTTATATCATACACAATGTGCTTTCAAAGCCTAGCAGGTTGAAGTTGAATGATGACTTTAGATACATCATCTTAAATATAATTTGTATTACACTTCACCTATAATAAAATATATATTTTTAATAAAGGTTATGTGCAGGCTTTCATCTGACTCATTTCGTTAATAATGAATTATTCACTTTATTAATTTATTTTAAAAAACAAGACAGGCTGTTTTCAGTATTTAGTAATTTTACTTTCTTGAAAGTAAAATCTCAACAGTTAATATTGTGGAATATCTGAGCAGGAAAATAAAAACTGTGATAATTTGACAGGAAACCTACAGAGAGGAATACATTTTAGGAGTAAACTGCTATTCAGTTGAAATGTCTAATCAAGGAGTCTGTGCAATTAAAGCTGCTCTGTTTATAATGCATACACGTGCACATTACAGTAATGTTTTCTGTAAATTAAACTTTTATTTGGAGGAGAACTTCTGTGAAATAGCCCGGCTACCTGGTGTGGGCTGTTAGGAGAGAGGAGCAGGGGATGAACAGAGGGCAATAAAGACTGAGGGAGTGTTTATGCCTGGATGTGGTCAGAACACAAGAACTACAGACAATTATCAGAAGTCATTTGACCTAAATTATTAAACACTTGTTGAACAACATGACAGTCTGTTGTTTCACCTTGTTAACAGATTACATCTCTCTAAACAGCTGTATAATTTCCCCTAGTGACACTGACCCTGCTCTGATTATGAACTAAAACCTTGATTACTGCAAAGCATATGCCTGTAAACTGTAAGCTGTTCTTTAATCAGTTGCCCAAGGGAGTCTATAAAACATTAATATTCCTGAACAATTAATAACAGAATAAAATATTTATTTGAGCTGCAGGATGTATTTCTCATTTTAAAATATTTCACTTCAAACTATAACAGATTTCCAACATTTGCAGACATGAAATCTGTGAATTCTATTAATCTCACTTTTCAGGCTGCCAAAGAACAATATTTTATGATGTAAGAGGATTTCTGCACCGAAGTCTGTAAGTTTCCAGGTCAGATTGATAAATGAGGGGCCTCTGTGTTTTTCTTTTGGTCAGTGGTTAGGGCTGCAACATTTGGAGGAAATTCCATTCAGCTTTCTTGAGATGTCCTATTGACAAGTATGAGAGGAAGGGTAACAACTGAAATTGACTTTTGACCTCTAAAGTTTGACCAGTTCATCCATGAATCAGATATGAATATATATAGAAGAATCTGAAAAGTTTGAGAACCTGCAAGGCCTTGCAGAGGTTTTTCTAAGCATTATTGAAATTGTCTTTGCAAGAGGGATGAATATGAGACCTGTTGAACATGAGCTTTGACCTCTGATATATCAGTAAATCCATTTGTCAGAGTGGACACGTTTAAAAAAAAAAAAATATATATATATATAATTTCTGACACTTCTTAAGTGGCCGCAAATGCAACCCTCTGATGTCTATTCTTGACCTATTTTTGACCTATTGTTGACCTATTGTTTTAAAAATTCAGTGAGTTTATCCTCAAGGTTGAGAAGAAATGTAAGCAAAGTCCCAAGAAATTGCCTCAGAGACTACTAAAGACTAAATCCTTTGAAGAGCCCTTATTTTGCTTTCTCGTAGTACCTCCGCCAGGAGGCTATGTTATTGCCAGCGTTAGTTAGTTAGTTAGTTAGTTTGTTTGTTTCTCTGTTTGTTTGTTTCTCTGTTAGCAAGATAACTCAAAGAGTTATGGACGGATTTCAATGAAATTTCAGGAAATGTCTGGATTGGGACAAGGAATAAATGATTAGATTTTGGTAGAGATCCGGATCACCGTCTGGATCCGCCATGACAAAAAATGTGATTTTTGTAAATAACTACTGAACTGAAAAATATATCATTATGAATCCAACTGCTAATGGTATGTTTTCATGATCAATGAATCTAAATATATAGATGAGATAAAGGTAGGAGTAATATTTATGGTGAGAATCACAATATGGTTGAGGACTGTGGTGCTGGCGGAGGTCTGCGCTCTCAGAGTGCTTTTCTAGTTTAATATGCCTTTTAGTGTTTTTACATGACTCTCCTGTGTGACAGAGAACTTCTATTAGCAAGTCAAGAAGCCTGAAGTATCAGGACTTCTCTCTATCCCCCCTCTGTATGGCACCAACTACTGCTTAATATTCTTGTTTCCTCCATTGAAAAGCCCTATGGTGCCAGTCCACCATAGTTAGCAGGTCCTTTGCAATGTAGACATTAGAGTGAATGCAGAGTTGCTCACTGGACTGAGCTATAGAGTGGTAAAAGTTAGCATCATGCTGGTTCCCTTAACTGCAAGCCCACTAAAACCTCTGGGATTTTTCACAGTCTTTTGAGTCATTGCTGATAATAAACTCAGTAGCGAACACAAAAACAATGAAATCTGCATGATCTGCTCTTTGTGATAATCTCGACAAAATAACCATCTCCTCCAGATGTTTTAAGCTGAAATGTAATCGACAAGAGTAAAAAGTTATTTCTAAGACATTATGAAAGTAAAAACTCAGTGGTTCCACTTAAGAGCAGCTGCATATCTCCAGTGTTTGATGTCTTATTGTAACTCCTTTTTTTTTTTTTTTTTTTTAACTATCCTTACAACTGAATGACCCGATTAAGTTGGAACTCATGAGTATAGATTTAATGTATGAATCACTGATTATTATAGCACAATAACAAATGCTTGCAGGAGGGTACCTGGCCACATTTGTAGTCCTTATTAGCAGTTCATTAGCAATCGTTGTTTCAAACACACAACAATAGTTTAAGATTCAAAGCAGGAAAAACCAGATGCATTTTATTATTTTAGAGTAAACATCAGAATCTTGTGATTGTGTTTTTATCATGAGCATTATTTCAGGCATTTATACAAAACAAAAATGCAATACAAAAATGTTTTTGAGCTTTGGAACAGGAAGTGCTGCACGCTGCCTCTCTTCAGTGTTTTTGGTTCATTCCTGCACCACTCTATTGTCACATGAGGAAAGCAGACTTGAAGAGGCAGGGGCTTGAGCAGAGCCTTTCAGCACCAGCAGGGGCCTGAAGAAGGGATGTTTTTTTTCAACATAAGTGGTGGTAAAATTCTCCATCAGTCATCATAAATGAACAAAAATCTGGTTTCAGACAAATTTTATCCTCTTTAAAGATTCTGAGACATCACATACTCAAGGATGGTTCTGAACTGACAGGGAATTAAAAGACAGGTGGACATGTGAAAAGGAAACTTCAGTCCTGGTTATATCAAGTTGACATGAAAAAAACTCAGTGATAATGTTGGTGGTAATGAAAGAAAATCTAAATAAGATAAATGTTGAACTCAGATTGATGGATACATGATGTCTCCTTGAAAATTGCCATCACATCAAATCTTCTGCATGTCAAAGAAAATGTTTTTGTTCTCTGAAGGAACCAAATTTACAATTTCATTATGTCGTGTTGTCTCCTCTGGGGTCTGAGCACTCTTTGTTGTTACCTTCAGCATCAGCTAGATGTCAGTAGCAGGCAGAAAAAGTCTGGTGAGTTCATGCACTTGAAGAAGTCCTCATGAGATGTTAAGATGCATCATTTATGGGGAGGATAAATTAGTACGCACACAAGCATTTAATATGTAGAATAACCCCTAAAAAGAGACAATCGATCATTTATTATCCCACTGAAGTTAAAAACATGTTGGGTTGAATGGCTTCTGCTTGTGGATTCAAGTTTGGCATGAGCAGTTAACTAGGATATAATTTTTGTTCTTAAAAGTCTTATCAGATAATGTTTTTTTTTCCCCCTAAAACATTAAATAAACTCATCATTCTCATATGAAAAGTTATACAGATCTTTCAGGTAAAGCACATTGACAAACTGCTCCTTCTGAAAACCCACCAGCAGAGGGCAGTGTGTGTCCTTGCTCCCCCTCTCCTCCATTTTTAACAGCAGAGTAGTGAATTAATTCAGGAGGCCCCACATAAAGACGTCCCCTCTGTTTTTTGGCAGTCCTGTGGACACTTGTTTTGTCTACCTCTGTATCCTCTGTCTGCCCTTACAGCAGTGTTTAATGTGGAGCAGCAGTGACAGAGGAAGGTGCTCAGGTCCAACTTGCAGACAAGACTGTGATGGTAGTGACCTCATTAAAATGTGAGTGTGTGCCAAAGCTGGGCTGCTGCTGCTAAAAACATCCAATGGGGGTCAGTTACTCCAACAGCAAGCATAAAGAAAATGTTCATAATGCATCATGGCTCAACAAAAGTATTTTATGTTCTTCAGACTTGTGTTTGGGACACATGGAATATTTTTGTTTTGTTTATAGTGAGCATTTGTGTGGGATAATGTATCATTTTGGCTTCAATTTGACTTCAGCTTAATCCTGTTTAGGACAGGTTTGACTAGATTAATTGCAGAAGAAACATGTCAAATCTTAACTTATTGACTCTGGTGGATGAACTTGGTAATGCTTTTATAAGCGATTTTACATGATTGGCAACCTTTATTGTCAATGAAGAGGGAAAAAAAGAACTTCCTTTTCTAAGTAAATGTGATTTTTTTTCTCCCAACCTTGACATTATAGAAATGTTTATTTGATGTGTTAAAAATGCAATGCAGCAATAGTAAGACATGGTGATGCAAATGTTAAGGTCAATCAAACCATTAATAGCTTAAAACTTTTAAGATAGGACACAGTCATTACTGCATTGTAAACCAATGTAATGGTAGTGTGGAGTGGTGGGTATCAAATGGTGTGGCAGAGCACACTAGTGTGCCTTGAGGTAAGACCACTGCTTTGGGAATTTGTTCTGCCATAGTTTAATACTGCAGCTGTACTCACAAAAGTTTGGAAACTTTATTTTGGTTAATTATTTCCCCTTTTAATAATAATAGTTAGTATTGTATTTTATATGGTGGGAAAGCTTCATTAATCACATTTGCAACAAGCTACAACTAGTAAGGACTGAATGAGTAACCAGTTGAACACACTGATAGAACCATAAAAATATGTCCAAATCCATTGCAACTGGAATCTTTCATTTTGTGAAGTAGCAGCATTATTTTGTGTCAGACCTGGTTTTCAAATGAAGGACCAAGTTCCAATGGAAAAGTCAAAGACAGACATGTAGTGGACACCCCAAGAAGATCAGGTCCTCACTCACTCTATTACAGTTGTTTGGGAGGTATAACTTTTTTTTAAGTTTGTGAAAAAAGGCAGAATCCGGGTAATTGTGATTAGAATTTTGAATAGAGAAAGGACGACAGAACTCTGACTTAAATCTCAATGTTTTGTTTGATTGGGGGTCTTCTTAATATTTTTTTCCTGGCTCTGTTATCTTGGTTTGATTTCTTTTTTTTTTGTTTGAAAACTGAAAAAAAAAAAAACAACAACAATTTTTTGAAGTTCAGATTTGTTCTCATTGTTTTTTGTTTGTTTGTTTGTTTGTTTGTTTTTTTGTGCCATCTTGACTGTAATCTCAGAATTCTGACTTCTCAGACTTTTGACCTAATCTCAGAACTTATATTTACCTTCCAGAATTTTTTTTCAGATTTCTGTTTTTTTGTTTGTTTGTTTGTTTGTTTTATCTGATTTATTTTAAGTTAAATGCAATTGTTTAAAATCAGAATACATTTTGTGGAACTTTGTTGCCTCTCAAATTCCTGTCAAAATTTCTGAACTATGAATTTCAACACCACAGTTCAGACTTTAGACTTTATCCTCAGAATTCTGACCTTTTATGCTGAATTTTTTTTTCCAGATTTGAATGTTACAATGTGGACTCTAGTGTTTACAAGGAAGTGGTTAGTAAAACAGTACCAAAGGACAACCTAAATTGGATATGGTTCAGTATATCATGTATTGTGTGATTGAATAAGACAAATTACAATAAGTCAGTTGACATGCAGAACATGGTATGTACCAGTATGTCAAAAAAAGACACAACAATGATGAATGGCTCGTTCTTTATGAATATTTGTCTGGAACTAGACTGTTGCCTCCACAGTTTTATCAGCCAACAGCCAGCACGATAGATTACACCCAGGACATTGACAAAAACATACTGCACATTACCCAAAATGCACATTTGACATACAACAAAACAGTAACAAATAAAAGGAGAAAGGTCACAGATCTACTACATGACCACTTCAGCCATTCAGCAATGTTTCCTATTTTCATGTGAAACATTGCAGGCGTGCAGTAATGATACAAATCTGCCATGCTCCCTTGATACAGATGAGATGTGCTTCCAACAGCAGGAATGAGTGAATGTGCATTCAGCAGCTGCGCAGCATGTGTGCCACCTCAACAACTGGACTGATTGAAGTGCACTGGGGTGTTTCAGGTTGAATACCACTGTGTCTGCTCTCTGGCTCCTTTTCTCTTTTTTTTGCTTAAACCTTGCGTCTGCTCAGCCTTAATCATTTGGCCTGAGAGTCATCCATTCCTCTCCTCTGGGTCCAAATCAGACACAGAGTGAGAAGTACAGTAAGAGCAAAGCCCATTCTGCTGAGCTTATCCTCTACAGTCAAAGTAGTTAGCAAGCATTGATTTCACACCAGATCAAATCTCTCTCGTGCTCCCTGCCCAGCAGTATCTGCACTCTAAAGTGTGGAGAGTCTCACTGCAAGAGGCAGATTCTGTATGAATCAGTGGTTTTTATACACCCCGTGCTAATAAAGATATATTTCACCATAACCACAGACACCTATATCATAAAGAAAGAGACTTGTTTGGCACTTTATGTTAAAAAGGGAGTCAAGATGTTTTTTCGTATGTGAGTACCGGTACATGTTTGTAAATTACTGTCATTGGGTAAGACCTGTACTTTACGTGGACTCAGGTCACTTCAGGTCAGGTGTGGGTGCACATGCTGGGTCTGCGCTTCGCCATTCATCATTCCTGAAGACTTGTCTGCACCACCAGCAATTTCAACACTACTTCACTGATAGAGGTTTACGTGCGATAAAGTTTAAGGGATGCCAACCTCTTTTTAGCTGAGCTACCATCTGTATTAACCGGCGGTCGCGCCCCAGGAAGTTAGCTTGTATCTCTCCAGCTACCAAACCAACTTCTAAGTATTCTTCTAAGTAGTTGTTCAGAGGTTCAATCAATTGAAAAGTAAATAATGTTAGCACTAAGAAATACTAAATGTAGCAAGCAAAATCTCTGACGCTAAATAGCACAAAAGCTTTTGCAATGTTTGTATTCAAGACAATGCTCTTTTGGTTAAATTAATCATTTAATACGGTACAGGCCACAAGTTTGGACACACCCTCTCATTCAATGTGTTTTTTTTATTTTCATCACTATTTACATTGTAGATTCTCACTGAAGGTATCAAAACTATGAACCATGAACACGTGTGGAATTATGTACTTAACAAAAAAGTGTGAAATAAATGAAAACATGTCTTACATTCTAGTTTCTTCAAAGTAGCCACCCTTTGCTCTGATTACTGCTTTGCAGACTTTTGGAATTCTCTTTATGAGCTTTAAGAGGTAGTCACCTGAAATGGTTTTCACTTCTCAGGTGTGCCTTGCCAAGGTTAATTAATGGAATTTCATGCCTTCTTAATGGGGTTGGGACCATCATTTGTGTTGTTGAGAAGTCAGGCTGATGCACAGACAATAGCCCTATTAGACAACTGTTAAAATTGATATAATGGCAAGAACCAATCAGCTAAGTTAAGAGAAACTAGTGGCCATCATTACTTCAGTGAGAATCTACAATGTAAATAGTGATAAAAATAAAGAAAATGAATTGAATGAGAATGTGTGTCCAAACTTTTGGCCTCTACTGTATATGTTTTTGTACTTAAATGCTCTTAAACAGCCATACAATGTCTCCATATGCAAACTAAGGCTTATCTCCATTGACCTTGATAGGGGCCCAGCAGTAGTATTTGCCTGGCCTCCACAATCTCTACAGCTGCCCCTGACTGTAAAAGTCAGTTTTCCAGAGGCAGTCCCTGTGGTCTGCACTCTATCGATCAGCTCAGCAGTCTTTGTTTAGACAACGGTGACAGATACTGAGAGCTGAGTCGTCTGCTCTCAGCTTGAGACAACACAGCTGTCCCCCTCCTGCTCAGTTTCCTCTCCTCTGCCCATTAGAGAAAACACTTGCTGTGATCTGCTCTTTCCTATACAGACAAAATTGTCTTTATCTTTACTCCAAAGTTTGAGTGCATTCCTGACACAGAAAGAATTCAAAAAGATGATGAGGATCTGGTCAGGGTCAGAATGGCCCTCTATGAACCCACACACAGTAATATCAATAAACATATACAGTAATTTGTGATTTCATTCCATTTTTCATCAGTGATATATGAATCTACACTATTGTTGCCATATTTTTTTACCCTAATTCCCAGTTTTTTTGTTAAAACTGTGGCATGGTTTGCACCAGTCTTAATTACATAGACACACTCTGAAAGCTGTGCTGCTTCCAATGCTTCCAAACATCCTCCTCAATACAGTATGTTGCCAAAACTATTTGCTCACCCATCCAAATAATCAGAATCAGGTGTTCCAGTCACTTCCATGGTCACAGGTGTATAAAATCAATCACCTCGGCATGCAGACTGCTTTTACAAACATTTGTGAAAGAATGGGTCGCTCTCAGGAGCTCAGTGAATTCCAGCGTGGCACTGTGATAGGATGCCACCTGTGCAACAAATCCAGTTGTGAAATTTACTCACTCCTAAATATTCCACAGTCAACTGTCAGCTGTATTATAAGAATGTTAAAGTGTTTGGGAATGACAGCAACTCAGCCATGAAGTGGTAGGTCACATTAACTGACAGAGCGGGGTCAGTGGATGCTGAAGACCAGTGCAGAACGGTGCAGAGAGCTTCATGGATGGGTTTCCATGGCCAAGCAGCTGCATCCATCCATACATCCCTGAGTGATATGATCTTTCTGGCAATCTGATGAACAGGTCTGGGTTTGGTGGTTGCCAGGAGAACGATACTTGTCGGACTGCACTGTGCCAAGTGTAAAGTTTGGTGAAGAGGGAAATATGGTGTGGGGGTGTTTTTCAGGAGCTGGGCTTGGCCCCTTAGTTCCAGTGAAAGAAATTCTGAATGCTTCAGCATACCAAGACATTTTGGACAATTCCAAGCTTCAGCTTTGTGGGAACAGTTTGGAGCTGGCCCCTTTCTCTTCCAACATGACTGTGCACCAGTGCACAAAGCAGGTCCATAAAGGCCTGAATGACAGAGTCTGGTGTGGATGAACTTGACTGGCCTGCACAGAGTCCTGACCTCAACCTGACAGAACACTTTTGGGATGAATTAGAGCGGAGACTGAGAGCCAGGCCTTCTTGACCAACATCAGTGTGTGACCTCATAAATGTGCTTCTGGAAGAATGGTCAAAAATTCCCATAAACACCTCTAAACCTTGTTGAGAGCCTTCACAGGAGATGGGTCGTTGCCATATTGAACCCTATGGGTTAGGAATGGGATGTCACCTAAGTTCATATGCAAGTCAAGGCAGGTGAGCGAATACTTTTGGCAATATAGTGTATTTTTTATGAATTAATATGTTCAGTTTTTTTTATTATGCTTTGCACAAATGTCCACTTTCTCTAAAGAATCAACTCTAATTTTAGATGTCAAAGGTCAGTGTCATCAGTCCTTTTTTTCTCTTTGAACACAAAGTTTTCGAGCAGTATCATAAATCCTTGAGGGACTATCTTCAAAAATTTTATTTTGGAGGTCACAGGGCAAAGATCAACATCAATGAGTCTCAAGGTCATCTTGTGATTGTAAATTTGATCTTATAAAAACAGAAAGGCAAGTATAAACAGTTGGCTTATCCATCAGCTTGGAGCCCTGATCCAGCCAAGAACACGTTATGTGCAACACTTTCAGTCCAGCCTCCACCAGTGTACACATGGATCACAGTTAGAGGTCTGCTGTAAATTCTACAGTTGGAATGCTTTTAATTCACAACCGAGTGACTCATGTTTGGGGTGTAAAAGCATGGCATACCACCAGTTTGTTATGTAAGTACATCCCTAAAAACTTTCAGCAACGGAGGCTGAGATTCAGAGTAATCTCAAATCCACAGGAGAAAATCTTCAAACTCACTCTAAGACTTTCCAGTCGGCTAACTCAATACTTAGGGAGATGAGCCGGGATTTAAAAGACGGAAAAGTTGGCTGACAGTTGACAAGAGAGCTCCTTAATCATGCTGCTCCGTTAACACCAGGCCCTGTGTAAATATTAACATAATTAATCATAGTCCGTTCGTCACTTGTCCTCAAAGAGCTCCACTAAAATGAATGTGAAAAGTGTTCCAAGGGTGATTTTGACACCACACCTGTGTTAACACCAAGGTTAGTTCACTAGAAAGAAAAGATGCTTAACTTCTCTGTGTGGAGGAACTGATGAACTTATGGCTTGTTTTGGGGGTTTTGTGGTGCTGTGATGGTCTCTCCTCTGAATTTGGGTATGAAACTATTGTGAAATTGCTTCTTTAAATGAAGTTTTTCCTGTAAAATTCTTGAGGCGTTAATCTTGGCTCCCATACTGAGGCTTGTGCAGGTTTATATTCTTTTCTGCCTTAATAATGCTGACCCACTTTCAGAGGTAAAGATGACTACAAAGCATGTTTGCTCCGTCAGACGAGCATCCTTGGCTTGTGTCCTAAATGCAAGACAAACTGCTTTGAAGCATCTTCTCCTTCTAATGACTTTCTCTTGCTTGTCTTGTCTGCTGCTAATAAAGTAGTCTCTGTGTGTGTGTAAATCTGTGTCTTTGAATCTTTCTTAAAGGGAAAGAGGAATAGGTGTGCACTTTGCAGTCGTTTTATCGGAATACAAGAATAATGAGGTAGTTTGCTTCTTACGTTGGGAGGGGGATATTAGTAAGTACATTTTTGTACTTTAAACTAGTCAGTTTTTTCCGAATAGTTTTTAAAAATATGTATATACACTTTCATAGTTGACGATGATGATTGAGCAAGAAGAGATTCATATGGGTTTGGCTTAATAGTAGAGGCAAGGTCAGTATTGATGTTTCATTTTTGGGGTGTTGAGGCTCTAACTTATCAGTTTTTATGAGCTGTCCCTGCAAGGTCCTTGTGTCCACACAAGGAGGATGCAAGGACACAAAAGCTGAAAAAGAGACTGAGGACACTTTCATGCCTAGATCTTTTGTTGTTTTTGATAGAAGTGGACACTCCATGCTTAACATGGTTTGTTTGCGTAAATGCACACAGCAAACGTGTTTTGGTGCAAACTACTGCATCAATTCTGCCTGAGAGTTGATTGTTTCCAGTCAACCCCTGGAGCATAGACTAAACACAAACAGGGTGGCGAGATAACTCACTACACTGTTGTAGTAGTTGGTGCAGTAGTAGTAATGATAGTTGCATCACACTTAGCAGGTGACCAGGCTGATGACTATGAATGTCTTGATAATAATGTTTTGGATCCCTCAGTCAGGCTCAACATACCATGAAAATATCAACAGTTAACAACACTAAGTTTCTACATTAGATAATCACAGGACTCAACAGCATTGATTAATTTAAAAGGTTGTGACTATTCCCTGACTGTGTTTGTCCAACTCGTTCAAGCAGGAAAATGTATCCCTTTCGAAGCTTGAAATCTCGTGGGGTAAAGGAAACCCACTTTGATGAACCTTGCAAGCCTCCGGATTGGATAAACTCATCTATGCCTTGGATATAATGAACAGTCTTCAAAGTCTTAGAATGAGATAACATACGGTGAGTCCAGTGATTAAGATCAACTAAAAATTTGTCAAAGATCTACCAGCTGGTCACCCCTGTGTTAAAATAACAGGCATTTTAATGTACAGCAGCCATATGATGCGTTGTACTCTTCAATGCTGAAGCTAATTCTCCACCTTAATGCAATTGTTTTTCACTTTTAAAAAAGGATATGGATAGTTTCTGTTGGGTCTGTGTTTTGTTACATCTTATTATGTCAGGCAACACTGGCCAAAGTAATCATGACACAGGGATGTCCAACCTTTTTGCCACGAGGGCCAGATTTGGTAAGGTGCAAATGTGGGGGGGCTGACCATTCAGCTTTTGTCTCTAATTGTCTCTTACTATCTAATGAAACATCTTCAATTCAAAAAAGCTTCCAGCTGCAATTCAATTTTTCACCCCCAGTTAGCTTGTCGTAGTTAGCATGTTTTGTCTGGTAATGCCGCTTGACATTGAATTCCTTGAAAACAGCTAGTCTCGTGGCAAATTAGGCAGACACAGTTGTTTCATATTTTGGCAAAAAAAATATATATATACTCCAATTTCCACTTGTTCTGGAATCGGCGGCACTCGCTGTCAACTGTTCTTTTTTTAGCTACAGTTGCCATGTTTGAAATGGGATGGGCTGAAATGATGACAAAAGGTCAGGTGTCAAGTGCCACAAGGCTGTGGCCACAGCGCTACTGCCATCTTCTGGTGAAATGTGAAATAGGCTTTTTGCACACGAGTATTTTATACGGCAGTCAACGGTGAACGCGGGCCGCATACAATTGATTTTATAACAGTGACTGCGGGCCAGTGAAAATTTGAACACAGGCTGCAATTGGCCCCCGGGCCGGACTTTGGACATGCCTGTCATAACAGATTAGATGCATTTGGAGGACTATGGATAACTAATATAATGGGGGTTTTTTTGTGACTTTTGAAAAGTATGTTTGAGGTGCAGATATCTGTCACTAACTAAATGGGTAACAATCCTTTACCACCCTGCTCAAACCCTTGGAAAAGTATCTTTGCTGCACCTTGTTAATCCACTTCACCTCAGCAGTGAAATAACTTCTCCTCCGAGGGCCCCAAACATCTGTGATCCTCAGCAGCCATCTTCCTGGATCTCCAACATAATACGGATGAAAACATTTCCCATGCAAAAAAAAACGGTTTGTAATCTCTAACAGTCGAGGCGAAACCTGACAGTTTCACACTTTTCTTCTCTCAAGTTTTACATTTATATCAGGATTTGTCACGGCTTTCAGGCCTGCTCCCCCTGATTTTGATCACAGGATTTATTTCTCTGCATGAATAAATGTGAAGGCAGCTGGATATGTGCACCCTTTGTGACAGGAAATCTATGTAGGACACATCTGTTGGGGAAATCCTCTCAGAACTCTAATTGGGAGACGACTTTGGATTCTGGGAAGTCACGACATCAGCATTCCAGTGTGAACTGTGGCCCGGTAAGGTGGAAAAAGCGTCTCTTTGTTTCCTCTTTTCTTTAGCTTTTGAACTTTTATTGAGACCTTCAGCACATCAGGTTATTTGAAATTGGTGGAACCCATTTAAGCTGCCCTTTTCTTGAATTTGAGTGTGTCAGAGAAATAATGGGAAAGCTATCATGTTTCCTCTCAATATAAATCATGCTTAAATGTCAAAACTGCTGTTTTCTCCTGTTACCGTTTCCCAACAGTGCATGTAGAGGGCGTGGCTTCAATACCCTTGCAGGAGGCAGTGTGTTACATGCGTGTGATTAAGGAATAGCATAGATATTCTCAAGTATACTTGAAATCTGGTTGTTTTTGTCAAAATTATGTTAATATAAATTTCAACAAATTATTTTTGAAATCCCTCTTAAGAACCTTTATTTTGGTTAAGTCTGGGTGTATTCCTGTTTATTCCAATTAATTCCTGTTAATTCCCATGGAAAGCTTCCAACCTTAAAATTTAAAAGAAAAATTGAAACCATCATCACATTCTCCTGAGCTACAAAGAGACAAAGCCAGAGAAAAGAAACCTTGACCTGCTAGTCCAAATGCTTCTCCCGTATCATGTGGACTGGCATTGGGACAACCAGGGCCACTACAACCCAGTACAGCCGGTCAGTCTTAGGTCCCCGGCACCCCTCAAAATAGGCCTAATAACCAACAGAATAAAATCATGTGAAATACTGGGATAAAGCAACCCCTCAAAACCAAATTTTAATGTAATTTGGCTCTAAACAGAGAATACAAGTTGTCACACACCCAAGAAATGTAAAGACAAAAAAAGAGAAAAAAAACCCTAATGAACACACACAAACCATAACAGATGCATTTCTCAACATTGTTAATATATCTGACTTATTTTTAATTTCATGTAAATCAAAATATAAACCTTATTTACCCTTACATTCTTTCACCCTATAATGCCACAATTATACTTATTTTCATAATTATCTTATTATTTCTCTTCTGTTTTTATTCTCCTGTTTTTTCATTATCATTGTTGTTATTATTGCATTATTTTTATTGTTATCATTATTATTATTATTATTATTATTATTATTTTTATTATTATTATTATTATCATAATTTTAATGAAATGCTTTAGCGTCATTGGCCCACTTTAATAAAGCTATTTGAATTTAACTGAATTAGAAATAATCAGAAACTGATGGAAAAGAGAATGGGATGTGGCATACGGGAAAGTGGTCTCAGACCAGACTTGAACCTTGGCTGCCCACTCAGATGCCCCTGCCCTCTGTTCAAGGAACATGTGAACATACCACAAGGAAATCAGTGCATCATGTGCAGAGTCAGATTCCTGCTCTCAAGTGTTGTGATTCAATTACCTCAAAGCTTGTTAGTGCAAAAAACAGATTACAAATCTGACCTCAGCTGAGATGTACTTTCAGTGTGGTCATGCGTGAAGGGCGGTGTTTGTACTTAAATCATCTGTACTCTGCTAGCTCAAACACTGAGTTTGTGTCTTACTGAAAATCCTGCTTTGAGGGCAGCTCTTTAACGCCCAGTTTGCTTGAGCCGCTGCTGACCAAACCAAACTAATGCGCTGCGACTGCTGCAATAATTAGGGAGTGTAGAACAAGAAATCTCACTATCTATGCTGTGAGCGACGGAGCCGTGACAGACACAAGAGGGCTGCAGAATGTGATATCTTGGGTTTTTTTCTGGTTCTACGCCTCCTAGTTATTGCAGAGTGCGCAATCCTTTTGGTTTATTGTGGCTGCGGCTCCCGTAGGCACCTCGTAAGTGTATCATAGAAATGCTATAGTACTGCTTAGGCTATAAAACATGTGCTAAATGATGTCGCTTCTCGAGTAAATGGTGGACGTATCCGCCTCGACACTTGGATTACAGCGACGAAAGCAGTATGGAGGAATACGTCGTACTTTTTGTGGACTTTTTTGTGGACTTTGTATGACACTGTTTGTTCGCTCGCATCAAGTCATGATATCAAGAGTCAGTGGACAGCGCAGGATTCCCCCAGATCTCCGTGCTGCATCCTAGATGTTCCAAAACTACTTCCACAGTGTTGTTCATATGAGGGTGAGAGAAAATGAGGCCAAATCGTTGTGCCCAGCTAGATAGAGATGGAGTGTTTGCACAGACAGTTTGCTAGCTTGAATCATTCATCTGTGATGCACCACAATCTCTGCACATTGTTCAGCAGGCATCATTCAGTTTCAAAAGAAGGGCTGTTTCTGAAGGTTGAGCAGGCTTTCTCCTGGATTCAGGTGAAACACTAGCTTAAAGCGAGCTCCTGCTGAATTTACACAGCTGGGGCTTCTCCAAACATAACCGTGGTTACTTGGTCCAATGCCATTCATTATATTCAGCAGAAATATGCAGAAAAGCTGTATTTAGATCCATTTTTCTCCTTCAACAGGATTATTCCAGTATGTGTTCAGTCACAGAGATCGCTTAATGGAGTGGGAAATTATCCTGACACATGTATGACCTAAGAAATACAAACATGGAGAAAATGACGAAAAAATGGATATGCTTAGGACAATGCAGCATCTGTGGCTTTGTCCATTTTTCTTTCTTTCAGATTGATTTGAAGCCACATAGAGAAATCTGCCTGCTAAGATATACTATTTTAAGGGGGGATCTTTCCTACATTTTTTTCCCTTTGAGGCTTTGTTGTAATCTCACTCAGCTGACAGCTGCAGGAGAACACAGTTTCCAAAGATTCCTCTTTTTTAAAGAGAAAAGTTTAAACTTGTGCTAAAATCCGTTTGTTTAAATATTGATGTTTTGTGTCAAAAATCTGTCCCTAATGTATTGTTAAATCTTTTGCTAATGCTCATTTGTTACATTTCTTTTGCTTTTGGGGATAAGTATTATACAGTAATCTTCAAGAGTACTCAGGTTATCTTCGATTTAGTCAAATAGTGTAAAGCATTGGTCTGCAATGCACAGCATACCTACTTGTATAAAAGTAAGCCATCCATTCTTAACCAGTCTAGCCCAAGGGCTAATGCTGCGTTCCAGGCGACCCGTAACTCAAAAATGTCCCAGATAAAATCTCCGAGTTCTGACCCGAAAGCGTTCCAGGCAAATTACGACGCTAGTTTGAGCGCAAGGAATTCTGGTGTGTAAATTAACCAACATGGCGAGTGAAACAGAAGTGGGGAAATGGCGCGCAAGGTAACAGAAGCTTGTACTTTACAGTGTTTGTCACTATTAAGAGGCTGCCATATTGTTTAGGCAGTGATGTGACGTCACAAGTCGTAACTCAGAGTACATTGATCTGGTACAAGTTCACGGGTCGGAAGTTCGACTGCCGTTCCAGTGCTCTGTCACAAGTTACAGGTTGGCTGGAATGCAGTATAACAATCAGTGACAAACAACCATCCACACAAATATATGTGTATATCAGTTCCTCTTATCAAGCAGGTCAGAAAATTGTTCAGTCAATCAATCTGTCGAGCAAACTAGCAGAAGTACGCCACTTTATCAAACAAACTCTTGTAATCACAAGAAGAGCCAAAATTTCCTTGTTATAAAGAAGTTTGTCATGTTAGTATTTGTTTATCATTTGATGAAGACGTGGCCATGCTCTGATAAAACTGCTACTGAAGCTGTGAGCATCCATGCTTATCCTTGTAGGTGAAGTCACTTTCTGCTGTCGTCTCACTCGTAGCCCGTTCCTCTTCCCGCTGTAATAGATGCTGATTGGGCTGTGCTGCTTTATGCTGAGTACAAATGTTATAGATTGGAGCTTGTTAAAATGGACAACAGACATTTAATCAGGCAGGTTCAGATGCTGTTACTGTCCTGCACCACCACTGCACTTTTGCCCCGAACCGTCCACTGACTACAGCTCTAGAGCAGTTGAAGACTACGACAACAAAGAAGCACACACACTGATGCGAAATTGGTTTCAAAAGTATTTATTGAATTGAAATAAACTAAACTGCAGGCTGAAAAATCTGAAATCCTCTTACTTGTCACCAACATACTGATAACTGAGTTTAATTGATTAAGCATACACATAAATAAAGCACATGAATAAATTCAGGTTACATATTAAGAGAAGTTAAATAAACCAGAAGAATAATCAAATTTTACATCAAATATGAATACATTCAAATGACTTGTCCGTGTGTATTCCTGGACTTTGCTTTCTTTCTTCTGCTGAAAAGCACCGTACACAAAGACTCACAATTACTCACTTGGTTATGAAGTAAAAATCCAATCCTATGATAAATGCAGAGGAGTCAATCAGGAGACCTTTTTTTCCACAAATGTTTTCACCTTAATGGTTTCTGTTTTCCCTTCAACTTAAGATTGCTGAGGTTGAGATACTATGATCTCAGGCACTTTCTGAAGTCATGAGGTTGTTCTTCTGCAAACACAACGATTGCTTTTTAGAGCCTGTTTTCTGTGTAACCCTACATTCCACTGACAATGCACATGTATTTTTAAGCAATTTGATTTTTCTTAATTAGATTGACTTTTTAGATAATAAACATATTGAAAACACGAGTCAGATAAAAATTATGATAAAAGACCAAGCACACATATTGATGGCTGTTCGTACACACCCTGACACAAGTTATACGTCTCCACACTTCTGAAGTGTGTGCACTTTATACATTTGGAAAAACAATCTTAGAAACTCTTGGCTTTTCTGACAATAACATCTTTTCCTAGAAGCGAGTGCCAACATTTCAGAGCCACAGGAATTGCCAGAGTGATTGATAAAGGACCCACACCTCCAAGTCCATGCTTTACCTTTCCCATTTATAGACAGTAAATAAAGCTTAAGTGTTGTAAGATGACTGCCATTGGGCTCCAAACAGCATCACAGATGATCTCAATGCGCTCCCTCTGCTTCCAACGTGATTGTTTTCCAGCACACAATACCAGATTTAAAAAAAAAGTAACAGGACAACACCTCTTGGATGGAGAGAATAAGCCAAAACAATTCTGGTTCTAACTCAAGCCCAAGCCTACAGATGTGCCTTTTCATGAAAAAATCTGTGGATACTGATGGACTGAAGTGCCACACTTTTCATTGAAGTGAAACCATGACATGTATGTCAACAGCTACGACGTGTGTCATTTAATTGATCCAGAATCTGGACAAATCAGTTTCATGTTAGATTAGACCACATGATCTTTGTCTTTCATGATGGCACTATTTCAGATGTAGTTATAAAGATCCTGTCTTGGTACACAGATTGGCAGACTGATATTGTGAAAATACTGTATCTGCTGTCTTTACGACTCTGGGAATTGTTGACGGGTGGGTCAAGGAAAGACAAAATACAAATAGCCTCGAAAAAATGCGTGTCACTAGCAGTCATGAGTTCAGAGACGAGGAAAACAAAACATAAATGAGGGTGTACATATCCCTTTGTGTTGAGACGACTTTTTGGCCTGCTGTCCTGGAAATAGAACGATGTGTGGGATAATGACAGATGCAGTGCTATGGTTGGGCTATAAGGGTGAATTGTGCAACTGGCCCAAACTTAATAAGATGATAGCCTTTCTATGACCACTCTTTTTGATACATGTTTAGTACTTGAATATTTTAGAACTATTTGAAATGGAGTTTTTGTAATTCTTAATTTTTATCTTGACAAAAATAGAAGGACATAACTCTACAGCTGCCATCTGTTGTCAAAAGTAATCAACTTGAGCAATTTCATGCTGCCTAGGCAAATAAAACTAGTGAGGGTGCACTTCTGTGCAGGTTATGACTCTTGAGTAGCAGACAGATCCCTGGAATGTAAAGAGATGTGAAGAACAGGGATCCAAGAGAAAGTAAAACAATTATCCACAAACAAAAGGTTTCATGGCCCGCATTTCCTCTTCAGCAGTAAATGAAACTGCTTCTGCTTGGGGAGTAACTTCTGATTTCATAAACAGATCTATATTTAGCATTAATGATACAAAAAAGACAAAACAAAAGAAAGATAGCAGATATTAGAGAATGTCCCTGTCTGGTCTGATTGCCTTAGGATTGACATAAGAGCATGAAAGACTGTTTCTGCTGACATAATTTTGGGAGGAAACTGACACAAAGCACTGCTCAAGTCAATAGAAAATCAAATACGAGCATAGTTTACACAATGATGCTCTACCTCCTACTCCTTCCATTATGTCCTAAAACCACCTTAACATCTGAAAAAAGCAACAGGCTGATTAAATATGTTAAACTTTCATTTAAAGCGACTGTGAGGAGTTTCTAAGTAATTATAAAAAAAGTCTCACTTTTAGATATATGCCTGATTGAAACACACACTTTAAGATGAGTTTTATAGCATCAAAATAGATTATCTATAAATGCTATTCCTTAGCCTTCCGGTCGGGTCGGTCAGGGCTGAACTGGCCTGGATACTCAACTTCGGGAACAAGACAATTAAAACTAGAGCAAATTTATATTATTTTATATTTATATAACACGTCTTAGAGCACCGGGCTGTAAGTAGCGATATATAGCCGGCTACAAAACTACGATACTAAGTTTTCCAAAATTTGCTTGTTGTCACACATCAAAAACTACCGCTACGTAACTAGAAAGAGATACAGTACCTGGTCACTTTGCATCCTGTAAGTTGTTGAAAAAAGAAGTTGTAAAGTAATGCAGAGTTCTGAGGAAGGTCCGAGCTGCTTCTCAACAAACCCACGCTTTGGATAGCACACGTCTTGTGGTGCGTTCCAGTTGTAGTCAGAAGTAGGAATTTTGAGTTCCAAGTAGGAAACTGCAGCTGGAACGTCCCCCGAAGTCTGAATTTCCTACTGGGAACGCGGTGAAACCTCGCCACCCCCGAGTTGACAATCGAAGATGGATGCCCCCGGTGTGAACAGTTATTTAGCTCCTGTAATAATCAATTTATTTGCACTTCTGACTGGGGTGTGTCGCTCTAGATCAGCTGTATACAAAGTATTGTTAGACTTATATTTACAAAAATGCTGCCATAGTGATAATCACATTCTTCATGTGATATTTGTGAACAACAACGCAGGCATGCTAACAACAGCTAACAATAGCCTGGTAGATCGGCTTGTTTTATCTGACTTCAACTGGAACGTTCATAACTCTGAGATGATATCACTCCCAGTTCCGAAGTTACTGGAACGACGCAGCATTATGACAGTCGCCGTGCGTGCTCATGGGTAGCAGAGTCTTTTACGTTGCCGGTAATAGATTCTCCTCACAGTCCCTTTAAAGATAATCAGCCCAACTAGACTAGATAAACAATTATTATTTGTCAGTGATGCTATAGGGTAATCCAGAGAGAGGGGAAGAATGATTAGTTTGTTGAGTGGTCACTCACGAGTGTTAGGATATACTTCCTTGACTGCAGGTAAGGGTGTCAAAGTCGGTTGGAAGTAGGTTGGAGGTTTGAGAACTGGTTCCCAGGGACCATTCTTTCTTTTATCACACTCCAAGAGAATTTCTATCCTCAGTGTTCCTGCCATTTACATTCTGATCCAAATGTTTGGCAAGGGGCAGCAATGATGCAGTGATGAGATCCTTGTACAAGTTTTTAAAACGTTTGAGAAATGAACAGAATTGCCATCGTAGACTTGAAGTGTATTCCCTAAATTGATTAGCATGTCAGACATAACATTAAGAGCCATTTCACATAGGAATAATTCTGAAGGCCTCCTGAATTAACGCACTCTTCAGTCTCCTGTGATTACTTGGAATTCACAACATTCACAGTACTGTGGTTTAAACCCACAACTGTCATACACCTAAGAAATATCAGAAAAAAAGTATGTCAGATTCACATAGTCACATTTTAAGAGCTCGTTTTCATTTTCTTTCCAGCAAATTTACGTTACTTTGAAATTACTCAGTAAATATCTGATAATTAAAAACACAATGGCATAGGCATTAATGTAAATGTATATACAGCAAGTGTTTCCTTTCACAAAGAAGCAATAACCTGATCATTTATACATCATGGGAATACAGATTCCCTCCAGTTTTAAGGCATATAGTCATTATACACAAATTAAAATTCAAAAC
This sequence comes from Scarus forsteni, assembly GCA_036419115.1. Taxonomy (NCBI): domain Eukaryota; kingdom Metazoa; phylum Chordata; class Actinopteri; order Labriformes; family Labridae; genus Scarus; species Scarus forsteni. The sequence continues at coordinate 22,022,096 of JAZDUH010000451.1, read as the reverse complement.
TGATATCAGTGGATTAAAGAGAATGCTATCCTTTTCTGTCATGCTGTGATATCTCTATATACACCCACAGGCAAACAGATTGCAGTATGTCTTACAAATCTGAACTGGCTCAACTCCATCACTGGAGATAAGACTTAGTCAAATGTTAAAGTAACTTTCTAAGAAACAAAAGACTCCATTTTAGAGTTAATTATCCTGAAGTGACAGATTAAAAAGTGTAATAAAGCCAGCTGACCCTTTGTCTGCAACCTTATTGGTCCACTGATTTTTACTTTTTACTTACTTATTGGTGCAACTGTTGATGGGCTATATTAGTTGAACAAACTTTCACCCAGGCCGAGTCATATTGATGCTTCACAGTGGACTTGTGTTCTCAGTTTTGCTGCTCCAAGGTGTTCTTGGGGTTACTGAAAGAGTGACTAAATGATGAGATAACTTACTGTACTCATGTGATAAGGCACTCCCATCCTGTACTTACAGTATGCATCCACTGCGGCCAGATCAACCATATCTTCGCCAGATACAGCACTGCTAGTTTTTTGATTGGCTGATATGTAGCTCTATGTTGTGTTTTGATTAGGTGATGGGTAGTTGATCTTATTGACTGGTTCGTGTCAAACTTCCACTGAGCTCTATGATGCCCAGGGCATCTTGCTACACGTTCCAGTGCATATACAGCAGTATTACTAGGTGATTGTTACATGGCAAATTTTCATACATGAGAAATACCAGGTGTGGTGTGTGAGAGTATCAAAAGGTTCATATTATACACTGAATGCCTGAGACTCGAGAGCCTAGGTCCCTTGAGAGCTCTTAGCTCCCTCTACCGTAGAGCAGCTTTACCATGAAAAGGTGTTTTGGACATAGCCCCTGTATTTTAAACAGATTAAAGAAGACACTAACCAAGCAAGTATAGTGCTCTTTTCTCAAGAACCACCTGGACTTAAAATGCTTCAATTTTACAAGGAGACAACCATCAGTTGGAGTGCAATTCAAGATTTCTACTTTTTATGTTAACATGATGGATTTAACAGGAAAAACTGAGGTTAGGCTACGTGTAGATGAGGTGTGTAGCATGTAAGCTAATGATAGGCTACCAGGGACAACCAGCAATACAGACCATAATGTTTAAAACATTTTGTTTGTCTCCTCGGCATAAAAAGGTCTTTGTTGATGTACCACTGTTGGACAGCTAATGTAAGCAAATTAGCCACACTATATCTTCATTTTCATTAAAGCTTGGCTTATAGAAATGACCAAAATATTGCACACTAGAAAGCTAGTCATATAACTCAGTTTTGTAACTTGTTCTTAACTGGAAGAAGAGTTTGTTTAACCAAGTAGCATCATGACAAAAGGTCAGTGGTGTAGGTGGCTGTTTTTGAAATCACCTTCGACTCACTACTGTTGGCATACTGCAACCTGAAGATGGTAACCACAGTAATATGTTAAATACCTTTAACAGAAATCCAGTTTCCTTTAAAAACAAACAAAAAAGTTTGTGTGCTCTCCCTTCCCAATGCTTGATTTTTTTTTTCTTTACTAATTTTGCATTTGATCTTCAAATTAGAAGTAAACAGTAACCCAGCCCAACAAGATCAACTTAACTATAGCTTTTATTTACGGACTAAAAAGAAATAACTTACAAGTGATTATTTTTCTTAATTTCTTTCCCATATGAAATTTTGTCTATGAAATGTGTGTCATGTATGTAACTTTTTTTTCAGTTAATTTACCAAGGCATTGCATACCTTTAAACAGTGTGCAAGACAAACTAGTCCAATGCAAGTTAATAATTTTCCTGAATGAGTGTGCCAATTGGGGCATACTGCAGATTTTGCAAGTGTTCAAACACTGCATACTACCTTTGGTCAAACTGGCACATACTGCTAGTACACTGGGCGTTTTCATATGCAACCATTGTCTTAGATTTCACATCTTATCAACCAACTCATGGTCTCTATGCAGGTCAGACAACTTTAATATGTATTAAAGTAATCCACTTTTAGTTGATTTAGTCTCCCCTTCAATAAAACACGATCCAGTAAATTAGTTATTACAAAAAAATAGAAATACAGTATAAAAACAAACACTAAATCAGTTTGAATTGGTACAAACATGTACATTTTGTTTCACTGAGATACTCTCAAGATAAAACAACAATCAGCAACACTTTTCTGTACATTTTTCTCTTAACCTGTGTCAGCCTGTAAATAAATTTCAACATTACAGTTATCCATATCAAAAGCATCACATTTGCCCAGGCTGAAGTCCCTGTGTTGGTAAAAGCTGCACCCTTTCAGTGTCTTGCCATATTCATGCATTTATGTACAGATATACAAAAGGTATTCTAGATCTTTGTACCTGTAAAGGAAAGAGGTAAAGACCAGTTTGCATTAGTCTTTGTTGTTTGAGGAGATTTAGAATGAATGCCACATGGTGATCACATTGTCTTAGGTCCAGTTCACCACCAGGAAAGGTTGGCCTCTTTGTTGCACCTCTCATTGCCATCTTCAAATCAGGCAGCGTAACAGAGCTGCACTTGTACCAAATGCTCCAAACTGCCCATGCAATGAAGTACCCTAAGAGTTTGAAATCTACAGTGTTGTGTAGATGTAAACAAAAATGATGACTACCAAGTTAAGAATGGTCCCAATGATGCCCAACATGGCCAGGATGCTCTCCTCTTTGCCTTCCTTGTCTTGGATCCCCTTTTCCTCATCACTGTGAAGATTGTTTACCATTTTCCCAGAAAAAGTCTGCAGTTTCCGTCTCAGACCGATCTGGAGTGAGCAGATAAGACAATGAAAGAAAAAAAAACTTTGCGTTAGTTGCTGCAACCTGTTAGACTGCTGTGTGAAGAAAGTTTTTGATCAGTGAATGGTGAACTGAGAATAAAATAAAAATACAGGTTATCTGTTACAATACATTTGTGATGGGGTTTATTTTATTCTGATCATAGTTTTGATAAGGGCTGAACGATTTGAGAAAATAATCTAATTGCAATATTTTCCCAAATATTGCAGTTGCGATTTACTCTGCGATTGTTTTAATGTTCCACATCTTATGTACTCTCAAACAATGATAAGCAGTAGATCACTTTATAGTATAACAAATACGGCATTAAATCAATCTAAGGATAAAAGATTTGATAACAAGTGGAGAAGTGAAGAACAGAAGCAAAATAGGTATGAAATTGCCAAAAAAAAAAAAAAAGGGCAAAAAATTCAAAAGTGACTAAGGACAATTGATTATAGCAGCAAAATTGGGATTAAATATCAAAAACATGTAAAAGTTCCAAACATGGTCTGACAGTGGCCAAAAAAAAAGGATGAATGGGAGCGAGGTAGGCATAAAGTTGTAAAAACTGGGTTAAAAAAGGTTAAAATAGGCATGAAATTGCAAGGAACTACATCACAATGCCAAAATGTTCACCACATTTTGGGCTAAAAATATTGCACTGTCTGCGATATGAAAATTCCAACAAGGCATATTGTGATTCAATCTAATTTGCAATTAATTGTTCAGCCCTAGTTTTGATGCTTTTTTTTAGATAGACCATAAAACATAGGTTAATTGAAAGATGCCTTATATAACCAAGATGCATTTTTGGTCACATATAAGCTTTACTTTATGGTCTAAAGAGATCAATGTTGCTTTCAACTAATAATTAAAAGAAGCTAGCATACAAACTTTACTAACATCTTATAGGAGTCTCTTGCACTTCAGCCAGTCCACAGAGGTAGGTGCTCTTAGAAAAGGACCAAAGTCTATCAATAAACACTTTCATGGATATTGAAATAAAGACCATTCAAAAAAAGGAAGCCTGAAGTCACTTAAGACAACCTATTCAGATGAAAACAACTTAACGTTTTAACACACGCTGCATCTTCATCAGAGTTTGTTGAAATGTTAGTCTTTTGCTTAAAGTTAAGCACTTTAGTTTGGAATTTAGATAAAATCACTCATCTTTTGTGCATGTTTGACTATAGTCAGTAGACTCCACACACAGGCTTGATGCTGTATTTCTGGTTGCTCCTGCGCTCCACTTCCTGGTTTCCTACAAAAGTCTGGCTCCAATTAGGTTGACATCACAATGGCAAGTTTCTGAAGGTGCCTGCAAGGTCGACCAAAACTAAAGCTCAGCAATGTACACCACGTTGTTGATGCCTGTTCTCCTGGACCCATAAGGAAAGTTCTGTATTTCAGATTATCCCCACTACTGTATACCACACAGCTGATGTTGGCCATGCACTAACTCGACAGTCTTTTTGTTCATTGCTTAAAGCACAAATTTCCCTTCGATGCACTAACCACACTGACTCTCTGTCCTTCTCACAGTTTCTAACAAGGAAAAGGGGTACGTGTGAAGTGACTGTCAGGGCATTATGCTACTGATCCACAAGGATCCTAGTGACTGAGCTAATGTCATTCATGTTAGATATAATGAAAAATGAGAAGAACACATTTAGACCTGTTTATTTTTTTTATTAAAATGAATGCTTAGAATAGTAGACAGATCCTCTGAAACACCAGGTCAGAAACTGGTGACAAAAATGCATTACCCTGCCAGGGGCAAGTGAGGTAATTTAAAGGTGCTATGAGGAGAATCTACTACCAGCGAAATAAAGACTCTGCTACCCATGAGCACGCGCGCCGACTGTCGTAATGCTGCGTTCCAGTAACCTCGGAAATGGGAGTGACATCATCTCAGACTTATCGGCGTTCCAGTTGAAGTCAGAAAAAAACATGCCAATCTACCAGGCTATTGTTAGCTGTTGTTAGCATGCCCTGCGATGTTGTATGAAGAATGTGATTATCACTATGGCAGCATTTTTGTAAATATAAGTCTAGCAATACGGTGTATACAGCTGATCTAGAGCAACACACTTCAGTCAGAAGTGCAAATAAATGGATTATTACAGGAGCTAAATAATTGTTCACACTGGGGGCATCCATCTTTGATTATCAACTCAGGGGTGGCGAGGTTTCACCGAGTTCCCAGAAGTAATTTCAGACTTCAGGGAACGTTCCAGTTGCAGTTTCCTACTCAGAACCCATAAATTCCTATTCCTGACTACAACTGGAACACACCAAAGATGTGACTGAAGCCAAAGCGTGTGTTTATGCTGGTAAATGCAGCTCGGACCTTCCTCAGAACTCTGCATTGCTTTACAGCTTCTTTTTTCAACAACTTACAGGATGCAAAGCAACGAGGTAATGTATCTCTTTCTAGTTACGTAGCGGTAGTTTTCGATGTGTGACAACAAGCAAGTTTTGGAAAACTTAGTATCGTAATTGTAGCCGGCTATATATCGCTACTTACAGCCCGGTGCTCTGAGATGTGTAATATGAGTAATTGTCTTGTTCCCGAAGTTGAGTATCCAGGCCAGTCCAGTCCTATCCGACCCAACCAGAAGGCTAAGGAATAGCATTTATAGATAACCTATTTTGATGTTATAAAACTCATCTTAAAGTGTGTATTTCGATCAGGCATACATCTAAAAGTGAGACTTTTTTGTAATTACTTAGAAACTCCTCACAGTCCCTTTAACCTGAATTTCATGGAACTCCTTTGGCACAGTATGAAAAATTATTCATTAAATTGATACATAACCATAGTGAATCCCAGAAACATCAAGAACATCAGGTTATTGATGTAAATAGTCCAAAACTTTGGGTTATCAATCCTAACTTCATAATTTACCAAGGCTCCTCAGATTTCCTTGCATAATGCCCTGACTACCATTTCACCTGTACTCTGTTCTTTGTCAGAAACTGTAAGAGGAGTAGAGAGTTTGTGCGGTTTGTGCATCAAAGGGAAATGTGTGCTTTACACAACTAAAAAAATTGCTGGCGATGTAAAATAATACAGACTGTTGAGTTGGCTATGTGGTATTTACCCTTGGAGTCATGGTGATGACTCATAATGGAAGTTTGAAACTCCTCTCCTGTTTGCTCTTTGGAGGAAAAGAAAAGGACATCAATTATGTGCTGTACATCTCTGGTGTTTAGATTTGGTCAACTTGCCAACTCACCATCATAAAGCATAAAGTAGAGTAAACGGAACAGGACATAAACAGGGAAGCCAACCCCCAGAGCAATCAAAGGTATGATATCAAGCTTGTGCACAGAAATTGAGACTTTTTACAGACCAAGACACCATTCATGTTTACTAAATTTAAACGGGGTATATTTAGACACAGAACCACCACATCATTGAAAACAGGTCAGCTTCAGGCTATGCCAAGCCCCAAAATATGCGATGCAAGTGACCTCAGAGGAGACAGAAAGAAAAAGGTTGACATCTTATTTTCCATTGATTTGTCACACCATCTACCTGACAGAGTAGTGAAGGTATTATCATACAGTCTGTTGTTTATTCATTGGTTGTTATTAGTTTTATAATTATGTACATTAAAATATTTCAATCTATAGTGTAATAATCAAAAATATTAATATTAAGGTGTTTTAGAAAAACAGTGATGTGGGAGTTGTATGGTAATAGTGTGGGATTGGCGGAGGTGTGTGTTTAGGGTTAAGCCTCCCCTCTCGCTGAAAAGCATGCACAAACAGACACACACACATATAAACACATATATACATGATGAGATCAAAGTGTGAATGTGTGGTGACTCTAATGTACTGCCTCTGCATGTTTCACCTATAAGCATCTGTAAAGCTATGTTTTATTCAAAGATATGGGGCAGATTTTCCATCTAAAAGTAAATGACTTTATTCTGCCCCCTTCAATAAAATATACAGCAGCCATCCCCTGAGCTTTAACATGGGAAAAGAGGCCTGTTATCCAACAAGATTTAGACTCTGATGTGGAAGAGTCTAAATTGTCACAATAATGTGAAATGAGGGATTGAAACACTGAAGATTTAAATCAGTTCACATCCTCTGGGCTGTTTGGAAAAACAGTTTAACCCCTGCACCGCTTAAAACAAAATCACACTGCACATTCAGGGCCAAAACTGGACACATCCAAGAATTCTTGAGTAATATTATTCTCTATTAAACCATTAATTATATTCACTATCCTTAGCACTGTTAATAAATTAAATCTGATTGTTGATTTTTAGAACTTCAGCCTATCATATGCCAATTCGTGTATATCATATCACTGATGTTTTCATGTAGAAAGACAAAAAAACATTAAAAGCAACCAACATGAGCCTTCATAAAACTTTTGTATTCATCTGACCACTCAACATACTTTGTCAAGTACATGTTGCGCTTCATCTTCCAAATGCATTAACAACAATCACATCAAATACTTAGAACACATTGGGGTTGCTTTCACACTGTATGTGTTTCATCACGCGAACTGAAGTTTGCCTTCCAAGTTTTGTGGTTTGTTTGCACCAGTATGAAAATTGTCAGTCAAAGTCTGGCACACACTACACACTGGAATTTCTTGGAAGACAGGTCTCAGTCTGCTCTCTAGTGCAAGTCAGAAGGGAGACAACCTTTGTTCAAATTGCTGGAAAAACTGAACTTTTGGATCAAACTAATCATCAGGGTGCTGACTGAGAAATATTGCAAAGGCGATGCATGTTCAGGGCACATAACCCATCAGTTTTGAGCTCTGCACCTGGCTTTGCTCTAGGATTGAGCACCATCAAGATTGCAAAATAAAGACTGGCATGCCCAAACTTCTGGGCACAACATGCTTTGAGTCCTTCCATACAAACCCAATACTAATGAAGCTGGGACGTATATAAACTTAAATAAAAATAGAATGCAATGATTTAAATAATCCTTTTTGACTTATATTTTATTGAATACATTTCAAAGACAAGATATTTAATGTTCAAACTGAAAGATCTTACTGTTTTGCCAAACATTCACTAATCTAGAATTTGATCGTTGCATCATGTCACTAAAAGGCTGGGGCAGGGGCAACAAAAGACTGAGAAAGATGAGGAATGCTCAAAAATGACCTGTTTGAAACACTCCACAGGTGAAATGTTAAATGTAAAAAGTAGGGCTGGGTTTAAAAAATCAGTTTAATTGATTCTAATCGATTTCCCTTTAAATGGTTCATAATCGATCCATAAAATCCAAAGATGGATCTTTTAACTTGGGTAGTTTTTTCTTCATTGGACATGCAGAGAAGCAGTCTGTGGTAACAACCTAGTTAGTATTGCTAATCTGCGTTTAGTGCTGCTTTCCACTGAACAAAATCTCGTGAGATGTTACTGCAAGTAATCAAACAAACATGGCAGAAGCAAATAGCACTATATGGGCACCACCAGTGAGTTTAAAGGCTGACGTATGGACGTTTTTTGGATTTTACAAGCACAAAGGAAAAGAGGAGTTGGACAGAAAACAAGTAATACGCAGAATACGCAGAAATGTATATATTTAATATAAGATTCATGTAACTGCTTTGGGTTCATTTCTTAATGTAAAAACAATTTTAATAACTCACCAGGTCAAAAATCACTTTTTAAGTTTACAGTATTATTTTAACTGAGATATCTCAGACTGAATAAATATCTTATTGTATCGTGACTTGAATCGATTTGAGACATGGTAACATTGAATCGAATCGATCCAGATAATCTGAATCGATACCCAGCCCTAGTAAAAAGGTGATTCATGATTGAGTCATTCACAAGCAAGGATGAGACAAGGTCCCCAACGTTGTGAACAACTGCATGAGCAAATGGTCCAACAGTTTAAGAACAGATTTTGTCAATGTGCACTTGCAAGGAATTTGGGGAGGTCATCATCTACAGTCTATACCATTTTCAAAAGATTCATAGAATCCAGAGAAATCTGCATTGAAGTGGTGAGATTGAAAACCAACATTGAATACCAGTAATCTTCAAGCCCTTGGGAAGCATTGCATTCAAAACCAACATTATTCAGTACAAATATTACCATTCGGCTCAGGAACCCTCTGGAAAGTCATTCTCAGCTAACACAGTTGCTACATCTATAAGTGCAAGTTAAAACTACCATGCAGAGTGAAAGCTGTATATCAACAGCAACCAGAAATGCAGCCAGCTTATCTGGACATGAGCACATCTGAGATGGACTGTACCAAAGTGGAAAAGTGTGCTGTGGTCTAAGTCCACATTTCAAATTGAATTTGGAAATCATGGACATCATGTTTTCCAGGCTTAAGAGGAAAAATTCCACCCAGATTGTTGTCAGTGCAAAATTCAGAAACCAGCATCTTGGGGGTTGTTATTGACCACTGCATGGCTGGCTTGCACATCTGTGGTACATAAAGGTTTTGGAGCAGCATGTGCTACCATCCAAGCAATGCCTTCTTTAGGGACATCCCTGCTTATTTTGGCAAGACAATGCTAAGTCACATTCTGCTAATGTCACAACAGTGTGGCCACATAGTGTGGGTTCTCGACTAGTGTACCTGCAGTCCAGACCTGTCTCCCATTGACAAAGTCTTGGCACAGTATGAAAAACAAAATAAAACAATGGATTTTCCTGACTGCTGTGTAACTAAAGTCACACATAAGGCAAGAATGGGAAAAAAATCCCATATGCAAAGCTTCAAAAATCCAAACGCTTATTTAGTGATGTTATATGAGAGGGGCTGTGACACAGCCGTTAACATGCCCCTGTCCCAGCCTTTTTGAATTATGTTGCAGGTATCATGAGTGGATATTTGCAGAAACAAAGTTTATCAGTTTGCCATTAAATAGTTGTATATTGTATTGAGTATATGTTGAAAAGTATTTTCAAATGATTGTTTTCTTCTTTTATATGTTGTATACATCTCACCTTCATTGGTTGGGTGTGTATGTTTGTACCAACATTATCTTTCATTAATGTTTGAATTTCTTAATTCAAAGATACAATTTTGAGTAAATTGATGGGTAATATTTTAGACTGGTAGCATAGTTTTTCTTTAACATAATTTTGCAGGGAGTTGATGTTTTACCTTTTAGGCACAAATAACACAAGCTTTATGAGCACAAGGGCAAAAAAAAACCTTCACCATTTCTTAGGGTTTACAAATATTTTATATGTGATGTTAGCATGATGCCCTGGATTTTGTTTGATAAGCTGCTTCTCTTGTTCTCTTGAAACTTTACTTGCAGGCTTTAGGGAAAGTGAAGCTATAATGATGAAACTGCATTAACAGTGAACTTTCAAATCATACACCATCTCACCCCAGGACTGACTGCTGGACACCAGACGAAAAGCCTTGCCAGCTTTGAGGCTTGTCAGTGAAAAAAAAAAGTCTTGCTCCCAACTCTATCACCTCAAGTACTTCTACATTCTGGGACTTTTCAGAAGTTTGAGTGGGTATTGATTCATGTAACTCAGGGTGGAGTATTAGAATCTCACTGTATATTTTCTAGCCTGAGGGCACAGCAGCTTGTGCAACTTGGCATCCAAACACCTCTCAGGAGAAAAGTGCAGCTTTTTGCAGGTCAGTGCGTTCTATACACTGAATACCAAGAGTAAAACATGTTACTTGCTCAGACTAAAAATAAACCATCTAACTGGGAGATGATGCTCTTAGTAAAAGCTTAGATACATGATAAGCTACACGATTTTGCCTTCTAGCAAAAGTAAACCCAAAGGCGTTTCTTACAGTGCCTTTTTTGTCAGATGTACTTCATCGTAAAGAGCCAAAATGCAATTATACCAACAATTCCTCTACTGGACCACTGATTCAAAAAAGTATCAGATTAGTCATAATTTACTGTATGTGCCAAGTTGTATGTATTATTACAGTCTTATTCAGTCTGAATGAAACTGGCGAAGAATGATCTTGCTCTTTTGTCGTTTATCGTTATTATTCAAAGGACCTTACATTAGATACATGTAATGTCTTTAAAAACTTTAACAAAACAACTTTATTTCTGTCATTGTGATTGTTCCCTCATTTTTTAAAGCTTAAAGCTAGGGTTGGTAATCTGATTTAGATATACTTTTTGCAATACTGGTTAAAATGGTCTTTATGACCCGATGGCAATCAATTCATAATGTGTTCTTAAAACAGAGCAAAAAATATCCACTATCTAAAGCAGGAGTGAAACAGGGAAAACACCAACCAATAATCATGCTGTAACCACCGTTTTTAAACCAATCATATCCCGTCAACGTTCTGCCCGTCTGCTGCGCATACATTTTGCTTGCGTGCACAGACTCAGTCTGTTTAGCCGAGCTGAGAGGGATCAGAGTCCGCGGGAGAATGCTGTCAAGTTTAGGCTTTGAAAATAAGGGAGGCCTGCTACGAGCCGTCCCACAACCCCAACAAAACTCCAGTATCCCTCACATTTCAGGACAGATGTACAAGAAATCTAAAATAAACACTTTGTTTTTCTTGGTTTGTTACGGGGTAAACTATTAAGCTAGCAGTATAGCTAGCAATCAAGATGTCTTTTGAGAAATCTATTAAGCTTTCAATTAGAGCTGGGGTTGGCGATTTTAGAAAACTAGCGTGAATTTAAAAGTAGCATCTCCTCAGGGCTCCGCCTAACCCTGAGGAGAGAATTTACGGGAGAATACTAATACAGGAGAACGGCAGGAAAGAGGATAAAACACGCAAAATACGGTAGTTTCATGGCCAAAACAAGAGACTTGACAGCTCTGTGGAGAACGGAAGAGGAACTACCTTTACCCCAATCAACATTTGGCGAACTAACCACGCGCGTGCATGTGAGGGGTGGGAGGGGCTAGACAGAGTCCTGAGGAGATGCTACTTTCAAATTCATGCTAGTTTCCAAAATTACCAACCCCAGCTTTAAACATCCCTGTGGACTTTCACTCAGAGACACAACATTACTAGAAGGAGCTCCTCTTTAACTTTTCAAAATTGTGAAGCCTGTAATTGCGTTAGTTTTGGCCTGTGATATCAACTATTTAAAATCTTTTGTCAAGCTATTTTCAGTCTCCATGGCCCTATGTTTGAAACTAAGTTACCATAGCTCACTGCGTTTAGTTGCTGAGCTTCCGCATAGTGTCATATTTGTGTCATAATTTAAGTGACCATATTGGGTGGTGATTTTCAGAGGTTGAAGAGCACATTTAAAGATGTTGTTCCAATAAACATCTGAATAATTTGAATTTCATTGAAGATGCACATAATAGCCTAATGGCAACCTCATTAACCTCAGGTCATCTGCATAACATCACATGTCCTGCTGTGTAACTGTCACTCATGACCATCTTGCTGTTATAGTGGTAAATGCTATGTGGTTCAGCCCCAGTCTATCTATACCACTGAAGAGTAAACATTCAAGACAGGAGCACAAAAATGTAAAGGAGGAGAATTATTCCATTATGATGTTCCTCAAGAAAGAAGGTGGAATAATAAAATTTATGTAAGGCTCTCTATAGTAAAGCTGAAAATTTACTTTGAGGAATAAATAAGATTGACAAAAAATGTTTTAAAGCTTGGAATAATATACAATGATGAATATATAGTCACAATTAAGTGCTGAAAATGTTGAAATATACAATTGAAAGGAATTCAACTTTCTTCTGAAATCTATATCTCAAATTTACACAGACATTATAACTTGCTCCTTAACATTCTGACTTTTCCTCTCAAATATGGATAATGCTTTCTGCCCACTATGTTCTTTCTTTTAAAGTATTAAGGTACTCTAACCTATAAATAACATAATTTGGGGGGTACTAAATTACCAATGAGAGTGTTGAAACAGAAGTCTCCAACCACCAGGCTATGGACTGGTATGCAGTGGTTTATTTTGTTACTGTGTCAACTGGTGATCATGGCCAACTGTGTCCCTAAATATCATTGTTAGCTGACTGAAACAGACTAAGCCCTCATGAATGTCTCATTTTTAGAGTTTAGAATTAAGCCCATGGCTCCTCCTGTATAATGGATTTCTTCTATGCTCAACATATTTTTTTGTTTGTGGTTGTTCCCCATGTGAAAGTAACCTGACACCAAATTGACCTTTAAATATATTTCACTGATCCATGCGGGCAACATCCCATAGAAAGATTTTGGGAATGAGCAGAACCTTCCAAAGTAAATCTGGCAGGTGATTAGATGAATGAAATTTCTTTCAGTGTTGTTATTTGGTTCTCATTTGATAAAGAAATGCTGATCAGATATGATAATACTGCAACCAAAGCTGTAAACGTATATAATGATAATTTCTGTTGCCTTGTTTGTAGCTCCCACATCTTCCTGCTCTCTAGGACGCTGATTGGGAAGATGAGGGACTGCTGAGCAAGAATTCCTATATTAAGTATGAGTTTTACCTATATAAAGCACCCCTTTAGCTCATTCACTTTCCCTCATGCTACTGTAAAGGACAATAGAGATTAAAACAGTAAATCCCTAAAGCAGTGGGAACCGCAAAGGTACAAAGCTGTGCGTGACTATATGCAGCAGCTGCCACAGATGAGTACCTTATGTTGATTTTTTTTTTTACAAATGAACAAAAAAAATAAACAAATAAAAATGTTATTTCTACAGCTCTACTCTATCAAAATGGAAGTAAGATATTGGATTCTACTACTACTGCCACAGTGATTCTTAAAACCCAGGGTCGAACTTTGCCTCTTGTCTTGGAGTTTACTGATAGTGTTCTGGGAAACTGGGCAAAGACAGAGGATGTTTGATCAAATGTACCAAGTCCCTGACAGGTTTTTTTTCTGCAAAGTCCACGTTTTAATGAATAACAAGAAGTATAATTAAGTTGGAAGTCACCAAAATAAATAAATAAATAAGGTATTTTGTATGCTAAAACATTATGTATTGGCTGGTATTGGGGTTAAGAGCATCAAAGTTATTTGTCTCTTTTAAAGACTAATATCCCCACAGTGACTGAGTGGTACTGAGCTCTAATCCTAGACACCCATGGTGCTCCTAATAAAAACCTATTAGACCCTTTTCTCCATGTTCAAGTGCACCCCCCTGCTCTGAACTATAACAATGGGCTTGATTTTCTCTCCTGTGGAGAGCTACACACGGGGCTTCCCTCTACCTAAATGGAAACCTTTTGTGTGGTGCACTGGATGTGCCCTCATGCATGAAGATGCCTGCTCGCTGCTGATACAAACAAGCAGAGAGCTAAAAACATGAGAGGGGGAATGTGCCTGAGGTAAAGGTGAGAGATGGGGAAGGAGGAGAGGAAGCGGTGATTCAGAGACAAGAAAGTAAATTTACATCAGTAGGCCTATTGTACTTATAGCTGCTATTAGGAGACTGTAGCTGGTTATGAAATAGACTGCAACACTTATGTCTCTTTATGACCAACATCTGTCACTAGGCTGATTACTTTAAAAATATTTTTTATCCCTCTAGCCATCATAGTTTGGCTTCATACTTGCCAGAAATGCTGTATTTGATGCATTCGTGATTGAGTATAAAAGCAGGACTGCTTTAATTTAAATAAATGTTTTACAATCAAGTGTTAAGAAACTTTGTTTGGTATTGGTATAAACAGTAAGTATAGCCACGGTGTAGAGCCATCTGATAACACTGGGCAAAATGGAGAAGCCTGCCAGCAACACACATAATATACTGTCAATATAGCCACACTGAAGTAAATTTCAGGCAGATGATTTCTTTCTCGTGGCATGTTCCTTCAACCAACAGCTATCAAGGAATGTTTTGCTTGTACTTTCTTTTACAATAGACAAAAAAGTTTTTTTCATACCTTTACATGTCTGATGGAATATTTCTGTCTTCATCAGAAGTGTCACCTGATGGTAGTGTGACTTGTCCTTTTCAGCTGATCTTAAAGGTATGATCTAAAAACTTTTTTATCTGTTATAAAAGAAGATACAAGCATATAATCAACATAAGCTTCGCTGTGCTACAAAGTCCTCTTCTTGTGGCCCAAGGCCACCCACCTCCGAGCTTTATAAAGGGTGAACATCCAGATTGTCAAACATTTTGAAAGTGTGTGATCAGCTCATATGGATTGATAGCTCACAATGTGACTACCATCAGTGAATGCAAATGCAATAGGGTGGTAGGGCTGTAAGCTTATACTCCATATTCAATCTGCTTGAGTGGGGGGCTACCAATCCTAATTTAAATTGCAAATAAACATGTGAACAGAAAACATGCAGTTCTACAGCACATTTGGGTGCAAGGAGAAGAGAACACCAAATCCAACAGAGGACACTCAGTGCAATCCCACTGTCCAAACACTCGTGCAGCTCTCTTGACCTCAGTAGAAAATAAGTGAAATACCCCCAATAACAATGGAGGTTGCAAGTTAATGATATGCAAAGTAGCTGACAAACCCCTCATTAACGACAAATTTGCAGTCCCTATTGTTGGCCTTCACTTAAGTCTCTAGCAGAGCCTTGTCAAGTGCTCAGCCCTGTGCAACTGCATCTTCCTCGACAGCACCCCTGCCTGAGGTGTGAATATTGGCCATCAAGGACAAGATTGAAAGATTCACAAGGACGTGCAGCCCACCAGTGTTGTCTTTGGAGAAATAAATAGTAAAGTGATCTGATGAAAATGCCCATGTCTGTGCTGCTGCAGGGCTGGTGGGGAGAGGAGTTTGAAAATCTTGGGTTAGCAGCTTTTATGCTTGAAATCCAAACTTTGATTTTTGGGAAAAGTGACAGCCCTAATAGGTAGGTGTATCCTGTGGAGTAAATAGCATTTTGGGTAGTCAGGAAAAAACGAACACCCAAAATCTTCACAGATTGACGGAAGGTTTTATGTCAAATTGGCAGCAAATGCAGCACTCCATAATCATTAACCACCTATTATGACTCTCTCTCTTTGTAACCCTCACAGTGGGCAGTGTTTAATAGAGATCAGAGCTATCATAATCCTGGACGAGCAAGACATGAAAGTCGATTAAATAAACTGACACTGACAATAAAAGGCCAATAAATCCAGTACAGATATAGTCCTCTGTAACCGCTCCTCCACCTCTTATTGATTAGCTGTTTGACTGTTCAGTTCTAAGTATTAGAGGATTAACTTATCTCACTATTGATTCCTGTTGTCACTCAAGAGCTCATTTCCAATAATTCAAACACTTTAAAGTCTTAACTTCTTCCTCAGTGATAAATCTTCAGCATGTATATAAATGTCTAAACCACTCAGGGTTTGACATGATACATGAGGCATTCT
Organism: Scarus forsteni; assembly: GCA_036419115.1. Taxonomy (NCBI): domain Eukaryota; kingdom Metazoa; phylum Chordata; class Actinopteri; order Labriformes; family Labridae; genus Scarus; species Scarus forsteni. Next base: position 22,006,018 of record JAZDUH010000451.1, on the reverse strand, counting down.
CATTCAGAATTAAACGCATGCCTTTAGGCTTTGTTTTTCTTCTCTAACACAAGGAGGTCACACCTGGATCTTCACTAATACAGCAACAGCCAGGAGCATTTATGTATGAAAGGAGGTAAGAGAGGAAGAAAGGAAAGAAGGAAGGGTGAGGGGAAACAAATCTCTAATCCCGACCTGTTTTTTTCATGAGTGAAAAATATAACCAACAATATGTTAAATGCCTTTATTAACATAAAGATGACCACTGCAAAATAGATCTTTAATGACAAATGTGTTTGCTTTTTACCAACCAAATAAAACTCAAACGATTTCGTTAAGCTGCGATATATTAACAATTCACAGTATGTCAGCTGTTTTTATGAGAAATATGTTTGTTTGACAGAAAATATAAAATAAGTTCCATTTATTGTAAGAATGTGTTTTGTACTTTCGACAAATAATACAAAAGTAAAGAACGTGATAATACTGTAGACATATTCGGAGTATCTGCCAAGGCATTTCAGACATTGTTGGGTGAGTTGTTGTCCAAAAAAAGGAACTGCCCGATCTCACACTGTTAACCAGTCCTCTAAAATAAATCTGGACCTGCATCTGGTTTTGTATCACCACCAGAATCTTATCACTTCCTCCTTGTAACCATGACCAGCCTTCCTTGAACATGATATGAAAGTCACTTGAGAACTTATTGTTACTAGCAAAATTGTGGAAAACTTTTCTCTCGCAATGTTAAGAAATCTCTTAACGAATTCCTGTATCAGTACCTGGATTCAGTTCACTAACAAAATTGTATCATATCTTCCTCGGGCAATGAGTAACATTTCCTGAAAATGTACTCAAAATCTGTTCCCAACCTTTAGAGTAAACAGGTTCAAAATTTGGCAACCTAACAAATGCTGGAAAAACCATGACATCCTTGGCTCAGGTTAGCAGAGTGTAGAGATTTAGCCAGAATTAAGACTACAGTCTTCAAACCAGGTTGTCCCAGAGGGTGACACCTTTAGGTTCAGGTACATTCTCTTATTTGGTAGGTGCTGCAACATAGACGACTTATGGTGCATTCCATTTACCTGGAAACTTGGACTTTAGAACTGGGAATCCCCTCACATCCCAATTAAATGTTCTAGTTACAAGCAGATAAACCATCAATCAATCAATCAATCAATCAATCAATCAATCAATCTTTATTTGTATAGCGCCAATTCATAATGTGTTATCTCAAGACACTTTACAATAGAGCACAAAGCTTTTCATTTTATGGATACACATAAATGCATAGATACGTATAAAATACACACACACACACACACATATATATATATATATATACATACACACACACACACACACATATATATATATATATATATATATATATATATATATATATATATATATATATATATATATATATATATATATATATATATATACATCCAACATGAATGAATCCATAACCTAAAGGTACCTGGAGATAGCCCAACCCCTGAGCAGAATTTAACCTAATAGAGAGCGTTCCGAGTGACGTGTCTAATTTGCAACTCCAACACTTTGACCTATGAGATCAAATGGAAAGCACCATGAAAGCACTTGCTTTTATTATTTAGGGATGATATATATTTTTAAGGTAACCTGGAATTTTTGCCCCATATGGTGTACCACCTGAACCTAAAGGTGCCCCTTGCTGGAGTACTTAGTGTGTGCAGCTTCTTAATATGGCATTTCGAATAATTGTTGTCTGTAAAAAAAATTACCTACAGAGATAATATTCCACTGCAAGTTAAAAAAAACTCATTTAAGGTGGATCAAGGTTTACAGTTTTTGTGATTCGTTTAATCTATCAAAAGTTAACATGAATGACACACAATATGTGAATTAAACAGTTTTATTTTATTAAGTTTGAAGAAAGAAAACATTGCTACTGTAAAGTTGATATCTTAACTTAAAGTAGAAAAATGTTTTGAGGTTTCTTAAGCCACAACTTAACCAAACTTTGAAGGGCTAAATTGACCAAAGTCTGGCTTTTACTGATAAATATTTCATTTTAGGACTAATACGAAATCCAACAAACTGGCCAAAATGAACACCCGGCTAAACAAAACAAGCTTAACATACTCAGATCAGATCAGTGGAGAGTAAAACCTTTTTTTTCCACTTGAATTGTTCAGAGCATGTCAGAGTGATGCTCCAGATGCTAACTGAGTCTGACAGGCAGAGTCGCTTTTGGCATTGTTTTTTAATGGAATGAAACCAAGCAGTACTCAGTGTACACAATCACATATAGGCTATTGCCCCTAACACAACCACAGCATTCCTCTTTAAATATTTCTGTTTTTGCAGATACAGAGTGAAGAGAGATACAAGAAGGAGATGAGGAGGAGGGAGAGGTGGTTTAAAAATGTTGAGGCTTCAAGTTTTCAAGGGATGGGATGAGCCAATCATGAGAGTGACCTAGATTTCAGTAACCTGTACGTGTTGTACTGTGAGGGGAGAGGGACTTATTAGATTGGATTCTCTTTAATTGATTTAAAAAGCTGACACATTAAAAGTTTAGGTAAAGTACTCTAGTTTGAATCTGCACTTTAAGTTAAAATTTAGAGGAAAATAAGGGCGGCTGTTGGCAGGTTCAGACTCTTTTCGAAGTACTGAAGCCCTACTGATTTTGTTACCCACCAGATTTTTAAAATTTGACACAGTTATAAGACATTGTTACTTTATGGTGCATTTATTAAGTACTATTATTATATAATTTATTATGTTTTTAGCCAACTTACTCCTCTGTTCACATATTACAAATGGATACAGGGGAACCTAAATAATTTACTCAACACAAGCAGACGCTCTGCTGAAAGTCATGGATTTTTTAACTTTGCTGAAATGATATTAAAAAGCAGCAGTTCTGCAGGTAATTGCTTAAACAGCTAAGTATTGGTATCTACAGAGATGAAAATGACTACAGATGTTTACAGCTGATATTATCACTTAATTTATTTCCATTAAGTTTAGCAAATTAAAAAAAAGCTGCATGTTAATATAAAACTGCAAGTAAAAGCTGCCAATTAAGGTGGAGTTTGTATTAACAGATTAGTAAATCAGTCTTTCTAGCTCTTATTAAGCAGGCTGGCTCTGTTAAAAAGATATATTTGCATGTAACAGTTAAGCAAATTAAAAAAAATGCTACATGTTAATATAAAACTGCAAGTAAAAGCTGCCAATTAAGGTGGAGTTTGTATAATCAGGTTTAAATCAGTCTTTGTAGCTCTTATTAACCAGGCTGGCTCTGTTAAAAAGATACATTTGCATGTAACAGCTACCCCCCCCCCCCCCCCCAACTTATATCACTATTTTAATATCTGCCAAAATATGTTTTAAAATATCAAAATTTCAGATATTGACAAAAGTCCAATATCTTGCAAACCTAGAAATGATTGTGTCAGTACTTAAAGTACATTAATATTCACATATAGCTAGCTTTAGTAATACAAAGAAACACGATCAGTCTGTTAAAATACTATATTGTGTGAGAGATACTTTGCATGAGTGCAAAAACCTCTGGTATAAATATATTGGTAGAAAGATTTAGCTCTGATCTGAATTCTCCATGGAATTGAACCGTTACTGACTACAAATGAAAGCTAACAAGAAAATAATCATATCTTAACAGTTGTTGTCATAAAACAAGCTTACTTCATTAGCCATTTTCTTTCAAGTATTTTGTGGTGAAAACTCATAGTGCTTATTGTCACTATCACTGTCATCAATAAAGTCCTATATATAGAGAAAATAATTGGTAAATTTGGTATTATACTGAAAGGAATACACTTTCAAAAACAACCTTCCAAATATTCTGTGGTGTCCTCTTAGTATTGGTAACATGAAGAAAAAATCTCTTGCATATTACTAGACAGAGAAAACTGACTTCTTAAATCTCTGGAGGAGTAAGCATTTGATGTACAAATCTAAAAAGTGCCTTTGATTTAACATCTTCCTGCTGAAGAGTTATTAACAGTATCATTACTACGAGCATGCATGAGGATAAACTCCCAGGGGATTTAATGATAGTACACACTTCATGAAAAACACTCTCTGTTAGTGTCTTGCAAAGCAAAAAAAGCAAAAGCAAGACTGACTTTAAGGGCCTTTTAATATTAATGTCAACAATTCATTCAAGGAAGTTGAACTTCTGAGCAAATGCAAAATAACTAGAGAATATCATGACATATTTAATAAGTGAGAATTAACCAAGTTTCAGTTGTTCGATGATGACTTTAATGTTTAAGTCCTGGATGGGAAGTAGCTTGCAGACTTACCTTGCAAAGCATCAGGAATAACATAGCATTGGACATGCTGGAGGGGGATGCCTTTCCGTAGTGCACAGACATCCCTGGCAACTAAGGTGAAAGTAGACCCCTCTCATCCTTTGGCTGTGGAGGGGCACAGGATCCAGAGAGGGCTGGCTTGTCTTTCGGGCAGTCCAATTTCAGGGCTCTCTGTTGATATCGTACCCTGCAGCGCTCCAGGGTCCACTCGCAGAATTTCATCTCACTCTTAGCCAAGTTTCTCCTTCTGCCTTCACTTTCTCATCCTCAGCCTTGTGAGAGCTGAAACATGTGCTGCCCACCTCCTCTCAACTCGGCTCTTCCTCTTCTTTTTTCTCCTGTCTGCTTTGTTTGCCTCCCCACCTCTGTTTCTTCTTCCTCTTGTCTTCTCGTCTGTGTGGAAGACTGATGTCAAGTTGGAGAATGGAGTCAGTTGATGGGCAGATGGGGGTGGGACTGTAGCAAAGCTCTTTCATTTGTGCATATCCATCCTTTTTAGGTCTTTTTTCATCCACAGAGCTTAACAAGAAAGAGATTCAAGTCGTGCTTCTCCTGACAAAACACTAACAACAGCAATATGAGAGGCTAATTTTCTCCATTTGTCCAGCTTCACTATTTTTCCTCTAAGATATGAAAACTAAAAAAAGAAGTGCCTAAGTGGTGGTAGCCCCTGTTTGCTCTACATGATCTACAACTTGACATACCTTTCCTGCGCTTCAGTGGCTGAGTGAGTTTCTCTAACCAACTGAGCAGATGTAAAGGCTGGACAGCTATAAGAGAGAGAGAGGGGGAGAGAGAGAGTAAGGGGGCACTCTGAAGGTACCCGCCGCCTCACACTCGCGCTGTCGTGGTTGCTTTCACTCCACAGGAAAGAGGTATCCCCTTCTCCCTCTCCCCAGCGCATGTTAATGCAGCCATGGTTGCCTGGTAACCGACTCAGGGGAGTCACACGGAGCCTGGCGACAAGAAGCATTTGTGACAGAGGCCAGGATGAGGGGCGAGGGTCTCCTCTTTCGTTTTTTGAGAGGATTTTTGTGTGCACATGTGAAAAATATGCCACTGGCCAGATGACAGCCTGTGTAGGCAGGTCAGTATGTGAGTGTGAGTGTGAGAGAGAGAGAGAGAGAGAGACACTGTGTGATCTGTTTTGTTTTTGTGCCGTTGTGTCTGCTTCTGTCAAGCTGGTGGGAGTTTATATGGTAATGGGGGTAATAAAAGTGTAAAATGCACCAAAGTATGATTTTGTCTTTGTGTGTTTTTGGGGTTGCAGTTATCATATTTAGCCATGAGAAAGCACGGTCCTCTAAAACAACAAAAAGCTTAAGGATCTCCAAAGTGACAAAAACAAGAACCTGTGTGTTTACATTTCTTTGAAAAGGGTAAACAAATGTGCAGATTTATTAATGAATGATAAAAAAAAAAATTCTGGTGGCAAAAGCATGGATACACAAAGTTGGATCAAATAAAATCAAACAGCTGTGATTTGCTTGCTTCAAATTTGAAATCAGAGAGTTAGAGGGAATTTCTAGTGGAAAAAGAGCCATGTGTAAGGTTTAAACCAAGGAATGCCTGTTTTGAGGACTACAGTCCCTGTAGAAACACTTAGAATGTCTTTTTGTGAATTAAAACTATTATTTTCAGGAAACATAAATAATCAATGTCTCAAAATTGTTTAAGGCTTTAGTCTCTACCAGGATTGCACTGTCCTCACAAGTACTCAAAAACTTAAGGGACTCACAAGTTCAAGAAACAAGAACCTGTGTGTTAAACACAGTTGAATTCAATTGTCAGCAACTTATTTGTTTCTAAGGGCTCTAATTTCGTAGACCAGGTGCAGATGCAGGCGCACCTGCCATGCGCCGGCCTTCGCCTCGCGGACAAGGTGTGACCAGTGCACTTTGCAAGTTTCCTGCAGCTCCAAGAGAGGTGCACTCCGGGAGCAGAGAGGCACATCCATGCCTCCGTCCCTGCCCCTCAGCACAAGTGGCAGAGAGGGAGGACAAAAGGCGTGAGTGGGTTTAACACAGCCGAGAGTTGTCTTCACCAATCAAATGACCGCCTCTCCTTGCCTTTAAATGCTCTGCGGCCGAGGCGCATGCGTCTGATTGGTCTGAATGATCTCCGCCACCGCGGAAAAAGTGTGCTGGAAAGACCCGGTAGTGGAGACGGTCAGAGCCGCTGTCACTTCAGCAGGAGAATGGACAGCGGGGCGCGCATCAGAGGCCACGAAGCGCGTCACCGTGGGCCAGCTCCCGGGACAGATGTAATCTGTTCCTTTGTCATTAATAGGAGTAAAAAATTAAGAGACAGTTACACAGCAGCTGGCTTATCCATTCATAATGCTGTTTTCACCTGCACTCCTGGTTTGTCATTGCCAAATAGCAGAGCCTTTAGTGATATACTGTATACTCTCCCGGTGTCTCCGCCTCATCCTCCTTACAATAATGTACTCCATCTTTTTAGATCACGTTAAAAATAAAGACTAAAATAGAGGAATATGGAAAATCACAGGTAAATCCTGAGTGACATACATTTATTTTCTCTCCTTTTTCTTCGTCTTTTTTCTCCCTCTTTTCTTTGAATTAAATGAAATGAGAGAAGCCAGATATATACTCAGTATCAGATGTTAAAGCTGTTTATTGTTGACTTGTAAGATGTGCATCAAACTTCCAGCTGCCATCAGGTTAAGTTTCCATTATGACAAACGGCTTTAATCCTACATCAGATGTGATGAGAAATTAATATAGATACAAATGTATATGCTGGTTCAGACCGTTACATTAAATAGTGATTGATGTGACTGCTTATTGCATTAAAATGTGCCTGACACTCTGGAAACCTGCCTCTGAGGCTTTGTTGACGTGTGCGCACATGTGCGCCTGTCACCAAATTACAGCTGCAGAGGGTGCGCTTCGCCCTGTGCCTAGAATAGACCAGGTTGGAGATGGCAAGCTTTCAGCGCACCTTCCGCACGTTTTTTTGGCACAAAATTGTCACTGCGCCAACATGAATCTGCCTACACCTCCCCCTGGTGCGCCGTCACACCCATCCCTGCACAGACGGTCTACCAAATTGTCAAATTGGCAGCGCATGGCAGTGCGCCAGACGAAATTAACATTGCGCGGGGTGCGCCAGGCTTGTGCCCCCTGCACTGCGCCACGAAATTAGGGCCCTAAGAGTTAAAACCCACACAATTCTTCAAGATATTTGCCTTAGCAAAAGTGAAAAAACTGTTATGGAAAAAAACAGAGGTAGACTTTGGGAAAAGTGACTTCTCTCACTGTTTGTTTGCTTACACGTGACACATAACTAACTTGAATATATACATGTAGCTTTATTCATTGAAAAATGTGCTACACAAGAAAGTAAACAATAATAGCATTTGGACATTGAAGGGACATGTCTGAATTTTATGGCTGTTTGTCTTTACAGCTTTGTATTTCAAAACAAACTGTGGTAACCTTTACAGCAAACTATCAAAACACTCTTGAATGTTTTGTTAGACATCGTGTCCACTGAGGCTATGTTAAAAGTAGACTTTGCAAATGTATGCATGTTCTGTGAACCTCTAGCACACAGCACAAACTATCTTCGTGGATTAAATTTGAATAACTTCTTGGATATTTTACTTTGCTATCCACCAGGAAAAACTGTCTTGGAGTCCCTTATCCCATCCCATCCTCTCTTACTGATCATTTTCACCTCAGCCAGCGGGAAGGACACAGCTTTGTGTTTGAACTCCAGCAGAAGGACTTATCCTTCTGTCTCTGAAAGGGAGTGACTCACCCAGACCATGCTGCCCATACTCATTTAGAGAGAAAAGCAGTGTCATTACTTGAATATTTATGGTTGTTCATCAATTCACACGTGGGCCTTTGGCTTTCTGCAAGGAATATATCTTTCCAGTAAAAAGGACAGCATAAATGCAGCATATTAATGAACGTTGTTTTGACTTCTGGGGTCTGAAGTTGCTTGTGTTTATATAACCATGGACAGAGACAATGATATTGCTCTCTGGGTTTTTCTTTTGGCATTTTCCATTTGACTGCTTCTTGAAGAAATTAAAAACATTTTGAAAAAGTTGTGTCGTGTGTCACATTTGGATGCAGAGTAAACAGCCAGAGGTTTATATTCCAGCAATGCTGCTGAAAGGCTGCAATCTGAGGTTTTTGAATTAAATAAAACACTCTGGAAACAGTTTTTTTCTTTGAACAATATTTCATTATGTGGATGGGTTTGCTGCTAATGGAAAATGTTTTGAATGTGAAACAGATGCCAACCATTCAGTTTAGGTTTGATGTTGCTTTGCGCATGAAATGACCTGGAATGGACAGCAATAAAAATGGAAATGTAAAGGAAGCCTTCCCTTCAAACTGGGAGCACCAGTGTGCATAATTTTATAGCTGACTTTCCATCCCTTTCCCTCAAGATTAACTAACCTGGACTGTCTCTGCCTGCACCAGCATTTATAACAATTAATCAAGTTGTCCATTGAATTTGTTCTTGTTCCCACAACCTCATCACAGTGTTTTCTCTGCTGCATGTTGATCATCCTTTGGCCCCTCTAACATCAGTCTGAGAACAGCCCCGGCCTATTTCACTCATAGATTGTAATTAAGAGAAGAGGGTCTTAACTTCTTTCAAACTCTGAAGAGTTTACCATCTTCTTCTTGCTGCACTTGTATCATTAAAGCTTAACCAATCAGTATTTTCAAGAGAACAATAGATTTGGTGAAAATGTGCACTTAAAAGGAGGGAAAAAATCACAGAATTCTTACATATAGCTAATGCCATGAGCATTAACAGCTTCATTTTGGTCCTGTACTTTCAGTTTTTACCCACCTTAATGACAAAGGTAAAAAAAACAGGTTAATGTTAAGGTTGTTTGTAGTCAAGTTCACCTCTGTCCAATAGTTTTCTTAAGGAGTTCTGTCGAAGTTTGCACAAATACTCTGATAAGGGATGGGAATTGATCTGAGTTTATTGGTAATTATTCCGTTTAAAATCTGCTTACTGGTTTGAATCTTTGTTATCATTGAAATACAAATTTTGTAGACTTTAGGGGACAACAAAGCAACATAAATCTGGAAACAAGCTACTCTTCCGTTAACCAGCCTTCTAATTTCAGTACACCTTTGGACTTTTGGCTCACAGTGCATCTAGGCTGTAACTGTAGAGAATTATCAGACCAATTATATATCATGTTGGCATATTTTGACCATGGCTTTGAACATGCATGAGCATAGGTACACAAAACACACCTCTTTCAACATTGCAAGTGCCAATGAAGTGTACCATGAGCATGACACAGAGCATTCAAAAACTTTCAAATGCCTGGACTTTAGGGTTAAAACATGCCTGGCCATGTTACATTCATCTTAATAGGAGTGGGTTCTTCGAAATTATGCATGCAAGAAATACTAATACTGTTGTCAAACGAGCCCTGCCCCATCATAGCTGTACATTGACTTTGCATGTAGAGTGATCGCCGAGGTAATAGAAGTAGCGTCCGGCGTGAACGCACCTTTAAAATAGTCACCACGTATTTCCAGTGATCCAGCTTGGAGTCGCAATGCTAGCTCTCTTTGCAGACAAGTTGAAGTGCAGGCAGTAGACACTGACTGATAAAAAAGCCTGGTGATTCTGCATGGTGCACGGCACCTAGTAAATGCTACACAGGCAGAACATGTGAAAATTGGTGGTTAGGGAGCTTTCCTACTGTCCTTGCAAACCTTGGACCTTTTACTCACTTTATCAAAAGAAGGTTTGGTCCACTTTTTTGTTCCATCTGGGCCTCGCGAAGTACCCTGTCCTGCATGTGCTTCTGCTTTTTATTCACCTGTTCCATGATGTTGTCAACAGCCCACTTGAGCACTTGCAAGGAATTTTTTTCACAAATGTTTGCAGAGATTTTCCAGATTTTATGTGTATATGCTTAAAAACATCCAGAATTCTGCTGCAGTCAGTGAGAGCAAATAAGATACAATGTCAGTGCACCGCATGCACTGAGGCTGTCATCATTTTGGCAGGCAGCATTAGTTCAAATCCAGCATGTGGCATCTGCTCTGCATGTCATTGCCCTCCCCCTCCATAGTTTCTGACCGTCCACTATCCAACTGGAATCAGACATAAAAGCTTAAAAAGACAAAAAAAAACTTTAAAAGAATAAAACTGAAAATTAAATTCTTTATATCTTGACTTTTGGTAATATTTCACCATCCAAAAAAGTTGTGGTAGTTTGCTGTGCCATCCCCTTTGGGCAAGATATGATTGTAGTTTAACCTTGTGAGCATGACTTAGTTTTAGTGTTCCTGCAGTAAAAAGAGGAGGTCTAGCAGTAAAATTGGCAGAGGGTATTACTGAAATATCTTTCACATGAAGTAAGCTTAAAACCGCTGAGAGGGTGTTGGATTTCACGCTGTGAAAGCCTTGGGTGTGCTTTAATTATTTTCACAGGGTTAGTTACTCTAGCACACTTTTCATGAGGTAATTCTAAGGACACAAAGGCCCTCTCCCAAATTGGGGTGAGAGAATTTCACACACAAATCCAAGGTATTAGTATTTTGTTTGAGATTCAAGGGTAAAGCTAATGAAATTGGAGGGTTTAGCAGTCTAGATTAGTGGAGAAGTAATCGGCAATTAATGATCTCGCTTTTCTCCTTCACATCTCCTCTTTTCTCTGTGTTTGCATTCGCTCGTCTAACCTGTGCTGTTCTAATTTGTCCTTCAGAGAACACGGCTCAATAATGCCACCTCATTAATTATTGAGGAGCCAGAAAAGTTGTGCCTTACACCGACAAAGTTTATCACAAACACTGTGCTCGACACTCTGGATGCTGGCCAACTTCGAGGCCCCTGAAGTTCTGTTGATTTCTGAAGAAACGTATGAGAAAGTTTTGTCCACGAACCTTTTGTATCGGCGTCAGGAACCTTGAAGAAACATCAAACGCCAGCTGCTGGCCAGCCTTAAAAGAAAGCTGTCTCGAAATCTTCACAACACTTCGATCTTCATGCTGCTTTTTTGTTTTTTTTTCTTGTACAGACAAACAGACATGGGTGAAAGTTAAATGAAGGCCAATGTGAGGTTGTGTGAGGGTAAAGAGTACGGCAGTGTCATGGCCACCATTAATCCTAATTAGTGGGAAACATGACAGCAGCATATGGGTGTCCTCGAGTTGGGGAGCCAGACAAGACGACTGCACTCTGAATTCTCTTCATCTCACTAATACATTTGCCAGGACAAGGGAAATACGAACTTAACTTCAAAAGACGTTTTCTTCCTTGATTTGCTCTAGGTAAGATGGATGGGTAATGGGCACGGACCAGACAATGTAAAGGCATTCCTGTTGATCTTGTTGTAACTTGACCCTGATAACCTAAAAATGGACCTGTGTGCAGCCTAAACGATGTAAAATACCCTCAAATCCTTCAAGACTAATTTGAAAAATTGGTAGTAGGTTTGTTTGTGTGTGTTTTGTAGCTCAAGCAAGGCAGTGAAAACATGAAAAAATGCTTGACCTACAGAAATCTCAGAAATAGTAATAGTAATGCTTTTAGGCATGATTGTGCAGAGCCTGCAGCAAGCCAACCTCAGACTTGACTTCTTATTGGCATTTTCATTAGATTTTTTCATTGTGGAGCTTTGTAATCAAATAAGAAACTATATGTTCATTGGAAGTCAGAGGTGACCCTGAGTTTAAGACTTGAGCTGTCTTACATGTGGTTTTGTATTGAAAAGAAAATTCTGAATTACTCATAAAATAATGAAAATAAATTAGTGCACATAGTTTCATGTAGAATGTCTTGTGTTTTTTCCTTATATGTCTGTTTTTTTTAGATCACAGGAGTACAGGACAAACAGAACAAGCCATGAGCTTCAAGCATCTACCTTTTTATAGTACTGACAATTTTGTGTTAAATGATTTGATTATATGTTTGCCTTTAAACATGAATGTAACAGAAATAAAAATATTAACTAATTCAAGTCAGTCATTTATTTGTTAGACAAGGAATATGCTATTTAAAGTGCATGAAAAATGTATGTCAGCCTCAAATAACAGATATAAACTACATTCACCAGGTTTTTCAGTTTATTTCATTAAAAATTTAAATTACATATTGTTATGATGGATGGGGGGGGGGGGTTCAAGGTGCTTGTTTGACGTGTAACTTATTTGTTGGATAAACAAGAAAACAAGAATGTTGGAACTAAACAACCTGTGGCATGAATAATAATATTCCTATCGTAATATTAATTATATTTCAGTTGCATTCCCACAAAAATAATCACACCACCAAATCTCTAAAGAAGTCCTTAAGAGCTCGAACTCAAACAACCATAAAGCTATAGCACGAGAAAGGTTTCTCTTTAAAAACAAATGTTGACTTAATTCATTTTTTAATGATTCTATAGTATATAAATACTTTTTGTTGAACGCTAAAATTATCTTACATTTTTCTAAGTTTTCAACGATAGAAATTCTTAATTTTTATACATGAGGGCCTTTTAGTAGCGATCACATGTTAATAGTTGCCATGAGAACACTTATGAAAGGCCGAATCCTCCCATTCTATTTCTGTGTTTCAGTCATCTTTTGTAACGCATACCTGTGATAGACCTCTGCTACTCTCTGCCTACTGTGCCCTCCGTCATCCAAACTTCCCTTTCATGACCCCTGTCTAAAGCTGAAGGGAGATTGTCCCTCTCCTTTGTCTGTTTTCAAGCAAGGGTGAACATGATACTTTGAGACCGTCGACTTTGACCTGCAACCTTAGACATTAGATGAACTTATGGAGGGGGTTCCCCCACAGGGTGGATATTTGTGCAAAACTTGAGGGAAAAGCCCTCGAAGCATTCTTTACATTTATCTGACAAGCTGCATTCAGTTAAGGGTTTAAAATGACCAGGGCCTAAAAACAACATTTCTTCTCTCTGGCAAGGTGGCTGTTGGATAACAAAAATCCATAGTAGATTTGTTGGATAATCAGGAAATCAAAAAATTGTATTTTTTTTTCTTGTGCATGTTTAATATAATATTCTGTGCCCCAGGGAGTCAAATATTTTGCATTACATTCTTATATCAGAAGTCACAATGGGGGAGTAACCCCCTGGTCTGACTTTGTTTCTGGGAAACTTGATGATTTTCATATCCTAACTTTACCAACTTATGTCATGCATTAAACTGGAATGTGGTGTAATTTCTACTTCCCACGTTTAGGTAATGAGGTAAATGGCACGCACCATTGAGCCACCTCTACTGAAAAAGTTAATCAACACTAAAATCAAAAAATCAAAATCATATCTTCGTTCATCATATTAAAATGTTTTCTAACTCTTTAAAGAGGCTATGAGGAGTTTCTAAGTAATTAAAAAAAAGTCTCCCTTTTATATGCCTGATCGAAACACACACTTTAAGATGAGTTTTATAGCATCAAAATATGTTGTCTATAAATGCTATTCCTTAGCCTGGTGGTCGGGTCAGACAACCGGCTGCAGAACTACGATAATAAGTTTTCCAAAAATTGCTTGTTGTCACACATCAAAAACTACCGCTACGTAACTAGAAAGAGATACATTACCTCGTCGCTTTGCATCCTGTAAGTTGTTGAAGAAAGAAGCTGTAAAGCAACGCAGAGTTCTGAGGAAGGTCCGAGCTGCATTTATTCGCATCACAACAAACACACGCTTTGGCTTGGGTCACGTCTTTGGTGCGTTCCAGTTGTAGTCAGAAGTAGGAATTTCTGGGTTCCGAGTAGGAAACTGCTACTGGAACGTCTCTGAATTTCCTATTGGGAACTCGGTAAAACCTCGCCACCCCCGAGTTGACAATCAAAGATGGATGCCTCCAGTGTGAACAGTTATTTAGCTCCTGTAATTATCAATGTATTTGCACTTCTGACTGGGGTGTGTCGCTCTAGATCAGCTGTATACATAGTATTGTTAGACTTATATTTACTTAAATGATGCCATAGTGATAATCACATTCTTCATGTGATATTTGTGAACAACAACACAGGGCGTGCTAACAACAGCTAACAATAGCCTGGTAGATTGGCATGTTTTTTTCGATTTCAACTGGAACGCCGATAAGTCGGAGATGATGTCACTCCCAGTTCCGAAGTTACTGGAACGCAGCATTACAACAGTCGCCGCGCGTGCTCATGGGCAGTAGAGTCTCTATGTCGCCGGAAATACATTCTCCTCATAGCTCCTTTGAAAATAAAGATTTCTCTTTATTTGCTTTTAAATTTTGAACATGTGACATAACAAACTTCTCAGCTGCACTTTTCATGTTGCCCTGCAATGAGAAACTACGGTTACTGAGAGGGCCACAGAAATGTTTTCATACAGCCAGAAGGACGAAATCAACATATTAACACAATGCTCCAAACTTCGACTCCCTGATGAGCAGAGGAGCAGAGAGAAGCTACACTTACAACAGTTTTAAACACATATTTTTGTGTGACTGTTTAAAATTAGACATCTTGCTGCCATTTGGCACATAACCCTCAAAAATTAACCTGCCAAATAAAAAATCTGCCCATCACTTGCTCTTGGTGGGTGTTAGTTTCAGACCCTGCACAGTAAAGTTTGTGCCTCACATCTTTAAATCAGAGAGGACATTTGAGCAACATCTGAGGAAAATCTTGCAAAGCCTTTCTAAGATATACTGTTCACAAGCAAGTGATGAACATGGAGGATCTCAACCTTGTGGTCTGACCCGTTATCTCAGAAGTTTTATCAGGTCCTCATGAAGCCTATAATCAATCAATCATGGTTGGTGCTGGCATGAAGACATAAACAGTAAAGACAGCTATGAAATCTCAATTATATAAATAACAACTTCCCTTTCTTTACTGTGAAAATGGCTTAAACTTTCACAATAATACAGTCTTCAGAAACACAGAGGCTTCCTCCTGGATGTACACAACACCCCTGTTGTATACATAAAAATAAGATCTCGAACACTCTTGAACTCAGCCCAAATGTGTGACCAATAATCTCTTACATCTGAGGGAGACCTTGTGTTGTATTGTGTGGGTTTGTGTGAGAAAAGAGGGAGCAATGGTGGGAGAGAGGGAGACTTATCTTTGGACAGGATCAGTGCTATTGTTAAAACCTCCTAAATCACCTGCAGGGAGCCGAGCAGAACAGAGCAGCCTGATGCAAAGGCTGTGAGATTTCTTATTTCATTTTTAATACCACGAAGATCGGATCCATGTGAGATTGTGTTGCTGTAATCCCTTGGCTCGATATCCCCCATGTTCAATATGTTAATGTCTCCCGCCGAACGGATCATTCGTCAGAGAGACTTGGCAGATGGGCTTGCAACCGTTTCAAAAAAGACAGATGTGTCAACACGACGCGTTAAAACCTCTGTGTGCTTTTCCACAGCCGACTCACCGTCTATACAACAATCAACACATGTATTTGTGTATTTAAAAAGAACAGAGGAAGCAGCACCAATGAGTTACCCTAGATACTTTATCCAGGCGAATAAAAGATGGTGCACAGCAGAAGATGAGCGCTTTATTGCTGCTACCCAGAAGACTAAACATAAAAGAAGCTTTTGAATGTCTGAATTGCCAGAATCATTCTCAATACATTATTTTTCAGCCAGATAATGATCTATTTCTCAGTTCCTCTGCGCCCTACTTAGCCTACTTATCCAAGTTGGAGGGAAACATAATCATTTGATGTGGAGGATGCTTCTCAGCTTTGCTAATGCTGCTCCGTCCTTGATTATGATCCTTGTTATATAATAGCTTAAGGCCTGTTTTCTTAAGGACAGGGTTTTGTATTGCTTTCCTATATGTGGGATGCTTTATCGAGCCAAAACAATGCTGCACTGTTGTTGACTCTGTGAAGAAAAAAGTCTGTGGAGAGAATCACCTGAATATCAAGTCAATGTTTACAAAAAAATGTTTTTCAAAAAAGCAGCAGGCACAAAAGGCTGTTGTTGTCTCCATTCAGATTCAGACCTCAGCATCTCAATATTGAATAACCCGTGAGCTATTATGATGCTTTTGTATGCAACACA
This sequence comes from Scarus forsteni, assembly GCA_036419115.1. NCBI lineage: Eukaryota > Metazoa > Chordata > Actinopteri > Labriformes > Labridae > Scarus > Scarus forsteni. Next base: position 21,989,661 of record JAZDUH010000451.1, on the reverse strand, counting down.
TGATTTATTACTGCACCTTCTGTTGTACCATCAGGGCCTCAGAAGACGTCGTGCCGATAGAGGAACTCAAACTGCTTTTGTTGCTTTTTTCCCCATCAAGAGGGATTCATTTGCAGGCTGTTTGTTACCTGCAGCTGCTGGGGATGTGGCACTTTGTCATCTTGATACTTCCACCAATTCAATTAGTCATTTATACTCAAAAACACACACAGCAAAGAATTCAGGAAGCTGGTTCAATGCACACATAGCCTCACTTTAATAGTATTGTTGGTGTGTGTATTACGGTGGCCTTGAAGTGCAAAACTCAACATTGAACAAGAAAACACAACAACAAATCACAAATACAAGAGCTCTCTTGAGAGGAGACTGTGGTATTTCCTGTAGACACACGCTCAAAGGTGAGGTGAAACAGTCTGCCACTCACACTGTGTCACACTTAAAGTCCATGTGTGGAACTGGATAAAGTCTGAGCAGACCTACATACATTAGATTTTCATATTATTTCTGAATAGCTAGAGATAGATTTTTTTGTATTGTCATATACACCACTCACAATAAGTTAGGGATATTGTGAGAGACTCAGAAGTTTTTATTCATCATGTGTTTGTTTCAGTTCAGTGATTTTTGGGGATTGGGAGGCAATTGTATTAGGGCAATAGACACACCTCATTTTGTGTTTTCCACATAATGGTCTCAGTGTGTTCAGTGCGCCTTACCGATTGGGGCCAATATAAAAAATTAAAAAAGACAGTACTTCACAATGTGGCATCAATTTCAACATTCTAGGGGTATAAAAAGGTGTTATTGTCAACAAGTCATTCACAGTTAATCATTCAAGCAGCCATAAACACACAACGCCACTTAGTAGACGAGCAGCGCCACCAAGCCATAGCGCGCCTTCAGGTTGGTAGCAGGCAGTCAGATGTTGCTCGGGAACTTGGTGTGTCTCCAAGTGTCATCAGCAGACTTGCAACAAGACACAGAACTACTGGCAGTGTTCGTAACAGACCCAGGAGTGGAGCCCCACATGTGATGGACTGCAATAATGATCAGTACCTAAGAACTGATGCACTCAGACACCGTTAAGCAACTGCCACACAGCTGCAGGCCCGTTTACGAGGAGTGAGGGGTACTAGGGTCTCCAGACAAACCATTCTCCCCTGCTTTGGATTGATTGCAAGACCGTTGGAGTGGGCACAAGACCATGTGACCTGGACAGTGTAGCAGTGGTTTATCGTCTGTTCACTGATGAGTGTCGGGTCACCCTGCACAGAAATGATGGTCATCAGCATTGCCTGAGAAGGCCAGGCGATCAATACGCCAAGGTTATCATGGTCACCAGGGTTCGCTTTGGTGGAGGAGGTGTGCAACAGTCTGGGCAGGCATCACCAGTCAGTGCAAAACAGATTTGGTGATGGTAGATTTCTCATTCACTGCACCTTCTTACCTCAGAGACTCCAAAGAACCCAAAATCATCCCCCAATTCCACCAGCACACACACTACTTTCTGGATGATAATGCTCCACCACATTGTGCCAGAATTGTCACAGCCCAACTTCAGAAAGTCAAGGTGCGTCATATGGTAATGGCCAGCAATGTCCCCTGACCTGAACCCCATAGAGCACGGACGAGAGACTGGATGATCAGACCCCACTCCCATGCGACCTGGCAGAACCGAGGGCAGCACTTATGAAGGAGTGAAAAGCATTGCCTCGGGACAATATCATGTGGCTAGTCAGGAACATGAGGTGTTGCTGTCGAGCTGTCATTGCAGCAAATGGTTGGGGTATCAATATTAAACTTATGAAAATGGTGTTTCTTCTCATTCATTAAAAGTAATATTAAAAAGAACTATGACTTACTTCATCAAAATTCAGAGCACACAGGAAAAGCACACATGTAAATGACTATAGATAGATAGATAGATAGATAGATAGATAGATAGATAGATAGATAGATAGACAGATAGATAGATAGATAGAGATATATATGTACACACACACACATAGCTGCTTGGCGACAGCAAACATCTTCCTCCCTCTCCTCACGGCGCTACCTTCTTCTTCTCTCTTTTCCCACCCCCAAGCCAGCCATGATTAAAGAAACATGATGTCTCCCCACACTGACCAATTAGAGGCAAATGACCAAATTAACACATACTAAAGCAACCATGATAATGTGTCATACCTTGTGAGTGATGTATTTTTTTGAGACAAACTATAGGCAAGCTGTATTTTTAGACAGCCTATTTTGTTCCAACTGTAGGGATTTTGGTTATGTTTTTTTTTACTCTAAATTTCACTTCAAATTCATCCTGGGGTTACACTTGCTTGTTTACATAGGCTGTATGATGGTGAACATCGGCTTGTACTCCCCTCCCTAAATAAAATAAAATAAAATAAAATAAAATATATTTTTTGAATGAAATAAATAAAAACATAACATTTAAACAATCACAACTAAAACATGCAACAAAATTAAAAACCACAACCAAATAAGAGGCAGCAATGCATTAAATACAAGTTAAATAAACAAGTTCTGCCCATTCCCAAACACTCTCTATGGGCTCTTTCCCAGATGGCAGGTGAAGTATAATAAACAGTCCATCTGATGTGTCAAGTTATCTTTGAATGTCATCATATTCATTTTGTTGAAAGAATTTTATTTTTTAGAAATGCAACAACAATAAAAAAACACAACCACAAAACACAAGAAAACACATGACAACATGACAATAGGAACACAATAAACAAAATATCTGGAAAAAATTACATGGAAAAAACTCAGAAATATGTAAAGAACATATTAAAAAATCTAAAACAACAACAAAAGAAAACTGAGTATGAAATTAAGATTAAAAATGTTGTTAAATATTCAACCATAAATCAAAGACACACAATAACAAACAAAACTGGCCATTAAAAAAAAGAAAAACAAATAAACAACACCAGATTAAAAAGACAACCTACAGCAACAAACCTGATATTATTTTAAATAAAAGTTTTCCATTTTTTTTCCAGTCAACTTATTTGTGGTGTTTTTTGGAGTTCTATTTTGGATTTTAATGAGTTGTATTGTAACTGTTGCTGTTTTTAAAATATTGTTGAGTTTTTGTGTTCATTTACTTTTTTTGCTCTTTATCTGTGCTGTTTTATTTTGCTGTTGTGTTTTGGTTTGTCATTTTGCTTTGTTAATTTTTTTTCAAGTAACACTGATTTGTTATATTCCTATTTATTGCTTTGTTTCCGACAGGACTTTGTAATTCCTTTTGTTGTTGTTGTTGTACTTTCTTGTTGTTGGTTTTTGTGTATCCATCTTCTCTTTTATTTGTTGTTGTGGTTTGCTGATGTTTCTAATTTGTTGTGTTTTCTCATTTTGGTTATGTTGTTTTCATAGGTATTGCATTTTTAAATTTTCTGTTGTGCTTTTTTTATTGTTATGTTTTCATTTATTTCTTAGTTGATCTTTTATCATTTGTTTTCACTTTTTTTAATTTGTGGTTGTGTCTTTAATTTGTTGTTGCAATTTTTTATCTGCCATTTTGTTTGGAGTTTGTTGTGGTGCTTTTCAAATTGTGATTTCTTGTTACTATGTTTTGCTCATTAGGATGATATAGTGTGTGCCATATTTCACACGTGTGTTCAAGTCATGCAACATTGCCAGATGTTGTTTACTGTATCCACTGAAGTCTTGGTTGAAGCGTCTTTGTGTAACCAGGCTGACAGGCAGAGATGGCTTCCCAAACTGGCCTGTAGAGCTAACAGTATAATTGAATGTGCTGAATAGTGGGGCTGATTTTCCCCTGCCTTTTTTCCTGGTCTGATGGATGTTGTGTTTTTTGTTTGTGCTACAGAAGTCCAGTGTGTATCCTTAAGACTGCATACAGTCAAAGACATAAAGGAGAATACATTTGAATGCATTTCCATCGGAGGAGAAAGTGTTTAAGTGCTTAACCATTGATGTCAATGTGTTTCAAAATCAGCTCCTCTGTCGACTGTTCGCAGGATAAGAATTAAAGCTGCGTCAAGTGTTTCAGTCGGACGACGGGCAGCTCTCAGAAAACAGGCTTTCATGTGCTCAGGCTGACAGGCTTTTGATGTAGAGTCTTAGATTAGACTCAGAGGATATCCGGCAGCCAGTCCTTAGAGGAAGAGAAATGAGGGGAAACAAAGAGGAAAAGGTGTAAAGTTTAAGATTATACACTTAATGTTTATCTACTGTGTGTAAAGAAACATGTATAGTCATTAAAGATGATCCCACTTTGATCTTAAAACTGATGCCATCTACCAACATATATCAGAGGTACTTTACTACAGCCAATGACAGACTCACACTGACACACAAGTTAAAGCTGAAAGTCTGAAAGCTCTCATCATTATTCTTCATTCTTTCCTGCTTTATTTGGCTCCTCCCTTGTTACCGCCAGGATCTAAACTGATAAAACACATCTGAACATCTCTGAAGCTTCATCCAGAAGGAAAAGATTTGCACACTGCAGCCAAGTTGTCTCCCCATTTCTACAGATGTGGATTCATGGCCTCTTACAAGCCAATTTATCTATGAATTTTAGTTTTTTTTAATATCATAACATGCCGTGCAAGTGTTACTGTTTACAAACTCAAGAATAAGAGTTATTCAACCTTCATGTACTCACCATACTTTATGCTTGCACAGTATGGTCCAGGTTGATCAGAGTTTTCATTGTCAAAAATGGTGTTTGCATAGTGTTGAACCACAGATTTTTGAAGGAAATTTGGACAGCTTATGTAATAAAATGAAAAGGTGGTTAAAGAGTGCAATTTTTAAGTATAACACCACTCACTTTTTAAGAAAACACCAAATGTACCTTAACATAGGACATGAAAACACCACTGCAATAATAACGAAAATACACATTAATGGAGCTGAAAATGGAAAGACTGTCAATTAACTGTTTATCATACAGTGTTTGATTAAAATGTTCATTTTTTCGCCCCATTCATTGGTAATTGGGAGTGAGGGAAAAAAAGTTACATCTTAGACTCTACAGAGTGGAAAGTTTTCTTTTTTATTCAACTTAAATTCAATCCTTGCTTAACAGACACCCTAGACATGATGTAAATGGTCAAACCCACCAGGAAATGGGATCTTGCCACCTTAAGTTCTAGTTAGAGTTAAATATTTACACCAGTGTAAAATCAAAGTGCATAGCATAGCATACTGTGTTAATATTATTGTTATCACAGTGTGCTATTATGCTCCTGTATGAAGTGCTAATTTTAGTTAGAACCTCTTCGTTTCATTCTCTGGTGCATTTTTGCATTCCCAGTGTTTAACCAAGCCATACTTAAGCAGTTGTGTAGCTTCATAAAAGAACCTACATGGCCCAAAAATGCACATTGCAGTATAGAATCACTCTCATGATTCTCCTCTACCTGTGACGTCACCTTTTATTATTGTTTTGATTGTGAGCAGCCTGGCAGGAGCCTTGCACAGCAGCTGCATTTGCATGATTCAATGGGCCCTAATTTCGTGGCGCGGCACAGGGGGCACAGAGCCGGCGCACCCCGTGCAGTGTCAAATTGTGCGCTGCCAATTTGACAATTTGGTGGACTGTCTGCACAGAGATGGGTGTGACAGCGCACCGGGGGAGGTGCCGACATATTCATGTTGGCGCAGTGACAATTTTGTGCCAAAAAACTGTGCAGAAGGTGCACTGAAAGCTCGCAAGCTCCAACCTGGTCTATTCTCGGTGCAGGCGAAAGCGCACCCTCCACAGCTGTAATTTGGTGACAGACGCACATGTGCGCACACGTCAACAAAGCCTCAGAGGCAGGTTTCCAGAGTGTCACGCACATTTTAATGCAAAAAACTATCACAGCAATCGCTATTTAATGTAACCGTCTGAACCAACAAATACATTTGTATCTATATTAATTGTCCCGTCACATCTTATGTTGGATTAAAGCCGTTTGTCATCATGGAAACTTAACCTGACGGCAGCTGGAAGTTTGCCTTATCAGCCTTAACATCCAATACTGAGTATATATCCAGCTTCTTTCATTTCATGAAATTCAAAGAAAAGAGGTAGAAAAAGACAGAGGAAAAAGACAGAGAAAAAAAGAGAAAATAAATGTATGTCACTAAGGATTTACCTGTGATTTCCCATAGTTCTCCGTTTTAGTCTTTATTTTTAACGTGATCTAAAAAGATGGAGTACATTATTGCAAGGAGGATGAGGCGGAGACACTGGGAGAAAATTCAGCATATCACAAAAGGTTCTGCTATTTGGTGATGACAGACCAGGGGTGCAGGTGGATCACAAGCATGATGATTGGATAAGCCAGCTGCTGTGTAACTGTATCTTAATTTTTTACTCCTGTAAATGACAAAGTAACAGATTACATCTGTCCCGGGAGCTGGCCCACATGGTGACGCGCTTCATGGCCTCCGATGCGCACCCCGATGGCCAGTCCATTCTCCTAGTTGCTGAAGTGACAACGGCTCTGACCGTCTCCACTACCAGGTCTTTCCAGCACAATGTTCCCGCGGTGGCAGGGATCATTCAGACCAATCAGACGCTGCGCCTCGGCCGCAGAGCATTTAAAGGCAGTCATTTGATAGGTGAAGACAGCACTCGGCTGTGTTAAACCCATACCTTTTCTCCTCCCTCTCTGGCACTTGCGCCGAGGGGCGGGGCGGAGGCATGTATGCGCCTCTCTGTGCCTGCAGTGCGCCTCTCTTGGCACCGCAGGAAACTTGCAAAGTGCGCTGGATACACCCTCTCGGCGGAGCGCAGACGGGGCGCAGGGCAGGTGCGCCGTGCCTGGTCTACGAAATTACAGCCCAACGTCTGTAATTGGCAGATCCATCTTGCCAAGCTCCAGTCTATAATGACTGTGAACATACCAAAGCAGCATGTTCAAATCAGAGTCCTTTAGAGCAGGAAGAGATGGGAGATATGAGCAAGGAGACTGCAGGAAGCAAATACTCAGACAGAAGTTAACATTGATGCTAACATCTTTAGTAGCAGTTTTATCAGATTACAATGGCATTTCTTTATCAAATGAAAAACACATACCAACTCAAAAACCGTATCCTTAGTCAGGATATTGTCGCTACACTTCTGACATGTTTCAAGGAAAGTTGGTCTTCCAAGTGTCTCACAACCTGTAACACGGTAGCACCTACCTAATAAATAATCTGACTGGTCTGTAGGATTGACAGAACCATAGCCCAATCACCCGATGGATATGCTTCAGAAAGGTTTTGCCCTCTCAAAACACTTTTTGCAGGCTCTTTTCCAGATGGACCAGTGTTATATATTTAACAGTCCATCTGGTGTGCCAGGAAACCCTGGCAGCTTAATTAACATGCTCTGTTTTTAACTCAACCAGAACACAATGAAAAAATAGTTCATTCTCTTTGCCTTCAAAGACTTTCAAATTAACAGCATTTGAGTAGTTAAGGTTGTCACATTCAAATTTAATCATAACCCAATATAATTCAAATCTAAAACTTTCCTTGACTGAAATCTCCTCCAGAATCAAAAAAGTTCCCCCGTAATTAAGCTGTGAAGATATCAGCCCCAGCAGGAAATTACAAATCCAGGCTGACTGCAGATAGCCATCTTATTTCAGTATCTTCATGATAGGCAAAAAGCAGACTCCCCGTTTGCCGTCCGCTCAGTGAAAAGGGCTGATATGGAACATGTCATTTTTGAGATGATAAACTTGTTTAATTCCACTTTGCTTGACACAGCGCTGAGAATATGCATGAGTGAGTATGCATTATTAAAACAGCCTGTTCAGGCAGCTCTAACGCAATAAGCAGAGGACTCCTCCATGTTAATCTTACAGGCGTTTCCCTGCTGCTGACTGTGCGTGTATCCAAAGTTCCAGGCAACATTTGAGGCCTTATTTCATAATCATGTGCAGCGTTTGCATATTTTACCAGAGATCTCAGAATAGGGGGGAATCCTTACACTCACACTCATGTATATCTTATACATCTACATGGATGAAGGTGGAGATTGCTAAAGTGATACATCTATTTTTCATATATATATATAAATGTGGAAAGGGGAGTTGGCTGCCAAAGGGTTACTGCAATTTGGATCTTATGAACCATTTCATAAAGTAAAATGCAGAATTTGAATCTAATGATGCAGCAGTCACTTGGACAAATATGAGATCAGATAAATCCACATATTTTGCAGTATTATGCTAATTTCTAAGCAATCATAATAAGTAAACAGTAACTCCAGCTGACTTTGATAATTGAGATCCATTTTCATGAACATTAGCAACTCCATTAACTACTCCATGAATTTCAAAACATCTGCAGCAGTGTCAGACAGCAAATGCAAATCTGAAATCACACTCCTTTGTCATCTCTCTTTACTGTGTTGATATGTCATCAACATGTTGTAAATGTTTAGACTAGACTAAATACTGTAAATAACAGTACATCTTAAACTTCATAAAACTATAGTAGGAAAATGTTGTGTAATTAGCCTCTGTCGTGATTTTACTTAGTATTCATAAAGAGGGATCTGCAAGGTAATTTTCATGCCTCACAACAAGAAAAATTCTCTTTTGACTCTCCTGTGATGGTTTAATCGAGCCCAGGTCAGATGTGGACTTGTCCATCGGCTGCATCAGTGGTGGGCAAATAGACATAAAAGGTGTAGATGTGTGAGATGAAACTAATGGATAAATTACATAGAGATCCAGAACCCTCATGGTGTAAATGGGTAGATGTGGCATGCAGTGTTAAGTGCTTTGAGTAGTTAGAAAGAGTATGGAAATCACTAAATAAGCTTAAGTCTATTTACTGTTTACCTTTTCCTAGTCAGACAAGGCCTCTCTGTGTGGAGTTTGCTTGTTCTTCTTGTGCATGCATGGGTTTCCCTCCCACAGACCAATAACATATAGGTTAACTGGAGACTCTAAACTCCCAGTAGGTGTGATTTTGTGCGCGAGTGGTTGTCTGTCTTTCTGTGACTGGCTGGAGACCAGTCTAGGTGTACCCTGCCTCTGGACCAGTGCCAGCAGGACTAACCTCCAGCCCAAGGTCAAATGTTCTTATGTTCATTTCATTCTTTGAATGCAATATCCAAATGGGGATTTCAGGAATTTTCTTTATTAAATGATTGAATACACTATGTGTCCTCATAATCCCTTGCTTGTGAAGACGGTGTCTCAAGCCTGATCTTTAAAATTTTAAAATGTTCTCCTTGACTCCAGATAGAGCTGGTAAAAGGTCAAGACCAGTGTGCTTCATGGTCAGCCCTTGCTTATGAACATGTTATCTGCACAACTTCAAGGGATTTTCTACAAGTTTTCCAAAAAATGTCCACTCTGTCAAAAGGATGAATTGATTTGACCCTTGAGGTAATGAGTCTTATTCCTTGTGTTTATCATTTGCTTATCTTAGGCTTGAGAACATGATATCTATTCAGTCTTACAAGGTTTTTTTTACAGTGAATAAATGTCCTATCTGACTCCAGGTCAGTTGAATTTCAGTTGAATTTTGGAGGTCATGTGTTAACTGTCAAGGCCTTTGCATTTTCTAATCCCTTGATTGTAAATTGAAATATTCCAGGAAAGTTTAAAGTTTAATTGTTTTTTTACTTAACAGAGGAGTCAGCTCTCACTCAAGGGTAGCCTGATTAGGTTTTGGAGTTCAAAAGTCAAGATCATTTGGTCTCATAATAGTCTCATTGGTTGGAAAATCTCAAAAATACTTGAATGATTTTTCTCCTAAATATTGAACAAAGGTCGCAAGGATTCATGGAACACATTCTGGGAGTCAAAGTTTGTCATTTTGACCCCAAATCATAAGATTGCATTGAGGATTTTTGTGGCGTTTTGCACAAATGTGCTGTATGTTTGCACCAAGACTCTAAGATAAGTTTTTTGTACATCAGTATGACCCCTTCACAATCCTCTCAGCTAGTTTTGCTGGTTACAGTGTGTTCCAAAGCATCCACCTGTATTAAAAGTATTGTAAAATATTCCTAACACACTACCACATAAATCACCCCCCAACCCTTCTTGACCTATCATGCACTTTCCATGCACTCACAGTCCTTCAAAATCTTATGGATGCATAAAACATTTATGTTATTTTAAAAATGAAGACAAGAGAAGTTCACCGACATCTCTTTACGCTCCCTGGAAACAGATTTACAGACAGAAGTTAGCATGCAGATATAACCCTGAAAAACAGTGTATCTGTATCACTAGAGTCACCCCTTCTAAGATGTTATTTAATTCAGCAAATACTTCAGTAACAGCACTTACAGGAGCCACAGCATAGGCCCTTGTGTGACTTCGGCACAAGTCCAAGGAGCTGAGGGAGGCACATGTCAATAACAGTAAGCCAATAAAACACACCCCTCATTTAAGCTGTGATCTCTATTGATTTGTCTTTCAATTCTCATCCATCAGAGCAGATAAAGAATCTGAGGGAGACACTGTCCGACTGATTCAGTTCCTCGGCTGTTATAGAAGCCTAGAGTGGCTTTTTTTCCCCCAGAAATCTCATTGGTCGGTTAAGATGTTTGTAGACCAAGGAAAACCCTGAAACATTAGGACTGAGTGAAGTGGTTTTGAGCTATTCGTAATAGTTGTAGAGAGAAATAACAAACACAGAACACATAGTAAACATTCTAAAAGAATAATCTGCTATGAACACAGTCTTTAAAACTGTTTTCATACCTGGATTATCATGGAAAGTTGTTGCAATACAAGTGGGCGCTCTGAGCCTGGTACAGTTTATTGGAACAAACAAGAACAGCAATCCACCCCTGATCAGTACAAACTAGAAAGCACTCAGAGAGTGCAAACCTCGGCCATGGTAGCTCACATATTGCTGTTCCATGATGAAGTGACCATCATAAAAGGATTCATGACCCTGGAAACCCAAACCTAGCACTCAGAATCATGTTGATAATGTTATTAATAAGGCAGTTCTAAAGCAAACATGATCATTCAGTAATGGTGGTTACCTGGATCACCACCAAAGCCTAATCATATTTAAGTTGAGTCACTGTCAACATCTCTTCATTTTTTTTTTTTTTAGCAAAATCTGTCTAGTTCTGTCTGTTTTTGTGAAATTTTGTTAACAGACAGACAAACAAAGAAACAAATTACAGGGGCAAAAACATGACCTCCTTCGCTTAGGAAACAACTGTGCCAAGCTCACCTAAAAGAGGTGGTCACGGCCCACTTCCATTCGAACCCTTGAGCAGTGCATTTGCAACGAGGACACATCCTGACCCATTCTTCTTGTCAAGATGATTCTTAATGCCTACAGCTTATAGGGACATCTAAAACTAATCCAGTTGGCCCCCGGGCCAAAATTCGGACACCCCTGGTCTAGACCAACAGCCTGTTCTGAGCAGTGATTAAACAGTTTGTAGTGATGCTATATAATCCAATGACTTTATGGCAAGACACCTGAACATGTCTGGGAACATAAGGCTAACCACAGAGACATGTTCACACCCAACTGTTCGGTGTAGATAAACATGTTTCAGCCAAGTTCAAAGGTTTTGTAAGTGTAATACAGGGTGTTTTCATAGGCACACACGTATGCAAGGGGTTAAAAATCTCTGTAACTTAGTTTTTTAAACTTTGATGAGAATTAGAGTGATGCATAATTAGACCATGGCTATTATAAAAACAACTCAGTGTGGTGTCGTAACTTATCAGGAAAAACAGGACTTGTCTTTATTCCATCTCTTTGACTTTAATTAGATTGATCTGGTGTTCAGCTATGGGTCATACACTTAGCAAAGTGTGCATTGTGCAAAACAGTCAATGGCTTCTGTAATGCCCACAGTAAACAGTAGTGCACAGCACTGCACAGTCAAAGCTGAATTACAATTGTACACAACTTAGGAGGTTTGCACAAACAACCTGTGAGTGAGGATGAAGCAGCCTGGTTTATTGGCAGGACAAAATCCAATGTCTGTAGGGGTTTTTGGACTTCAAATTTAAGTCCTGGGGACAGAAGGGACCTGCACAAACTTGCTGAAAAGGACAAAAATATGAATCCTATGAGACAGTGTCGCCAATATGTTGGGTGTTGCAGATTGGCTTCTTAAGGTCTTATCCGTATCCAAACTGCCCACATCAGCAAAACCTTTCTGAGGTCTTTAAGTAAGACCTTAAATCTGGCCCAAAATGTGATCTAATACTATTTAGTTTGTCATCAGCCTAAATGTAGTGCCCCAGACGGTACAAAAATCCATTATTTAGAGTTGAAGGTTAAAAAAATGTTTATCTTTGTTCGTGGGAAAAGCATGATACTTAACCGTGCTTTGTTGAACATCATTACACCGTGCTGTCTTGCTTTCATCATTGTCTGATGTGTTTATACGCACAGCTAAGATGAGCAAGGGCAGAAATTGTATCTTTGAGTCCATCAGCTCAGTGCATTTTAAAACATGCTCCTGAATGAAGTCAAAACCTTGTCAGACTCTTTCAGTCTGATGATCAAGTCCATTTGAAGCTTTATAGAAGACATGCATCGACCCTGAGGCCCCTTTCTTCTCTCCTTTCTTTTTGTTCTTCTTCTGACACCGTTTCCCTGACTCTCTCGCTTTCTCAGAGGGGAAGGGGTGGGGGGTCAAACAGGGGAGTAAGGGCTGGCATTGGTAGTGACTTGACATGAATTGTAAATGAGTATATAAAAGTGTGGATGTGAGCGTCCATCCACACAGCACTGCTTCAGCCCTTTTTCGCTCCCCACTCTCTCTTTTTTCCTTTTTTGCTTACTTTGATTTAATACTGTCTTGTAAGCACACCTAAATGTTAATAATTCCAGTGCTTGCAGATGCATTTCCAGCGAGCTCTGTGTTTTCTTGCAGACTCAAAAGGCCTTGAACTGTCAGTGTCTTCCCCCTTGAGCACATACAGCATGCCGTATCAACTTCCTGGTTCAGCAACTTTGATAATAATCTGACCTCACCTGTTTGGTTTGACTTGGGGAGTTGTGTTTTTTTTATTTTGTATGCTGTTTTTACACCACTGAAGAAGAGAGAAAGTGTGATCATCGACAAACTCAAGCATCTTGCAAAGTTGTCTGGAGCAACCTTTACCTTGAGGGCAGTCATTTTTTTTCACGAATCACTGCCAGTTAACATTAAAGCTTGCCAAAGATGGCACCTTCTTTTTCATTATGTTCCCCTGATTAAGAGCAGCCACACAAGAACAACACGTTTAAAGGTCATACTGACAAGGTGACAAGCTTGTAATAACTGTGAGCCCCTGCCAAAACAAAAGCCAAATGCTTGAATACTTGATTTATATTTGATGCAAAAATATGTTTTAAACCCACACCTTAGGGCCATATACATTATAACATGTAACTTTCATAAAATAATGATATGGTTGAGTAGGAGGTCGCTATTCTGCCGCTGATTTATTTATTGTGGCATTTCTGAGAATGTGTGTACAGCTGACAGATCTTAAGTAGGTTACCTGTTCTCCTATGCTTAATACAGCCTGAAAGTCCGGGCCACATCTGGCGCTCTTTCAGCCTTTTCTTACTGCCTGCAGGCTGCATTTCCTTCCTCACTGTATATGAACTGCTCTGACAAGGTACTGGAGGTGGAAAATACATTAATCTGCCCTGTCATTTACTACATCTTTGAGCACTTTATTTCTACTTCATCTTCCTGACACGTTATTTTCTTATCTTCAAGATTTAGACTTAGACTTACTTTATTTGTCATTTAGATTTGCAACTTGACAATACATATCAAAATGAAATTATGTTATCTTGTCTTGGACAATACAATGATACAGTATCCTAATATCCTATTTAAATACTGTGCAAATATTAAACTATATAAGAATAAAATTATGCAGGAAAAAACTGGTGATGTTTCAATATGTACAGTTTACTACAGGATAAGCATTTATTTTTTATACTGCACTGCAAAAGTCCAAAAAACCTCATGTCTCTGTAATAACAATACTGAGTAGGTGTGAGTCCTTTTATTGTGAGTTTAGCAGTCTGATAGTTTGTGGGAAGAAGTTGTTCTGCTTCAGAGGCTGTGGAAGATCTTCCCAGAGGCAAGCAGCGAAAAAAGTTCATGGTGGGGGGTGTGAGGGGTCCGTGTTGATATTGTGGGCCCTTGCAGTGTCTCGGATGGAAGGAAGTGAAGTCCCAGTGGTTTTTCTCTGCTGTCCTCACCACCCTCTGCAGGGATTTCAAGTGAAAGGCGCAGCAGGCTCCTGGTTGGTTTGCTCTCTATAGTACCTCTGTAGAAGGTGGTGTGAATTGGAGGGAGGAACGTGTGCTCTCCTCATCCGGTGCAGGAAGTGCATGTGCTGCTGCACTCTCTTTAAAAGAGCTTCAGTGTGATGTGACCAGGTAATCTTGTCTGTTATCTACACCCCCAGGAACTTGGGGCCACTGACTATCTCCATTGCTGTGTTGTTGATGAGGAGTGGTGGATGGCTGGGCTGGCTCCTCCTGAAGTCTACAATTACCCCTTTTCCACTAAGCTGGTTCCAGGGCTGGTGCTAGTGCTGGTGCTAGAGCCGGTTCGCAGTTGGTTCAAGTGCGAACCGGTTAAGAACGGTTTGCTTTTCCACAAACGGGTGCCGACCAGAGGGCTACATCATCACACCGATGTATACGTCTGTATACGTCACGCCAGTTTCCCAAAACAACTAGCGCCAAATTCAATTGCCACAACGAAGATGTAGGACTACGTTGCGGTTCAATTGTTGCCGTTGGCTTTTCGAGCCTTCCTTGGAGAGCAAAAGTTAGCGATCCAGCAAGTTAATGCTGCTCGACGATTATGCAACTAACAGCAATCACGCTTGAGAAGATTGGTAAGAGTGCTTCCGTGTTTTTACTCTGCTTTGGTTGGTCAATAATTCTGCCCCCACCCCCTGATGTAAGCCGTAGCCCCCGACGTAACGTGGTTCTTTCGGCTGGCCCAGCAAAGAGTTGGTGCTTGCCAAGCACCGGTTTTGAGAGCCAGCAACCGGTGCTTAGTCTGTGGAAAACCAAAGAACTGGTGCTAAGTCTGGCTCTAGCTCCGAACCAGCCCTGGAACCAGCTTGGTGGAAAAGGGGTAAATGATTTCCTTGATGCCAACTTCAGGGTCAGGTTTTTGATTCTACACCAGTTCACCAGATGACTAACCTTCTGTCTTTGAGTCAGGTCATGGTCACCCTAGATAAGACCCCTACTATTGTATCCCCTGCATAGTTAACAATGTGGTTAGTAGCTGACCTGTTGCAGCAATTAAGTGTCATCAGGGTGAACAGAATCAGACGCAGGACCCAGACCAGAGGGGAACCGGTGCTCAGGGAGATATAATTCCAATCCTCACAGACTGGGGTCTGTTGGTGAGGAAGTCAAGCAGCCACTTGCAAAAGGGTATTTAACTAGTCCATCTGGGAAAGAACCCATAGGAAGTGTATGAGGGTAGAACCTTTCAAAAGCAAATCCTGCAGGTGATTGGACAATCATTCTGTCAGTCACATTCATTATGGGCCAATCAGATAATATAGTAGGCTGGTGCTACTGTCACAGCATTAAGTACAAAAAGGAATCCACTAAAACTCAAACTTTTATTTAATAAAGAAATTTGGTCAAGATCTGATAAAACTGCTACTGAAGCTGTAAGCATCTGTGCTTATGTCTGTATGTGCAGCCACTTCCTGCTGTCGGGAAGAACTCTGACTGGACCGTCCTGCTTTGGCCTGTGCACAATCCATGCAGACTGAAGCTTGGCAAGATGAATCTACCTGACTTCTAATAATGTCAAGTTGTCACCAAGGCACTGCATGAAAGCAACAATAAATAGTGTGTTGTGATTTTCTTTGTTATTGTTCAGTTTTACGCAAAAGTGCAGTGCAGGGCAATCACCAGAGTCATAACCGAATATATGAACCTAAGTTGACGGAAATATGACAACATAAAAAATTGCAAAAGGGATTGACAACAAAAGCTGAATGATTAATATCATAAGTTGCAGATTATTTTTGACTAATCCACTGGGGAATTTTAAAGCTAAGATGAGATGTAAAGTAAATGTAAAGTAGACAATACAATACAAGTACTACACTGTAAAGTAGTGTTGGTATCTTTTCTAATATTATATATCGTTCTGGTCTCTGCCATCATTTGTACAGACATGAAGCATCCTGAGTAATTCCTGCTTGTAGGTCAGAGTTGCAGCCTCTAATTCACATAGCTGTCACAGTGGACCAATGGTCCTCAATGCAGTCGAGGATTCACCATGGCAACGCTTTGCCTCTCTTACCCCAGCAGGTGCCAAGGAGGCCCCTGGCAGCACTCATTCTCCTACTTCTCCTTAGCACAATGTCTGCCCCAGTGTTTCTGGCCACCACATTGTTTCGGTGATGATTAATTACGGTGCTGATGAAATGTGAAGGCTCTGGAAATGTCACAGAGATGACACGAGGCTGTCAGAGAGGGCCAGCAGGGAGGAGATTATCACACACAGACATCTGGAAGGATACAGAACATCAGCCGATCTGTCTTTTTAAGGAGGGAGCTGCTTCTTGTTAGGTTTTATGTCACATTTTTATTCTATTTTTGTACTCATGTGTGCTCCCTGAGTCTAGATTTCAGTCTGGCATCTTAAATCATCTCTTCACTGATTAAATCAAGCCCAGTTAACAAACAATATCTACACTAAATCAGCTGTAATTACCTTACCATATTCATAAGTTTGATCCTTCTAGATATGTGAAGATCTATTTTTGTTTTTTGCTGTCAGCACACAATGACCTCTCATGCAAATATACTGTAAGGTGGAGATGTCTGCATAATTGTTTAATCCATTTTTTGATGGTTGGTGGGGAAATGTGGGGGATGATATTGCTTGATGAAAAACACAAATGACATACCAAATTTCCCTGATGAATTAGTCCATTTACTGAAATAAATTGAATTGATGCAAAAGATCCCAGAGGAGCAGAAAATTGTTCGGGTATGGATGAAAAACCACTCAAAGCTGCAGCAACTACATGCAGACAGGCTTATTTGTATTACACATAAGGCTTGAAGTGATGTGCTGACAGGCCTTGTTTATCCCACTTAATAAGAGAAGAGCTTTTTTTCCCCTTCCAGCTAAAATGTTTGCTTATTAACCTGGGAGAAAAACAGACACAAATGCAATTATTTCAATGAATAAGTATAATTTCATTTTATTATATTGCAGGATGCATGTATAGAATTTAAAGGGGAAAAGGAAAATTTAGTTTTTCTCGATATAATTCATCAGTTTTATGTATAATTCATAACCTAATGTCTAATTTACATGTACGGGTGTAAGAATTAAAGAGTTGTTGTGAAAATTTTAGTATGTTGACTGTGTTAATATAAACACAAACAGTATACTGCATAATGCACATTGAGCTCAGTTGTGGTTTGATCACTATTAAAAGTCTGACATTTTCATATTACACTGCTGCAACATTTATACAGTTTAAGTATGCAATGCTATCAATAAATTAGCATGGCCACAGATCTGTATTTTCAGTGATACTCTTACTATTGTTGAACTGGATTTACATTTACTTAACAGTTAAGGATTTGTTTACACCTGGAACATTGTGCTGGTGTTAAAATCCACACTGTGTAGTTTGCTGGTGCTCTCTAGCACCTTGCTTTTCCAAATGTGCATCACAGCAACTGAACTCTATGGTAGCCAGAATGTACCTAGAAGCTATGCAAACATGCCACCCAACACTTCAAAATTTCTTTCTCCTAAAAAGCTGCATAGTTCAAACAAAGTGCATTGAATCATTATTGTTAGGCTTTCAAAATTGCCAGGGCAGTGACAGACAGTGGGGTTTGCCATATTTTTGTACTAACATAATTGAAATGCATTTGATTTTGATAAATGTATCTCTCTCTCTCTCTCTGTCTCTAATATATATGTACATATATATATGTATGTATATATATATATATATATATATATATATATTGTGCGGTGTTAGCGAAGCAGTGCAGAACAGTATCATCAGCATAAAGGTGGGTGTTACAGAGTGATAAAACAGGTGCAATCTCATTGATATATATGTTGTAAATAGTACAGGACCCAAAATTGAACCCTGAGAGACCCCTTTGACAGAGTTAAATATGGGGAGTGAGCGTTTCGCATAATAACACACTTTTGCCTGTTTGATAGGTTATCACAAAACCATTTTAAAGACATATCATCAAAGCCAACATCACTTATATAAATAACGATGTATAAATGTATTGTTGTTATTCATTTATTCATTTTCTATCTTGCTGGGATAGGCTCAAGCCCCCTGCGACCCCTTGGGGTCGCAGGGGGCTTGAGCCTATCCCAGTTGTCATCAGGCGAAAGGCAGGGTACACCCTGAACCAGTCGCCAGTCGATCACATGGCCACATAGGGAGACAGACGACCATTCACACTCACATTCATACCTAAGGGCAATTTAGAGTCACCAATTAACCTAATGAGCATGTTTTTGGTCTGTGGGAGGAAGTTGGAATGGCTGGAGAGAACCCATGCATGCATGGGAAGAACATACAAACTTCACACAGAAAGGCCCCTGTCCGACCCTGGAATCGAAACCTGCAATCTTCTTGCTGTGAGGTACATGAACTTCCTGCAGAGCCAACATGAAGCCCTTTTATTATTTTGTATTATTATTATTATTAATATTATTATTATTATTATTATTATTATTATTATTATTATTATTATTATTATTATTATTACTAATGACACTCCCGAAGCAGTTCCTGTCCAACTGAAGACAGAGACTAAGCCTGCACTTCTCAAGAAGTGCTATTTTTGCTCACAGTTCTCTGCTTCCCCTGGGTTAAACACGGCAAAATCTATAAGAAATCACTCCAGAATGATACTGATGCTATTATTTATAATAGTTCTACTTATTTACACAGAACTACTGATAACCCACCAATAAATTTCTTACGAGTAGCTCTGAATCCACTCTCACTCGACTGTCCAGCTTGCCGCCCTCCCCCTCGGGTAATCCTTTACCATAATGTACTGTTTATTAATAGAAAGAATTATTTTGATAGCATGCATACCCAAGGAGCATGGTAGTTTTAATCAAGCCCATCTTTTTCTGTCACCAGCGACAGCTTGGGATATACTAATGTTAAAGGTGATTTTTTTTCTAAAATGTGTGACAGCCCCCAGAGGCCACAGTGCCCTTTAGCATTTGCCTATGTTGCCTAATGGGCCAGCCAGCCCTGAGTTGATAAATGGGATCAAATGGAAACAGCACATCCAAGTTCTATCATAGCATGCAGCAACCATATCAAGTGAACCATCTTTTCAATCATGATGAAGTTGTCATTTCATGGTAATTCTCAGTTAACTTTCAAAGTCACATTCAAGGATCATATTTTCAAGCCCTATATGCTTAAGCCTGTGGGTAAAACAACATCATCAGTATTTATGAATTTCAGTCTTTTTCATGAATTTCCTCCTGTTTGGCAGCAGATCTTCACACATCTATCTCTCGTCTTCATCACTTTGAGGTTGCGAGACATCTGGCGAAGCAGCGGAATGGCTGTGTGAGCAGATGTTAAAACATAATTGAAGTGCATTTGATCTTGAATGATGAGTGTCCATCGGAGCATTTTCTTGTTTGGTGGCCTAACGATGGGGACGCTGTGACAGCACGTTTCCTCATGCCGGTTTTATTTGCAACTTATTCACACACCATTACCAGCTGTATATCACCAATGTCAGCACTGTGAGTCAATTTATTACGTGGAGCAGTGTATTATCCTATCATTGGGATGCATGGAGAACAACATCATTAATCCAAGAACATCAGTAAATATACAACTTGTGTTTCACCTGACAATAAACAAATGTATTCAACCAGTTAGTCATGATGAAAGATGGCAGTAAATTAATCTTGGAGTATTTCCTAATGCCAACACAGGGATAACTTGTTTGCCTCACTTGAAGACACATTTGAACATATACGGTGTTGTGAGGGAGATACTAAATACAGAGACTACAACTACAAGGTGGCAGTTTCACACCCTTGTGGACATCATAAGTACAGTGGTAGGTCAAGAAGAGTGTTTGTAGAAAACATGTGCAAAGGATGAACAGGACGCCTAAAGGTATAAATCTTCTCAGTCATAAATCCATTTGGACGTTCTTAGGTCAGAGTGGACTGTTTCTAGAAAATTAAAGAAAACATTCCTTGAAGCACTGATGATGAATATGAGGCCCAGTTGCCTTATCTAATAACTTCTTCCTGAATTCAATTGGAAATTCTCCCAAAGTTTAAATAAAATTCCTTAAGATTCTCTTAAAATATCATGTTTATATAGAAGGATTCATATGAGACTCAGTGGCCTTGACTTTTTAACTCTGACCTTCAAAATCTAATCAGTTCATCTTTTGATCAAGGTGGTAATTAGAGCAAAGTTTTATCTAATTCATATAAAGAGTTCTTAAAATATCACATTCAAAAGAAATCTACAGCTTTGACCTTTACCTAACCTCCAAAATAAACAGATTTACCCTTTAGTTAAAAAGAACATTTCAGAAAAAGTTGTGTTAAAATCCACATTCTAGTTAATGTAACATCAAAATCACAAGCAACGGGGGGTGAAAGAAAATGTTGTTAAATAAATATCACAATATTTGTCCCAGGACATTGTTTTAATCATATATGGAGCGATATAATTATTTTGTCAGTCAATAATTCATACAGATAGATAGATAGATAGATAGATAGATAGATAGATAGATAGATAGATAGATAGATAGATAGATAGATAGATAGATAGATAGATAGATAGATAGATAGATAGATAGGCAGCACACATTGAGACATATGACCCTCTGTCGATCTGCCTCCTTATTTTTGTTATTTTTTTTCCTTCACTGAAATAAACTGTCAACTTTATTATTGTTGAGGGGACAATGCTAGACAGACAGATAGCCAGACAGACACAGTAATCTAAAGCTACTGTAATACAAGTCCAGGATGAACATGGAGCCCCATGACCTTGACTGTGGATCTATATCCTCAAAGGTAAAATAAACTGATCCTCCAGGAAGCGGTCACATTTGTGCAATTAATAAAAATCCCTTGCAGCTCCCTCGAGATGTCCTGGTTTGAAGCAAGATTTGAACATAGGCCTCCTGAGCCTCAACCTTTATCCTCTGCCATCCAAAATGAAATAATTCTCTCTGAGAGTCGGAGTGGACTTTCATTTACAGTTACAAGAAAACCCCTTGAATTGTTGCGTAGATATAATAATCTCCTGTCCATGATAAAAATGAGATGTTGTGAAGTTTGACCAATGAACTTATACTCAAACTTATTATTAAGTCAGAATGGACATTCATGCTCGATGTGGAGAATATCCCAGAGAGTGATCTGGAGATATTGCAGTTACAAGAATGGCTCTGATAGCACAGATGCATCTACAGACAAATGGATGGATGGTGTGATGGAGCAACAACCAGAAAACACATAATGTTTCAAACCAGCACATAAGCAGAGAATAGCAAAATAAAACTGCCAAACGCTGGAAAGTTTCTCCTCCCTCAAGACATAATGAGCGTGGATTATTGTGCTGTGAGTCAACTTGAAAAAGCTGAACATTTCTAGACATGTATGTGGATCTGTTTGGTAATTGGCTGCACTAATAATGAGGACTGAACTGTTCTGAAGATAGCAAATCTGCAGGCTATGAAATAAGTACCACAATCACCCGCTGCTCTCATCTGAATTCTTTACATGAAATGATAAACAGAAACAGGCATATTTGTTTCAGGTTGTTTTTGCTTTACCAATCCCTCATGTTGCAGCAGCTGATAAATAGGATAAGACCATTCTTTACGATTGTTAAGTGTGCCTACTTCCAGAGCTAATTTAATAAGTCATGTCTCATCTTGTTAGGTGTATGATAGGTTGTTTGTGGCAAATCAGACTTACTTGTAAATTTTCCTGTCCTTCCCACGAGAAGCCCTGTAGGTAAGTTTTAAAGATCTGCATCCACCTTGAATAAATTAAAATGTAAATGTATTATTAATTTAATTATTGAGCATTCTTTAGAAGAATTAAATAAAAAACACTTCACCTCAGGGTCAGTGGCGAGGCAGGCTAATGCTCTAGGTCCCAGGGCAGGCCTTGTGTGAGGTAAAAAAACACAAAATGGCTCAAAATTTTAAATTGTTGCAATACTGTTTGCAAACTGAATGGAATTTTGTTTTAATGAGAGAGACATGTAGAAAACAATGTTTTGGTCTCTCAGTAAAACAAACACAATCTGAGGGAAGACCCATCCTATCAATGTAAACACAGAACAACAAACCTAGACTGATATATTTAATTAATTAGTTGATCTCTGGAGGGACTTTATAAGTCTAAGGTCCCTGGTAGTGGTGGAAAAAAATTGGATGGATGTGTGGACCAAAAAACAGTCTGGATATTTGCCCTCTTAATGTTAAAATGTCACAAAGTATACCGCTTAATAAAGCAAATTCTAAGAGCTTTTTTGAGACAAAATTGTGTGAAATGTTGTTCCATTCAACTCTGCAGTTTTGCAAAGATGTTTATTTGATTGAATTTGATTTTTCAATAATTCAAAATCATATACAACTGTTTTATGACCACAGCAGTAAAATGATGTGGTCTATTTTAAGAAACAACGTGGGCTTAGAATGAGTGTTTCTCCTATTTTAGTTTTTCAGTGTCTCTCTGTTAGTATTCTTCTTAGTGAGTGTCCATTTTAATCATTGCATCTTCAAACCCTCCTCTACATCAAACGCCATGTGAGGGGCAAAGGTCCAATTGTTTCCGACAGATCAGAATGAAGTGGGAGATGATTTGAAGGAGGAATATTCCTGTCTACTGGTAATTTGCGGAACCAGCCCAGTACTGGAAGAAACCCCCTGCCCCATTCGCTTTTGAATTGCACATCTGATTAGGAAGGTTGAGTGCAGAGTGGCAGAGAGGGGAAACATGTTCCCCAAACACAGAGATGATTATACAGACTACCTGTTTCATCTGCTAATGAAAGAGGCGGCAGCAGAATTATTTGCTTCTGAGTGCATGTCTCTTGTAAAAGCAGTAAAGACTGTGCAGTTCCCTCTAAATCACAATCCTCAGTGGCTCTTTGGTACTTTTGGCTTTGTGAGTTTTTTTTTTCATCTTCAAAAGATTACACTTTAATCAAAAATGCCATTTTACAGTTCCTTTTGAATCACCATACAAACACCAGGATCTTCAATTGACTTAACAGAAACAAAACAAACCCTTACCCATCCTTGGGCTTGGTTCAGGCCATGCTGAGGTCAGAGCTAAAGACTCAGAAAGTGTGTAATGAGGATTTTAGCGCCCGTGTGGGCAAAGGGGACACAGCGGTCTGCTGCTCTGGTGGGTTGTGCTCAGGATCAGTGGTCATTAATCTTTCCAGAGAGGCTCTGGTTGCACTTTTTTAGGGGAGAGAAGGATTGCTGACCCGAGTACAGGACGTCTTTCTGGACCCGACACGCAAGGTTTTCTGTGTTTGGATGTCACAGCACTTCTGGTGTGTTGTGTGATGTTTGGACAAGCCTGACTCACCAAAACTTTGTCGGATCATTCCTTTTTTATTGAGTACATCTTCAGTAAAAAAGGATTTAATTGACAAGTAGTGAACCTCTGACTGATGACCAACTAAAATCTACTTGTTTCATTCTTGCCTCAGAGTGAACATTTGTGCAAACCTGTGCTCTTGAGACGTAATGGTCTGAAAGATCGTACTTCAGGCTCAATGACCTTAACCTATGACCACAAAATGAAATCAATTCATCCTTCAGTCAGATTGTACATTTGTATAAATCGCTTAAAGCAATATTGAATTATTCTGTTTACAAGAATCAATCAAATGGATGGACAGTTAAATAGAAATGCAGTTCTTGTACTTCTGCATTGGCTTCATTTCTCAAAGGTTTCAACTTATAACTTGACATCCCTCCACCATCATGATCAGTACCTCTCCAGGAACCCCTATTCAAATCTGACATACCATAGTTGTTAAATTTGCACATTAGTATGTGCATCTTAATCTCAGGTAAACTAGATGAACACTGTCAAAGAATTTCAAAAATAAGAATCTGGGTTTTAATTATAAAGTGGCATAAACAGAATTGGCAATATAGTACTAGCTCAGCTCTATTATTGTGCACACATGATTAATTGAGGTTAAGAAGAGTCAGATAAAAATGAAGACTCCTTCTGTCCATCAAAACAAAAACAATGTTATGATGCATTTTTATGTCATTTTACAGCATTAACAACACCACGTGTTTATCTTCAAAATCCTAACCCGGCTACTCATTTACTATATCTTAAAATTTAATATAAGCTCTGTGAAACATGCAGACAGCCTCTCCATATTCTGACTTTTTGTAAAAACATAATTCTCAAAGTGTTGCTGCTCATATTTTCTGTCTACTCTAACACCTCCATGCTGATTATTCTCCCCTCCAAAGTAAGAAAATTACCAATTTGCCACCTGGAGAGGAGCATGAAGACATACCTACTGCTGTGCGAGATATTTGGAGGGTAACTTCCACTCTCAAAGTGAAGTCATGAAACTTAATGACATACAAGTATGGTTGAACAGTTTAATGAACCTGCACATATAATCCCTGTGTGAATCAGCCACCCACGTGAGACTCTCAGAGAACAGCTAATGTAATGTTATAAAGAAATATAGTCAGCTATTGAGGTAGAGTAGAGCTGTCATTACTAAATAAATGACAGTGTTTTATAGATTTTTAACAGTATGAGAGCCGTGTGGCATGAGGTGTCATATTATGACATGCTCTAGCCAAGTGGGCTTAAAATCCTATGCAATGAAAAAACACAAGAATGTCTTTATAA
Organism: Scarus forsteni; assembly: GCA_036419115.1. NCBI lineage: Eukaryota > Metazoa > Chordata > Actinopteri > Labriformes > Labridae > Scarus > Scarus forsteni. Next base: position 21,964,757 of record JAZDUH010000451.1, on the reverse strand, counting down.
AGAAGAAGCTTTAAACTGCAACATATGAACATAGCTCTAAGTAAGCTCTACCTTTACGAGTCTAATCTATTATCCTTATGGTAGATAGGCATTTTTCATGACATCTGAGGATGCCTCCCCTTCAATCATATTGACCCACAGTGAATAAAGCCTTGGCCCGGAGGACTTGATGTCATCAGACGGTTCCTTTCGATCATTGGGTGTTTCGACCCTAGAATGCAATACCCTCACAATGGTGGGTCTGCAGTGGTGGCCAAGTCACTGCCCATCTCCTCCTCCTGGCTTCCAGCTTACCTCCTCTCTCCAGCTCCAAAACCAGTCAGAGGCTCTTCCTGCTGCCATCTCCCTCTCCTTCCCAGTCACTCCAATGGCTGTGAGCATTCTCCACTGACTCTGCAGGGAATCTTCTGCAACTGACCTCGACCAGAAAGACCTTAGCTGTGTTCGAAATTGTCCACTCATTCACTCACTCACTATCCCCTATGTAGTGTAAATGAAATAGTGGACAACATAGGGAATGACCAAACGACATTTCGGACACTACACTGAAATTTTCTAAACATCGTAGCGTCAGCTGATGAGCCGGTTATTCCTGTGACGGAAGTGGACATAAAGAGCGTAAAGAGCTACGCTACGAACATGTTAAAGATACTTTAACGTTTTTTTACATATATGAATGAAAGCAGCGCCTAACGGCCTTCCTTCTCTTCTTCTTCTATGGAAAAACACGAACCCATTGCATTGTGGTATACGGGAGTACAATATAGGGTACATCGTATGCACACTCACTTTTGCTGTGCATTGTGGGTATTTTGTAGTGCACTATATAGTGAATGAAATTAACTGCTGAGAATTCAAACAACTCTACAAAATGGCGAACACTTTATATAGTGCACTATATCCAGGATAGTGAGCGATTTTGAACACAGCTCTTGTCTTCCTTTGCATGGCGCTCCAGTGATGTCATGCAGCTACAGCATGCTATCAGCGAATGCAACAGATGAGTCAGCTGCCCCCTGATCTTGTGATGGTGCCTGCATGTCTGGCTTGTTCATCCTGGGAGACCCTGTATGTCTTTACAACTCTACACTTTGCAACCTTAAATCCTTCAACCACAGATGACAGAGGAAGGTGGAGCTGCCCTGATCTTTTGTAGAGGCCTATTGCTGTTAAGCTTGGAGCGATTACCAACCACTTTCAGAAGAACTTATTCATCTTCTCCACACCTTGCTCGTCAATGGAACTTCATGTATAGTCAGTAACATGAGACAACAGTCCATGTTGATAGGGTCATGATTTAAATTTACCTTTAAGCCCTGAAATCCTCCTCAGCCATCCCTCCATCTGCTCTGCTGTTCCTGTCAGTAAGTGAGTTGTCAAAACACTTTTGAAGCACTTGATTGGATTTTCCTCTTTAGATAGAATCCCTTCCCCTTGCCCATGCATCTTGTACCTGTTAGTCTATTTAACATTCCTGATCACCATACTTGTTAATTTCTTTGGCTCTGTCATCATTCTTGCCCATGTTGTCATGCTGTCCAGAACAGCTAGCACCTGCCTCACCTTCACATGGGTTGTGGTGTTATCGTAAGGTCGTTCATGTGACCTCTTTTTCAGGTTTGTACGATGCATGACTCAATTTTTGGACCTCAGGCTTCTTTCTCTGCAGCTGTTATTAAGACATTCATTCCCATGACAAAGAGGATGGGAGATATTGTGCAGCCAGTTATGATCCCCATTCCCAGGGTTTACAACTGAGTTGTAAAAAGGGCTGCCTTGAATCGTAGTTTGATTCCACCATATTAGCTGGTGATCATTGCACTGATATGCTGGAGATATAGCAGTGATCTATTCCAGCATGAATGAGGGCTTGAGGGATAGATCCTAGGCATTGGCCAAATCCAGCCAGACAGCAGTCAGGTTGCCTTTGCTAGCCCAGATCATCAGACGGAAAACTCTGGTGTGATCCAGTGACGCCTGGGATTCCATCTTTCTGGATAGCAGTGTTGTAGTATCCATTGTCTGTCACTTACAAGGTCATCGTCTTGGCCAGTACAGAAAGCAGATCTTCCATTCTAAACTTAACAGTGAGATTGTTCTGAATTACTCAGTGGTTAAGGAGTTCTCTTTTTTTGGCACGAAACAGCCCTCAAAAATTAACTGGCTCATTCTTCACTCTGAGGGGTTGTTTGTGCAAATTTTAAGAAAATCAGATAAATTCCTGTTAAGATGACCCCTTCATAAGTAAGAAAGGAAAACATGCCCAATGACCTTGATATCCCAATCAAATCATTAAATGCTTCGACACTTCAGTTCAAATTTTCAAGAAAATGCCCGTGAGTGTTCTTGGAATATTGAATTTTTCAAGGACTGGTAGGCTGTTTTAACCAGAGACATCCAGACAAAAAAGCCTGAAATACATTTCCTTAGAGCCATGACTCTTGCTGGAGCTGTGGCAAAAAGAAATCATTTATCTGTCCAACCCCTTGCAGAGATTCTTTTGGGGTGGGCACAGATTGTAAATGCAGCCCAGACCTCTCCAGCAGGCACGGAGCTGCCTGAGTCTCAGCTTCAAGTCAAGGGCACTTAGTGGCATGATACTAATAGAGGTTGGCACTGACACATAAAAAATACAAACACATTTAGTGAAGAGGGCCTCAAGGATCTCATAGGGCAAAGCTGTAACTCTTTTCAGCACTACAACAGCAGCAGGGCTTTTAAAGAACCATAAATATGAGGTTTTTAAGAGGAGCTGTTCGTCTTTGGGTTTGACATTCCTGCTGCCCTCTAATTTTAAGAGCCAAATGTGCTGAAATTCATGGAAAGCATGAGACAAAATTTCTTTTCTTATGCATACTAATTCTTAAAGCACTCTGTTCAGCCTGGGCTAAAAGAAAAAATATCACATATTTACTCTCATTACTTGCAGAAACTTCCTGTGTTGAATAAGAGTCATGCAAAAGTGCAGTTCTAGTGTCCACTGGAGGCTGACTTTGAAAGCAATGAACTCCTAATGTTAACTTGTGTATTTTTAAAGACAGAAATAACCCTGTTAATAACTTAACACAAAAAATTTATCAATAGTTTATATGTTAATCATTTTACACTGTGCAGGGAGTTATTTGTTTATCATTCTAATGAGAATCATAATGCAGAGACAGAGTATCTGATAGGGCATTTAGCATTGTTAAAGGGCAACTCCGGTTTTTTGACACCTGGACCTTATTTTTAGGTGTGTGCATGCTCATATACTCACTCAGACAAACATCGTGCAGCTCGGAGTCCTTCAGAAGTTATTTAGATCCAACCGATTTAGCCGCACTTAGCGGGGGCCACGGCAAGGGAGCTTCAGCCCGGGACATTATCTCTGCAAAATCGCTCGTCTCTACCACAGCCCGGTTTGTCATTGCAGAGAAATCCTCCAGAGTAGTCAGACATACAGTATATTCCTGGATAGATCTATACGCTTGTCAGCCGGTTTCAAGTCCCACTCTGAGCAGCCAACACACTCCTCTTCTGTTGCTATTGGCGAACACTGTCCACAAGCGCACCACCAGTTCGCATTGAGTCGTGGACGTGCTCCTGTTTGTTGTTCTCGAGCCAGCTGTTCGTCTTTCTCCCTCCGCATTCTTCTTTCATGGAGCTCCTCGTCCGTGTACTCAGACTCAAACCGGTCATCGTAGTCTGACTCTTCGGCATCAGATAAATATTCTGCCATGTTGCTCAGCAATGCCGGCTAAAAGTAAGTCAGCTGTACCTTTGTGTCGCGCAGCTATGACGTCATCAAAAGTTTGTTTACCAGGTCAGCTGACCCACCTGAAGACGGTAGACGAGCTGACTTTATGATAACACTGGCGATGGATGAAAAAATATAGCCGAAATGAGCGATTTTGCAGAGATTATGTCCCGCGCTGAAGCTCCCTTGCCGTGGCCCCTGCTAAGTGCGGCTAAATCGGTTGGGTCTAAATAACTTCTGAAGGACTCCGAGCTGCACGATGTTTGTCTGAGTGAGTATATGAGCATGCACAAACCTGTAAATAAGGTCCAGGTGTCAAAAAAACGGAGTTGCCCTTTAAACTTTATAATTGTACACTGAATGCAATAGTGATTGTGTGGCAGGGCCAAACTGGGGTCTCAGTGACACACTTTTGTGCCTTATACAAATCCTGCCACCATAATTAAGGATTAAAATGTACTAAGCAGTTTTCTTTTGTTTAACTGGTTACCTGTAAGTGCAAATGCTCAGAGTGTTTATGTGCATTTCACCACCTGCCTGTGGTGGGCAGATTCAAACGTAATCTTACACAGTGAATTGCAAGGAAAATACCTTTCAATCCTAGACTTCTGCTCCTCTGCTAGAGCCACAACAATGTAAGGTTCCTGTCTGTCATGCCATGAAACAGACTTTGTGCTCGAGTCGTTTGTCTCACTGGCCCTGTTTACATGGGTGGTTTGCTCAACCTGATTGAAATCGATTGGATCAAGTGAATCTGATTCGATCTGTATACATGAACTTTGAGAAAAGAGATCCACGTTCAATCCGCATTTGCATGGCCCCAGCTGAATCTGATTGTATTGTTTTTTTTACATATGCAGAAGGTCACTCTGCCACTACCTGCAAATGTGTAAGACAAGAAGAGGTGCACTCCCTGCTTCCTGTATACCTTTAGAAAGATGGATCCACGTCGTGTTTCGTTGGGGTTTCTATTAAAAGTTTGTTTCCTCCACCGTCCAGTTCTTCTGTTTGTTCGCCATGTTTGTTTGGGCATGCTCTGCGTACGTCACTATGTGCCTCTTAGGTACTACAGAGCACCTGTGCAGACCGAACAATCCTCTCTATCAACCCAATCCACTCCATTCATCCTTTTACATGAAGCATGGAGCGGATTATCAATCGACGTAGACTACCTATTACAATCCGATCCAAAATACAATCAAAACCGGGTGAATGTGATTGGCTAAGGCGTTTACATGAGACATTTCTGATTTGATTGACCTTTCAATCTGATTGTAAATAGGATCTTTTGACCCATGTAAACAGGGCCACTGTCATGCAGTAGAAAATGACACTTTTACCTGGATAAAGAAAGGATCTGGTCTGTGGTAATTAATATTGTAAAAGCCTCTTAATCTCTCTGCCAAACATAACATGACACATTCTGTCACTGTCCGATTAGTCACAGTGAAAGTTTCTTGACACTCAGACGTAAGGAGTACAAGCACAGAAGAGAAACATAACTTAAGTTATGAAGAGAAACTACATCAGGAGGCCACAACTTAATGACACACACTCTGCAGCTCAAAACTGTCTGCTGTTACGATGTGAATGTGAGCAGGAAGAAGACCCTTTAATAGTTATGTTACGAGAAGATAAATATTCTTGTGCTCAGTAATGGTTTCAGCACAATATAACAGACATGCCCACAATATCGCTAAGAAGAGATTACTGCTTCATTTTTCAGGATTTGGAAATGATTCATTATATAGACTGAGACTGTTTACAACACTGAAATGTGGTCCAGTTACAGCCGTGTAAAAAATAGAAATGCATCATTATTTATGCCTTAACAGAGAACTAAAAGATAAATGACATCAAGGACAAAGTGAAGCATGAAACTGTGGAGAACGCATAGAATGATTTGGCTGGTTTGCCTCCAAGTGAGGTTTACACAGTTGGTCAACCTCAACTACATTATAGGTATATCAGTCTAATTTGACACATTTGACAAACATTACTTTGGTTAAACTAACATATCTGGGTGCATCTTTGGTGTCCAGTATCAGTCATCATTCACAATAAATTGATCTCTTCTGGCAATGATTGAATATCTGGGAGTTGTCTGATTGAGTGCTTGTTATACTGTTTTTAAATACATGGATCCAAAATGCCCCACTGTGTAAAACATCCCATCATAGGGACACTGAATCGTTATTTACCTTATTTCCACTTTTTCAAAAATGTCATTAAATCCAAAGTAGAATCCAGTTAAGTATCCTCTTTTGACATGGTGGCAGATGCTGTTCCTGGTTTTAAAAGAAAAATGACTTTGTTCAAAAGGACTACATTGGGAAGCCAAAAAAGCTCGCTCAATATTACAGTAATATTACAGGTAATAAGGAAGGGTTATTTCAGTACATGTAAGTTTGTTTGGTTCCTTTTTTTCCCATGAGAACAACATCATCAGTATGGCACTCCTTTAAGTCCATTTATTTAACTTCTCTTTCACCCCAGTATCACAACAGCACAGAGGAAGTATCTTATGTATTCAGCTCATTATTCACTCCGTCTAATTAATGCTACACTCGAAATAAGGAAAGTGCAATTTAGCATCTCCTGCCCGCCCCAGTATGGGAATCCATTTAGGTGCAGCGTAAAATCCTCTTTGAAGTCAAATTTATTTTCATTGCTGTACAGAACTGTTGATGCACAACATAACAGCTGACCCTCTGCTTTATATCCCAAAAGGACTTATTTTTGCTGCAGCCCCTGTAGCTATTTATACTTTGTAATTTAAAATTTAGTCTCTTCTTCTTGACTTTAATTTAATGTTTTTCCTTCCACTCTGCCGAGCATTGTCTGATGTGCTGAAGTCAAAAAGGAGGTGAAAAAGTATAAAGCTCCTGCTTCAACCATGAATCAGCACAACAGACAATGGGAGGGCCAACATAATATTCTCAGGTCTCTCTCTGAAGTTGTTGTTGCAGCTTTGAGCATGGCATAGAAGTATCGTAAGGTCTAACTGTATTTATCTTACTGCTATTTCAAACTAATCAGGATCAGTACAAGTTATATCAGTGATCAATGAATCAGGCTTAGCTTTCCATTTTGAACGTGATATATCATAACCTGTTTCCACCATGTGACAAATCCCTTGTGACATGTTTTGCCTTGCTCAAAATGTAATACAGTTCAAGCACCAGAGATGACTTTTGGCTCTGTGAAAACCATCTCTTAACACCCTGTCTCTGAACTGAACAGTTTTGTTTAGTGTCTCTTTATAGGCAGATTAGTTTCTTTTCACAGGTTCCAGAGTGGATCATCTGAAAAAACAGCCTTGCATGTGGATAGTGAACCATCGCCCCATCTCTTGCTTAAACTACATGCATAAAACCCTGACAAAAATGGTGAAATATGTTGTTGAGCTTGGGCTGCAGAAGCTACCAAGCTCATTATGGCCCTTAAAGGTGTAGTCAGCGATGTAGGAGAAAACGAGAGGAGAGGTTGTTTATAAACGAATTTAGACCCACCTCTCCCTTCATACCTCACCCCTGGCTCCACCCCCGAAAGCTGATGGACGTGCATTGTCATAGAAATGGCCGTAGAAACCGCGTAGCTGACCAACGTAGCTAAGGTAACCCCTACTCGTCAGACAACTCGACTGACAATAGTGTTAACATCACAACAACAGTACATTCTGGCAGATTAGACAATAAGATTAATGCACAATGGCTGTTATTGTTATATGAAGCACCACAAAGCTAATGTTGCTTACCTATCCAGCAGAAAGACAGCGACATCCGCATCCGTTTTCAGGTCTTTTAATTGGCGGAGTTCCCTCCACCGTCGGAAAGCAACACCAATGTTGACCCGGGTCTTCGTTCTTTCATGGTCATAGCCTTTCTTTTTCACTTTCTGCTCCTCTGAACTTTTTTTTTTGGGCTGTTTTTCAGCCATTACTACTGCACATATTGTATCTATCTTAAGCAAACTGTGCACGCTACGCAACCTACGACTCCCCCTCCCCCTCTGTCTTATCTGCACGTGAGTATGATCGCCCCCTGGATGTGGGGGGTGTACTCTGATTTGGTAACTCGGCCCGAGCCACAGTATTTACCTGCTGAAATCCAACTCTGTGTATTGAAACCAGACTTTTTTTTCAACATGCTGTCAGTGGTGACATCTTGTGGATGGAAAGGAAAAATACGGAGAATTTGACAAATACTGCATTAGATTAGAAGATTAGAAGATCGCTGACTACACCTTTAAGCCTCGCACTGAATACAACTTTGGGGATCTGGATGACCTGGGCGACCACTCTCCATGCAAAATCACTGTACAGCCGCGATGGTGTGGGGCCAACCATCCTGCTATGTGAGGTACTCAATCTGGGTTACAGTCTGCATTACTGGGTTGCTTTGGATGAGCAACTAGGTCACGTTGCTTGGTCGCCAAAGTTGAAAAAATTTTATCTCTTCAGGCAAAGTTGTGTGTGGCTGTGCCATGACAGCCAATCAGCGTTGTGTGGATGTGTGACGACACTCGGGACTGACCGCTTTTATTTCGGCTCACAGAGTGACAATCTCTGTCTGTGTGGGAACATCAGTTAGTGAGTACTTTAGTACTTTAGATGAAATCGCAGAGAATGACCTACTTGAGGTGTAGCTGGCAGATGATGCCATGTTGTGTTTGGTGTGAATGCGGCTTTACAGCAAAATCTTCTACTCCTCTATGACCTCTTTGAGCATCGAGAGGACATGAAGAACAGTATATGCCAGTTTTTGCTGACATTTCTCAAGCTATGTGCAAGCGCTCCATGTCTTCTACTCTGGTTTTGTCTGGTATATGTCTGCAGCAGTGCTACAGCGCCACTTACAGGCCTGTCATATATACTAAAGTGTTTTCATGTAAACAGACACTTTTCTTGAAACAATCCCATCTTTACAGCTACTTCTTCAGTATGAAAACATTTTGTCTCCTTATGGACAGGGCTTGAGTGAGTTAGCTGACGTATCTTCTCTCCAGGGAGTTCATTCACATGAATGCTGTATCCCACTTTTTAATTACAGCGTCCCACTTTTCCAGATCTCTCAGAGCTAAATTAAATAGGAGAAAAATAAGGCCTTTAACTGCAGGATAAGCGAAAACAAACAGCCTTCATATTATTGCACTAGCACAGCTTTGCCCTTTAGCGGGCTGCGGTGGGTTAATAATTAATGATCTTTTCGTACTTCAGGTACAAACCTTGGAAAACAAGAGATGGAAAACCCCACATTTCTTTTTTAAAGCAGTGTTTTTGAAAACACATCGAATTATACACTGCCACGTCTTGGATTGAAAAGAGGTTTATCTGCAAGGTGGTCAAAATAGGCCTCTTTAATTCATTGGCTTACAGCTGTCCTCTCTGATGTCCAGATGACCCACATCAGGGCAAGTCTCCTGATGGTAAAAAAAAAAAATCCCTGTGGATCTCATCTGATCTCACGTAGACACATGACAGATCTTAGCTGGATCTGAGTTAACCACTGCATGTAACCACTAGGGAATCAAATACTTAGACTGACTTTTTGCTTATAAATATACTTCATCATGAAAAAAACATTTGCTGCCATCAAAGTACATCTCCCAGTTGGTATTAGTGGTATAGTTCTTGGTGCTACTTGGACACCTCTTTAGTGATGAACTCGGGGTCAAATTTCAGTCTTAGATCATCAGACAGTCAGGTGTGATCTGCCCCCAACTTGAGTCCTAGTGGCCTACTGCTCCACTGATCCCCCCACCGGATCCACAGCCATATTAAGGCTATTTCAGCCTCTGTGATGTTCTTGATTGCTCTTTTGCACAGCTGACCTTCTACTCCAAAGAGCTTGAGGGTTCAATACAAAGAATGGCAAAATCAGGGCAAACAACTTTGCCACAAGCTTTCCAGTCATTGTTCCATCACTCTTAACGCTCATTGGCCTCTTCAATCTGGTCTTCCCAGGGACCAGTAAGCTCCACTAGAACCACTTGCTTAGTTGACTCCAAAGTTAACTCCAAGTCTGGGTTGTGTAAAGTGTCTGAGATGTATTCTGGGACCTTAAGCTGCCTTTTCAGGTCATCTTGGTGCAGCCAGTCTAATGGAGTGGCAAAAAGCCTTCCGGGGGGGTTTCACGACCAAACCGCGTTTGGAAGTTGGTTTGGTAGCTGGAGGGGTGCCAGCAGACTTCCTGAGCACTGCTGAAAGTCTCTTAAGCAAGGCACTTAACTCCAAAATTGCTCAGAAGCACTTCTTTGGGAGCAGCAAGCCATCACTCTGACATCTCTCCATTAGTGCGTGATCATAGGACCTGTTTGTGCATGTGTATTTCAGCCTGTGTGTATAGCATGTCTCAACAACAGAGTGTAAAGAATCTGAATTTCCCGTGAGGAATTAATAAAGTAGGTCTTCTTATTCTTCATGTCAAGTAGAGAAGTGACATTTTGTAATACTGAATGTTGATATATTCTGCAATTAGACTAGTTCCAGGGCCTTCACTATTGTAGAAGATGGAGAGAAATGTAGAGGTGTCTATATGTGTGTTGTCATTTGGATATATACGTGCATGTTTATGTGTGTAAGTCTTTGAGTCAGTGTGTGTAAGGATGAATTAGCATGTCTAAAGCATCACAGCCAGCTGTAAAATAAAGTAGATTTGCTGTCAGAGTAGCTACAGTACATCTGCATTTTCTATTATGGATGACTATGTTGCTGTCACAGAAAAAGCTGAAAATCTCATTAATGAGCTCTCAACATCCTTTACAGTAATTGTGGAGCTACACAATAAGTTTGCCCTGACATTCCTGACAAGCACTATTCTCTGTCAGGCTGACGCCAGCTCCAAGTGATTCTCCAGCTTCGGGACTTCCTGTTTCAAAGTGGTGAAGTCTGGATAAGTTTGGTTTCTACAGCTTTCACATTGTTTATAGAATGAAGTAGAACAATATACTCACCAGCAGGATGTGTTCCATGAGAATGTCAGCTCTTCACATCCTTATAATGGTAGCACATGGGGCATACAGCGCCTCTCCTAAAATGGCATTAATCATCCGAAAACTCATTAGTTTCACCAATATTCCATCATGGTCCGCTCGGGCTACTCCTCCATTACAGTCTGTGTCACTCCAGACATGTTGTGTGACTGTACTGACCTCTGAACTGAAGAAGAAGAACGCTTGCTCCGCGCATGCACAGTGCGGCTCATTGTTTCAGGGGAAAACAGCGGGTTACACAACGACTTTCTTCTTTCAGTTTTGTGCAAAATGGACAAATATCTATCGGATGAAGATGTTGTGGAGGAGAACTTTGAATATGATGGGTGTCCTTACAGTTTCGAGCCAGAGTATACGGATGAGTAGCTCATCCAAAGGAGGATGCGAAGGCAGCGCTCCAGAGAGTACTGCGCAGGTGCGAAGGCAAGCGTTCTTCTTCTTCAGTTCAGAGGTCGGCACAGTTACAAAGACATGTCTGGGGCGACACAGACTGTAATGGAGGAGTAGCCCAAGCGGACCATGATGGAATATTGGTGAAACTAATGAGTTTTTGGACAATTAATGCAGTTTTAGGAGCGGCCCTGTATGCCCTATGTGCTACCATTATACGGATGTCCGCCGCTCGATTTTGGATCTAAATATCTCCTGAAGCACTGTTTGGATCAGGAAAGCCTTCTGGGTGAGTATATCGTTCTACTTCATTCTATAAACAATGTGAAGCTGTAGAAACCAAACTTTTCCTTTAAAGATGTCAGACTCTTTCTCTACTTTTCAAGGCATCAGCGCTGGCACCAGCCAAAGTCAAGGAATTTTTTTGGGGGGGGGTTGCATTTGTACATACATACATGTGAGAGATAAGGACTTGAGTTTGAGGCTCAAACTTGTTATACTCACAAGGTGACTTTACTCAGACATGCCTCTGAAAGAAGTTTCAAACAGCACGGTATTTCGTTGTTAACCTCTCTTCATTGGCTGCCAGATGCAGCTCCAATCAAATTCAAACCTCTACTTCTGGCCTTCAAAACAGTAACAAGAATGGCTCCTGTTTACCTGAAATCCCTCATCCAGGTCTACACTTCCTCTCACCTGCTACGCTCTTCCAGTGAAAGACACCTGGTGCTCCCAGCATGGCTTAAAATCGCTAGCTTCTCTGTTATCCTCAAATAATGGAATGAACAACCAGCTTGTTTTTGCTTGTGTTCTTGGAGTAATGTAAAAAAACAGATCAAATTTTGGAGGTCAAATTAAAGCTGCTGTGTAATCATCTCATACTTGTGACTGCCTTATCTCAAGACCATTTTAAGATAATGTTCTCAGACTTGGCATAAATGTCTTCTTGGATGCAAGGAAAAAGACTGATTTTGAATGTCACTGGACAAAGATTAGTGTCATGGAGTCTAATGTCCATCTTTTGCTTGAAGAACACTATATTTCATAAACACCTCAAGGGCTTTGCTACAGTTGTATAAGAAAAGGCAGATATCCCCCAGGCAGCAGTTATATTTATTTTCACCTCTTCCCAGGAGATTTTTGATGAAATGTTAAGGGAATGTTGGACATAGCACAAAAAAGAAGTAAGTAGATTTTGGCTGTGATACCAACCTAATATGGATCCAGGATTTTTCCTTTGACAGTTTGTTAACATTTCTCAAAAGGGAAGTCCTCCACATTTTCATTTATAACTTGGTTATCAGCATCAGAAATGCCTTTGTCTACATTTAAGACTCTAACTCCTAATAACCCAGTGTTGTTGTACAGCATAAAAAGGAAAAGCTTGCTGTTCAGATCAAAGTAGTTCAAAGAGTAATCTCTGTGGGATGCTTGTCATCCATAGTAATCAAGCAAAGGCAATAACATTAATTAGCCTGCCTCAGTTCATGCCCTCCTGTCTTCAGACTTCAGACTTCATCATTGTTACAGGATGTCTTGGTGACATTTGGTCACAACGCTGAATATTCATGACGCCCCCAGAGCACTGTGAGTGATCTGCAAGACACAACATGCATAGTGCACTAACATCAATGGGGCCTGTCCTCTGAGTTTGTGAATGAAAATATAGTGAATGAATGTAGTGTTTGAACGCCCAGGTGGGCTGAGAGTTAGTGCAAACAAGTACAGGAAACAAATTCATATGCCAGAGAGACCATGAAATCAAATACTGGACACTTTTGATCACAAGGAACATGTCAATATCTAACAACAAAATGTTGTTAGCAGTTCTTTAAATTAAAAATATGTCTTGATGTAAACCTCAAATATCATTTGGGCATTTATAGCATGAGTTAAAACCAAACTTGTTCAATGCTGAAAAGTATAGAGCATGTAGAGTCCCAAAAATAGGCCAAAATCCCCTCTTCCCCTTGAAGAAAGCCACTTACTTGGTAGAGCAAGGATCAGGAACCGGTCTTTCTGGGGTGTTGTCTTCCTGGATCACCCACTTTACAGTCTGTCTTTATCACCAGTCCCAAGGAAATTAGTCCTACGTTTGGGAAAGGTATCAGGGCTGACACAAAATAATGCTGCCGCTCTGCATACCAGAACAGTGCAGTTGCAGGTGATTTTGGCACATTTTTGAAGTTTTACCAGCAGGTTTAGTTGTGTTGCTCATTCCTCAAATGCACAATCCTTACAAGTTGTACCTCTTATAAATGTGACTTATCAGGCTTTCCGGTAATATGAAAAACAATACCATTTTGTGTTATTAAAGAGACTTAATTGACAACAAAACTTGTGTTTTTGGAGGAGTATACTGTGGATTAAGCAGTAAAATTAGTAATTTACATTCACTTAAAACAAAAATAACATGCAGATGTTAGAGAACTATATTTCAGAGATGGGTAGTCAACCAGTAGAAAACTCTGTTCTTGCTATGAAGATGAAAGTCAGTGTGTCTGTCAAAATGAGCATGAGTGTGTTCTTGGTTATGATAACCACAGACATGTTGTTAATGATTAATGAGAAGACCCTGTTGGGAACAAATTAGTCAAATAAAAGCTCAGCCATCACACAGAACTGCTCTCTTGTCTTCTCCTCTTCTTCCTCTAACACATATCTCAGCGTGTACCCACTGTGCCCTCTTCAAACACCGGTGACACTGAAGCAGACTCAACACTGAATAATATACGGCTCAAAACCAAACCAAAACCTCATGATGAAACCTTGCATGGAATCCAACTCCTGCTCAGGGATTAGTGTTATCCTGTGAAGTGACAGACAGTTAAAGGTCAACCACGAAAAGTCCTAGACAGCATGCAATACTAAAAGGCAGCAATGACCTTCAGGCAAATGCATTGTGGGAAGAGAAGAGAGTGGCATAATGAGGTGGGAGTAATTGTAATACAGTGTCGTGATAAGTGGAGAGTTTTATACGTGACTTCGTGATGGCAAAAGGTCGCAACTAAGCAGGGGTTGTTCATTATGATTTAATTCCATGCACCCATTGAATATAAAACAGGCAGATGGACAAATAAATCACAAAACAGTGGTCTAAGTAAATCTCGGGCTTGATCATCACCTTTTCAGACAAAAAAAACACCAGTGTAGAAGGAGGATCTCATCCATCCAACCTTGTACTACCATGGGGGATGGTTCATAGTGTCACAGTTAGAGATCAATAGTTCACAGCTTCCACCTTATCAGGTGATAATCAGAGGTGTATCCTTACACTGGCCTCTTCGCTCATGTTTTTAATAAATATTCATCTGCCCTGAGGTGTACCCTGAGCTATGGTCAGCTAAGGTTACACACAAGGTGGCTTTTTCTTATGGCATATCAAGATTATTTAAGCAGTGGAACTTTCCTTTAATTCTCTAAAGAAAGAAAAATTAAGAATGTATGAAAATGAGTCAAATTATTCAAACGTTATAATTTGCAATGAATAAGTTGTCCTTGAAAATCCTTCAAAAATGAGTGTGTGAGCTTGCACTTTAATATATGCAGAGTTAAGAATTAATGACTTAGAGACAAGTAGACATCTTGATGTGTTTTGGAGCATTAAAAAATCATTTAAATTAGAAAACAAGACATCATAGTGATAAAATGATGTAAATAAAACATTAGAACATAGTTTTTTATGGCAGAGGGCCAAGTGCAAACATACAACACATCATCTACGATAATACTTAACTGCTATTTGCTTCAAATTAGTTAAAGGTTGCATTTATTTTGTTGAATAGGCTAATTCGTCACTATTTGAATTTTTAACACACTACACATGCAATCGATTTTCTTTTTGTAAATTTCTCCCTTGTTGGACGCAAACTGTATGAGAAAATAGGTTAAAGCTATTATAATACATCAAATAAACTCCCCAGAAAGGTTTGGAAATGTTATTTATATCATTTTTACTCTCTTTTAATATTATTAACTAGTGTTGTATTATATATCAATAGAAAGCCTGATTGATGGCCTTTACAATGAAGTACAACTTGTAAGGATTGTGCTTCTGTGGAATGAACAACACAGCTACCTGTTACAATACTTAATTCCCCAACAATATTCTCTTGCTGGTATTCACTCTTGTTATTAGTTGTTTGGTGAATAGGATTACTGCATCTCTAAAGGTGCGTACACACTGGACGCCACTTGTACTACCTCGGCAATCACTCTCCATGCAAAGTCAATGTGCAGCCGCAATGGGGCGGGGCTAACCCTCCCGCGATGCGACAGCCGCTTTTCACACTACCACATAGCTCTTTGCGCAATGTGAAAGTAAAAAATGTTGATTAATCAGCAGGTGTGTGCACCTGTGACGGTACCCCAGACATACAGTTATTCATCCTGACTACAGAGTAACAAACCATGTCGTGTGAAGCAGAACAACACATTTTAGGCATTTTTACTCATTGATGAGTTGAAGATCATACACAGCTACAACAGCTTGACACCTCCTCCTCTTACTTGTCACCAACCTGGCCATATTTTCCTGTGGGATGGCACCTCATCCCTCAACCAGGAGTTTTTGAAGGTCAACCAGTATGGTTGTGTTGTTCCTAAAAGCACCTACAGCCAAGGCTCGACAGTGCGAGGAGGTACTCGTATTTGCTACTAAAAATATTACAGTGCGAGTTGTGATTTGCATTTGGTAGCACCCGTGCGACTACGAAAAATGACCGTTCAAAACATGTTTTATCTTATGTTGAATACATTGGAAGTTGTGGCCGGTGGCATTCCTGAACGCAACCTCAGCTGGAAACATGTTCAGCTTTGAAACGTTTGTTTTACTGACGTAACTGCACCGCAAGCTAGGCTTTGGGACCTGACATGTCTGCACTGCCCTGCGCGAGGTATAGACGAACATAAGCAAAGCCTCATCTCGACCAATCACAGCGCATCAGTGGGACTGATTGCCAGACACTGACAGAACAGCGAGCCACATTTAAACTATTTTAGAAGAAAGACCAAACGAGCAATAACCAAATAACTATGAAGCCTATCAGTTATTATTTCAAAAGACCAACAAAACCAGAACATGTGGACTCTGAATTTAGGCAATAGGACGAAATGGACCAAGGAGGCGAAATTGACAGCTAGGAAGAGTTAGTGTTAGCTTCAGACGCTGTGTCTCAAGACACCAGAGAGACCGTTAATGACGCCGTTGCCTTTCCCAGTCATAAGAGGTACTAGTTTAATGCTGACTGGCAGAAAGCATTCTTATGGCTCCTTTACGAGAACACAGTGATGTATTGTAAATACTGCATGGCACATAAGAAAACAGCTGGAAAGTCTGTTTTCATCACAGGCAACCCAAACCTTAAACAAGATACTGTAGCGGCATATCTTTGTATTAAAGAAAAACACACTACCTGGTAACTTTTCATCATGCTACTAAAAATATTTGTGTGCTACTACATTTTTCAACTTGGTAGCCCCCGTGCTACTTGGGAAAATACTAAGCCTGAAGCCCTGCCTACAGCATGCCCGAGCTGATCCCACTTGTTCAATCTGGTCTAGGTCTGAACTCATGGCAGGCCAATCTATCCTCTCCCCTTCCCTCCAAAGTCTTGAGGTACTCTGTGATGAGTCTGGCTCTGTAGGAGCAAGCATTGCCATCCTGGAGGAGTTAGGTCCCAGATTCTGGAGATGCAGGATCAACACTGACTCCTGAATCTAATTCAGTCTAATCTAATTATCTCACTACATTGAGATTGCTTTCAGTGAATCTTGATTTTATCACTGAACACTCACATTCATAGGTTCCACTGTCAGTGCTGTCGACATCAGTGTCAATGGCTATGAAGACTGGCCATATGCTGTCTGTTCATCACCATCCGATCATAGATTGGTCTGTGATTACACACAAGTCTGGAACTCTCTGGAAGAAAGCAGACAGTTAAAAAAAAAACACTAGTTGGTCTCAGTCTTTCACAAAGGGTCCAACCATCATTCATCTGTTCTGACTATCTCTTTCAGGGTCGTGGGGGGATGGAGCCTATCCAAGCTGTCATTAGGGCAACAAGCAGGGTACACCCTGAACCTGATGTCAGCTGAGCATAAGGTTAAATAGACAGACAGACTACCATTCAAGCTCACACTAACCTACAGGTAATTTAGTCACCACTTAACCTAAGAAGCATGTTTTCCAGTCTGTGGAAGGAAACTGAATCGCACAGAGAAAACCCACACAGGAAGGGAGACCATAAAATCAACACAAAAAGATCCTGGTCGACACAGGACTGAAAGTAGCTATCTTCCTACGGTGAGGCATACACACTAACCAGTTCAGCACATCCTCAGAAGAGTGTAATTATGTTAATTATTTTCATTGCTCTTTGGCCCTGTACTAAATGACCTACCACCCCAGTACCAATCCGCTGCCCAGAGGCAGGGAATCTCTGTCTCAGAACAAGGATTACCTCATTTTTCATGGTTTTGAAATATTATTTTACACACTTTTTCAGCCATGAACTCAAGTGCTTGTGGTTAATAACACTTTATTCTGTTGTATGACAGACATATTTTTATGTTCTCAGACAAGCTTTCCTTTGCATCATTAACAAAATTAATTTATTCATCAATCAGGTTGCAACCTCTGGTTTACAAAATTAGATTCATACTTGAATTGGATTTTTTCCATCTTTTAATGTCAAACCAGAGAAATCTATGTACAAATCAAAGCCTAGATGAGTTGAACTACAACAGAAGGCCAGTGTGCTCCATTGCTGCTGACACCGGGGGTAATTGCCCTGCTGCACTGCTGAAATGTCACGGCTGCTCTTATCCCAGGTGGGCTATTCCATCAACTAATAAATGCCACAGCCCCTCTCTGAGAGCGGAGGACCGTAACGTAATATGGAACAACACCCATAAAAATCAGCCAACGACACCTCACAGCAGATGTAATTAGCAGCATTTATTGGGATCTAATTTGCTGGATGCTAATGTGAGGACTAATTTGTTAAGTGACTGCTGTTTTTGCTCTCATTTTAATCAGATCTTGAATGGCATTTAACACAAATCAGCATTATCATTTGACCTTTTATGCATCTTTCATCGCTGTATTTACATTTTTTATTTCAAATTTCTTTCATTTACTAGGTTGAAGTGAATAAAAACAACAGAGTCATTCATAAGTCACCACCTTATAATAGGAACAAAGAATATAATATTTCTAAAACATAACCTGCTTCAAGACATCACATTTTCTTTACACGTACAGACAAGCTATTTCTAACCCAAATGTCTTTTTGGCTTTAATTTCAGTCAGCAATTACTAAAGACCTTATCTCATTTATATGGTAATAACAGCTTGGGTGTCAGCATTAGCAGAGCAGACTGGGAGCCAAGTAGGAATGGCCTTTTGTGGCCAGGGCTCGTTTACTTCATTCTCCTGCCTGACTGCGCTGACCAGCAAAGAGAGGTCAGTGTCTGAGGGGATCAAGCAGCAGCTCCCAACCGCGTGCAGGGGTGGAATTTAATTTACTGTGACATATTGTTGGTAGCACTTACATGGCTAATATGTAGTCTTTTGCTTAGAGATGCAGACAGGAAGACTATGACTTGACCTTCAGCTGTTTTTATTAGCTGCAGGGATGTTGCTCATTATGACACAGACCTTAGTTTAAGTAGCTCTGACACTGGAACGGTAAGCCCTAAAGTTAAAAATGCACTTTTCACTCTCTGAGTTTGTGTGGAAAAAGAGAGGATCTAAAAATGCATACTGTTTTAGGTATTGTAGATACATCACCTTAAATATGTACAGTTCTGAGAGCTGAAGGCTGGATGTTAGGACAGACTACTAATAATAATCACTGTAAATAAACAATGTTGTGTTATTGATTCATATGCTGCAAAATTTTATGATTGTGTTATTTACATAACTGAGGTGTACACATTATGTCCAAAAATATGAAAGTCTAGGTAGTCCATGCAGATCAAAATAGATATTTAAATGTAATACGATATGTTTCTTCCAGTTAATCCCTGCTCAAACAGGTATTAGTCTAAAAAGGACCTCCTGGAATATTTGTTAAAGCAGTATGGAGTACATTCAGGCCCTCCTCACACCAGGACGGCACCGTATTGTCTTGGCGTCGGCATCAAAACATGTATCACTGTTTGCACATCGTATTGTAGATAGGCTTGTGTATTTACTTGAGAACGCAAAATCCACGCCGGGACGTACCTATGGGTTCCCACGCATGCTCCCAACCCATACTGCATGCTGGGTAATGTAGTTCTTTGGTTACTACACTCGTAACATCACAGTTCTGCTCCGAGGTGTATTCCACGTCAACAAGTGCTCATGCACGCATAGCATGCTTCATCTCTGCGTGAGACCTTGTTGCTGTTGTTGCCGAAGGTGGTGTTGTTGGTGTTCTGTGAGCAAATGTTGGTATAAAAGTCGTAGCAATATTTGTAGCTGCTGGAACAAGATCAGAATCAGCCCGCCTGCCGCCATTGTTGTTGTTGTTGGAGTGTGTGACAGCGTGGGTTGGGGGGCGGCAAGGAGGAGGGGTGCTATGAGGTCACCGTCTTTAACGGACTTATCTGTTTATACCAACTACGGCATGAGGACGAATACGCAGATATCCACTTGCAAACCCGTTTTCAAAAAAGATGTGGAGTCATGGACAAATACGCGTCTCCGTGTGTCAATATCACCAGATCGAAAGTTTATTTTACCGGAGTCTTACAAATTCGTACTCTTGTAAAGCCCACCTTATGCTGTACTGTTTGGGTAATTCTTTTGTGTGCTTTGAAAAAAGATCACTGAAAAAGTTGATTGCTACATATTCTGTTTATTCATGTTGGAAGATGAGGCATCTTGGAGCCAACATTAAGGCATGACTCCTATATTTCACACTTTTGAGGTTAAAAGGAAAATAAAAACCTAATAAAGACCACCTGCCTGTCTGACATCCCCCTCTGGCTCTCCACGAATCAACTGCAAAGATCTAAGGTCCTCCAGACCCTCTCCAGGCCTTGAACTCTTGGTTGTGCTGCATTTCTGCTCTTGCAGGTGTTTTCAGCTTATTGAACCATATCAAGATGTCTGCCCTCATCGTCACTGTATGATCCTGAGACAAAACAATGGTAAATGCATTGAAAACACCAGCCACACCAAGAAACAATGTCTCCCTCCACATTCAAGGACATGTTGATTGTTTCTTTGACATTAAGGGTATACTATCGGAGGAGGGGTTCAAGAGTGGTCAGTGGCAAATACATACTATTACAAACAGGTTTTAGAAAATCTGCAAGAAAAAGTCAAAAGAAAGAGACCACAAACATGGAAAGATAGTTCCATTTTTCAAATATATAGCACATCGGTTCATACTGCACTCTTGGGAAAGCACTTTCTGGCCCAAAACAAACCACAGTGCTTAATCACCATCCCGTTCGCCTGATCTAGCACTGTGACTTTTTCCTGAAATGGTTTGAAACTGTAAGTGCATTTTCCATTACCCTTGGATATGCACAAAATGTAAATAGTGCGATAAAAAACTGGTAATGGAAACACCTGAATTTCGAAAAAGCACTAAAATATCGCTAAAAAGTTTTTACGCTGTCATGAGGTGGTTTTTCAGACTTTTCCATATTCAAATATATCGAAAAAAGCGCAATGGAAACACTCTTTCTGCAACTATACATCACAGGACGCTATGTACCTGGTCACATGATCACTTCTCTTGGAGTAAAATGGCGCAAGTTTGGACAGAGACGGAGACTTTTCTTGCCATTATTCTCGAGAAAAACACAACTGCCATACTAGACAGCAAACAACAGAGGAATGCAAAGTGTTACAAGGAGATAGAAACGGAAATGACAAGGCTTGCATCCATCTTCCTGCAGTGAAATCTCGTGGGATATTTCACGAGAGTTATAACGCTCCTGCCTAGAAAAACCTTCAATGGAAACACGTTCAAAGCACAAATATACTTTGTCGAAATTTTAGGAATATTGCTTTTATTTTACGAAAAACTGTAATGGAAACCCAGCTTGTGTCAGGAGTTAAGAAAAGATCGACAAAGGCTCTGAGACCACAGTCCAAAGAAGACCTACTGCAGTGCTTTTGCCAGTGGAAGACCTGAATGCAGCAATGCGTTGATGCAGTAGGGAAGGAGATTGAAGAAGAAAGATATTATATTTTATGTTCAGTAAAATTGTTTTCCAGCATCAATCATGTTTTTAACAGTCATACCTCATGTTTCAATATGCAAAAACCTCAGAGTCTTGTTATGACTTTTACAACTTTTTAGTTATGGCCCACAACCTGCTTATTACTCACAGCTAGTTACCATTGTTGGTAAACATCCTGCAAATGTTTCAGAAAATATGGGGTCTTGTAGCAGTGTTGAAGAGTTGTCCTTCCTTTTTAACTGGATTGGATAAAGGAGTAATTTCAAGGAAAGATGCAAGGAAAAGGTACCTCTGATGTGGAAAAGCAATACCAGTCAAAGAGAGATGACTGCTACTGGATGGAGGTTAAAAGTTGTAAATACACTGTAGATATTAGAAGCTTGAATAAATAACTTACTTTACCTAATATCCTGACACAGATGTGGCCTCTCTGTCATTTGATGTTCTCTTTATGTTGAAAAATCCGACTGGTCTTCTACACAGCAGCATCAGGACATTAATGAGGAGCACCATATTGATTTTCTATGAAACCACTGCACTGCTTTTTTTCATTTCCTTAACCTTGGCTCCCCTGAACCCTAGACTGCCCAATTCAATTTTTGTTTGTTGTGTTTTTCATCTCTCTCAAGGGGAAATTTCATTAACTGCTTACTTTAGCGCCTGGCATCTGTTGTTCTATCAATACAGTTAAGTTCAAATGGAGGGGCAAACATGGAAAAAGTGAACCTGTGCACGGAGGATATGTTGAAATATTGGTTCCAAAACTTTGATCTTGTGTGACAGATTTGTTCTGTCACCTTTCAACAACCCTCAGATATGGAGCTTGTGGCGAGCATACGCCCTCTTGCAGATGGGTGTCGACAGTTTGTGTTTCATGCTGCGTTTTAAGCTCATTTGGGCGCAGCAGTATTGGCAGGTCATAGGAGAGCTATGAGCACCAACAGACCTGTCACAGAGAGCGCTGCTTTTTGGATGTTGGTGGTCTGTTTAACAGGCGGAACATCTCCACTTGTCAGCGTGGCAGGGCGCTGAACGAACACTGTGCCTCTGAAGGAGTTCAAAGTTTAGTCTAAAATGTTTTTGTGCTGTGAATTATGTCTTCAGGGTAGTCCTTCAAGAAGTCTATCCAAGTTACTCTTGTGAACACAGTGTATTAAAAATGCTTGTATGAATCCTCCTAAAAACAGAGTTTTACAGTTTTGAAGGTCAAAGTCCAGGACTGTGGGCATCACGTTTATTTCTTGACTGAATGCGACACCTTAAAAAGGTTTTAAGAAATCTTACTTCAAGTTGTTTTAATGTCCGCTATAGAAACTGATAAGATGTTGGAGGCCATTGGTTAAACGCCAATAAAATGTGCCTTTTCATCTCTTTCCCCATCTCAAAAACTCCTTGAGGGATTCTCCTCAAACTTGCACAATTGATCACTCTGACTCAAACACACTAATCGGATTTTATAAGTCATGAGTCAAAGATAAAGGTAAGGGTGCCTCATGTACAAAGTACATTCCTTTCCTGTGAAAGCACTATCTCAGGACAACTTTAATGAACATTCTTCTAAATGTCATCTAATTTCCTCTGTAACTCATGAATGATGCCATCCTTCGAGTAACAGGTTATATTTTGAAGGCCAAAGGTATAGAAGTGCTATTAACATCCCTTTCATGTGTAAATAATATTTCTAGAACGGCATAAGAGCTTTTTGTCAAACCTTGGAAAATTAACTGATTTAGGTATTAACTGCTTCCTGTGCGTGGGTTCTCTTTGGGCACTCTAGCTTCCTCCCACAAACCAAAAGCATGGTTAATTGTTGACTCTAAATTGCCTTTATGGTTGCCTGTCTTTTTATGTGGCCTTGGGATCGACTGCCGACCAGTTCAGGGTGGACCCCGCCTCTTGCCCAATCACAGCTGAGATGGTAGTGTTGTGCTCAAGACCACTCTATCCGAGACCAAGACTTGCCCGAGACCAAGACAAGACAAAGACTTTTGGGAGTCGACATCGAGAAAAGACCAAGACCATCAAAATCAATTTTAAAAACCATGACAAGGTTAAACAGTTATGGGGTGTGTCCCTCAGTTGCGGAAGGTTGCAGTCATCACAGGGGGAAATAACACATTAATTGGGGCTTTTGTTGTTTTACCAAGTGCTCCTCCTTATTGACATTAAAGAAGTTGAAGAACGGAAGATCAGTGCTGGTCTTGATGGGACCTGATGGAAAATCTAGAGTCCAGCCAGTCCGAGACCGAGAAAAGACAGAGTAAAAATGCTCTTGAGTCCAAGACCAAGACCTTCAAAATGTGGTCTCGAGACCGGTCTTCAGTAACACAACACCAAGGGATAGGCTCCATTGACCCTGAAAGGGATAAGCAGTATAAAAAATGAATGAATTATTAGCTAGTAACTGGGTGGAAATTGCAGTTTATTGACCAAACATCAAACATCATTGAGCCCCATAGGCATCTCTTTCTTGTAAAAGCATTACCTCAAGAATGGTTGGAGAAATTTTTTCAAAGTTTCAACAAACTCTGATCAAGACTGAAAAAGTTTTATTTTTGATGTCACAGAGCAAATGTCATAGCCATAAAGGGCCATATTCATCTCAGGCCTGTGAACTTGATAAAGTAAAAATGTTTTCGGACCTTCTGAAAAACACTACACAAATGTATACTCAGATTTATTACAGATATTGGAGGTCAAGAGTCGGATACATTGTGCCCCTTTTCAGTTTTTGCTGTGGCGACTTCTCTGAGCCACTACCTCCCTGTCTCTTCTTCTGTATCTGCTGCTCCCTCCTTCCCTTGTGGCGGCGTGGCGGCTCTGGCTGTCCTCTGATCACACCTGCACCTCATCACCTCACTCACCTACTTATGCTCCTGCTGGACTCGTCTTTGGTGTCAGTTTATTCCAGGTCTTCTTTGTGGTATTGTGGCCAACTTCTGTTCTCTACCTCTTACTCTAGTGTGTTTGTGCATCGTGTTTTATAGACTTTGTGCTCACCTGCATATACTTACCTGCTCCTGTTCTCTTCTCTTCCAGTGTTCTCCACCAGCTCTTATCACTGCCACACTCGTCACTCAACCCCAGCTGCATTCACCTTCCCCTGCAGCTCTCACTACTCCCTGGATTCTCCTTCCCTCCCGCAGCCTCCACTCCCCTCCTTCCCTCCTCCATTACTCCTACCTTCAATAAACTCTGGATTGTCGTGACTTTACACTCTCTTGTCTCGTTTTTGGGTCCAATATAAAACCTGTGGAAGTAATTCCACGTCATTTGTTTTTGATTGCACTATTTTGAGAATAAATTGATGGATTTTTTAAAAAAAAAACTAAACACAGAGACCTACCTTTGGAGGTCAAAGATCAAGAACAGTGGTTATTCCCATTATCTTTTGCATTTGAACATAGTATCTCAGATAATTTGCGCTGATGTCCACTCATTTACAAGAATGCACACAAATGCAGGGGCACTGCCAAAATTCTGGTCCCCATTATAAAATAATACTTTGGGCCCAATACCAATGCAGCTCTTTCTCAGATCAAGTGCCCTATCGGTCAAGCAACTAGATACATTTATACAATGAAAAAAAAGTACTGTTGATATTTATTACAGCCAAGTTGTTCTATTTTAAGACACAAATACACTTTAAACAGTTTCCTCAATATCCTCTAATCAATATTTTGTCATATTATGGGAATGTTGTGCTGCAAAATATTCCTACGCATTTTGTTTTTTTTGCATTGTAAAAAAGAAAAACATGTATCTTGTAAGTAAGCAGAAAAGAAATCTTAAATCACTTATGGCATAATCTTGCATTGGCCTAAATGTTTTTGGGGGCCCTGTCAATCATGAGCTCTTTGAATCTTCTGAACTTTGCCCCCCTTTATGGTACCCCCGGTCATAGGTCAAAGAAATTGCTTCTTTTTGACCAGTCACAGTACTTTCACTGTGTGGCACTTATGCAAACCTTTTGGAGGCACAAAACCACCCTTTTGTAATTACAGTACACATAGCAACAGTGTGGCACAGTTATAACCTAATAAACTCAGTCTAATTATACTTCACCTCTAATCCTTTAGTTTGTCACAGGCTGATCTTGTGTACAAAGCATCTGTTTTCCAGCGATGTTGATAGTTCTGCTGTAAGTCTCCAGCCCCCTGCCCATCCTGTAAACTCCTGTTGTAAACTAGGTCGGTGCAAACACAGTGTGAGAAAGAGAGAAAGGTGCTGCTGGGAGCATTGAATTATTCAGCCTGGTCCGCTGAGCTCTGATAACACAAGCAGAACAACACTGGCACTTTGAAAGACACTTGGAGGACTGAATCAGTTTATGGGGGCCAAAGCTTTACGTGCTCTTTTAGACTCGTAAAATGTGTTAAGAAAAGCTGCCAAGGATGGTTAAGCACTTCAAAAGGATGCACAGGTTCTGGTCTTCGAAAGTGGAGCAGTCTTGCTTTGCGGATCCTTGTAGAGACCTGCAAACATCTTTATATGTTGTACCATATTTCAGGATACAAACAGAATTTTTGTGCAACATCGCACACTTTTTCCTCCTCACATTTTCCAATAAGAAAGAGCCATGATGTGAAAAAATGCTGAAATCTCAACCCCATCTTGCTTGCCCCTCATCTAAACCCCATTGTAAGCCTTTGATCAGCATAACCTGCCATATGTCAGAGTGTGTTTACCACTTTCCTTTAGACACGGAGGTTGTTAACTTTTACAACCTCTTTGAATGATGGGGGAAGTGCATACGTCTTCACAAAAAACTGTCGAGGAAATCTCCTTTTTTTTCCTCATCACGGACGTTCTGCCGTGTCTGCCAGATTCTGGTGAATTAGATGGGGATGCAGACGTGCTCATAAATCTTACAAACACTGAGGTAACGTGTTTTAGACTTGCTTACCAGGTGTAATTTGTCAAGAATGGGTAACTGTATTCTGCACCATGCACGGCCTACTGCTTTAGTACAGCAGTTTGGGTTTGGTGTTCAGGATGGCAGCACTAATTCACTGCTGCAGAAAATATGTCATTAAGGCAGAGATATGAAATAAACATTCCTCTTTTCATAACCAATATCATTCAGTTTCGTGCTAATACTGAAAACTAATGGGGTGGAGGGAATTCTGATAGAGCTGGATTCATCAGATCAATGTATATCAATTAAACTGGTCCATCCTGGTGTTTGATAAAGATGGAAATATCATAAAGTCTACTGAAAATGTCTGAAGATCTACCAGTAAACCAAGAGCTGGAGGTTGCTAACCCATAAGAACAGAATAAGCACTTAAGATACAGTATATGTGATGTCTGGAAATGCTATTTTTATTTTTTTCAAACACATTTTCAGGTACTTGAACATCACTTTTAAGACAGTATAATACAATTTTAGGTGTCAGCTAATTTTACCTCATAACAATTACCTCACTATTACACAAAAGGTATCTTTTTATGACTTTTAATTTAGAAAAAAATATATTATCGTGTTAAGACTTCTTAAAATTGTTGAGTTGACAGATATAAATAATCTCTATCTGAAAATCAATTTATGCTTTCCTTGCACAAAGGTATAAACTGACAGTTGTGAGTCTCCTTTGTGCTAATTTTCCACTCAAACAAGTGTGTTACATTAAAACATCAACATCTGAGAGTTTTGTCTTTTTCATTAGATAAGAACCAAACATATTGATCTTTAAAGTGTTATTTAACTTAAACCCAATTCAGGGATCTTAAGATATGAAGGGGAAGTTTGTGAGATGCCATATTTTGTATTAAAAATAAGGGTCATAAATTATTTTCTGATGACTGCCAGAGTATGTTCACAGTCAATAATGTTTAGATAATGGTCAGTATTTCAGACGAGGGTACCGCAAAGCCAAAACTAGGTGTAGTGACTGAATCTGGCTGCATGTAACTACTGATGTGATGACGGTGGAAGAGTAGTGACACCAAAGACTGCAAAACATGTGTTTGGAGTACAGTACTTCTCTTTGTTCTGACAGAAATTATGTCGAGTGAGATGTTAGTTTGCTGCTAAATATAAGTAGTCACTCTCAGTGTTCCTCTGCTGTATCTCTTCAACATTTTTTATTTTATTGTCTCTAGCTGCTCTTCAACACATGATAAGGGCAGGGATGCTGTTTTTCAGGGCTCTTCAAACTTTTCCTCTGTCTCCTGGTTCTTAAGCAACTATCAATGCATCAACTGCAGCTTGTTCATGTCTGTGGTCATTACACATACAGAGCTCCCTTTGCTCTAATTTTCATTGTCTCTGATTTGGAGGAACATCTGGACAAAAATCAAACATTTTAGACTTTCTGTCGCAGTCCTGTGGCGTCTCAGCCAAAACACACTCAGGGCGTTTTCACATTAGGCCCACTTGTTTTGAACCGTGCTGCGGCGCTGGCTTGCATCCACAATTGCAACATCGAACCATGCCCAGGCCCACTTGTGTATTTACTCAGTTTGAAACAGCAGGGGGCGATATGCACATAACTGGTTGCCAAACCTGCTATGGAGGAGAACGAAGAAGAGGCTACCATGGTAACCATTTCCTACACCAAACAACCAATGTTTACATTTCGCTCTCTTCTACATTTTCCTTCAAATGTGTTTTTTTATCGTGTTTGAGACGGCATCAGCGACCTTCTGGACCCTCGTAAATCATTGCAATCCTCAACCAGAATAAACAAATCGACAAATTGAGTAAGCAAAAGATTTAACTGCGGGATTAACAGAAAGTAATGCATCAAAAGTAGATCGGTTCAGACCACTTTGTTTCACACCAGTGAAACCACACCACATGTACGGAGATGGAGCGGATCGAGACCACCCCTTCATGGAGGTCTCAGACTGGCTGATCTGGTGCGCACCAAAGTGCGGTGGTTGCATTCACATTGATACTAACGTACCAAACCCTGGGCCAAAACTTCTTTGGTGCACACTAAATACGGTTGGTGTGAAAACACCCTCAGTGTCATCGACAGGCTCATGTAAAAATAACTCAACTGCAGACACACAAACACCCAGTCCACAGTGGCATAATCCAGGTTGTTAATGTTCAGTACAAAGAAAGATAAACAACAGAATCCAAAACACATGAGGCAAAAAGACAGAGTCAAAACGAACAGGGTCGAGATCATGAACAGGAGTAACAAGAAGAGTGCTAGAACGTGACATGAAGACAACTGGCGACGGGACAGGTAGTGACATGGGGGTTAAATGCACCAGGTGATTTGGAGTGATTAGACACAGGTGCAGGAGAACAATCAGGGAACAAGATGGCTGA
The DNA here is from genome assembly GCA_036419115.1 of Scarus forsteni. NCBI lineage: Eukaryota > Metazoa > Chordata > Actinopteri > Labriformes > Labridae > Scarus > Scarus forsteni. Next base: position 21,936,159 of record JAZDUH010000451.1, on the reverse strand, counting down.
TAGGCAGACAGGAACAGGCCCAAAATTGAGCCAGGGGTAGTGATTTCAAAATAAGTCAGGAAACACAAGACATGAAATGAAAATTCGAAAAATAAAAAGAATTAAACGACACTAGATCATGACACTCAGAGAAAAAAATGCAGGAAGCACTTGTAAAGAGGATCTTTATCCATGCACATGCTGTAGAAACAATATGTTTCAGGAGATATTGCCAAAGAAAGGGGAAGTCTTCATGCCGCACACTTTTTATGTTGTTCATAGAAGTGCTCTTTCATGCAGGGGAGGCATGTAAAACACACACAGAGGTGTATAAAACTAAAAAAAAAAAAGCATGAGATGACCATTTTAAAGGATGAGAGGATCTATATTTTTAGTCCAAGTTATATTTTATGACATTTAAATCTGTCATTGTGTAAGAAAAATTGTGCTTGATGGGGATAAAATTAACAGGGAAGCATGCGTTGTTAAGCTCTGCATGTTTGACCCTCTTACCTCTGTGTAAAATGTATGCCTCCTTTACAGAGCAAATTTCAATATCATGGACACCCCATCAAGTTCCTCCCCTATGTCACTGTGATTATGTCCTGTAAAACCCCAACCTTGCACTGCAGATGGACCTACCTGATTCATTGCCTAAAATCACACAGATCCAGATCATGCCAAGCTCCAACCTCCGACAACTTCACTCGGCAAAAAGCTGGATGGCCAAGTCGGGGTAGAGAGCCAGAAACTAGAGATGTGAGGGCAACGGAAAGTGATACGTTTGAAAACAATGGTAACTTCTGAAGTGATCTCCATGGATACAGCAATATCTGTTTGGTTTTATCAGAAATTGACTCAATTTATTCTTTAAAAGAAGAGCAAAGAATGTCCGTTAAAGCTTTTCTTACAGGAAATCATGTTTTTGCTCTTGTCCTTTGGTAAGAGTTTGATCTACAAACTAGCTCCTCTGGTTGTGAAAAAGATGAGAAGGATTCCAAATCCCATAATCGCAACGTTGTCTCCTCTGGATGCCCTCGTGGAAGATCAAATCAGAGAAGCCAAGAAGCTGGAGCATCACTGCTGGGAAACTTGGGGATAATGCAGAAATCTTCTGGTTAGTCTGGGGTAGCCCAGAGTCATGGTTACTCAACAATACCTGGCAAAATATGCTCTCCTCAGAAGTTTAACAGGAGAGCTTGGTGGGATTGTCATTGACAAGGTTCACGTCACATGTAAGTGTTACATCTGTGTGGTATAATTTAATATTAAATAACAGTCTAAGGACTAAAATGTAGTTTAAGCTAACAGCTAACAACAGAGTCGAGCTAATATGCCATACTGTGGCTTGATATGGATTGATTTATGATGAGTGTGACTGGCAGAATGATCGTCCAATCACCAGCTGCTGTTGTTTTTGAAGGTTCTGCTCTCTGAAAACATTTTCTATGGGCTCTTCTCCAGATGGACGAGTGAAACATTTCTGTGGTGGATATTAGGAATTGTCCATCTTGCGCGGGGGTTTTTACATTCAAGGGCATAAAGAGGAATACATGGACAACTGAGCCACTTTCTGCACCTCACTTTCACTGTATTTAAGTCAAAGTTTTATGGTTTAGTGGTGGGTTATCACCTATCAAAGGGTCCTTGTAACCCCATCCTATCACTGGATTCACACTTAGAGTGAAAATGACCTGAGCGGTAGAGAGGGGAGATACTGATGGTATATATTCACTGTCAGACACAAAACAAGTATAAGCTGCAAGAGGAAAATGTGCATTATTGATGGTATTTGCTGCTGTAGTCAAAATCTCTTTATCCATTGAACTGTTTCTGGGGCAAATTCAAAATGAGCAGCGGGCAGCCCATAGTCTGGACACGCCTTGTCTAGTATGTCAGGTTAGCAAACCCCTAAAACACTACAGAACCTCCTGAAAGTCTGGTGTTATCTATCCAATCTAAATAGAGCTCACAAAACTTTAAGTATTTTGGCTTTGTTACAAGATCAGCATGATTTAGAAAGGATAGATAATAATGTCATGTTATGTAGTTCAGTATACAAGCTCATCCTTCATAATCCACTAAATCATCCGTTAATAGAGAAAACATTAAAAGAGCCCCTTAGCCAGTCTGCATCAAACAATCAAAGGGTGGATAATATTAGTCAGTAGCATCCTTTTTCTTTACAAAGCTGTTTACTTCCATTTATAGAAACTATGCTTTTCAGCAGTATAAGTGTGTATTCCCACTGCTCATGCTTATTGGAAATGTATGGAAACATATCAGGGGCTTATGGATACAGCAGATGATAATGAGGTCTACCCTGTTTAACTGCATGTTAATTAGGGAAACATTTAGGCAATATTGCTGCTCTAATCACACTGGAGTAGATTCCCTCCCTGGAGTAGTCTGATCTGTAAGCGAGGCATGCTGCACAAACAACAGAGGATACGTCACTCTAAACAAGGAATTACCTCAAAGCTTCAACATGCTGCTGCCTGATAGTAAAGGTTTATGTGTGGTATTAACAATGCCATAAACTGTGTGGAGATTGCCTTTTGTTTTTGTGTTCCACAGTAGTAATCAAAAGGGAAAATGGGCTCTCTCTCTCTGATCATTGTAAAAACCAGTATAAACAGGGACATAAAAGATACAAGCTTAGATCACACACGTTGTTCTTTTTTATATTTATTTATTTATAAAATATACTACATATACTAATATATAATATACTATACTAAAAATGAGATTATTTCAGTTGATTATTTCTCCCCTTAAATAATGACATAATTTTTCAACAACAACAGTACATGACTGAATTTATGGAACAAGCAACACAGTCAGATGGATAGGCAGGGCCCCAAAAAATATGTGACAAATCCCTTGGTATTGGAAGCTGGTGAGCCTGTAAGCAGACAAACAGCATTATTTTGGTGTCATTCCTGGTATTATTCCCTAACTAAGGTTGTTTTCATACGTAAAATTTGTCTGACTCAGTTTCGTACGGGGATAAGTTGCAACATTGTTTCATTTTTTGTTTGCTTGCACACTGCACCTTGTTCAGGGGACCAAACCGATTATGTTGTGTATTCTAGCCTCCCACCACTAGTTTTGGCTGAAGCTGTGCTCTTTGTTCCTACCATCCAGCCCATTTTTTGTATTATGAGCCAGAAATAGATAACAAAAGCAAATAACTTAATATGCAGATGATACGCTGATTTACCTTACAATATCCCAAGGGCCTAAACAGCTGCAGCTAACACAAAGAATGCTTCCTCTGCTATGGTTGGAAAGTCACAGAGTGAAGCAATCAATCACCTGTCAGACAAAAAGCTATTTTGCTTTCAGAAGAGGGTGTAGGAGGGGTTTAATCTGAAATAAACAACCGCCCAGCAACATTAACAACAAAACCCAAAATATCAAATACTTGATTTAACTATGACTCAGTTTGAATGAATCACCAAAGCAATGGCATCTTCTTTTCTGAAATGAGCACACTCTTCAGATTTCTGACAATCATTAAAACCATAAATCATAATATCTCATGACAAATGCTGTATTGTGAACTGATGAAGAAACATGACTCTTATCCAAGTCATACTCAAGCCTTTCTTTGGTTTGCCCAAACCATTCGGGGCCCTCAATAAACTGCAATCTTATGACTGCAACACTGCACTGTTGGAAGAACACTTCCAAGAACATACAATTGAAAGCATGTCTAAACCACTTCAAATTGCCTGAGACCTGCTCCCAAACACACTCTCTGATCCACCTTCCATCATTTGACCCTTCTGAATATATTTTTACATGTGTCTCCGTTCCTGAAAAACATATAAAAACACTTTCGACCGATAGGAAAGCAGAACTTCCGAACATCATACTAATTCCAGTCGGCATCACAAAGAGGGTGTGAGTTTTAGTGGGGTTGCATATTGGTTTCCACTCTCATGGGCCTTCAGATCAAGAGCTATTTGCTGATAGGTAAGGGAACCACGCAAAATGTATACAGGAAAAGGGGGTGCGAGGGCCAGCACCAGCCCAGGACAAGAACCCGTCTCTGCCTTTGTGCTGTTCCTCAATTACAGCCCTGCTGCCTGAGATACCCTGATAAAGAAACAGCCATTGACCAATAGGAAAACAGTTCTGTTTAAAGGTTTGGCAATCTGATTTAGATACACTTTTTGTAATACTGGTTAAAATGATCTTTATGACCCGATGCCAATCAATTCATAATGTGTTCTTAAAATGGAGTGAAAAATATCCACTATCTACAGCAGGAATAAACCTGCTTTGAGTTTTGGCTTTGAAAATAAAGGGAAGCCCGCTGCAAGCCGTCCCACAACCCCAACCAAGCTCCAGTATCCTTCACATTTTAAGACAGGTGTACAAGAAAACTAAAAAAAAACACTTTGTTTTTCTTGGTTTGTTCCGCTGTTGGCTCTAATCTCGCAACAGCTGCCACCCAGGCTACTGCAGGTGGCCCCATTTAGGCTAGTTACAGAGTTCAGTTTGGCAGAGCAATGTTTTCATTATATCATCACACTGGAGATTTACGAGAGAATACTAATATGGGAGAATACTAATACAGAGGACATTGGGAAAGAGGATAGAATACGTGAAATATGGTAGTTTCATGGCCAAAACGGGAGACTTGACAGCTCTGTGGAGAATGGCAGAGGAACTGCCTATACCCTGGTCAACATCGGGTTGTGAGTACTAACTAACTTTCCATATTTATTTGTTTTTTTTACTTTACTGTGATAATGTTTTGGTGTTTTTTGGGGCTGGGGGCCGGTTTGGAGTTGAGTCTTCTGGTTGTGAATCAGCGGCGCTCGTGCATGTGAGCGGGGGCGTCATTTTAGAGGAGGATTGAGAGGGGCTAGACAGTGCCCTGAGAAGATGTTACATTAAAATTCATGCTAGTTTTCCAAAATTACTGACTCTATCTACAACCACTCCCTGCCCCCCTTCAGTAACCTCAACTTCAAATAAGATTTTTTCAATTTACTGCTCTTAATTAGCGTTATCCCTTTTTGGGTTATAAAATGAAAATGCTGGGGCTGTTGCTGAAGACAAATAGATATTCTGCAGCCTTGTGAGCATTTATTATCTGGTGGCCCTTGCAGGGATATGTAAAATGTTCCTGGAAATGGAGATGAACTACCTCAACCACCTCCGCACCTCTCTGCAGCCCACCATGTTCTCACACACACACAAACTCTAGTCTGCCCGTCCTCTCTGTCACACTAGCTCTGGACTGTCAAAGAAACAGCTTGTGATCCAAACCCCTCTGCTGTTCTCCTCAGTTAGATAAATGCCACATATTGTTGGAGTCCTGAACCATATTTTTAGACTGCCATAGACAGGGCCGATAATGATGCCAGCCATCAACAGTCCCATTATTTGACATGGTTAAGGGGCTGTGCACATACATCTGTACTATATTTCCAGCAGCACACTATACTTTTTCACCACACCTGTCAGGATCGCTTCAGGCCAGAAACAAGCATTCATACACAGTAAACACTAACTTGTTTTTCCATGTTGTGAAGTTCATTCACTCTTGTCTTTGTTGGGGTAAAATACACAGTGAAAATCAATGTTTCAACAACCCACCACAGGCTGTGTTGTCTGGCAACTCTGCAACAAAACCAAACATGTTATTTGCAGTTCAACCTCCTGTGAAGGTTGTTTTATTGCAGATAAAAGAATGTTGTGTTGAACCTTTCAATGTTAATGCATAAATGTATGCAGAATAATAAAAACCTTTTTGAAGAATGTTCAAGGGTGCAGGGCTGCAAGTTCTTCCTCTACAACAAAATCTCTGACAATCCAAGCTTGAGCCTCTTTTAGTTACACTCTGAGGTTTACTACAGTTCAGTTTGGACTCACTGCCAACTCTGGTCTGTCAGCACCACAGACAGCATCAGACTGGGCTGTGCAGCTTCTTCAATCGCCTTTTTGTACTGGCATTTTTACAGAGAGTGTGGGGCACCATCTATTGAAGCAGGTGAGTGAATACTAACTGCTTCAATAACACTTATTGTCACACAATAACAAAAATAATGTTGAGCAGGTTAAGAGCTTTGTTGACACCAGAGATGGAAGGTGGTATATTTCCAGCTTGTGTACTGGTCAGTCAGTTCTACTGAATTCAGCACCTTAACATATCTACAAAAGCTCTTCTTACTTTTGAACTTAACTACGCCAACATACATTAATCAACTAAATAGATTCTGGAGTTCATGGGTCAAAATCCAGGGTCAAAGAGTCCCATACTCACATATTTGATTGTGAACATGATAATAAAATAGTGCATGCTCTTCAAACTGCACAAATTCCACTTTATCCTAAGGATGACTAATACCCCTTTCAGACTGATCAAAAAACCTGTTTAAACCCGGTAACAATCGGCTCCTGTCGGCAGTTTGAAAGCAAAGTTTAATCTGCATTTCGACCCGGGTTGTATGACTGTGAGTTTTAATTGGCTCGCCTCCAATCGGCTTTAGTGAGAACCTAAGTCTGTAACTTACATGACTCTTTGCCGTCTAAGCAACAAATCCCATCCACCTTATTATCATCAGCGCCGAGTTTGTACATCTTTAAAGACAGACAAAAGTACAAAGTAAAGAAAACCATGTCCATGGCCTCCATGCTCCTTACCATTATTTACATGTAGGGGCTATGTCATGCTGATGATGTGGATGTGATTCTTTGATATCATTATTCCAAGAATGCTTAGGGGACTGTCTTCAAACTCCACAAATAACCACATAGATCAGTGTTTCTCAAAATGATGACATTAAAGTGAATGCTGAAAAAGTTGAAAGTCCAGAATAAAGTCGAGATTCCATGTATTTTGACATTTTTCTCGACATTTCGACTATTAAAACAAAATTGTATTTTGACTATATTCTTGTTTTTTCAACTTTAATCTCGAAATTTCAACCTTAATCTCAACTTCCCGAAAACTATTTTCTTCATCTAACATGGCCCTTATGATTTTCTGTGGTCTTTAAATTTTTCATTTACAGTACTTTGACTTGAGGGCAAAGAAATCACTTTTGGAGGTCATAGGTTATAATTCAAGGTCATTGGCTTTACTGCATGTGTATATCCCCAGAAAGCTTTGAAGAGTGTCTGTCAAACTTTACATAGATGTAACAATCAGATTAAGGATGCTTTGGATCAAGCTCTTGGAGTGTCTTGATCATGCTTTGAATGTGTAGGGGACAAAGAGAGCAGAGGACAACACACAGGAAGTGGGCCTCAGATTGGACTTGAACTTGGTCCACTTTCATGAAACAAGAGCCTTTGCAAATGGCTGCAACCCACTCTGCCATCCTGGCACCCATACAAGTGCAGCTTGAATGTCACTTTGCACATTTACTGGTAGTTTTAGAAAAGGACAGCACAATTTTCTAGCAGTTTTTAATATCATTAACCGTATCATCAGAACATGAACTGCTGTACAGATTTTGTGAAAATCAAAACCTTTCTTTGATTTTTCACTGTTGATCCAAATGCCACAAACTGTTGGCAAATCAAAAGAAAAGAGAAGGATCTAACCTCTTGGGATCATGAAAAGTATATCTGTGATATGTGTTGAGATAGAATATCCCTACACCTTCTATAGCAATGCAAGGCTGGTTTTTTTTCAGATGTCAAGTACAAATGCACCAAATGGTTTAAAGGGTTTCAGTACTTTAAAAGCTCTTAAAGGTGCTATGAGGAGAATCTATTACCGGCGAAATAAAGACTGCTACCCATGTGCGGCGACTGTCGTAATGCTGCGTTCCAGTAACCTCGGAAATGGGAGTGACATCATCTCCGACTTATCGGCATTCCAGCTGAAGTCAGAAAAAAACATGCTGATCTACCAGGCTATTGTTAGCTGTTGTTAGCACGGCCTGCGTTGTTGTTCACAAATATCACATGAAGAATGTGATTATCACTATGGCAGCATTTTTGTAAATATAAGTCTAACAATACTATGTATACAGCTGATCTAGAGTGACACACCCCAGTCAGAAGTGCAAATAAATTGATTATTACAGGAGCTAAATAACTGTTTACACTGGGGGCATCCATCTTCGATTGTCAATTCGGGGGTGGCGAGGTTTCACCAAGTTCCCTGTAGGAAATTCAGACTTCGGGGAACGTTCCAGCTGCAGTTTCCTACTCGGAACCCGGAAACTCCTACTTCTGACTACAACTGGAACACACCAAAGACGTGACTGAAGCCAAAGCATGTGTTTGTTGTGATAAATACAGCTCAGACCTTCCTCAGAACTCTGCATTGCTTAACAACTTCTTTTTTCAACAACTTACAGGATGCAAAGCGACGAGGTAATGTATCTCTTTCTAGTTACGTAGCGGTAGTTTTTAATGTGTGACAACAAGCAATTTTTGGAAAACTTATTATCGTAGTTGTAGCCGGCTATATATCGCTACTTACAGCCCGGTGCTCTAAGACGTGTAATATAAATAATAAAATAATATAAATTTGCTCTAGTTTTAATTGTCTTGCTCCCGAAGTTGAGTATCCAGGCCAGTCTAGCCCTTTCCGACCCGACGGGAAAGCTAAGGAACAGCATTTATAGATAACCTATTTTGATGCTATAAAACTCTAAAACTCTATAAAAACATCTTGCCAAACTCAGTTGTTGTTTTAAAGCCTGATAAGAAATCACCTCATAAGAAGAGATATAAAAAAGGATAAATTCAGAGTAACCAGCAGATCAAAATAGCTATATAGCTAAAAGCAGAAGTTTTGATATACCCCTTAGCTTTCACCTGTATTTAATGAATTAAGACAGCACTATATAGCCATGAGGGTAGGTAAGATTTGATTAAATTGAACTGACCTGAGCAGACCGGACACTTGACAAACAGGCTGAGTATAATGCAGGGATTGATTGCTGTGAGTTTCTCACCTAATGAAGCTTCTTACCTCGTAGGTAATTAGGAAGTGAACAGATGTGAGTATTGAATGCTTTGAGCTCCTTAGAGAACAGTAATTGTTTTCTGTTGATTACATGGCCTTTTGACAGAAAACTGGGTCAGAGATATAGTGACTACTGACTAGTTTAGAAGACCTCCCAGTAAACAGTGTTTGCACCAACATAGCAGCCTGGGAACATGCAGGGAAAATTTCAGCAATCATAGAAAAACAGCAGGGTGTATTCATGTTGCAGGGACAGATAATCACCTTTAGCCTATCTTTCAGTTTTATGTGATATGATTACACAAAATTATCCAATTATTATCTGTTCTGTGTAAGCCTGGGAAAGCTACTGGAATACATGATGTAGGGTTGTTTGTCGCCCATCCTTTTCACTCCCCCTTCATGCAAGAATCCACATGGGATAAGTCCATGTCATTTTTTTTCTCTCATTTTAAAATCCATTTCCATTTCGATATTTTCAGTATGTTTTTGTTCACAATGTTTTGCCTTTTGCTAGCTGTTAATACACTAGTATGATTGATTGGTCCTACATATTTTTCTTAATTTTACTGTGATCCAGCGTGAATAAGCTTAGGACATGATTAGATTTTTCATCAGTGCAACATTTGACACCAAACAAAGCAACAGCAAATCAGTAAAATCATCAAAATCAACAGAAAAAAGTTTTAAATAATGCCATTAGCACAATATTTTAACTAAGTGGATAGTGTTACAGACAATAATTATTATTATTTATTTATTTTAAATGTATATTTTTGGGCATTTTGTTCCTTTATTGATAGGAGAGAGACAGTGGATAGGCTTGTGAAAGGGGGTGAGAGAGTAGGGGAAGACACTCTGCAAACTGGTCACAGGCGGGATTCAAACCTGGACCGGCAGAAGCGAGTACATGGGGTGCTAACCACTACGCCAAACCAGCACCCCAATAAATATTTTTTAATAACAAAGTATTATAACTATTACAGTTCTTATTTAATCATCATTGCCATCATCACCATTATTATTATTATTAGTATTAGTATTAGTATTATTGGTAAATTTATTGGTGAAGTTAGTATTATTTCTAATTATTTTCATTTTCATTATTAGAATTTTATTTACTGCAAGAATTATTACAAATATTATTATTATTATTATAAATGTCATTGTCATCATTATCATAATTTTTCAGAAATGACAGTAAATGATAGTATGATTTTTAATAGCTGGGTTTCACGTGACGTCACATTGTCGCATAGCGACAGCATGCAATTCAGATGGAGGGCAGGAGGTAAAGTAACGTTAGAACTTGCGGTGATAAGCAATCAAGATGCCAATGTTTTGTGTTGTTTACGGGTGCTTTAAGTATATCACAAATTAACGTCCTTGTGTTCTTTGACTGTTGGGCTAACGTCGCCGTTCAGATTTGTTGCGTGTTTGTTTCCATGGTTTGTGTACATCATAGCTGCGACTGCTAGCTGCTAGCACCTTAACACATAAAAAAGAAGAAAGACTCACCCTTGCGAAGACCAAACAATAACCATCCTGTAGTAGTTTGGTACCGAGGTTGTGGACCCACCCGCTGATGAAAAAGTTGTATGCCTCCATACTTTTGTAGGCTTTCATCTGCTGTTTGAATTACCAGACAGTTTGCGATGTTGATAGCCTCAATTGCCGGTAAATCTTTTGTCTCTGCCGAAAACTCGCTCATCTTCATGAGATATGGATCACGCCCACCGTATCTGTTGATTAACTGCTTATATCTATTTTTTGAAACTGGACCTAGATCAGCACAATACGAACTTTCGCCGGTCTTCTTCATAGACTCATGTTTACTTCCTGCCCTCCATCTAAAACCACGCCCTCTTCATACGTCATAATAATCACGTGACTGAAACCCTCCTATTCAATTGCAAATTTACAGAGTTAGCAGCTAGCATGCTAAAAAGTTGTAGCATGTAAGTGTGAGATATCTCCTTTTATAGTAGTTAGAGTAGTTAGAGAAAAATTGTTAAAGAGTGCAGATATTGGCCTTACACCAGATGGACATAGACAAGAAATCTTGATAAATTTCAAAGATTAATGAAAAACATGTTTTGTTATTAACAAATTATGCAGCATGGCAAATTCATCGACTCAGAACAGCAAAGCCAGACATACTGAGCCCCTAAAGGGCCAAAATACAGTTTTTTCTTATGCCCATAGTAAACTATCTTGTGAGCAAACCAAACTTTTTAAATAAACAGGATCTGTTTAGTGACAAAAACCTAACACAAACAGTTAGTAACAGGCTTACCAATAAATATGTAGCATGTAGCACCTGTAGTGTAACAAATTTGCTTCATAAGTATGTAGAGATAGAAAGAAAAGGTTAAAAAAAACAGATAAAGCCCTTTCATTCACCCAACAGACAAACAAAACTTCACCAACTCAGAACAGGACTTCAAAATGATTTTTTAAAAATTTGTCTCTGCTTCCTCCAAGTGGCAGAAAACATTCATTACAGGTTAAACCAACTGAGGGAAAATGGACTTCTATGATAGATAGATAGATAGATAGATAGATAGATAGATAGATAGATAGATAGATAGATAGATAGATAGATAGATAGATAGATAGATAGATAGATAGATAGTTTTTTTGTTCTGATATTTTGCTCTTTGCCTTGGTTTCCATTTACTTCTATCACCTACTGATAGACTGTTTTTTTATCATATCGTTGTTATTATTATTATTATTATTATTATTATTATTATTATTATTATTATTGTTATTATTATCATAAAGAAGAAGAAGATTTTTTTATTTTTAACAAAACACTATTCACAATAGAATTAAACAAACAGGCACTTAATATTTATCATCTACTCAGCACAGACAATTTTTCAGATTTAGTTTTCCATCATGTACTTCACATCAAATATTTTTAAAGCCCAACAACTGTAAAAAATCATCCACTTTTCCCATGGACTTGTGGAAGTGAAACTCCAGCCTCAGTCTGGCTTTAATGTTGCTCTTCCACAGGGCCACAGGATCCAGAAGAAGAAGAAGAAGAAGAAAAATAAATTTGATTTATTTGGCACTTTTCAAAAACTGAAGACACTACTGTTTTGGATACGAGACACAAGCAACGTCAAAAGAAATAGCTTATTGTTGGTTGAATGCTGGCTCCATCTAGTGGTTTTAACTTTAAACAATAATTGTAAAACCTAAAGTCATGTATAATGTTAATGCACTTTCTTCAATGACATTCATTCAGACAGAAAACATATTCCCTGAATGGATTTAACACTGAAAGGTTTTCCCACAAACCTTATCCAGAGGTTGAAAGTTCATCAGTGTGACGCACTTTCAACGTCAACACAACAGTGTGAGCTTTAATTTACATTTCGTGATGCATCAGATTAAGAGGGATAGCTCAAAGATAAACAAGGCTGCCCTCAATTTCTTTTTACTGCTTCTCAACTCCTCTGGGCTGCATTTACTGATGCCATGACAACCCTGTGTCACCAGAAGGAGTTACAATATCCTGCTCCTTTCCCTCACAGTCTGTTACGTCTGAGCTTTGTCTGGATTGTTTTATCCCACTCATAAGTCAGTCTGAGGTCCAAACTTGGAACATATTTCATTTGGTTAACTTGAGTGGGTGAATATTTCATGAAAATCTGGGTCACAGTTTCAGTTCAGAATTTGGTGGTGGATCCCGAGGCAAGAACAGTTAAGAACCACTGCTCCAACATACTGTAAATGCTGCTGAGGTAAATGCTGACCTGCTAAATATGCACTTGTAAGCTTTCACTTGAGATTTCATTTTAATGAAGCACAATAATGTACCAGTGAGTGCTGTAATACAAGATGAAATGTTTGTCTTGACCTTAGATATGAGGTTGGGTTTAGAGATGGCTTGAAACCATTTTTGGTCTAATAAACATATTTTTAATCGTGTAGTTGCTTTTTTTCTCAGAACTGGATGTCTTCTCACCTTTTAAAAGTGAGATCAGTTTCTGTTATCAATACTGCTGCAAGCCACATGTGGAACAAAGTGTTTAGCTACTTCTTTCTGGAGCTGGCATGCTTTTAATCAGTGGGTTTGACTCCAGTATACTTTTTCTAATCAGATGTTTGCAAATGACCGCTGGATTTGTGTAAAACACATAAAAAATGAAGTATTGCCTGTTTAAATCACACTTATCTTAGGGGATGTGTTAATCGTTTTAGAAATTTGGCAACCAAATGTATGTATGTTTTAATGTTTGTAAAATAATTTGGGGGATGCTTGGGAAGCTGTGTGTGTGTGTGCGTGTGTGGTGCTCTAAGATATTGCCATTTCACTAGTTTTAATCCAATTCATTCATTCTAAAGTCAGGTAGGTGAAGGACAAAAATTCCTTACACATGATCATAAGGCTCACTTTGACCCATGACCTAAAACTTGCAACTAACTTCATTCTTGAGCCATAGCAGGCATTTATGAAAAGTTTTTACAAAATCTCTTGGATGAAGTTTGATGTACTCCATTCACAAACAAGGGAGGGACTCCATGACTGTCGCTTTTGAACTCAGACCTAAGGATGTTGTCTGTCTTTCCTGAGTCAAAGTGGAAATTTAGTAAAAGCGTCAGTCATATCTCTTTGAAGAATTTTTGTGCTATGTTCTCAAACAAAGGATAAACATGAGACTCCATGATCCTGCTCTCTGTCCTTTAACTTCTGAAACGAAATTAGGTCATCTTTAGGTGGGCATACATGGAAAGTTTAACTATGATTACTCAAAGCGGGGGGCTGGTTTGGCGGAGTGGTTAGCAACCAGGCACCCCGTGTACTTGTTTCTGCTGGTCCAGGTTCAAATCCTGTCTGTGACCAGTTTAAAGAGTGTCTTCCCCTACTCTCTCTCCCCCCTTTACAAGCCTCTCTCCTATCAATAAAGGCACAAAATGCCCCAAAAATACATTTAAAAAAATTACTCCAAGCATTTGTGATATACGTTGTTCATAAGAATCAAACATGATGCCCCAAGCCTGAGCAGCTGGACAGAAAAATGACGGATATCAGTGAGGCAGGATGTAGTGTGTACTTCTGTTAGTGTGTAGCTCCTCTTGACTGTCATGTTCATGTTTGTGTATCTGATGGGCCAGGAGGCCCCAGAAGTTTTACTGGCATACCTATCAGCGGGCAGCTGGCTTGTAAAATGCTCTCCAGAGTTGTGTTTCTTCCAGGCATATGGCACAAATGTTTTTCTGCCTCTCACAGGACAATAGCATTGTTTGTTGCCCTTCAGATGGAGAAGTTGAGTCATGATAATTCAAACTTCTCACACATGTTCTCCTGCTGTTCAGATGGGAACAAAGGTCTTTTGAGTGCAGGAGCAGCTCGCAAATAGTCAAACGAGTTTCCTAAAGTCATCTCAGTTCATACATGTTTTGGATTTGATGCAATTTTTCATGGACTTTGCTCTCCTTCCATTTCTTGTTAAGTCTTTGTCCGTGAGGGGAGGAATATTGTTGGATCTAGGAAAAGTCGGAGAAGCCACAGTTATGCAGTGAGCTGGGCCTTGGCCTCTGTCTTGCGGTGGATCCTCCCCCCTCCTTGTCTGGAAGCTGTTGAGTTTTTCTCCAGATGTGGCCGCCTGATCCTTTTAATGATACGCTGGTGCAGGCAAGAGAACAGCAGAAAAAAACAACACAAACATGGCTGCATAAGCTTGGGTTTGTGCATTGAACTGGGTGAAGGCTTGACAAAGGCCCACTTTACTTTAGTAGATTTTAATGAAGCATTGGGTCTTTACAGAGAAAATAACTATACTTTACAACTGTTGAATAATCACAAGGTTTTTTGAGTTTGCTCTGAGGCTTTTTTCCTTGCAAGGGAATCTTCAAGCTACTTGCACTTAGGGAAATTTGGGTAATTTGAAAAAGCAAAGACCATCACAAGCTCTTTCCTCATGTCCAAAGTGATTTATCTGACTTTTTTTTTGCCTGAAAAGGAGACATTATGATGCTTTTTAATGGACAGAGACTTAACTAGGCCTTCTTCCTCAATCAGGAGGAAAGAATGCTGTTGGTACAAGTGGGTTGGCAACATTTGGAAAGCTGGTTGGAGCTGCTGAAAAGTAAAACCGTCTCATTTCTCACCAGTTGAGGTGGTGCTAATTATTATGTGTTGACAATAATGTGGTCACTTCCTGGCAAAGTCTTTACCCCTGAGTGAGAGAGGATGTCTGTAATGTCTGTACTGTGTTAATATGTTAACACAATATAAGTAGGTTGATTACAGACTGGGGAAGATTGTGTAGTATTAGCATTTCACTACCTGGAGCTTGCATTGGAGCCTGGGGCTGTTGAAGCTGTTTTGGCAGTTTTGGCCATGTGGTAGGATAGGTAAGATAAAGTTGTCTTTAAAACCAGCACGGTGGGTGGTGAGAGTTGGTTCAAAGTGGGGTGGCTCTTGGATACCAGAGTTCTCAGACCAGCATCATGGAGGCTAACTGGACAAAACACCTCGGGAGGGCCCCACCTAATGACCCCAGTGATTTTCTGGCTCTATGTAGTGGAGTTGAAGGGCCAATAAGAAGCCATGTGGTAGAGTATGGTATCCCCATTGCCATTACCTGGAGTTTACAGGTACAGAGCCTGGATCAGTTGAAGGTGAATATGCTGTTGCAGCAAAGGGCCATGCAGCCGATCAGGTAACTCCTCAGTAATCTAAGTAGATGCTTGTGGGGTCACTTGCCCTTTTATAAGGGCACAAGTACCTTGTGTTTATTTCATATTAGTGACATTAGGAAAAGTGGGTGAAACTTTTCACCTCCTCTGCAGTTTCACGTTGAGTCAGCGAACAGGAGTATTGTTGGAATATTTCTGACAAAAAAGTGGCGATACATGATGTTATCAGAGCAATATCTGTATCAACAGTAACTGCCTAAAAGGTGATTATCTTTGGTATTTTGGCGAATACTTACAGCCAATATATTGCAGAAACAAACTGGCCATTAATACCCCAAATTTTGATATTTTAGCAGAATGTATAAACTCACTGTAATGGTTTAACTCAGTTTCACTGTAAGCTCATTTTTACAAATGAGATGTGTCATTTTTTAAAGAGGTTAGTCTTTTTTTGTTTTGTTTGTTTGTTTACCTCAAATGTACTGTTAACATTAAAGGAACAGGCTCACTGTAGTTAAGTGGAAGCTTTGTGACCTTGGACCTTTTAAAAAATGATACCATTATTGTCAAACAGGAGTTTGGAAATATCAAATATCTAGTGTCTGCAAAAAATTACTGTAAATGCCTTGCATTCCTTAAAAAAGTACTCCATCGACATTGCACAGAAGTGAATCTCACTGAGCAGTTGATTAAGTGTGCTGGAGTATCCCTGCTGACATAACTAAAATCAAAAGGCAGGGCATTGTCTAACCTGCACAAACATGATTTACATAGCTGAAGCAGAGTGAAATCCTCCTACACTGACAGTTTCAACCACTTTAAAAATGTTTCTCTACACGGAGAGAGAGTGAATTGTTTTTGCATAAATGGTGAATGGACATAAGCTTATATAACACTTCTGTAATCCCTTTTACTTTTCAAAGTGCTTTACACACTCAATCCCTTTTTGATGGTGGTTCATAGTTTCTATGTAAGTCATCCTTCAGTATTAGCTATCACTTCCTCACCCTTTCATACCAATGTACACCCCACACAGCAGTGGGTGCATGTTGGGGTTAAGTGAAGGAACAATCAACATGTGACAGCTGGAGCTGGGCTGAACCTGTAACCTTCTTAATAAATGAGTACACCATCAGACGAAGCCACCTCTGACCCAGAGGACTACATTTTAAAGTGTCTAACTAACATGGTTCAAGATCCTCACTTTTCTAAATGTTACAAAACAATCTGAGCACTGTTCAGAAATTTCTCTGCAATATTCCTGACCTAAGAACAGAGAAGCTTGTTTAAATTACAAAGCGGATGGTGGTGGTGCTACACAAAACCCACAACTAGCAGTTCAACTTCACTTACCGATTCAACTGTTGCAAACAACTTGCCTTCAGTCTTTAACATTTAAAATCAGTAAATTATCCAAAATTATGTGTTTAGGAAAGATTTTTATGCTCTTTTTTTGTTTCCCTTTGATATATTTTTTTATTTGTTCTAGTATGCTTTTACACCTATGCCATATCACTGTAAAGCCTGTTTTAAAGGTGCAGTACAAAATGTAATCATTGCTATTTCATCTGTATATAATGACATTTCTTAAGGTTTTTTGGGAAGTTTAAGGTAATAGTTAACTTCTGTACAATGTTAAACCTTTTATCTTAAGCACTGGTCTACAGTAAAATTCAACTGAAAGAACAATAATATTGATCTTTCCCCAACATTTTGCACATTTTTCTCCCATTTTTTTTTTTTAACGGAAAGGAATTTCCTCCTGTAGACATCTGGGACTTGAAGGCAGATATTTCTCCCCCTCTGTCACGTTCACAGTTTGGAGATTGCCAGTTGCTCAAGCAGCAGGTGTCTTTGACTTGGTCCTGGTCCAGACAGAGAACAGGTTGCACAGCTGTCTGGCATGCACACATGAGCACACACGAGCACACACAAGCAAAGGGTGGAGGGGGGAGAATGAGGCTCTTAATGAAAGATAGCAAACATCTTCTTTACTTGGGTGAACTCTGGGGTTCTTTTTGGACAGTGCTGGCGGGGAGATGCTCCTGCTGCGTCTTTTGTATGTGCATGTGGACAAAACAAAAGATTAGTGAGGAATCTCTGGGAAGCCCAAGCTGTCGGAAAGGAATGCCTTCTCTCTCTCTCGCTCTCTCTCTTTTCTGGCTCTGTGCTGGAGTCTTAATCAGTCAGCAGTGGGGCCGCCTTAGCTGGGGGCCTCCGGGGGCCCAGCGAGCAGACAGGGACTCACTCTCCTGACCTCACTTGCCTCAATAAAACCTATTAGCTGAACACAGAGGAGCAAAAGGCTGCTGATGTGATGTAGATAAATCAGAGTAATGGTCCACATTAGCCTTTTCATGCTCATACTGTCCAAGCCCTTATGTAATGTCTTTGTCATCCAGGGAATGGCCACATGTTTCACTGTAGGAGTCAGGGGCAGTTCTGGTTCCTCGGAGGCACTGGGAAAAGACCAATACCAGTCCCCATTCAGCTAAAAGCAGCGAAACAGTTGGATAAAAACATGATCTGAGGCTGTTTGAATGACTTTTAAAGCACACATGAGGATCTGAAGTCAAGTATCCAAGCAAGAGGGAGAGAGAGAGAGAGCAGAGTTTAAAATGATTAAATGAGTTGGCAATGTTTGGACAAGCGGGCCAAATTCTAGTATCTATTCGTGATAACATGGTATATTTAAAAATCTTCAAAATCATTTTACTTGAAATGCCAATAGAATTGCACAAATAAACTGACAACAACGGGGGAGTTGCAAGCATGATTGTGCAGTTTCGGCATTGTTCAGCAGTCTGTCTGGACACCCTCAAAATTGCACAAATGTGCAACATTTGGAAAGTGAGTGAAGCAAACTCACTTTAGACAGTGCACGCAAGAGAATCTCTGCAATTTCTCATGATAACATAAAGAGATTAAGAGCACTGTGTAAACTCAACAATACGTTGGTAGAATTAAATCACTAAAAGAAAAGTTATATTCTCTACCATTTTCACATAATTCTCCAAATGTTGCCAACCTGTTTGTACAGTTTAGACTTGGTGTAGAGGTCTACCTGCAGTATATTAAAGTAAATAGCAAGAAAAAAAGGCAGAGTTGCACAATAACACTGGCAACATTTAGGTGGTTGGAACTGCTGTGAATCAAAACCCTCACTCTTTGCTAACTTTACTCACTTTTCCAAATGGTCCCTACAAATTGGACCAGTTCAGATCACATGCAGCAATAAGCCTGCAGGCTTTCAAACACAAGAGCACTGTCTGAATTGCCTAGTTAGGTTGGACTATCATCACATAAAAACCCACCCCCAATGCCAGCTTCATTTACTTTTTCAGATCTGTTCCAGAAGACAGTAGGTAGGAGTCTCCTCCTAATATCCACCCATCCATTATTCATACCACTCATCCCTTCTTTTTGGGGGGGTTGTACACCCTGGTCACCAGCCGATTACAGAGCCGCATAGAGAGGCAGACAACCCTCCATGCTCACACTCATAATTATAATTTAGAGTAACCAATAAACCAAATAAGTCTGTTTTGGTCAGTGGGAGGAAGCAGAGTGCCTGGAGAAAACCCAAACATGCAAGGGGAGAACATATACACTTCACACAGACAGGACCTGACCAACACAGGGTTCAAACTAGCAACTTTCATGCTGTGAGGCACATGCACTACCTGCTGTGCCACTCTGGGACCTGTACAGGCAGGAGAACACTCTGGTGCAAAAGGTTTGGTATCAGAGCTGTGTTAAAAATGTCTTTAGTGTTCAGACTTCCATACATTTAATTTTACTCTGTTGTGCTGTATCAAGTACATATCAGCTGTTTTCTCAGGATCTCTACATAACCTGTCATGTTAGCATGCAAACTTGGTTTTCCTATGACAGACTTAAGACTTGCCAACATATAAATGTTATGATGGGAAATATAGTGCTTAAGAGCAATGAGCGTGTGTTCTCCCAGTGCTCTTACTATTATATAATGTTTATAACATTGTTTTCTCCAGTCTCTTTGCAAATCTTTTTTCTTTCAATCTTAGGTCCAAACTGCAATGTTTTTTCACTCAAGAAATTGAAGGTCTTGAGGTCACATCAGGCCCTCCACAGCTTCCAAACCGGCCCCCAGAATAATGTCAAGTTCAAAAAATGTGAGGGGGAATAAGTTGTAATTTGAAATGTGGATTTTTTCATTGATTCCTGATAGCTGTAAATGCAACCCTTGAAACTGCTCGGTCTATTTTTACAGAAATAGTTTGAAAAGAATAAAAAGGTAGCAATGTTTTTAAATTAAAAGCCTTAAAATGCTTTGTAATGTTTAAATACAATATTTGAATCTTAGGGCCTTAATAAGTCTTTAAATGTCTTAAATATGATTTCTGTATTACAAAGCCTCATTAGCTTTATGTGTAAGGCCTTAAAATGTTTTAAAAGTCTGTTGTTCCATGGTTGAATTATAATGCCTCCAAAAGTCTGAAAATGTCTTTAATTTCTTTATCAGATGATTGAAGTACAAGGCTTTAAAACTTTTGGTAAAGTATTATACAGTTTTTAATGAGATTTCCCAACTACAAGAAATGAAAGTCTTTAAAACTCTTTAAAGGTCTTTAACAATGTTACATTTTACAGGCCTCAAAATGCTGTTTAACGCCATAAATAATATATTTTGACTAATAGGACCTAAAAATCCTCCAGTATCTTAAAATTAAGAATTACAGAGCCTTAAAAGGCATTCAAGTACATTTTTGAATCTAAAGGCCTTAGTCTTTCAAAGTATTTAAAAGTTTTTTTATTAAAAATTCCAAAAGACAGGGCTTTATAAAGTCTCAAATTAGAATTCAATTAGTATTGAAGACATCTTAGAAGAGGTGTGTTTCTCCATAGATCAAGGAATTAGAGCAAAGCATATGAACTCAAAGGTCTGAGGTTCAAGCCTTGGCCAATTCACTTTATGATGTAGACTCTTGTGGTCTAGTATCTTTCCCCTATGAGGGGGGTCCAGGGAGAGAGAGTAACCTTCTCA
Source organism: Scarus forsteni (assembly GCA_036419115.1). Taxonomy (NCBI): domain Eukaryota; kingdom Metazoa; phylum Chordata; class Actinopteri; order Labriformes; family Labridae; genus Scarus; species Scarus forsteni. The sequence continues at coordinate 21,915,547 of JAZDUH010000451.1, read as the reverse complement.
TCGATTTCACTGTCCCAGTTGCAGTTATGTTGACTACATTTTGATAAGTAAGGGGAATTATGACACGATGCATTCAGACAATGTGCTGGAATTAGCCTGTGAGATTTTCTACCACAAGAAATAGTTGTTCCTTTACTTTACAGTTTGCCAACATTAAATTGATTTAAGATGCAACCAAAGTTTGAATCATATAATCACTACATTCACTATAATCACTACAAACTGAGTTTGCAATGTTTAGACATGAGGATGAAAAAAAACTGCTGACTTATGTGAAGTAATGGGCAGCAATATTTTTGTCCTAAACACACAGATAGGGTGGTTACATCAAACCAGAGCAGAATAATTAAGGGGAACAAGCAAACACTTTGGGAAAATACACTTGGATTCCAAAAACGCGGTTAGAAAATGTTTTTACCAGAATGAACTGTGCACATAATTTGGAAATTTTTGGACAAGGAGGCACATTGCCAACCAAAGTTGGAAAATGAATGAGCACTTTCGAAATATAGCAGTGTTACTTTCATTGAAGGTTGCTGTAATCCTATGTCAAACTGATTTTTGAAAATGTGGGATGAGGTTTTACAGTAAAAGTGGAACAGAATGAAGCATAAAGGGTGTGCGTCCCTCTATAAGAAGGCGGAGTTTTCTCCCAGGGGTCCTGAGCCAAACTGGTGTTATGTAACGGATATGCTGCTCTTCATCCTGATGTGGAATCAACTGAAAGTTTACAAGCAGCCAGTCTGCCTCAAGTCCAGTCTCTGGTTGGTGGAATATGCAAACATTTCATTGGCGCGTCGGCAGGAGAGTGGAAAGTTTCTCTTTCGCGTTTCTTTTCTGACAAAGAGGCGCTCTTCATTCATGCGTAAAACAAATCTAACAGTGACCTTTTAAGGATTACCAAGGATCTGGTCTTTGTTGGTTAATGTTTAACTGTGGAAGAAAGGAGGAAAGTCTGCGCTCTGTTCCTGGAAGTTTGGAAATGGGACATAACTTTTAGATTTTTGAGAGCAGCCACAGAGGAAATACGGTCATGGGCAGCGGGACCAGCCGAGGTAAAAGAGTCGCACCTGCGTGTGTAAGCGAGGTCAGTGTTGCCAAAGCAGCCGCAGCTTCATCCAAACAGGACAACCGTGCGTTCAAGCCGCTTAAAATCCATACGATTTTACGCAACGCGCGCAACCGTGCGCAACAGGACAGCCACAGCGAAGGGCACGACTCTGACTTCTCCAGAGAGGAGGATGACATGGGCGCAGAGCAGGACACAGATCTGGCGGATTATGAGGGGAGAGACAGAGCCTCAGTGAAGAAAAATGCCCCCAAGAAGGCTGTGATCAGGTCCAAAACCTACGGACTGTGCCATTTCAGTCAGGAGGATGAAGAGGAGTTCAGGCCAGCTCCTCAGCGCCGCGCGCCAGGGGGAGACGAGCAGCCACGTGGCTCACGAGGAGAATCTAGAGACGTAAACAAGAGGAGCAATGATGCTTTCACACATGTTAGGAAAAACACATTCACGTCAGCCACTCAACAAAATGTAAGACCGCTTATTTATCTTTGATTCAGTGATTATGGGCTATCCATGCCCTTTACCAGAATGATTTGACGGGGTCTTTTAAAATAAACAAGACAATCCTTGAGAACTGTCAAGTGATTAAATCATATGATATCCATTTTCCTCTTTTCTGGTTTGCTTATTCTCCTCTTAGGGTTTTATGTCAAGTGGGACTTTGTTGGAGGAACCTGTTCCCACATCAGGACCACAATCGTAAGTTGACAACACTCATAAATAAATGATTTCCGGGCTCAGTGGAGTTGTAAAAGTCCCAAGGATGGGCAGATCAAGTTCTCTTTAAAGATATCAGAATACCAGCCTATTATGGGCAAAGCAGATCCGATTATCCAGACGTCTGCAGGAACAGAAACAAACAAGTGTGTGTAGTTGATCTCTTGTGAGAACAAAAGGAAGAAACCTGAAGCTAAATTAAAACATTGGAGCCAATCTGCATGTAATTCTTCAAAGGGGACCATTTAGGGCCCTGGAGTGCAACATACACAAAAATACATGCAAAAGAATCACAAAAAACACAACACAATTTTTTAAAAATGCAACAAAAACAGTGAAAGATACATAAAATATTAGTTAATTAAACACACAGGGACAATTAAAAGAGACAATGGCAAAGAAAAATGTCTAACATTGTCAGGCGACTTGTTAAAAAGTTGAATCACTAAAAAATTTCTAGATCATATCTTGAGTGGGATCACCACTTCTTCTCTGTGCCATGAGCAATTCATTCAATTGTTTTCTATATCGCTCATCCCTTTTGGGGTCATGGGAGCTGGAGCCTATCCCAGCTGTCATTGGGGATGAGGAGGGGTACACCCTGAACCAGTCACCGGTCAATCGCAGGGCCACATAGAGAGACAGACAACCATTCACAATCACACTCATACATAAGGGCAATTTTAGAGTCACCAATCAACCTAATGAGCATGTTTTTGGTCTGTGGGAGGAAGTGCCGGAGTGCCTGGAGTGAACCCACGCATGCACGGGAAGAATATGCAAACTTCAAGACCCTGCCTGACCCGGGATCGGACCGGCGACCTTCTTGCTGTGAGGGACATGTACTACCTGCTGCGTCACCGAGCAGCAAACAATGTTTATTAGGCTACTGAAAATGTACTCAAAATCCATCCATAACTTTTTTAGTTATTCTGTTTCCAAACTAACAAACATCAGCAAAAACGACCTCACTGGCAAAAGTAATAAAAACTACAGGAACAAATCAAAAAGCACAACGACAAATGAGAAAACAACAACCAAACAAAAAAATGACAGGTTTGAAAACAATAGACACAAAAACCATAAGGCAGATGAGAGAAGAAAAAGATTAAATAGAAACACAGTGATTAATAAAAATGAAAAAAAAAAACACTTATTAAATAGAAAACAAACACAGAAATAGCACAGCCAATGAAAAGAACAAGGTCATTAAAAAGGAACAATCAAATTAATCTCAAAACCACAAATAGAAATGCAACATCATCTAAAAATGAACAAATCCATAAACAGAACAACAAATACAGAAAACACAACACAACTGAAAAGATGCAATACATAAGGTTAACAAAGTCATTGCTGACTTGACTTTGTTGTATTTCCTCAAATATGCCGGTACTGTTTTATAATCTGTTTCATCTCAACATGCCCTTTTCTCTGCAGGGTGTTTGGCAGCTGCCACGGCTCCTCTCTCACCATGCCGGTCATCCTGTACGATGGATCAGAAGAAGAGCTGATGGACACTATTGTCAGGGACTTTAGCTGACCCCCAGCTGGGAATGCTGCAGGAAAGCTACTTTTCTAATAAGCTGTCCTATAGGGCACAAGCATTTGTAGGAAACTACTAAAATAAAAGGACACCAGGGTTCATTTTTGACAAATTCCTGGGAAGGCTTCTCTTGTTGTTTTTAAGCAGATTTTGTGGATAAATCACTTTCTTAAGGCTGAGGTGAGGCTGATTCAGTCCAGGCCTTTGTGTCTACGTGAGTCTTCTTTAACTACATGAAGCAGTGTAATGGCAGAGTTAGAACAGCAGCTTGAACTGATGCCAGAAGGTTCTCCTTTACAGAGAGCTCTGTGAGCAGACATGAGCCTGCTTGGTTTGTCTGCAGCACTGAGGTGTCTCTGTCACCTCCTTGGTGCTGTCAGCACTCCCACTGCGAGCAGACCAATTTATTTGTTAGCCATTACTTATCTTTAACTTTTCTGTTTATATTTAAAGAAGAAACTATGGGTGTTCCTCTGAGAGACACATTCTTAAGGCTGTAACATGTTCAAAGCAAGTTATGTCCAGCAGCACAGTGTAGAAGTTCTTTTTAAAGACGTCGCCCTGCAAAGGTACGAGTCAGTGTGTTTACTTAACGTTTCCTTCCTGACCAGAGTTCCTGCATTTACTCCTCCACCCTTATGAAGAAGGAATGTGTGGTAACAGAGACTCTCAGTCAGACGCTCAGTTTGACCCAACAGCTGTGCTCATGGTGCAATTTTTAACTTTAACGCCTGCCTCCACCTAGTGGAGAAACACAGGAGTTGTCCATATTTGATGAAGTGCTCTTGTTCACAGAGCAGTTTAAAATGAATTTTAACCAGAGATGTTGAGGAAAGCTTTTCTAATTCTGTTTTGTATTAAAATAAAATTGTACTATTACCGTTTCTGTGATTTGGTGATGCTTTAATGTCTACATGAACATTTTAGTGGTTGTAACTCTCGCCTTAACGGTTTTTGGTCACACAGTTGGATGGATTTATGCCCTAACAAGGTGGCATAAAACTGTTTTTTACAATTACCAGACTTTTGTATTTTTAATCTGATTGTAAAAAATCTTATCTCCTCGGAAGTGCAGCAAAAATTGAGGATATTTTGAGTTTTTTTACAGTGATTTAGCAGTTTGGGCACGTGCTTCACTGCAAGACGGTTGCTTGTTCAAACCCTGTCGATCAGGGCCTTTCTGTGTGAAATGGTAAATGGTAAATGGACTTGAGCTTACCAGTGGCAGACTTAGCAATTTTGGGGCCTATAGGGCAATCACCTACTTCGTCTTAATGGTAGGTCTGCCCCTGGAGCTTATAAAGCACTTTTCTAGTCTTTTGACTACTCAAAACTGCTTTACAGCGCAGGTCACACGTACCCATTGCCCCCCCTTCATTCTCACATTCACTCACTGATGGTTCAGAGTTTCTACGTTAGTTATCCATCAGTATCTCTTACACATTCACACCCTTTTATGCCCATTTACACGCCACTCATGCAGCCGTAAGAGCAACCTGGGGTTAAGGGTGAATCCCAATTTTACACCTTAGCCCTTGTGTTACCCCTTACCCCTTGGTTTTGCAAGTTCACGTCAAGTAAAGGGGTGTCCCAATACTCCATAGGGCTGAGGGAAAGGGCTAAGATCAAGGGCTACACAGCCCTCAAAAAGAAGACAGACCAGGACCTCACTTGAAACCAAGGGGTGAGAGAATTTCCCATAATACACCGCACCCGTTGACATGTAGCAGAGTGGAAACTGAAGGAAGCGCTTACTTATAAGTAATTATGTTATTATCAAGTAAATATAAATTATGTTTTTCGTTGTTGGTTGTATTTTAAAATTTCTCATTTTAACAAGCTAGCTTTTGCTGCTTGTCACATGCTTACGTCACAGCCAGCGAGCGGCTCTGGGTGATGACAAAGCGGGAATCGAGTGGCGTCTCGTTTCTCAGCTTCTGAATACAATCGGAAAAATGATAAAAATGTCCTCAAGTGGATAATCAGTTGGCAACAAACACCGAATGTATTAAATGAGGCACAAAAAATATATGTTTTACTTTACGGAAAAATTGGGGGGGGGGCTCAGTAGAAAGTGAAATAAGCACTTCACCTCCAAAAGACAACTTCTTGAAACTGTTTTATAGATATCATGTCCAGGGAAAGAAGAATGGCCATCATGTAAATACAATCTGAAAACATCATACCTCTGGGGGATTGATGGATCTATTGTAAAAATGACCACCACGCATGAGGAGTCCAATGTGCCATTTACTCATTCACAGTAAACAAAAGAACATTTTAAGTATTTTAGAAGGCAAACAGTAAAAATAAAAACTCTGTAAAACAATAAAACATCATATAATATTTCACAGTTTTCTTTTTAAAAAAATCAAATGCTGCCTTAACAGTGTGTCTGAGATGTTCACACTCGAGAGAGTAACAGTACTTGAATAAAATAAGTAAAACACTTTTTTGTTTTGGCACTTAAATATTCTCTAACTAACATTTCTGCTTCTTTGAAGGCCTGTAGAAAGACATCCTCCTCTGTACATCTGTCAGCAGTTTGGGTGGAAGGAAAGGCAGCTGATTTCTGAGCTTGTCCGAGTTTCTCACATTCTTCGCGATGTAATCCACACAGATCCTGTCAGAGGAAAAAGTCTGGTTATTTTTCATTTCTATTTTGGGGACCAAGTTTGAATGCATGACCTACAAAGAAAAATATGTTTTCAACTGCAGGTATTTTTAACCTGCCTCCACAAAGAAAGCATAGAAGACACCAACGTCAACTTTGAACATCCAGAATGGAAAAAGAGCTCTGAGATGTTAAACTGAGAACAGACACAAATTCATTCAGCACTGATCCTCATCCTCTGTCCATGGACAGCCTGCAGCCCTTTTCCACGGCAGTTACACAAAGTGCCACAATGACGCTCTGTCATTACACCTCAAAATATTAACACCAATTCCACAGTGACATAATATCTGTGTCAATTCATGGAGCGATAAGCTTTAGTGTGTATACTTCCCATACAAACAAAGGAAGAGAGACACTAACAGCACTCCTGCTCCTCTTAACAACAATACACCTCTGATACAACACTGGAGAAGGACTAAATTCAGTCTCAAAAAACATTCAGAAAGAATTGTCTCATTAATATAAATATTATGGCTTGATGTATCAACATGAATGAGGTTTAAGGCAGTCCTGAGACGATTTAGCCTTTGCTTTATGACAATGATAGTAATGCTGGTTTACAAGCAGAAGCACTCAGAGGGCACAAACTTCAACCAAGGCATTTCCAACACTGTCGGGCAAGTTACTGTCAAAAATGTGAAAAAAGGCCCATCTTGCTCGACTAAGAAATCCTTAAAGGGACTGTTAGGAGAATCTATTACCAGCAACGAAAAGACTCTGCTACCCATGAGTACGCGCGGCGACTGTCGTAATGCTGCGTTCCAGTAGCTTCGGAAATGGGAGTGACATCATCTTCGACTTATCGGCGTTCCGGTTGAAGTCGGACAAAAACATGCTGATCTACCAGGCTATTGTTAGCATGCCTGCGTTGATGTTCATAAACATCACATGAAGAATGTGATTATCACTATGGCAGCATTTTTGTAAATATAAGTCTAACAATACTATGTATACAGCTGATCTAGAGCGACACATCCCAGTCAGAAGTGCAAATAAATTGATTATTACAGGAGCTAAATAACTGTTCACACGGGGGGCATCCATCTTTGATTGTCAACTCGGGGGTGGCGAGGTTTCACTGAGTTCCCAGTAGGAAATTCAGACTTCAGGGGACGTTCCAGTTGCAGTTTCCTACTTAGAACTCAAAATTCCTACTTCTGACTACAACTGGAACACACCAAAAGACGTCCGCAATCCAAAGCGTGTGTTTGTTGTTATGCAGCTTGGACCTTCCTCAGAACTCTGTATGTCTTTACAACTTCTTTTTTCAACAACTTACAGGATGCAAAGCGACGAGGTAATGTATCTCTTTCTAGTTACGTAGCGGTAGTTTTTGATGTGTGACAACAAGCAATTTTTGGAAAACTTAGTATTGTAGTTTTGTTGCGGCTATATATCTCTACTTACAGCCCGGTGCTCTAAGACGTGTCCGAATAATATAAATTTGCTCTAGTTTTAATTGTCTTGTTCCCGAAGTTGAGTATCCAGGCCAGTCCAGCCCTGTCCGACCTGACCGTGAAGCTAAGGAATAGCATTTATAGATAACCTATTTTGATGCTATAAAACTCATCTTAAAGTGTGTATTTCGATCAGGCATATATCTAAAAGTGAGACTTTTTTACAATTACTTAGAAACTCCTCACAATCCCTTTAAAAAGTCCCTCATCACCACCTTAATCTACTCACTTCTTCTTTGTGCCATAAACAATGTTTCCTGAAAATGTCATTAAAATACATTTTAAACTTTTTTTCAGCTATTCTGTTCACAAACAAGCAAATGCCAGAAAAAACATAACCATCCCGGAGGAGGTAAAATGCACACTAAATCAATGGATAATGAATCTGATCTGCTTTTAAGTATTTCCATGCAGTTGTTACCAGATCACAACAAACAAGAGTCTGTCAGTCTCAGTGCTGGTAGTTGCTATAGCTGTTTGTGAATGTATGTAGATGTTAGCTTTTTGAAACAAAAACAAAATAATGTCCCAAAATAATTTTCAAGGCATGTAAAACATACTGTTGTCTTGTGTTAATCTCTTTGCACATGCTTTGATAAATAAGTGGAGTCTTTTAATCTCAAATGCTCTGGTTCAGTGGTGCAGTCAAATATGTTATTCAATCATTGTTTCTGACAATGAAAAAGAACTGGGCAGACTTGTTAAATTCCTGTTTTGCATACACAGCATTTCAATTTATGTTGCTGAATCAGTGTTTTCTGAGAGTTTCTAAACCTAGAACAAAAAAGAGAACAAACTGCAAACCATTATTTTACAACTGTATCTAAAACTAAATGGTGCAAAGGGCTCAGTAATTCTAGCTAAAATGTATAAAAGCTGTTTACCTGAACAGAGGATATGGCTGTGTCTGGAAAACCAGAGCATCATTGCAGTGACCCTGAGAAGAAAAAGGTGAAAATTTGAAGATAAACATTCGAGCATTCTGTCATTTTGCAGAAATCTGCCTTAGCATCACATTTTTTTCACTGATTTAACTACTTGCTGCTCCCACTACCACGGCTGTTATTGCGGCTGTAGATCAGTCTTATCAGCTTCACAATTATAAAAGACGCAGTCTGCTTTGGTGGGTCTCACAAAGAATAAGTAAGTATCAAACTGTCCTCCTACCTGACAGCTGACCTGTGTTCTGCAAAGTCTACAACGTGCAGCGTTAATGTAACTCTGTAACTCTGCTGCACTAATGTAAAAGACAACACGGTAGTTGATCCCTCAGCCTATGATAGCACTGATAGCTGTAAAGTATGGACACATGGCCCACATGCTGCCTCTGCTGATCACTTTCTGTCTCTGATAAAGGCGTCTTTTTAATCAAACAGCTTCACAAGGTTTACTGACTCAACAGAAATCCAATATTTGATTAGTCTTGTCTGAGTTTCAGAGTATTCCAGTGAGCACTAAAGCAATCACTGGCAATACATAATGAATGGAGGTGCTTCTTTCACTGAGTTCATTGTGCATCTTAAAATTTTAAATATGTTTATGGATGTCTCTAAGTTGAAAGGAAGAATGATGACATGCTAGATTTTACAGTGCTTACAATGTGAATCATCCATTCCCGAAAGCTCACTTCTTGGCTTTGCACATAAACAAAACTTTGATTTACACACATTACACTTGCAAATAGTGAAAAATGAAAGACATATGGAGGTGTTTAATCTTTAAATTATTCAGCACTCTAATGCACAAATCACAGAAACTGTCGAGCCTCTTAAACCATCCTTTCTTTGGAGAAGAACGTTTCTACTGGTAACTTCAGTTGAGAAAGCATAAAAAGAGGCAATGTTCTGACTTATTAGAAATTCAACAAACCTCCAATTTTCTAAAATTGTTACCTCAAAATGGCTGTAAATTTATAATTTACTACCTCCCATCTTAAAAAGTGTTTCTGTGATACTTACAGTGTCGACAAGGAGGATGTAGTCACAACTTCCACCAAACACAATCACATCAGAGTCTTTGCCTGGACATGCTGTGTGCCATAACCTTAAAGACAGGAGAAAAGGTTTTTCAAGATGTGTGCCTAATTGAAATAAACATTGTAAAAACTCTGAAGCATTCATTGTGTAAAATAAATAAGAGTTGATACCTTGGCTTTGACTTAAATGGATGATCCACTTCTCTCCATCTTTTGGTTTGCACATTAAACAACCAGGCATCACCTTATGAAGGAAAATAGAATTGAAAAATGAACAATTAAAGACATGCAAAGACCAAATCTGCACTCAAATGAAAAATATATAGAATATTTTTTCTTACTCATAGGTTTACAATCCACACTGAGGCCTCCAAAAAGGAACAAAGTGTCGTCTGATAAGGCTGTGAGCGTGTGCCACGACCTGCCCACTGGAATGCCAGATACTGGAGTTCTGTGGGATGCATATTGAACAACAGTCTCAAGACATACCCAGATAATATTTACAATAATTACTTATTTTCTCAGGTATTAAGAATATTAATGAACTCAATGACTGACGCACATTTCTGACCATGTCCATGATTCAAGGTCAAGACAGTGAATGTCATTCGTCCTGGTTTCCTGCATAAAAAGGAGCAGCTAGTTACCTTATCTGTGTCCTTCTTTAGTACTCTAATATTTGAGGAGTTACATGAAGAGCTCACCATGACTCGGCCCCCACAGATGTACCCTCTGTGTCCAAACGTAGCACTAGCATGAGCAGCTCGAGGGGCTGGAGCCCGGCCCTGCAGACAGAGAACATCCTTTTGAATTGATCTGAAGGATTACATTCAGCAGATCAAAGAGTGAAACACATAAAATATTTGATTTACACTCGTCTGTGGCTGACTCCAGCTCAAATTAGGGGGGTCAAATATGTGAACCTCATTATTCCATCCCCAGAAAATGTCTTCTGCCTGAAAAGAACAAATGTAGAGGACAATGAGTGAGAATTTGAGGTGTTTTTCTTACACATAAGAGCATTATAGACAGTGCTAATCCTTCATTTGAAAAAAAATAGCATACTTAAAACAAACTTTCTAACATCAATGCCACCTGACCCCAAATAATGAAATATTATGGCCTGAGCTGTATTAAGAGCTAAGGCAGATATATGTCATGAAAATGTATTACCGATGACACTTCATCCACTATGAAGCTTCTGTTCCTGCTGTCCACATCTGTCAGCAGTTTTTGACCATATCCTCCAAAGTAGATGATCCTGGAAGTATCAGAAAGACAATATGACGTCTACTATGAGGTAGATTACAGCTTTGTTTTGATCAAACTCCTGCACAACTGCAACTTGTTTTACAATCACCATAAATACTGGCGTGCTACTACTTTAGTTTCAGTTGCATGCTGATATTCTGTGGACTTCATTTCCTCCGCCAAGGAGGTTATGGTTTTGCCAGCACTTGAAGTTTGTTTGTTAGTTTGTGAACAGGATAATTATGCACAGATTTAAAAATGTTCCGGGAATGTTTTCCACTTTTTTGCTAAGAACTTGAAAAGATCACAACTGATCTTCATGACATTTTTAGGGAATGATTTTCATGACACAAGGAAGAAACAACACGATTTTGGTGGTGATTTGAACTCAGATGTGGATCCAGGATTACTTAAAGGATTTTTTAACAGTGGGAGATTAGGAAGATTTTGACATATTTGAGCATAACTCACCAAAAATGTGAGTTGTGGAGGTTTGTGTTCTAGGAGAACTTCTAGTTATCATTGTTACGCCCCAGTCACACATTCCCGTTTCCAATGGCGATTGCGCACAATTGTCAAAATTCTGATGAAACATGGTTTAGTCGTGGTGCATGCGCTACTTGATCTGGATCAGCGTTGTATAGTCGTGGACGAACGCTGGGGAACGGGGAACGGTCCCAACTGTTTTGAATGCAGTCCTTAGATGAACTGTATTACCCTGGTATGTTCAGGACTCAATTGTGCTGATCGTGGCTCAATCCAGAAAGCTTTCTGAGGACAATTGACAAGGAAGTATCCGATTATGCCCCGACTGTAATGATATCGCCTGTGTTCATGACTTGTATTTATAGACCCTCAGAATGCAGCCTGTGATTCTTTCTGAACGTTGTTCTTTCGAACCTCGTACAGGAAGTGAATGCGACAAAAACGCAAGTGATGGGGCTCAATCAAGGCTTACATGACACAAACTGGGCTGGAACGGGGCTGATGTCGTGTCAGCGGGATAGAAATTCAAGGCATTCTCCATGTATTGACCTAATGGAGGCAGGATGACACCCCGAAAGCGTTGTAGAAGAGTTACTGATGGTGTATGTGCGGGGTTTGTCCGCGGGAGACCGTCCTTTCTTCCTGTATCTTGCTGATCTTACCAGCCTTTCCAGTCGTGTACAGTCGAGCACAATGGCCATGAGAAACAGGAATGAGTGACTTTATCCATAGAGTTATTATGGTGCTGCACTTTTAACTTTCTTGTAAAGAACGCTTGTTATAGTATTTAAAGAATCCTTATTTTATTATGATATGAATATAGGATAGACATTAGCTCAAAGTCTGCATGGTAGAGCAGTGAGTAGTGCTGTGTCCTCACAGCAAGTCTTTCTGTGTGGAGTCTGCAGGTTCTCCTAATGAATGTGTGAGTTCCCTTCAAGTAGAATGTAGAGACTGGCTAAGTTGTCCTCTATGTTGCTTAACCCTTTAAAGCCTGAAAATGCAAATTATAGCCAGAAAAGTTAAATTTTATAGAGCTGAAAATGTTAGTTCAATTTCTACTGAAATCCTTCACTTTTCTTGTAAAATTCAACATATATATTTTTTGTATCTCATTTGATGCATTATGTGTTTTTTGACCGATAATCCATTTGAGGAAACTTTTATCATTTATCTGATCATATACAGATTTTTTTTTAGCAATTTGTTGATCATATTGATTATGTAAAGGTATCATAAAAGTATGTATCATAAATGATACAAAAGGCACTACAGGGTTAACTGAATAAGCGACATATATAATAATAATAATAATAATGCTGATAATGCTAATAATAATAATGCCAATAATAATACATTTTAGATGATGCATGGATGCCAGCCTTAGTGGTTGTGGGGTTGTTTTGATGTAAATTTAAGAGAATTAGCGTCACTACTTTTAAAAAGTATTTTGGATGTATTTGGGAGTGGGAATTGGAAACAGATTCCAGTTGGGAATAGATAGCAACCCCCTCAAAGAATCAATATCATTAGTATCAATGGTTAACAATTCACTAGGCCATTTTTTACCCACACAGTGAATCAACAGGAATCGATGAGGGAATCATTAACTTAAAAAGGACAGAAGAAGAAACCTGCGTCAAGCTCTAATCAGTTTTCGTTCTCTAGTTCTGGTTGTGATATATTTGTACATTACCATTAAAAATATCAGGACAAAATGGTGAAAATCAACTTTGTATCGTGACTTCAGTTAAATAATGGGCTGGAGATTTTACAGTTGTTACCATTTTTTACCCTTTTTTCTGCTTTTAACAACAAAAATTAGTACTTGGTAGCCAATATTGGGTAATTAATTGTTTTTCATCGATAAAATCTGAAAGAAATTTTTCTGTACTAAGTTTCAATTTGTCTGAAGTGCATTAATACTTTTATTGCAATTCGGAGCATAGAGTCTTGAGAGTCTGACAGCCGTTCTCTTTTAAATGTATTTTCAGGACATTGTGGCCTTCATTGGTGGTGGAGAGACAGTGAGTAGTCTATGAGAGAGGGAAGGCTTAAAGCAGAAGACTCACTCACACCAGCCTGAATTTACTTTGCACTCACCTTCCTCTGTAAATCCAGCAGGACAGTTTGTCTCGAGGTGAGGGAGCAGAGCCACTCTCCTGTATGATCTTCCTCCAAGTGTATGTACCGTCTGTCAGGTTGGCACAATAGATCTGTGTGCAGGCAAACACCAATCACTGCTTCATGTTAGCTTTGCTCAAGTTTCCCTCTGAGGGAGGTTTTGCTGATCATAATCCTTACTCTTTTAAAGCTATTTTACTTCTGTTTTTAACAACACATTCTCCTCAGGGTTTGACCTTGTTGATAGATCAGTTAGCCCAAATGGTTAAAGGCACATGTATTTTGTTGTTGAATAAAGGCATTTAGTAAACCAAACTTATTCAAAATGTGTGTTCTTTCCATAAAGTGAGTGATACCTGAGCTGCAGTCACAGCCTCACCTGATTGGTCTGTCCATAGTCATCACAGCCTCCAAATATGTACATGTGACCGTCCAGGAAGCAGCCGCAGGTCCCAGACATGGGGGGAGGAACTTCCCCTGGCATGTGAAACACTTCCCTTCAAAATAAGTTTTTTACACAATGTTGGTAAACAGGTGGCATTCAGACATGTCCTGACATGTTTTATGATAATAAGAAGACAGCAAAACCGTCCTGACCAATGACATGACAGGACAGAACAACAAAGTTTAAAAGTAACTCCTGATTATTAAAAGATTTTAAAAAGGCATGCAGTATCCACCTATTTTTGGTTTGATCTCTTTTTATGTAATTTGTTATATATTCTTACCAAACACTTTGTTCAAGGTCATACACCCAGATCTCATCGTTCGGCAGAAAAACTTCATCATCCCCAACCGACTGTAGAAAATAGAAACATCTTTGTTTTATCAAAACAAAGCATAGAATAATACAGTTTCTTTGTCTTCATCACAGAAATATATCACTACATAAAAAAACAAAAACTGTTATTTAAAACAGAACAATTTACAAGCAAAGATCAAGATAATGAACGTGGTTCTACAGTACAGCTTCTGTTTTACTATTTTATTTTCATCTACCTCTTAAATATTTTAAAAAGCTGTTTGAAACATAACCTTGAGTGAACCTTGCCATCCTTGATCAGATTTTTTATTCAGAGGTGTGTATTTTAATTATTCTGTTGTAGTGTGTTGTGTTGGTTAGGGATGGGAAATGAAAACCAATTCCAGCTGAGAATCATTAACATCTCAAGTATTATTAGTATAACAAGTATTATCTTTTATTACAAGTTTTATATTTTATTTATAATATAATCCAACTGAAATCATAATTTCCCTGAGGGAGTTTTCCCAAAGGGATTAATAAAGTACAATCTAATCTAATTGAATCTAATCTAATCTCCACCAAAGTACTGATATAATACAGTATCTCACAAAAGTGAGTACACCCCTCTCATTTCTCCAAATACTTTCTTATATCTTGTCATTGGGCAACAGTGAGGAAATGACACTTTGATACAGTGTACAATAGTGAGTGGGCAGCTTGTTTAACAGTGTACATTTACTGTCCCTTCAAAACAACCAGTCACACAGCCATTAATGTCTAAACTGCTGGCAACAAAAGTGAGTACAGCCCTAAATGAAAGTGTCCAAATTGGCCCAATGTGTCAATATTCTGCTTGACCACCATTATTTTTAGAACTGCCTTAACCCTCTTGGGCATGGAGTTCACCAGAGCTTCACATTTTTCCACTTCCTCATGACCACATGATGGAACTGGTGGATGTTTGTGATGCTTTCTTAAGGGTGATGAGTATGTACCATTGGATATTTAAGTACATACATCATCAAGGTGTGTGTAGTGCTGATGTGGTGTGTTTTTGTTTATTGAAATAAAAGCTCTAATATATCTTGTTGACTGGCTATGTTTGGTTATAAGCGAAATGGAAAAGCATCGTATAGGTCTTTTCTTTGGTTCCCAAATTGTAAAAGCTGTCCTGACTGTCTTTATGAGTAATTACTATTACTGTCTTTTACTGTCTTTAACCGTCTTTTAATGTCCTTTATCTCGATCTTATTTTGGCTTTACTGTTTGTTTTGCTTTACCTTCTTTTACTCCTTTTTGTTAATTTACTAATACCATTATGTGCTATTATTATGATTTTATCTTATTAATGATTCACCTTTTTACACTCTTTTATAGATAA
Source organism: Scarus forsteni (assembly GCA_036419115.1). Taxonomy (NCBI): domain Eukaryota; kingdom Metazoa; phylum Chordata; class Actinopteri; order Labriformes; family Labridae; genus Scarus; species Scarus forsteni. Next base: position 21,900,122 of record JAZDUH010000451.1, on the reverse strand, counting down.
TTTTTTGATCGTTTTGTCTTATCTCTTGCTCATGTTTACTACTGTATTTTATCGACGCCACTTATTTTTTATTATTTTGTAATTTTATCATCATTGCTCATTCATCTTTTTATATTTTCTGACATGATTTCTGCTTATTGCGTTTCCTATTCTTGCTGATTTTATGCTTTTTGTCTGGTCCTCATGGTCTCTTTTTATGCTGCATGGTTCTTGTATTGTCTGGGTTCCTATAAAGTATGAAACACAGTATAAACACAGTATCCACCATCGCCCCTCTGTCCTTTCACCCCATGTCTATTTATCTTTGTGTCTTTCTGTTAGTCTTGATTTAAGCTGTACTTTTTGTTTTTACTTCATTGTGCTCATTGCTTGTGTTTTATTTTGTGCTGAATGCTTGTCAAAGCACTTTGTAAACTGTTTTTAAAAGTGCTATATAAACAAAATTATTATTATTATTATTATTATTATTATTATTATTATTTCATGTCTAATCTTGAATTGTCAATAAAATTAGGATAAAACAAAAAAGTCAGATAAATGATGGTTGATAGTAAGGATCAAACTCAAGATTAGCCTCTAACCAATAGTTTATTACACTTATACTAGTCCTACATAGTATACAGAGCTCAGTTGATTACAGGGAGGAACACAGTGGTCTTACTTAAGCCAGTGTTGTGTTGTAAAACTGGTTTTGTCTTTGCTTGTTTTTCTCACCATGTAACCTCCCCACACGTACAGCAGGTTGTCCTCCACCACAGCTGTATGTCCGCTCCTCTCCCGGGCCACCAGCTCCGAGCAGTGCCTCTCAAAAGCAGAGTCCATGACTGACAGCTAAAAATAGACACACAAGACGAGTGTTTGAGCCTAAAATTAAACAATCTGTCTAAAAATGTCCCCTCCTTTCAGCGACTTCAGTAAGGTGGTCTACGGGTGATGGTGGGGCTCAGAAATGTTATGAACGCAGTGACTGAACCGCCTCCAAGTTTGACATGTTGTTATACTTCATATTTTACAAACATGTGTGAAGCATTCAAGCATTTTCCATCAAATCTGACCGCGCGGCGTTACACTCGATGGACGAGCGTAACGTACACGTACAAAACACGGTAAAACACTTTACGAACAGTATTCACTCAACGCACACATTATTTACATTTACAGATAACAAAAATCTCTCTACATACTTACATGCTACGACAGGTTGTTAAATTTCGTACGGTTTTCCTTCATGTTATGTATCTCAAAATATTAACGGCGAAAAACGTCTCCATCGACTGTCAGGAGCAGGTTTCAAAATAAAATACAACTTCCGGTTATGTTATGTCAGCAAAAAAACCCAAATAATCACGGTACCACCTTAACCTAATCTCTTATTTAAATCGTTAGTATCCAAAAAAAGAAAGAAAGGGCATCTTTATCTAGTAGAGTAACTGGATTAAGTTTACGACGATTCTAAAATAATCGTTTGTCGTTTAACAATGCCAGTTGGTTGTCATTATGATTTAAAAAATCTCAGTTAGTTCTAATTTTGTTTTAATTTTGTTTGGTTTTGATTATGCTACAAAACGCCCCCTTATCTGACTAAAAAATAAAAATTGCATGACAGGATAAGATTTTAAAGGTTATTAATTTCAATTTTCTTCAAAAATTACTGTGACTTGGACATTCAAATTAGCCTATTTGATATATGTACAAGAACACTCATTTCTAATTGTATATATTATTTATCCCGTAGAGCCTGGATAAATAAGAGCAATAGATTTTTTTACTGTTAATTATTGGTTTATAGTTTGAATGATGATAAAGAAATCTTGAGTCCTGTTGTTAATAAATAAGTTAATGCTCAGTCTTTTCTTGTAAAAAGCATAATTAAAGGGATACTTCCTACTTAACATAAGCACAGTTATCACTGTTTGTCTGATTACGTTTTTAAAGTCCAATATGTTCCTCTTTTAAGCAGAGTCCAGACCAGAATTGTGTTTAGATTGTGTTAACAATTGTATTTATCATGTAAAACTGTCATTATGTTGCCTAAGGCCTCACAGCATGTGTTTATAACCTAAGTGAAAAGACAAGCATGGCTGGTATAGGCTGTGACATTAGTGTAACAATTTAAATGGTTGTGAAGAGCTGTTGTTGTATAGAGGCCATGCCAAACTTTCCTGTTGTAAAGGGTAAATTTCACACCCTCAACCCTGCAGGGCTCCCAGGCAGCTTGCACCAACATGTTGATCTTGACTTGTTTGTACTTAGTGTGCCTTTGGTCAAGAATCGACCCACAAAACGTGAAAAACATGAAAAAATATACTCAGGTTAAATCTATATTAGCTTGACTTGTTAAATTAAATGTTTATAAATATATGGGAGGGAGTATAGCAGTGTGGACAACGTTAATGTGGCATGTTTGATAAGATGCATCTGTGTGTGTGTGTATATATATATATATATATATATATATATATATATATATATATATATATATATACATACATACATATATATGTGTGTGTGTGTGTGTGTGTGTGTGTGGATATATAACCATAAACACACAAAAATATATAACTTCTTTTTCTTCATTAAGTTTACAGAAGCAGACGAAAAGTGCTTAATAAATATGACTCTCTATCCTTTTTGTTTTTATATTTGTTACTAGAAATGATATAAGAATAGTTTTTAAAACTTTTCGTCTTTACTTTGTTGCGGAAGTGACGTCACAACCGCGGAAGTCTGTATTTAGCGCGAAGTCTTGAGTTAGACAACAACAACGATGGACGTCGCTCGCAAAATAAAGACCAAAGTGTCGGCTGGCTTCAAGATGCGGGGTCTCATACTGCGGCCGTATGTATTATCATGATGCTTGAAAAATACTTAATGCAGTGTCTTGTGTTTAAACGGGTTTAGTATCCGTGTAGCAGGATAGCTGTCGCCAGCACGATGACTGTGGAGTCTGGCAACAGGCTTTGACAGGCTTATTATTATTATTTTTATTTTATTCTTATTCTTTCTTCTCTCTGTTTCTGTGATCATCCCGAGTGCTACAGACCTTTGCCCATGACCAGAGCAATACTCTGCATATTTTTTTTTTAGAAACAATGACTTGAAGAAAATAAGCATATTAATCGTTTTATTGATTTTTAAATAGTTAATTACATTAAACTTGATTTTAAGATAATTTTGTGGACATTTTACTTTTGTATGTTTCATATGAAATGGTCGACAGTTTTAAATTTTAACGAGAAACATGTTTTATGTTCCAGTGAAGCCAGCAGATACCTTGTGGAGGTGCTTGAGTCTGTCAATATCACTGAACTGGATGACATTATTGAAAAGGTTCTGGATGCAGTGGAGAAACAACCATGTAAGTGAAGCTCTGCTCCTCTTAGCGGGTCGCTACAGGCGGTGTTCAGCACAGTCTACAGTGTGAAGTCTTTGTATGTCTATGTCAAGTGGGTCGACAGGTTGTGACCACAGTCCATCCTTTCTCACAGTGTCCTCCAGTATGATAGAGCTGTCTGTGGTGGAAAGTGCTGTGCAGGACTGCACTCAGTCTTGTGATGAAACCATGTGAGTATTGAATAATTAAAACTTAGTCCTTTGCACACTTCTTTTGTCTGAAATTGCTGTGCAGCTAAAATATCTACTAATGATTCAACAAGTGTACTCAGGCCTTTTTGGCAGCTAACAGATACTTAATAACAATCCATATCAGTGTTTGTAACAGTAATATACTGCACTTGAGTGGTGGAGGGGCAGGATGGGAGCAGAGGACATTAATCAATATTAATGTATTTGTTGGTGTGTTTTCTGTCTTTGGAACAAATTATTGTTAATTATAAATATTTTTTTTCTGTGACTTATATTTAAATTTAACATGTTTTAAAATATTATAGCTAAAATTATCACAACAGGATAGGCTCTGATGTGGATGCTTTATATTGCTGAAGTAAGATATTTTTTTCTGGAAAGAATGAAGGTTGTAAGAGATCCATGAAGGTTTGCAAAGTTGACCACCTGGGTATCATATAAATGTGGAAATCCCTTCATATTATGTGAATATACAATAATGGTTGTGTTGAATGTATTTTGGGAATTATTCATTTCCTACTATTATTGAAGATATTACAAATAGTAAGATTTACTTAGATCCATAAAGCCTTTTTGAAATGATCATTAAAGTTTTGTTCATGGAATAGATGGTATCGCCCTGTATTATGCGACCTAATGCAATAACATATACTACATTATCAAGTGCACACTTAAGAAAATAGACAAAGCCTAAACTTTGGGCGATAGTTTGCTGTGTTATAAGCTGTTCAGCCTATATCAAGGTGAAGCATGGTTAGGAGTATAGCCCTACTGAACATCCTTCACTTAACAGTTGTTTATCCTTTTTTTCCAGAGACAATGTTTTTAATATCATTGGAGCTTTTGATGTGCCCAGATACATTTACAGTGTGGAGCGGAAAAAATTTGTCCCGTGAGTAAGATGACACTTTATTTAATGTTAAATTCCTCTGAATATAAATCACCCACTCATAATTTTATAGGATTCCTTCAGTTAAGTTTTATACTACATTTTTGCTGCAGTTGTTGTCAAATTAATTCTCTAGGACACTGTTTTTTTTCTGGCAGAATTTATTTAATTTTTGATATTTTTATTTTTATTCAGAATTAGTATGACAAGCCATCCAGCCCCTAGTTTGTGTGGTTTGTCCAAAGACAAAGCTGAACTGTTCAGGGAGCGATACACCATCTTACAACAGGTGAGCTGTGCTCGTCAGTTCACGTCATGTAAGGGATCTTACCCACCCTCTCTCTCAGTTATTGCTGGCCAGCCTGGTTTGTGGGCTGTATTTTAACAGATTGATCTATTTTAGCGCACACATCGACATGAGCTCTTCACTCCACCTGCCATAGGAGCTGCTGTGGAAGAAGGTCAAAACAAATTTCAGGTAACAAATCTCAATCCACATCGACCATCAGTTTAACATTAACACAGCTGCATCTTTAGTTTCAGATGAACCAAGGCTTGTTTGTTTTGTCATTTCTCTTCACCAGCTCAAAACAGTTGAAGCACTGCTGGGTAGCACAGCTAAACTGGGGGAGGTGATTGTACTGGGGATGGTTACACAACTAAAAGAGGTAAGTTTAAGAGTTAGAGAGTTTGGTATGATATGTTTTTTTCACTTTATTTATTTAAAATAGTTTAACTTTTTTAAAGGGCAAATATTACCTCGAGGATCTGAGTGGAACAGTGCAGCTGGACATGTCAAAAGCAATATCCTTTTACATGTTTGTTGGCATTATTAAAGAACGCTAAGTTTCTATTATTTGCTACTTTGTTGACACGATGTTGGTGTAATCCTTAACTCAGTTCTCACCAGTTTCACAATGGGCTATACACAGAATCCTGCTTTGTACTGGCAGAGGGTAAGAAAGAACTATTAAAACTATAATGACTCATATTTACATGAGGATAACTGGAAAAGTAAAACAACCAAACAAGAAAAGACCTATGTTAAACAATATTTTATCCTGTTCTCTATCTTGCAGGCTGGTATGAAGACTCAGTTTTTCACGTGAACGGTTTTGGGTTTCCACCAACAGAGCCATCATCAGGCACAAGGTTGGTGCAAAACTTGAAATAAATTCTCAAAAGCTATGTTACTGATATGCAACCACATGTTATGTCAGGTGCAGCAGGTAGGACTGTACAGTATATGTTGAAATGAAGGATGCTTAATTTTTAGAACCCATTACCCATGTTATTAATGGGGTAGACACTAATACTAACAGCTTTATTGGTGTCTGCTAGCCATGGAATTGCTGAGCATAATGGCACAAGATATTGATTCAAGTGGAATAAATTCTAGCTTCCCATCCCTTATTCATTAGTGATTTAATATTTAATCCCCAACTATGCTATACCCAATCTTTTGCAGGGCGTACTACGGCACCATGAACTTCTTTGGTGGTCCGTCCACCACTTCTGTGAAGGCCTCGGCCAAGCTGAAGCAGCTGGAAGAGGAGAATGAGGATGCCATGTTTGTTATAGTTTCTGATGTGTGGTTGGACAGTGTTGAAGTGATGGAAAAGCTCAATCTAATGTTCTCAGGTAAGGTGTTAAAATTTTAGCCTGAAACATGACAGATGAAAGTTTTATTTAAATGAGAAAAGAGTGTTTAGTCTTCTTTGTCCTTGTTATGTAACAGGTTACTCTTCAATGCCTCCAACCTGTTTCATTTTCTGTGGAAACTTCTCCTCTGCCCCGTATGGAAAAACACAAATCAAATCCCTCAAAGGTAAGACTTTTGGGGTTTTATCACTTGTTACATGCTGGTGATCTGCAGAGTAATTTACTGTTATTTTTAACTAAAATTAACAGTTTGAATTGTATTGTTTTTTCCAGAGTCATTGAAAGCTCTTGCTGATGCCATCTGCTCATACCCCAACATTCATAGCAGGTAGGATATGGAAAAAGCTTTGTTTCTTAGTGTGTCTGTGCTCTTTTGAACTAACATCTCCATTTCAAATCTGCAGTAGCCGCTTTGTGTTTGTTCCTGGACCCGAGGACCCCGGTCCAGGTGCCATCCTGCCACGGTAAGCCTTCAGAAATGCAATCTATTAAAAGGCAGTCAAATGTGCAAGTTGAGCTTTGCTGTTTAGAGAGTACTGGGTTTATGTTTTCCACAGGCCTCCCTTGGCAGATCACATCACTGAAGAGTTCAGACAGAGGGTGCCATTTTCTGTGTTCACTACCAACCCATGCAGGTAAGCACGTGAGGCTCCTGTTTAAGCTAAAAAAAAAAAAAAAAATACTCAAAGTGGTGTTGATATACTTCACCTGCAGCCAAGGTTGGTTTAAAGCCCTTTGGGGATTGCTGTTGACACTTGACAGATTATTAGAAACTAAATTTGACAGAAAATATATTTGTAATCAGGATCCAGTACTGCAGCCAGGAGATCGTCATTATCAGGGAAGACCTGGTCAACAAGATGTGTCGGAACTGCATCAGGTTGCCCAACAACAATCTTGACATTCCAAACCATGTGAGTTTTAGCCTCTGGTCACACCGAAGTATTAATACTTTTTTTAGTTTTGAGATATTTCTGATCTCAAATTAGACGGATGCCCTCATTATAAATAAATTATCCCATCCTTTTTGCTATCCCTTCAGTTTGTGAAGACCATCCTCTCCCAGGGTCACTTGACTCCACTGCCTCTGTATGTCAGTCCTGTCTTCTGGGCGTATGACTACTCCCTGCGCGTCTATCCAGTCCCTGATGTCATCATCTTTGCAGACAAATATGACCCCTTCAGCATCACCAACACTGACTGCCTTTGTGTCAACCCAGTAAGAATAAAAAAAAAACATCAACAACTATTAGCAGAGAATCTCATCACAAAAAAGTGCTTAAACTGTTATTTCCACAGGGTTCCTTCCCAAGAAGTGGGTTCACATTTAAGGTATACTACCCATCCAACAGAAGTGTCGAGGACAGGTAGGATGTGTTACTGAGGCTTTAATTTTCTCTACATGTCTGTCGATATAGGTAGCAGTTCTTTAAATTACAATGTTAATGCTGAAAATGTTTTCTTTCTGTGTTCACAGCAAACTCCATGGACTATAAAGAAAATCATGGATTAAGACAAACTCATTTTGTAAATCACCTTTAAATAATGTGTATGCTTGAAATGGATAAGTAACAAAAAAAACACTTTTTATTATTTGGTGCGTGTTTGTATATGAATGTTTTTTCTCAGAATAATAAAGTTTTTACCGTTTCTACACAGCTTCTTGTCATCTTCCAATGAAAGGTTAAAAGTCTGCTGTGTGGAATGACGAAGTTAGATGAAGGATTTTCAACTAAATTGCTGGTGATTACAATGTGGCAAAAGGTTTTTGCATTAAGAAATAAGATGACCACATTGGAAAAAAGCTGAAGTTACGTGGAGTTGGATCCTCAACAGGCTAATTGGATTATTTAAAAAGAGTGTTGTAAATCTGCAACACAATGTCAACATTCTGTGACAGACTGTAAGGACCAGGCAGGAGGGATTAATAGTAACAAAAGATAATAAAGGGAATAAAGCTTACATCTCAAAAATTAGGATTAAATACAAGTCTCCCACTTATCTTATTTACCTCAGCCAAGGAGGGTATCTTTTGTCTGGTGTTAGTTTGCTTGTTGACAGAATAACTCAGAAAGTTCTACATTACTTTTAATAACATTTTCAGGGAATGTTAGTCATGGTGCAAGAAACATATTTGGTGGTAATCTGGATGCAAATCTATGAATTCTTTTAGGATTTGATAACATTGTGGGATAGGGTAGTTTTTCACGTTTAGATAGAAACTCACCCCATAATGTTGGATTGAGGATTGTATGAGGATTGTTCTATCTGAGCACTTCTACTTTACAAAAAAAATGTTTTACTCTTAAACTATTCTTACAATTTTAGGGGTTTAGGTCGTTCATAAAAAAAAACAAAACTTTTTTTCCTCAACATGCTTTTTTTGTGAAATTGTGTAAGTTTCTTCGACATAATTTATTTTTTTCGAGGCCTTGTGTATCATACATTTTCAGAGGAACAAATTGAATAAAATGGTTTTAATATATCGTGCTACTTTTATCCCCCTGACTACAACGCATGTCTTATAAGAACCGCCAAGCAAAAACAGAAATAAAATTGCGTTGGTAAGAGTTACCTGAATTTCATTCCGACCTTCCCAACATGGCGGCTCTCATTTGCTGCCAATTTCCGGTCGTGCCTCCAGAATGCTTGTGATGACCTTCTGCATATGGCGTTCTACTTTTGAAATTTGCAGAAAACAAACATTTTAAAGAGGTAGGAAACCAACAGATATACGTAAATCTTTATAAGGGCAGAGATAACATACAGGTGAGCGTCATTATTAAAAGGGTTTCTGATAAAAGATGGCGGCCAAACGGGTTTTAACGTTCGCTAACGAAGGAACCAGAGGCACACAAACAGACGAACAGCTGTTAGGGGCTTGCTAGCCTGGTGACCTGTCAAATAGTTAAGGTCTATGTAGACAACACGACGGTAATTTTCCACCTTTCGCTGTCTTTCTCAATTAGACATGGATTAAGCTAACGGATAACGTTGATTTACTATCCTAAATAGTTAAGCCGGAAAAGTAGGTCAGTTGTAATCGTGCTATGAGCTAACTGGTTTGTTGTCCTGATTTAACTATGGCATCAAAGTGACAGATACACGGTAAAACATTATGTATCTTTATATGTGTGCCTTAAACTGCATTTTCTTAGACGTATTCTCAAACTACCTGCCCAAGGAAACTTCCTGGTGTTTCTTTACACCCTGTGTCTTTCATGCGTGTTGAGTTCCAGACTATTTTTGGATGATTGGGGGAACAGATCAGTTAATAGACTTACCTAATCAGCATTAACCCAGCTGTATAATTTCTCCCTCTCGCTCACTGCCTTCACAGGAGACGAGAGCCTGTGGCATGGCAGGAAGAGAGGAAGAAATGGAGCAAGACGTGGGAGAAATGCCAGCCAGAGAGGGCGACAATGACTCAGATGGGGAGGAAGATGACAGGGTGTTTGAATGGATGGTAAACGATGATATGGATGAGGATGAGGACGAGGATGATGAAGAGGAGGTGGAGGATGAGCAGCCCTTGGACACAGAAGCATCAGAATCTTTTGAGCTGGACTCCCCGGCTGAGCGAAGCGGTCACATAGCAGTAATAGACAGAAACATCATGTATGTGTGGGGTGGATACAAGGTAAGGAGTACTGCACAGAGAAAAGTTACTTTTACACTGAGTAAAGTACTTCCTGAAGATAGTGAACTAAAACAACTTTTCTCCCCTTCTGTACAAGAATGCTCAAAACAATGGATTCTTTGACTTATACTTGCCAAGAAATGAGATCTGGACTTACAACATGGAATCAGGAGTATGGTAAATACTTTAAAATTAAGTACAGTCCTAAACCGGGCAATAAATTCTCAATACAGCACACTGACAAAGTTGGTATCGCCACTCTTTGTGTAAATCTGTTAAAAAGTACATGAACACTGTATTGTTCACAGGACAAAGCATATAGCTGGAGGAAACTTGCACACATCCATGTCCGGCAGCTGCGGAGTGTGTGTTGATGGAGTTCTTTATCTATTTGGAGGTCATCATGCAAGGGGAAACACTAACAGGGTACAGTGTGTTTAATCAAACTTAATACAGTCTGATTATTAAAGGGTTGCATCATGCTCAACAGGATATTGAGGTGGATCAGGCGGCTTTTTGCTCTGACCTCTTTTACTGTATGCTGTGCTTTTTAGATCTACCGCCTGCCCCTGAGAGCTCCCAGCCTTGTTTGGGAGGAAATGAGGGATCTGAAAGGGCTCCCTCCATCCTGCAAGGACAAGTTAGGGTGCTGGGTTCAGAAGAACAGGTGAGGAGTAGCCTTTTCCCTTGATTTTTTCTTTTAATTCTCTTTTTTTATTGTGAAAATCCGGGTCCACACAAATGATAATACAAATAGCATCTCTCATTTAACCATCTTCAGTTGTATATTGAACACAGATTCAGCAAGCAGTACAGCAGTGTGCAGGACCAATCATGCATCTACACTACCAGTCATATATATATATACATTTAACCATTTTTTAAAATAAAATAAAATAGAACATGAACATTAATAATTAACACATAATGGGGGTTAATGTCACTGGCACATAAAGCCCTCTGCAGAAGGAATATATAAGAAAACAAAAAGGACACAAAAATTCACTTCAGACGAATGATGGTCGTATTGGCGTGACATACGTTATCCATCTTTCCCATCTTTTTAAAAAAATCCTTGTTGGAGTCGTAGAGCAAAAGTAATCCTTTCCATCATAAACATATCATAGATTATGTCGACCCATTCCTCCACAGCAGGTTTTCCTGGCTTTAACCGCCTCCTGGTAATTGCTTTTCTGCTAGCAGCACTTAGTATCCGAAATAAGTATTTGACATCAGAAGAAACATTTTCAGATGGAATGGCACCCAAGTGTAATATCTGAAATTTAAATTGAATGTCTGTCTGAAAAACACTTTGCAAAACTTCATGAACCTCCTGCCAAAAACAAATCAATGATGCACAGGACCAGAATATATGAAAATGGTTTGCCTCGAGGCTTCCCTTGATTTTTTAATTAAGTTATTGCCATAAGCAAAGCCAAGGATCGACTACATTTTCAGCTTGGTAGCTGCTCCATACATTTCCTAAATTTGACAATAGTCTGTGAGCCAAATGGAACATGAATGGGTCCTGGTGTTGCCCTGAGGCCTACAGTTGTTGATTTGTGGTATACACTGAAATGTTAAAATCCCAGGTTTATTTTTAACTTCATTTTGTGTCATTTAGCTCTCTGCTAAAGACGTTATTTTTGTGATAGAGGAACTGGGTTTCAACTTTGTTATCATAAAATGCATTGATCACCCTTGACATGACGAGTATTTTGTTGCATCATTTTCAACACCAACAATAACTGTTCCAATCAGCACAATATCCCTACTGCATATTAATAAATACTCCTCTTTCCTCTGCCTGAATACGTCTGCACATCTAACAGTAACTATGAATTGAACTTTTTGCAGTCCTGGTTGAATTCATTTTCTGCTTTGCGATCAATTCTTTAAATAAAAAATGTCCATGTTCTCAAAAGCCAGTCATCACTTTTTTACTGCTATGCAAAAATAATGTTATGTATTGAGATGTATTGAGTTAGCACCTGATTTTTTTTTTGTCCAACAGACTTATATTCTTCGGAGGATATGGCTACCCTGCACAGGGACCTCATCGAGGAACTTTTGAATTTGACGAGTCATCTTCATTTGTGGTCTGTTCAAAAAAATACTCCATTTGTTTAATAAAAAGTATTATAGTTTACACAGTATAATGTTATAAAAAGTAAACGTTTTAGAGACACCACATCAATTTGCTTTCATACTTAATAACATTTGGGTTAAAAATCAATTTCTGCTGCAGTGGGACAGCCCTGGACGAGGCTGGAACAACCACATCCACATCCTGGACCTGGAAACATCAACATGGAGCCAGCCCATCACGACAGTAAATAAATATACTGCCAGACAATGCAAATTTAACCTCTCAAGTCTATTGTGCACACAAAAAGTGTTGTACATTGAAGTAATAGCCTATTCCTCTTCCCTTTTATTCGTATAATTTATTTGGCATTTGGTTCTTTTCCTCTTTTTTGTTTTTCTTGATGTAGGGGAGCAACCCGTCCCCCAGAGCAGCTCATGCTTGTGCCACAGTTGGAAACCGAGGTTATGTGTTTGGGGGAAGGTACAAGGTGAGTGAAATAAAACTCTTAACATGTAGATCTTTGCATTATTTTGTTATGCAGCTGACTTTGCCTCCGTACTCAGAATATTTTTGTCAATATGAGGAAAAGGAAGATTGTAGTGTCCTATTGTGTTATTCTAACTCCACTTTCATATCTACAGAACTATAGACTAAATGATCTGTACTACATCGACTTGGACACATGGGAGTGGCATGAAATGTAAGTGTTGTTCTTTCTTTACTGCACATAAGATAAAAGATCAATGTTTTCTGCAGACAAATGAGCTTTGGGCAGGCTGACCAGGTATATTTAAGGCCACCCAAATGTCATTCTAATGTTCTATATTCTTTACAAGCATCAGTGCTGTATGTACAAGCAAAATACTTTTGATAGAGAAGTATACTCAAAAAGAAATCATAATTCAGGGAATGTTATTTTGGTGTCTTTATTGAAAATACTGTTGATGAACATAGTCAAAAGAGCAGTGCAATAAAAAGAAGTAAGCTGTGTAATGAGGGAAGGAGGGACAAAGTGGTAAAAGGAGGAGATGTGCATGTGTATGACTTTGGACAAGAGAATGGAACTGGGATGAGCAAAGTTAAGTCTGTTACCCACACTGATGAAACTTAAACTTATTGATCTCAATTAATTTACATACAGAGACTTATTGACCTAATCAAATCAGAATAGATAATGATCCACTGCTCATCACCATAAACCTGTGTAATCTCAAAGCAAAATTGGAGTTGATGGAACTGAAAAGAACAGATTTTGCTTTTGTAATTTTCTAAATTTCTTTTAAAAGACAAAATAAATTTTGTTAACTTTAATAGGAATTTATGGATTTTTCTGATTATTCTTTTCTCATTTGGGTCTTCAAGTCTTTAATGGATTTCAAATATTAAGCATCCTGATAAATATAAAGACACAAACACACAAGGGAGTAGGCGGAGGAATGCTACAAAGAAAAATAATAATAAAAAGTGATAATTTTATTCATAGATAACTTCACGAATCTACTGTGGCTTGTTATTGCTTCACTTAAATGTCATCAGCGTTTATAATATTCAAATTTAAGGTTAATTGACGTGATCACCTCATGGTTTTAACTTGAAATAAAATGACTGCCCGCCACATTGAGCTGCTTGTGACTCTCACACATCAGCATACACCAAAATCAGAGAAATAGATAATCACAGCTGCACATTAAGACCATGAATGAACCGTAAATAGCAATTAGTTACGGCTCTGAAAAGCACAAGTGTGAGGTTCTGCTGGTAGCAGGAAAACACTCACTGAAAGCCTGCACTGCATCACTGAACGTCCCCTCAAACATCACATTGGCGTGCCTGTGACTGGAGCAAAAATGTCCACCAAGGCAGTTCTAAAATTGTAGGGCGAGTTGTTGTCAAATATTTGGAAAACCGCTCCATTTCACACTGTTGAAAAAATTGTTGAAAAATGTCCTGGATCCACATGTGGATTCGGATCACCACCAAAATCTTAGTAGTGCTCTGTTTTGCCCTGACCAAGACTCCCAGCAAATGTAAACATAATTAATGGAAAGGTTCTTAATGTTTTTGTGAAAATGTGGAAAGCTGCCCTGTCTTTCACTGTTAACAAATCCTTTAGAAAGTTCTTGGATCTATATTCAAATCACCACCAAACTCATATCAGTTCCTTGAGCAATGACCAATATTTCCTAAAAATTTCACTAAAATCTGTTCATAACTTTCCAAGTCATCTTGCTAACAGACAAAAACATGACTTCCTTGGTGTAGGTAATGACTGGAAAAAGAGGTAGTCCTGATTTAGTCCCTGTGGTGGCCTTGTACAAGTATTATGCAAACCTTTTTACCAATGAAACCTCAGCTTACACTTGGCCAACCGTGTTCAGTGGTTTGATAAATAAAGTTGACCTGTTTGGTTTCACGAGGAGACTTTTGATTCCGTGCTGGTTCATTTCCCCACTGGCTGGCTACTGAGTACATCAGCGTAAAGTTCTGGTTTCTTCTTGACTGAAACAAGCCTGCATTGAATCTCTTAAACTGGTTAATTCCTGCTGTGATGTCCCTCTCCTATCCACGCCTTGTAATAGGAGCGTTCCTCAGAATGGACCTGTGGGCCGCTCGTGGCACTCCTTCACCCCTGTCTCACCAGACCACATCTTCTTATTTGGAGGTTTCACCACAGAGAGAGAGACGCTCAGTGAGTCTGATACTCGGACATTCAAAAGTCTTTTCCTCATCAATGTTAACTCTGCTCTCATTGAGATGCAATTTGCTTTTCAGGTGATGCCTGGCTCTACTACGTGAGCAAAAATGAGTGGAAGCCTTTTAATCACAGTCACATAGAAAGACCCAGGTAGATGGCTTCTGTTTTTTCTAATACAACATAAAAAGAAAGTATACACACATGAAAAAGTACGAAGAGATCTGCACACCAAAAGCAGAAAAATGTCTGATTTTCAAACTAAATTCTTGAAGGGAACTACTTTTGGTGTAGCAGCAGTTTTTCGTGTTTGTTAACAAAAACATTGTCACTCGTATTATTGAGCTCATCTTTAAACTCAAAGACTTGACACTTCTCTTTGTGTTCCAGACTGTGGCACACGGCATGCTCGGGTCCTGATGGGGAGGTGTTTGTGTTTGGAGGATGTGCCAACAACCTGCTGTCTCATCAAAGAGCTGTGAGTGTAAGGTCTCATCTTTATGCGGTACATATTCCACATAAATAACACTATTAAGCTAAAATGTACCATTTTGTGTAACCCTGCAGGCTCACAGCAACGAGCTGCTAGTGTTCAACGTTCAGCCCAAATCTTTAGTGAGGTGAGTTTGTTCTAGAAGAGAAGACTCATGCAGTGAGTTTATAACTGTTACATATTTTTGGTGAAAGTGAAAGGTGGAGGGTTCAACTGAGAAGCAGCTACAGTTTATTCCAAGTATTTATCCATTATGCTGTTCTATAATATCACATACTTGCATCTGCTTTTGGCCTTGAGAACCAGGAAATGTTAGATTCTAATACAATCCTACTTTTGACTCATTCTTCCCAACCTATTATCTTTCCCATGTGTCACTGAAGCAGTCTTGCATCAAAAGAAATTAAATTATCTCCTTATATTCCTTCAAATGTTAAGTATATTTCCTAATACACATAAAAGGGGCCGATGCCTTATTCTGCACAAACTGCTTTCCAAAATAATTGTAGTTTTAGGGATGCACGATATTACAGGCACTATATCAGTATCAGCAGATACTGACTTAAAAAGTTAAATATGGATTGGCAGATATCAAAAAATTTACATTCAGTATTTTGGCCATACATGTAAGCCATATAAATCGCATATATTGGCTGTAGGACCCAGTACATGTATGAATGACGTGCCACGCTTTATCCTATTATTGTTGAATGTTTAAATTAAAAAACAATAGTGTCTTCTGTTAGAGGCTTAAATGTTGTTTTCCTTGTTCAACATCAAATTCTAACACAAATATACTGTCACAGTGAGAGGAACAGGCCAGCTTTAGTGAGGGAAATATTCACTCGTCAAAAAATATTATCAGCAGCAATGATAAATTTGGAATATCCAGTATCCCAAGTATTTTTCCTGCCAGAGAAAATTATGTAGTCCTGGTATTTATGGTAAATTTGGGACAGCAATAAACATACAAATACAAGTGCACTTCATGTAAAATATTATATTGCAGCTCTTTATATCTATTATGAAAAGAAACCCTGCTGGGAAATACCAAAATATCTCCCCATTTTTCACCTTCAGGAGTTAGAGCTGGGCAAAAAATCATTTAAATCGATTAATTCGATTTATTTTCTGCAGAAGATTTAAAAAATTAAAAATCGAGATTTTTTTTTTCCTGCCTTAGTCCGATTGCAAGTAGTTGCAATTTTTGAAAAAATTACAATTTTCATAATGGTTGGCCTTGTAGGGTTTGCACGAGCACTTTTATAGGCTTGTATTTGTTATTTAAGTAGATTAAATATTGATCAAAGAGTTTCATGCTAATTCTGTAAAAATACCTCAGCCTTTTAGTGTTTCTGTAGACAAACCTGCCTACGTTTATACTACATAATCAACCTTTTATGACCCAGACTTTGACTTTAAGAGGGAAACTTTTAGACAACATAAAGGCAAAGCTTGATTTGTCTCATTTTTATGTCACTGTGAGTTTTGTTTCTTTAAAAAATCGATTAAAATCGTAAATCGAGTGTTGTGGAAAAAAATTGGGGGATTTTATTTCTAGGCCATATCGCCCAGCCCTATCAGGAGTGTACCCCACAGTTTATCAGCTGCTTCTTGCTTTACCACCATCAAATAAAACCTATTATGATGTTTATCAGAGTTCAGATCCTGTATCGCAGAGTAAATCGAGGCGATGCTGTTTTGGCGGTGATGGCAGTCAAAGGCCTGGTGGGAGGTTATGTAACATCATTAGTGCACGGC
This sequence comes from Scarus forsteni, assembly GCA_036419115.1. Taxonomy (NCBI): domain Eukaryota; kingdom Metazoa; phylum Chordata; class Actinopteri; order Labriformes; family Labridae; genus Scarus; species Scarus forsteni. The sequence goes on along the minus strand of JAZDUH010000451.1, from coordinate 21,883,311 downwards.
AGCATAATTTGGATTAGAGGTCTTTTCCTCAGCACTTAAACTTTCACTAGGGCATAAGCATCTCGTGTTAATTTCAAACTCTTAACCCCGTCTTCCAGGTTCTGCATGGAGGCCGTTCTGCAGCACAGGGAGCGTCTGTCCAGTTACTGGGACTGCTTACCCAAACACCTCCTGCACAGCCTCAAACAGAGGATGTCCCACGTCAACACACTGGGCAGCTAGGTGTAAACGTGATGTATAGGATTACAAAATGGTGTGTGTGGATGCTCACAAACATAAACGAAACCTCTGAGCAATAGCGAGCAGCAGGGAGACTGTTAGAGGGGGGTCTTGAGTGGCGGTCTGAGGGGGACTGTTCTGTTTCATTGATTCATGTGTTTAATTCTTGCCAAGCCAGTCGAACCGTTTGGATGGTGTAGCAGTTTGGGTTGTGTTGAGCTTTTAACTACTCTTGGATTTGTTTATATTCCATCTCTAAGCCAGAATATGAACAAAAGCATATTTGGGAATATTTGAGGACCACTGCTCACAGAGATGACAGAAGGGGGCTTCAGAACAGAGATTATAGTTTGATCTTGAGGTTTTGTGCCGTCTCCTGACATCACGTTCCTCTTCAGACTTGTTAAACCACAGGATAGTTTGACTTCTATGAACCAACACGTAGATGAGATGTTGAGATTTTCGTTTTCTTCTGTAATTTGACCAACATGAAATGTGTCTTAACACTAAATGCGAAGGTGCCAGGCTAAACAGTTTGCTTTAATGGTGCATATTCTATTTTTGGGGAGCAGTTGCTTTATTGATTCCTTTTTACTGTTTAGCACAATCTTGAGCACTTCTGCCAGATTTCAGATGGTTTAAGTTCTCAGACCTGAAACTAGTGCTTTTGTCAAGCAAGACTATCCACTCTGAAGCCACAAGGATGTTGATTTTTTTACTTTTATTTGTATTTAGTAATTAATATATATTTGTGAGGAAATGTGACTTTTGTTCTAAAAGAGGCTTTTAAAGCCTTTAAACTACAAGAGTGGCTTCTGTAGCATTCGATTTTTATTTAGTCAGTAACTTAAGAGTTATGCGAGTGTGTTGGATGTGGAGCCACGTTGCACTGAAATGCCTCATGTCAGTAGGGCTGTGTTTGTATTTGCCTGGTTTGCACAATGTTCCCTTCGTGGTTTTAAGTGTAGAATAAAATGTGTGTTGTTTCTTTGTACTCAAGGATTAAAAACATACTTTAAATTGTCTTTTGGTCAGTTTCTTTTATTTACATTATTTAATTTCAACCAAATAACTGGTGAACAATTACAGTCATTTTTGGGATAAAATTAGGCATGACCACAGGAGAGCTGTGAGGTTCTGCTGTTTACCTGTGACTGAGTCCCTCACAGCTACTGCTGTTCTGAAATGACAATTCTTGTTAAAACCCTGATGCAGCAGTCTCATTTCTTCTTGGCAGCAAGCAGGTTTGGAGCAGACACTTTCACTTTGCCGGGCATGTTCCTGGATAGATCAGTGTCCTGCAAAAAGGAGTGTGTTAGAGAGCGGTGCTGGTTTGACTTCAGATTTTATGCCTAAAGGAGTTAAAAGCAGTTAATGCCAGAAAAAGAATGGAATGAAGTTTGAACTAATTCATCGAAACTCCTACAAAAATAAACATCTATTGAGCTCTTGCTCCAGAAAATTATGAACATGGGGCCCCATTACCCTGACCTTTGACCTCTGAAATCTAGTCAGTTCATCGATAGGGGTGGGAGAAAAAAATGTTTTTTTTTTTGTTCAAAAATCATTTTTTTTCCAAATTTAAATGCCTAATTTTAGTCAGTGTTAATAAGCCACTTTTAAATGCAATCCAGGCTTTTGAAGAGAGAGTATAAACAGCTGGTTAAAATATATTGCTGAATAAATCCTAAAAACGGACTCACATGTGATGTGTATTTTTCCTGACATAGTCTGTAGACATCATCATTGTTCTTCTTTTTCGCTGATGTTAAAAAAGCTAACTATAGATTGCAAAATTCGGCAATATCGTAGAATTGCAATTTAAGTCGAATCAGCACCTAAAAATCGAATTGGGAGAAAAGTGAATCATCCCAGCCCTATTCATCGATGAGTTACAGCAGACTTTTGTGCAACTTGCGCACAGGATGAACATGAAACCTTGAGATTCTCATCAGCTGATCTGTTTGTCAGAGGGAACTTTTGAGCAAGATTAAAGAAATTCCTCCATGCCATTCTTCAGATATTGTATTAAACAAGGGATGAACATGGGGCTCTGACACTGAACTATTATCCAGAGTAAGATAAGTTCATACTGGAGTCAGAGTGGTTATTCGATCAAGCTCTTGTTAATCACTTCAAACAATCTAAAGGCATTCAAAAGTAAGAGATGAACACATGACTCTTGTGACTACGACTTTTAACCAGTTGTGGTTCATGCGTGTTTACAGGTCAACATTTATGATGAGTTGAAAAGAAAATTTTCAGCTGCTCTGGAGGAAACTGTGTTCACAAGAACTTGCTGTATGGCAAGCCTTAGCTGTCAGGTACTAACCTCATATCCATTTTTTAAAAGTCATTTTCATTTTTCTTTTAATAAAACAGTGCTGTTGGTCACGTTCTGTGTTGGTGAGTATGTTTTATAAACTTCAACCAAATAAAGGAAAAAAATCTGCAATCAGGACTATTTCATATTCTCAGTAGTCGAGCATTTTTTTTTTTGCATTTCTCTGAAAGTAGCAGTTTTGGAGATAGGAGGTTTATGCCCAACAGCACTGATATGTCCCGACATTAAAATTAAGAACTGCCACCCCCTATTATCAAGACCCCACATCTCAGGTATCCCTGGTTTCTTACAGCCTCTACTAACTATATGGACTAATATCAGCACAGCACTTAGACTGCATCTCAAATTATTTACACTACCTGTTTGTCCTCCTCCCTGTTGTCTTGTCCTGTCCTGTCTGTCACTATTTCCCCTTCTTTCACACTGTGGTGTGGCATGGTCCTCCCCTTCAGCTCACATCAGGGGTTAAATAAAGTTTGATTTGATGGAGTAGCCTACAGGGAGGGCTGGTGATGGTCACTGTAGCAGTGAATCATATTTACTTATTTGTCACTGCTAGAAAAAAAATGCATTGGTCTTTTTGACTCTGCCATCGGACACAGTGCTCAGCTGAAAAGATAATGCAGACAAGCGAAAAAAAAAAAAAAGAACTGCCTGAAATCATAATGACCCTGCCTCAGCTATCACCTCATCCAAGACATCAAAACAAGCCAGTCTTTACCTTGACGCTGCGGAACAGGTCTTTTTCTCTGCTTGAGGTGTCTTTGGTCTTTGTAAAGCTGAGAACTGCAGTTCGCGCAGCTGCAAGGAATAACAAACACAACTCTCAAGCCTTCAGCCATTATTAAAACTTTGAAAACAAGAGAAAATGTGACCTGTGTTTACCTTTTCCTTTCTTCTGAGAACCAGGGGTCAGTTTCACCTTGTGCCTGGGGAAAAAAAACTCTTTAGCCCGTGCAGATTTCTCCTTTTTGGTTATCAAATGACAATTAAGTGCACATACTTGTAGTTGGAGAGGGCGGTGTAAGGAGCGCAGACAGGCACGGCGAACAGCAGCACGTCTTCAGCGTGAGGCTGGCCCGTCAGAGAGGTGAGCAGGTTCTCTGCTTCCTAAATGCAGCACACAAGACACTCTGGTTAGGCCAGTGGTTTCTCCAGTACAGTGATTCCCAAACCGGGGTACATGAAGAGACGCAGGGAGTACGCAAACACCTGTCAGGTTTCAAACAGTTGTTTTAGTAGTTCAAGTTCAATCTGGCAAATGTTTGCTTTGTGAGATTTGATAAAGGCCTGAAGTGTTAGCAGAGAGGGTGGAGGCTGGATTGGTGAAGAAAATCTGTCTGAATTATCTAAGATTCTTATAGCAACATAAGTTCAGTCAGACAGCCTTCTCGTTAAAGCTGTGGTAAGTTTGTGACAGCTTCGAGTTCATATCTGAAAAGTACATTTCTTATTCACAAGTGAGCTGGTGTTGCCTACTGACATTTCTGGTAAATATATTTAGTGAGAAAAAAATTCACTTTTAGAGATTTTATTTGTATGTTATGCATGTTAAATGTGGGAGGTGGGGGTGGTGGCAGGCTTCCAGACATCATTTTTCTAGTTGCAGTAAGTATGTGAGAGTAGGGGGTACATGACTGGAGGTCAGGTGACTGAAGGGGTACAGGCTGTGGAAAGTGTGGGAACCACTGATCTAGTAGATGGAAGTAACGTCACAATAACAATCAAATCTGGCCAAACATTCCCGTATTTTTAGAATTATCTTCAACATATTCAAGAAAAATTGCGCTCGAAACAGCCACTTTAAAAAAGTTTTCGCAAATTTTACATATACTGCAAAATATACCACAATTACAAATGCCTAAGATAAAACTGGGGTCACATTTCAAAAGAGAATTTCAGGGCAGAATATAATCCGAATGTTGAATGTTGCCTGCTTTTGATGCACATTAAGCTGGTTTGCCCTGAAGTCTCCTCTCAAAAGTTACCAAACTTTGATTATAGATCAAACTAGCATGCTATGTTTTAGTCTAATCATTCCATGCCCCCCTGACGTAACTGGACACGGACCCCACTTTAGGACTCACTGGATTAGGGTTAGTTAACACTTCCATCAAACATTTGTTCTCGATTCAGTCTTCAGGTTAGAAAAAGGGAACTGTTCTGTCCTTCATATGAAGGGTTTACCTCTGCTCCAGGGTTATCCTGGTCCACCTCATCCTCCTGAAATACAGATGGAATAGAAACAAAGAAATAAAGCACAACTTCCATTTATATGGTTCTTTTTCTATATTAAATATATAAAACTGACAGATTTAATTGATACATCAGGTCTAACAGAAGACTTTGGACAGTTAAACCAGGACGTACCTTGTCCTCCTGCTCAGCCGTCTCCCCCTCCTCTCCTGGTTGTTTCTCTTCGTTCTCTTCTTCTCCTGTCTGCTCGACTTTCTTCACCTCCACATGACGAGGCTTCTGTGTCTGTTTCTGAGGAGCAGGTTTCCTCACAGGCTCATCTTTGCCCTTCCCCTTCTTTCCTTTCTTCCCCTTTTCCTCTTTGTTAGAACCAGCTGACTGGAAATAGGATGAAATTAAAAATGAAGTGACAGTTTTTTTAGAGAGTGAGATTATGTTTATTTGCTACGTTACTCTGAAATACAGTAAATAACAGGAACACTGACCCCAAGCAGCTGCATCATCAGCTCGCGGTCCTCTTCATCCTGGTCTTTGTACTTTTCTTTAATCTTTTTTAACTTGTTCTGAAGTTACAGAAGAAAAAAGACACAGGAAATAAATCATATTTACATATTGTATTAAAAAATTCAAGAAAAATGTTAGAGATACAACAAAAACCCAGAGGAAAAATGAAAAGTTTTTTTCAAATGTTTAAAAAAATATGTCAAGATATATTTTACTTGATTTCTGGAATTAAAAACATGTACATTTCAAAGTTGTCTTAAATGATTCATAAAAATTTGAAAAAATTAAAGCAAATTGGAAAGAAACTTTTTTTAAAATCAAAAAAGTTTTTTTCTAATGTTTTTCATGCAGTATGTTAAAAAAAACTCTGTTAAAGGATCCTAACAAATATAACCAAAGTTAAAAGTGTACATTTATGAAAAGGACATGGCAGTATATAAAGTTTTTTTTCATTTGAAACACTTTGGGATGGACTTTAAGTTTTAAAATCATGAAGAATATTGAATTGGACAATTAATTTTAGAAAGATTTAAGTTCAAGGAAATTTCAGGGGCGTGTTGAAAAAAATACAACTTTTAAAAAAAAAAATAATTTAAGGAAGAAAGCAAAAAAAAAGAAAATACACTAAGGGACTTAGAAAATAAGATTGAAGTGGAAAACGGTTAAAAGGATATTGATTTAAGTTTAAAATATCCAGTTGAAAACTTTAACATTTTATTGGAGTGCTTTCAAAATTCAGTTATGAGAGACAAATTGAAAACAATATATCCCAAAGATGTTGTCAGAAAGTAAAAAAAAAAAAAACTAAATTAGGTTTGAAAAAGAAAAGGAAAAAATGGCAAAATAGTGATAAAGCACAAACTGTATCTGATCAGATTCAAACAATTAAGAAGAAAAAAAAACTACATATTTTGGCAAAAATCTGAACAAGTTGTTAGGCAAAATCGTTGCCATTGCTTTAAAAATGTTTGATGAAAGTTTTCAGCCCAAAAATTATTTGAAGGTTTTTGAAATTATCATCAGAAGTTTTCAAACATATAAAAAAAAAGCTATATGACAGATGAAAGTTCTGGGGAAAGAAGGAGATATAGTTGACTTGTTCCAACGTTTTTCTTTAGCATAACTTCTATTAAATAGCTGTTGGACCATTTTGACTATTTTAAAAATGTTTACCAAAAAATAACTTTATTCTGAGATGTTATTCTGTTGTGTTTAAACACGGGTATAAAAGCCATTTAAACAAGTTATATTTATTCATAAAGAAACAAATGTACTGCTTTTTAAAACTTAATATCATGATAGAAATAAATCCATCCACAGTTTCTGCCTTGTTCTCTGCTGTTATATTTATTTTGATAACCCAGTGTTTTTTTCCTCAGGTTTTTGCTCCAGACAATATTTTAACTTTCAGGCCTGAGATCATGTTAGAATGTGAACATTTTTGAAAAGTACTTAAATTGAAAGTTAGAGGTTGTTATATAAGGCAGTTTATGTCTGTTTGTTGAATTAGTTCTTCGAGCAGAACGTGAACATCTAATCTTCAGACTCTTACCTTCTGACCTCGTTTCAGAGGCTGCTGGGAGGGGCCGCCTCCACCTTTGGATCCCTGATCCACGGCTGATTCACCCGAGGGAGCTGTCTCTGTTTTCTCCTGGGTGTCAAAACCTTCCTGTTTCTGCTTTTTCTTCTTCTCTTCTCTGGGGGGGAAATCAAAAAACAGACAGGGTTTTATTCAGCACTGGGATTGCAGAGCGACTAACATAATTTTTGTTCTTAAAGCAGCACGACAAGCCTCCTCAGTGAGAACAAGAATGTGATGATCTGCTGAATGTGTTTTTTATTTCTTTCATTTACCTTCTCTGCTTAGCAGTCATGTGTTTCTTCCCCTGTGAGTCGACCTCGGCCTGAAAAAAACCCAATGAATTAGCTCTCATATAAGACAAGACTTGACCCTTGATGGTTATACTGGGGTGAACTGGAAGCCAGTACCTGTGTGGTCACTTCCTGTTTGAAGCCAGGAGTCTGAGCACTCCTGCAGGAAAGATGGGTCAGTTTTAGTGTGTGCATTTTATTTTCAGTGTGCTGTGATTGGTAAGATCTGATCACCTGCTGGGCTGTAAATGTGAGAGGGAGATGGTTGTATCTGGAAAGCTGAACTCATCACTTTCTTCTTTCTTCATTTCCTCTTCCTCCTCGCCGTCATCTCCTTCCTGCAAGTCTTCCTCAGGTACAGTGGCCAGTTCTCCGTCCACTCCCTCATCTTCCAGCTCCAGATCTTTATTCTTCTTGTCCTTCTCTTCTCCTGTTGTTCCTTTACCACCCTGATCTTCATCACTGCTGTCATCACCTGAAAAAGTATCAAAGTCTTTCACTTCACCACGCCTGAACGTGATTATTACAAACACTGAATCAAGTTATTATTGTGTGTGTGTTACCTGTGAGCTCATCTCCCTCCTCTAACAGCTCAGCAGTCGTGGATGTCACCTCGTCCATGTCGTCCTCCACTGTCTTCACCTTCCTCTCCCCTCTGTGCCTGGACACGCTCTCATCATCCACCTGCAAGGAGGCCAACAGGGAACTTAAGTTTTTGTGACAAAGTAAAAAAAAGCTTTGCCAGTGATAGAATTTTACCTTGAAGAGGAATCCAAAGCCCATAATCAGGTAAGAAGGAGGCAGGAAGTTCTTCTTCCCTGAGGAAAAAGGTTTGGTATTGTGTCAGTCATCATGATGTCCAGAAATAAAAAGTAAAAACATGATTTTTTTTGGTCATACCTCTGATCATGAAACTTCCAGTGGTTAGGTACTCTCCTGTTGGAGCCGTCTTAGACACCTGAGCAAAAATTACACAACACCCTGTGATAAACAAACGTGAATGTCTAATGTTAAGTATTAGTCAAGAAACACTGGCATTTATTTGCCTTATAGAGTGGTGCAGGTATGATGTATTTTGTAGCTCATCCAGGAAGTTAGTATTGTGATGGTCGTCTCAGCTAAAAGACTGTGAGATGTTTTGACTGTGCTCTGGGAGGATTGCAGATAATCAAGTCTGTGGCAAGCAACAATTCATGAAACTTGCATGTTTTGTTCATCATGACTATCTACACAAATGAACTAACTTTTAGGAGTTTTTAGGCTAAAACGTGACTGTGAGAGTAATTACTAGTAATTAGGGGTGTAACGATATGAAAATTTTGTATCACGGTTATTGTGACCAAAGTTATCACTGTTATCATTATTATCGCAGTATTGTTGCAGTGTGCTCAAAATGTTCAAAATGTACTTTAACACAAAATTTTAATCATTTAACCCCTTTAATATTATAATTTTAACAGTTCTTTTTGTCTTTTTTGTCAATAAATGTCTAGAAATGCCCTTTGAGTACATTTTTTCACCCTTCTTTCATTAGAAATAAAACTAAACAATTCTAGCAAGTATTTGTCATAAATATGTAATAAATGCTTGAGCAGTGTGTGATTACAAGAAAAGAAAACGACAGATTTGAACTTGAAACAGGATTCTCTTCATAAACGATCATAAACGAACAACAAATAACCTATTTTACATACATTCACACATTTTTGTTTGCCTGCAGCATTAGTGTCCATGTTACAGCTCGTTATATTAGACCATGTCAAGGACTTTTTTTTTTTTTTTTTTTTTACTGACAATAGTCCTTGAAGCAGTTAGCCCCCTTTGTAACTCTCCTCTGGTCTCTCCTTTTCATGGCAGATCTCCTCGATATTTTCTCCTCTAATCTTTCCAGAGACGATCGATTAAATCCATAAAACACAAACTTTGACGGAAAAAGAGGATCAATTTCAAAATGCGGTGAATACACGACAAAAGAACGGCAAGAAAACACTCCAGAATGATACTAATGCTATTATTTACAAGATTTATACATTATATAGACAGAGGATACTGACAAACCACCTGTAGTTCTACCGGGTATTGCTCACTGAATCTTTTCTTTTCCCATGAAACTTCTTCATCCAGGAAGAACCTCCGGCATTTCCAGGCAAAGAGCAGCATCACTGTGCGTTTTTGACGCATTGTGGTTATCGAACATGGTGTAACGGTAAGTTTTATAGGACGCGGTAACGATTACCGTGGGAAATTTTACCGCGGTTTACCATTTTACCGGTAACCGTTACATCCCTACTAGTAATATAGTACTATTAACCTGTTATGAAACTACAGCATAGCAGTTACACTTAAAAGCAGACACCACACTTCCACCATATATCACCTCATTTTGAGCATGTTTGGGCATTTCCTCCATTAATGACCTGATCAAGTTGGTGTTGATGGCTGTGGCTTTGGTGTGGCCATGCCTTATCATATATATTTTATTAAAAAACAACCAGAAATAAATGCATTACGGTCCCTGCCCCATTTTTGTAGTACATTAGCAGTCTTTGGGCTCATTCCTGCACTCATTCCAAAAGATTTGCTTCTATGTTAAGTCCCCTAGTTGGAGTATCACAGTAGTTTACTAACAACTTTTTACTCTTGCCATTTACATTTAGGCTTAAAACACCATTAAAAGTAGGTTTGTTTGTTAAAACTATCTCCGAGAGCTAAACACCTTTGTTTTGTTATTTTTGGTTCTTTACAGAGCTTATTATCTGTGGTGATACAAAAATCCTACACTGTTGATTTCAGCTCAGCATTCAACACTGTGGGTATCAGTACTACTTAAACTGATACTGGACTTCCTCACAAACAGACTCCAGTCAGTTCAGATCAGCAGTCTCTCCTCCTCCCCTCTAGTGCTCAAAACCGGCGCCCCCCAGGGCTGTATGCTTAGCCCCCTCCTGTTTACACTGTATACCCGCAACTGCAGCCCCTGACATGGGCTGAACTCAATAGTAAAGATCAGGGATGACAACATCATCATCAGTCAGATATCCAACAATGATGAGACTTCATATCAGGGAGATATCAACCATCTTGTTAAAGGTGCACAGAAAACAAGTTACTGATCAATGTCAGTAAAAAAAAAGAGCTAAAGGTTGATTTTAGAGAAAAGGAGGCAAACACACAACACCCTGTATTGTAACCCCGGCTGTATTTCTTAAGGAAACTTACAAAAGCCAAATTCCCATGCCAAGTTCTAGTCAACTTTTACAAAGGAGCGACTGAAAGCATCCTGACTGGAGGCATCACAAACTGTCATGGGATGTGCATGGCCCAGGACAGGAGGACTCTGCAAAGAGTGATTAAACCTGCCCAAACTATCGTCTACACCCATCTACCGAACATAAGTCATATTGGGGTGGGGAGGTGGCTGCACAGAACCAAGAGGTTACTGGAGGACAAAACCACCCCAGCCACAGCCTGTTCACCCTGCTGCCATCAGGCAGAAGGTATAGAAAGTATCTGCTGCCGTACCATCAGACTGTGGAACAGCTACTTCCCTCAGGCTGTGAAAATATGAAGTGTGATTTCCAATTGTACCCTTTAGCCCTTCCCCTTCGTCTTGGCCCTCTCTTTTGAAGGCCAAGGGGAAGTGGTGAAAACATGCTCCAAAGAAACAAGATGCCACTGGATTCCTGCTACGTCATTACCCAGAGCTGCTAGCTGGCTGTGTTGTAGGCAGATGCAACAACAGCTGTAGCTACAAGCTGTGAAAGCTAGCTCGTTGTTACAAGAAATTTTAAAATATGACCAACAGCTCAATACATGATTAATGTTTACTTGATGATTTAATAATTACTTATAATTATGTGCAGTCTAATAGTTTTTTTTTTTTTTTTCATTTTGTCTTGGAGCCACAATTTAATTTTAATGTGCAAAATGTTGCATGATGACAACTGAACTTTCTTTTATCTTGTATCTACTGTATGTATGTGTGTATACTCTGGAAGTCCCCACAAATGGACCGATGAAAGATGAGGCTGAATATGGACTCTTTAAAGGGGACATATCATGCTTGTTTCTCCTTTTCACTATGCCAGACTACGATGCCTGTAAAGCATTTCTGCCCTCAGTACAAGTCATTTAGTTCCTTCATTGCCCCACAATAGCGTTCTCAAAATCCTCATTTTAAGCCATTATCATGCTCTCGTTGAAACACGAGGATCTCAGGATGACCTACAGTTACCTTGCAACGTCACAGCCCTTTGTGCTCTGATTGGTCCGTTCTATCGGGGGTAGAGCCAGCCTGTCCTTCTTCTTCTACTGTATTTTCCGGCAGGCTCAAAGCAGCGACCGCGTATTGAGTCCCCCCACAGGCCAGAGCTGGTAATGAGTGAGTGTGAGCTAGGGACCTATATACCCCTGCTGGTGGATGTGTTCCTCGGTGACGGTTTTGTGGCTAACGGACATCACAGAGGAGGAAGTGTTTTATCAGATTTAAATCTCGCGGACATCTCGCAATGACCTATTTTCAGAGGCATCAAATCTCGTTCTAGGATATCAGAAAAAATACAATATCTCATTTTTTGAAAATTAAGGGGTGTAAGGTCTTGTTTTCAAATTTATTCTATTATATGTAAGTATTAAATCATGCATCAACATGATATGTCTCCTTTAAGTTGGACATCGGCAACAAACTGACAACAATCTCACTAAAAAATGTGCTTTATGTTGTCAACTCACCTGATTATGATGAACCCACCAAGCACTGGTGATGATCTTGGCGTCCCAGGCAGCACTGTAGCACACCGCCATAGTGCCCGCCTCTGTCAGGGTACGGGGAGGGATGGGGTCACCTGCAGCAGAGAGATGAAGAGGTGGAGATGTAACTTCCTGGGTAATTAATATAATAAAGTCAAGTCAACTGTAGAAAGAGACTATGCAGTCATGTCTCACCAGAGGGGTTTTTAATGACACAACTCGTGGCTCCGTGAAGGTCAGCATGAACGTAGACATCACCTGAAAAGATAAAGGCACACAGGAGAACTTACAGGAACATGCTTGACTTTAAATCTTCTTTAAGGGTCAGTGTTTAGGTTGAATTACTAACCTGCCCGAAGGTAGCGTTTAACAATCATCTCATTCTGCTGCTGGTCCCTTCCTGCGATGACAAGATAGTTCTCAGAGCTGATGAACCAGAGGAACTTTTCAAACCTGCAAAAAAGAAGAATAATTTAAATAAAAGCCCAGAGTGCTTTGCACAAAAAGTTCTGGTACACAACACTGAATTTCTCTTACCAGTAGACTTTCCTGGCCTTCTGAATTGTTGTCACAGTCTGAACTTCTTTTAGTGTTTTCTGGGTTTTCTTCTCAGCAGATTTCATAGCCTTGGTTTAAATAAAATAGAAGAATCAAAGCTTGACATGTCCAGTGCTGACTTTGTTAATTTCATGTCGTTTAAGATGCATAGCATGGGAATACCTTATCTGCAGCTTCAACTGTTTTATGCTCCTTCTTTTCAGCACTGCGCTTGAAGTCATAGTATCTAAATGATCAAAATAAAAAAGCCCATCAGCTCTAAAAACAAACTTTAATCTCACTGAACCAACAGTTTCATACATCTTAAACCTACTTTTTGGCATTGCCATAAGCTGAGAGGCCAAGGTCCACATCCACCAAAATGGGCTTGTTTTTCTGAAGCTTCTTGTTCTGCCCTTTGTCTTTGTTTTTGTTCTTCTTTCCTTTCTCCTCTACCACGTCTTGTTTCTCTTCCTCTTCCATGTCTTCCTCGGTTATATATGGATTTCTAAAAGGAGATAGGGACAAACATGAGCTCTGGTTTTCTATACAAGAAAGTGAGAAAGTGAGAAACCTACTTTAAAAGCATGGTGATGTGGTTGGTCTGCAGCTTCAGCTCTTTAATGGCACACGCCACAGGGTCTCCAGCAGCTTGAGCTTCTTTGACCAGAATGCCGATCTCAGTCCAGTCCACCTGATTGGCCAGTGCACTCCGCACCACCTGCAGGGCTCTCTCTACAATAGGCAGGTTCATCTCCACTAGCTCGCCTTTTATCCTGTCCACCTCCTACAACACACAAACCACAATTCCATTAATGTTTCAGTAAGGGAAGAAAAAGGAGGGAGAGATGGTTTAAATTAGGAGTTATTAGACAAAACTTCAGCAGAAAGAGGCAAGAGTAGCTCATGATGCCGACCTGAGCCTGGTGTAAGGCCTCCAGTCTCATCTCGTGGTCCTTTTTAACATTTTCAAGTTTCTTCAGAGCTTGTTTCTCCTGCTGTAGGGCCTTCATGTCGATCTTCTGGCTTTCCATTTTTGAAAAGAATTCATCCACAGCCTAATGAAGAGAAAGATATAGGATAAATTACTATATCCAGTAATAGGAACATAACAGAAATAAACCACTTAATCAGGCAGACGGCAAAGTTACCTTGTCAAAAGAGTCAAACTCCAGATATGCACTCTTTGCATGCTGCGCAAACAGGAATGGGTGGAATTCATCATATCTGCAAGAAGATATCCGTGAATCATTTAAATCAAAGGTTATATAAAAGTGACTGAAAGCGTGTCTTTACTGTTTTAAACAAAGAAAAGGGCATACGTGAGCAGTTCTTCATTTGGTTTTCCAGGAGCCAAGCTTGGTTTCTTCTCACTCTTTTGAATAATGTAGCCCTATGGTTAAGTAATAATCATCAAAATACCAGATTTAAAAAATGAACCCAAGAACTTTACATGAGTAAAGCTTATGGCATGCTTCTTACTTTGCCAGTGTAGTTCTCTGTCTTTTCCATATATGTTTCTGCAATCTGCAGTGCTTCCAGGATTTTGGGTGCATCTAAAAAGCAGCCACACGAAACACTGAAATGAGACATTTATACAAAACAGCTAGATCGATTAAATATGAAACTCAACTCTACCTTCAGAGGCATTATCTTGGCCGTTGATTTTAAGAGAGCCAGACAGACCCGCCTCAATTAAACTGTGTTCTATCAGCGTGGCTCCGTAGGCTGGAAAGACGATAAAAAAATGACACAAAATACATCCGTTCTGTTAATGTACAGAGAAAATATCTGAGATGATTTAAGTGCACAACTCTCATGTACATTACTGCAGACAAAAAATAATAGTGTAGTATAAAAATAATAACAACCAAATGACAATACACCATTTATATTTTATTGTTTTTTCTGTAGGGAAATAACAAATTGCTGCTGTTAAACAGAAACCTCACATATCTCTTCCTTTTACAGACCTTTTCTGTTTCATAAATTAGTGCCACTGGTCATTTTCCATGTCCATAACATTTAAAAAAAAGTGCAACCATTTAAAAATATCAAATCATCTGCTAATAATAGTCACATATAATTGTTTTTTTTAAGTATTTTTTGAAAATTGGTTATTTCTGAGATGCTGTTTCCGCCAAAATGAATTTCAACAATTATAAATATGAATCTAGTAAAACATGAACATAACTGATTGACACCACTGTAACAGAATTACAAGTCCTAGATACCTAATATATGGCTTTTTTTTAATTGTACAAATCTTTGGTGACATTACTGTGTAAGTACACAGTAATGTTCCTAAATGATGATTCCAGATGGTCTTGAATGTCTTGTGTTTCAAAATGACCTTTAACATTTAATGAGAGGATGTATCCAAAAAACTGGACATTGTATTAACTTCAGGCATTTTTTTTAACCAAAAGACACAGAGAGATCTCAGTCTAAATTGCACAAATATGTTGGCAGCAACTGAAAAAGAAACCACTAGCATTTCGCCCTTCCATAAAATTTTTCAGTTGTGTTTGCTGACATATTTGCGCAATCTAGTGCAACTTTTGATGCCTAAAATCAAAAAGGTTTGCCAATATTGGATGTTTAGGACTTCTACTGTAGCTGTTGAGGTACCAAACAAACATCAATACCATTTGTTTTGCACTAAAATCTGATTAAATAAAAGACATAATTATCTTTCCTTATTTGGAGTAAACATTACAAATAATTGCTCTTGTTGTCAAAGGTGTATCATCAAACATTTTATTGAGCAGTAAGCCTGATGTTTTCTTATTTGATTGAACATTAACAGAAACCTTGTCTATAAACAAAACATTCTTAACCTATATCTTGTGATAAAAACGCCATAAAAACATTTACTATATTAAGAATCATACGCACTGCCCGGCTTTAATTAGTTCAAGCTTGTAAATGTAGAGGTCGCGCCCTTGTGTCTACTTACGGAGGTGAGGGTTCAGCACTCTTTTCACTTGATCTCCATTTTGAGCTTTGCTGAGGATTTCAGTGAGCCTAAAGAAGAGCAAAGATAAGAGACTTTTATTTTTTATTTTGGTGGGAAAAACATTTCTTTTCAGTCCTCAGACTCAATAATGATCTTTTCACCTCTCTAAACTTATCAGAGGTTCAGGAGGCCGTGCGCTCTCCACTGGGTACCGCTCCCTTACGGCGATCTTCACATCCTCTTCCTCTGCCTCTGCTGTACGAAACCGCAACAGATTGAGGATGGTGTACTCATGGTCTGCAAGGATGACGTTACCCTGAAGGACCCAACATAGACCAGTCATCAGAGTCATTGTTTGGAGTAGGACTGAGCAGCTTTGTCTTGACAAACATCTCACAGCAGAGTCTCACCCGGTCATAGAGTTCAACTATTAAGTGGTACGCAGCCTCATCTGATCCGAACTGGAAGTCAACAATCCTGTCAATCCCAAGCTGCTTAACCTGGGTCAACCGTCGAGTCTTCAGGTGCTTGCGGCACTGCAGAGGAAAACGTTCAATTTTTATTGCAACCAATAACAAATAAACATCTGTTGAGGATCTCAACTGGAATAAAGTGAAGCTGGAATAAAAAGACCATAATGGGAACCAGATAAAGATACACCCTGTTTACTGACAGTTCAAAAACTTCATGTCTTACTATTGTTGATGTTCAATCTGCTTTGTAACAGGAAAAGTTAACAAGTTTGGGAGACATTTGATGCTATCTAAATAACTTAAGATAAATAAAACTATTTAGGTTGCATCCAATAAAAAAGAAGATAATATTCTTACTTTCATGGCAAAGCCTGAAGGCATCATGTTTTTGGGCCATTCAAAGTCTGTGGAATGAATCCGAGTCCCAGACTCGATCAGGAGAACGGCTTTACTGTCAGGCCTAAAGACAAAAATCAGAACCGTATGATACACTGAAACAGACAGTGGCAGAAATTCAGAAAGAGTCCCAAATGCTGATGTGATGTTGTATGATTTTTAAAGATCAGAGCTGGAAGACAAAACTATCAAAATAAATGTCATGCTCACATCGAAAATCTGTCGTAAACACACATAAAGTTGAAACAGAAGTTTAATAAACACCAGCTAAATTTAAGTTCTTAACAATGCTGGGAGAACTAGAATCTTTCAATACATGTTATTTGTTTGAAATCCTCTATCATCTTCTTTTTTTGCAACATGCATATTTGTATCTATAATAATATATTTCAGAAGTGTTCACAACCTTATTTAATCCTTTCACTTGATATGCATGTTTACTACAGGCATGAATATTACTGCAAACATTATGGCTCCATTCATGGTTCCAACACCAGTTTCTCTACTTGACTTTCTACAACTGAAGTCTGATATCACCGTCACTAACTGATAGTGAAACGCAAAAGCCAGAGACACTTGTTACAGATAAGGTGGTGCTACAGTTCAAAGTGTAACCATGTTTCTGGAGTTCTTCATTTGACTTTTTCTTTAGCTTCTTTTTCTGAAAATTAATGAATACTTATTAAATTGTATTGTCTTCCCATGGAACATCTAAACAAAGAGATGTTCATTGGGATACTTCCACTTTGAAAAAAAAATCACGATACAACAGCTACTGATGTTCAGGTGTGCAATGAGATGGTCTTTCTGACATTGAGTGAGGGCTGCATATGAAGAATTAACTGAAATTGTTGTCAAAAACTGTTAATAACCTTTGCTTTCAGTAATCCAACTGCCAGTTACTGGTTAATTAAGAAAATCTAGATGGAAATGTATCGATGTTCTCTCCCTCCTCTGTGTGTGTATGTGTGTATCACACTGTCAGAGGGCTGTACTGAGCAAAGTAAGAAGAATCTGGTTTACAGAAGAGCTAAAGATCAAAAATAAATTGTTGCATATGAAAAGACAAACATCTACCTAGTAGTTCCTTTGAAAATCCTACTGCAGAAAGAGAAAATGCTTATTTCCCCCCCAATATTTAACCCTCCCAAAACACACAAATATACATGTGGGCATATATACATAATATACTTTGGGCCTAATAACTTTAATAATTATGACATGCTTAAATATCAAAATACTGTATTTATGTATTATAATTAGTGCTGTCAGGCGATTAATAAATTAATCTAATTAATTACCAGATTTATAATTAATTAATCTAATTAATCACATTTTAATCTCATATCTGCTTAAAGTACCCAAATAAAGAATTTGAATTCTAGGATATTATAAAATTGAACTGCAGGACTAATCAAATAAATAAACTAAGAAGTGAAGATTTGTAAATCCACATTTTTATTGGTGACTAAATAAAACCAAAGTCAGGGCAACTTGTCCAGTAAATTCTAAGCTCAATCAGGCAACTCAAATTACACTTTAAGTGTGTTTCATAAATCAAATTTAAAATAAGAAAAAGGTCGAGGTCATCCAGCAAAACAATTAGGCCTTATGCATTATTAAAGAATGTAGAACAAATATAGATAAATACATTCAAAAATAAAATAAGACTAAGTCTTAAAAATACCATTCCTGTTGTCACCTGGGCTTTGTTTGGTTTGACTAGAGACGCATGTGTGAAGTGACGTGCCACTGCCATGTACGGGTCCTTCAGCTGGCCAATATCAAAATGTTTGTGTGCTATGATTAACCTTGCGATTAATTTTCATGACACATTAATTTGCGGTGTAATTAATTAATCTAATTAATGCACTAAAGTGACAGCCCTAATTATAATATCTTTTTTAATACAGCCTTCACCTATGACCACTCCCATATCTGTGTCTACAAAAGGATTTCCAGTAAAACAAATAAAATAAAGCAAAACAAAAACAACAATGCATGAATTATTAAGACATACTGACAAGTGCTGATACATGAAACCAGCAGCTGTAGCACCATAATTTCCTAATTTGAAATGATTTAAGCCTGTTTATTAAATCAAGCTATAAATACCTGCCAATTTATCTCCAAAGAAAATCAGAATCACTTTATCAATCTCAAGGCAAAATTAAATTGTTGCAGTTTCTCTCTACATGGTTTGGTGGTAGAGATACCAGATTATGACATCAAACTAAGATCTATGTAGTTTAATCAACTCACTGTAGATAAACAGTGATAATTCTTAACCTTTTAATAAAATCATTTTAATGTCTTTTTTTTGAATGTATGCATATTTATTGTGTGTGAGAGAAGCTGACCACGACTGATACATTTCCTTAAGGATCAGTAAAGTTGAATCTAATCTAATCTAATAAAAAACGACAAGCCAATGTTCATAGCTAAGATTAACTATAGAACACTTACAGCATGTTCTCCTCAAATAACTTATTTGAAATATTAACAAAAGGGAAAGTTGATTTTGCTGCTGAATTCAAATAGTATTATTATGTATTCATTAATGTGAAAACTGAGTGAGCACTTTTAGTCCCTGTTGCTTAACAATAACTAATATAACAGCCTGCGTTAACAAAGGGCAAGTTCATTGTATGATAGCATTTCATCAGGATACAAAGGGGTTACTGTTAATTTTCTTATTTTAAGTTGTTTTCTTTCAGACTCTTGATATCTATGAAATACCCCACTTTTAGTTAAAAAAAGTTTCAACTACAACCGTATATACTGTTCTTACTTTTGTAGACGGATGAGATACGTCTTGTTGTCGATGTCGTACACATTGTTTACCCTCATACCAATGTAGCTGTAAAAGAAAGAGGTTAAATAATTGAATGAGTTCAACATCTGCACATAAATCCACATTAACGATGAGTAGCTTAGCAGCACAGCTACGACCAGCAGCCCTTAAAAAACCTACTTGGCGTTTATTTCGGCGATAACTGCCCTGATATCCACAGTGGCGAACCTTGTCTTCATGGTAGCAGAGAAACGGGCAGTTATTACGGATAAAAAAGATAAACAAATAAGCTGAATGCTCACATTTCAGGAGCAACACCAGCAGCGTAAACATGCAGGAAACTTCTGGACATGCGCACTATGGACACGTTCGTACGGAAGCCGCTGCGGCACAAAAACGAGTAGGTCCACGCCTTTCAACTACAGTGGACGTGAGTGAATAGAAAGCATTGATTGTGTATGGGATCCAGTGGTGCCTGGTAACCTTCTGCTGTGATATGAGTGCTGTGGACCCGCTGCTGTGCTTCTGCAGATATTAATTAAATATAATCGAGCCCATGTTAGGCTTTGTGGGGTTTATTGTGCACCGATGATGCACTACTCAAATTGGCTCATTAGCGTGAAAAACAGGGCAAGCCTTCGAAATGCATGCAAAACACCACCTAACACCGCCTGGAACAATAGGGGAAATACTGTGGACGTGCAGAACAACAACCCGGAGTCTAATGACAAGACATCCGAGCGGAGTATCGCACAGCACCTCTGGAAAAAGGGTAAGGAGAGGATTATGCTGCTTTAAAGTCTGTTTGCGACCAAAAATATGGGCCTGAAGCCAGAAAAACTGCTAGATTTGCAATATTCGCGTATGACACTGTACACTGTGCTGCGTTGTTGGCTTTTAATTGGAGATTTTCAGTCAAGCAGGCAGAAAAAGTCAAAGATGCAGCGCGAGTTTTCAGCCTCCTCCTCGGGTCAGAGTGGAGGGCGAAGGCGTGCTCCGTTACCAGGGAAACGGTCAGCTAACAGGGCATGCTAGCGGGACGACACTAGCGACAGTAGCGCGAGTTTTACGTCCATACAGGAGCTCAAAACGCGAAAAACAAAATATTAGAAGCCTCGCAGTGAAATGTATCGACTAGCAGCATCTGTAATGGATTTTAGACCTGCACGCGGAGGCTGAGAGTCAAGAGAAATGCAGAGTAAGTTCAGAGAGCGGAGTGACGGCGGGTCTGACAGACGGCCACACATCACAGTCTGAAGACTTGTTTATTATGTTTTCAGCGCTTTTATCGTCAGGACAAGCAATGTTTGACGGAGTTATGTCTGGTGGAAAAATACAGAAATAATTCAAATAGTTTTGAAACGCTTTAATTGCAGTAAGAGCTCTTTAAGAAGTTGTTTCATCTGGTGTTTTGTTTCAAACAGTGTGCATGATGGGAGCTTTGCACAGACCTGCAGCAGCTGGAGCTTATGAGTCTGTAAATGACACCTTTTGCAAAGACAGATTAATCAAACTGCTACATATGGTTCCTTAAACCTTTAACTACCGGCTCAACTGTTTGGCAGAGGTCATCATTAAATTCAGGGATATAATGTTTTCAGACACAGAACAAGTCATTGTTTGATTCCATTAACATTTCAGGGAACAGAAAACCAACAAACAATTGTGTGAGATTGAAACGTTTTAATAGCCAACAGTTGATTGTGTGATGACATGAAGATGCACAGAAAAATGGTAAAAAATCATTTAGAAAAGACAGAAATGTCTGTAACAATATTAAAATAACTTAAAATAGATGACATTGAGTTGGACAAACACAACAAATGTTTTTGATGAATAATGCACTTTATATGTACATGTATTATTAACATATCAGTAAATGGTTAGTTATTTAAAATAATGATGGCAAAAGTAATAGTAGCTTTTTAAACCTTTGAATCCCAAAACAATATATCAATTTTTGGTTTGTTTGCAGTTTTTCTGAATCATCAAACATTGACAGCAACAAACAATGATGTTCTATGTTTATTTAACACATTAAATATTCCTGAATTAAATGACCAGTTGAGCTGGGAGTTGAAGTATGGGATACTAAGAGAGGAATAATGTGCCTACATCATTTTTACTGTTGTCTTTGGACAACAGGGATGTGCAAAATGTGGCCCAAGGGCTACATCTGGGCCCACTCTTACTCATGCAGCCCACTAGTAAATTTCAAATACCATAAGTCTGTGAACAAGATAGAAAAATCCACAATTAAAATATTACATGTATTTGCATAATCCGTCTATCATCGCACAACCTAGACCCAGTCAATCGCAGAGTGCAGCACAACAATTCACATTTATGGTATAAAGTAGGGCTGGGTATTTCCAGCAACCCCACTATACGATACGTATCCCGATACTGAGGCCACGATACGATACGTATCCCGATATGCATAAATTGTGAACACTGACTGGGCTTTTAACAGAATTCACAGAACCTTTTGTTTTTATTATAAGAAGAAAAAGAACAAGCATGAGTTTTAAATAATTATTCAACTTAAGAACTTTAATTCAGGTCCCCAAAGATAGTAGATCTAAGTTTAACTTGAGAACATATGTTTTATCATGTGGCTTGGCTTCTACCTTGAACTGTGTCATTTTTAACATTACCCAAAGTCTGTTTACAACACCTGTTAAAACATTGAGGCCATATCAATTCTGCAGAATACGTATCGATACACGTATCCCTAAGAAGTGCATGACAATATTTTGCTGTATCAATATTTTGAGTCACCAAAGTGTCACCAAATTACCTAATAAGTATGTTTTTGCTCTGTGGGAAGAAACTGGAGTGCCCGCAGAAAACCCACGCAGGTACAGGGAGAATATTTAAACTTCAAAAACCCTGATTGACACAGGGATTCAAACCAGCAGTCCTCTTGTTGTGAGACTAACCTGCTGCACCCATTTACCACCCCATTTCACCCCATAATCATCTTTGTTTATGAGATATCTTTACATTTTTTTTAGCTAAAAATAAAATTATATGTAATTAATGTCTTTTTAATAAAGAATCTTGTCACTATATGTGTTTGGATATATAAAAATAACCTGTAAGTACAATATGTTGGAAAAACAATGTTGTTTTGTCACACTGGAAACATAATTTCAGTCAGATTGAATTCTTTGCTTAGCTCATTTTTGTAAAGTCTTGCTATTTAGTTCTTATTTTAGTCCACTTGTCTCCTGCTACCTCCCTTCTTATGCCCTCACACCCAACACAGCATCGTGTGGGTTTGCTGTTCATCATGAGACTGGGATCCACACTCAAGATTTCCTGCTGCTTAACAGAAGGTTTTTTCTTGCCGCCATGATGGAGGGATTTATGATTGGATATATGGATTCATGTTGGGTGTTGGATGTATATATTTGTATATATGTGCATCTGTGTATCTTTAAATGTATATATTTATCTATGGATATATTTGTATCCATAAAATGAAGAGCTTTTGCTCTATTGTAAAGTGTCTTGAGATAACACTTGTTATGAATTGGTGCTATACAAATAAAGATTGATTGATTGATGATTTGCATTTGAGCCTAAAAATTGAATGTTAGTAAAGTACATTTTTAGAAAAGGTATGTGAGTTGCTTACTTTGGTAAGCATATTTGTAGGATAACGAGTATCTTGCAGTTTGAAGTCTGGCCCTCCATCTGTGTGAATAACGTTAATGTTGCCCTCCATTTGACCGAAGTCGCCCATCCCTGGTGTTCATTCTCATTCACAGGTTACAAAATCATCAAAAAAATCGGAGAGGGCACATTTTCAGAGGTGGTGAAAACGCAGAGCCTGAAGGATGGAAAGTTCTACGCATGTAAGACCATGAAGCAGACAATAAACAGGTGTGTATTCTGCAAAGATCAGATGTGTATTTTACATTATGCTGTGTTTGTGCAGACTGTTGAAACATGAGTCAGGAGCTTGTCACCCAGTTTGCTTTAAGTACACGATTAGATGTCGGCTTTCTGTGCCTTTGACCCTGATGTGATGAGGGAACAATAGGCGTCACTGCTTGAAATGTGAGTTGCCAGAGCTCTGGTTTTAACATTACAGAGCCTTTTAAATCTGTGCAGCCACGGACGCACATAATAGCACTGTAGTAAATGAATGAACTGGAGTAGGCGTGCGCAAAAGAGGATTTTGCCAAAATCAAAAGGCAGATACTTTAAAGTTGATCATACCGTATGCAGGCACTGATATACTGTGTCTTTTTTTTAAACTATGAAGTACACCAGGTCTCCCCTGTGCTAAGACTCACTATTAAACTTTTCTTATTGTGACAGTCTCGATGTTTCAGAAGCAGAAAAAACAAAACTAATTTAAAATGAAAATACAGGAATTATTTTTTTGTCATAGATCTAACATTCAGTATGAAACAATCTGAGGTAATTTATTTGATTATACATTATATCATCTCTGTCAGGCAAAAAGCTTTTATCTCCAAAAGTGTTACTTTTCAGTCAATGACAAAGAAAACTCTCTCTGAGTTTATATATATTGTATTGTTCTCATTTCAACTGACTTTACAGAAATAAATGTATAAAACCAACTCACCAATATGGACAGGTGACCAATAGCCTATAAATATTTGATGAAGGAAAAAAAAAATCATAGAAAATGGAGACAAGAGGTTTTTGCCCGACAGTGAAAATATGCAAAATGTATTTTTAACAACGAAAATTAACAACAATTTAACACCCTGCTGACAGGGGCTCTGTTGTGAACATTTTAAAAATGTCCCCCTTTTATGGAGCGTATACTTTCATATTTAGAAAATTCACATTTTTTCCTCCAAATTACATCAAATTTATGCTTTATATTTTCTTACATATTTGAATTAGAATGCTTTTGGTTCCTAAAAAGTGTATGAGTGTGTGGAGTTATTCAATCCAGTCCAATTCAAAAAGCTTTGTTTGTCCCCAACTGGCGATTCATATGTAAATGGAGCAGAAGCATGACAGAACAGACAGGGATAAATGATATCAGCACAGGTAGTGCAGAAAGGTTATATCAGCATTTTCTGAAAACAATTAGAAATGGAAATACATTTTCTCACTGTATATACATAGTGTACAATCATGTTACACGAGAAAGTGTATAACAGAGCTTTATAAAGGTGGGATTGAAGGAGAATGTCCAGTCAAGAATTATTTTTGAGAATCATTTAAAGGATCAACAGACATTTCACGCTGCATCTCTCTGACCTGGTAAAAACCTGCATCCCTCTCTGGTGCGTCACACCCAGTGACACATTTACTACCTCTAAGCAGCTCCTGACAACAGTTACTAACGCCCCCTGCTGTCTTTCCAGAAACCTAAGAAATAATAAAAATAACTAAAGAAATTGCTCTGACAGTAATCACAAAATAATAAATAACACAATAATTAGTTTTAATAATACTGTATACAATAATACTTGCCCCTTTTAATGATATTTATTATTTCTAAGTTCACTGAGTCATTCATTATCTTTGAGTATAATAATTGAATTAATATAAAGAAGGAGAGGGGATAAATGATAGATTGTATTATGTTTTTTTCATGCTCATAACAATAAAAAATTTTGAAGCTAGTATCTGCCAATTATATTATGAAGTCTAAAATAGTCTTCCTCTCAGTGTGAGCAGACAACAGTTTAAATATGTAAGCAGCTGTCACAATACATGTGCTGAAGTCATTTGTTCTCTGTGGTCAAGCCTGGAGCAGGCCAACAACCTGCGGGAAGTCCAGGCCATGAAGAGGCTGAGCCCACATGCAAATATCATCCAGCTCCATGAACTGATTTTGTGAGTACTGGAGTCTTTTGCTAGAGTTTTGGAATCGCCTAAAGCATGTGGGACGTCATATGAACCTGATGTTGTTTTTTTTTCAGTGACAAGGAAACTGGGACAGTGTCTTTGATTTGTGAGCTGATGGAGATGAACATCTATGAGTTCATTCAAGGTTAGACATTCAGTAATAAGTGGATGATGTCTAACTTTGAAGTTTGGTTTGGACTGAGATTTGTTCTCATTTTAATAGGGAGAGAAGTACCACTGCCAGATCATACAGTGAAGAACTACATGTACCAGCTCTGCAAGTCTCTAGAACACATGCACAGGTACTAATGAAGCTGCTTTAGCTCTCATGGAATTATAAAACAGTAAACAAAACACTCATCCGTATTTTTATACTTTTCAGCTGTGGGATCTTCCACAGAGATGTGAAGCCGGAAAACATCCTCATCAAAGTGAGAGCTTAAGAAACATTTTTTGGTGATATGGTTTTGAGTTGCACAGTTTGTTAACATATTTTGTGCCATTTGCAGCATAACAGTCTCAAGCTTGGAGACTTTGGCTCATGTCGGAGCGTGTACTCAAAGCCTCCGCACACAGAGTACATCTCCACACGCTGGTATAGAGCCCCCGAGTGCCTCCTCACAGACGGCTACTACTCCTTAAAGATGGACATGTGGAGCGCCGGCTGCGTCTTCTTTGAGATCATGAGGTATCTCCAACAAGGAGGGGGCTATTAAGAAGAGCTCATTGTTATTCATGTTTGCTACTACAGGCAGAATTCAAACAAATGTCATGTTTTGACTGTCAGATTGTTGTGTGCCTGCATGTTTCAGTTTGAATCCTCTCTTCCCCGGAACCAATGAGCTTGACCAGGTCTCAAAGATCCACGATGTTTTGGGGACTCCAGATCAGAGCATCCTCAAAAAATTCAAGCAGTGGGTGTTGCTAATGAAACTGATTTTCATAAATCACACATCCTTTATATAATAATACGGATGGAATCTAATTGTCTTGCAGGTCTAGAGCGATGCAGTTCAACTTCCTTCCTAAAAAAGGCTCTGGTATTTCAAAGTTAATCCCGAACTGCCCGGCTCCAGCTCTCTCTCTGCTGTATCAGATGCTCGCCTATGACCCAGATGAACGCATCACTGCAGAAACAGCCCTGCGCCACACTTACTTTAGGGAAATAAGGTAAGCAGTGCTTTGACAAAACAGAGTGGGTAACTTTTAGAGCTTCTGTTCATAAACTGTTCTTTTCCAACTTAAGAGAGGACAAGTTAATTCAGACTCTTTGCTCCTTGTGATGCCACGAGGAGTCATCATAATAACTCAAAACCTCTTCTGTGGTGTCTTAAATCATAGATTTCCACCCACAGCTGCACTTGTTTGGCAAACTAAAGGCAAAAGAGGACAGGGGCAGAGTTAGATGGAGCTAATTTTCATTTAAAGAAACACAGCAGTTCAGAACTGGTTTAGGAAGAGTCACAAACATGATAATATTTTGACAGAAGTATCTTGCAGATGTTTCACACACAGCAGGGGAGTGTGTTCCACAGTGGAAAAGGGTCATGGCACACCACCTTTAAGCCTATGACCAGGGGTGAGAAGTAGCCAATTACATTTACTCTAGTGGCTGTAATGGAGTAATCTTTTGTGCTTGTACTTTTCAAGTAGGTTTCCTGGGGGAAGCTTTTGAATGTATTGTATCTAGATAGGTTTGTCATAATATCTGAATAAAATGAAAAGCTAAACCAACAAATGTTTCCCATTGATCTCGTCAGTGCTGTTACAATACCAAAATGTTAATGTCTCTACAAGCAGCAAGCATATTTTTGCAATACTCTTCACTTTATTACCTGAAACTAAAATATTACTGGTTTGATACTCAAACCTTGATTGATCAGAATTGGGATGTCCCCAAAGGCTGGTAAGGTTTTGCAGTTAACAGGTTTTTAACAACATTACGTGTAATCAATACACACATTTACAATATTCATATTTGGCGTTCTTTGTGTATGCTCATGCTAACCTGTGCCTTACAATGTACAAAATATCATTTCACTGATAAATTTAATATCTATCTTTATGCATCAGCTCTACCATACGTGTGTCATATTGGTTAAATTTTAATATAAACTGCAGTGAAACAAGTAACTGGTTGACTCACCACAGTCCAACTGTCCCTCTCCATGACTCTCAGGATACACAGTGCTGTTTTCTTTGACTTCAGTAGAAACATAGTATTAACATTTTTAATATGTTCTTTTTTTCTAACATTAGAGAGTGTAAACGTACTCTGGTAGTCATAAAAATTGAATACATTAACTTGTATTGAGGCAATCACAAGTAGTGTTAGATTATAGTTAAAAGAAGTATTCTCTTTAAATGTATTTAATTTGAGTTCTGAAATTGAAGCCATAAAAGGTCTTCATGTGAATTTTAGAGTAAGAATTCAAACATTTCTATCAAAATGTGTGTGCTCATGTCCTTCTCATGAGCAACATGTTTTTTTTCATACTATAAAGTTTATATTTATTACCTTTGCTTATCTTATTTCAAAGATTTTACCATGTATAAAAAACATTTTAATTTACTATATTTTTTGCTATTTGATCTGCCGTGGGAAAAAGGAAAACATTTTTTTGTGTAGTTCAGGTCTTAAAAAGTTATATCTGGGTTTTTTAAGTGTGTAGGAGTAACCTAAGCTGGAAGGATTGCATTTATCTCATTTATAACAAAAGTAAAAATAGAAGGCTGATGACGTGTTGAACTTTACGTGTTTATGTAAGTAACTTGCTAACTTGTAGGAAAGGTCATCAATAAGCAGGTCCATATCAGTAACCAGCAGACATGCCCCTTACTAAAGATTTTCACTGAAATTAAATTTACTGATTAAGAAAAAGACGTTTATCCTATGCACATCCACAGGAACAAAGCCTGTGCAGCAGTTCAACTGTTGAATCAAACTGTTACTTGACTTATTTGTGCATTTTGGCTATCATTGCCCAAAAGATCCTGAGGTCTGAAAAAATGCTGAACTACTTTTTTAATAGAAAATGAGCCCTGCCAGTGGGAACAAAAGAAAACGGTGTATATTTCCCTTTATCAGTTTGAAGTGTCAGGTCTGTTAATCAGGGAAACTCTAGAGCAGGGGTGGGCAAGTGGCGGCCCGGGGGCCAAATGCGGCCCTCCAAATCACGAAATGTGGCCCGTTATTCATTCCCAAAAACCAGCAGCTTCAAATATGAAGAAAACTCAGATATCCAATAGAAATAATTCTATATAATCTTATGTAAGTTATTTACAACCTTACTTTGCTCTTATAGTGTCTAAATCTCTTTCATGAAGCCTTTAACATTATATCAAGTATTACTCAATATTATATTTAAAAAATGGCAGCAGCAAAATATTTGAGCTTTAAAAATTTGAAAAACACATCATTTTATTGATTTGAAAATAGCTTCATTGGCTTTAATTCCATGTATGTTAGCTAACTTAGCTTTAATTCTGTATCTAGTCAATTTGATTATGCATAATAACTCTTATTTATGTTGTATTATATGAATATTGGTATTCTAATTTATGACAAATTTATATTCTCATTTGTTGTTTATCCAACATTCTTTTTTATTATTGAGAGTTTCTGAAAATTGTCACAATGTGGCCCTCAGGCTGGGGAAAATTGTTTAATGTGGCCCTCTTTGTAATTAAAGTTGCCCACCCCTGCTCTAAAGGGACCTCTCATATCCTGTCTTCTGTGATAAGTTGTATTTTCTTTCGTTCTTCTCTCAGGCAGTCAGAGAAGAAATCAGAATCTCTTCAGAGGCCTTCTGGGTTGATTGGGGGAATAGGGAGTAGTGGGACACACAACTCCTTAGACCAAATCTGGAGGCCAGTCAGAGGCAGCAAACAGCTGAGGGGGAGACACACACGACAAACGCCTTTAATGAGTGTGAGTAAATGTTTTCTGGTTAGAAAGGAAATGCTGTCAAAAGGTGTTCAGCTTCACAGAAACTCCCCATGGAACCATCTGATTGTTGTTTTTTTGTCTCAACAGCACAACATGAAGCATGGAGCAGAGCCCCTCATCTGGAGAAACATCCCCCATTATCCCACAGAGCTGCCCAAACTCAACGTGGTCGCCCCCGGACCGCAGATCCCCTTCCCCGCCTGCACTCTGCCTGCATTCACGGTCACACAGCGAGGCACGCTGCCAGCCATCACGTCAAAAAAGTGCCAGACAAGGTTGGCTAAGGTAACCGCAGGAGATGCTCTTTATTTTTCTGCATCACTCAGCCGCTCAGACCTCCTGAGAGTCGCATTTACCAGATGAAGATTTTGTTTTCACCTCCATGTTCCATTTAGGGTGAAAGAGAAATGCTGTTTAATCCAATCTTACAAGTGCTTTGGTGGTGTTTTCTAAGGGCTTATTTGGCATTCAGGCTACGTTTCCTCTCTCCACAGCCTCGGGATGAGTCACACCGGGCTGCTTTCAAGACCTACTACATGCCACCTCTGGAGAGGAAACATGGAGGCTACTGAGAAACAAACAAGGGGAAAAAAACAGGGTTTGGTTCATATTTACATCTGAAATAAAACAGGCTAAACCAGATTGTTGAGAGGACAGTGTCTGGACAGGCCTGGTGTTGAAAGCTGTAGAGCAACGTAAACACACTGGAGAGAAAACACAATGAAGACGACAAAGCCTGATTCCTTTTCCTGTGACCTTTAACTGTAGCCATCTGTCCAAAAACAGTGAAGTCAAAATGAGAGAGTGCAGTTTCTTCATGAGCTCTGTTTCATTTGAGCCACTCCAGTTGGTGTTTCATGTTTACAAGTGTTCAGAGATACGTTTGAGTCTGAGCTGGTTACACAATAAAAGCAATAAGACACTTGACAAACAATCAGCTGTTTGCCAGACATCAGCAGGGTGGTGGAAAATATATGAGAAGGAACTCTTTCAGACTCTTTAAAAATGATTGGAAGCTTTGTCCCTGTGGTTGCTTATGTCATGACATTGAAGAGTAATATTCTGTGATAGTCAAAAGAGGAAATTATTTAAAAAAAAACAGTGTATTAATGAACTGAGGCTGGACAATGTGGACCAAACATCATACACCAATATCTTTAGCCGGGAGACTGGGAGGCTGATAATAGGGAGACACGGAACACATCTCAGTTAAAGAAAAGTTTTTAAAAAGTAACAGTTGCTACAAAACTAAAGTGAAAAGCTTCATAATATTATCGTGAAAATTCAATAAGATACTTGTTTGATGCCACAGCAACCAAAAAAACAGCCCTTTATGCCCATCACTGAGTATTTTTTGGGTTTTTAATGAGCAAAAAACGCAGACATAAGTGTTGATTTTTCTCTTTCCTAAAAGTTATCACCATATTAGAGCATCATAGACAGTGCTCTCTCAAAAAGTAAATAATAAAACTGAAGCTAATTGTGTTTCTTGAGATAGTTTTTTAAGACTGAATGGCAGACTGTGGCACATGTCTCAGTATTTTCTGTAAAGTTATACCAGCCCTAGACTGCTTATATTAGTCATTAGCTTTTAAATATGAAAAATGCTGACAAACTCCCTTACACTGTCTTAATTGTACCGAAAACATCCAAATATTCCTGTTCCTATTCAACTACAAATTACAGTTTTTGCGGTTGATCCTTTGATAAGTAACCAGTCTGAATACCCTCTTGTCAAGTTTATAACTAAAAGAAATAGAACGCTGTAGATCAGTGGTTATCAAACTTTTTTTGCCCAAATCCAAAAAGACATCAATCTAAAATCTCATGGCACACCACATTCCTATCCATAGTCTTTTAACATGTTTTACATCATCTTATTTGTCTTAATGCTTCCTCCTATCAAATTATTCTCAATACACTTGAGCAAACTGTACTAATTACAACATAGCAATGCACAGAATTGTCCTACAGTGTCAGTAGTGGCAGATAATGACTTTAAATATTTAATATCGGTATTTGCAGATTTAAGAGTTCCCTGAAACAGACCGGAGTGTCAGCTGAATGTCTAAATGTGCCTTTATGCTTCACCTTCTCATCCAATTTGAAAGTTAAAAACACCACAATTTTTATAGAGTTACATGTTTTTTATAATTTCAGTTCTTTTACTAAAACAAAAAACTCAGTGTAAGAAGTAGTTCAGTTTTAATAGAATCTGGCCAAAGAAATCATCTTTGCAATAACAAGTTCAGAAATATCAGTATGTAATCTCTGATATTGGGCTTCCTTTCAATTAAATATTTATTTTAACAACTGTTGAGGATTTATTGGGGCACTTTGATTATTTATAAATTTAGCAACAGAGTCAAACTTGATAGATCACAATTAAAAAAATGAAAAGACATTTTAACTTATAAACAAGAGAGACAAAATTCGAAGCTGAAATAGAAATGAACACCCTGACTGTACTGTAAGAGTAAATACACAAGTCACTCATTTGTTGTTGGATTTTTGTAGCCTTTAGTTGTACAAATCTCCCACAGACTTCCGAGGCACATCAGGTGGCAACATTTAGAAAAATCAGGTGAATGGTGTCTCTCAGTTTAGACAATGTACAGAACTTTTGCAATTTTCCAAAAATAATAAATTAACAAAAAATCAGACATGTAGGATGTCTGAAATGTTCACTCCACATAAATCCTTAGTGTAAAATTTCAAAAAAGTTGGTATTTTTTTATTCTTCATCAGTCTATTCAAGAAGCTTTAGGCCTAACCTTGTTTTTCAGTGAACATTAACTTTCCTAAAAAAATAAAGACCATTCCCAATGTCTCATTTAGAAATTCTTTACGTAATATTCAGCTTCAGTCAATAAGCTGGGATTCAAAGTTGTAGAGTAAATAACTTTGAAATTGTTTGGCAGATTTATTCATTCATATAGGCACAGTGTTTCTCTGCAGTAGCTGTGGATTAGCTTCTGGTCAGCGGTCTTCTATATGAGGGAGAGCAGAAACATTCAAGGGAGCACCAGTGAGTCAGTTTAACTGTGGCACATGCTGTCGTCAGCCCTGCTGAGACATCGACCTGAGCGCAAACGGTGCATCAGAAAAACATCTGCTGTTGATCTGTTGTGTTTTATCACTCAAGTGCAAGCTTTAATTTACTGCCGATTCAGAAAATGAGTTCTTGTTAGGCAGTGGGAGAACTTTGTGGTCAAATTAACTTGGGAATCTTTAGTCTAAAGGAAAATGAAAAAACATCTGAGACATTTTCTTCAACACCGGCTCTGCCATCAGTGAATCTTAAACGTAACCAAGTGCTACAAAATATTGGTCATCACATCGTTCAGGTTTTTGTTTCTTCAGAGGTAAATGGTCCAACTCTTGACTTACTTTTAAACACACAGAGATATTTAGAATTTGGATTAGGGATGCATCGACACCACTCTTTTCTACACCAAGAACAGGAGCTCACATTTGGGTACCACTTACAGCCAGAGCAAACATCACAGTTTACACTGCTTTAACACTTCTGACTTTAATGTGAAAGTTTAAATTTCATGATCTTCTTCTCTGTGCAGTTAAGCCGAGCATTGGTGCTGTTCTAATGGGGTTGTGTGGTGTTTACAGGACCATTTGAATACCCCTCATACCTTATTTTAAAAATCTAAAGAAAAAAAATCTCAAAGACCAACAGAAGAGGGATGTTTGCTTTTCAGTTTGTGATTCTTTAACATGTTTTGCGTAAGGATTGTCTATTACACACAATGTAGCAGCTGTGGCAGATCAGCCTTTTGTGTCGTACATGCTGATATATCACTAAACTGTTCATGACTCCACCTTCACCTACATGCTCGACACTCGATCAGCCGTGTTGTATGGGAACATTTTCTAATGTGTAAAGCTTGGTATTGACATTAATAACAAAACTAGTATTTATATCAGTGCACTCTGATTCAGATCTACTTGGTGTATGTAACATTTGCATTTCAAAGGTCATAAATTGCAGCGTCTGGTCTGAGAGTAATTTATTTAGGATGTAACGTAGGATTTAGTATGTAGCTCAACCAGTACCCTCTCATTACCTGAAACTGTGGCTTTAAAAAAAAGCACCATTTCCTTTAGAGCTGGACGCTCTCTAAAATAAACTGTGACTCAGTCTGCTGAGCTCTGACTGTAAACCTCGTGTGTGATGTAGTCTTTAAACTGACATGAAGAGTTATGACTTCACTTTTAAGAATAAAAACAAGATCATGAAGTGGGACATGAGCTAACAAATGAGGTCAGTGGAATATCACCAGAGAAACAGACATGTGAAAAGGCACTAAGTGTTCATGTGAAATCATGTTTTCCTTTAGATTGAATTATAATGGAGTAAATGCAAAAATAAAAGTTCTTTTTTAAAGTACAGAAAGAGCGATTATTAAGGTTGAGCTTCCATGACCTCCCTCACAGACCTCCATTCTTCACAGCTCCTTTACTTCAGCAACAGCGACACCCTGTTTTTGTGCGTCATGTCAGCACTTCCCAGCTTTGTTTTATAAATAAAGGACATGGTGGTGAACACAAGAAAGAACCAGAGAGAACAGTGTATTCAAGATTATTTTAATATTATTAATACGTATACTTTAGGCTTTAGAAATATAACTATCAATGACAAAACTTCCACTGGAGTAATGGTAGTTTGCTTAGGCCCCCATCAAATCAATTAATTACAATATACACATTATGATACAGAGCAGATTTGAATCTGAAATAATATTAAAATAAATGCTCAATAGATAAAGGTTTTTAATAGTTTTTTTTTTTTCATTTTCTTCACATACTGTATTAGCCATCTGTGAGCACACCCAAAAATGTAAAGCCATTTTCTTCTAATAAACTAATTTAAGTGCAAACTTTTTCCTTTAAAAAGACTATGATTGCAGCATCCAGCTTTAGAGATTCAGATTTCAGGACTGAGGATGTTAAAGCCGAGTGCAACAAGGCAGTCCTCAACCCTCTTGTTTTTGTTCCATTAGAGAGGTTATAAAAACAAACAAAAGAACTAACGAAATCAGTGCAAAGTCGTTGAGATGGGAGATTCTACTTAAGAAAAGACAGAGGTGGTGGGTTAATGTGAATGGATGCAATTTTTTCAGATGCTAACGCACTTGATCATAAAGGGATAGTTCACGCAATATTCAGTGTTTAGTCGTTAGCGATCAACGGGGTTCCAACACAGCTCTTATGAAAATTAAATGAACCATCCCTTTGCTCTCAAGCCACAATTGTCTGGTTTGCATCTACACAGCCAAGCTTTCATTTCCAGAGGGGACAACAGTCTGATGAGCTTTGACAGAAAAGACTTAAAAAAGTAAAATGTGTTAAAACTCCAGAGAACATAGTCGCTCATTAGTCCACAATCGCACCCCACCTTTTCTTGCTTCATTCCTCCTCTAGGTCAAGTGAGTGATATAAAACGAAAAACAGAAAAGCAATAAACAAAAGAAAAAAAGAACAGGAGGGGGAGGGAGGGGAGGGGTGTAAAAGAAAAGGAAAACTTGCAATGCTTGCAGGGTGAAGAGCAGCATCAGACTCTGGGTTGCAGGGTTCTTTAGCAGCAGAAATATTGTGGCTATACTACTGTTCCACTGGGAGAGCTGGCTTGGTTTTGGGATGACAATAAACCCTGGAAAAAGGAAAACAAGGAGATTTGCATTGGGAAAGTTCACAAAAAGAAATCAAGCAACAAATAGCTCATTAAGATCAAGCCCCTAGCCTCCTCTTTTCCATCTGGCGGACCCCTGCACTTCAGTAAAGAGCCTGCACAGCAGCGGTGGAGGTGGATGACGGAGTGAACAGCAGAACACCAACAGTGTCTTTGAGAGGTTTGCTGGAGCAAGGCACTTCACTGTACGAGACTGAGCTCTCTTATTCTTTACTGACTTACAGTCACTTCAATTAAAGCTGCCTTAGTATAGTAGCTTCCTTTCTTAAAATGTTTCATATGATTTATAACTCCAACCCTCAATTCCAAATAAGTTGACATAATGAATACAAACAGATTACAGTGATATGCAAATTATTTTCAACCTATGTTCAATAAAATAAGCTCAGAGACTATATGAAGTTTGAAGGGATAAACATTTATATGAGTAATTCTAATTAAGCACACATTCTGAATTTGATGCCTTAGATATATTTTAAAGGTGCTTTCCGGCGACATAGAGACTCTGCTACCCATGAGCACACGTGGCGAATGTCGTAAAGACGTGACCAAAGCCAAAGTGTGCGTTTGTTGTGATGCTAATGAATGAAGCTCGGACCTTCCTCAGAACTCTGCATTGCTTTACAACTTCTTTTTTCAACAACTTACAGGATGCAAAGCGACGAGGTAATGTATCTCTTTCTAGTTACGTAGCAGTAGTTTTTGATGTGTGACAAGCAATTTTTGGAAAACTTAGTTTTGTAGCCAGCTATATATCGCTACTTACAGCCCGGTGCTCTAAGACGTGTCAGAATAATATAAATTTGCTCTAGTTTTAATTGTCTGGTTCCCCAAGTTGAGTATCCAGACCAGTCCAGCCCTGTCCGACCAGACCGAGAAGCTAAGAAATAGCATTTATAGATAACCTATTTTGATGCTATAAAACTCATCTTAAAGTGTGTATTTCCATCAGGCATATATCTAAAAGTGAGACTTTTTTGTAATTACTTAGAAACTCCTCACAGCATCTTTAAAAACAGCTGAGAAAACAATAAGAAAAAACAGGGAAAGTTGTTCAAAGTTTTAAAACACCAGTAAGATTTCACAGGTCAGTGGTTCAGTGCCAAGACGTAATGAACTAGGGCTTCTAGTAACCTCACGATTCCATACGTATCCGGACACTGAGGCCACGATACGACATGTATCCGGACACAAGTCAATTGTGAACACTGGCTACGCTTTTAAGAGTTTTGATAATAACAGAAGACGGATGATCTTTATACAATTCTACAACCTAAAGGTGCAGTGTGTAGAAATTGACATTTTAGCGACACTGAGCATTCAGTTTTGGATGGGCCCCTCTGTTTCTAAATCCTCATTAATAAGCAACGAGAGCCGGTGAAGACCAAAAAAGGATCGTGAACAGGGCATTATTTACAACAGTTACAAAGTGAGGGTTT
Source organism: Scarus forsteni (assembly GCA_036419115.1). Lineage (NCBI taxonomy): Eukaryota > Metazoa > Chordata > Actinopteri > Labriformes > Labridae > Scarus > Scarus forsteni. The sequence continues at coordinate 21,847,326 of JAZDUH010000451.1, read as the reverse complement.
TTTCATTCGTATTTGTAACCATTATTTTGATAGGTTATAGGTCAGTTAAAACGATAATAGGTTTTTTTAAACTTTGGTAGACTCATATTCAAAAAATAGTAGACAACATGGCAGATCATTATGTCAGCGTCCGCAGAGGGGAGATCTGCGGTACATAGATATAAAAAGATATTTCTAACTTAATAAAAAGAAAACGAAAGTTGCATGGGGATGATTGTTAACCTGTTTTGACAGACTTTACATAGTGATAGAAACCTATCCTATATTCACCGTTTCTGTTTGGGGAAATGCTGCCAACTTCTGCACAATACAACTTTAAGAAACTTAAATTTAGGACCTCAGATTTGGAACATGCTTCATCGTGTAGCTTGAACTGTGCCATTGTTAACATTACCCACAGTGTATTGACAACAACTGTCAAAGACAGAGGCCGTATGGATTCTGTAAAATCCATATCGCTGTACGTATCCCCAAGGAGTGTCATTTTGCCTTATCAATATTTTGAGCACAGGCTTTTAATGCACTATAAGTGAGTATTAAAGCAGCAAAATGTAAGGCTTTATTATTTGGCAATGATGACAAGAAAGTTCTCCACTGCACAGGCTAATCATCGAGCAGTTTCTGAACAATCTTTCTCTATACACAGTTGCAAGTAATCCAGGGATTTCAACATCTAAGCTCATAAAATCAGGAGATTCCCAGCTGATGTAGAGTGGCAGGCAGGGTACACCCTAAACCAGTTCCCAGCCAATCGTAGGAACACAGAGAGAGACAACTGTTCACACTAGGGCTGAACGATTCATCTTTTTTGGATTGATATAGCAATTTCAGACAGCATGATCATGTGATCAGTTTTTGGCAGCGCTCCTCACAGACCAAGGAGCTGTTGTGTCAACTATTTTACAAATTTGCAAGCAATTTGCATTTAAGAAAGGCTCACAAATAAACAGTTTACTCACAAATGCGAGTTTGAACCGTTTAAAAGAGTTGATTCGTCTGTGATCGTCACATCTCCACTGCAGGAGTGCTGGTAGGCAGGACAACACAGAACCTGTTTAGGAGAAGTTGGAGTATCCCTTAAATAATGATAACAGATAATCTATCATCAGCGTTGGATGATGAATATTGTGTTATGTTCTTATGATTTCATTGCTGTTGTCTATATGTAAAAATTGTGAATACTGCACTGAAGCATAATTTGAAGAAAATTGTGAATCGAATTGAAATCGCAATTAGATCTTTTCCTGAAATTGTTCAGCCCTAATTCACACTTACACTGAAGGACATTTAGAGTCACTAATCAAGCTTACAAGCATGCTTTTGGACTATGGGAGGAAATTGGAGTGCTTGGAGAAAACCCAAGCAGGCACAGGGAGAACATGCAAACTCCACACAGAGAGGACACGACTGGCATGGGAATTGAACCACCAACTTTCATAGTGCACACACTAACCCACTGTGCCACTGTGCCTCCAATTGCTGTGGTCAAAGGCAAAAAAAACTGCCTGTGCCCTTTGATCCCTCAGGCAGCACTGCATTAAACAGGCATCATCTGAGATACAATATGGGTAACACCTTAGAAATAATAGCAGGTTATCAGAGTTCATCACTGTATGGACAAGTACAACATACGACTTCAGCGTTCAAAGAGAAGAGCGTAGAGGAACATCAAGAGCTGACTGATGAACACTCGGAGTCTGAGCTCGGCTGAGATGGACTGACCTACAGTGGGAAAGTGTGCTGTGGTCTGATTAAGTCCTTCTAATGCGTTTGTGAATATCAGCCATGAAGCCTTCCTGGCTGAAGTGGAGAAGGACCAGTCAGTTTAATACAGAGTCCAACGCCAGCATCAGTGATGGTGTGGGAGTGTGTAAACGCCCATGCCATGGATGACTTGCACACTGAATAAAACTGAGAGGTGCAGGTTTTTGAACTGGATATACTTCTGTCCTTTTTCAAAGATGTCCCTGCTTAATTCAGCAAGACAGTTCAACATTCTGGATTAGTTACAGCAGCATTGCTTAGAGTAGAAAGAGCAAATAGTAGTCTGGCCTGCATGCAGTTAAATCTCTCTCCCAGTTAAACTGCATGGCCGTTTCATGTAGCTCAAAATACGGCAGAAACTGAGCAGTGGATTAACTAAAGGTCTGCTGTAAAACCCAGAATATACATCAAAAAACACTATTGGGCTTGTTCCAAAAGTGCAGTTGTTCATTGGGCTTGTTGTGCCCCCAAATCTAAGAGAGATCTAATGCACATCCTACTATTAATATAAAGTCAACTCAGAAGTTTAACTATTTTGCCTAACTCCAAACACAAATGTAAATAAACTGCCTGTCTTGGCCGGGTCTCCCTTGAAAAAGAGGTTTTTAATCTCAATATGACCAACCTGGTTAAACAAAGGTTTAATAAATAAAAATACTGTAAAAAGAGGCAAAATGTCTCCAAAGTAATCCCTAACAGTCAGATAAAATTTATTTCTAATGTACCTATTACTGTTTTCATGGTAATAAAGCTGTAGAGGATCAAGATTAAACTTAGATAGAGCCTGACTGTATCTGTTTGGTTACAATAATCAAGGTTAGACTGTTTAGTCATAATGAAGTTTTAAGTAACAGTATCCTCTCCCTTGACTTCTGCATAAGGAAAAGGATGTTCCTACCCCTTGAAACAAAAGGATGTTGAGCAAGTAAATTAAGAGCCAAGTAAGAAAAATTGTCTCTGTGAAATTGAAATGTAATGTAGCAGCTGGGAAAAGCAGCTGTACGTTGTTTGTTTTGGGCTCACTTTTCTCGACCTGGTTGCTTATTTCAGTAGAAAAATCTGGCAACACTGGTTTTTACTGCCTCACAGGTGGAGATGCATAATCTATGTCGGATTATTTGCTCTGTGTTCCTCAAAGTTTACATCGGGTCATTTCTGTGCAACTGTGTTGCTCTTTTGGTACTGTCAGCTTTTGCCATGTTACTTAAAGCATGTTTTCTTCCTCCTGTTGCGTCTAACCTGAGAGACGGTCAAACAAATCAGCACCACACATGGTTCCTTTACATCAAAATATACAATTTTTCAAGGAGAGGAATATACATTAAAGTCAGGGAAGAACTGGGAAGAGCAAGTTTGTGTGTCAGCTGCACATGGTCATAGGTGATGTATGTTTCATGTATGAGCCAGATTTTAGATGAAAAATATACAATAGTGTTAATTTATAAAGGGGATTTTATGATACATCATGCAACCATAAGGGTCTTCAGTTCCCTGATATGTTGTGTGTTGTTAGAAGAAAAGGTAACCATGCTCATCAAATTCTTAAACTGCAGCAGGCATCAAATTCAGTGTTCATATTTCAAAAAAACATTAAATATTTAGAACATTACATTTTTCTTAGTGCTGGTTTAAACTGAATAAAGGTTGAAATGATTTGCATATTCACTGTAATCTGTTTCATTTCAGTTTCCTTCCATCCTTCTTTTGAGACTGAATACTGTGTGCACTTCATCCTACATTAACACATATTTTAAACTTATCTTTGGACGATTCAACATTTCCCTCATCTAGGCTCTGGTGTGCTCTGCAGTACTGGGCAATGACAAGGTTCTTGTTTCTCTCTGGAAAATAATGAGAGCTCACAATGGTCAGACTAACCTTTAAACTTCCTACATTTCAAGAAACAGACTATCATGTGCCTTGTTTTGGCAAAATCTCTCAAAGCACAGACAAAAAGGGAAATAGACAAGGGTGGATTCACATTTTAAGCTGTAAGCACGTGAGACACTGAAAACATTCTCCAGGCAGATACAGGGCAGTTTTGCATAAAAGCTGAAATGTGAGTGTGTGCGGGTGACTCTCTTGGATAGGCTGCTATGCATTGTGGTATGATGATGAACCAATGAAGACACTTTATATGGATTAACGTCTTCTTTTCCTCTCACAGGTCTACATAGAAAAATCCTCCTTATCAGAGAGTATTAAGTAACCAGACTGTCATTTTAATAGCATTGGTTATATTTCAAACTGAAGCATTTTAGGTCTTCATCTGGAAGCAGGTGTACATAAAACAAAAGTCTGATATGTTTCTTGCCTGCAGAGAGTGACAACCTGACTACAAAAGCTAAAAATGCTTTCCAAATATCCAGAGTTTATTTAATGCTTTCAGAATATTGTTTTTTTTTTTTTTGTTACAGCGCACTGCTGACTTCAGAACAGCTAAAAAATAGACAGACGTCACCTCATCGCTTTTATTCTCCCCACATGTTTCTACATTAAAAAGAACTTACCACTTTGCCTGGCCTCGCCCATGTGCAAATAAATCCCTCCTGACAAGCAGTCACTAAACAGTCCTCTAAAAATATGAGTACAGTCAGTCTCTCGTGTGCTATCTTTTTACAGATGAGGGGCTCGAGGAGGGGCACGTCCTCCATGCGTGGGCAGAGCAGAGTGCCCAGAGTCTTAGCAGGGTCCGTTTTGGTTTTTGTCAGCATGTTGAGCTTGTCGCTGCTCTTGCTGCTGATGTGCCCCATGCTGTGGTTGCGTTTGTGGTCCTTCTCGTGGTGGCGCTCCTTCCGGTCATGGAGCGACAGCGTGGCGAACTTGCTCACGCCCGTGGCGATGGCGCTGTCCATAATACCGCTGCCGATGCCGCCACCACTGCTGGTCTTGTTGGTATTGTTTGCTGTTGCTGTGGTGGCAGCTGAGTGGGGTAGGCTGTTGGAGCGTGGTAATGTCGTGGAGAGGGAGTTAACGCCGGGAGTATTGGCACCGCTGTTGTTTCCGTTAGTAGTGTTACTAGAGGTGTTAGTGATTATTGTAGCGCCCACAGGGGGGCTGGTAGCGTTCATCACATTAGTGTGTGTTCGTGTCCGTGAGAGAGGAAGATGAGGGAAAAGGATGTCCTCGGTGAGGTCCCATAGGCACAGCTGAGTGTCCTGACCCACTGAGCCAAAGCGGTACGTGACACTAACAGGCCGGCTGTCCGTGGAGTTGCGCTTAGAGAGGCGTGACTGCGTGCTGTTGGCCCGGTCCCGCCCAAAGTGGATCATCTGATCCTGGAAGTCCTCATCACTGCCGCTGAACTCCATGGGGTCGCTCTCCTCCACGCTGGTCGTGTAATGGTCAAATGCCACCACACTCACCCATGACTTGTGCCCGTGACCTCGAGCAATGACTCTACAGTCCAGGAATGACCACACGGTCACTAAATCGTCCTCTCCACCTGCAACAATGTACTTCCCGTCAGGACTCCAACACACACACAACAAGCCACCGAAGTAGCTCTTCATTGTGCCGTGAAGCTCGACCGCGTCAAAGTTGAAGACCCGAAGGAATCCGTCCTGGCTAACGCAGGCAAGGTACTTCCCATCGGGAGAGAAGGCAAACTCATTGAGGGCACCCTCGCCCACTGTCCATTTAAGGAGGGGGTTCCTCGTGGATTTACTCTTGCAAGTATGAACGGAGTAGTTCTCTCCCTGTTTAAGCAGCTGGTAGTGAGGCGCTGTGGTGCCACAGGTGTGCTCCACGTTGTACAGGTACATGTTCCCACTGGCATGAGAGACTAGAAACAGGCTCTCAGAGCCCGGTACCCATTTCACACATGTTACTCTGGATTTATCTATTAGTCTCTGGCAGAATGGAGGATTGTTGAGGATTTGACAAGCACACAGAAGTCAGGAGAGGAGATTGCAGATGGAGAGGGAGAGAGGGGAAGAAATGATGTCAGTACAGTTTCATCAGAAAATCAGCACCAACATGAATATTGAAATTTGCAACATTTCAAATAGAATACTCAATACAGGGATTTCACAACATTTCATAAGTCAAATTCAAGCACTTTTCATGAACTTCTGACAGCACCTTACTACTGCGGCTTGTTACTCATAAGACAGAAAACTTATTTTCAGGTATTTAAGGTTAACTCGACTATTGCCCAGTATTCTTGAGCTTAAGATTTTCCTTCTTTGAACTTTAAAGTTTTCATAAATACTTTGGCCTATTTGATTTCTCTCTCAAGATAAAACTGTTCAATCAGACAGCTTTTCAATCAAGGAAAAATACACGATGACAATTTCACTTTGTCATATGAAGTCCAAGCACATTCCAATTCATGTAGCAATACATTAATATTCAAGCTTTAAAAGGACCTGTACATTTCTTTAAGAGGTAGGAAAAAGTAACAAAGGTAGCGCAAAATAGGAGATTAGATTTGAAAGATAATTGTTATATTATTTAGATTTGTGGTTATTTTGGATGCTGACATTTCTCTACACCAGACAATGGAACAGTTTCCCTCAAGAACATTAGGGGATTTTACTGTTTAGTAAGATTTCTTTAACAGTTGGGAAACTCTTTTTAAAGGGTAGCTTAAACAGTATCTAAATTACCCAATCAAGGCTAAGGTCACATAAAAACACCATATTAAAGCAAAGCATTGTTTGGAAACCACCACCAAAAAGCTTAAGATTCTGTGAAACACAGCACTAAACGCTAACTGTTCACCAAAATCTTTATCTCTTAGACTTTGTCTTAACTGTAAATAACTGCTTTTGCTATGAAGCTCACTGACATTTTTAATATCATCAACTGATCAAATCATCATCATTCACCTCCCCTCAATATGTCCCTCATCTACTGAGCCTCCAGTGGCCTCATCATCCTGATTGTCATCAAAATAATTGCTGTTCTCCATCTTTGCCGTCTTCTCCGTCTGCCTCTATGCTGCTTCTGTTTCTGGGGCTGACAGCAGTCATCTGTGTCACTGCTCAACTTTTTAAACTTTCATTGTAAACTTTTCCACATGGAGGCTAAAACAAAAAGGGTAACCCCACGTAAGATTGTACTGCAGAAGGTCCACGATGTATCTACAAAACAACACCCTAACACTGCATCACGTGTGGATACAATTGTCCACTTAGTCCAAATGGGTTCATCATATTCCTTTAGTCTGTTCATAAAGATGCCTGTCTTAATATCTCTTACCTCCTACATTATACCATGCTCTTTCAAACTAAAAGTGTGCCAATTTGTTTGACATTAAAGCCAAACATTTCTCATGTTATAAGCCTAACTACTGCTCACTTAAAATGGATGATTTGGTTTTAGTGTAATGCCTGGTAACCACAGTGTGTGTATCAATATGACTTAACTAAGCTTTACTGTTTGGTGGTCGGACTGGAGGAAGAATACGGTAAGTGGAGAGGAGGGAAGTTGATGGAAGTGTTGGGGGGAAAGTTACTTTTCTTTGAATGATTGTGCAGCACTGATAAAAGGGTGGGCACTGCCATACTCTAATGATAAAGGGTTGCCACTTAAATGTCAACATAGAACTTTTCACAAGCACTCATGTCTGCTTGAGTTAAATTTGCTGCATCTTTAGCCCTGGGATTTCAGCCTTGCTTTAGAAAAACAAGTCTCCGTTGTGCCTCCAGACATGATTGAACCTGGTGTGAGGATATTTAAGATGGACACTAAGGTTTAGGACATGGTAGCATAGCAATGTTGTTTTTCTGATGCTCTATGGTCGCTTTTTAACTAAGCTGCTCCATCAGAGATAGGAAGAGTAAGATGACTTACTCCTTTAAAAAAATCCATCCCAGAAAGAAGATAATGTCCACTTTACACTAAAAACATTGGATGACGTAATTTAATGACTATTCAAAGTTAAAATCCATCAGTGACCACTTATGTCAAATTTTGTCGACTACGTTGACGATAATCTTGTCACAAAAAAAGCAACATTGACTGATTTGAAGCAGATGGTTTAAATCAGGACGAACAGAAGTCCTACCTCCTCATTGAAGAGCTTGCTAGTCTCCTTCTTGATCGGGTCAATGAGCTGTACCTGTCCTGCTGAAAACCCCACCAGCAGGGACACGCTCTCCGCCGTGGCTGTGAGGTGGTTGAAGTCATGACAGGTGGGCTGCGTCCCCTTGTAGATGCGCTTGTCTATGGGCTTGCTCAAGTCAGCAGCCTGGAGGGAAAACACAGGAATAAAATGAAGTAGGTGCTGATTTTGTTTCAGCACTTTTGTTGAAATAGGCTCTAGAGTAGGGGTGTCCCAACTTTCACCAAAGGCCACAAACAAATAAAAGGCAAGGGTGACTGAGACACTTTTATACAGCTACCTTTGGTGTACTGGAATCAGTCAAACTAATCTACTAGCATGTTGAGATATGCAGCCTGAATAACAGCTTTTCATTACCAGCTAGACAGGGCAAACAGTCACTCCCGCTAAATGATTTTAGTTTGGCCAGTTAGATTTCAGGGGCCCCCGGTCTGTACGAGAAAGACTTCAGAGCAGCAGAGAAGATATGCTGATGGCTCATCTAAGCTTCCAGACTCAAAACAAGAGCAAACTGCACAGAGCTGATACATCCCACAGGACTACTTGAAATGACAAACATATTATTTGAGAATCAGACTGAGATAGAAATAGTGAAGTAATCATCAATCTTTAAGTATAGCGCCAATTCATTAAGTCAAGACACACTACAAGAAAAATTAGGGGAATTTGTCTTGATTCACCAGCTGAGTACATGCCATTCTAGCTGGGCCAAATTTCCTTCATTTCATTGAATTTACTGCAGGTCATATGAGAGAGAAAAATGAGCTGCAGTTGGCCCCGGGTCACAGTTTGAACATCCTTGCTATAAGGGGTATGCACTGACATCACAGTACTTGCACCAGAGTTAGAGTTCCAGCTGCTGAGTGGCAGAGAGCAATGTCTACTAATGGATATAACTGGTTAGAAACATGGAATCACTTTAGCTCATTGGAAAAGTGCTGTGCTTTTTTGCTCGATTATCTTTTCTGCGGTTCTTTGTAAAAAATGTAGATTCTACTGTTTCAATGGATCAAAACTTTTGAAGACACAGACCTCCACCTATAATGTAGCATTAATTTGCATATGCCATAGGATGAACCCAGTAGGGACTATAACTCTGTATATGTATGATTTTGCAAATATCCAAATTGAGATTGATGTACCCAAAATATCTGTGAGCATAATAATCAAGCACCCATTTTACTGCTGCCTTTATTAAGTTTATTCTTAATGCAAGACCCGAAAAGATCGTCATGAAATGTCAAGGAAAATATGTAAAACAATGTTAATAATTGGCAAAATAAAAGACATGTTCATTTATTATATTATTATTTCATAACTTTCTGGTTAACTATATGGATTTAACATTTTTGAAAGCTGACTTCTTTGGGGTTTTTATCAGCTACAAGCATATAAAACAATCTAATGTCCTCAGTTACTCATTTTTGAAGATTTTAAATTTTCTAAACAATCTGCTTGAACTGCATGTTTTGATTTCTCTCTTAAGTAAAAACTAAAGGACAGAGAAAAAGTGGGGTCCATATTCATTATAACATGAACATGTGTATGCACAGTGATATTTTGATACTGGTTGCTCTAACATCACGGCTGTATCTGCGTTATAAACCTGATGTTACAGCCAACATTAAATAACAAAAGTCTTGATTCTTCCCTGCTGAATTTAAGTATTTGACTGCTTACTTCCCTCTGATTGTTGCTCTGATCTTTGCTTTTTGCCACTCGCTCACACTGACTGTGACATCACATGCATGCCCCTCTTATGATGCTCACCCATGAAATTTCTTCCTTTCCGATATTCACGACAAACATACAGATCCTTGATTTAGAGGAGTTGAAAGGTCTGAACAGAATCTACTGAACAGGAAGACCTTATTTGGTCATGCCATCATTTCTATGACAGTCTTATGACATGTGAGCTCAGCTTTTTATACCTTCAGAAACTCACACATAGTTGACATTCCCCAAGCAAAATATGAGGAAGGACTCAAGAATGAGATCTTCTTTAACATGTGTTCGTTCTACATGATGTTCTTATAAGGTCGAAGAAAGTCTTCTTTTTTTTTTCTTTTACAGCTGTGTACAAGAAACCTGTGACACAAGCTGCAGATAGCCAGCATAACGACACATGCATTTGTTAATGATTTACAGTTTACACCACTTGGAGAACGGAAAATTTTCTGACTACAAGATGATGACTCAGTTGTTCCTTTCAAACCGTTGGATGTAGCATTTAGAGTTCCTCTCACCTCTGAGAGACAACTGCCCGAGCAATTCAAAGAATCTGAGGAGTACAGTAAGGAGCACGGGTTTGTCTGCTTCAGGGTGCGCATGTGGCCCTCCTCCTCACTAAATGCAGCATGCCAGTCCACTTCAAATTTCCTAAAGTTGTTAACAGAAACATCACAGTCTGCCTCACCATGCCATTTGTGGAGCTCTTGTAAGGAAAAAAAGCAACTGGTTACCAAACTACATTCTGTGAAATCAGCTTTTATATCCAGTAGCTTACTGTGTTGAACATATATCAAAATAGGCTTTAATTTCATGTTTTGCGGATTAGAATACCTTTCCTTTACACTTTTGAGCTCGAACATTATTGTTAAAGGCAGAAACTTTGCTCCATGGAAATTTCCTTGTTGTACAAAATGGAAAAAAGTATTCTAAGCTCTATAAAAATTAATCCTGTGTACTAATAATTGGAAATTGTATTTTTTTATGGTGACCAACAGCACTAATTTAGGAGAACAGTAATATTTAAAAAAAAAATGTAAGACTAAAAATGTTCTTCAGTTTTTGACACATGGTCCTCCAAACGTTGGAACAACATTAAAGTTCCCCTCATGGTCACCAAAGTAGCCAATCCCGGTTTAGTGCATGGTCATAGACAGAGGTTGGCTGGTTTACAGGAAGTTAGGAGCTGGTTTAAAGTCCAAGGAATAGGAGTTTTTTTGTTAATGACCTGTAGCCATGTACCTGAAAACAGGACTACGATTCATGTCTTTCATCGATGGACCCTCAGAACAGCACAGACACAAAAAGGACATTTTATCCAACAGTGTCCTACTGATGAAAAAATCTGAGGAACAATTATGTAAATGTGGAGCTAAACAAGGCCCACATATCATTCATGGAAGTGAAAATTAACTATATTTGTCACTTTGGTAATCTCTGAATAACAGTCATAATAGATCTGATTAAAAGAAAAGAGAATATAGAGCTGACAAGTGTCACTCTTTGATAACACAAATGGCACTGAAAGTTAAATACAGGTCAAGATAATACCAATATAACATCCCCCCCAAACTAAACTGCCACTATAATTAACAAATCACATATATCTACAAAGCTAATCCAGCCATTACAACACACTAATTAAAAAAACAATGTACAAAAACATATATATATATAAATATCTATTACAGGTTTCTGTTAATTTCAGTATTTTCTATGAATCAGAACAGTGCCTCTAAATAATAATACCAGTACTAATCATCAATGTAAGTATGCCGGAGTGAATAGCTAAATCTCTAGCTCGAAAGTAGGCAGATACAAAATATATACAGTAAGCTCACATGTCATACACAGATGAAATAACGGAGAGGAAGAGCTAGGCAGTTTAAGTTTCGATTTCAGTTAGAATTACTGCCTATCACAATCATTAAAACTGAATAATAAAGATAAGAGGTTACTGAACACGACATGCAGCAGGATTTTTGTCTTTTTTTCATCTGCAACCGATTTGTGATATTTCTAATTTTTTGTAATTTGATTTTATTTTGCATTGTAGACAAATATAACACGCACTGTGAGCAGAATAAATGGGCTATAACACAAAGAGCTCCGGATAGAAGTCAGCAGACAGCTGTCAAACTGTGACGTGGTGTGATGCAGCAGTCAGCTCAGACCACTTTAAGGCACTTCAGCAGCACTGAGGAGGCAATTTATTACAATCATTCTGGACAGGGAGAATTTTCTCTCCAACAAGACAACAACTGAAGTTACAGATCCTTATTCATAATGTGTCAAGTGTGTATTCTAAAGAGGCATTCAGTGAGAGACAACATCTGTGAGGATTCAAAACCATGTCCCATTTATGGCTGACAGTGTTTTCTCCTCTAACAATTGATTAGTCCAGTACCAAAGAACCAAACAGAAACTAACTTCCTTCGCTACATGCTGTAATCTTACCTTTATAATGTTCTGAATGAATACAACAGACAGATGCTTCTCCCTAATCATGGACATGAAGTAAAAATGTGCAGAAGAATGTTTTGATGCTTGGAAACACTTTACTTTTGGAAATAGAAACAAGTTTAGTGAAGTGCTTGTAGTCTTAGGGTGATTTGACTCTGCTGCCTGTTGTATGAGAGTAAAATAAAACCACTGTTTGAGATGTTGTTGCTGTAATCAGCTTTGGCATGAGGACACAGTGATGACACTCAGCACATTATCACTCCCTCTTTTGTGTTATTATTTAAATCATATAGTAAGGGGCGCTGCCAGAAACTGTGGAGCCTATGAAAAGATATCCCATCCTGAGCCAGCTCCTCTCACTTTCTGAAACTAAACATCTGTCAAGCTAATAAATATACAAAATATGACAAGATTAGCTCCTGAAAATGGGCGGCACATAAGTGTTACAGCCAAATCATTTTGCTTTAGGACACAAACAAAATTCAGACAGTGGAGAAAACACTCTTCAACCCAAACATATACAACAAATGATCAATGAGACTAATCAGCAAAGGGAACTTTCTGGCATTTGATCCATTTAAAAAATTCGGCATGTTTTCTTTATCATTTCCTTTTCAGCTACAATCAGACCTCTTGAATGCCTGACCTTTGAACAAATACCTTAACATGTCAATCAGGCAACTCAAGTCCTTTAGTTTGTGTTCCAAAATGGCCTCTTTTTTTAAATAAATGCTATTTTGAGGGAGTCAGAGGGATATTTCAGTACCTTTCAGGAGAATGAGCAGAGACTACTGGAGGGTACGCTGGCATAGTTATTTGAGTTTTACATTACAAAAAAACCCATGAAACTATTAAGCTGAATGTACGATTACCAGAGCACTTTATTTTCCTTCCAGGAAGTCTGATGGTGTTGGGCACTATTTTACAATGCAGCAAAAGTCTGTGCTCTTCTATCTTTGGCATTGATTTCACAGGAATTTGTCCCCCCCCCTCTTCGATGGCTGAATCTTGTTCTGAAGAATTTCTTCTTCTGTATACTCTAGGTCATAAAGATAACCCTTTGCGTCCACAGAAAAAGGAATGTCAGTCATTTGGGGTCAAAATCACTCGCAATCAGTTCAGCTTTTTGTTCTCTCTGCTGTTGCTGTGTCTTCCTGGATCCAATGAGCAACATAACAGAATCAAGGTGTCCAGGTGAAAGAGCACATAGCCATTTGCTGCGTCATAACACAGTGCAAAGCACCAAGATTTCCAAGAGGAAACATAAAGAGCTATGGATTTTTTTACTCAATCCAAACAGCAGTGTAACTTGCGGGTAGTCTAAGCTTGTTTTCCTTAAAAGTGCAGCAAAGCTGAGAGTCCTTTCAGACACTTTACAGACATTGTTTTGCTCCAGGCACAACTGAGATCATGCTAAAACCTCAAGGCAGTACCAGTGAAAAAAACAGCCTTTTTAACTCGAGTCTTCATGATGTTTAATTCTACCTACCAACACCTTACAACATCTGACCATCAAGCGAAACACTTAATCGATATCTAGTTCATAGTGAATTCATTTTAAATGCTGTAGGTTCGGACACTCACACATATTTAAGCTTACCCAATCACAAATGTAAATATTAGGTTAATTAATATATTTTACTGACATTAAAAGTAATAATGCCCTACAATTGTTACATTACTGTTTACTGAAAAAAACTTTATTTTCTTTGTTCACTGAAATAATTTGCAGTTGCATTCATATTTTAATTAACTTACAGAAATCACTAAATAGGTAAATTCAGAGCTCATGCACATTGCCATATGACTGTAGGTTATGATGAACTTTAAAGCTCAAATGTCCCTAAAAGCACTGGAAAAAATCCTTATCATTACATTATATTATGAAAGCATGATAATCCTGGTCGTTTTTATAAGTGAAGAAAGGGGACATTTTGAAATGGCTACAAACACGACAGTATATTGGTGGAGGACAGTCTTCCTAACTTTGGCCCCCATGAGGCACCTCCCTGCTGTAGGTTTCCAACAGAGAAGAGCAGGTCACCGTAGACTGATAAGGTCTCAAAAGTACTCAAACACTCCAAACAATCAGCAGAAAGTGATTAGATCATGGGATGTCATGAGTGGTCAGCTCACTAGCCTAACAACTGTCCGTGCGTGAAGTCGCCGTTAAAGAGCTCGCTAACAGCTGTCAGCCCAAAGGTATCGACAGGTGTTTTGGTTGGCAACGCAGAGCTGTCACTGTCACAACAAACTACAAACCCCCGTTACAGCAGCAATGTCAACTCTAATCTGTGAAAACACAACCATAAGGTCAAATTAACCCAGCGTCCAGTATCCCACCAAATGAACCCTCCCATCAAGAGGAACTTAGATAAGTGACAGGCTGTGTGTGGACGGAATTTAGCCCCTGGCCTCAGAGAGGCTACTGGTTGCTAACGTTAGCCACTTGCAAGCTAACGGGTAGGCTATCTCCAACACAGCTTCAAGCTAACTAGCTGCCAGCTAATTTCAAAGTCAAGCACCTTTAAGAGTAACTCAGAACAGCGAACATAAGCCAGAAGTTCAGCACCATGTCAAACAGAAGAGATGCTATCTGTCCGCAGTATCATCAGCTTCCGTTGACATTAGCCCTGTTAGCACGCTACCTTTCTAACGCCTTTGTAGATGTAGAAGTACAGCTCTCGGCCCACATTGAAACAGATCCTGTCGCCGTTGCCCGACTGGTCGTTGACGTTCACGAAGGAGACCTTGACGGGGTTGGAGCCCTGCGAGTTGAAAGGCACCCTGTTTGGACGGCTGTATTCGGAGTGAGTGAGGAGTTTGTAGACGCCTTCTCGAGTGGTGAACTGAGTTTTAATTTCGTTCATCTCCTTCCCTCCTCCCTCCGCCGCCATCTTTGAAATTAACATTCATCCCTTTCCCCCAGGCCGGATCTTACGCACGGAGGGGAGCGGAGCGGAGCACGGAGCGGCACTCCGACTCTCCCGTTCCCCCCAACGGTTCACCGGGGAACTGGAGGACGACGACGCGCTGAAAACTGATTCAGAATAGCAAAGTTATCCAAACAATGCGTGTCTATAATATTTTTATTTGTCTCTCTGCAAACTTAGTTGAATAAACTGGGCAATAGCCTATTTTAGAGCCTTTTAAAGCCCCCTTAAATTAGAGCCTAGCCCACTTTAAAAATAATAACGCTTTTCCTAAGATTTTTATTTGATAAAAAATGCAAAGCTTTTACTCTGATTTTTTTTAGCAACACACTAAATTAAATAGATTATTATATGTCAGGATGCAATGGAAAGCAGTTCCTTTTTCATTAAATAGCATAAAAACCCAGGGGTGCAAAAGCTGGATTGTTTAATTTGTAAAAAAGGCCACACAAAGAAATGGCTTGATCCCTAAAATACACAGCAGGCTCCCTTTCCAGGGTGTGATCTAGATATGTAAAACCCATATGCTGGATTCAAAACAGCAGTGCCATACCTCTGGGCAACATTTGCCTCTTTGGCCTGGCTTTAAACTTATAGTTGGGGATTATTTGCTGCCATCCAAATGTTTTGCTCTGTTCTTCAAATAAGAAAAGAACCACCCAACATTCATGGCCCAACAGCAGTAAAACTGACCTTGCAATACAATACTATCATAAGAAAAGGGCAAGTAATATTTCAGGAAAAAAAAGTTTACTTTGAAACAGGCTATGTTTACTGAATTTACCAAACATTTATCTGCATTTTTGTTTCTTTGATAGGAATGTAAGTTTGAGTTAGAAGTAAAGTTTGGTTGTATCTGCTTGAATTTAGGATATACATTTTTTTAACCTTTATGGCCCTCCCTTTGAGGCTGGGCCCCAGAAAGCTTTCCTGTTATCCCCTTGTCCCCCCCTTGTGGGC
Organism: Scarus forsteni; assembly: GCA_036419115.1. NCBI lineage: Eukaryota > Metazoa > Chordata > Actinopteri > Labriformes > Labridae > Scarus > Scarus forsteni. The sequence goes on along the minus strand of JAZDUH010000451.1, from coordinate 21,831,408 downwards.
AGCCCTGGTGAGAAATAATGGGTTTCGAGCACTTGGACTTAATAGAAATGTAAAACAAATAGTTTTGTGAAAGGGACTTAAACCAACTTCAAACTAAGCGGTCATGATGTAAAATGTAAAGATGGAGTTTGACAAATGATACTTTCAAATTTTGTTGACATAATGGTAAAAAAGGGGTGTTAAGTATGTCTCAACATTATACCAACCTGCCTGTTGTGCAGAACTACAAACAAAATGATGTTCTGAGAATAGTATAATGATGAAAATGCATGTACCAATTAGTTACGTTAGAAAAAAAAACATATAATGCAATATTAGTAATAATGCAACACTCATGTCCTCACATGTTAATCAGAACAATTAAAGTTTTCCATATAGTGACAGATTTCTTGAAGTGGATGGTCTGAAACAACTGAACACAAGAAAGGAAGTTTGTATATGTCATACTAACAGTAAAAGCTGAGTCTCCCCAAAATTCAGATCCTTGAATCACCCCTCAACTTGGCAAAAAAAAGTAGAGTGTTTGTTCGATAATGTCCTTGTTGTATCATCTGAAAACACGATTGCATCATTACACAAACCTGGCATTGAGAGGATTCAAATCTTTAAAAAATTAATAAGTATTCAATAATAATTAGATCAGATAATGGTTAAAATGACATTCCAAATGTAAGCAGAATATGACAATTGTTTTTGTGTAGTTTGCTTTTAAAAGCGCATTTTTGTGCCAAGTGAGTGTGACTAATATTAGACCTGGCCCTAAAGGTTAAGGATAGAAATAAATTCACACAATAAAAATATAGGCTACAGCCATATTTGTGACAACTAGCTATTTTCTATTAAGTTTCAAGAAGATAATGGTAAGAACAGAGTATTTATTGGCCCATGGATCTGTCACCAATTCCTTCAACTCTTACTTTGGCCCCAATTGCCTCTGCCCACCTCTCATTGCCCGCACACCCAACAGAGCTTTGGTGGTGGTTGTTCACTTTAAGACTGACTCCACTCCAGAATCAACTGCTTAACACAGTTTTTTCTTGCCACTGCTGCTGTAAGCCCCCTGATGCACCTTCCTGTAGATTGGCCCAGTGCTGTGCTCATGGTGTACATGTTGGGGTGGATGCATGTTTTGCCTCTATATGTGTGTTTGTGTTTTTTTTTATAGGCTATGCATATATGAATGTATGCGTAGCTATTCATAAAATTAAAAGTATGGCTTCAGCCTTAGTGTCTTGAGGTAACACTTGTTATGAAATTTGCAAATAAAGATTTACTGATTGATTGATTGAGAATCATTGTGCTATTTTTATAGACATACATTTGACGAAATATCAAGTTGTCGACTTTGTCGAGTCATGTTCTGACAAAATCAATATTCTGAATGTTTACATGGGTCATCCTGCCAAAAGAGTGCAATTTGCTTGTTGTAACGCTACAAAAATAAACTTCATTTTTCATTCCATTTCAAGATAGAATTTAGTAATATACGCATTTACTCATTCAAAATGAGTACTGGTCAATCTCAGGCAACTTTATTTAATTTATTGCAACTTTTGACAGTTTATTATGATTGCAATTTTTTCTCTGCTGTTACCAAAACTCAAATTTTAAAAACCGTTTCATTTTAAAACCATGTTTAAAAGAATATCAACCACATACAATGTTTTCCCCTTAGAAAAAGAGTTCATTAAGAAGAAATGGTTGGTTACATGATGAAAATACTATTTATGACAAAAATGACTTTTTTTGCTGTTACTCTTTATTTGAGTAACAGCAATGAAGGTAACAGCAATGAGTTTGTAGCATAAAATTAGCAATTGTGTGAAAACAAGCCACTTAGCATCTATGCAAGTAGCTTTAGCACATGGAGCAAATTCTTAAGATTTAACTGAATATTTTACTTTTGAAATCAACAAATGTTGTCTTAGAGATAACTTAGGTAACAGGGCTGAGTTTTTAGATTGACCATCTCTAAAACAGCTGATATATACATATATCATTAAATGTAAGGAAAAATAAAAGAGAAAACTTACTTTTGGTCTTCCCATGACTTGCAGAAGACCTAAACGATGTCACCTCCTGCAGAACATGTCACTGGTGGCATATTCCAAAACTTTAAAGAGGGGAATGTGTTTGGGTAACAGCAATGAGTGAAAACCTGTGGACAGCACTAAAATGTGAATTTTAACCAAAATATAATGACTTTTTTGTAAAACTTTTGTTTTAAAAGTGTAGATAGAATATAGAGTCACACTTAAATGCAAAAGAAATTTTTGCTTTGGAAGGATTTTGTTCATAATGAATTGTAGTAAAGTGTAGCGTTTGGCTGTGGGGACAGGCAAGAAATGCTATAAGTGTTTTGGATGCCATTTTAAAATATTTAAAAAATATATATCTGTAATTTCTACAAAGATTAAAGTGTATGGTCTTTAGTATAATAGAATATAATTTGTTATATATTATTGTGTTTATAAATTTAATATAGGCTACAATAATATGCTGGGGACAGAAATTTCACTCTTTTGGCAGAATCGCCCACATTCAAAACACAATAGTTTAAAGTCAGGAAACATTACGCAAGCCTCTTGTGCATTGTGACTTTAGTGAAAAAAAACTATGTTGAAAACGAAGTATTTTACTGGGTGTATTATTTTGTCAAACAGTAAAGTCCTTTTCTTGCCTCCATCATCATGCTGCTCATTTTCAGTAATGGCCGACCCCTCACTCGAGACCACACATGGTGGCGTCGTACCAGGTGCACAGGTGCGTCACTGATTTATTAATCCAGCGCTCAGGTTCAACCTAACAACGACACTTCTGCTGAGTTTTACATCGAAGTAAAAAAACTGTGAAGTTTGTCCTGTGTCATGGCGTATGGAGGAACAAGACTTCTCTCACTTCCAGGTATTTCTATGTCAGGTTAAACCTACTTACATTATTCTTTAAGTACTGCTCATGCTAGTACTGCGTGGTTATGCGTAAACCTGTGATTCTTAAAGCTGTATCTACCCTTTTACTTCTGTAAGTGCTAGATAGAGTGAAGTGCATTTTGCATGATAGTATTTTCTCTGCATCTGCCTTAAAACTGCAGCACTGGCTTATTTATCTTTTCTACCATCAAACTAGATCACACTGAGAGACATGCACCCAACAACATGGACCAGCTTGCTTTCAAGTATATGGTGAGCTAACAGGCTCATGGCACAATGCTGTTTGGAAAATTCTGTAAACCATGGTGTTTGCTTCAGGTTACTCACATTGACATGAAAGTCTTACTTACATGACCTCTGTTTTCAGGACATGTGTAAAGTGGAGTCCAGCACTGACTCAGAGTCAGAGATCAGTCCAAGATGGTCTGACACCAGCACCATGGTATTATTTCTGAACACAGGGGCTGGGCAATATGAAGTCTATGACATGTTGATATATTTTCTAATGAGATATTTGTATGTGATAATAAGGTTTGTGTTCTGTTGAATTACTGAATACTCACAATTCAAAGAGCCTTGAATGAATATGGGGCATTTTTTAAGTATTTCATTAAAAACAATAATGTTCAAGCTAACAGGGTAATAGTTCATTTTAGTAATAAAAACAGCAGTGATTTCAAGTATCTGTGTCTTTGTCCAACATTAAAACTTTTGCCTCTAAACTTTTCCATATGGAGACCAAAGAGGCTGCAACAAGAACAGTTTTGATCCCATACTCAATATACTGTTTATTTCTATAAGATCTCAATGCAGATGGTCCATTGTGTGTTAAAAACACATGTTGGGAAACTATATAAAACATACATTTAACCAAGTGACCTCATCAGTTCATTGGTAAAGACTTTTAATGCTATTTTTGGAAAAAAAAAAACCCTGCTAGTCTCATTGCTCATGAAACAATACTTACAATGAGAACCCCAAACTAACATTGTGACACAGGAATCTGCTGACTTTCCTTATGTGTATTAAAGGGTGATTGGTCTGGAGAAAATAGTCTAGAAACCACTGTTCTACTTTGCACTGACAATTTATTAATATTTACCCAATTTCAAATCCTGCCTTGTCTCTATAAGTCAAAGCTATGACTTAAGATCAGTAAGTTTCTGTACTTTTTAAAAAACTGATCATTGAAATTACAGGAATGGTATTCTGATAAATTAACTTGACAACCCCAATAAACAGATATGTAAGTTTTTAATGTTTTGGGGTATTTTTTTTCACAATTTAGACAGTGTGGAGAGTTGTTCTGCAATTTTTATGACTCAGAGCACAAATGTGCCTAATATTTGATGTTGAATATGAGTTACTTGTAGCCATTTTACTAGAAAGGTGCCAGTATTGTTTGTTTTCCACCAGAATAACAGAAAGTTGTTTGGAATGTGTCTTAAAATGTGGAGATGAATTGGCATTTTAGTTCCTTTTTATCATACGTCTCAAAGTCAATGGAACTTTTGATCGAGTTCTCAGAAAAATGTCTGAAAAAAGGTTTGTGGTAGACACAAGTACAGGTGATTTCTTTCCTTTCCTTTTTTACAATAAGATAAAACATCAGAGATTCAAAAACTTTTGAATTTTTCAGATGTTATTGAGTCTTCCAAAAGATGGTTGCTAACTTAGATAATTTTTTGATGTCCTAGAAAAATGTTCAAACCACACCTAACACAGCCATTAGTAATTTTAGTTTCTTTAGTTTGCATTTGTGGAAGATGCATAATAAATTTTTTAAAAATTTTTCATCATTTTTGCCAACATAAAATTCATCTTGATGTGTTTATAGTTGCAAACTTGGATCACAGAATTTAAAGTGGACATTACATATCTTCACTAAAAAAAAGTATAAAAATATGATCGACATATCAGTTACAGTATTAAGAATGTCTTTACTGTAGAGGTCAGATCATAAAATTAAAGTTAAAAGCTCAATAGTAGCAAAATTATCAATCGTAATTCCAAAATAGCCCAACTCTAACCTTTTACTTCTGTCAGTTGCATTAACACTTAAACAATTGATAAAACACTCATAAAAATGAAAAAATAAGTACTGATTTATGAAGACTATCATGATGCTAACATGTTTTACAAACCATTTGGTGTCATATGGCTTATTTTCCGTAATAATCTATAACTCCATTGATAAAAACTCACCTTTAATTGAAGAAACCTGCACCACCATGTCACCTCTGCACCACTCTTTAAAATGATATGATCCTGGTGTTGTTAGAACCATGTTTTTTTCTTTAGAATTTATGTCAAGATATCCCGCCCATGTCATTCAGCTAAAAAATATTGAGATCTGATTTTTGGTCAGCATCATCAAGCCCTTCGAAGCACAAGTGGTTCAGTGACATGGCCAAAATTGACATGATTTGCAGAAAATACATGCCAGAGATGTTCCCGAACCCTGTTAGTTTTTAACCTATTCCTCCTGTACTCAATAACTGCTCATATCTACAGTCTTTTTAGAATAAATACTGAGAGGCTCCATAAATGCAAACATACTGTCTCATTTATGCAGTGGTGATGGAATTCTTCCTCTTGCAGGGATGTTCGAGTAGTGCACCAGAGAGTCGCACTTTTCCGAGGACATTACCGTTAACCAAAAAGCCTGCAGTAAAGCATGGCTGTTACTCTTTGGTAAGAAATCTCCTTTCTCTAAGTCAGGGATGGGCAAAATGTGGCTCTGGGGCCAAATGCAGCTCATCTTTTTTTTCCCATGCAGCTCATCTTCTTACTCACTGTGACCTGCAGCATCATTTCAAACAGTAATTGTAAAATAAAGAAAAAATGACAAATCTATCATCTTTTCATCATGATTCGTAGTTATTGGAAGATATTAAGTCTTTCCAAGAGTTTAGAGGTGTAACTGGTGTCTTGTGTTTGTATTTTTTCTGATGTTGTACATGCAGCAAATGAAGTATTTTGATTTAATAATAGGAAAATCAGTAAATATGATGGTATTTGACCTTAAAATACACCAAACTGACCTGGATTCTAGAATTAGTCCATCAAAGAAAAGTCTTAGTGTTTGTTTTTTATGTAAAATATGAATGTTGCTATAATTAGTCTTGTGTAAGAGCTATTTCAGGTTTTAGGGGCATTGTTTTACTAATTTAAGAATATAAAAATGTTAAATTATGAGTATCTTGCAGTTCATGTGGCCCTTTGAAAGTGTGGATGACATCTGTGTGGCTTCCTGGTTAACCAAAGTTGCCCATCCCTGCTTTTAATAATCCATTCCTGTTGATAAAAGACTTTTCTGTTCTGTGTTATCAATGATGCCTCTCTGTCTGCTCGCGTCTGTAGTTTTTGGACCCATATGATGGGAGCTCTGAGGATTCTGATGAGTCAAACATGGATGGCGGTGCCACGAGCAAGCGTGTAAGACAGCAGGGAAGAGGAGGAGGAGGAGGAGGAGGTCAGTTTCTGTGCAGAAGCAGGAGACTTATCATTCATAATCCCGCCTCTGTCGCTCTCAGAGGGGTGATGAAAAATGGGATGAAAAATCAGCCACATCTCTCAGATATCCAGATGGCATGTGCCAGCGACTCGGAGCTGTGGGTCTGTAAACTCGACCTCAACAGGGATGCTTGTAAAGGCCTTAAAGGTGAAGTGACCATAGATTCATCAGTGCCCACACAGGCCATGGAGGTAGAGTTAGACCACCAGTTTGATGATTCAGGCTTACATGCTACAACATTCACAAGTCCAACGTCTGGACCTGTGACCCCAGTGGAAAGGAGTTTCACCCAGATTCTGGAAAGTTCCTCAGAGAGGTCCCCCAGCCCCGGTGATCTCAGATCTCTGTACAAGAGAAAGCTGGGCCTCCCTGGAGCAGAGGTGATGGAGCTGGGCCAGAGGAAGAGGATGTGTGTTTTAAACATGGAGGACTCTGCATCTGAACCATGTTAGAGAGACACTGTTGTCATTTTACTGCCTCGCTGCATCCAGTGTAATATAAAGTGCTGTAAATAGTAACTTTGATGTGCACAATGTTTTCATGTGAACAGAAATAAATGAAGTGTCATATGGGTGCACTCTTATAGCTTGAGTTATTTTGTGTCTCCACAGTGTCAGATGTTGAACTTATTTTTTTATTCATTGTTTACACTTGTTAAAAGGACGATCATAGTATTAAGAAACGTTTTTTATTTATGAAGTACACTGACACAGATGTCAGTCTGCCCTGCTTCACTCTGGGTTTATTTTTTTAATGTGTTCATCAGCAGTACCGTGTATAAAGCTGCCCAAATGACATAACGTGCATCATGTTTCACTTGATATTCTTCGTAACAAGGGGTGTGTGATAGCAAAGGCTTGTTGCTGAGGTAGTAAGTCACAAAAATGTGCTTTTCAAACCATGCTGTAAAAAACATCTATATTCTGCTTCTGTTGAGCTTATTTTGCTCATATACATCTGACTAAATTGACATGAAATCATGTTTCTTAAATGATTTAACCCTTTGAATGGAAGATTTTCTTGTCATGTCAGCATGTTTACAGTTGTGAAAAAGATAAATTTTCTGTATACCACTTTGTTTGGATTACGGAAGCCTGGGATGTGTCAATGAGAGGCAGCAACAGTGATTTTTGTATATTTTCTGTTTTGTCACACTCATTTTTACACCACTAAGCACAAAAATGTGCCAATCATTAGGTAGTTATAAAAATATACACTACTTTCAACATTTTCAGGCTTTTTTTTTTTTTGGAAACATCAATCTTTAACATACACATCAAATGGCCATGCATTTTGTAAGATTTTTACCCTTACAATACATTTTTTAATACCATATTTTAAATACACTACATGTAATGAATTTTTCCTGTTAATTTTATTACAGCCTGGAATAACAATTAGCATTAACACTGATTTTTATAAAACAGTATTTTTGTGCAGCACCACTCACGCTCATATGACTATAAAGACACCACCTGGTGGATTCAAGTAAAAAATGATCAGTTCAAAGGCAAAAGCCCAGACTGACACCCAGATATAATAAAATGCATGTATTGTGCTTTAATGAAAGTGAGATTTAAAACTGCATTTCAGTTCGGTTTCAATAGAAAAATTTTTTGTGCTCAACAAAAGAATGTAACACCTGTTTGTACACAACCTATTTTAGACCAACTGCAGGTGCTGAGCTGAAAATAAGATACAAAAGAAAATTCACAATCTTCCAAAACCTGATGTCATATTCATCACACAGCAGGATATTCAGAAAATGAGGACTGAAAAAGCAAAAACTGGATACAACAGTCTCTACAGCAGCAGAATATAAACGCTTTCAATTTACCCCAAAAGTTATATGGACGAATAATTAGCATAGCTTTTTGGTCAAATTTCGTGATATAATACTTAATGACAGTTTGATCATAGACTTTCCCATGGCTTGATTTGAGGTCTGCCTGAAACAAAAACTTTGAAAACCACTGGGCTGGAGCAGACATCCTATTACTAAACGTAATATCTCCTTTTTGCTTTTGAGATGGTGATACATGCTCAGCAAAACTCCATTTTATGTTAAAGAAGTTAACAGATTAAAAATCAGTAAGTCTTGACAAGATAACCGTCTTACAATTAAAAACATCAACTTTCTCTCCCCTTTCCCATCACTTTAGAATCTCACACTCCAGAAGATGTTCAATTCTCCAACCACCAGGTGGCAGTAACTCAAAAATGCAACAAATTCATACCAGTTCAGTCAATACCTTGAATTCAAGTTAAGATAAGCCAGCTGTGTTTCAGGTGATCATGGAGACAGAAACAGAGAGCAGAGACTAATGTTACACTTCAGGTTTTATTTAAACAGTTATGCTGTCATCGCCATAACAACAGCAGGAGTATTTGTGTGGTTAGCTCCACCCTCTCGTGATTTTTCCTCCCTGCTTTAAAGGTTTAAACGTACAAGTCAAGTGATTGTATCGACTCATTTATATTTGTGCAACTCAAAACTGCCAAGTCTAAAATAGGAATTACTGGATCTTAAAGAATTTTCTTTTCAAAATTAAAACTATTACAGATCAAAACCTTTCTACAACGCATCTTTAAATTATGATGAGTAGACTCTGCAAAAATCAAAAAGAATTGACTCTGAAACCCGAAAGAACAAGACTGAGACATCAATTCATTTGAGTTGATTCCAGGTTTTTATTGATTTTAAAAACATACTTTTCTTCCTAAAAACACATTACTTTCAACTTTCCCTTTCCTTCAGATAGTATCCTCACTCTTGTACCATTTGACAACTTTCTCTTGCCCTTCAACAACACTTTCCAAACTCACTAAGAACGGCTACACGTTAGTGCTTCACAAATGCTCCTCTCCTGGTTAATTATTGGAATGCAACACTACAACCTACGTTTAAATGGTGATTAATAAATGGAAACGGTAAGTGTATTTTAATAATGAAGACTCGCGGGTCTTTAGGAATGACTTGTTTCATCTACTCGGTGCACAGGACAGCAACTCCACGCTCGTAGAAGCTGTGAGGATCTTCCTTGGTGGCGATGTCGAAGTCGACGGTGAAGATGAGGTCGGACCTGGTGAAGTTCAGGTACACGGGGAGAGTCACCTGCAACGAAGGAAGAGACATGGATGTGTGGTGTTGCATAGACTTTCAAAGGTAAAGGCAGAATTCAACCAATACCAAACATTTCCTTAAATTCAGTGTTAGGTATGTGGTTTTCACTCTTGATCATACCATGTGTCTCTTCTCAGCGTTGTTCTGTTTGACCCAGCGCAGCTGAGTGAGAGGCAGCTCGGTGGAGATGGAGGTGGACAGGGACAGCTTGTTGTTGGCACATGTAGCTCCCTGAAGCTTCAGACCTGAAAGAAACAAATATAAGTCAACACCAGAAACCACTGACACAACCTGACAGACTGATCCTGTCCCTCTCTCTCTGCAGAACAGGCTTGGACTTTCTGCTTTGACAGAGATAACTTGGAAACTGTACTTAATGGGACATATATTAGGATTTGGTGTGCGTTGATTCTAACTGTTTTAAACGTTATTTTGTCTCTTTGCTGTCTGCTCCAATTGCGTTAACAGTCTAATGCATACATCACAACTTAGGTTGTAACCTGGAAATGGAGCATGACTCAAAGTCTGGCTATGATGCAGCTCTTTTATGGTGGATGAACTTTGTTGGAAAATCAATGAAGATAGAAAGGGACAGAGAAGCAGCAGCAGTGGGAGACTCATTTTGATGCACCACACCCCACTGACTCACAATTTACAAGGCAGTGCATGGACCATGACGCCCCCCCAAATAGTCCTTCTGTGATTTTATATAGTTATATCTTTATTGTAGTGTGTAGAATGTTGTCTGTCTGTCTGTCTTTCAACTTTAACCCTTATCAGGATTCATGTTACAAATTAAAAGTAAAATGACACAAAGACAGTCCTTTATAGAGACGAAGAGTGTGTGAAACTGCAGTTAGAGGCTAAGCAGTGGCAATGACAGTCAGTCCATCATGTCATAGTTCCACATTAGCGTTTTACTTTGGCTTATTACGTTTACACTTTGAAAATTACAGAAAAAAAACTGCCTTTTGTGCTGTTAAACTTTGATACTTGGCATAAAACATAATGTTATCTCTGCACCACTCTTTCAACATCAACTATGAAGGAAATTTCTCCCTCTTATTTCCAAAATGTGACTGTTTTTACTCTCCCAACATCAGCAGGCCATGTGCTGCTGGACTGACCTTTGATGCCGAAGCTGCAGGCGTCCAGTGCTGCACCCTGAGCGGTGGTGACATTGACCTCCAGGGACAACTCCTCCAGAGACCAGCTGTTGGCCTGGGCCACGTACTGGCGGGTGGCGGTGATGTAAGCTTCTGGTACAAACAGACTGCCGAGATTCACGTGGATGTTCTGAAGGAAAAGAGTGCTGTGAGTGATTCTGTCAGGCTTCAGAGCATTCTCTCATACAATGATGATCAGCCCGTACCTTCAGCTCCTTTGCTCCTCCGCTGGCGGCTCCCTGGGAGATCTGCTGCAGCTGCTTGATGCGCTCGCTGAAGTCTGCCACCCACTGGATGACCGTCATGGAGGCGGGGACGGTGTAACGACACCAGCTGCGTGGGAGGATGCCTGGGGAGAGGAGAAGCAGGTGTGCATCAGATCATTTATCTGCAGTCTGTTCAAGGACATTTTGTTCGAGTAAAAAACAAAACACAGAGAAGCAAACCACAGAACTCGAATAAAAACGATGCATTACCTTTAACCAGGTCACTGATGAGTGTGCGCAGGTAGTTAGTCTGCTTCTTTTTGCCCTCACAGACCTGAACCACGTCAGACAGATCCTGACGGACCTCCTGCAGCATCTTGCCGCCCATCTTCACCTCACGCTCAAAGAACCTGAACAGTGGGTCCTGGTGTTTGGAAAACAAAACAATCAAATACAAAGCTTTTGCCAAGGACAAGAAAGGGTATACAGGAACAGAAGTGATGTGATGAAACGTCCAGGCAATGATCATGCCAATGTGACATCAGATATTTCTCTCATGTGGTTGCATAAAAATGAAAACTAAATGTTGCCCTCAGTTTGTTTAAATGTGAAATTCAAACTCTTTCAAATATGTCTGTCAGTGTGCCTTCAGTTTAAAAAGATTTATGAAGATACGAAGATTCATGTAAAAAAACAATTGAGATCAATCCATTTTAACACATCTAATTCTGTTAAAAAATCATCTTTTTTTATTATTATACTTTATTTTTTTCACTTTGGTATTTCTTATACTGTGGTTATGCTTCTTCTCTGAAAACAGCTCATGTACTCCAGGTCTCCTGATCAACTGGGACTGTTAGAAAGTTTTTTAAAAATCTTGGGGATCATGAAAATTTTATTTCACATAACTTGATTTCTAATGACATACTGTACCTCTTGAAGGATTTTATTTAAACAACTTGAGAAATGCACTATGGTTTCTTTATGCTATATCTTTAAAACCTTGTTGAAATAATTCAAAAGGATCTGACTTTTCATTGCAATAAGCACATGTATTTTTAGCTTAAATAGTCTATCATTTTGATATTTCATTTTTAAATTAACAGAATTTAATTACTTTTTTGCCACAATTTTAGTTATGTTTGAACATGTTTTTGTTTTATGGTTTTCTTGTGTTTTTAGGTTCTATATTTAATATAGGATGTAGAGTAACAAAATAAATGTCCTGTCATACAGTCAGAGCTGTGCTGAACAGAAGGATACCAAAAAGTAATTCAACCTTTTATCAGTGATTAATGCTAACAAAAAAGGGCAAATTAATGTTAAAAATAACCAAAATCAAAGTCTTGTCTTTTTAGGGCCCATAATTACTGCATTTTTTTCCAAATGAATTATTCAATAACTATTTTGTCTCTATCCACACACTGTAATTTAATTACAATTATTTTGATTTGGAAATCAAAACTACTGCACTTTACACTCTAATTTAAAACACCTTCAGGCAGCTCAGACTAAAACTTAAAATAAATCTGCACCATCTGATACAAAAAATAAACTTTTCACAGCGCCCCCAGACACTTTTCCATCTCTTTTTAGATCTGTTGAGTAGACCATGGTGGACTTCATCCATTAGTTTCTTCCAAAATAAAAGGTTTTGTCCAAACAGGATGTAAAATACCTTACCTGAAGACATTAACAAACATATAAATTTGAAAGAGCAAATTATTGGAATTAAAAAAAAGGCTTTAAAAGATTTATCACAGTCAGTAGCATTTAGATGGACAGAATTATTAGTTTGACAGCCCTGTGAAAATAGAAAACTACAAAGAGCTCATTCAGATTGTTGCAGACAACATAAAGAAAACATCTTAGGACTCCCTCTTCTAGCCTCCTTGCTAATCCCTTTTCCTCCCAGTTTTCTTTACCTTGATGTTCTCCACCGTGCGTTTGAGTGGATTGACAGTTTGCGGCATGAGCTGCAGCCAGTTGCAGGCCGTGGTGTGGAGCGTCCTCATCCAGGCGGGCTGGGTGTCGGACGTGGACGAGGTGCGCTCCTTCTTCTCCGTCTCGTAGGCAAGGTCATCCTCATCCTCCAACATCTGCATTTTCAGCATCTTACCCATCATGTCAATGCCTGCGCAGCCCAGTGGAGGGGAGCAAGTGAGCAGGGGTAGGAGAGGGAAGGAGGTGGGAGACAAGGCCATGGTGGGAGGTAGGAGGGGGAGAAGAAATTAACAGTGGAACAAAGAAGCAAGTAACTTACCCTCGGGATGTGGTAATTTAAATCAATTATGTTAAAGAGTTCTATCAGATAAATAAAGAAATGAGGACATTTGGGTGGAAGGAAAGACAAACAAGGCTTCAGGCAACATCTCCATCAAATACAACATTCAACAAAGCTCCTGAGTTGAGATATAGACCACATTCTTGACTGGATCTGTATCAAAACAATTCAATAAAAAAGTGAGGGGGAGACAGAATCGAGGGGTGGGAGTGAGGATGAAGGAGAGGGGGAGTGTGGTTGGATGTTTGAAGGGTGGATGCTTTTGCTGTGGGGTTTATGGGAGTTTTGGGAAGGTGTGGAAATCATCAACAAAATAAGAGGAGGATGGCTTATAATGAAACCTAATCCAAGGGTGGGATATATAAGCAAAGCGACATGATGGCTGTGAAATACAGCTGCTGGAGGGTGAGGCCACCCACACCCTTCCTTTGGGCAGAGTACCTTTGAAAGCAAGATGGCTGCGACTGCACCTAAGCTACAACTACACAGCCAGGATGGATGCTACTGAACAGAAGCTTCAGCTAAGGGGTACCTCTAAAACCATATGGTGAATGTGATTATTAGTACACTGAGCAGAGTTAATGTGCTCTGTGCCGCCACACGCACAGTATTCTGCCCAAAGCAGACGCATTGACCTGTGACACCCTGTCAAAGTAGAAGTTAAGACACTAGAATAGAGAGAGATGGTTAATGATCAACTCTGCTGGGACATGATTGAGGGAGAAGAGTCAGGATGTGCCCGAGAGCCCACAGACACCAGAGACGGATGACGAAGGGGACCTGCTGTATCATACCCTGAGTGGTGAGCAAGACCTTCTCCGCATTGCTGGGCAACCCGAGCCAAGATGGAGTCTGAGTGTCAGGAAGCATCTCGACCCAGTGCATGAACTCCTCACGCCTGTAGCAGAAAACAAGTTTGAAGTTAGCGGGCAAACAAACTGATCTCATCATAAAGGATGGTTTACTTCTCCCACTCACCGAATGCCATCAGGCATCTTGATGTCCTTGTGCCCATCAACCTTGAGAGCCAGCTTAAACTCGCTGTCAAAGCTGCCCTTGGTGAAGATGCGTTCCAGGAAGGTGTTTAGCAGACGCTGGTCGAACTCATTGTCGATGCGACCACCGTAGATGGACAGGGCCATCAGAGTTTTCAGAGCGGCCCAGGGGATCTTATCTGGAGCGATGTTCTGGCGACCCTGTACGTGTGGAGGAGCAGCTTTATAAGTTAAAGCAATTAATAAACAGTTTCCATGAGGGTTAAGGTCTATGCTGGGAATCTGAGTCACAAAAGTACTGGCAGATAATAACTGATAAAGTACACAGTGTGTACTGATTAAGAGGAATAATTCAGAGTAAAACTTGTCATGTTTTGACTTTCCTTGTATTATTGATATTCTGGATAATTTCTTGGACTGGCAAAAATCAGCCTCGGCTTCAGCCTATTCCTTTTTTGGTTACAGAGTTTGTTAATTGTTTTTTTTCTTTTTGAGAAAATGCTTAGCTTTGTTTATGTTTATATGTCCTTTTTTGTAAGTTGATGCACATAATTAAGTTCTGTACTGTATATTGTAACCGAAATTAAATCTTCATTCATTCATGACCAGTTTTTATACCCAATACATCAGTAAATAAACAGCTGGTTAGTCAATTTTAACCAGGACCAAAGGACCTGCATACATATATTTCCTCCATGTTCATTCTCATGCCTTGGTCTTCTAAGCAGGGTCAAATGACTTTTCGAACTAAGCTACAACAAGCCGACTTTTTGCTCCTATGAGTAATGCAGTTTTTTGTGTTTTTTAAAGCTTTTTGTCAGGTTGTCTCAAGAAACCGCTGTGAACTTTACACGCCATAAAGTGATTCACTTTTCTATCTAAGTGACAGTCACAGTAAGGGAAAGAGAAGGGCAGTCTTTCAGAAAGGAAGTAGAAGGTGGACAGAATATTGTTTTCTTTGTCACATTTCTTATGGGCCAAATTGGAGGCTTGCAGTCATTTCTTCTTCTCATCATAACAAACAAACACTCAGAGCTACTGTCCCTTTGTCCTAAAGGATGCCCCTGCTCATTTTCTGAGCAGGGAACAACTGTTTCAGCTTAAAGCTCAGCAAGATGATCTGTCACACAGCTAATCTAGCTGTTTAGGTAACCCGTCTGAAAAGCTGATGTGTAAATAGGAAAAGTAACTCTAATTAGAAAAAATAAGCATCATGAAAAAGGGGCAGCTTTCTAATTTGTGCACCACAAAGCAAAGTGTGTCTGCAGATTCTTACTGTGCTATTGGAGGCACTCACAAGGCGAATAAGGTTTACTTTTGCTACTGTTTAGAAAGAAGTAATTTTCATGCATTAATTATTTACTTTCATTTTACAAACTTCGACTGTTTGTCTCTATAAAAGAAGCAAGTCAGCTCTAGTACAGGACAGACATGTAGTTCTTACAGCTGTGTACAATATTGATACTGGTAGCTTAAATGTGTTTAAAAATGTATATTTTTAAATGTATATTTTTGGGCATTTTGTGCCTTTATTGATAGGAGAGAGACAGTGGATAGGCTTGTGAAAGGGGGTGAGAGAGTAGGGGAAGACACTCTGCAAACTGGTCACAGATGGGATTTGAACCCGGACCGGCAGAAGCAAGTACATAGGGTGCTAACCACTCCGCCAAACCGACACCCCTAAAAATGTATACTTGATGTCAGCAAAAACTCAGCATCGTGCACCCTAAATTTTCCTGTATCTAGTATTTTCCTGTAGCTCACATTCACAATAAGGAACTCCTGTGTAAAGTTAAAAGTTAAACGTTTAAAACGATCAAACCTTAGCAGTGTCATCCAGCCAGGTGTCCACCGTGTCACAGGCAGAGCGCAGATCAGACTCTCCGAACTCGTACTTCTTGGACCAGCCCAAAGGTGCGTAGCGCAGACGCTCCTGAATGACTGCATGGAACCAAGCAAGCAGGAAGTACAGGCGAGCACGCTCATTGGGAGCCTGGAAAAAGGAGTAATTAAGAGAGGATGTGAGGCAAAAGTGTGCTGAGAACAAACAATAATGAACCTGCTAGTGTAAAGGCTGGGATGCCATAAGGTAAGATCAAATGACCTTGCACATGCGAGCAACAGGGATGCTGCTGAAGGTTCTGAGCATGTTGGCTTTAACACCAGGAGGAGGTTCAAATACGAAGATCCGACCAGCACGGAGCAGATTAACAGGAACCTGGCAAGGACACAGAATATGAAATAGTTTTAAGACCCAAAGAAGTAAAAGGATTTAAAGACAGATCTTCCATAGCTCTCTGTGCCATAAGAAAATATTTCTGTCACTTACTTTAGGATTGATCTCCATGGTGAGGAACAGCCTGAAGCTGGCATGAGGCTGCATGGAGTGGAGCTTCTTCTCCAGCTGCATCAGCCAACCAGGAGCCAGGTGGACGTTCTCCAGCATCACCCACCTGTAGAATGAAAATTATTAATACAATGATACAAGACAGGAAATCAGTGGACCTGCTGTGAAAGGACAGAAAATAAACCATAGCCCACCTTCCAGACTTCACAGCAGTGTTGATGTCTCTGTCTGCCTTATTGAAGCCTTCAGCTGAACCTGTGGACAGAGTTAAAACGAAGTAGCATCAACAATGTCCTCACTAAAGATGGAGAATTTCAGCACAGAGAAATTGAGCTTATCCCCTCCTTACCAATAGAGATGGAGGTGATTTGTTTGTTCTGCTCAGCAGCTAGATCTCTGACCAGACCGCTGGCATCATAACCAGGTACAGAGCACATGAGGACTGGAGTGCTGGGCTTTACCTTAAGACAGAAGAGCAGAGCGGGAGCAGAGTTATCAGCAATGCAAACAGGAGTGTGGATAAATAAAGAAATGCAGGGTCATACCTCCATATCCACGATGTTAGCCAAGTCAAGAGGCTGCTCGATGATGTTCATGAAGGACTCTCCCAGCACCTTAGAGACTAAGATGTGGGACATGGCCAGCATACGATCTGGACGGAAAGCCTGGATCAGCAGCAGCTGGTGAACCGACTGGCCAATGGGAGCTGAAAATAAACAAGATCAGGGTGAACACTGGGTAATCGTCTGCTAATGTTTATTTGAAATGTACTGTATGTCAAATTAATAAACTCACTGGACTGTTTCTCCTCTGCCCAAAGATAGGGAACAGCCAGCTCTGGAGTGTTGCTCTCAATCCACATGAAGAATTGCTAAAAGGAGAAGACAATAATAAGTCTATTTAGGGACAGGCAATGATTCTGAGTGTGCGAACAGTTAAACTTTGAACATTGAAGATTGTGTATTTGCCCTATTGTAATGCAGTGCTAATGCCAAACAATGAATGTATTGCTTTTGAAAGTTGTTTGATAGCAATTACTGACAAATGAAGGACAGTCCAGCAAGAGCTAAGAAATGTCTTCATTTCTCAATAATGAAAGACTAATAAAAAAGGTCAACTTAAAGGTTTTCTTTTTTTACTTAGGATTGTTCAGGTAAGATAGATTGATTGTTGACATGTGCTGATTTTCATTTTGGCATGCGTGTCATTAAGTCAGAGGTGCCGCCATGAGTGCTGCATTTCACACAGAGAATTTTCAGAATGGGAGATTTGCTTATCTCCAGAGTAAGTCATTCTTGTTTCCTGGCCAAAACTGAGAGGAAAAATTAAAAACAGCTATTTTTTACCTCGTTTTATCAGATGAGTACATCCACATTGGCAGAACATGTCACAGACTGGATAAACATTGTACACACTTATTTATTCCGAACTTTTCAGAAGCCAGTAATACCAGTAATACCAAAACTCTGGAACTCTCTCCCCCCGGACCTCAGAAGCATTGACTCCCTTCCCCACTTCTAATCAAAACTCAAAACCCATCTGTTCCAAACTGCATATTCTCTTTAATTTTCCACCCTCATTTAACTGTGTCACTCTTGTATGTTGTTTTTATTTATTTTAATTGTGATTTTAATGCAGTGTGTTTTTATTATGTATTTTGTAAAGTGTCCTTGGAAACTAAGAAAGGCACTTTTAAATAAAATGTATTATTATTATTAAAAATCAAGTGACTTGTAAGGATATTATTCTTTTTGTAACTGTGGTTATTCCAAACGTTCAATATCTAGGTTTACTCTTAAAAACAAGGTTTTTCACCCTTTCATTTATAAAATATGAGATTTAAAGCCACAGGTTTTTTTAATTTTATTTTTTTACTTTCAGTTTCAAGCTTTCCTAAAACATGTAAGAAAATGTGAAGCGTAATTAGAAATCCCTTTCGTACAAACCCCTCCCACATCCAAACTAAAAAGAAAACCAAAACCAAAAAACAAGAGGGAAAATATTAATTGTAATAATACTAAGTACTGGTGACCAGATGCTTTTGATTCTAATTCGCTTTCTCCATGCTGTCCACCATACAAGTTGGCAGGATATTTACATAGGCTAAATAAGGTTACCAAATCTCTATAACAGTTTTGTAATCATTTCTAAGTGTGTGTGTGTGTGACCTTTTCAAGTGGAATGCAACTATTCATTTCTGAAATCCATCTTGCTATCGGGAGTTGGGAGTCAGACTTCCATGTAATGGCTATGCAACTCCTGGCAATGGACAAGGCCAATGCAAGATTTTTTTTGTGGCTTCCTTAATTGTGCATCGATACTTGTAGAGTCTCCTAACAAACAGATTTGATGATATGATGGGAGATTTACACATAGATGTTTTGACTTGATGTCAGAGAAATCATGCCATATTGTATCAAATTTAATGTATGACCAAGTGCAGAGTAGGAATTAGCTCTCTTCTATACCACATCTGAAACACAAGCTTGATATTTCAGGTTTACACTTCTCGCTTGATTTATGTAACCCTGGTTTTAGAGCGTCATCCATCAAAAGAGAATACACTTTGAAATGAGATGAGGCGTGTTACCCTCATGGAGCAGTCTCTCCATAGGTTATTAGGTAAAGTCATTAAACCGAAGAAATTTTTATATGACACTTTATGGTCTGTATTGTGATAAAAAAGATCAAAAGAAACAAGGCTGTTGCAGCACGTAACACATACATGCCTGGTCTGACAGCACGAGTAACAACTTTAGTGTGTTTATCAATTTTTACAGAGCACAGATGGAGGAAATGTCACACTGCTCACCTCGTCAGCTGAAACTTTGGTCACAAGGTCAGCAAATGCTGGCAGGCGGCTGAGACGGACCATGGCCTCGCACTGATCGGTGGTCAGGCCTTTCACCTTGGGCAGCGACATGCCGGTCAGAACGATTTCCTTTCCACGGAGGAAGTGCTGGAACTCCGAATCATATGAAGGCTCACTGGAAAAAAAAGAAATGTTGTGGAAAAGCCAAGACTTGCGCTGTTTGCTTTTGTGTTCTTGTTTCACTACACATATGTGAATGCAGTCGACTTACCTGGTCATGCCCTTCAGGCTGATCTTAGCCAGCAGCATGGCAAAGGTGATGTGATCCAGATGCAGCATACCTCTGGCTGCTCTGTTGAACGCCACCTACGTAACAACAAATATGAAGATTAGAGTCTATTACAGTGACGCAAAGACATCTGATTCTACAAGATAGTGGTTCAAACCTGGAAGAGGTCTTTGGTGATGACAGCGAGTCTCTGAGAATGATCACTGATACCCTTCAGGTTAGCGTTCTCATAGAGGACGGTGTGGTACGTATCCAGGAAAAACTGGAGGGAGTACTGGTACAGGAAGTGCATCTGAAACAACAAAATGATTCATTTTATTATGATTTATTTTTCAGAACTACATTCATACAAGTATTTATAATCATAATGATAACTTAATAAGATGGGCTCAGCAAGTATGATGTTTCAGACCTGGTTGAGAGCCTCCATGGTGAAGTAGATGCTGCTGCAGGCGGAGGACAGGGACAGGTACTGCTGTGAGACAGCCTCCACCTCTGCCATCACGATATCTGTCTCCTCCACCTTCCTGGTCACCTCAGCTGCCTCCTTCTTCAGGTTCTCCAGGGTAGTGATGATGGTGTCATCATCAAGGATGCGACCTTTAACTTCATTGAGGGCCTGCAGCAGGGATTTCTCGAGCTGACGCAGACGCAGCTGGAACTCACCTTCAAGGACACAAGGAAAGATAATAAGAGTTTATCATTAATGTGTCTGGAGTCAGCTTACTTTCCCGTCACCACATTCACACATCAGGTCTTCACTATCTTACCCTGCAGTTTGAGAAGGTCAGAGCGTTTCTCGTCCACATCAGGCCTCTCAGCCTTCAGCACCTCGTTGAGACACTGGCTCTGAAGGCTGCTACGCGTCACAGTGAAGTTGACGAATGTGACACGAGAGCACAAGTCTGGTGGGAACTCAACCTGAGAACATTGGAGACAAATATATTTGGTTCAAGTGAAATTACATAAATGCTTAAACCAAAATGTTTTTAGATCAGTTAGAAATGCTTTTGATGACTTGAACCAACCGTTGGGTCACGAGTTGAAAGGAAGATGACAAATGAAGGTGACAGATCGATGTCCTGGTCTCCTAGAGTGATGAGGACACGACCTCCAGTTCTTCTGACCTCTCTGTTCAGCACTGGGTTCAGGATGGGATCATAACTTTCTACATCCTAAAGGTAAAGAATAATTTTAAAGCTGCTGTTAGAACCTCTTAAAGATGATGAACAGCCAGCAAGGTCAGATTAAGTTTACTTTATTTATACCCATATTAACATAACAGCTTCCTAAATTAAGTCAAAAAGTTTTAGGCCTTCATTAGGAAACCTGGAGTAGTGCTCCATACCTGGACCAGCAATGGGTTTCCAAAACGCAGAGCGCTCTCAAGGTTCTTCCTGAAGGCATCATCCAGGAAACTGGTTCTGGTGATCTTTCGCTCTTTATACTCATTCATGATGAACTCGGTGGCTTGGCCAGACGGATCAATGATGAGTGGGTATCTAAAAAGGCAAAGTTATGACAGCTCAGAAATGTTCAAGTCACTTGTGTAATAAATGCATCTCAAAGTGACAATAATAATAACAAAAACAACAATAACAAAAATACTGACCTGTTGAACCTCTTGAGCATGATGGCATTCTCAGTGCAGAGGTCGTCTGCTGGGAGAGAGTTAGCCTGCCAGCGAAGCCTCTCGTCAGCGTTGGACAGGTACTCAGTTCTGGCAATATCAGTACGGAACTGGACAAAGAAATATTAAGACAAGTGAGTTTAGTCATTCAGACATCAAATAAAACAAAAGTAATCCTATATTCTAACACATGCAACATTATTAAATGTCTTAATATGTGTGTGCTTCTTTAGATATCATAAAAGAATAAAAAAATCAAAGTCTGATCACCGACTTCAGAAAACCAAATGTCCACTGTTCTGTATTATAATCCAAAAACAGAAAAGCCTTTTTTAAAACAGACGGGTATATGCCTAAGATGCTTTTTAAGATTTGGAAAATAAAATCAAGTAGTTGCCAAAAATAATCCTGAGCACTCAAAAAATATACAATACATATCAATTTATTTTTGAATGGGATATGGGGTAAGACAATATCCTTTATGTATATAATTTGTGTTGCAATAAAATAACTCAAATTGAGCCCCTGTTCTGCCTGCTTCTCTTTCCTCTGTTTCTGTTTTTCCTACCCTGCGTACGTCCTGCTTTGAAACTTCAGAAAACAGAAGAACAGAAAATCTTGTAACTACAGAATCTGCAACACTTTACCTCCTGATTGATACAGTATTGTCAAAAACCACAGCTACTAAAAGTTGTTCTGGCTGTAGCTTGTAGAAATGTTACCATGATAAAAAGACTACACTCTGGTGTATTTTGGCTCTAACTACCTGGATGTTGGCCTGCTGAAGGTGGTGGGACCAGGTAGTGAAAAGGTTCTGTCTCATCTGTTGTTCAAAGTATCCGGCGTAGGTGATGAAGGCGGCAGAGAGCAAACAGTCTCCGGCGATGGTGGACATCTGGTTCTTGAAGGTCTCACTGGTCTTCTCCCAACGGTCCCTTTCAGCTGACAGACTCTTAAGCAGAGCTGTGCTGCGGTTTACCTGGAAGCAGAGGAAAATAGTTTAGTCCAATGCTGCTACTTAATACTGTTTAAACTGGACATACCCAATAAAAGATGAAGATACCTTCGCCTCAACAGCCGCCAGGTCAGCCTTGATGGCCTGAGCCTCTGAGATGAGGACGGCATACTCCTCCTTGTAGCGAGCGATGCTGGCTTCCAGGTCTCTGATCATCTGCTCGACCTCCTCTGCCTTTGTCTTGTTGTCCTTGGCGTCATCCTCCAGCTTCTGCAGCTCATTACGCAGAGGCTCCACACGCTTCAGCATGTCGGCATAGTTGAGCTAAAGGTGGATATAGATTATGTTAGAGCTTTTACTTTGGACAATAATGCTTCGCAGGGATGCTGCACACTTGAAAAACAATTTAGACCCCAAAACTGACAACGTACATTACAATTTTACACCATGTAGTGTGGACTCCTCATGTACTTCCACACCAATCTTCATCTTGTGATCAAAAAGCTTCATCTTCTTCTCTCTTTTATTGATGGTTTGTAAATAACATTAAATCTTACCATTAGCATTTTCTCTGTTATGCCTAAGTCACACATTCACGTTTCTTATAGCGATTGTGCACGACTGTACATGATTGATGAGGCTGGTGTGATCGCTATGATACGGAATGAAATGACTGTCTCACCCCTGGACACCCCGTAAATACACCGTCAGTAGCGCTTCTACAGCACTTCGGGGGCGTTCGTCCCGCTCCAGCTAGGTTAACACAGCGATATGACAGGATTCCTTGAATTTTCATCCCGCTGACACGATGTCAGCCCCACTCGAGCTCAGTTCGCGTCATGTAAGCCCCGACTGAGCCCCGTTGCTTGCGCCGTCTTGAACGGGACACAGTTGGGGCACAAATGGATGCATCCTTGTCAGTTGTCCTCATAAAGCTTTCAGGATTGAGCCACGATCGGCCCGACTGAGCTCCGTACATGTCGCGCTAATACTGTTCGCATTAGGACTGCATTAGGCTTCCATCCTGCTGTACTGAGAGCGGCGATTCTCCACGACAGTTTTGAACAGTTCAAAACTGTCGTGACCCTTCCACGTTCCCCACCGTTCATCCACGACTATACAAGGCTGATCCAGACCAAGTAGCGCATGCACCACGACCAAAGCACGTTTCATCAGGATTATGACAATCATGCACAATGGCCATGAGAAATGGGAATGTGTAACTGGGGCTTTAACTGTTGCTCATAAACATCTTATTTAATTCCTTATGTGTAATTTACTTAGTGATAAAACACAATTCCAATATGTGCATGTTGTTATAATTTCAGGTGAACAAGTAAATCTAAAATCTAAAATTAACTACATTCATACAATGCAATTCACACAGTGTACTTCTGATTTCGTCTCTGAGTGCCAAATTAAATTCAAGACCTCTCAAAAGTTAAAGGAAAAAAAAACTTGTAGAAAAATGATTGAAGACCACAAGTTTTTAAAAATGCATTCAGGACCCTGAGGCATGTAAAGATCTGTGAGAAGTATACTTCCTGTTGTTAAACAGACATACCTGTGCGATGGCCCATTTCACCATGGGTCCACAGGCCAAAGAAGCTCTGTTGACTTGGTCGTAGTTGTAGCCTGGGTTGGAGAGGTAGTTCTTCTTCATCTTCTCACGGATGGAGTCGCTGGACAAAGACGAAATAGTCAGAAAATGTTAAAATACAGCAACACTTCCAGCTGATAGAATTCTAATAAATCACTGTAAATGATTCACTGGGTCATTCACATTTTATTTGGGTGGTGTACAGGTGAGATTTCTATCTTCACTATGAATTTTTCAGGTGAAATCTGTTACTGACTTGATTTATAGCCACCATCAGCTCAGTTTTTGGTTTATTTGAATCAACGCAAGACAGATCTGAACACAGGAGCCGCTTGATTAAGAAGTGATTGAGTGAGGTCATTTGACTCCCGCTAAAGTCGAGACGGATGTTCTGACGCTGGTACCTCATCTCCTCAGAGGAAAAGTTGACTATGCTGCTGATGAAATTGTCCCTGATAATAACTTGTCTGATTTTTTTCCAGTCATTGGTCTCCTCGCCCAGCATGAGGCAGATAGACTCCAGGGCCAGTTTGACTGTGGCTGGGGGATTGGTCATGGCCCGCACTTCTACTAGGTGCTGCCGCTTTATAGAGCTCACAGCTAATAAAAACGGGGAATGTGTTTGGATGAGAGATGTAACCAGAGGAGAGGGGGAAGAGAAAGAACAGAAGGAGAGAGAGCAGAGCTTTAGTGAACAAGTGCACACAACATTTTTGCTTATTTCACCTGATCTCTTCGGCAGAGAAGTTAACAATAGTGGGGATGAAGTTCTCCCTCATGATGATGGAGCGGATCTGTTTCCAGTCGGTGGTGCTCTCGCCCAGGAGCAAGCAGATGGACTCGAGTGCCAGCTTCACAGCAGCAGGTGGATTGGCCATGGATCGCACCTCCACCAGGTGCTGCTTCTTAATGGACTTAACAGCTATTAACATCAGGTGAACAAGGATGAAGGTTATGGCAAGGGACAGGCAGTGATAATGGAGGGTGCCAATGAAGAATAAAATGTAACCAAAAGATTAAACACATTAAAAAATAGGTACAGTGATATTAAAAACGCTCAACATTAAGGCATAACAACAGTACGGGGAAGATTGTGGGGCAGTTACACCACCATTTGGCTGTACAACATGACAAATTCTCTGCTTCAATGTTGAATGTGGAACATTTTCAGGTGCTATTTTAGCAGCAAGATAATAAACTGACCCTTTATTGGCTCTGTGAATGGTCTGCTGATCCACCACTCATGGAGCTCTATCTCATCACAACTATTCCAAGCTACTACAGCATGGACAACTTGGGACTTCAATTTTCTAACTTAAGCATTCTTTTAAGAAGTGCTTGAGGTGTCCTGAAAAGTGAAACAAGCCTGCATTAACTTCTAGGTTATATGTTTTTTGATCTTCATGCCAATAGACACCAGATTTTAAGTAGCATTATTACTGGATTTGGCTTGACTGTCATGTTAAACATAGCCCTTGTCAAAATATAAATATTTAACAACAATACATCAATCTAAACTTGCATGTCAACAATGTGATCTTGGAGGTTTTTCCTGATTTCCTCAACTGAAGGTTGATGACAATTTTATTTTTTTATTCAACTTATATCTAAAAGGTAAGAAAGCATCTTAGAAATGACAAAATGTGATGATCTGGTCCTGTTAAGAAGTTATACTGATACTTATGGGCAAAGATACCATGGTTTACGCAACTAGAGACATGAACATAATGTTTGAAAATTATCTACTGTAATATTTGCTGGCTAACGTTGGCATCAATCATGGCTTAACACTAAAGCTAATGTAGAAGACTGAAGTATAAAACCCTCTATCTCTCTTTGCCATGAAAAAACTGTTAATTTTCAGCTGGAAGAAGGCTAACATTAGAAACATCGCACATAGCACCTCACTTTGATAATATTTTACAACCATTTTCCTTTTTTATTAGAGATTCTGAGCTATCCTCCTAAACCCTACAGCACCTCTTTAATCCTTCACATCTGAACAGTATACAGGATTATCAAAAATGATAAAAGTAGGTAAGATCACAATGTATTTCCTGTTTCAAATGGCAGTTTTGACTAACATGCAACAATAACCAAAGATTGCAAGGCTCCCCAGCTGGTTAATCCCTGCACCTCATTCTACGACAGTCTAAAATGCATAATGATGATTGTTAAACTGTTAACTTTACCATTCTGGGCCTCAATGACAGCGGGCTCCACTTGGTCCAAGTCCTCTTTGACACTCAGCTGTTTGTCTTTGATCACCTCCTGCTGCTTGTACACAGCCTCCTGGATCTCCTGGCTCATTACCTGCACACAAAATACAAACAGTTCAGAAGACTTGTGGTAGTGCTAACACAAAAATACAACAAACACTTCTCTGTTTTGGCATTACACAAATCTCTGCAAACCTTCTTCTTTTCTGCCTCCTGTTGATCTTTCACCATCTTCTTCAGCTTGTCATTGGCAGCAGCGTTCTTTGCCTCCAACTCCTGGCTCTTGATCCTCAGGTCGCGACGAAGCTCCTCGACCTTCACAGGAGAGAACAATCAAACACCAACAGTTAAGAAATTATAAAACAAATAATCCGACAAGAGCTTAAGCATGCCATAAAAAAACAATGCTACCCACCTGATCGACAGTTTCCTTGATCTTGCGGAGACCGACGTTGAGGTGCATCTGCTGCTCCTCCAGCTCGCTGCGCTTCTCGTTGAACAGGTTTGCGTACTGGTTGATAAAGTCCAGGTAGTGTCGAGGGGTGATGGCCATTGTGTGCCCACCTCGCTTGGCCAGACGATTGTTAGCCTGTGAGAAAATTCATGAATAGATTAACACAGAGTAAACCACTAAAACTAAATGAGCATTTTACATGTTATACATTTTATAATAATGTCTGTGCTTCTTTTAGTGATGCCTACCTGGTGGAGAGTCTGGTGTACAAACACACAGCCGTTGACGATGGCCTCGCGGTGAGATGGTGGCTGGGGCAGCTTGTCATAGACGATGGGCATGTAGTCTGGCACCTTGTAGTTTGGTTTCTCCAGATCCATCTTGCTGGTGAACTCCTTACCCACCTGGTAAAGAGCCTCTGTGGACCAGTCTCCAAACCAGTTCAGCACACATCTAACACAAAGCAAAGCTTTCAATTAATTTAACCATACACTATTATACAGCGGTATGTCCCATTCTGTGATGAGTGCCTCTGTACCTGTTGAAGAGGGCAGGCGATGTTGCAGCTCTGTCCTTTAGACCCTCTGATGATGGGTTCATGGTGAAAACAACGTGGAGGTTCCTGATGACCTGGCTGGTGAACCACTTGTAGAGCTCCTCGTGCGTGTCGAGCATCAGGCCTTCTTTCTGAGCTCCCTCCTTACACTGAGTCATCAGGGTGGCATACTCATCTCCCTCAAACAAGCCAGGAACCTACAAAGGACACATTACCAACCAAAATAGTTAGTACCTCTGAAACCAAGACTCGCTTACAATGTTCATTTATGGCAGTACTTGGTAATAAGATATCTAATTGACCGCATACATGAGTTCATTCTTTGTATTAATATTATGTCTAAAACAACAACCTACTAGCAGAATGCTGTAGACCTATAAAGGAGAAATGGCAAGCCTCTTGCGATTGGGTAGACATCCCAGGCCAGCATGTGCAATGAGACTACTGACAATGCAAATTAACGGAGGAGAAATAGCAACAACACAAGCCTGCTGTCCTAAATAACAAGAGATAAAAAAACTGAGGGAGAAAAGCTGTCAAAATATTGAAAGCTAGCGATTTAGCTGATGGCTCATGTCCTTGATGTATGTGAAGCAAAGCCACTTGCAATATAAAATGAATGTGAGCTAAGAAACTAACAAGCTAATAGGCAATAATTAATATTTTTCTTTTCTCCCTTCATTTGTCGTAAAAGGCTTAAAAAAGAAAACTTATCACTCTTTGCAAATTTGCCCCCTAACATTTATGTTGAGCATGCTCTGGGGTAAGACGTCAGAAGCTAAAGGCAGTCAATACCCTCTTCATATGCAGTCCTAGTTATTGGAAATACTAGGAGCATTTACACCGAACATGTAAAATGACCAATTGGTATTCGACTAGTGAGCATGGATGTTGATGCCAAATGTAAATAGGGGATCTTGTGCTTTGGTAATTGTGTGGATGTCCAGGTGAATA
The DNA here is from genome assembly GCA_036419115.1 of Scarus forsteni. NCBI lineage: Eukaryota > Metazoa > Chordata > Actinopteri > Labriformes > Labridae > Scarus > Scarus forsteni. Next base: position 21,803,370 of record JAZDUH010000451.1, on the reverse strand, counting down.
TGATCAAAGCTGGTTACCTCTCCGTTGGCCAGCAGTGTGTTCATTCTCTCAAGGAAACCAGAATCCAGCACATTGGACTCATCCATGATGAAGGCGATCTTCTCGTTCTTACAGCCTGAGCGTCGCAGCACTGTACGCAGGTCCTCATCAAAGTCCTCACCGGTGTACTTCCTGTGAACCTGAAAAGACAAACACAAATATGTACCACAGATAGACATTTACAGTTACAGTGGTGTACTCTCATTTCTCTTGTACCAACCTTGATCTGGTAAACACTGAGTCCATTCATCCAGGCAACAAAGCGGGACAGAGTGGTCTTTCCTGCTCCACTCACACCGATCAGCAGGAGATGGCCCTGAGGCTGACGGAAAATACTGGAGGAGAGTTGTATTTATTATGTGTTAGTTAGAAACATCTTTACAGAATAATTTAATAAAAATAATTCCTGCACTACAACACCAAATAAGAGTGCAATCTTGAGCCAAGAGCTGAAGATATAGCCACTCACCGGTCAATCCTGAGGACATGGTCCAGCACCTCGTTGAAGAGCACCAGAGGGACGTCAAGCTCCTCCTCATAGAAGACCTTCAGACGGGCCTTCACATAGTCCCTGAGCTCCTCCTGCTCCACTGGAATGTAGTCCTGTGTGGACAAACAAGAAAGCCAGCTGTAATCATGGGCAGCCCTGAAGACAACGGTGAATTCCTAATATCTCAGGACATTAAATAAAACATGACAATCAGAGCAGTCTTGATGTTTCCAGTTCACCTTGGAGAGCCAGTTACTGTAGAGAATTGGCCTGTTCAGAGCCTTGTCCTTGTCAATGTTGGGGAAGTGTTTGAGAGCGACCATGTCAATGTTCTCATCTGTCCACCTTCTCTCTTCATCACCAACCAGCCTGAAAAAGAGTTCAAATTTAACAAAATATCTTGAAAAATAACTTTCTACTTAACATGTATCTGATCAGATTTAAAGCTGCCAAATTTATTATCATTTCAAATACTTTCTATTCTAATTTCTTCACATCACAGAGAATTGTTGAACCTGTGGGAGGCCCCAAAAACTCCATCAGAAAAAAAAATAATCTCTGCTTTATGTGTCTCAGTATAACTTGGACTCACCTGTCCTGGAAGAGGCGGAGAGCTTCATGGGCCCAGATACGGATGAGACCCTCGACAGGCAGAGTCTCCAGAGGACGCAGGGCCTCAAAGATGCCCCTCACCCAGCGGGTCATCTCTCTGGGAGAGTAGATGTAGTGAGGTTGGGTGTCCTGGGTGAAGCGCTCCTAAAAAAGGAAAGAAAAGAAATTGAGTCAGATGATAATGCCACTCTAACTGCCTTTTTTTTTTGCTTTCATTTCCATTGTTAAAACTACATTTTGTATTTCTTATCTATTTTGTTCATTCTTTTTTGTTATGTTGTCTTGCAGTTATTATAGTGAGGAATAAATACTGTTAGGAGATGCATAAATAGAGGAAAAAGGTAATACACTATCATTTGTACTGATGTAGTTTCTTGATTCCAGGCTTAATTTTCAGTGAGAGGATAGTTTTCAGCAAGAACTTCCTACAGTTACAGGACAATTGATCGTAAGCTATTCATCATTTTGGGTATAAATGCAAAATTAGCATTATTTTATAATGTGAAAGAAGCATTTTTACTTTTTTTTAATTTCAATAAAAAGGGTCATTTTTGCATGTTTTTTTTTTTTTTGGCAGAAATGCTTACAAAGACCATTTGGGTGGTTATAAATCCCCTTTATGGCTTTGAACTTTCAGCCCATGCATACTTGACTTTGATTTTGTCTTTGCTATTTACAGAATTAGCAATTTATACATTTAAAAGGACATACATTTTAGATATGTTGTGTACTGTCATTTAGCTTGAAAAGATACAAATGCGTAAATTTGGGCCCATAACTCCCAGCTTTAATTGTGACTAAGAGCTTGTCTTAAAAAAAAACATGTGTATAATTTGCTAAGTAAACCTGTACTTATCTAAAAATATGTCATTTCAGTACAGGTCTTCAAAACTCTGTACCTGAGACATGGTGTAGAACTCCACCATAGCAGCAGTAAGAGGCTCAGCGTAGGTACGTAGAGAAGGAATGAGGCGCAGCATTGCACGGTTGAAGGTTCCATAAATCTGTGTGAGAGAGGCTGGACCAGGGTAGTCCACGTACACCACGGGAACATGGCGCAGGAACCTGCAATCAAGTAAAGCACAAATCCATCACTGTTTTGGTTTCCTTATGTGCCATGCAATCTAAATCTACTTGTTACTTTTAAATGAAATTGTTTTATGTTCTTTTGAGTTTTTCAGATTGTGGGGTTGTGTACCTGTGGGTGAGAGGCTTTCTGCCCGGGTCAGTGGGAGGATTACAAGCTCCAACAAACTGGATCCTCTCCAGTTTGACCCAAGTCTGATCTGAGGTGCGGTAAAAACCTCCATGTTCAACCATCTGCAAGGAAAACACATGAATAGCAATGGTCAGTGATGCATCCAGTCTAGTTTTCAAAAAAAGAGCTGAATGTCCTGCAAAGTGTAAAAACTATACAATGCATGGTACCTGTCTGAGGAAAGAGATGACCCTCTGTGTGCCGTATTTGTCCATGTCTGGCAGATTGATTTCATCACAGAATAACACCAGCCATTTGCCCAGCTGGACGGGGGCGAGGACCACCCCATTGGGAGTACGGCGGTACTCGCAGTAGTGATCAAAGGTCTTCAGGAGCAGCTCCGGGGTGGTGGCGCTGGAGAAGTTCAGACCCACAACCTGGTAGAGAATTGATAAACAATTTGAATATAATTTATTCTCTCTTTTCGATGAATTTCAGTTTAACAATTGCATGTATATTTGACCATAACACACACTACTTTCAGAATACTTTAAGAAATCCTCATATCACCCTCTGCAATTCTTGAGCCTCATCAGCCAGCTAACTTAATACTGATGACTTAAAAACATTTGATTGGGCACCATAACGTTACAGGAAAAAAGCAAGACAACAAGATTATGCTTTACATTAGCCTGAAAAAAAAGGATAATCAGCCCACATTTTTTAAATTTTGCTAAGTTACTGGTAACATTTAATCTAAGCTCATTTTAAGTGTATAAACATAGAAATCCATTTTTTTTCTTGAGCATCTTACCTCCATGTCAGGCAAAGCTCTCAGAGCACTGAACAGAGTCATGGTCTTTCCAGAGCCAGGGGGTCCACACAACACCAGGGGCTTGTGCTCAGCCAGCCAAGTGTAAAGCAAAGCCTCATGGCGAACAGTGTCCAGGGTGGGAACCACAACATCCGGGGACGCCACTTTGTGGGTTTCAACCTCAATCTGAGGCACTTTACCCTGCCAGGACTGCCACTCGCCTGTGATGGTCACCTGCACATTACGAAGAAAACCACACATTCATTAAAATTAAATCACAGAAGAGCTTTAGTTTTCATTTAAGATATTTAGAGAAAATATTTCTTTTCAACTTTACTGAAGACCTGTCCTAAAACTTTAAGCTTTACCTCATAGTCGATGATGGGGACATTTGGAGCAGAGGGGAGGGGCACAGTGGTGATGCGGCGGATGTATTCTCCAAGCTCAGCTCTCATCTTCAGCCGGCCATCTCCAGAGAAGGACCACAGTACAGCGTAGATCAGATATCTCTGTGAAAACAAAGTCAGCGGTGATTGAGCCTCAAGTTGATACAAAAAAAATAAAAATGTGCCAGTTAACTTATAGAAAGGCAGAGAGCAGGAAGCAGATCTTCACCTGCATGTACTTCTCCAGCTGATCAATGGGCATGGGGAAGTCAGGGTGGTTGTTGTTGTAAAGTGCCACGTTCCTACAAGCCTGGTGCAGCATTGAGAACAGGGAGCCCAAGCAGCGCAGGCGAGTGAAGTCCATAATGTGCTCCATCTTGGAGGCGTGCTCCAACGCCTTGATCACCAGGCCGGTGGAGGTAAAGTACGGCTGCAGGATGGATGCAGAATCACGCTGGATCTGACAAAAGAGGCAAGAAATCATCAGTTCATATGGATATTTTCACATTATTCTTTTTCTCTGAACACACTTCAGTCAGGTTCAAATCTGACTTTTCTCAGTGGTAACAAGATATTGTTATAGGATCACTCAGACTTTGAGGTCATTCTGGTGTTCCACAGGAGTCTGTCCTTGGTCCAATCTTGTGTTTATTCATAGTTGCATGTGTGCTGTTTGTCTGTTATTCTCTAACCTTAAAAAAGCAACAGCCTACTTAAAATGTATTCTTAAATGCTGGCCGTAATATCGTTACTGAATTTAAGTATTTTGGGATGTTTAGCTGCTCTAGAAAACATTGATTTGCAAAGAAACCTCCATCCTCACATCAATGTGTAAGGACGTTGTTCTGAATAACACATTGTTGTTGAATTCTGAGTTGAACTGCCGCTTGTTTTTCTTACTTTCTCTTGCACATTCTTGTTTTTATTACCTGCAGCATCGGTGACACAGCTTCATCCTCATCCTCTGTTCCTTTCCTCTGGCGCTGAGCCTCATCCTCTCCCTCATCCAATGGGATGCTGCGTATGCGAGCCAGGAAGTTGTTGAAGATCATGTCAGTGCTGAGAACATCCTCGCTGAACCAGACCATACCACAGCGAGACACAGTGGCCAGTGTGGCGTACTTCAGGTCCTGGACTTCAAACATCACACGCACCTAAAACGAAACAGAATAAATTTGATCAGAACAGACTAAAAGATTTAAAATAACATTGCATATGAGGTGTTGGGTTCTTACATTTGGTGGCAGACTGAGACGCTCTCCGTTAGGCAGGGTGAGCAGCTTGTTGTCATCCAGGACTGAGTTCAGATTCTCAACCCATTCTGGGTCAACATCACCATCAAAGATGATCCACTGACGCTTCTGCAGCTCACCACGGACGTTGTCAATGATCCTGAGGTCAAAGCAAAAGAGGATTACATTTCTTTTGTCTTTCAAATGCCCCATAAACTTGACAAAGATGATCCTAGAACTCACTTCCTGAGGATATGTGTGAACAGCCCATCGGTCCATTCACGGGTGTTGGGGTCCAGGGTTCCGTACAGGTGGTCCTTGCTGATAGCCTTGGGGTCGATGATGTGGGCTACACCTTCAACTCCTTCCAGTCTCTCCAGGGCCTTGAGGAGCACCCTCCATGCCATGGTCTTCCCACTGCCTGAGGGCCCCACCATCATCAGGCCATGGTTGATCTGAGTGATCTGGTACAGCTGAAGCACCTGGAAGGATATGAATGACAAATTATGATTAAATTAGAGTAAAAACTTATGAGGGAATCATTTGAGTTTCACTACCTAGAAATTGATTTCTATTTAAGCCTGCCACACTGGCCTCATATGGTTGGCTTTATAATACAATAAAGTCCGTATTGGTTTTAATTAAATAAAAACTGGGGATTACGGAGATGGTGTACCCAATGATAGAAGAAATAAAACATCCTCTGCGCTGTAGATAACTCAGTTTGTAAGGCACACTTAACAAAAAATATGCTAAGGAGACTTACCTTCTCCACCCACATGCTGCCCACATCATCACCATCCCCGTAGGTGAGGTACATCTCTGCACAGACTTTCTTCAGCTCCTCCCTGAGAGCAGTCATCTCTCCTCGTAGGTACTGGACTCCCGGGAAGACGTCTGAAAGCAAGCTGAACAGCAGAGGGATGTCCTCTGCCACCAGCTTGGGGACCATAGTCTCACACACACTCTGGATCAGGATCTGCACAAAGAAAAGACAAATGGAGTGAGACGCCTAATGGAGCTGTTCTGGATAATATTTTAAACATGTGCCCTCTTTACCTCCTGTTCTGGAAGGTTTTCAGCAATTTCATTCTCATCCACATCTTCTCCGCGCTCCTGCTTTTCCCTCTTGATCCTCTGGATACGCTCACGTTTGACGTTACCAGCACTGATCAGCACACTCTTAAGAGCTCGGAGACCAAAGTCGTAGTGACTCTGGGATGACAGCTGCTCGTCACACAGCCTAAAATGATCCAAAGAATTACATTTAGAAAAGATGCATCACTAAAGATTTTCCTAAAGATATATCAGTTTTGTTTTTGCCGACTCTTACTTGAAGAAGGGCACAATCTTCTTGGCAAGGATCTCAGCTGTGCGGAAACCCTGAGAGTAGAGCATGACCTGCGCGATGAGCTGGCGGTCAGGTTTGGTCATGGCCAAGCTGCGGAACAGCTTCTTCAGATTGTCAGGCAGGTTGGATCGGCCGGCGTAGCCAGGGTTCATGGTGATGAAGATGGCCATGTCTGGGCTGACCTTCACTTGTTTGTTCAGGAGCTCTGTGGTCACTGGCACACCTAAGAAAGTGACAGATGTTAAAACCTATCCTTGTCCTCTAAAAAAGTGAGCCAGTTTCCACCACCATATTAAGATGACTAAAAAGAACATACATAGGTAGATCAATCCCAAATAAAACCCAGGGTCTAAAATCAAAGTCCCTAACTCTGCAGAATTGTTGCTTTATCTACTTTACAGTTTTAATTTAATATGAGGAGGTTTAATAACGCGATTTGCAGACATCAATTAGCGTTTTTGTTGCATTATCTTTGCTTTTCTTGACAAACCTATTCAAATTAATATCAGAACTTATTTTCTTTAAAACAAGTATCCTCAAGTAACTTATCACACTTCATTCCTTGGACTTAAAATACATACTCCTGTCTCTGTTGGGGTTGCTGTGCTCCCTCAGGGCCACCTGAATGTACTGGACCTGCTGGGATACAGCAGAGAGCATCCTCTCCTCCAGACGGTTAAACTCGTCGAAGCAGCCCCATGCTCCCACCTGGCACAGACCGACAAAGATGCGACCCATGGCCTAGAAAAAAAGGAAATATGAAGGGCAATATAAAAATACATTTTATTTGTGATGTTAATTTATTGTGGCGCTTCAGTAGCTGATTGTGAGGAAAGTAAAACAACCAGCAGTAAATAAACACAGGAAATAAGAAAAATATACATAATACAACCAGAAATTAAGACTAAAAGTACAAATAAAGCCCAAAATAAAGCAAAATGTAAACCAAATGTCCTTGAGCACACAAACAAATATTAAAAAACTGCAAATATTAAACTGCAATGTGAACATGCTTTGCTCGTACAGAAAGATGTAAAGGTGCATGGCTGTAACCCAGATTTAAATGCTGATTTACCTCAACAAGACATATTATGCAAATGCAGTGAAAGGATGTGTTAAAAATCAAATACAAAGTGCAGAGGTTATTACTACAAGGAGCTGCTTATGTGCGGTTAGGAACAATTGCATAATTATGTAAAACAAAAAAAAACTATAGCTATACAGATTATCAGCAAAGCTTATGAAAATGTCGATCTGTCATACTGGTCTCATGGGGGATGGTTGTAAAATATAAATAAAAAATAAGAAAAACTTTACAACAGGGTTTGTACCTGGAAGTCGAATGTCTCATCACAGTTGAAAACCAGGACAAAGCGTCCGAGCTGGTGACCGAGAGCTTTCACGGACTCAGTCTTTCCTGTTCCGGCAGGACCTAGATGGAGAGTTCATCAAGTTATTATTACATGTTTAAACCTAATATTGCCCTAACATTACCTTTGGCATTATTTTGTCCCCACTATCTTCTAGGTAGCCGAATGACAAGAACATATACTGTTCCCATGCCCATTAAATGATGATGAATTGGTCATGGGACAAATTATAGAAGACGTGTGGAACAAATACATAGTTAAATGTATGTTATTAGTTTTCAACTGGAGGTGGTTTGCTACTACTAGAAATTATGTTAAAAAAATTGTCCTTACACAGTTTATGTCATATAACAGGTTTGATTTTCAGGGATTCAATTTTCCATGTTAAAAATAGTTAGCAGTTGTTCTAGTCTCAGTGTGATGGATTATTAATGGTTTGATACAGCCCTGAACACGATTCAGCTCTTCCACAAGACCCTATAATTTCTCCTTTACTAAAAATCTGCAGCACAAAATTAGAAAAATATTTCAATAATTCCCCAAGACAGTGCCAAATTTTCTTGCACATTTTGCCCTTTCATTTCTTTGTTTCCTATAACTAGAAAATGTGTCAAACCCGTCCAAGGTTCTTCAGGATACTTTGAAACCCTGATTATTATTTCTGCTCGCCAAGTAAGTTTCCGTACCAAATGGTGATCCCCCGAGACGGGCCTCCAGAGCCTGGGTCATAGTGAGATAGCAGCGGTCTGTCAGAGGGGTCTGAACCAGCTTGTCCTGGACACCCAGGTACTCAAAGCCGTAGTTGAACTTGGCGTTGGCCATCTGAATTGAAAGCTGCTGCAGGACGTCTGTCTGCTTGGGGTCGAAGTAGAAGCGCATCTGGCTGAGCCACTCGAAGGACTTAGGGTTGTCGATCTTGTTTTTGATGAGGGTCCTGGTGACGTCACGTTGGTGCACCAGCTCGGTGATCTAAGATGAAGACAAAAAAGATTGATGGATGAGCTCTTTAACTGTTTGGGAAAAACAATTATTTCAATATTGTTCCAGAAAACAAACAAAAGAAAAAAATCCTAACCAGGTGCTCCAGTTTCTTCCTGCGGAGTGGCGGCTGCTCCATCAGCACTGTGTCAGCCAGCACGTTCAGGGTGGCCTCCACATTTGACAGCACTCCCTGCATAGGAGACATATTTTCACCTCCAGAGATGGTGGTCAGAGCAGACTCGATGTTCTCTGACCAGGCAATCTGAGTGGACAGGACCACCAGCTGGGCCTATAAAGAGAGGGGTTAACAAAGAAAAAGTATATTAACACACTGACTGTAATCCTATTGTGATCCATAATGTGGAAAATCCTCTTCACACCAACCTGATAGCGATCAATCCAGTTGATGTACTGGCTCAGGTCCACGGCTGTGCCTTTGTTGAAGCCTGTGACCTCTGTGACAGACTCAGCCAGCAGCTTGGCCAGTGTCACCCTCATCTCCTTCTCCACGAGCGTCAGCCACTCGTTGATCTTTGGGTGTTGCGTGATGGAGACAGGTGTTTTGTAGAGGATCTCTTCACCCTCACGGGATGAGATTCCTAACACCTCTGTGTTGTCCTCGTTGAGCAGGATGCTGGAAACACCGGCAAACATCTTCTTGAAGTGTTTCTGCAGTTTGGCCACATTCTTGCTGTTGCCGATGATTTCAAGAAGGTCTTCGTCTCCCACAAAGTAGAACCTGGAAACATATAATAAAGTTAAAAAAAAAAAAACATCACAAAACTTAACTGTCCCCTTGATGTCGGCCTTAGCCAATCTTCCCTCTCTCGCCTCCAGCTCTTTCAAAATGCTGCGGCAAGATTTCTTACAGACACACCAAGACGTGAGCACACCACCCTGTGTTGTCGTCTCTCCACTGGCTTCCAGTCCGTTTTAGAATTGATTTTAAACTTTTGTTGTTTGTTTTTAATGACATTCACGGCCTGGCTCCTCTATATCTATCGGAGATTTTAACTTTACGCAGGCATATCAGGGCCCTGCGTTCTTCTGGCCAGTTCCTTTTGGATGTTCCAAGGTCGAGATATAAACAGTGGGGGGACCGTTCTTTTGCTGTTGCTGCACCTACATTGTGGAACAGGCTGCCCCCAGACATCCACACCACAGCTGACTATGGTCTTTTTAAATCTAAACTAAAAACTCACTTTTTTAGAATGGCTTTTAACCCTGACTAAAGCTTCTCAGTCTTATGCTCATGTCAGTTAGATTTATTTTGTTTTATCTTTTCCGAATGGCTTTTCTGCACCTTGCTGCTGTCACACCTCCTGTTTCATTTTTATGTAGCTTTTGCTTATATGTATTACTTACAGTTTTGTTTTATGTTGCTTTTATCCATAGTGTTCTTATTTATTTTCTGACACTACTGTAAAGCACTTTGGGGGCCTTTCGGTTACTGTAAAGGGCTTTAGAAATAAACATTGATTGATTGATTGATTGATTGTAATAATCAGGAGTCCCTCTAAACTATGTTTTCTTCTTACCTGGGGAATGAGGATCTTTCTCTCTCCAGGTATTCTCCAAGAGCTTTCTGGATTTTCCCCAAAAGGTCAGCAAGTCTCTCCAAAGATCTCTGTACTCCCTGAATGTTGAGCACATCCATCACCAGAGGTGATTTTGACACTTTCTTCATTAGTGCCAAGAACTCTGTACTGATGCTGTGGAAACAATCACAAAGAGGTACATCAGTTTGAGCAAAGGTTTATCATCTGTTAGTGAGAGGAGAAAAAATCACAGTTGTTTAATAACCTCTGGAATCTCTGGGTTTCCACTGGCAGCAGATGTTTGATGTCAGCGCTGCCTGTGAATATGCCTTCCAGATAGACCCATCGGCGCTGGACATCGATCCAAACGTCAAACAGCGCCATGATGCGGTTCAGCTTGTCCTCCCAGCTCAGAGCATCTTCTTCGAACACCTGGAGCACAGAGCAGCCTCATGAGTTAGTGACAAATCTCCAGCTCTTTTCACAGTGTAAACAACCTGGGATTCTGCTTACCTTGTAGTATGGAGACAACTTCATGGCAGACACGCTGTTAATGTGTTCTTTGACTTTGTTGAAGAGGTCGTCCCAGCCTCTGATCAGACGACACTTGTTCTGGTAGTTGACCAGGTCCAGCTCATATGAGTTCCAAACTTCACGGATCTGGGGGAGGAACACATTTGTTATTGGAAACACTCAACAGACCATGAAAAGTGTGATGGAGAAAAGAACAGAACTAATTTGTCAAAGATTTATTTGACTTCTCTCTTAAAACACAACAGTCATCAAACTGTTTTATAAGTTGCAGGAAATTTCGGTGGAATTTTTTTTTATTTTAGATGGTTCTCAAACTAAACACACTCAGCAGTATTGTTTGAGACAGTTTAGACAAATGACTGTCAACAGGTCACATACTTACTGGCTTTGTCTAATACTTTAAGTATTCTGTTACAATGTCTGTTGACTCTTGAGAATATTTATGTCTTAAAAATCTCCAGGACCTACAGACCTGAGTCTGATTCCCTTGGACATGCTTTCAGTTAACGTTACTAACCATTCAAAAATACTGATACTTGTTTTTAAGACTTTACAATAAACTATGTGAAAAAAAGACCCTTCAAGAACAGCAAAATGGCTGAACACAGCAGAGGAAATATATTCCACTGAACTGACTTCAGGACAAAAAGTAAGGACCTGTGATCCATCACAGCGAAAATGGACTGAATAACATAACAAGACCAGTCACAGACAGAACAGGTAAAGAGACTTCTTTAAAGAGAAGGGCAGGATTTGGGCTGATTAAGTCTTGGTGTTTGATAATGATTTATTCTTTCTTAAGTAGGAGAATAGAAATAAAATGAATATAGGATCCTCCAGTTGAAATTACTCAAGCACTTGTGTGAAATCTGTTTATATGAAAAAAAGCACAAAACAGAACCCGACCTGTTTGAGGAACTCCTCCAAAGCCATCTCTCCCTGAGCCACCAGGAGAACATCCTTCACCACCATCTCGTTCTTCTGCAGGTCTACGTCCCAGATCTGACCCAGAGTAAGCTCAGACAGGACCCAGTTCACGTGCAAACGCTTCATCAGCTGCTTCCAGTGACGGTCCTTCAGAGCCTCGGATTTCAGCTCAATCACCAACATGTTCACCTGGTGAGAAGAAGGAAAAGAGAATTTAATAACCAGATTCTGTAAAATCTTAACAGTTGAAAGAAAAAACTAAAAAGCGAACCTTCAGGTATCCTTTGAGCAGCCTCTGGACGTACTCATAGGATGCGTACTGTCTCAGTCTGGCTTGGAAGTTCTTCAGCTGGTTCAGAAGACCATCCAGACTTTGGCGAAGCTGGAAATACAAAACAGGCACAAGAAAAGTTAAACACTCAGATCTGTGGATATGACTCCATACTCTAAATTAATTTTATGGGTATTTTTTTTACCTTGCGAGGTTGAACAGACACCCAGGGCTGCTCTTTCATCTGGTCAATCTGCTCCCAGACCTTCGACAACTCGGACCAAACCTCTTTCAAGTCATGCAGCTCCTCAAGCGCCACCTACAAGAATCGATGGAATTATCATAAAAATATTCTAAAATGACTTTTTTTGAAGGCAAGGGCTTTGCTTTGATGCTTGTTTAAAATACAACTTTAGTTCAAGGAGTCTGTAGGATAATTCTGTTCAATCTTTTGAATGTATGTTGGCTGTATGATTTACACGAGTTTTACATTACTCATCAAAAAACAATTGTTACAAATTCCCTGAAGACAAAGTACCTTAGGTCGCACACTAAGGTACATTTTATTTTGACAGAAGTTTGAAAATGTTTCCATGTTTAAGTAAGGTGCATTTTGTATATTCATGGGTACTTTTGTTTTAATTTGATCTTTTTCACAAATATTTAAATAAGTAATAACCAATCGAGCTTAGGCCTGCATCAAAATAATGTCCCAAAATTATACACATAGCTGACATACAGGAAATCCAAACACATAGGTATAACACAGCAATAATTAAGAAAACACACAGAGTAAAATTAAGAATCAAACCCTAGGCAAAGTGTAAATGTGTATGTTTATTGGATACCTTAATCAGAGTATGTGGGAGTGAACCACTACTACCATGCAAGCATTAATTAGTACTCATCTTAAACTATGGAATACAAGAAGAAAATGTGGAATAACAACAAAAGATGTAATTACCTGCACCCTTTCTTCACTTCCGCTGAGCAGGCCGGTGTCTGTGAGCTCCAGGGCCTCTTTAGCTCGGGCACATTTTTCTCTTTCATCCTTCAGCCGGCCAAAGTTGCCCTCATAGATGGTTAGAGACTGAAGAGCCTCCTCTGGACGCAGGTTACCCTGGTGGCAAAGATCACAGTGTGTTACAGTCACAAAATCAGACCTTTTAATTCAATCAACACTATTGCCTTTATACAGAACGAGGGACTTGATGGATAAATGTGCTGAATTATTTAATTTCTCTTACAGCCACTGGTTTGGTCTTCTCCCAGTCATTGAGCAGGTCTGTGGTGCGGTTCTCGACAGCTTTGTCCTCCTGAACGATCTTCATCTGCAGGTTGGCCACTTGTTGCTGGATGGCTGTGTCCTTACGTTTCATGATGTCACTGAAGGCGCCCCATTCGCCTTCAATGTTGTCGATGTAGAGCCAAGATGGAGGGAACTGGAATCTTTGTTTCTCCAGTAGTCGCTGTCCATTTCTGAACAACTAAGGGTGAAAGGAAGAGCCGATTACAACATGTTTAAACTTTAATTCTTCAGGTGATAAAACTGAATAATACGGAGCGTTTTAAAGTACTTACGTCCACATTTTTCTCAAACTGTTTGATCTTGCGCTTCAGAGTCTGGACGTATGTTATGAAGTTCACAGCATCTGAGGTGCTTGCCGTGTCCACTGAGTGTTGCTCGAGTTCTTGACGTGACTACGACAGAAAAAAATAGGTTTACTGAAAGATAAACTTATCATACTACATCATACTATTATTTCTGTTTAAAGAAATGTGAAAGTTAAAGCTTTGGAGATTAAATGTGTTCTCTATCCTACTGGACGTTACCTTGGAGATCTGGGCATGGAAGTCCTGCATGTTCTGTCCAAGCATCTGTCCAAACTTACTGAGGACTTCTTTATGCCATGAGTCATACTTCAAGTTGACCTTGGATTGGACCTGTTATAAAAGAAGAGCCAACAGTCAATAAAAGTTCTGCAGAAATACAAAAGTATATTCAATAAACATAAAGAGAGAAAACAAACAGAAATCTAAATCAAATTTTACTGAAACAGCTGAAGGTACCCGTTTTATTCATTTTTGGAGACAGTCTTTAAGATATCTTTTTAAGACAGCTAACAGTGATTATTACCTTTCCATAATCAATGACCACAGGTCCAAATTCTTTGCGAGTCTCTGCGTTGTCAAAGGTTCCTCTGGCTTTGCGGATCTGGACCAGCAGGGCCTGCCACTTGGTGAGGTCTTCACCCAAGCGGTTGTAGATGTTCTCAGCCTGCATGTCCCACAGGCACTGGTACTGCAGCCACACCTGGATAGGGGTGATGGAGAAAAGGGACACTTAATGGAGTATGAAAGAAACGGACATGTTGTTACTGTTACTTAGGAGAGGGAATTTTCCCTTAGTTACGCCAATAGTTATTTTTTGTTGTGAAAACAGGACATTTACCTTGACATACTGCTCCACCTCACTGACAATATCCTCAACTGCATTGTAACCCTCCTCCAAAGCTGCAGGACCATCAGGCATGCGCGTCAGAGCGTTTCTGTAGTACTTCTCCTCCTCAGACAGCTCATAGTGGACTCCCACCTGGTGTGCAATAGTAGATTAGCAACAGTAGATGAGCAAAATACCAAAAAAGCATGTTACTCTGGAGAAAACCCAGAAAAAAATACAGTGTGAATAGAAATAAACATTCTAATCTTCTTTGATTTTCTCCCAGATTGCATTTTTATATTTTTGGTCCATCGATAGTCTTGATGGTTTGTTCCCTGTGTTCTTCAGGGTTCCTAAAACATCTGGGTTTGAGATACACCTTTTAGCTACTTCACTTCCAGATCCTTCTTTCAGACATCCCTACCTGGTATCTTTGGCTCTGGATCCTTGGCAATGAGAGGATGACCATCTTCCAGGAGAACATCTCCTGGTAGAGCTTGTACCGACAGTCCTCAATTGGTGGGTTCAGGTAGATCACCTGGTTGGTGATCCTCAGCTCATGGACAACATTCTGTCAAAAAAAAAAAAAAAGTCAGCTTTGTTGAGGAATAAAAGGAATCAGGCACCACAGTGTCACTTTGACATGACAGCTACCTTTATCTTGGGCTCCCCTCCAGGTTTGTGGCTCACTTGTGGAGCCTCGGTGTCCATGTCTACATCTGCTTTGTCCTCCACCTGACCCCGGAGCACCTGGGTCCAGGCCTTAAGGCCAGCCTGCAGGCGCACTCCGAGGATGCGTTCAATCTAAGAAAACAAACATAGATGAGTAAAAGTTCTGTCAGAAATCCACTCAAAACCTCCCGTCTTTTAAATAAGCCTACCTCAATGTCAAGTTTGTTGACCCAGATGGGCAGGTTGGAATAAGAGTGGAGATTCAAGTCGTCAACAGCTTTCTGGACTCTGTTCAGGATGTCTGAGAAGGTCTTGTGGTCAAACATGCACGTCTCCAGAGAGCGAACTTCAAGGTCAATCTTCTCCTCAATCAGCAGGAGATCATCCACCTAGAAAGAACAAACAGCAGAATAAAAGAAACTTAAAGCGGGTGTGTGAGGCATCCTAATAACAGCAGCTTCTAACAGCAGGGCATCTACGTGACCATAGTCAAAGCTCTTTCATACTGACCTTCTCCTGAAAGTTAAAGACGGTCTCAGCCAGCCTCTGAACATAGGGATCCAGCTTGTAGGATTCCCAGACCAGAGTGATTCCCTCAGTGACGAGAGCCTGAACCTCTTTCTTCAGGCCGGCCACCAGCAGAGAGATGGATGACCTCTCTTCCACCTTCTCACAGGTACGCTCGTAGGTGCGAACGCTTTCGATCAGAGAGATGGCGAACGGGTAAAGCTGGTTAGCCTGATGGGCTTTGTTGACGATGGCCAGAGGGACACGGAAGCTCAACCACTTGAGGTTGCGCACCTCCTTGGAAAGGGTGATGATCTCTGGGAGGAAGTTGACTTTGAGCTTGAGCATGTTACCAGTGCGTCCACGGGCACGGGTGCTCTCAATGGTGAAGATGCGACCTGACACCCCGAGGTTACGCTGCTGCACCTGAGTTTGACAGACATTAGACACAAGTTAGGGCTGAAACACACTGTGAAAAAGTGACACTGAGACACATGTCTTTCTGTAATTCTTTCTGCCATAAATATTTGATACGACAACAAAAACAGGGCAACAAATACAGAGCCTTAAATGTCTTAAATTTCGACAGTTGATATGTAGATCATATGATTATGATTTAATAATTTTAAATATTAGATCTACTGTCACATTAGCTCCAGATCATACATGAAAATATGAGACGTGTGACACTATTTTCAATATTGTCATTAAGGCCATCAGACTGTACAACTCTTCACTGGGGGGCATGAGGAGTAACAGGAAGACAGAGGACCAGAAGGAGCAGTAGCCAGCCAGTAGCCATATATATTATTTTTATTAATCTGTTGTACTGAACCGCTTCTCAATTCTTATTTTAGAAGAAATTTTTCCAAAGGGATTAATAAAGTACTATCTTCTCTAATCAAATCTAAGATGTAGTGCAAAAAAACTTAGAGTAGAAGCCATTATTAGGTTTAGCTGGAGCTAACCGATGTAAATATTGTGAGGGCTTTTTGCAATGCTTGTAGAGAAAGCGTTTTCACGGATTTTATCTTTTGAAATTTTTGGTCTATTTCCTGAAAATTGCCTCAAGCAAAGTTCAAGAACCAAACCATACATGCTGTCAGGCTGAAATTGTATTCAGCCCGTACATGATAAAATACTGAAGACCAAAAAATCACTTAATTAGCTGGTACTATGATAAAATGAAAATAATAAACCAGCAGGGATACTTATGACAATAGCAGTAAATAAGTAAGCATGTGTTCAGATTCAAAACACTGACAATTAAGAAAAAACTGAAAACAAAAAAAGGCTTGAATTTAAAAAATAAATGCTGGTAATATGCAGGGCTGTGTAAGGTTAGGAATCTGATACAATTTGTATCATAATACAGGGGTAACAATACAGTTTATCATAATATGAACTAGAAAATAGTCTGATTTTTCCTCAATAAATAGTAGTTTTAATTAGTCTTAATTTATGTGATGAAGAAAATAGCATGGCCCCTTTAACGTGGATGAACACAGCTGTCTGCTACAGAGACAAATTAAACATAAGAGAAAGGAAAGGCTGTACAAAAATACAAAACACATTTCCTTACTTTCAGTTGTATTATGGCTAAATATTGCTCTATCAAATATCAAAATATAGATATGATGTTGACTAATCAAATTGTTTTCTTGCACCTCTCGTTACATGTGTTGTCTTATTTTCTATTTGTTTTTATTGCATAATTTCAAAAGAAACATTTTATGTTCAACAATCTCAGTGAATGAAAAACCTTGCTGGCTTAAACAGTTGCTTTTGGTTGGGTTTTGGTGACTTGACCTGATCCTGTTGGGCTCTCAGGAAATGTTTCCATGTTCTTTCCCAAGATGGGATTTAAGTTGGTATGGCTGCATAGGAAGACTGTGTTTTGTCTTACACTGCTGTATTTCATTATCATTAGCTTAATGAAATTGGTTTAGACTGCAATCAGGAAAAATAAAGACACAACAAGCCTGTCTGGTCTCATTTAAGTTAAAAAATAGTATTTGATTGGCTTAGTGGAATCAATTTAGACAAATTAAGACCAACTGGTCCTGAAAACTGATAACATGTTTGAAAGGTCTGCCATTTGATGTCTGGCATGCATCTGCACATTTTTCTGTTGCTTACATTCAGAATTCTGCAATGTGTAAGTAAAAAAATGTACTGCAATTTGTTAAAAACAGCCCTAGTACAAAAACTTAAAAATGCAACACATTGTATGCATTAACGAAGAAAAAATCTAATATATTACTTTTGTAATGTCAATATAGCACAATAAAAACACATTATATCATACAGTCTATGATCAGCTGCATACCTTGCGAGCCCAGTCATCAAAGATCTCCTGGGTGTTGAGTTTAGCCCTGAAGCTATCTCCATCCTGCTTCAGCTTCAGGCCCTCCACATGGTTCTCCCAGCCTTTCCCCAGAACGTCCTCCACTCTCTTCATGTACGCCGTCAGCTGGCGGTCGATCTGTTTGGCCCAGATGATGGAGCCGGACACCGGTGGCAGATCCCTCACGTGGCTCATCTTGCAGGCTTGGCTCTGAGGATACTGCACCTTAAACTTGTCGTGCAGGGACTCGATGTCATCTTTCACGCGCTGTATGAGCTGTGTCTGGTACTCCCTGATGGCACCGCGGATGTGTGGGCGCACAAAAAGGGCGTTGAAGCGGGAGAAGATGCGGAACATCTCGTTGGCATTCTTGGCCGTCCCCAGCTGGTCGCGCAGGCGGGCGGTGATACGGGTCTCCACGCGGTCAATGCGCTCGTCGTAGCGCTTCATGGCGGCCTCCCAGGCTTCAGTGCCTTCCTTTGACACGTCAAGGCCGTCGACCTCTTTGACGTTCTCGTATGCCAGGTTGACCTCTTCGATGGCGTTGGCATCAGCGGCATCAAAGAGAACGCCAGCCACCTTCATATCCTGAGGCTCGACAGTTTCTCCAGGGGCATGTTGTGGCACTGCTGTCACCTGTGGACAAAAAATTACTGAGCTATTCCTTCACAACACCAGGATAATACCAGAAGAGATATAATTTTCTAATCTCTGTTTAAACTATCAAAGAATGATCATGATAGGAGTACTAATAACAAAACAAGGTTGTGCTGTGATGACAGAATTAACAGGACTCTACCTGAGGCCTCAGCACACGGACGATAACGGCTCGGAGCTGCTCGTGCTGCCTCCTGAAACGCCTCATGTGATCCAGACGCGACTGGAGCTTCCTGTGTGCAGGGCTCAAACGCCACACCATCTTCAGATTCTCCTCTCTCTTCCTCTTCACTATGTCCCTCAGGAGCACCTGTAGTTTCTCATACTCATCCTCCCAAGTCTGGAAGACCTCAAAGCATGCCACCATCACCTGCACACACAAATTCGATGGATATTAAGGAAGATGGCTCCTTTTAAGTGTGGATAAAATCAAGGTTTGCATCTTCAGGGTGGCACTATTTTACGCTCAAAGCTTAACAATACCTACCTTTTCAAATTCCTCATAGGCAACATGCATGAGCTTCCTGGTGCCCAACACTTTGAGGAGCTGGGAGCTCAAATCCCGGGAGATGGCCTCCACCAGGCGCAGTGCTCTCTGAATTGGATATTTGGTGTTCCTGATCTTTTTCAAGTGAGTGAAGATGGCCATGAGAGCCTGGCGGATCTTATCCAGCTCGGTGGCAGAGAGCAGGTCATTCAGAGGGAAGTCCTTCATCAGAGGGTTGTAGTCATTGACCGTTTCCACAGCCTGTTTGAGACCTGTGAAGAGTTCGAGACCAATTATAAATTAATCATACTGGATTTTAAGAAAAGAAGCCAAAAATGAAACAAGCAACAACATGACTAACCGGTGTCTGTGTCAAAGCTGACAGTAGCATGGAAACGTTTGCCGTGTTTGAGGATGTCCAGTGTGAGCAGCACCTCGGGGCTCTCTCTCTTCTCCTGGATCCTGTTCAGGGCACGCTCCAGATTCAGCCAGAAACTGATCTCCTGCAGGGCGGTGCCTGAGGCGGGATCACGGTCCAGCTTTGTCACCTGTTGGAAAATAAGTTGAAGCACATTACTTAACCAAATGTCTATTGAAGTATATAAGATAAGCTTGTCTTTTAGCTTCAAAAGTCTGACGTGCACAAGAAAAAAGATCCAGTGTAGAATTCCTTGTACCTTTTGGATCTCCCTGATCCAGCGGTTAACTCCAGACTGCAGCTGGTTAAGGAAGGATGGGTCCTCCACTTTGTCTCCAAAATCAGTCACCTTTGGCTTTTCCCCACGCTCATAGCACTGCTTTGCTATGTTTGTGATGGTGTTGTGGATCTGCAGGCTGATCTCAGGGATCTCAATGTTCTGCTGCAGGTGGAGAAGTCCCATCTCCAGCTCTGCGATCTTCTTCTCCACTGAAGGAGCCATCTTATCCCCATCTCTGGAGGGTAGGGATGGATTA
This sequence comes from Scarus forsteni, assembly GCA_036419115.1. Taxonomy (NCBI): domain Eukaryota; kingdom Metazoa; phylum Chordata; class Actinopteri; order Labriformes; family Labridae; genus Scarus; species Scarus forsteni. The sequence continues at coordinate 21,783,563 of JAZDUH010000451.1, read as the reverse complement.
GAGCCCAGATTAATTCTTCAGCATTGTCACATTGTACCCCATAGTGAGTGTTAATTCAGCTGTCTCGATGGAAGGCTAAACAAAAGGACACATTTTCAGGATTTACCTGTCTGCTTTGCCAGACTCACGGATGTAGGACTTGAAGAAAGGAGCAACAGCATTGCTGATGAAAGAGTGGAGTGTTTCATAAGGAGAATCCTCACTCAGTGTCAGAACTCTGACCTGGGTGGATATGGGCTTGTCTGCATCAATAACGCCCGTCCTCTTGATCAGAGCCAAGCTGCATGGGGAAAAAAACATCAACAGCTGTAAAAAAAAAAATGTCATTCAAACATTTCTGTGCTGTGATGCCATTTACCAACAAAAAACATCATTTACCTGTTGGACTTGACTCCATAGTGAATGTCAATGTTGATGTTGTAGGTGATGCACTCCTTCTCTTCTTCTCCTTCATCCCCAACATCCTCTGCATGATGAACAAACAGAATTTGAGTTCAAATGGTGGGTAAAACATGCTCCAATTTCAAAACATGCTATTGTATTTGTGCAAAATAGTCTTTGATCATACATTTATCTTCAAGTTTCAACAGCCAAAAATGTTAAATTATCAAATGTTAGATGTTTCAGACTTTTGTTTTTCAAAGAGATATCAAAAGGCTATATAATTTTGCAAATATGAATGATATGTCCTTAAACTAAATGTAAAAAATAAACTTATTTTACTATTTAGACCAGAGATTTTAAGAAGATTGTATGGTGGACAATAAGCATATTACTGCGAGATGCTCTTCTTGAAGACAAAAATTAACACAAATAAAAAGGGTAATGCAAAAATGCAAAAAATCTAAATGTCTGTTTTTAATCTTTTCAACAGCTATAATTCAACCCATGAATTATTTTACTGAGCAAAACCAATAAAACTATAAATTACTCTATTGCTGACTCAGTCTGTTGGTGCACTCTACCAGTAATCAGAGGGTTGCAAGTTCAAGCCCAGCTCGAGGAGTCACATGCCGGTGTGAACTTGGACAAGACACTTAACCCCAAGCTGCTCCCACTGTCCCAACAGTAGTGTGAAAATGGGTATGAAAGAGTGTGAATGTGTTAGCAAACACTGATCATCTGCTGACACAGAAATTTAGGACCATCTGTGGGTAAATGTGAGAGCAAATGGGTGTATGAATAGGTAGACATGAACTGCAGAGTAAAAGCACTTTGAGTAGTCAGGAAGACGAGGAAAGTGCTATACAAGCTCAAGTCCATTTACAGTTTCATGATGTTATAAGCCACTGTGCTGAGGTTTCTTTGTATGAAGAGACAAATTAAGACTCATGTCAAGAAAAAGACGTAAATTAGATGTAAGACAGCAGGTGGGGGTATTTTAAATAAGTAAACCATGCCACAGGATGACAGTAATATGTTACTTTATCTATTTCCATCCATCTATATCCACACAAGTGAGGTCACTGCTTGTGGGATGCATCATCCATTTCCAGAAGCTGCTCTCTCTGCATTGCAGTATCAGTATTTTTAGATCAAAAACATTAACCAAGGCAGGGACTAGAAAACCTCCAGGCTCAGTCATGTGCAGAATCAAGGGATCAAGGTTTTGCGCTCATTGGACATTATTGAGAGCATGCGACCCAGGATTATTTTGCCCAGGGTAAACCAAAGATAATGTGGTCTTTTACTCAAGCCCATTCACATGACAGAACCCTACAAGGTGAACAGAAATGCCTTCATTATTACAGAAGATTGATTGTCTTGCAGTTGCTAAGGCTTAAATGTTTTCTTAAAATCAAGCTGTTCCTTTCATGGCAATGTTTCTTTGCTCAGCTCTCTTCTATATTCCGTAAATTTTAGCATATTGTATAAAAAGCAATAGAATAAGGTGTTCATTTGAGCAGATGCCTCTGGCTGCAGTGCACTAAGAGGCTGAATAAAGTTATCTGACATATAAAAATGTGCTTATGACGAACAGGTCATATCTTTTTAATGTTTGTATGAACTTATTTTCAACAATTAAGAGACAAATGATCAAACGTATCAGCGATATGCAAATCATATATGCTTTTTACAATAAAAAACAGGTCTCAGCTAAATTTGTTCAGAATTAAAGCTCACAAAATATCAACAAAAATCTATCATGTATTCCTTCAGTTCATTGCATTGGAAAAATCAGTAACTGGCTTTTATTTTTGTGGATCTCACTTCTTTTCTAATACATGATGGTAGAATCAGATCTGATGAAAGTTGGACATCAAATACTTCTTTACATTATTAGTTTTTATAATCGTTTAATTGTGAGTATCTTATTTGTTTTATTATGGCCCTGAAGAATTAAACATAATATTTATGTGGCCCTTTGGGTGACCAATGTTGACCATCATTAGTGTAAGGTGAGTTAGGTCGGTACTGTGCATGCAGATTTGATTAACTGTCCTATTTTCTCACTTGTTTATTTTGCTTTTGTATCGCTTTCTGTCATTCTCTCCAAGTTCAAAATTAAGAAATCAACCAATAATGTGTTTCTGTATCCATGAAGAAAATGTGAAGACATTGAGATGCAGCTTAAAAGAATATTTCCAGGACATGAGCTAACCCATCATCAGCTTCAGTGAGATGTGGGCAGAGCTCTTCCACACCCTGTGGCGCAGTTAGCTTCTGGTTTTAGCACTGTCATGGCATGGATGGAGACAGGAAGCCATCAGTGTTACTGCACACTTTGTACAGCAATATATTTACAACATAGTCTAAATCCGAGATATTCAAACAATATCTAATGACAAATTTAGTCCATTTTGGAGGCTCCACTTTCGTTCATTTAACCTAGCAGCCGTTGTAATGAATCAACGGTTTGTTCGTCTGTTACTTAACGTCTGAATGCACCTTTGAGGACGGTCCTCTCGACCAGGACGGTGTGAACTTGTGGGTCAGACAGAAATTTCTTCATCTGCTCCACGGCGCTCTTCTCCTCCAGAACCGTTTCCAGAGAGGCCGGGGCCTCGCCGCCATCTTCCAGGAGCAGCGGGACCAGTTTCCTAATGTGCTTCTGCAGCACCGAGGTGTCCGCTACCGTCTGCACGGCCGACACCTCCATCGTCCCGGAGTTTTCCTCCGTCCCTCCGCCGTCGGACATCCTCTGGAGCCGTCAGAGACGACTGGTTTTAGCGTGGAAGTGAACAAAGACTCACGGCTTTCTCTGAGAGAAGTCTACCGAGCTGGTCAGTGGCTGAATGCCGCTGTCAAAACGCCGCAACAGTGGCCGTCAGATTTATTCACGCAATGAACTATGGTACTTGTCGTTCAGGGAAGTACGTTTTCGTCGGGCTGTATGAGCAACTGACTACAATACCCACAATGCAACTGTCCGGACCATTCATTTTTTTCTCTTTTGTTATAGCGTGTGTGGCAGACAGAGGGAGAAAGGGAGTTGTCTTCAACTTCATGCAGCTCATGACCTGTACAGCAGTGATCAACCTGAGGCCCCAGGGCCACATCAGGCCCCCCACAGCCTCCCAGCCGGCCCCAGAACAATACCGAAATTCCTAAATCGTGAGTAGGGGGAATGTTATATAATTTACAGAAATGCACATATCAGGTAAATCAGTAAGGAGTAATCAACATTGGTAAATTTATGAATTAACGTTTGTTGCAATTTTAGAACAAATCTAATTTGCAGATTAAATATAACTAAATCTTGGTTGTCATAGGAAACATAAAATCTTAAAACCGGAGAACAACTTGGAGTTTAGAACTGATCACCCTGAAAACAGGATTAAGATGGAAAATACCCTAAATCTTCCCACCACTATGTCAGGTGAATTATAAAATCTACATGGCACCACTCTTTTTGCCAGCTATTATTGCTGATAGATCTGTGTGATGTTGCGTAATGTATCAGTAATTGTCAAAGTATTCAAAATTAATTTCTTCTAACCACCTTTGGTATTTCAACTGCCATGCTTTTAAATCACTACCACGGTAAACACCTCTTTACTGACAAGGCCACAGAAAAATGAACAATTTTGAAACTGATAGATTATTTCTGTTTTGAAATAATGAAGCAATAGCAGGGCAACAATTACCATGAAAGCTGTTCAAAGAAACAGTATACTATACTGACAACTCAATAGCATGAAGGCCCTAAATGACAAGCATTATTTCACTCTGATTCAGCTGTTCAGTAAAATAAGCAATACTTACTAGATTTCAGGTCATATATCTTGTTATACCATGATAACACTTGTCTCCCTGAGATAATGGTGTAGTTTTAATTGTTTCATAAGGTTTCAAAACCAATATTGCCATCATATGAAAACCAACATTGTAGACCCTAAAAAACTTCTACATGGGATTAAAATCACTGCCAGCTATCTTAAATGGAGTGTGTAGAAGACCATCTTTTTAAAGCTTGTCTAAATCCCAGCAAAATTTGATAAAACAGCATAAACATTTCATGAAACTGTGCCTGTATATTCAAATGGTGTAATGAGACAAACAGTGCATAACTACAGTTGGGGTTGTCTTTATTAAAATAAATATCAGAATGAAATAAAGAAACATAAACAATAGTAACAGCTAAAACTTTTGGAATCAAATATAAGACAATGCCTGACTCTTGCCTTGACAAAACTGGTCCCTGAGATTGAAGAAACGTTATTTGAGAATTTTTCAGCAAACTTTTAAAGCTATGTAACAGTTTTTTTAGTATCAAATGGCTTATAAAGTCTTCCATGGCTTAATTATTATTGATAACATAAACTGGAGATGTAGCTAATTCACACACTTAAAATACAATAAAGGAGCCTTAAAGTAACAGTTATTTACATTCAAGAGTTTTAAAATAATGTACAGCACAGTCTTGAGGAACAAGAGCATAAATGATCTGCAGATCTCAATCTACAAGACCTCTATCAGCGTAGATGTTTCAACATTATACCCATAAGGAACTATTCATTGATAACAGAATTTACCCACATTACTGCATTGACACTGGAACTGGTTAAGAGAAAAGAAGCTGCTTGATGCCCCAAGTGGTTGGGGTGCAATTGAGGGATCAGCTGGCAGAAACAAGTATCTGAGGAGAGCCTAATGTGACAAAGGTGCAGAGGGGTACACCCTCCTGTGAACTCATGTCACAATGTCCATAAATCAAAAATCTACTTCACAGTTAAAGAAAAACTGTCTTGAGTTCTGCCTCATAGATTTATCCAGGCTCCTTCTGTAAGTCTTCGTAAGCTCCTTTAGGGAGGTCATAATCTTTAGTTTACTTCCTCTTTGGTAAATCTTCATGGCTTTCAACATCCCAACAAGTAAAATGTAACTAATGTAACTTAAAAAGACAAAAATAAATGGCTTCAAGATTGACAAACCTAAAAAAAAAAAAAAACACAGTCCATTCATACCCAGTATCTTAATCTTCCTCAGGAAATTTGAATTTTGCATAGACAATGAGCATGACTATGGACATGACGATGCACAAGGAACCAATCACGAGGTAGGCAATGCCCAGGAAGTCGTTCTTTCCCCCCATCCAGGACACGTTGCTGAGAACCACCTTCTTTCTCCCGTCAAAGCTCAGGACCGGATAGTCTGGAGGACAAAATGTCAAGGATATACAGTTGAATAATTAAAATCAAAGTCCACCCCCATGTGAAAACTTTTACTCAAGTATTAAGTCTTTTTCTATGACTGTGTTAAGATACTGAAGAAGATATAGAAGATTGAATGTGCATCTCCTTTTTCAGGTCATTTTATGAATATATTTGACAGACATCTATAAATATTCTTGAACTGTACAAGAATGCCCACTTGTAGATAAGTATAGACATTTTGTAGGTCAATGGTCAAAGTCTTTGGGTCTGATGTGGAGCTATTGCTTTTAAAATTTGAAGTAATCTAACTAACAAATGATCCAGTGAAGCTCTTTTGACCCACCATTTTGCATTTTACCATTTTTTCACTGTTTTGCTAAGATAACTGATTTTTAAGCAGAATTATCTGAAAACTCTAACTTTAAATTACATTAAAATGATCATGTGCAGAAGTATGGGGTTTATTTACTCATCATTGTTAGGAATTATCCTAAAATGTGAATGTATAAGATAAGCTAACTGGACTTGGTGTCAAAATATAAACTATTATTGAGGTTCAATAGACCTAGGAAATATAAATAAACAATGGTTGCCTCAAGAAGAAGTTTTTGAAATGCCAGTTCTTTGTTGTGCTATCTATTATATTAAGATGCCAGGAAAGAATGAAAAAAAGATGAGGTAATAAATAACATCACATTAAGGCATTTTTTTTTTCTAATTTGAAAGGTACCTTAACACAGACTCAATATTTACAATCTCAAAATGTAGAACAATTATATCAAGGATAGCTGACAGAAACCACAGGGGAAAGGAGTGTGTGTAAAATATACAGCATAACAGTTTGGTAAATGTATTTATTCCTCATGGTCATGGTTTACCAATACTGTGTATGGATTGCAGGGTGGGAGGGTTGGGGGGCTGGGTAGAGTGGGTTTGGACCTTTATTCCTTTTATCTTATTTTAATTATCTGTCTGTTTGTATAGCACTTTATGCTACAGATTGTGTATGAAAAGTGCTGTATAAATAAAGTTTGATTGATTGATAATGCAATAATGATAAAAAAATGCTATTTATTGTGTTGCTTTTACAAAAGTAATAAAGATTTGTTATAAAAAAGTGTTAAGGCTCAGGTAGACAAAGCATGTGAATAATTGTTTGTCTAGCTTATATACTTAAGTAAAAAAAAAAAATGCCTTTATGCTCCGTCTCAAGAAACTCCTGAGTCACTCAGCCTTTATAAAAACACAACCACACCCAACCAGTACAACAGGTTAGACTAAGCTGCTGTTGGTGAAACAAGATACACGACATGTGCACACGCAACGGCTGACCCCTTTACGCAGATCAGGAGGTTTTGCATCTAACAAGGAGACATACTGTAAAATAAATCAACAAAGGAATACAACGATGGTAGGGTTTGTTTTATAGTCCAACTGTGTTTAAAAGCCATGCCCGCAAAAATGATATTAGTCTATCACAACAGTAAAAGGTGATAAAGAAACACAGAAATGGATTTAAATTTTGGAACGTAGAACAAAGAGCTAAATTTGATCAAATGAAATGTTCTGTCGATCTCTAGCATTATATCACCTCTTTCCTCTATCCATTTGTACTCTTCTCTGTTCTTTTCAATCATTTAGCATTGGATTGGACTGTCAAAAATTAAACCTTTGAAATGAGTATATTGTTTTAATTTATTTTGTTTCTAATATGCAGGTTTTGTTTCTTTTAAAGTACTTTAAATGAATGAACAAATAAAATATCATGCACCCTTTAAAGTGTAATTTCCCTAAATTTAAAATTATAATATATTACTTTAAAGTAAATCATACTAATTCCATATTAAGTTATTATCTATCTCTGAAATTAGATTTATTATTTATATAGTACTTTAGCAAGATATTTGTCTATCAATCTTTGATATACTTGTTATCTACAAAAATACAAATACGATATGCTTCCTATATCCAGCTATCCATCCATTATCTTTACAGCTTATCTCTTTCAGAGTCAGGGGGTTCGAGCCTATCCCGGCTGACATTGAGCATGAGGTGGGGTACATTCCTGAACTGGTTGCCAGCTGATGGCAAGGCCACATAGAAAGATGAACAACCATTCAAGCTCACACGCATACATAAAGGTAATTTTGAGTCTGCAATTAATCTATTTAACATGTTTTAGGAGGGAGGTCTGTGGGAAGAAGCTGAAGTGCCTTGAGAGAACTCAGGCATGCACGGGGAGAACACGCAAACTCCACATAGAAACGCATTAACCATCTCAGAGATCAGACCAGCAACCTTTATGCTATGAGGCATGTGCACTACCTTCTGCACCACCATCCCAACCTGCTTCCTATGTGTACATGAGAAATATACATATACAATATTTAAGGTACATCCTTTAGTCCATTTTGGAGGCTTTCTTCTCATTTTTAAACTCCTTTAAATATAAGAAGAAAACACAGAATTCAAGCTAATGGCGCACTTATCAATCCCGCCCTCTGTCACCACTGAAAGGATACTGTAGGCAATTTCCAGAGAGTAATTTCCAGCTGGCAGACCATCAGCGTAATCCCCCTCTGTGATTCGTCGATACAGCTTTCTAAAATCTGGCAGAGCTGCCCTCCTCATCCACACCAGGAAATCCTGATTGATGAAGCCGTTGTTAGAGGGGTCTGAGGTGTCCAACTCGTAGGCAGGTCTAGGCCAATTTATAGGTCTCACAGTGCCTGCAGGTTGAATATCGAGAGGGGGGTTCTGTCATTCTTTTGACAACATGCTATTAAAAATGTGACGTCATCTGAAAATTAGACTCAGTGTATCTTTTAAAACACAATGAATATTCTTTAGGTTCTGTTTAAACACAAAGGAGAGCAAGTTAGTGTTAATCCAGCAAAGATAATACCATTGAATGCATTCCTCAGGGGCGTGATAGAGGGATTTCTGAACTTGACGTTGTAATCTGTCCACCAGGCAATCCCCTTTCCATCAAACGGCACCAGCTTCCTTGTTCCCCTGACAATCTGATACAGTTTGAAGGTGTCTTGCAAAATAGAAAACACAAAAAAGGACAGACAATCAGCACTTTCCAACACACACAAACAAATAAAAGATTTAAAGTATTGATTGAGGGAGCTATGTATATGCTTTTGATATTTACTTTGGAATTAGTTTATTCGGAAACAGTAGTGTTATGCTATGAGTGTTACATGTTTTCTTTATTCAAAATGAATATTTGATTCTATTTCTTACCTTTTATTTAATGTTGTTGTTTTTTTTCATAACCAGCGTATTTTTTAAGGGACATGCAACAACACTGATCATATAAACAACAAAAATGGTTGCAGAAAACAAAAAACAAAAGCTCTTCAGTAACTGATCCACACAAAGCACACATAACACATAGCATTGTATTCACTAAACACTGTACAAAATAGTTAGATTATGGTAACTACAAAGTTAAAGAAAATAAAAAAAACATAAAACATTATTTATATTTCTCGGCATATCCTGCATTGTCTTCTTTTCTGAACTGAAAGGAGTTCTTCTTTTCTTGCATGTCATTTGAAACAGATATTAAACACATGAATAGTGTCACAACACATCCACATGGAGTGGTAATTTGATGATGTTTAATTAATGTTTGTATAGGTTTCAGGTTTTAGGTCTTTATTTCATTCTGTTAGTATATAAATCATACAATACAAACAAAGAAAAAAACTCAAACATGTGAATGAAAAGGAGCAGAATGAAGAAAAACATTAGAGTCTGCCTCTTTCTCATAAGATATTAATTATCTAAACACATGATACAAATAAAAAAGAGCTGCAGGTCAACAAGCATTTTTGCAGTTCATTATTTCTTATAATCAAAAACAACCAGCAAAGCAAACAAACAGAAGGTCCACGTGTTATTTCAAATTTTTTTTCACAAAACAAACATAGCAAGACGTACATTAACACATTTCCCTGTATTTACTCAACATACTCGCTTTGATTATTTTTTGACCGAGTTTCTTTGGTTTCTTTATTCAGATTGTTCCATAAACTGATTTTTTTCACTGTAATGCAGCACTCCTTCATTTTTGTTCTGAATCTTGGCTTATTAAATATTTCAAATCCTTTTGAATTAATGTTTGTTTAGATTTGTTTTTTTATGATACAGACACCACAATGGCAGCCTTTATAAAACTTGCTCTTACCATTGAACATGCTGTTTGCCACTGCACCACATGGTACAATTGGATTGTTATTGGAGTCAAATTGGTACGGAGAACAGTCGTCACTTGGAGACTGCAAGAGAGAAAATAAAACATTGTTTTAGGAAAAATAAGAGAACAAAACAAATATCCTGTTGGTATGACATAACCATCACAGCATAATCTAGGCATAAAATGGCCATTTAAGGGAGAGGGGAAAAGTAATCTGTCCGTTTTGCTGCATAAGTCCTAAACATCATTTATTAGACCTTGAAGTTATAGATAGCCAGGAAAACTAAAGGCCCCATGTAAGCATATGTTTACCAAGCCTGGCTAACAGAGAGCATGTGACTCTCTTATATGCTACCAGTTGAACCATAGTTGTAGTCCATTGTTCATAAGGTTGGGGTGTTTTCTCCTCCAGTGTCTGAAAAATATCAGTTCAGCTGTTGTGAAAGCCAAAATAATCCTCAGTTTTTCAAAGGTCTTCTTCGGAACTTAAAAAATAACTTTTTAAATATTATCCCACCAGTCTGTCAATGCAGAACCATAGTGTAGGAAAATAAGAGCTGCCAGTCCCATTACTGGCTTGACAAGATTAAATTCATTGTTAGGCCCTAACAAGGCCCTGGGTATTACTGGATTTGCCCCAGGTTGTATGCCCCATACAGCAACATGGGCATATGCCAGCACATTCAGACACAAAACAAGAGCAAAAGCTGTCAAACTACAGGAGTTTTGGTGTCTGAGGATGATAAAAACAATATGTTTAGTAAATCTGACCTTGCAATGGAGCCGATAATAGTGAGAATAAGCATTTTATCTTCTATTCACTGCTTGAATCAATTTCTTTATTCATTAGTCAGGCACAAAAATCCAAATGTGTTATGGTCTGTTTCTACTTCATTTTGTGTTTTAGAATTTGTGGTGCGTCATTAAAAAAATAGTTGACAGGCTACAGTTGGCCCCTGTACCATAGTTTGGACACCCCTGGCTTATGGCTTTGGTACATTAGATGTTTCTGCCACATTTTTTTTCGAAGACTGATAACCTCTACCCATAGAAAACAGCTCTTAGACCCACTTTTGGTTAACTCACCTTAAAGTTATCCAGGTCCCCAAACAGTTGGTCGTCATCTCTGGACACACCATACCTTCTCTGGTTCTGGAAATAGTTAGACAAGCCATAATAAAAGAAGACAGGCCCCTGTGGATCAAAACACAATCCCAGACACACATTTTAAGGGTCAGAGCCAGGTCATCAACAAATCAGCTCATTTGTTTTGAATTTAAATGTGTTTATGTGAAATTTGTTTGCGACCTCAAACAGAGTGTCTATGTTGAAGTCCAGTGTACAGGGACAGTTTGGGGTACTCTGGTCTGTGCACCTGAAGCAGGGGGAATCTTGTTCGACGCCAGTGTAGTCTAGCTGTGAAGGGTAAAGAAAACAAGGACCATTATTCATTATTGATGGCTACAACAGCGTCAGTGAGTGTTACTGACACCACATACCTACTCCAAATCAAAAAGGGAGTATCACTGACAAGAGAAAAGTCTAGAAAATAGACTTAAAAGGAGCTATTTGGCTGTTCCTGTCCAGATTGTTTTAAGGTTTTCTTAACTTGTATTGATTTGTGTTGTTTGCTTTAACTGGTTTGATTCCTTTCATTTTGTTAGTGACGTTTGATCCACATCATGACACTTGACTAATCTATAAGCTTTAGGATCATGGTCATACCTCCAACACTTGGATGCCCTGTGAAGTGACAAACAGGGCAACACCAATGCCTATGAACGCCAGACCGATGAGGACAAACCCTGGGATGACAATACCGGCAGAGAGCATGGGCTGCCATGCTGGAAGCCTCTGCTGGGTGTAGGCTGTGTTGTCAGGCCGGTTGGCTAGCTCCTTCTCTTCCTTCACCATCTTTGGTATCTGTTGAGGACACACCGTTGATCAGTTTATCAGTCTGCATCGTGTCTTTTAGACTCCATAACATGGGAGACATTAAAATTCAATTGTCTGCACTGGCTGAGTGACATGTATGGCAGACATGTTGGCAAGACATATTGGAAGAATGTGCAAAGTCACATTACTCATCACATTGGAAAGAACATTGTTTCATGAGTTTTAGACAGAACCAGTAGACCTCCCTCATCTGAATGTTTTGATGATCATTCCTTAAACTTAACTGTGTGTTGTAAGAACTAAAGATTCATGTCTGAACCAGGGCTAGATATAGTTTGGTACTTTTTAAAGCGGGGTTGCATAAAGTACAAATTTATGGTTAATACATCACAGTAATAGCACTCAGTTCAAGCATTTTGATAATTTACTCATCGCAACTTTCAAGTACATCTCAACAGAAAAAGTACAATCTAAAGAGGAATTTTCAAAGTGTAATATTTATTTGGGTAGAGTTTGTATCTCCTTGGATGCACCACACTTGGGGTTTAGAATTCTTAACTATCCTCCACCTTTTAGTTATTATTATAATTACCAACATTAAAATTTAAATAATTAACTGTTTTTAAATTTATGTTAGGCATGCACGGTTTTAAAAAGTTTAGAACAGCTACTCAGTATGCTATAAACCCATGAAGATCAAAAACAACTTATCAATGAATAAAAACATAACCATATTCCTGTTTCTAATATTGTTTCCCTGTAGCGACTTTATGCTATTATTTCACTTATATCAACATTTTGACCAATGACAATACAAAGCCTCAGTTTGCACTTTTGAAAAATGATGGGGCTCTGTCTGTCAAATGTGTACAATGGTGGACAAATCAACATCTGTTTGGTGTCACAGGCCACAACACTGTACTCCCTAGCTTCTCCATTAGTAGTAGTAGTAGTAGTAGTAGTAGTAGTAGTAGTAAAGTTTCTGAATAACCTACTCCAAGATCAGTATAAAGCACTGTAAAAAGTGGAATCTTTTTTATAGTTTTATGCTCAGAGCTCGCTGTCTGTCACATCGACAAATGGGAATTAAATATTTTCTTAACAAAATTAACATACACTAACAGAGTTGTACATTATAATCATTTCTAAATCTGTTTGAATAACAATTCCCTGAAACCACAGTTAGCATATTACTCCAGTTAACCAGACACACCACATGGACTGTTTCTCTTATCCATGGGATTTATTTCACGTCCACATGGGTAACACCTTGTGGACAATGTTTGGAAGCTGACTGAATAATTATTGTGTCATTAGGGACCAGCCAACATCTTGTAGTCACTTATTGCTTTCAGCACAAGAGCCCAATAAACTGTGCACAGCTACCTCTTTCTACCCAGGTCATTTTCTGACCATGAACATGGGTATCAGCTTGGAGCTTTGCAAGTTGGATATTCTGCATGAAAGACGATGAACCTGGCTAATCCAGCTACTTTATTAGGTTCTGCTCAGGTGGGGTCCATTTAAAAAGGGATCTATATGTAAACTCCATGACACAAATACACTCTACAGTCACAATAGCTGACCACAAAGAAGTCTGGAAATAGTGGAAATCATGGGCAGCCACTGGACAAGAACACAGAATGTCACACAAAATGTCCACATCTCTGCTGCAGGCACCAGGCAAGGGTTAAAACAATACAAGATACTACACAGGATACTTAAGTCAAATCAAAGCTTTCAAAATATGCTCATCTTGTGATAGGTGTGCATAATGAACTTCCAAACAGCAATACTGGACTGAATTGGTTTAACTTTTATATGAGATTCATCATAAACACATCAAACAGATCCAAATCTGAGTTGCTATTGGAAGTTTCTGTCAACCAAAAAAATACAATATTCTTTGTGTCAGTGTTAGCAGGAAGATCAATATTGCTAAATTGAAAACAGAACAATCCTCCAACTTAAATTGTTATGAAAAATGTAATGAAACAATGACATAAACTGTAATGTGCGAAAGTTTATGTCAGGTGTGAAATAAGCTGAAAAGTAAGAATGCCACAAATAGAAGGGTTCATGGAGTTCTTGTTCTTCTGGAACATGTTTTTTCCAACGTTGGAAATAACAGTGATCATCAACTGGCAGACTGGAGCCACATCAGATGCATTTCTCATAATAAAGATGCCATATACAACATATCAACATGTTTTAAAGACTTCCTGTCGTAATGAAAATCCCTCCCAACTCCTTCAGTATTTCTCCTCCTTCATCGAGTCCACCAACTGTTTAAGTAGAGTTTAGGTCCTGTAGCCTCACAACAAATTCTAACTTGCATCATATCATAAAATAAAAAGAATAAAAGAGAGACTTAACTGACAGGTTTATTATTTATAAAATATAAAACAACAACTACTTAATGCGACCCTGTTTGCACTGCTCAAAGCCGACAGCAGGATTCACAGTGATCAAATGTTAACACTCACTTTTAATTTAAAATAGCCTAAATTATGGAGGACACAAACACACAACATATAAGCGTTGTTAATCAAAGTTTAAGGAGTTACTTACTCTTTGCCGCCCTAAAATGAAGGAACAAAAAAGTCGCCAAAACGTCGGTATACTTCCTTGTGCTGTAGGTGCGACGCAGAAGCTCACCTCCACCTGGGCATCCCCACCTCCCCGGCCTCTCCCAGCCTTTTCACCTCACAGGCTGACGTCACTGTGATTGCACTTAGTTGTTTATCAGAGAAAGGGAAAAACATATATACCTAGTTAATATACATACAAAGGTCCGCCATTTCTGTTATGAAAAAGGTGTTTGACGGGAAAAGTCGAACAGAAAACATCAAAAACCGTTCAAAATATACATTTAAGCGGAATCTTTTGTCCCCACCTCTTTTTTGATTGACACTTACATTTGCCTATCGTGTAATCGCTAGGTGTTGGGTAAGACATCCTATCCACCAATCACTGAGCAGTTCATTGAAAGCAGACTCGCAACTACGCTGCTGTCTTTGTGTTGACATCTTCGGAGGTTCGAGAGGTAATATTAGAATTATTGATATTTAATACCTTTCGACGAACACTTAAACAGTGCATCCTGTAGACAGTAAGGTTTCTTTAACTCTCACTGATAGCTGATCGATTCATAACTGTTAGCGCATGGAGCTCGCGCTTTCTTTTCCACTCGCACCTGCTCCACTGCTACTGTCTCATTGTTAGCTTTGCTAGCTAACACTGGTTCATTATTTTTGATACGATTTTAGTGCGATGCATACCAATGGTTTTACAAGCCAGAGTTAAATGGTATATTGTTTTACATGTTATTTGAGGGCTTGGAGGTTTATTCGGATGTGCTTCCGGAACAAAATTCTGAGTACAGAGCGCGTGTTAATGTAAGCTAACGGATACAGCAGTGCCATTTGGCCGTTAGCTTCAGGCTAACGTTTGTCCATCTGGTCAGTGTGGCAGCACAAAGCTTAAAGGCACAAAGGCTGCCAGACAATTAATTATAAATCAGCATCAAGGGTTTCATTAGTGCGTGTTAGGTCCTGGCATTACGTTGAGTTTTACATGTACATTGATCATCCATAAACGAGACCGCGGAGGTAATTTATCATACTGAAAGAGATGATTCGTAATATCTGTCTGCAACTCGCCTTCAGTGAGTGAAATGTTGAATGAACTGAAGAAAACAAAATCAAGAAAGGGATGTTTACAGTCAGAGAAATGGCAGTATGACTACAACGCACTGTATTTTACCTTTTCTGCTGGAAATAATCATTATCGTTAGAGTATTTTAATAATTAATGAGATCTCAGCCAAAATATCCATAACACCAAATTTGGAGAAATGTCTGATGCTACAAGTTTTACTGTATTGCAGACAAACTCTTGCATTCCTTTTAAAACCCCATCTAATTTAGCCGCATACGAAAACTGTTACTGCTGTAACTGTCGAGGGATTGTGGGTATTGCTAACATTTTCTGCAGTTCAGTTCGTGCTGCCTGCCTCTTTGGAAAATAGTGATCCTTATTCCAGTTTACTAGGGATGCACAATATAAAAGAAACAGTACCAATTTTGGCAGATATTTGCCCAGAGGTGATAAAAGCTGTTTCCAGATACCGAAAATGTTGCATATTTAAAGCTGATAATTTAGCAGTATAAATTGTCATTAAATGTCCAATGCATTGGATATGATATTGGCAAAATGCATAGATTTCGATAAGGGTTTTCCTCATGACTAAAGTGTACTTAAACTAAAATTGTTTTTTTTAGATTAACAAAATGCATTTTTGTTGCTTTATATCTGTTATGAACACTACAGTTCACAGGGATAAAGTGTTGGAGTATCAGCAAAACCCCCCACATTACTACTGTTTCATTATTATTACTTACATCAGGTTATAAAAAAATTGGCATTTCAACATTTTGAAGCACAGTGCACTTTAGAGTCCAGAATATTGCAATGTTTTTGCTCGGTTTAGCCCAGTAGTTGGAAACTGGTGGCCTGGGGGCATGCAAGCATTTGTCTCCTCACTCTGTGTCACAGTCAGATTGAATAAGCAAATGTATATATGAAGAAAAATATGATAGAACTGAATTTTCTTCCTAAATTTCTTATTAAGCTCATTAGATTGTTACATGATAAATGTATTTCTGTTTGGAAATGCATATCTTGGTGTTATAAATACATTGGCATGTAAATACCTGTTTGAGAACTTCTGGTCCAGATCTTTTCACAAATCCCTTATTTAATAGTCTTATATGGAATAATTCATAGTGTCACATTTTCTCAATAATGATGTATTGAACTAGTGTCAGAAGTGTCTTTGATAACCTTAGTTCCTGCAGTAATTTTAATATAGTATAGCAAGAATCTGTAAATACATCAGTATGTTCATACCAAATATAACTCAAATAAAGTTATTGCACCAGCTCAAGCTATTAGACATCAAGCTGGTGAATAAGCCCTATGGTTCTCTGTGTAATGTTGGTTATGACATGATAGGAACAGAAGATGTCCATTTGCCCTTTTAAGGATGTGTCAGTTTGTCAGCATTTTTTAATCATTCAGATAGAGATAAATGAATAAAATATATATCGTAAAATATCTGAAACACCTTTCAGTGCTATTGTTATCAAACAATTAAAATGTTTTGTACTATTTGTTCATAAGTGTGGTATGCATGTATAGTCTGATATTGTGAGAACTATTCATTTATTTTTTATGTAGCGAAATCAGTAGCAGATATTTTTTGTATTGCCATTAGTAAATTAATATTGTGAGGATATTTCTAGTTCACATGCTTAGTCCTGTCCAACCTTTTCAGAGCTTTCTGAGCAGGAATTCTTTTTATATCCTTACCTACCATCCTTTTAGCAGATAAAGTCATGTTGTCTTGTGTTGTCAGCTGTAACGTGTACATGTGGCGCAGATCATACATTAAAATGTTTTTATGTAATCACAATTATTTCATTTTAAAAGTCCAATTTTCACTCGATTAGAGATGCTCATAACTATATTTCTGGTTCTTTCTTCATTTCTTAGTGTTTGAATGGATATAACCAGGTGCACGGAGAAATGGGTAAAACAAGACAAGGTTACTGTAAACATGGAGCCCTCATTTCATAAATCACGACATTCATGCACAGTTAATAGCCAACTTAAATCATCCAGTTACACAAATGTAATGATTGTGGCAAAACATATCCTCGAGTTGTAAAATACATCATCAGTTGAATGTAGAGGATGGATTTATTGCCATTAAGGAAATGTATTTTCTAAGGCTGCCTATCAATCAAACTAGATACATATTTTAATCACCCATCACAAGTCTAGGATGTCTTCTACTCGACATAAATAGCAGACACAACTGCTTTTCAAATGAATTGTGGCTTTAGGAACAAGACTGGGAAAAGCTTTAATAACTGAGCTAAAACTTACTTTATTTGTCTTGTTATTCACTTTGTTTTCATATTATTTATCATTTGTATTTAAATTTTCTATTTTTTCAAGTCTCATGTGTCATAAGATGTACCAAAGATTCTCTGTTTTTCTGATATTTTTCTTTTTTGTTATGCGGCAGTACATCTGTGAGGGGCGAGGTGTCATTTTTGTCCTACACCAGGCAGCTCTAGACTGAGCCAATTTTATAAAAAGGAATAGTTTAAGAAGTCCTCACAAGAAACCCTATTGTCTTGCATGCCTGAAAAACTATCTTTAACATTGAACTATCAACGGTTGAAAATAGATAATTTTCTGTTATGCAAATGTAGAACACCTTAAGCACTCTTAAGAAACACACAGTCATTCCTGTTTTTATTTAGTTTTTTGCTTTTAATTGGCACAACTCACATTTCATCAACCATCCTTCTGTAGGGAAGATTTTCAAACCTATTTGTTGCTTTTGTATTTCAGTTTTCTAGTTTGAACCATTTCACTCAGCAGAGGATTGTTGTACGTGCTGTTGTATATCTATTTATGTGTGTTTGCTTTTTGTCCAGGAGAGGCCTCCAACATCCTCCATCATGCTGTCTAGCAAGAAGTCCGATGCTGGCTCCTCATCCTCCTCCTCCTCATCTTCCGTTGGAGCAGCAGGAGGCGAGAGAGCCCAGACGGCTGATGCCCAGTCTAGTACTTCAGTGTCAGCTGCAGGCCAAATGGATGTAAAGAAAAAGGAGAGGTCATCCCCTAGTGGGGAACCAGGTGGAGCCCCCGTACCACACCCAGGGGCGCAGACAATTGCAGAACAAGAGGCTGAAGTTCGAAGAACAAGTCGTCGCAAGCGAGCAAAAGTAAACATTTTAGGGTTCTGCATCCTCCCTCAAGTCTGAGGGAGGACAGGGTGACTTAGCAGAAATCAAAACAAAGCTTAGTTTTAGCGGGCGGTGATGAGTATTTTCATTCTGCTGATCAATACATGTGTTTTCACTTGAACTAATATGTCTTTGTCTTTGCAGTGAGATTTTGCAAGATACCTAACCACCGAAAAAGCCAGTACTATCCTGGGAGCACATTCACAAACCTTTGTAGGTAATGCTGGTTTTAATGATGCTTTTATTGTGCCTACTGTTGCAGGTGGAGTACCGCGAGATGGACGAAAGCCTTGCTAATCTATCGGAGGACGAATACTACTCTGAGGAGGAGAGGAACGCCAAGGCAGAGAAAGAGAGGAAGCAGGTGATCCCTCCTCCAGCTCCACCAGTGGAGGAGGAGAATGACAGTGAGCCCGAGGAACCTTCTGGTAAATCTGAACTTCAATGATCCAAACTAGAAAAGGCTACAAACTTGTTGTTAAGGAAAATGACTTGAAAAGTGTGATCTTAAGCTCAAGTGGAGTCTTAATTGATAGAATGATGCAGATATTCTGTTTTTACTATCACCACTCCTCCACAGCCTATTCATTGGCTCTGCTTGATTTGTTTTCAGTGTATCCTCAAATGACTGTTGAAGCTACTCAAATTAAAGTGATTAAATTTGCTAACTTAGGTGTGGAAGGAGCTGCGTTTCAGAGCCGTCTTCCTCATGATCGTATGACATCTCAAGAGGCTGCCTGCTTTCCTGACATCATCAGCGGACCCCAGCAGACCCAGAAGGTTTTCCTCTACATACGCAATCGCACAGTAAGTGCCTCTTAAAACTCTCCTTTGTATATAAAAAATTAATAGCATATTGTGTATTTTCCCTTAATGCCTATATATTAATTAGTATTAACCTTTCTCAGCTCCAACTGTGGCTGGACAACCCGAAGATCCAACTGACTTTTGAAGCCACAGCACAGCAGCTTGAAGCTCCATACAACAGTGAGAATTTTCTCCCTTTATTTTGTTTGTGCTCTGAACTATTCGTCCTTCCCCAGTCATAGTCACACAGAAGAGGAGGGATTTTCTTAGCCTTTGTTCTTTTGCAGGTGATGCAGTGTTGGTC
This sequence comes from Scarus forsteni, assembly GCA_036419115.1. Taxonomy (NCBI): domain Eukaryota; kingdom Metazoa; phylum Chordata; class Actinopteri; order Labriformes; family Labridae; genus Scarus; species Scarus forsteni. Next base: position 21,763,926 of record JAZDUH010000451.1, on the reverse strand, counting down.
CACAGGATACACAGCTACTTAGAAAGACACGGTCTCATTAACTTTGGGATCTACAAGAGGGTCAAGCCTTTACCCAGTGAGTTTACTCATTTGTATCCAAAACATTCAAAGCCACTAACTTGACAATTACTCCAGTTTAGTGTGTTATTGATTGATGTTTATATGTTATCCTGTGAGTAAACCCCTTGTTTTTGTTGCAGCTAAAAAGACGGGAAAGGTTATAGTCATCGGTGGAGGGGTGTCTGGTCTTGCGGCTGCCCGGCAGCTGCAGAGCTTTGGCATGGATGTTACAGTATTAGAGGCCAGGGTAGGTCGACAAAAGCTTTTCTATTAATCTGTAGTTTTTGAAGAGCTTCATGTTTGCGTGTTTTGAATTCGTTGGTATGTTCACATTTCACATTTTTAGATCTGTATTCAAAAGACATAATTTGGTGTTTGTGAATCACTGTCTAGCATTTTCGTATTACAGTACAGAGATGAGTGCCCTTTATTTGGCTGAGTGAGATGCACTCATAATCATATCTCATTGATTTTTAAGCTAAATACAAAAAAAAGTTTTTAAAAAATGAAATAACAAATGGTCTCTACAACATTTATAAACTTTTATTTAATTCATAGTAACAAATGATTGATGATTCAAACCGTGGCAATAAAGATATTAACTGTGGACAACCAATTTTGCTTTATAATTTTAATAAAGAATTGCATATTGGCTTTTTCTTAATTATGTAATTGTACAAAATATTTTTGGTAATACAGATTTTAGAAATATAACTAATTTGTCAGTTTACTTTAGTCATTAATATCCTGTTTTTAAAATGATTAAATGGTTGATTATATAAATATTAGAGAAACCTTCTGATCTTTAGTCACACTTAAATCGATAGAGAGTGAGCTCTGTCAAAATCACAAATAATTTAATGTATTTGTTGCATGAAGCAGATCTTGAGCTTTAACAGCACATCAGTAACTCAAAGCTAAGTAGAGAATTCTGTCAAACAGTGTAGTCCATTGCAGTGTATGTTTACCACCTGATAAACTTTGTGCACAAGCCTGATCGTTGACTTCCTGGTTTCCTGTTTATGTCAGGATCCGTTTACTTTTACTATAGTATAGCAAGTTATTCAAGGTGCCAGCAGGATTTACAGAAACCAAACAACCATGTGTACTGCTGAGTTGATGCATGCTCCCCTGGTCCAAGAGTAAATGTGGAGGGGTTTCAAACTAAACATTACAAGTTATCTCCTTAAATATGAGGGTAAATACCACATAGTTAGCTAGCTGTAGTTAGCAAGATGCTAACTTGACAGCCTGTGTTTTCCTACATTGTTAGCTTTTCATTCATTTTATAAAGCACAAATTCCCTTTTGATGCACTAACTCTCTGCCCCCCCCACTGTTTGTAACAAAAGTCAGGGTACAGGTGAAGGGATTTTCTGGGCATTGTTTTGGTTTCAGTAAATCTTGCAGACACCTCGAGAAACTTGCCAACCGAAAGTAAATGTACACAGATCCAGACATGAACAGGAAACTTGTGCAATGCCTATTGTGGTGCTATCATCAGCTGGTCCCGCAGTTAAACACAGTCCAGCGTTGGAGTGTGCACAGATCATGAGAGAAAAACTCAAAGTCCAGAATAACTGAGAGAAACTGACAAAACATGGCATACCTCATGGCATACTCATGGCATTAATTTGCAAAAGCCCCACAGGGTTTATGGATTTGATTCCTCTTAGATTGCCCAAAGTTTGAATCTCTGCACCTTTTCTGCTTTGAGTTACAAAGCGACCTTTTGCGAGCAGTTGCAAGTTTCAAATCAGCTTGTTGTGAATGTCTGGTCTGATCTGTTCTTAAAGAATCTTAAACATCAGAGTTAACTTTGTGCATCAACCTTGATCTACAGGACCGTGTTGGAGGCAGAGTGGCCACATTCAGGAAGGGCAACTACGTCGCTGATTTGGGTGCCATGGTGGTGACAGGACTTGGTATGACAACAGTGAAACTCTCATTCTGGTGTTGTATAAGGATTTAGTGTCTAATGATGTGCTTCTATGATGCACGTTGCTCTGATTTTAGCACAGTTTGGATGGAGAGACTGCTTTTTATTCTCACTAACATGTGGTTTTAGGCCAACAAATGAAATCTTTCCTCTGAGAAGATGACTTCTAAGCCTGCTGTTACTTCTTTCTACCAGTAGATGGTGACAGTGTCCATGTGTATTTAGGCATCTTTGTGTATGTTTTGATTTAGGTGGAAATCCCATGGCCGTGGTCAGCAAGCAGGTCAACATGGAGCTTGCAAAGATTAAACAGAAGTGTCCACTTTATGAAGCCAATGGCCAAGCTGTGAGTATAACACATCATTTTTTTTTATCAGAGTAGCATATCCTCTGTACTCCTGTCAAAGCCAATTATCTTCTGAGTATTTAAACAAGCAGAACCATCAGATTTCTAAATGTTGTAATACAAGTGTTCTGGTTTCTGTTGTTTGAAAAGAAAATGTCCTGCTTCTCTTTTAAGGTATGGCCAAAACAGCCAATAAGTGTGATAGATTGTTATAGACTGCAGAGAGCTATCTATCTTCAGTGTCACAAAGCTGACATTTTTAAACATAAATTAGGTTAAAGTCCCATAAAAAACATCCAACCCCAAGAAAAAAACATCAGTTACAGCAGTGTGGCTGCAGCTGCATTAGGTATGCAAATCCAAATCAAATTTAAGAAAACCAGAACCTGATGTTGTTTACTTCCTTAAATAGATGATGTTTATAGATGCAACTGTTTTGTTTTTTGGCGCAGAGGTGCTCTGTGTTGAGTTTACGGTCTTCCTTAAACTTGTTGTCCTGCGGCAGTAATCCTGCTCTCCATGAGCCACAAACACACCATGAACGGCGGATTCATTTCACTGCTTACCCTCGCGTGTCATCAACAACAGCTTCAGTTCCTCTCGGAGCACACCGAAACACAAAACAGATATAAACTGTTATGTGATTTAAACATGAAATAAACAGTGTTTTCCCCTCTCATTTTTGGTCTGTCCATCAAAAGGCAGCCACAGTAGGAGGATGTTTAGGTTCATTTTAGGGGCACTTCCACTGCTGGACAGAACAGCCGCAGGGCTCTTGAAGCATCCACATCATGTGTGAATAGTTTCCTCTCCTGCAGGAAAAGGCACTAAGATGCAACATGTTTGACTTTGTGTAGAGCTGTTCAGTGTTAAAGTTTATTTCATATGTTCTCTCTGTTTCTCCCCAAACCTTTCTTTCTCCTCAACGGCTTCCATCTTCATCTTTTCGTCACGACCAAAGGGTGAACGATGCACAAGTGTATGTATCATTTAAGCCTCTATCTGCCTGTCAGTCTTGCATGTTGCCATTCTGTTTATTTTTCCTTACAGACATAAATGTAACTTACTCCCTTCTTGCCCCGTGTGTGTCCAGGTGCCAAAAGAAAAAGATGAAATGGTGGAGCAAGAGTTCAACAGACTACTGGAGGCCACCTCGTACCTCAGCCACCAGCTGGACTTCAACTTCCTCAACAATAAGCCAGTTTCCCTGGGACAGGCCTTGGAGGTGGTCATACAGTGAGTATACAGGAGGCAGAAACATACAGTATGTGTAGTAAGTATAAGACAAGTATAATACCTGTAATTCTCTTCTTGTGTTGCAGGCTGCAGGAAAAGCATGTAAAAGATGAACAGATAGAACACTGGAAAAAGATCGTAAAGACTCAGGAAGAGTTAAGAGATCTTCTCAACAAGGTGAGCTTATTATCAGTAGTGTGCAACACAGATTCACAAAATATCTCATAAAATCTGGACTTAGCTAAAACATATTAAACTCATTTCTACCTTGCAAAACAGCAGATTGGTGATAATTAACCTCAGCATGTAAGTGGAAAAAATCGCTAACCAAAAATAGTGCTAAAACCAGATGCCACACCTACATTAAGATCTAATCAGGTATTTGTCAGACTGAAAGGGTAGTAACACTAACAGAAGAGCAACATGTTAACAAAAAAGTGGTTCTCAGTAGGGCTGAACGATTTGAGAAAATAATCTAACTGCGATTTTTTTTCCCCCAATATTGCGATTTACTCTGCAATTGTTTAAATGTTCCTCATCTTATGTATTCTTAAACAAACATAAGCAGTAGATCTTTTTATAGTGAAACCAATATGACATTAAATTAATCTAAGGATAAAAGATTTGAGTAAAAGTGGAAAAGTGGAGAACAGAAGCAAAATAGGTATGAAATTGTTAAAACTGGGTAAAAATGGTATGAAAGCGGAAAAAGGTTAATAAATAGGTGCAAAATAGGTATGAAATTGTAAAATAAATGGGGAAAAAATGTCAAAAAAATCCAAAAGTGGCTTAGGAAAACTGATTATGGCAGCAAAATTGGGAATTAAATTTGAAATCAAATTTCAAAAACTATGTAAAAATTCCAAAAATGGTTCTGATGGTGGCCTAAAAAAGATGAATGGGGGCAAAATAGGCATAAAGTTGCAAAAACGGGGTTAAAAAAAGGTAAAATGATCCTAAAGTGGGAAAAAATTGTATGAATAGAGTTTAAAAAAAAATAGGCATGAAATTTCAAAAAAATACATCACAATGCCAAAATGTTCAAAACAGTGTGGGCTAAAAATATTGAACCTTCTGCGATTTGAAAATTGCAACAATCCATATTGCGATTTCATCTAATTTGTCATTAATTGTTCAGCCCTAGCTCTCAGACAGTGAGAAGAGGGAGGCCTTCAGAAGTTACTCAGAAGATGAATGACTATTAGAACCAGCCTCGATGATAAAGATATTCATTTATGTGCTCAGCCGTAGTATGTAGTCGGTTAGCTGAAGACTGACATTGGTTCAAATGTGTACAGAGGATCAGTATTAGTTTTTACGCGTGCAATAAGGGAAACATACGCAGAAAGTTCTCTGACCTCATCGTCCACACTTGTTTCCCACAGCAGGAAGTTAGTAAATGGAGGGGTGGGGATACTGTGGGGGAAGCAGATTATTTTTAATGGTAAAGTCTGGGTGAAAATTCCTACTTTTTGCAATCACAAGAAGTGTTACGTGCACGATGAAGCTGAATTCAGACTGATAATCAAATTAGTTTTCCTAGGGTTGTGAGAACAGAAAAGGGGATTGGAATCGAAAACCAATTCCAGTTCAGAATCGTTAACAGCTCAATTAAAGAATCCATATCATAAGTCTTTTGCTAATCAATTCCCTTATTAATTAAGCGTCAGAATTGTGGCTTAATTTTTTGCAAAAGGTGCCAACTGCACAGCCTTATGTGAGTGGAAACACCAACAGCTTGCAGAAGCAGTTATCCATGCTGTGACGTTTGACATTGTTGCTACTGAGAATCTACAGGGCAACATTTACCCACAAGGAAACTCTGCAGGAGTCAATAAAGGAATCGTTAAAGATTTGGATCGATTAGCAGGATTGTTAGTATTGATTGGTATCAATTAAATCTTATCAATGCCCATCCCCAGACGTGCTTGTAATTTGCCTGCTTTTCTGACCCTGACTCTGATCTTCTCTTCTGTGTCTGATATGTAGATGGTGAGCACTAAGGAGCGAGTGAAGGAGCTCCACCAGCAGTACAAAGAGGCCAGCGAAGTCAAACCACCTCGAGACATCACAGCTGAGTTCCTGGTGAAGAGCAAACACCGGGACCTCACGGCACTCTGCAAAGTGAGTTCCAACTTTTCCTTTTGAACAAAAATGCACAAAAACAAAAATAAGAAAACAATGGTGCATCAACATTTCCTCACTCTGCATGCTGACATTTACAAGATGTGGGCGGTTATCGAGACTGGTTGTTGTCCAGGACAGATTCCTTTGTGACACTTTCATGAGTTCCTCTGGACTCTTGCAAAAGTCAGTTTGCAGGATAAAACATAATTTATTCAGACTGGTTCTGTTTGAATGATAGATAATCCCAGCTGTGGTGTCATTTGTTTGTTTTCAGTTGCTGTCCTTTTTTCTCTGGTGCAATTTAAGAGCATGACATATATGTCAGAAGGATGTGTCTGTGACAATTCAAGGGTGGAAAGGTCTTTTTGGTCATGAGTATCTACATGAAATAAATTTAAAACAAAACGTGAAGTAAAAATAGTAGTTTCTGGACTGCTGGGCCAGGTTTGATGCGTCACAGAATTTAATACTACCAATCTAAGTAAACCAGACAGGCTATGTTTAAGTGGTTTAATGCCTCAGTGGGATGTATTATTAGAGTGAGTGCCGCTGTTTTATTTTCGGTGCAGATAAATCACTTCCACTGCTGCGACGTGTGTGTTTTAGATGGAGGCTTAAGTTGCTTTAAACACAGCTGGTGTCTGAACTGGATTTGTCTGCTACCCATCCGCTTACTCGCAAACCACTTCAAGGTCTTGAATCACGCTCTGATTGTCTTTATGTCTGCAGATGTTCACACACTTTAAGTGAAGCAGATGAGCATTTAAAAGGCATGTGTCTGTGTGCACAACTGCGTAATAAAACCGGATTTTAAGGCTTGTAAAAGGATGCTTAAGTCAGGACATTTTGGCTGGGATGCTTTCCAGCACTTTCCATTTTTCAGTCTTTTCCCATGCCGAATGGGTTGCTTGGAGGCATCATTAGGATGTAAAATATTTCAGGAGTTGACTCAGTGCTGCGCCGAGCCTGGAGGCTGTACGTAGTAGGTGGTACGAACCAGACTGTGTTGGTTCTATTGTGGTGAACTGATGAGCAGGTTGAGTCAGCCTGTTCTGTCAAGACTGCTTGTCCTTTCCACATGATTAGAACCCCTCTGGGTGTGGATCTTGAACACACATACAAGCTGCATGCATGAGCCAGGTGCTCACATTGAAACCATTACAGAAGGCAAAAACATCTCCAGCTCAGTTGACATGAGAAACAGTTCCAGGAGATCCTTAAAACGTCTAAAAGATACTAAACCTCTATTGTGAAATTAAAAGACATAGGTGTGTTACGAATCATAGTTTTATTTGATGATCGTACATTTTAACAGCAATTTAACTGAACTGCATGAATCATCAAATCCTGTTTTTATCTGAACATTATGAACAAAGGAGAAAAGGACAGAAGGAGGAATGTCAGTTAAAAGGAAAAGTGCATCAAAATATTAAATAACTAAATTTAATCTTGCATAGTGCAACAGCTTAGAAACTTCTGACAAATGTCATTTTAAACCTTGAGGCCCCATCCACACGAAGACAAAACGATTGTCATAAAGACAAAGGCGTCTCAGAAAATGTGTGCGTCTATATGAATGCACTCTATAAGCATGAAAACACTGTAAAACACATGCCAGACCTCTAGGGGCGCTGTAACGACATGACGGAAGCAAGTGGAAACAAACGAGAAAACAGTGGGCATGCGCACTTGAGGCAAAAGTTGTAAACAGAGATTGTGATAAAATGATCATAAAGTGCTGTAATGTGTCCTTGATAATTCTTTGTTCAACTCAGTGGTGATTGAGAAGGAGATTTTGCTGCAACAGGGATAGTAGGGTCACTAGCTTCATCAGCAGATAAACTTACGCTGCCATTGCTGTTGCCGTTGCCGTGTGTGGCGCATGTGTGTCAATGAAGATATGAAACTATGACGTAAGCATATCTGAAAACTTGCGGAGAGCCAGTAATCACGGAGGTGCGTATATAGCATTTCAAAATCTTTCCACTCTGGAACCTGGTTTCAAAAATGACCGTTTACAGTCCCCCAAAACGCCGTCTTCGTATGGATGATTAAAGGATTCTGCAAAAAACGTATGTGTTTCGACCTCGGTTTGTCTTCGTGTGGATGGGACCTAAGTCTCACATAAAAGTTGTAAATAATGGCACAAAAAAATAAATACAATTATCTCTTTGTTTTTGTTGTGACAGTATCTTAAGTTTTAGATTTTACTTTGTTCTGTCGGATGTGCAGCAACCCTGCTTCAGTTGTATCTACAGATTTCTAAAGCCTTGTTCACAGAGCTGTTTCAGCTCATACTGTTTACATCCCTGTGACATTTGCCTTCTTTGACAACACCCCTTTGGAGGCATAAGTGGACGGTGTTGACCACCTTCTGTTGCATCTCTTGAGACAGTTGTAAGAGATGTAATATAGGCGGGACCAATGGAATAGCACAGTGCTGTGTGTTAATCTGCATGTGAAAAGTGTGCTTGGCAGTCACTCTGGTGCATGCTGTGGACCATATCACACCACATTCACGACAATACCATGTCCATGTGGAATCATTCTAAACATCTTGAGGTCCAATGACAGCAGGGCGTAAAGACTTAAAACCCTGGATGTGAACATTATAAAAGCAGTTCATAAGTTCTAAAGGTCTTTGAAGACATGATTACCAAGCTTGCAATCATGGGAAACACAATAAACAGACAACGCAAGATGTTGTGAAAGTCTTGTGCTATCCTAGAAAAAAATACAACATTCTCCCAAAGTAGTCTGAGTTTAGTTTAGCAATCATTAATTATGAGCAGCAGCAGCTTTAAACCTGAAAAATTGTTACCATCTTATCCTGAGTCTGTTGTATCAGACAAGCTGTGAGTGAATATTTGTTTTTTTTTTTGTCCTGCTTTTATTTTTAGCTTGGCGGCAACAGAATAACTTTTGTTGCCTCTTAATTCTTTTCATATGGCCGAATTTTTTTTATTTCTAAGGGAAAATGAGGGATTGAAAGCAGGTTACATGTTCTTGATTATTGTGTTCTTGAATTAATTGGGTAAACTGCAATGCATCTGCTGAGTATTGTCATTGTTATGTGATCAGGTCATGTACTGTAAAAAGAATACGAGAAATCATGGTTATAGCTGCAGACTGCACACCACTTTAATTTTGTCTTTCTAAGAATGTAATATACTGTTGTATGGAAGGATTCAATTTTGTTAGTCTAGCCAAACAGTCCTGGAAATGGTCTTCAGAAAGAAGGGAAGCCCAGACTTTATAGCTCATCTGAAGAGTTTTTAGGTGGTCTGAAGCTGACCAAATGAGATATTTCTGCCTCGAAATGAATTACATCTGGAACTGCAGCTGTTATCAAGTTTGATAATTCAATTTCAAGTTATTCAAGTGCGGTGTAGGTGGTGCAGTCTGGCAGTGATAGTAATCCAAAGGTTGTTGGCTAGCATATCGATGTGTCCTTGGCCTAGACACTTCACCCCGGGTCGCTCCCACTGCTGCGTCAGTGGTGTGTAAATGGGCATGAAAGGGCATGACTGTGTTTGTTGACACTGATGGACGACTGGTTTAGATACTCCAACCACCAGTGAGTGGGTGGGAATGAGTAGATGTGACCTGTGGTGTAAATCAAAGAGACTAGGAAAGCCCTTTATAGGCTCATGTCCATTTACTGTAGTGATTTCCTAAATTTTAAATGCCTTTAACTAAGGCAGTGTTTTAGGTGTTTGTGTAAGTACTCACTTCTATTCCTCAGAAACAGTTTTTCATACCCTGTGCGTAGTGATTGACAGAGATCTTTTATTATTAACTCTACCTCCAGGGTTTCTAAACGAAATGAACCTTAAAGTCCGGCACCATAGCCTCTCATACTGTATTTAAGTTATATGACCAATAAAACCAAAAAAAAGGAAGAAAAACTACTTGAAACATGAACAAATTTCCCTTCAGTGGTGTGAAAAAAAGGTAAAACTCTCCCTCCTGTCTCTGTGTAGGAGTACGATGAGCTGGTGGAGATGCAGGTCAAGCTGGAAGAGAAGCTTCAGGAGCTCGAGGCAAATCCACCAAGGTGAGAAATACTTGTGAAAGTAGGACACTAAATAAATCCAAGCATCTCTCAAACCAAGACAGAAACGTCCATGGAAGCGGAAGATGATAGTGTTACGATTAAATGTATTATCAGAACAGTTTAATATGACCAAGACTAAAACAATGAGAAGAGACAGGTCTCTACCTGTTCAATGGGATTTTAAAGAGCCTTATTCAGGTTTTATGATTGACTTTTTGCAGCATTAAAAAATTTAAGTATGGCAGTGATAGAGAAATGCACCTTAAAGGAAAAGTTCGGTTCCTGCAGCTTTTACATTGTTAACGGAATGAAGCAGAACAATATACTCACCCAGAAGGCTTTCCTGATGCAAACAGTGCTTCGGGAGATATTTAGATCCAAAATCGAGCAGCAGACATCGATATAATGGTAGCACATAGGGCATGGATCGCCGCTCCTAAAAACTGCAATAATCGTCCAAAAACTCATGTGTTTCACCAACATTCCATCATGATCCGTTCCGAAGGTCCGCCATTGCAGTCTGTGTCACTCCACACAGCGCTGTGTGGCTGTAATGGCCTCGGAACTAAAGAGTTTGTTTACGTGCCCTTCGCGCATGCGCAGTACTCTCTGGAACGCTTCCCCCTTTCAATGAGCTTCTCATCTGTATACTGTGGCTCGAAACTGTAAGGACACCCATCATATTCAAAGTTCTCCTCCACAACATCTTCATCCGATAGATATTCGTCCATTTTGCACAAAACTGAAAGAAGAAAGTCGATTTGTAGGCCGCCGGTCTTCCCCTGGAACAATGAGTCAGACTGTTCATCTTGTAGAAAGTACGTAAACAAACTCCTCAGTTCCGAGGTCATTACAGCCACACAGCGCTGTGTGGAGTGACACAGACTGCAATGGCGGACCTTTGGAACGGATCATGATAGAATATTGGTGGAAAACATGAGTTTTTGGACGATTATTGCAGTTTTTAGGAGCGGCGATCCATGCCCTATGTGCTACCATTATATCGATGTCTGCTGCTCGATTTTGGATCTAAATATCTCCCGAAGCACAGTTTGGATCAGGAAAGCCTTCTGGGTGAGTATATTGTTCTGCTTCATTCTATAAACAATGTAAAAGCTGCAGGAACCGAACTTTTCCTTTAAGTTTTATTACCCATTTATTGTAAAAGGGCTTGTTTTAGCCTTCAGCTCTTATAGACCATGTTTTTGTTCTGGTCTATTTTTTCTTTACTTTTCTGGCACCGTTGTGTGAATATACATCTCTTTCTTAGAACCACTTTGACTTGCCTTTTCAGTGTGTGCATGAGTAAACCTGCCCCTCTAATGCTTAAATAGTTGTCGGTGTATATCAACACGTCTCTGTCCCTCTCTTCTTTCCCACAGTGATGTTTACCTGTCATCCAGGGATCGGCAGATCCTCGACTGGCACTTTGCCAACTTAGAGTTTGCCAACGCCACGCCTCTCTCCACCCTTTCACTCAAGCATTGGGATCAGGTATATACATGTACCCGTTTAATTGTAAAGACCTGACTCTACTGTTGAAGCCAAATTCCCTGAGGCTTACATGGTTATACCTAGAAAAGTTCTTTGTGCCCTGGTCTGATATGTAATTAATGTCTTCTCTGCAGGATGATGACTTTGAGTTCACAGGAAGCCACCTGACTGTAAGAAACGGTTATTCTTGTGTGCCTGTGGCACTTGCTGAAGGCTTGGACATCAAACTGAACACAGCAGTGCGGCAGGTTCGATACACGGCCTCAGGTGGGTGTGCATCGCTATGATGTCAGAAGTTCCTCTATTGATTTCTATGCTGCTGTTTTTATGGATGGATGCACGATAAATCAGTCATTCATGTGTCTAATCTTCAGGCTGCGAGGTGATAGCAGTCAACACTCGCTCCACGACACAGACCTTCATCTACAAATGTGATGCTGTGCTGTGCACCCTGCCTCTTGGTGTCTTGAAGCAACAGCCCCCCGCTGTGCAGTTTGTTCCCCCGCTGCCAGAGTGGAAGACGTCTGCCATACAGAGGATGGGCTTTGGCAACCTCAACAAGGTTCTTTTTTTTCCTACATAAACACATCCTTTCTTCTGTTCTGTTGTGTTTAACCAGTTCTACAAACTCCAAGGGCTGTATTTACAAAAACTTGCTGCGAGTGATCATATTCTTAGAAAGCTCTTGGAATCATGATGGCTTCTTAGAATTTCCCTCAGAAGTTAAGACTAGATCTTTGAAAAGTTATTTACGAACCCTTGAGGTAGCTCCAAAAACGGAACGAGCTCCTCGAAGAGTTCGAATCAGACTTGGAGCCAGATCTTGAATCATGTACTGAGCTCCCGGCAGGACTGAGGATTCCATTTTTATGGAGACCTTTTACTGCAGTGTCCTTTGGCAGGGAATTTGACCTTGAAAACAGGATTCAGGGCCAGTTTTATTCCCTGAAGATTTGTATATAAAATGTTCCATGTCAGCAGATTTCCCCTCTCCGCCTCAGAAAAAGCCTGGACAGAAGTGCGGCATGAGCGGTGTTTTAGCTGATTACATGAGGAGGAAAGCAGTCCCTGTCTGTTAGCATGTGAATGATAGATGCTCATTGCCAGTGTGTGTGTTTATAGTCCGATCAGGGTGCTCGTCCCGCCTCACGCCTGACCGAGCAGCCCCAAAGGCTTCTCTTTATGTTTCTGAGCATCATCTGCATCACAGTAGTTTATCTTGTATTTCTGCTGCAGCACAGTGACATGTACTGCATCATTATGCAATCTGAGCTGCTACTGATGTTGAGCAGCCAGCAGAGGGCGCTCTACCCCTCACACAGCCTGAGCTTTGAAGTGAAGGCTGTAAATGTGCTGAAGCTGGACTTCACAGAGAGTGGAGGTTTTGATTGAAATAAGCTCTTTGATTGTTTTTGACTGTGCCTTTGTGTTTGTGTGCTCCTGCCTTTCTGAAGGTGGTGTTGTGTTTTGATCGCGTCTTCTGGGATCCAAGCGTCAACCTGTTTGGTCACGTCGGCTCCACCACAGCGAGTCGAGGCGAACTCTTCCTTTTCTGGAACCTCTACAAAGGTGATCCCTTTTAGTCTCACTCTCTTTAAGACAATAAGCATTGTAAAGATGTTTCTCTCATCTGTCTCTCAAGTGTGTCTGTTAAAAGTCTCATCATGTCATGCTTATTTTCTTTTCAGCCCCGATCTTACTTGCTCTGATGGCCGGGGAGGCAGCTGGTATCATGGAGAACATCAGTGATGACGTGATTGTTGGACGCTGTCTGGCCATTCTGAAAGGAATCTTTGGAAGCAGCGCCGTGCCCCAGGTACAAGATTCAACCCTGATATTGCCTTTTCTTTAATTTCATCACAGACAGCATCAACTTAGTGTTCTCCTTCTTTTAACTTCAGTTTTTATTTATTTAAAAGGTTGTTGAAAGTGCCCTTACTTTAAGTTGACTGTACATTACAACAACCCCACACAGCACTAAAATGAAGGTAGAAAAAAATGAACAAATTACAATAAAGGAAGCTAGTCTGGCTCTTGCTTGTGGCCTCTCTTCTTTGTGTGTTCACCTGCTCTCTCACCCTGGTTTTTCCTGATCCTTGTCTGTCTTCCTTTACTAATAAAGGCAAAATCGCAAAAATAATCTTAAGATGAATTAATAATATGTCTTTTAATGTCTCCAACTCATTTTCAGATTGAATAAAAAGCAGTTTTTCAATGTTTAAGAAGACGACATGTAGATTTTAGATGTTTCAGAATTAGTTTCTGAATACATTTGAAAACTAAGACTCTTCTATGCTACCACAGATTGGCATGTTGGACTAAAATTAATCTAAGACATGTCCAAACTTTTGCCGTAGAGCCACATACAGTATACCAATCTAATGTAGGCCAGGATGTGTGTTGTAAATGAATATTTCATTATAAAGGATATTATTGTGGCTTTTCAGACTTGAGAAGACCCTTTTTCGGCCCAACTGCAATACACCCTTGCTCAAGATGTCTATCCCATCCACTCTGTATATTCAGACACAAAATAAGAGCAAATACAACCAGCAGCTAAGCTTTATGTCAATGACTTTCCTTCAAAACGAGGACCTGAACATGCCTTGCACAGCTTACACTGAGACATATTAGATAGTGGTGCAATTAAGTGTAATTTGTGCTTTGTGCTGCTGTAATAGATTTATTTTTGTTTATCAGGACATGAGTAATCTCCTTTTTGCCAAATGATTCGCTCAAAATCTCAGTCCACAGGCTACCATTTGAATCGCATATGATTTCTAATGCTGCGTTCACACCGCACGCTACTTGTACTACCTCGGTGATCACTCTCCATGCAAAGTCAACATACAGCCGCGATGGGGCGGGGCTAACCCTCCCGCGATGCGTTTGTCGCGTACAAGACGATCACTTCACTCATCGCGCGATGTCAAAGTAAAAAAAAAAGTAGATATTTTCAGGCGATGTCGTGTGTGGCTGTGCTGCAACAGCCAATCAGCGGTGTGTGCGTGTGTGACGGTGCCCATGACAGATGGTTTTTCATCCGGGCTACAGAGTAACAATCCATGTCTGTGTGGGAAACATTAGTCAGTGAGGACATTAGTTCCGCCTAGACGGACCGCGGTAAACTCACAGATAATGCTGCTCCAGGGCATCAGCTGCAGTGTTTTGTGGTTGATAAGTGAATGAAAAGGATACACCTGGAATAATGTCTGCTTATACATCCTATTATATGATATATGATATGATCGCGGTGAAACTCGAGCGGACGTCACTGAGCGACGGCCGACGGCAGCGGTTACCAAAATGAGGTAGTTATGGACGCGCGACGCGCCATTTTGGTAGCTGGGTCGCTTGCGGTGTGAACGCAGCATTACAATGCTAAATTATTCATTCTGATAGTATGTGAACAAGTTTATTTCAGTCCAACTTAGAGATTAAAAGATCCCAAAAACTTTCTCTAATTTTACAAAACTGTGAAAAAAGTTGGAAAACTATGGTAAAGCTATCATTTCACAACTTATTTTTTGTTATGTAGGAGTAATGATAAAAGACACAAAATATTATTTCTTCTGTCCATACCAATGTTCTGTCATCCCACTGACGAGATTTTCCTGGAAAGGGTAAAGGTCAGTCAGAATCTTGTGAGCTTGAAGATGCTGAGCAGTGAAGCAGAAGTCTTTTTAACTTTATAACCGGGCCATCATCAGGATCATGCAAGATTTTTACAGAGGCAGGGCACCCAAATCTTTGACTTATGATCTGATGACCAGTTCAGACTGATTTATCTTTACACCTCTGTTCATCAGTCAAACCAAGCTTATTGTCTCATGTTTGGATTTTGCTGAGTCAATCAAAAGTAGACCATGGGCCAAAGTTGGGCAGCGGACCATAGTGTGGACACCCATGACCTCGGGGTTAGTTTATGTACCTGATAAGCAGAGGCTGTAGTCCCAGAATCAGGCTTCCTGTACTTTTTGTGGATCCTTCTCTGCATGTTGTTCCTTTTTCCTTGATTTACAATTCAATACTAAACTGTCTTGTAATTTAGACATTATGAAAATCCCCCAAATAAGTTGAAAAACCAGTAGACTTGGTTTCATTGCCTAAATGTGCAGCCTGACATATCCCCCTGCTGTAATGTGATTACCTTGTTAACTGAAACTCCAGTCCACATGCTAGATTGTTTATCCCTCGTGAATATGGCGACCACATGATACGACACAGCTTCTCGTTCTGTTTGAACACAACTTCATCATGTTTGTTGTTTACAGATAAGTCCTTGTGGCTCGTCTCTTTAAGATCCATCTTGAGCATTTACTCTGGTTTTTCCACTGCTTTATATGGAGTTTCAGATTTGTTCCTGAAGTGACCCTTATAATCATGGCAGAGTTACACTCAGCACATGTGAGAGACACTCGGAGCTGCAGTTGTCCAAACCACCCCGTCATTATAAATCATTTGCTTCTGGTTTTAAATGGGCTTAAATCACATGCATTGAGGCCAGCGTGCGGAGCTGTCTGCCATCCAGCTGTTTACAGGTCCTTCAAATATCCCCGTGGAATTTCGTAAATGTTGTTGTTTGTTGTCATGGCAGCCAAAGGAAACTGTGGTCACCCGTTGGCGTGCAGACCCATGGGCGAGGGGATCTTACTCGTATGTGGCAGCCGGCTCTTCAGGGAACGACTACGACCTAATGGCGCAGCCCATCACGCCTGGACCTGCTATCCCGGGGGCCTCACAGGTATGAACTCACACTTAAAAAAAATATTAGAAAGCAGAGGAGGGTTGCCAGCATGACCACAATAATTAACAAAACAAAAGCAGAGCACTTCATACTCCACACAGATGTACTTTTCTGATTGGATGTTGCTCTTTTCCTCAATTCCTCCCATCACGACAGTCTTGCATCCTTCTTACTGTGTTTTTGTTCTGGTTTATTTCCTCAGCCTGTCCCACGTCTCTTCTTTGCCGGGGAGCACACCATTAGGAATTACCCCGCCACGGTCCACGGGGCCCTGCTCAGCGGGCTCCGAGAGGCCGGACGCATCGCAGATCAGTTCCTGGGCGCCATGTACACACTTCCACGGCAGGCCACACCCACAGCCGCCAGCAATCCCCCACAGGCTCAGCCCACTGCAAGCGTGTGAAAGTGACTCTCCAGCTGCTGCCACCTGAAAGACTCAAACCGTTCAGAGCTGTTTCTGAAAAGTTCAGCTACTCACTGTCATCTCTACTTGTGAAATGAGATCTTTGCCTTTAGTCAGAAGTGTCACCTCGAGTTCTTTGTGGGTGACATTCTTTATTTGAGCTCTTTAGATTTAAAGAACTGAAGCAACCTGCAAAGATTGGACTCTCAAATGGATAAAAAAAGAATAACATTTTGTTACATATTAATGACTTAACTAAGACTTTATACATGTGATGTCCAAGCCGTAGCAGGAAAATAAGTGCAGCATTTCATTCGTCAAATATATATTTATGTTCCCTGTCTAAATGTCCCACAGTCTGCATTCACTCAAACTGCTTATCCAAGCTGAAAACATTTCCCTCTGGAGTCGTTGCAGAGGCCTTTTCTTGTTTGTCTTAAGGTTTGAACATCTCTCTGTACTGTAGCTGTTTGCCTCCTGGATTTACTGCTTACCGTTGAGGTTGCAGAGTTTAGTGAGAGTAGTGTGTATTAAAGGATAAAAAGAACAGATATGCTGAAAGAATTGTGAATGTTTGTGTTGCAATAGCAGTTTTAAGATTTTTTTTATCATGGTTGTCATCATATGGTTTTTTATATTTTTGATTTTTTGTTATTAAAAGAAGACAGAATATACGTCATGGATAAGTGTGTTTCTTCTTTGCTGCTCTGAAGTAGGACTACCGCCTACCTCCACAAGATATAGAATCCCTGATGAAGTAGTGCAATGTTTAGAGGAGGTCCAAGAGGGTTAGTGTTTTGCAAAAACTTGGATAAAAGAGCTAGTTACCCATATGCAAGTCTTGTTCAGTGCTTTTCCAAGTCAAAGTATCAAAACATAAATACTGTCAACACAAATCAAAAATTACTATCACACAACACAATGTTGTCACTGTCAGGCAGAAAGCTCAAATCTCAACTTTTTATTTTTGTCCATAAATCAGTGTTCTTTGTCACCTTTTATAGCTGTGAGTAAGTATTTCTAAACAAATTTTAAAAAAAAACAGCTTCAAAATATAACAATACATGGTGCCTTCCTTAAGAATACCAGCAATATTTTCCTGGCAGATGTATCTCAATTTATCACGCCAAATATAAAGCTGAGTTGAAGGGGCTAAATGTAGATAAAAAAACATTTAAGACTTTTTTCTTAAAGTTTAAACCCTAAAACATGACCTCCAAATTCTTGGATTGTTCTGTCTGATTATTTATATGAATGGAATCCCTCTCAACTATCACAACTACTCCATTCACAAGTTTGGTGTGGATTTGACGTCCAAAATCAAATTATTACATTCATGGATCGGAGTCATTTTTAGTGCAATTTTTCTAGAGAACTTTTCAGAAATGTTCTTGACTTGTGTGTTTGCAAAACTGGCCCAGAAAGATGGATAAAAAGCCAAAAGCATAACAACTCCGTCCCATGCTGTGGTTGACATAAATGCATAAATGAATGTCTGGAGACTTTTGTAAACTGTCTTTCCTGCCTTCACATGCTCGTGTTGTTCTGCGTCCTTGTACATGCGTGGTCAAAAAATAACATGTCTGCTTGATGACCCTCCAATGACCCAGCCTCATAGCAGGTCCTGGCTGCCTCCCAGGGTCTGTGGTACTGTGTGTGTGTTTGTGTTTGTGAGGGAGGGATGAGGGTCCCTGGCAGCAGCTCTACATAGTGGGGGATCTGATGAATGAGGGGGATGATTAAAATGGTCGACCATGAGCCATGAGCGTCTCTGTGGAGTTGTATTTCACGGCTCTGTGCCCCTCTGTTTCCATGCACTCTTTGGCGTCACAGGCCTTGTTTTCCCCCAGAGATGTGGTTATTATTATCGTGACCAGAAGAGATGTTTGATGTAACAACAGTCATTTGAGCTGAGGTTTTGGACGGCAGCACCCGGGTATTTTCACCTCCCTGGTAAATCGAAGGCTCGGAGCAGTGTGTGACTGCGGACTGGCAAGATTATTTTTCATAATAGTTGTAGGTCCACATCAACTTGTGGAGAGGCAGAAACATTAAAGTGTAATGGAGAGTTATGGAAGTCCTCTGGATGGGGCACCACAGTGTGTCTGAGCGGACCCCAGGGGTGGAGGGTACACTCGGGTACAAGTACCTACTTGCTACTGTGGGTATTTGGCCATCATCAATGTATTAGCAGTTATGTGATAGATTAAAAAAGTGCCCAGAGTTATGCTAGGTAACTTTTTAAACTTATTTCTGGCATGGCAATGAAACTGTCAAATGTCCATGAGCCCCTGGGCAGTCCTTCTGTTTGCTTTACTAGTTAAAAAATAGGGTTAGTCATTGTTACCTTTGCCAAGGTTATGTTTTTGCCCCCCCCCCCATGCTGCTACATACAATAGACAATACAGTGTGAACAACATACAGTGCAGTGCTTAAATGGTGGCATACAGTAATATCTCTCTATCTAATGTCCCTTTAAGTTAGCATTTCTGTATGGGTTACTGAAAGAACATGCTAAGGTTTGATGACAAAGTTTGAGCTCCAGCTTGCATACCTTAAGAGGTTTTTAATGTTCCCCATGTTACCATTTCATTATTAGCTTTTCCTATAGCTAACAAATGGCTAAACTGTAATAGTTTTACATTTAAAGTGTTCCATGTGGTACAGCTTTATTCAAGCTTTAGCTAACATTTTTGCGTGATACAAAGTTAGCCTATCCTTAGAGCTACTTCTCAACTAACATGCTTTTTTGTTCACGGTAGAGCTTATTATCCACAGTGATCCAAAACAGGGAAAATCCCATAGGCCTTTGCAGTCAAGGGAACCCGTGCGATGCTAGCTTCCGCACTGGCAAATAAAAATTGTCATCCCTGCACTACTGTATTGGGCATGGAATGGTTTTGTGAATCCTTAATGTGCCAGATAGATTCTCATAGTTAACAAAAAATGGTGTGCAGTAGGGCTGCTGACCCTTTGTCAAGCTCCGCCCTTTCCAGGAAGCAGTCTGCTGTTAAGCCCCGCCCTCCTTAGTTACTGTTACTAGGTTAGATAAAATCTGTTGTTTCTGGCCTCTTTCCCTTTTGAAACAATTGAGAATTTCTTAGTATTCAACCAGCTTTTTCATATTCAAATTTTTCTTCAAATTTTGCACAACTGAAAGGACAAAGACTTGACTACAGCATAGAGTGTGCAGAAAAATGAAATCTTTCAAAAATGATTAAAAGAAATAAAGACTCACACAGAAAGAGTCTGACTGTGTAACCCCACACCTGCTGCCTTATTTTGATCAGGGACTCTCTGATTCTGACTGACTGATCAGTCAACCAATCAGAAAGCCAAGAAATGGTCAAATGATTGGGTAATCCTTCAGATCAGACAAAGATGATTGGCTGTCCATCAAGGGAATCTGGCTTCAGTTAACTTTAGCAATGAATGAGATGAGTTAGAAATAGGAACTTACTAGCAATGGAGGATTTTAAACTTAGACAGGAGTAATTTTGCAAGGGAAGTTGGAATTAAAGTGTATCAGAGGTCACCGCCACTGTTCATCACTCAGACTGTTGTAAAACCACCTGCAGATTTACTACAGAGCACTTTTCTGAAAAAAAAAACAAAAAACATTGCTAACAGTTAGCATTGTAAAGATTTTTAAGACTTGAAGGGGTTGAGGATGTGTTTCAAAGTGGAAGTTACCTGGACATACATCAAATGGAAGAGTGCATGTTGCCAACAGGCTGTGACAGCATACACAGGTACCTGATCATGTGGATTATAATACTTAAACTGGACTAAACATGTGGACAAGTTTACTCTGAGGAAGGAACAGCCACCTGCTTTCTCGTGTCATGACCCTCTGGTCAGGTGAGTAAAATCATATTTGATGACGTGCTTTGTGGAGCTGATATGTGTGACCAGTATTAGTGTGTTTGTGACTGTCATTATAGACATGCTCTGTATCTCCAAAGAGGTTTTTGTTTTGGTTGATATAGCCATCATTGATTGTGAGCACTGGGTCTGTGATTATAAGTGGCCTTTTTTAAAGACGTGACAGAACAAACAGTAGGAAATATTTCTCTTTCTACCAATTATTCTCTGTTTGTGTGAGAAATTTGAGCTAAAGATCTCTACATCAGTGAAATATTAGTAAGAGCAGTGCCCCAGTATTTTCTTTTACACTACATGTGGCTGTATACTTACTGCTAAAGCCTACCAAAAGAAAACATAAAGCATGTGAATTCATCTGACACCCTGTAACTTTTAAAACCAAGAATCTAAAATTATAGTATCAATTGTTACAAACTTTGTTCCTCTGCCTCATTTGCTGATTCAGTGTTAAAAAAATTGGTCCTTATGTGAAGGCATTTTTATCTTAACTGTTCAGTTGTGAATCTGTCTGACTTTAGGAGGCGAGAATGCTTTAAAAGACAGAGAAAAATCCTGCATTGTGAAAGTGGGTTTGAGATTGAATATCATTGTTTGCTGATGGTGACTTCAGCATCAGCACTCTAACAGTAAGGGCCACGATTTATTTCATAAAACACGATAATCCTCATGTAACACTGGAATTTTTCTTTAGTAAAATCTCTTTCTCTCTTCAGGATGGAGAAGTGAACTATATATGATGAAAAGTTAGCCTATCCTTGGAGCTTTGTTTAAAAAAACATGCTTATACGATGATCATTTGTAGCTTTACTTTTGGCTTACATGCTTACACTATGATGTTTTTATTTTACACTTTGATGGTTTACTTTGAAGACTGTCCTTTAGGTTACCATTTTATCATGAGCTACTTTCAGCTAATGTACTGTAGCATTACATAAAGTTTTGTAAATCATGTTAGCATGTTTAATATGGTCATTGCTTGAAGTCACTACTATAAACCTGAGCCACTACAGCTTGACTAAGGCTTATAAATGACATAAAGTCCAAGAATTTTTCAATCCGACAAGCTTAACCTTCACCCTTTAAATTCTCACATTAACATCCCACTCAGCCTTTCCCATGACACCTGTTGAAGGCCACGAAGCCTCCTCCTCACTCTCACTCCTACATCCTCCTCCTTCCACACGCACACACACAGAGGCCTGCAGTGGCACTGACTCATTTCTCTGGTTGACTTCACAGCACTAATTCAGGTCAGGCTTCAGCGCTGAGGCTCACGAGTAACAGGGCCCAAACAGGCACCGCTGTGTTTAAGCGGCACCTCCCTGCTTCTGAACTTAGGACAGATTAAACCACACAGGAGGGAAACAGCGTTAACCCCTGGCTACAACCTCTTTGTCTCAAGATGCTACAAACAAAAAACAAAATTATTTAGATCCTATTACGCTATGGTTCTCTATATTGTTTTGTTGTTTATGATCCTTCTATAGGATTCTTGTAGACTGTCAGTAGACATCATAGCAGCTCATTCTACCCTACTGAGGGAGACCTTTCATTTTGTTTATTTGGGGAAGACGTCAGTAATAAGATCATTTACTTCAAGCTCCAGTGAGAAGTTTTAAATGGTTTAACAGCAGACTGAAATGAACTGATATCTAAAAAGCCAACAATACCATCAATTGAGGGCTCATGTCTATACTGATACTTTAATGTCTGACACTGCTGCTGCAGGTAGTTACTGTGAAGATGAAGTGGTTGACTGGAAGCACCATAAACTGACGTTTCCTCTCCTGAACAAAAACTCTTCAATACATCTATTAGCTTCTTAAATTGGGATAAGAATATAATTGAGATTAACTCACAGGTGAATCTCAATGAACTGTAACATCAGTGAAGGTTACTGTTTTTCAGTAATTCAGTTCATAACATCAAACTTATATTTTATCTTGCAGAGATCATAAACTGCATTTTAACAAGGACCACTTTTTTCCAGACAGAAATTATCAGGGATAGATTTTCAAAACAATTTGAAAATATGAATATTCAGGTCAATCTAACGAACATATGCAGCTGCTTCAGATTTCCCCTTCCAGCCAAATAGCAGCCAACTTCCAGCTACTGAGGTTCCCCCACACTTCTCTGAAAATTGACATGCCATTTTTTAGTTTTTGTTTGTATTTTTCTTGCGATTTTATGTTTCTTAGCCTTAAAAAGATATCACCCATACTATGGCCAGCCACAGGGGATAGATATTTTGCTGTCTGCTTTCTGTGGCTGTCAGATCTTCTATCACTGTTTTGACCCTCAATTTACTCATTTGCCTAGTTTAATACTTGCTAAAGATGGCTGTTAAGTGTCAGATCATACAGGAAGTTATTCCTATTCAAACTATTTCAATCTCAATTTTTTAAGCGGGTTGCATCCATTCATAAACAGATGTCAAAACAAAAACATACCCTCAAAACCACTATACATTTTTCAGCCTTACATTTTGAGAATTTGAAAATGTTCTGTAGACCACAAGGGTAGATGTATTTTTTTTTTTTTTGGTAATCCCTGTTATACAGATTCATTAGTCACAGAATAATATATTTTAAGTGTTCATTTCATTTTATTTTCATGACTTTGGCTTACATCTAATGGAAACCTGAAACTCAGTGTCTCGGAAAATTAGTATATTGTGAAAAAGTTCAATATTGTTGACTAATGATGTCACACTCTAATCAGTTAAGTAACTCAAAAAACATGTAAAGACTTCCCCTGCCTTCAGTCTGGTCCAGTAAGCTTTACAATCAAGATCGCTGAGTCAACAATTGTCCAGAAAACAGTCCCCCCAAAATGGGTCATCATTAAAAAAGTGCTGTATCCAAGCATATAGCAGATGAAAAGTTGAGTGGCAGTAAGAAGTGGTGGAAACAGCAACAAGGATAACCTTGACAGGATTGTGAAGCAAAGCCCTTTCAAGAATTTGGGGGGCTGAAGCTGGTGTCAGTGGTACAAGAGCCCCACACACAGGCGTGTCCTGGACATGTGCTACAACTGTCCCATTTCCTGTCCAACCACTCCTGAATCAGAGACATCAGAAGTGTCTTTAGGGGAGTTTCATCTAACTTTGCACATGTCCACTTTGACCCAAGTCATGCCTATTGTATTGAGAAGCTGCCATGTTGCCTTATTTTGTTCTGCCTTTTGCTTAAAACTTTCTCATTAAAGCTTCAAATATCTAATTATCCAAAAACAACACTGTCATACATTTCGGTGTTTAAATCTTTGAATCAGTAATGTTATATTAAAATGGCCTGCCCCAAACGAAAAGGGGTTACTTTGTTTACACCCAGAATTCTTAAATAGTAAATTTTATTGTACCCTCCTCCTGCACATAAAACACATGCTGCAGAGTCAAGCATGTTCAGGCTTGTTCTCAGAGGCTGCACAAATTGTTTCTGGGAAATGTAGGAAAAAGCCAGACAGCTCGAGGTAAAATGAGGGAAAGGGAAAAAAGGTTTTACCAGGAAACGTCTTCTAAAATACCCCGAGTGTGAGTGATGGATGATAAAATGACTGTATCAGTCAGAGATTGGTTATTTTCACATGAACTATAAGATATTTTAGACTACAATGTGCCAATTACTGTAATTTTCACAGCTTAGGTTGCAGAGTGCTGGCTCTCACAAATCAAGGCGTTGCACTTTAAGAGAGAAGTCGTTCGTGCTGATTGTGCATTCCATAACAGCGTGTGGTTTCCTCTTCATACCTGACCAATTTGCCTCATTTGTCCTCCTCCTTTTTTTGCATACTGTCAGCTGCTGCTCTAACCAGTCGACACACAACTACACACAGATGGTACAACACTATGAAATCAAAGGAGTCTGAGCTTGATCAGCAAAAAAGTGGACTTAACACACACACACTAACACAGAATCCAACATGACGACGTGTTACAAACAGGTTGTTTTTTTATTTTTATTGGAATAGATATGGTTTTGCTGTACAGTTGGCAGCTTCAAGAGACCTACATGCAGAGTGCGCCAGCCACAGAAAGGTTAAAACATGCACAATGGATTAAGTCTAAAACAGAAGAAGACGAAAAGTACTCCCTACGCAGTCCTCATCCACAGATTGAGAAGCAAAAACTAAACCATAAAACCCTTTTGATCTGATATCTTTGCACACAGGTTTGTGTTTGACACCTCTGTCTGTCAGTCTCCTTTTTCTGCACATAATAAAATACACAAAAACATTGATTGTACAGGCCTGAATTCTTGTATTTGTGCATGTATGAGAGCTTAAGAGAGATGACATCCAGTTATTTAAGTTCCTAGATGATTATTCCTATGGGATTATTTGTGTGCGTTTGTATACTGATAGATATGTACACACGTTTTAGGGCCTGCACACTTCTTTCTTTGGCAGAACTTACATACATACAGCACAGAAGATGTACAAACCCTGAATTTCAAGCGAGGAAGAACAGAGCAGCGACGAGGCTGCAGCACTGAGCGATAAAACCAGGGCAGCACATGTTTAAGCGCTCAATGCTGCGACCAGCTCTCCTCCTCCAATAAAAGCGCACATAGCTCTCATTCTTCAAGGACTATGACACAACGCTCTCTCTGATCCGTGGTGTGCAATCGTGCGTCCAGGTCGTGAGAAATGTCTTAACATCAAAATGACAAAACACACAAAAATAATACAGGAAGAAGTACTCTCCAGGAGTGTAATAACAAGAAAGATACATTATTTTGCAAAAAATATCATTCTTAAAATCAAGATGGACAAATACTTAATATATTTCAATAATAAGGCCCACTTTACAAAATTACAAGATTTTCCTTAAATAAAATCTATCAGATATAACTTCTAAAATAAGACATCTTTTGTTTAACAAAGAAATAAAAACACTTATAAGCAGTAAACAAAAAGAGAAAACCCTAAAAATCATTTTCCCCCTTGATTCAGTATCTTATAGACAGGGATCCTCTTGTGGAAACACTGGCTCTGTCTCCTGCTGTAAACTGGAAATACTGTGGAATGATTTTGGCACTATGTTAAAAGGCTGAGATGCAGGTTCAACAGGGTGCCACACCACAAAATATGTGAAACCATGCAGTATTGGCCGTTTTACTTACAAAGCTAATCAGATGAGCTGTAAATACTCCAAAAGCTGATCCAAAAGAGAGGGTGGAATTTGGTTATGGTTCTTGACATGTTTTGTTTCTCCTAAGTTTGGAAGAGTATTAGAGTCAGGCAGGGGAAAAATAACATTTCTTAATGCACTTTGAGAAAAAGGAAAAATCTAAATGCTTAAAAAAAGTAAAACCTAGAATAAAGTTGAGATGTAGAAGCTGGCCATATATACCCCACTGTATTTCAACATTATTGTCCACATTTGACTTTTCTCCAAACTGATTTCAACTTTACTTTTGACTTTTTTTTAATGTTGTTTGTATAACGGTGACTCACTGAGAACATTTTTTTCCCTCCAAAAAGTTCACAACATCTTGATTACACCCACCAGGCACATGGATCCACTAAAGCACTAAAGCAAAAAAAAAAATGCTTCAACATGCCAATAGTGGAAGGGAATTAGTATTTTTAGAACTTCTAACTCCCCCGTCTCTAATTTTATGAGATTTTTGAATAAGTTTGTTCAGATAGATGCCTGAAATAAAACCCAAGATGAACACGTGCATGCAAGATTTTAATTTAAATTCATATTGAACTCCCCCACTTGAGAACTTTAAAATATGACTTGGTCTTTGAAAAGACAGCTTCTAACAAACTTTATCAAGGGCTTTAAATAGCCAGGGACCTTGAAAGCAAACATTTTTTGCATCTTTTAAAAAACAGTGTTACAGCTTCAGCCATGAGCCCCAACTTGATCATGTTGCACTAAGAGGACATCCTCTTAAATGAGAAGTAACAGCACGAGACACAAGTTGGAGGTATGATTGCAGTTTTTGAGCCATCATACTGCAGTTCTTTAATAGCCGTACATTAGCTTTATACCATAACTGATCACACATTGGCCTAAACAAACATTAAAGTTGTGTTTCAGAGATAATCCTATTATGATTTGAGCTTATGATCAGAATTCTGCAAAACCCCATAGCAGATTCTCATATGCTTTTTGTTGAGGTAACCAGTGCCATGCTAACTTCTAGGTTGGGGAACAAAAACACTTGATCTCACCAGTCTATACTCTTCCTACTTCAGATAGGGGAAATCTCTGTATTTGCAGAAATGTCTAACATATGGATGTTTATGTGAAAAGGTGATAAAGAAGGATTTCTGATCAAACTGATGGTTCATCAAATCCACAATTTACTGTAGAAGTCTTGTTAAAGCCAAGCAGTGTTTTGTTAGCTGTTTATGTTGTTAGCAGGACATGAAGTGGGAAGCCATTAAAAAAAAAGATCTAGAACCTGTTTTCAGATCTTTCCAATTTCAAGCACCTAAAACAGTGATTTTTGTAAACAGCATGAGAGAACATTACACAGCACATCCCCTCATTTCAACAACATTAACAGTGGAGGCTAAATGTCACAGGAGTGCAAATATTAAAGTTGCAAATGAAAGCGGCATGGAGGGGTTATTCTTCTCCTGCCTGACCTTAATGCTCTTCTGTACATACAAAAGGCCTCCTCAGTTTTCGCTTCAGCCCATGTTCAGGACTGAAGAAGCCTTCTCTTCTGAAACGTGATAAATCTTCAAGAATATTACCAAAGTTCAGGTTCCCCTTTTGGATCCGGCTCTGCATTACCATGAGCCAGATGGCTGACTTTTCCAACACTCTATTTTGGCTGGTGAGAGATTACTTAACAAATATCACTGAATACATTCAGCAAAAAGCAACGGACACAAGGTTTAAGTACAATTCTGGGACAGGAAAAAGGAAACTTATAGACAAAAGAGGACTAAAGGGGCATGAGGTCTTAAAGTTAAGTGCTGGTTAAGTGCAGATTACAGCCTCCGACACCCAATGACACCATGACCTCGGCTTCACAATAGAGGTCTTTCAGAGTAAGAGCCTGCCGCCCGTGAACCATGCCACTCCAATCTCCACTAATACATTCTAGTTCTACTTTACAATAAGGAAACAACAATGATTCATCAATAACAGATATTTGGATACGCGGGTTTGAGAGGATTTCTGTTCTCTTTTTAGTTGTCAGGTAGGTGGAAGCAGCCTTTTTTTTCTCTCAACTGCAAACACCCTCTTGTCCTTGTGGGAATTTCCACTTTAACATGATAGCAACGTTCTAAATGTCCAGCTCTGTTTTCTGCTTCAATAGAAAAAACATCAAAAACTCTGGCACTGGTCTAATGTAGAGGTCAGACTGCACATCGTTTAGGTCTCATACAGCACTTCTTCAGGTAGACATACAAAAACATGCCCATGGCCTATCCACAACCCTCAATGACAGGAAAAAATCCCCCTTACCCCCATGGTTGGATCCAGCTTTAAGAAAACTGGTGCTTAAACTGAGAGAGTAAACACTAGAGCACAGCAATGGGAAACTTAAGCCACATTTAAACAGCTTGTTGAGGGAAGGGCTGAGACAGAGGGGTGTATGGGCATACTGAGACAAGATTTTTGGGCAAGAAACTTTCAACACATTTTCTGGGGCCATTAGAGACTAATGTAAGTTTGTTGAAAAGGAGGGGAAAATTGGACATTTACACACAAATATAGCATAGTCTTTCAGCTGTAGTGAGTTGGGACCCATTGACCAAAAAAGGTTGTTTTATTTAAACTGTGTCATGGAGACAATGCTGACCACTGAATAGTCAGAGTATTGCCACAAACGGACAGGGATATCTTTCTCTGAAATTTAACAGCTCCAGACGTCTGCTATGTAATGTTGTAAAGCTTCCCAAACTCCCCTCTGCTTTTAATAGTCTGTTGTCTTTCATGCTTGCCAGCAGCCCTTGAACACAACTCATCTACTCCCTGTGACAAAGCCCCAAGCCAAGAGTCAGCAACACTTTTCCCTCTATTTCTTCTTTTCTGTTGTGTCAGACAAAGAAATCAGGATATTATAATATTGCATTGCTGTGCTATCAGAACTCCACCTACAACAAGGAGGTACTCTTAAAGTATACACTGTAATGGAGAACAAAATGCCTTGTACTAAACTTGAGTAACTTGTGTTGAGCACAAAGGAAAAAGCCCCATATGAGTTAATGCTTTTTTTTTTTTTTACACAATACTATGCTTCAGGTTTATGTTGTGCTTTCTGAACCTGAACAAAGAAAAGCCAAGCTGGAGCTGGCAAAGGACAAGCTGGTCTTGACAGGGATGAATACACAGTATATGGTGGTGAGACAAATACACAACCACCCAGTTGGCGGGATAGCTTTGCACTCACTTAAGGAACCTTAGGTAGCAGTGCTGAGCTTAATGCATTACATCATTCAAGGTATTAGGCTACAGGCTATATTCTTTAGCTGGAGTTGTTTCGCACCGCATCAACAGTAGATACAGTATGTTAATTTAAAACATTCTGTCCCGGTGTAATCTAGCCCGGTCCTGTCTGTCAGCTGAGTCACAGCATGGTTTTATGGCTCCATGATCATCATATCAGACTAAGTAAAAATGCAACACCAAAGATATCATGTAGTCAGATCTCGGCATAAAATAGAAGTGACAACATAGCAATAAAAGTCCTAAAACCTGTAAAGTCTTCACTCGATTCCTCAATGTCTCATTACTGCATTCCTCTCTGTCAACACTTTCACCACCAGAAGCAACGATGAGGACCAATATCACATGGATAGTTTGCCTCAGTCATGGATGGTACATGCAGTCCTTCAGTTTTCAATGGATGGGGTCTGCATTTAACCGGGTGTTTGGGGGCTCTCATGGAAGAACACCAGCATGCACAGCAGAGGATGGAGTTTCATGTTTGCCCTTTCACAAACATGACCCTCTTTTCTTTGAAGCAGTTTGCTAGGAGAGGAACCCTCCAACGCGTCATAAAACCTACAGTTTCCGACAGCTGGGCTTATCCTGGGACCCCCAGCTCAAACACTCCCTACAGGGTGAGGGAGGGCTTAGAAAGGCAAAGTATGGAGGGAGCTAAGAGTCAGACCGTGTTCAGTTTGTCATAGTTTCAGGTACTCAGTACTTTGTCATTTCGACTATTTATCATGATGTAGTCTGGTATTTTCAGGATTTAAACAGTCAAAAAGTGTCAAGAAAAAAAAACCTACATGTTTTTTTTCACTACATAGGTCAATGGGAGAGGTATTGATCATTATTAATCAAAACAGGAAAACTCTGGCATGCCATCTAACTGCGCACAAACAATGACAGTGTCTGTCATGCAAAACTTTGCTAATGTTTTACACAACTTAGTCAGTGTGCAGGACTTTCTTTGGAAATCCTGGTGTTATGCAACTGAGTAAATGTACAGTAGTTTCCTTGAAACTTGTAGTAGTATTTATAATGAAATTAACATATAAAGGTCTGAGGAACTTGTTGCATAAAAAAACATTTTGCTGAATATTGCCAATGTGCACTATTTTGCTTGCCTTTTTTACAAAGTTGAAATAAGCATTTGTATTTTGTGTGATTTAAAAATTGCACAGGGCTTCCTATCTAAGTAATAGAACAGAATACTAATGTTTGTATACAAATTTTTGCATACAGCGTGCAAAATGTCCTTTTTAAAAACAAGAATTTTACAGAATGTGCAGCCAATGTTTCGGGCAATTTTGACAAGATAACTGAGTTTGCTCCAAATGTTTTGACCAGAAACAAAGATGCCAAACTCTTGAAGCTAATTGCTTTAAATTTGCTTTTTGAAAGTGCTGGAGTTTGCTCACACCTTTTTGTTATTAAATCCAAGAGATGACCAAATTTTTGCAGCGACTTGCTACAAATGTTTCCATGCAGTCTAGACCATGTGCTGTGGTTAACTTGTAGTTTTAGTTTAATAAAATCTGGAAAACAAGTTGTTGTCGGCTGAAACAAGCAAATAACCTAATTTCTGTTTAAAATGTTACCAATGTTGTAAGCAATACATAGTTCTCTGGAGTTTGCCTCCATTTTTGAAACAAAGTGAAATGTTGCCAGTGTTACATGCAACTCCAGGCTGTCCCAATACCAGAGTTGAAAACTTTGTTACAATACCTGTAAAGTCATTTTATATTTGATACCTGTTTGAATACCACAGCAAAAAATACATAAATGAAATTAAAAGTCCTTAAGTAAAATAAATGATACTGAAAAGGCACTGAGGTATCTTTTCTGGGACAACCTTAGTGCAATTATTCAGTGTTTAAGAGTCTGATTAGAATTTTGGGACTGCAAACTTTGGAGTAAAAGTTGCATTGGTAATGTAGTAAGTACATTTTCAGGTGTCCACTTGAGAAAAAAAGGGGTTGTAACTGTCTCTCTAATGATTTATACTGGGCTATAATAAGTCCACAACGTGAAATTTCAATGCAGAAGTATCTTTCTTTCAATACCGTTAGGTTTTAATGTCGTTTTGGCCATCTTAGCTTATTTTGATTAACTACGACATCTTTGAATCAAACAGGCCAAAAAGTGGTTTACTTACATTACGGTACATCAGTGTTCTATTCAAATGCAGGATTATGACAAGTGCTGTGCAAAGTGGCACAATCTCCCACTTACTGTTTCACAGAGTTTCCTTGCACATTTTTAGCAGTGAAGCAGCCACTTACAACACGATATAACAGCTACATGCTTTGTTAAAAGTGTGAATGAGATGGCTGCACTTGTATTTTACACTGATATTGATGCATGTCTCAGCATTTTACACCAGCATTACAGCAGCACCAGTGTACAAACTTAAGCCAACCTTTTTAAGGAGGGAAAAATAGATTTAAAAGTCTTCTACTTTTTGCTGTAGTGTCAAAACAGGAATCGGCAAAACTGTATGTTTTCACTGGCATCATATCAAAGTTAAAAATTCCGGGATTCTGATGGGTAAAACTGTGATATTGTTCATAAGGTGGACGTTTTCCTGTTGTCGAGGGAAACAGGTGGTAGAAGGACTTACGAGGAAGGGTCAGGGAGGGCGTTCATGTTAGCGCTCGCATCCCCAAACTGCTATATACAGAAACATGATGTCATCCTCTGATGTATATTTATCTATGCATGCCAGCTCTGACAAACACACGTGCACATTTGTCATTCCCCGTCCTCTCACTCTGGATCTGCAGCAGCTTCCAGCACACCCATCAGAGCCCTCTACACACAGATAAACTGACGGACAAGCACCACGTGATCTCCGGCAGCATGAATGCAGGCAGAGGTGGACACTCGATACACTCTGGTCTGTTTTAATTATCCCTAAAGTGGACATCAGTGCCAAGCCCTCCGTCTCCCCCTCCGCTGTATTTAGAAGCCCTGAGTCAAGTCGTGGAGACAGGATTAGATGCAGCGCTGACCGCTGACCTTTCAGCTTTTTCAGGGAGCTGCCCATCACTATCTGCTGACAGGCTCCTGCTCTTCAATAAAGCAATCTTTTGAACCAACAACATCTATCACCGTTGCTCAGGATTTCCATTTAGAACATCCTAGAAAAACAGGGGAAGTTAGAAGGAAAAAGACTTGACTTCTTAAAAATACCAAAAGGAAAACTGGACTCACTTAAAAAAAAACAAAATGCTTAAAATAAAACGGTTTCTCTCTTTATAAATAACACACATGGCAGTCGAAACAATAATAGAGAAAGCACAGGGAGTCTTGGCATGAGCTCTGAGCGCTCTGAACAGCACGTCTGGTCTGTTTTTGCTCCATCATAAAGCCAGCACATGGCAATCCTTTCTGCTGTGCTGACAGACTAATCCAAAGGACATTGCTTTTTGGGCGGCACGGCCTATATTATTTAAAAGGCTTCTTTGAAGTCAGGATAGAGACAATCTCCGGGAACTTTGTTTTGACATCCCTCCATGAGCCTCTAGACTCCTACAATTGTGAAAATAACTGAACCTTACATCCAGGATGAATGTCTACAGAAGAGAGTCGGGCCAGGAATAAGACAGTCAGTATGAGAGAGGGAAGACTATTTTCATACTCTCTTTGAGAAAAGTCAAAATGCATAGAATTGTCCAAGTGTGAAACGTAAGTGTAAAATGTGTCAAAGACATTAAACTGTTTGGAAAAGTAGAAATGTAGAGAAAAGGTAAAAAAAAATAAAAAAAATTGTCAAATTGTCAAAAACAGAGTTGACATGTAGGAAAAAAGCCAAGCCAATGGGATTCTTTTTACACCTACAAAATCTAGAAAGAGTTGGCATGAGAAAATACATGTTGAGAGAAAAAAATCTTAATGCAGAAAAAAGTTACAAATTTGAAGATTAAAGTGATGAATTCAAAAGAAAAAAGAACTGCATAAAAAGCATTAATGTCACAAAGAAAAGGTCAAAATACTGAAAATAAAATCTTAATATGGAGGGATATGCCTTGAAATATTAAGAGAATGCCAATTAAGAACATAAATTGTAAAGAAAAAAAGATTAAAATATTGAGAAAAAAATGATATAAAATAATGAGAAAAAATTGAAATAATGAGAAGAAAAAGTCAAACACAGAGAGGAATGATGAAATATTAAGGAAATCCTAAATAGAGGAAGAAGTTGAAAAATGGGGGAGAATTCTATTCACACACATATATATATATATATATATATATATATATATATATATATATATATATATATATATATATATATATATATATATATATATATATATATATATATATATATATATATATATATATATATATATATATATATATATATATATATATATATATATTTATATATATATATATGTATATATACATATACATACATATACATATATATATACATATACATACATATACATATATATATACATATATATATCATTGGCCTTGTACATGTAATTCTAGTCAGTTGAACCTTTCTCAAGGAGCAGGATGATAAAAATCCCCATCCCCCCATTATTTTCTTTCTTGCATTCCCAGCGCCGACGCTCCTCCATGCGTGTCACAGCACAGAGTATGTTGTGATGGGACAACCTTATCTTACTGCATCTCAAGGCACTGAAGAACTAACTGAAAAAAAGTTTCCTGTATAAAAGTTTGTACGGAAAAGAGAGATATTTGGACTTGTTGCTCCACAGGCATCACATCAGATCTGTTTGTGCAGCATTTGACCGCTACAGGTGCAAACCTTTCTTTGAGGGGGAAATAACTCATTTCTGGATTAAATAAACACTGACGACACAAACCAGCCACAAGTGCCACCTGACAGACCTCTGGACTATTAAAGAACCAGTATGTTAATGAAGACTCATAAATATTACAGTTGGTAAAATAAGAAGCTTTTTCAGAATAGTTGACATTTGCCATGTCAGGCTGGCTATACACTAGATGACTTTAAACCCCATTATGGCCCCATTTAGGACTCAACCCGCTGATTATTTGTCCAAATAATCTTCATGATGATTGTTATCATTGCTGCAGACCTAATTAGAGCTTCCGTCAAACTATGAACGTCAAACATTTCTGAATTTTACAATTCCAGACTTGGCTGTCTCTGACTTTTATAGCCTTATAACGTAAAACTCAGCTATAGAATCTTTTCAGCCAAAATGTCACTGATACTTTCTCATAGTTTTACTTTCTGCTGCAAAACAGAGCACGAGCCAGGACAACAGGCTGTCCGCAATGATGGTCTTTTTTATTTGTTTTTCTCCTGAAGTTTAATTCATCAGACGAGTTTCTGAGATATTGGGTCTTTGGAAACTCAGCAGTTACTACAAACAGCAGATGTGTGGTCTAGTGTGTGTGTTTGGAGGAATATTATGTTAAAAATTGTTTGAAACTGTCTTCATGTTTGTGGTCTTCAATGTTTTGAAAATCAGTTAGGATTTCAAAATTGTCGAGTGTGTAGCCAGCCCAAGTCTGACTCAAAACAGCATTAGATATCCATAACAGCAGTCCAGCAGAACAGAAGCTCTAAATATCCATTGTTTTTGTAGTGATGGCTGCACCATCCTGTCAAATAGACGGAGAACACAGTCATGTTGCAGTGGTGCATCAAGCCATTGAGCAATTGGTCATTCTCAGCTGCATTCAAAAGGAACATTCATAAATTTAGCTGTGGGACATTTACATTGCCTGTCATACTGCAGTGTATCAAATCTAAAATCCAGCAGGAGCCTGTTCAAAAACTCAAACATCACAGGAGGTTTGACATAAATGAGGTTTTCTATCGTAGATATGCACCATTTACCTCAATGAAAACACCTAAGTTTATTACTGGCCAGAAGTTAATCAGTCTCTATGGCACCCCCGTTGCTGCAGTGGCCGTGGCCAGTGACAGATCACTCTGAGATAACAACAGCACGTTGATATCGTATGATGTAACAAAATAATACAGCTCCATAGAAAAAAAGGAAGAGGAAAGAAGATGAGAAGATTCGCACGGCGAACCCAGTCACACTCAGGCTGGACTGTCTGTTCTTTGTGGTTTGGTGTTTTGATTCTTCTGTGATGGAGTGTACGGCATTCACGGCAGCACTGAAAAGATGTCCACCATGCCAGGTCAGGTTAGCTGGTAATGAGTAGTCCAACGTTGGGTTTAAAACAGAGACTCCATTCTGAGATGGCTCAGTAAGATACACAACAGAGGACGACGGCAACAAAGCACCATGGAAACTATAGCATGATTTGAGGTTATAAAAAGAACCTTTCCCCTGTCCCAAAAGATATTTTTTCTGCATGTGCATTGCATTTCCTTGCGTGCAACATTCAGCCTTTTATAAGTCCTGATATGGTTGAGGAAGAAGGGAAGAATGATGCAGAACAGGAAGCGAATTACGAAGAATACAACTGGTGAATATGATAAAAAAAAAAAAATCATAAAATTCAGTTTTTACATCAAAACAAGAATGCGTGTCTGCTTCTAGAATGCAGCTAACTTGCTCTACTTTAAGCAAATGCATGCTGGGTCACAATGTCTCAAGTGCTCTTTTTTCTCTTCTTTCAAACATGCACGCTTGCTTACAATTTAAGAAACCAGTTTGGATCTAGTTGTAGGCTGCATACCAGAAAATGGGGATATCGGTTACAAACAAACCATGATGCAACATCTATGCATATTTTCTGGACTTTTGTGAAGATATTTATATGGTCTGGTCAAAGAAAAAAAAAGCCAAATTATATCCAAAATGAAGAAAGATGGTAATTCGCTTCCTGTATTTGGTCACATCTAAGGTACTGATCCTTTAGTTTGTGAAGAAGTCTGCATTGAGATCCAACCCTGTGAGATGAGGATGCCTTTTGGCCACCATACTGCTGTTGATTTAAGGTCAGGTTGTTATTTTCCAAGATATATAACGCTGACATACTGATATTCTCAAATCCATCTCCTTTGAGGTCACTGTAATGGTCCTGTGAGAAAACTTTTCAACACTTGAATCCGTCCTCATGAGCTCCCACCAATCCACAAAAATCCACATCCATCCCGCAGTATGCCAGCCTCTCCTTTGTCGAGTTTATTTTTCAGGATTACATTATAATACATCCAACACAAGAAGCAGAAGAGGATACGTGGGCTGGTGAGGCGACCTCCAAGAACACCGCACAGGCACTGTCTTTCAAATTATGCCTCTTCTGGGACAGAGAAAGTTCCGGATAGGAAGAGTCGTTCACGTCTCGGCGTGCTCTCAGGGTCAGAGTGAGGATGTCTGTGGTTTGTTGTCCTATACGACTGCAGCCCATATTTTTCTTTTTGCTTTGCTTGTTTTCAAAGCAGTAGATGTTGACTTTTGGTGATGCTGAGGCCGTTTGCTGATGGGAGACGAATGTTTGGCTCCCCTTGTGCCATTGGGAGCTAATGGTACGCTGCTAAGACAAAAAAAAAATCAAGACAAAGAACTTGTTTAATCTTTCTTCATATTGACAGAACTGTTGGTCAGATTAATTAGCATGATTGGTCTGTATGTTCTGAAAATGAGCCAGAAAGAACAGAGCAATTAGGAGCTTATTGTACAAGAGAATGTTCAGTTGGTACTCTTCCAATTAAAACTATGAGTATAGGTCCATAGAAAAAGGCTGAATCTTTAATAGTTCTTGAATAGAAGCTTCCGACTGACAGACGAATCTGTTCTGCTAACCAAAGTGGTTTCAATTTTGGGAATCTAACAGCTGCATGGCTGGTGCAAGTCTTAGGTAAAAATGATGTCACCATCACACATGTGTTGATTCTCTACTTTAAATGTAATGCAGTGAAGGCTGATGCGTAGGCTCTGTCTACATTAATGCAGTGGAGTGCAGATCCACAGCCCAAGAGTTGTGCTGCCTACTTTAGTATAACTTTTTGTATATAGTTAAGGAGTCTTTCCAATCAAACCTGCATCCCTAAGGTTGATCAACTTTCCAGTTTGACATGGTTTTATCAATATATATTTTTGAAAAAAACAACGAAAAGCTGTTCAAAAAGTACCAACAGCAAGACTTGTGTTGCTATATAAGTTAGCAGTAAATGGTTGTCTGACAAAACAGTGTTTTTGTTGTTGCTTGTCTCTAGGTCTGTCTCTGAGCAAAATGTCAGAAAGTATTCAACAGAATCTAAGGAAAACAATAAGGAAAAAACTATTGAAACAATGGCATATAAAGTATCCCATCAAGACATGATGCTGAACATCAGTTGCTGGGTCTACAAGAGATGACTCTCTCATGCATATACCAATTTAAACAAATTAGAAAACAGCGGGCAGATATGCTTTAGTGGTTGTAAATGTACTTGAACGGCTTACCATAGATCTACCATTGTGAAGGAAACACTGGTCTGCTTGTCAACGGCATTAAATGTAAGCAAATTTCAAATACATCAGGTTAAGGCGAAGGGTCATGAAAGCTCATGCCTCATCATTTAATACTGTTTATGTAGATAAAGAGTAATCTTGCACAGCAGCTGGATCTGCCTGATTTAATGTCCCTAATCAGACAGATCCATCTAGTCAAGCTCCAAACTACAACGATTGTGCTTGACCAGAAATGGCGCAACTCAATCAGCGTCCTTTAAAGCAGGAAGAGGTGCAAGGGAGATGACAGCAGGAAGTGACTGCTTGTACTGTGGAACACCTTCAGTGGTTGTTTTATTTGACCTGAACTTCATGTCTGGAGCATTCTGGACCAAATCCACGGAAAAAAAACAACGCTGAAAGAACTGCTCCATAATAAGTATATTTTTACTCCACTTCAGACATGTTTAGAGCAGGGCTCCGGAGGACATGTTTCGAGTGTTTGTTTGACAAAGTAGCTCATAGTTTGTATTTTACACACTGGTAGTAGTGCCTGCTTACTGCACTGTATGGTTGGCCCATAACAAATGTGTTCTGTGGTCTGTTGCTCAGATGGACAAGTTAAACAAATTCAACAGTCCATGTGGTGCGTCAGGTTAGATAAACAGAGGCTTCTGTACAGACCAGGAAGGTTCCTGCAAAGCCAAGTGTTACAATTTAAAGACTGACCACGTTAAGTGATTACACTTGCTCGTAAGATCTTGAATGAAAACTGTCAGAGTAATGCTGCGTTCACACCGCAAGCGACCCAGCTACCAAAATCGCGTTGCCCACTGACCCATCGTCGCGCGTCCATAAATACCTCAGTTTGGTCACCGTTGCCGTTGGCCGTCGCTCAGTGATGTCACGTCCGCCCGAGTTTCACCGCGATCAGATCATACCATATATCATATAATAGGATGTATAAGCGGACATTATTCCAGCTGTTTTCTTTTCATTCACTTATCAACCACAAATCACTGCAGCTGATGCCCTGCAGGACATTCCCGCGGTCTGTCTAGGTGGAACTAATGTCCTCACTGACTGTTTCCCACACGGATTGTTACTCTGTAGTCCGGATGAATAACTGTCTGTCTAGGGTAACGTCACACGCACACACACCGCTGATTGGCTGTTGTCGCACAGCCACACACGACATTGCCTGAAAAGATCAACTTTTTTTACTTTGACATCGCGTAACAAGCTATGTGGTAGTGTGAGAAGCGGCTGTCGCATCGCGGGAGGGTTAGCCCAGCCCCATTGCGGCTGTGCATTGACTTTACATGGAGAGTGGTCGCCGAGGTAGTACAAGTAGCGTCCGGTGTGAATGCACCATTACTGTGGTAAAGAAGCCAGATCACACCCATGAGCATGGACACAAGTTAAACACTGTCCAGACTTTGAGTTAGCGGGACAATTAAACCATTTCAGTCATTGCAGAGGAATGGCTAGGAAAGTAGCAAAAGTTAGGACCATGCTATTTTACAGGACATAACAGATTGGTTATGTGTTTTTATGTGGAGTAAACAGACATGAATATTTAAAAGTAAGAGGTAAGGAAAGCACATATTGCGTATAGACTGGGGCATAGACGTGTTTGCTAATTTCAGATTCAAAGCACAGACACAGTTTTGCCCATTATCTTAATTGCAGATTTATCTCAGTTCAGTTCACCTAAAATTTGCCTTAAATTGTTCTTTCTAAGGGATGTCAACACAGGGTGACTGCAACATAAGTGTTCACAGTCAGGTACAAACCTCTGGTCTCCTTTTGTATAATTTTCACCTTTAAAAAAAACAGTGCTATTGCTCACTTTTCAAATTGGTGAGTGAGTTTTATAAGCTTTTTTTGACCAAATTAAAGTAAAAAAAAAAAAAATCAAGATAGTAAAATACTCAATCATTCAGTAGATGAGCATTTCTTTGTCTCCAGAAAAGTACCAATTTTTGAGAGAAGAGGTTTGTGCCTGACAGAGAAGATACAAAGCAGAAGACCTTGGGTATCCTCCAAGGGCTTACTGCCGCCATGATGGATGTAGTGAACACCACACTGTAAAAAAAAAAGCTAGCATAGTGCCAGGTCAGCTGAATTCTACAGTGCTCCTGTGAGCTGCGCACTCTTCAGAGACGTGACATTACTGCACAGAGGTAATTAACGGCAGCGCCTCTAATTAAACAGAATCCTTTTACCTGTTATGTGCTGAGGGCGTATTGCTCTGCTCCAGTCAGTCTAATGATGATCAGCATGTCGATGGCTCCATGGTCTGTTTCCCGCTCCACTCCGCCCCTCAGTTCTGGCCCCTGACCCTTGACTCCGAGCGGACCACAGATCCCCTCTGGAGGAAGCTCCTGCTGTCTTGGACGTTCGGTCATAAGAGCTCCCGTGGTGGTGCGAGTCGCTGCTTGGGATCTGCCGCCTCCAGGTAGCCGGGCTGTGGCTCGGGTTCGGACTGGGATCTGTGCTATCAGTGAGCTGAAGAAACAAAAAGTAGATAAAGAAAATTAGTGTTTGCAGTCAGGCGTTGCATCAAAGATAATCTATATTTCGTAAATCGACTGAGTTTAAAGAGTTATGTGCAAAAAAGTTTTTATTAAAGAATAGAGTTCACTTTCTGGAGGTAAAGAAGCTCTCTGGGGCGTTTTGTTTGGATGGTTTGTTTGGACTTTTCTAATTATGTGGGCATTAAATACATGCTGTTTATGTTAACTGGTGTGTGACAAGGAAACTCTGCCATGTGGACGCCTGCCAGGGGAAAAATCCCCGACCAAAAAACCCCAAACATACCCCAAACTGAGAGATTTATAATTTGGTGGGCCGACTAGAAAACAAACCCCAAGTTGCTAGTCTGTGGCTGCTAGAACGGCACGTCCCCTCATAACCTCAGGAGCCCTGCACTAAGAAAGAGAGAGTTAGATGACGATGCAGTTCCTTAAGCACACAGAAAAAAGAAAACAGCAGCCCACTCCTGTAATTTCAGCTTTTAAAAAAAGCACCATAATTAGTGACATTTGGTGGGCTGGATTTGGCTTCTGATGCTCTTTCAGAACACATTCTTGCTAATTGGCTTTAATGGAGCTCTGCTGGACTGCCTTTCCTCTGTCTCCTGGGGTAACAGACAGGAAGTTAGTCACCAGCAGACCCTGCCAAGTGGGCGTGCACAGTGTGGTCACTTCCTCTCAGGCAGTGAGAGCAGGAAACAGCAGAGTGGCATATTCTCCTTCTATGGTAAGCCACGACAGCCAGACAGTGGGCTTTTATAAGGTTTCCATGTAAAACACTTTCATTGTTCCACTCACATATAATGGGAGACTTCCAGAGTGCTGAGTATAATAAAAAAAACAACACTACTAGAAAAACATATGGAATTATAGATTCAGGAAATGTTGATCCAATGTTAAATAGCCTTAAACTTTGGTTGAAGGAAATTTGTTTACTTCTGTGTCCTACTGGAGATACTGTCCTTATGTGGCTGAAACCCTATAAAGCCAATGTATCATATTTGATACATACTTTTATAATACCTCTTTCTACTCAATATGATCAACAAATTACAAAAAACACCTGAATACAATCAGATAAATGATAAAAAAAATGTCCTCAAAGGGCGGACATTAGCTCAGTTGGTAGAGCGTCCGCCCATGTACGGGGACTTCCAAACCCTAGCAGCGGCAGTAGGTTCAAATCCCAGCCACAGCCCTTTGCTGCATGTCTTCCCCCCTCTCTTCACCCGCTTTCCTGTCATTCTCCAGCTGTCCTATCAAATAAAGGCCAAAAAGCCCGAAAAAATAACTTTAAAAAAAAAAAAAAAAAAAAATGTCCTCAAATGGATTATCAGTTGCCAAAAACACCTAATGTATCAAATGAGATACGAAAAATCTATATGTTGAATTTTATGGACATTTTGATTTTTATGGATTTTAGTAGAAAGTGAAACAAACATTTCAGCTCCAAAAAATTAGAATTTTCTGGCTATAATCTATGGTCTTGGGCCTTAAAGGGTTTAAAACATAATCAAAAAAAAACAGCAGAAGGTGACTTCCAGAATCCATTTGCAGACATGATATCTCTGACTTCCATTAACCTCTCTTCTCATATGACAATTCAACAAAAATGTAGTACTTTCCTCTTCTCCTGTTTCTGCCTCCAGAAAAATTAAGTTTCCTCTCTTTTTTCTGCATAATGCCTCCATGTTGTGAATACAGGGACCAACCATGAATATTTAGGAGTGTGTTATTTAAATGACAATTGTTTTCAGTTACTGCATTTATAAACAGCTGGTTGTTTTTCACGAATCACACTAAGGAGCAAGCTTTAAATGATTTCTGCACTAGAATCTGAGCAAGTTTCTATGCAAGATTGATAAACGAGGGCCATCACATTTACAAGGAATAGACATGTCTCCATGACTTTGGCCTTTGACCAAGGACCTCCAGGATCTAACCAGTTCATGCAAAGTTATTCAAATTTAAAGAAAAGCCTTTGGTGCATTCTTTATTCCTTATTTAGGGATACATTTGAAAAGTTTCTTTCTTTTTCACAATGAATTGGCCCTAAATAGTAAGAGGTTGGCCCAATGTGAACATGAGAGTCCTGAGAGTGCATTTTATTGGCATCAGACCATAGCAGTAGTACTTCCGCCTCTATTTAACAGAGGAAATTTAGATAAAATGCAATGCAATTCACTTATTAAACATTTTTGTATGTTCTAATGGAATAGAGTCAGAATTTTTGCATGCGACTGTTTTCACAATGTTGGATAAGCATGAGACTTTATGACCCCAATGATACATTCATTCCATTGTCAGAAAAGTAATTTTTACAAAGTTCAATGTAGAACCCCAAAGTGTATCTTAGATACTGTATTTTCACCAACAAGGAATGAATATTAGGTTCTATATGACCTTGAACTTTGACACATGTTGTGGAGAAATAAAAATAAACAGAATGAACAACGTTTGTGGTAAAATGACATTATGAACCTGGTATTGAATATATATGAAAATGTTTGAATTGAGTAGTTTCTTCCCTAATGATCTGATATTTTTGACAAACATTTATCTGCTTCTCATTTTCTTAAAATGACCCTTCTTTTGTACCACTAAAGTCATTTTAATACCCTTTTATATTTATAAGATTAATATGCACAGAATTTTCTTGGCTCAGCTTAAAAAGCATAAACACTGCAATGCTGATCAGTTTATGACCCTCTTTAAATCTGTCTAACCCTGGTATCTGGTCCAATTCCAAAAGCGGTGCTGTCTTGCCAATCAAAGCTCTTAAATTACCTCTCAAGCGCGACGTCTTTCCTGACATTCAAGGTGAAATGTCTGAGAAAAGCTGTGGACTGTGTTTTATTAGTGAAGGTGATGATCTGTTTATTGCTCATGATATATGAAATCCACTCCTTTTATAGCTTCTCACAGGTTGTTTGTACAGTGTCTGTCTGTTGTCCGAAGTTTGACCACAAAGAATGTCAAGCGTTTCAGAGTTTGATTTTTAAGATCAGGTCACATCAGGCGAATGCTGAACACCAGAGCAGCTCTGATCCAACCCTTTATCTGAGTTCCACTGGTTTTATGACTTCACAAAGGATGTTTTGGTATCTCACTCATCGGCCAAAACGACCCCACTGTTCTCAGCCAAACATATATTCACGGCTCATTCAGGTCCAGGCTGAGGTTTTCCTCTGATGGAGATGGAAGATTTTTCTACAGTGCTGCTCTGTTTAGTGCTATGAGGTGTGGAGTGACTGATAAAGAAAGCCAAGTGTTTCCCATGTTAACATTGACCCTTTTGGTTTTACTGATAAAAGAACTAGACCAAGGCCTGCATGTTTTTCAGTGTATGAATTCTTATCAATATAAAGTTGAGCAATACTTACAAACCTCTAACATTACGTCTCTGTGTAGTTATTGTGTCAGTCTGTATGTGTTTGTTAGTTAAACAAGTACAGTACAGTAACCAATTTCTATTAAGAGTTTCACTTGAAAAAACAATTTGTCTAAGTACTTTTTAGTATGGGAAGTAATCAGGTATTTGTTACACTGTCCACTTTAAGGGCACATATTAGACTTTTTGAGTTATCCATGCTCCTTAGTGAGTATGCATGTCTCGTCTGTTAAGGGAGTACTTTTATGAACTAGACAAAATGTCCACAACATCATGACTTCTGTCTCTCCTGTTTATAACACCCATAGCTGCCTTCAACAGCTTGTCCCAAAAATTACAACAGAAGACTTCAAAATCATTTATGTATAATCTTATAAAGAGGAAGGCTAATCAATAAGCTATCTGTTGTCCCAGGATGCTG
Organism: Scarus forsteni; assembly: GCA_036419115.1. Taxonomy (NCBI): domain Eukaryota; kingdom Metazoa; phylum Chordata; class Actinopteri; order Labriformes; family Labridae; genus Scarus; species Scarus forsteni. Next base: position 21,720,508 of record JAZDUH010000451.1, on the reverse strand, counting down.
CAGGGTACTCAAAGGTATTGGAAATGTTGTCTCCTCCGAAATGAGTATTGACCTATAGATTGCTAATTTTACTCTACTGCTCTCTCATCAAAGACCAAGTGAAAGGTCAAACATAAGTGAACATTCAGTCTATGCAGACTGTAACTTTCATAGCTCAAGCTTTGGTGGAACATAAAGGTTAGAGGAACTACCATCTGGTGTTTTTTACCTTTCAAAGCTGTACAGTTGCTGAAGAGATACAGGGCATGAGCGGGTCAAGAACAAGGGATGGGTGGTTTGGATGAGGTGAAGTGTGAGTTCAAGGTTAATCACGGCAGCTGTTTTAAAATTTTGTGCAAGCCTGAAGATCTAACCCCCAATTTTATCTAGTTAGCCTGCATAGCATTTCGTATGTGCCAAGCACTCCACATCAAATCCCCCCTTCACTTCCATCAATCAGTCAGTTTCCATCGCCTGTGTCTCGATCTGTCTCCAGTGCAAGCCTGCAGCACACCTCCAAGCAGGTTTTGCAGCAAGTATATTTTCAGCAAGAGCTCCTTCAACTCCAAAATTAGCAGATATAGAGTAACTAATATTGATGCAGACATGAATTCATGCCAGACAGGCAATGTAACCTGCTGTTAACATGTTGATCATCCAGTCATTCTGTGATCTCACAACTACCTTGTAAAGTATTAGTTCTCTGTGGTCTTATTTTCAAACTAACCAAGCCTGCGCACTGCTGTGCAGTGCTTTATCTACCTGTTGATATGTGTGTGTCAGATGGAAAGGTGCATCACAGACAACATGCCAAGCAGACAAACTGTGTAGAATTAGTTCTGGTCAAATTGCATCTGTTTCAGTTTCGGCTTTGTCCAGTTTTAGCTAACAAAAATAAAAACTCTAAACATTTTTGTCCAGTTTGTACCTATCCAGAGTCCAAATATTACAATAATTATTATTGTTCAAAATGTTTTTGCTCTTTGAACCAAATATAAACATCATTATGAAACACTCATATTAATTCACTTTTAATATGTGAATTAATTTAAAATTAACAGATGGTTCAAGAGGAAGGGCTGGGTAGTAGTTGAATTCATCCTTAATAAACTGATGATGAATGAAATCCTTCAAAAGGGTCTTGGGGTATTGCAATTCCAAGGAAGGGATAAACTTAAGGCCCATTGACCTTGACCTTTGAACTCTTAAGTCTAATAAGATTGTTTTTGAGTAAGAATATTTATTAGGTTTCAGGAATATCCCTCAACATATTATTGCAGTATGGCTTTTAGAAAAGTAAAAGATGAACATGAGACACTGCCGTTTGACCAATGACCATTAAAATCTAATCAGAACTTTGTTAACTCTTATCATATAAGCTCACAATGATGGTCATAACGGCCTGTATGTATGGACAGAAGGACAACACAAAAACATACTAAATGTGGCTGTGGTTGCTTCTGGTGTGCAGCCATAAAGAAATCAATGGGATGCTTGCTAATAATGACAAGCTTCATTCCTCCATCATCAAACCCTGTGCCTCCATTGACAAACCTCCCCCATCAACCTTTGACACTGCAATCACAAACTAATCCCAGCCTCCCGCTGTCCCAACTACAGCTGTATTTATGCAAACCTCTTGGGAATGGACTGTTCAGACCACTTACATGTTCTCCAGATCCAAACCAAAGATGATCGGCCAGCCTCCAAGATGTGTTTCAAAGGGCAATTATGAATTGAAGTATGCTTTTATGCACTGTAGCAATTTTTCGTTCATAATTGCTATCTAAATGGAGTGACCGGTTCATGAGTCAAAATCCAAAAGGAACAAGGCTTTACTATACCACAAGTGGATTGAGGGAAAATCCCATAAAAGGACGCACAGAAAGCCTGAAGGATTGACAGCAAAATAGGCAGCTCCCCTTCACATTAGGGGTGAGTGACTGTGGAGAGGGTCAGGAGGAGGTGAGCAGGACTGGATGGACTGATCTGTGATCCCAGTGGAAATGGAAAATAGGGGTCAGGTCTATATCGTCGAACTGATGTGGGCACTGACCCTGACAAAGCTCCACAAATATGTGACAGAAAGACACTTTGTTCATGTCAAGGCTTGGATGACATATTAAATACCGGGGTGGAGTAGAGTGGAAAGAAGGGGAGGAGGGGAAAACAAAGGTGGCTGTCCTCAAATGCTCCCTTTATGCCTCCCATCAGAGGTAAAAGGAGGTGTGACGGGTAGAGACAAATGGTTGGGTTAGGGGGTCTTTGTACACAAATCCAGATCTTTGGCCATGTTGGAGTCTTTCTCAACCAGCATTTTTGCTGAAAGTTGAAGATTTGTTGATAATTTGCCTGAACTAAGGGTGTCAAAATTAGTCTAATCCCTTTAGTGATGGACAGCATTAGCAGTAGATTGGCCCCAAAGCTTAAAAAAACACAACATACCTTTAAATGGGATATAAACAAGGAATATATTTCTCATACCAGTATTGCTTACATTGATTCTAGCAGTAAGTACATGCCAGGCCTCATGTAGGTACCCCTGGATATCGGCTTTCTGTGCTTACACTGACCATCTGAAGCTGACTGTGGGATGTACAGCTATCAGTTGTATGTGTTTAAGTGTTTTATCATGCTAACTTGATGCTAACATCTGGCTCACCTTACTGCTGAGTGTTTTGTTGGGCAGAAAGTTACCTGATGGACAAACTCTGATCTGTTTTCATGATCAACCATGAGAGAAAATATTGGTTCTGTGGGCAAGTTACACCAAAAGAAATAATTATGAGGATATCTACATTTGCATCAGTCTTGGCAAAATGTAATTCTAAATAGCTCTATTAGCATTCGCCCTGATTTTCACAATAAGTGCACCACTATTTAAAAAGTCAGACCCACCAGCAATTATATGATTATTGAGCACAAAATAACCTTTATAATTTAAATTCTAGTTCTTTTTTTTTTATTATAGAAAGTTAACTAGATTTTAAGTTTTCATGTATATATTGAAAGGATGTGATTATCGGTTCATGTAAGTATGACATTCAACCACTAGTAACAATAAATTACTTTGTGTCCTTTTTCCTCCATTCTAATTCATATTTGTCAGCTGTAACTCCACACGTGGGCGTCTGACTACATTCTGTGGCTGGTCTCAAGCATGCCATTCCCCACTCACTCTTGCTCTCTCTCTCTTTCTCCTGTTTATTCATTATCCTCTTCAAAATAACAAAGAGAAGCTAAAATACTACCAACACATGACCGTAAGTGTCACAAAATGACAACATACTCTAAGCAGCTCTGCAACTTAATCACCTCCTGAAGTCCTCGTCTTTATCCAGATGATAAATATGAATGCATAACACAGAAAAAAAGACCAAATGATGCCGCAGCTAAAAACCGTGGAGAACTCAGATGCATGACGGGACCAATTTTTGTCTAACAAGAAGTAATCTTCCACAAGAGAGCTCTTTGTGCTGTCATATATTAGACACAAATATTGTCATTCCTCATGGATCTATTCCCTTTTAAAGTATGACTGAGTATGATGGATGACACAGTGAACACTTAGCATATGTGTGTCTATCTCCAGGGCAACATCCAGAGTATTTACAGGGGAAAACAGATCTTATCCAGAAGCCTTCAATCCAGCCTACTTTGTCATACTGACAGCCTGATATGTTATTGTAGCCATGGAGCTCACTGTGTAAGCAGTAATATGGCTGTCCAACAGAATTTTATACAGTAATAGACCTGCTAAGTTCGTACCAGAGCCCATTTGCAGTTTTCACTTCGCATTTCTGTGACTCCTGTGAACTTTCACACACTATTTTTAAGTTATGGATGTGAAAAGAGTATTACACGTGAATGCAAGTACAGACATATGTTAAATCAGTAGACTCAATCTGGCTTTTGTTATGAGGGAAGCTGTTTGTAATGGAGCTCAGGCATAGTATCTAAAGTGTAACGGTTACCAAACATGTAAAGACAACTACCTTTTTTACAACAACCTCAAATAAAAGAAGAAATAGACCAGGACAAATACATTCACACGCACTCATTTAAGCTTTCATTATTGTGAAGAAATGCATCCTGGCAAAGTAACGGATTATAAAGAAAGCTATTTTCTCCTTCTTGAGGTTTTTCTAACCCTCCTTTCCCCTGTTGAGGTCTGTTTTTATTTTCATCCTCCCTCGCTTTTTTTGTCCCACCCTTTTTCCCTTTGTGCACACAGAAGCAGAGGGAGAGTGGCCACTGAACTGCTGTGCTAAGCTGGAAGTTGCAGAGCCTGGCATTAGGAAAAATAAAAGCTAAGCTCCCATACAAAGTAGACATGCCAGGAGCTCAAGCTTGTGGTTGGACACTTGACTAGAATCTTAAAATAAAACTGTTTTAAGAGTGCTGAAGATAATGCAGTCATCTGCTCTGTTATGCAGAATATCACCGGAGTGGCACTGGATCTGTAGTGTTGGGAAGGAGATTATACACACAAATCTCAAGGGCAATGCTTCTGAAGTCAGAGAAATAAGTTCAACACCTGCAAGATGACACAGACAGGAAAACCTTTTTCAGAAAAGCCTACACTGGTGTGGCCTTTAGGTGAGGATGTAAAGCAGGGGCTGAATTTTAAAGAATGGGGCGCCGTTAAGTTCTGCATAAACGTGCAATGTTTAAATGTGTCCCACAGCAAACACTTGCAGAGTTTAGTGAAGGACAGTATCAGAAAGAGGGCACCAACTTGCAATTTCTAAAAAATGATGCAGCACTTAGGAGGATGAAAGCATGTGGTTCACAGCCACACTGAGTTCTTGAACAATTACTGTTAATTTCCATGTTTTACTGAGGTGTCCCAAACACATTAACTTGAAGTTGTTGGCAAAACTGAACAAAACAGCGGCCTAATCTTTGAGGTGCACAACAGATTTTGTGATAGCAGAGAGGATGTGCAATTGAATGTTGAATATCTTGAGCACCCATGCACATTAAAAACCTCTGAAGCCTTAAGCAAACTGTATAAATTGTTTGAAACGCCTCAGTATGAGAATAATAGCAGAAATGGTCTCCATTGGTACAGAGACAGTTCGGCAAATTTTGCATGAAAATTTTAACGAAGGGGTGTTTCTTCTAAAAAATGTGGATTTCCTTCAATTTGTTCCAAAAATGTCTCCATGGATTAATTTCTATTTCTTGTTTTGATCAGGGATTAGAAGTTTTGGAAAAACTGTGAAACCCACTTTTCTAATGATGACAAAAACACGTGCACTTCAGTTAGAAGCTTGCAGTCAACTAAAAAAATCCCTTACTGGAAACTTACAGCAGTTGTATATGCATACCCAACCTTTCATATATAACTCTCAGAGTGGCTAAACCATGTGGTTCTATCCTCATAAGCTCAGTCTCAATATTTAACAGCCATACCTTGTTAGTCGGTTATCCCTGGGTGTTGTTGACTTTTCCATTGTTGGTATTGTACTTAGAATGCATAAGATGTGTTTTAAAAGTGGCGAGCTATTGCGACAAGGCTGTCACTGCTGGTCTATTCAGATTCTCTAACATTTCCAATTATTACTCCAACAATTTCTCAAACAATTACCTTTCAGTAACACTGCTCTCATTAAAAGCTTTACTTCAGTCAGAAATTGTCCTGAGCTGTCACCAGGTCAAATGATCTGCCCATGGCCCTCAGAAGTTCATGTGAATCCCTTTGCAGCTGAACTGAAAGAGGACTATATTTGGGATTGCCACAGGCTTCGACCAATCAAATTTTAGTGAAACCATGGGTGTACACTTCGATATAGAAGGTCCAACTACTTGCTATGCATAGGGCATGTAGCAAGACCACAGGCCTGATTGGTCTGTAAAACTGAACTAAGTGACCCTATTGGGTGAGGCAGAAGTCCTTATAAAAAAAAAATCTTTAGGGCCTGGTTTTACTGATTTAGTGGATGTAATTCAAACGTTTTTTAAGAATTGCTTAGTACTTCTAGGAGCAAGGCTTAAGTTGATTTCCTACCGGTTGTGGTGTGTATGAACGACCCCAGGACTGAGAGGTAACTGGTGCGTGGGGTATGACCCTTCCTCCACTTCCCGCCTCCACATTTGGGGACTGTGGGCGCTTCCCTCGCCGAGGCCCTTGATCCTCTACTTCTCTGTTTATCCGACGCATGTACACCTTAAAAAAGAGGACAGCATAAAAAGCCATTCTGTGTGATTGTCATGTCTATTCCTAATATCATCATGTGTGGAGGTTTCCTCTTTATCTAAACAAAAGTCTTTCCCTCTTAATTTATTCATCATCTCACCTCTGCAGGGGATGGTTTGGCTCCCTTCTGCACTTCAGCTTTCACACCAGCTCCCGCTCCGGTGTTTAACGCTTCCTCTGTGTCAAAGGTGGTTGCTCGGTATGCCCTCCATGTTGTTTCTGTTTCATCCTCTGACCCACCATCAGTCCTCGACCCCCCTCTCCCCCGACCAGTCTCATCCACTGACGCAGGCCCTCGGTTCTTCCAGGTGCTCCTTACAGTCACATTCTTCATGTCGGGTAAACTATCCTCTTGGGAGAGCTGGCTCTGTTTTTGGCGGCTCCAGCTGGAGATCGTGGTGGTGCTACTGCTGCTGCTCTCAAAGCCTGACTCTGTGTCGTTTAAGTCCAATGAGGTGGCGTCTGAGGACTGGAGGCTGAAGTTGCTGCGTTGACAGCACATGTGGCTGGCGGTGGACTCCACTCTGGAGGCGTTGTGGAGTTTCGACCTTGAGGAGGAATCACCATGGTCGTCCTGCCCAGAGTCCGGATCCTGGCTTGATCGCAGGGTGAGCTCACTCTTAGGAATAGAGATCTCATAGGGGACGGAGATGCTGCCGTGGTGATCGCTGCTGGGACCTGGAAATCAGACACTAAATTTTAATTGTGTCACTTTTGACATAATCACAATAATATCCTCTACGTTACAAAGATATATGGTTCTTCCATGGACATGACTCTTACTATTATTTTAACCAGTGCAAACATTTGGGCTCAACTTATTGTTAGTGCATATTCCAGTTCTGACAGAAACACAACAAAACTTACATAACCTACAGTTTTAACCCTTCAGCCCTTTTATCAGCAGAAAAATGATTCAATGAATTCTTTTTCAAACTCAGACTCATTGGCCTTGGCTCATTCTCTGTGAAGAACATACTGTATATTAGAGCACTTTTTCAGTGACCACACACTGTACCCCCCTACACGTTTATATTACACTCAGAATGTTCGTGTCTACTGGGCTAAAAAGTGTAGAAATTGTGGATCCTGTGAACCTTCACTCTGTCCTCCTCCCCTCAGGGCCTGCTGTTAGTGTGCCTGTGTGCAGATTTTCTGAATCAAATACCTCCTATGGCACTCTGTTATTGCTGAGTTGCACTGACAAATATCTCAGCATATCTCTTTGTTTCAACTCTTGCTTGAAATTATACAGATACTGCATGCATATGCAGTTGGCAATATTCTGAATGAAGTTGAGCCACTTCAGACCACTTAAGTCTCGTGCCAGCTGTGATTACTTTAATCCTTCACTGGTCTAAGGAGTAAGAGACACATAATGAGGTGGAAGGCATGGCTAAGGATGTTGTTATGATTAAAGGGGACATATCGTGCTTGTTTCTCCTTTTCACTATGCCAGACTAGGATACCTGTAAAGCATTTCTGGCCTCAGTACAAGTCATTTAGTTCCTTCATTGCCCCACAATAGCGTTCTCAAAATCCTCATTTTAAGCCATTATCAAGCTCTCGTTGAAACACGAGGATCTCAGGATGACCTACAGTTACCTTGCAACGTCACAGCCCTTTGTGCTCTGATTGGTCAGTTCTATCGGGGGTAGAGTCAGCTTGTCCTTCTTCTTCTACTGTATTTTCCGGCAGGCTCAAAGCAGCGACCGCGTATTGAGTCCCCCTACAGGCCAGAGCTGGTAATGAGTGAATGTGAGCTAGGGATCTATAAACTGCTGCTGGACGAATGTGTTTCTTAGTGATGGTTTTGTGGCGGACATCACAGAGGAGGAAGTGTTTTATCAGATTACTCCAATAAAAAGAAAGGTACCTCGTGTCGTCACGACGATTTAAATCTCGCGGACATCTCGCAATGACCTATTTTCAGAGGCATCAAATCTCGTTCTAGGATATCAGAAAAAATACAATATCTCATTTTTTGAAAATTAAGGGGGTGTAAGGTCTTGTTTTCAAATTTATTATATTATATGTAAGTATTAAATCATGCATCAGCATGATATGTCTCCTTTAAAGGCAAACCGTATTGAATCCACCAACAAGTTTAAACCAATTCTCAATCAGCTCTGGTTCTCAATTTCCAACCCTGGTAGCCAGTTTTAGCAACCAAAACCCCACAATAATGTATTACAGATTATAGATTTGTCAGATCATTAACAATTTATTAAAATGTTGATGTAATAAACACCAGAGAATTAATTTGCTATTGACAACACCGTAAATAAACCCTCCTTCTCATTTTGAAGATTTTAGACAAAATAGTTAGCATGATAGACATTAACCTGTAAACTTTGGTGTAACATTTTTAACATATTTTTCACATTTAAAAAGAAACTACAAATGACTGCGAAATTAAAAAGAAGCACAAGCTTTGTTTTCATTTGATCAGACCGAATGTCATAGAACTTAATTGTGTTTTTTGTCTACGGTACTTAAAGTATGTGCTTTTATTCTGTTCTGTAACCATGTTCAAGTCTACTATGTAGTTTGTAGCTTGTTTACATTAACACTGAAGGAAAAAACATGCCTGTGCAAAAATATCAGGCTCTACCATTATAAAACAATATAATATATTAGCTGGTTATTTCTCTGTTGGGAGGAAGCATGGGAGGGTGTGAGCCTCTGCAGCCAAGGGGAGCAAATGAGCAGCTGAGTAAGGAACATAAAGTTTCTTGATTTTTTTTTTCAGTTTTCCACAATTAAAAAGTGTTAAAAATATGTTTATAGAATTAATCAGTGCTTCTTAAACGGTGTTACCCAGGCCTTGCTACTTTGCCATACTTCCGTATTCTGAGTGAACATATGTTCATAACATGAATCTAAACTTATACTGAATTAAAATGTAAATTTTAGTTGTTTTCTTGAGATCTTAAATTTTTTACACTTTAATCTTGAGGACCCACACAAATTGTTTTGTGAGAATAAGTTGATAACAGTCAATTTCTCAAGGTCCACACACAGTAATGTATCACCTTGGGAATATTTGTGTTGTTATACTGAGATTTAAGGACAGTTCTAAGGTGAGATCTCTGGAAAGAAGCGAAAGTTTACCTGCAATCATGTGTAAACTTGATTAAATACAACACTCGGATGTACTTCATCCCATTGAAAACATGTCTGCCATTATTCAAAACAAGAATCATGGTACTTATATTAAGATGCGAAAATAAAAAATGCTTCAAAATTTCATTTAATTTATTTTCTACATAAGAAGAAAGGAAAACTTAAAAACGGCTTCAGAAAGAATTTCAAGGTCCGATTTTTTATTCTGCCAGTACACAATCAATTTACTTGGACGTGGACTTGCAAAAATCTCACTCAAGCTATTGAAGTCAAGATTTCTGGCCAAAAATGCTTTAGATGCTAGAATTTCAGTGGTAAATTTTTATATAAATATGAAGGCATTTGCCCCTGCAAACTCCAAATATTTCAGTCTAATACTTCTTCATCTCATTCAGCTATTGTTATAGATTTTTTTGCCAATTGTTTTCATCAAAAATGATTTTCTTTGGTGTGAAAACCAGTGAAAACTTACCAATAAGGATGTTACTGGTGGAGGTATGGCGTTCTTTTACTGGTATGTGTTCACTGGACACACTGCTGCTGCGACTGCTGGTTCTGGAGGAGCTGGGGTCATTGGGGTAGATGGTTATACTACTGGTCATTTTACTGGTGGAGGTCACCATGGGTTTGGTGGAGATTTTGGGTTTGCCATTTGCAGCCAGAGGCTCCGACATCATCATCTCCTTCCTGTCTATTTCAACGATCGCAGGCTTGATGACAGCTTTCGACCTTAGGGCCTCGCGTGGACTGCACACTCGCTGGATTTCTACCCCTGAGGCTGTGTGAGTCGCCCCCTGTTGGCCACCCTCAGCTAACAGTGTCCTGCTGTGGAGCTCCTCATCAAATGAGCTCCTGGATGAAGAGCCCTCTGAGTGAGAGTCGTGGACATGAGAGTATCTGGGAAACCTGGAGGCTGTGGTCCTACTGCTCACAGTGGAAGTAGTCGTCTCAGCTGTAGGCTCTGGTTCTGAGGGTCTTGAACCAGTTGATTCTGTTTCAGAGGCAGATGAGTGTCCTTCTGATCCCTGGTCGCTTGGCAGCAGAGGGGTGACTTGGGATCTATAGGCTGTGTAGGAACCGTTGGCTTTGGACAGAGTGGACGCAACTGAAACAGAGACAGACTCTTGAGCCTGCTCTGTTGATTCCTGATCTGAAGCAGACGCTGTGTCCCTCTCTAAAGAGGAAATACTGTTTATGTTACTAGACGATTCAGGCACTACATCAGAGTTGTTTGACTCACTATCACTGCCAACATACAATTTAGAAAACTTTTCTAACCGGCTCTTTTTATTCTCCGCGTCAGTCTGTTTGTTGGCTATCCTCAGAGATTTCTGGTCGTTGACTGCTGGAGGGTAGCGGCTAAGAACAGAAGCTTTCTTAGTATCGCTGGATGTGTTTACAGAGGAGAGAGGAGCTCCTCTGGTCTTCTCCTCAGCTCCTCTCCCTGTTTCTCGGAGTCCATTATCAGACGTAATTGCAGTAGTTGGGGTTTTAGGTGTCCGTCTCATCTTATGAGCAGGACTTAGGGCTCTCCGGACAGCCTTCGGAGAGCTCTCCTCAGAGTGGCTCAGCTCTTTGCTTCTCAGTTTGGTCTCTCTCTTATGTTGAGGAGAGAGCTCCCTGTTCCTATGTTTGGGTGAACTTGGTTCTGAGACAGTTGCAGCACTCCTAAATTTAGGCTTCTCTTGCCTGAAACCTCCTTTCACCATGATTTCTTCATTCTCAGCTTTGCCGTTCTCCAGGAACTTAGCAGGGCTGCTGGGGCAAACATTGGGGCTCCCATTGCCGAGTTTATCCACATTACTGGTTCCATTTCTTCCTATTCCACCTTTCCCGCAGAGCTGCATCCTGAGTTGCTCCACCTGCTCTGTCAGCTGGCGAGCTCGGTTCCTCTCCATTTGAAACTTCTCATGAAGCTCGCCATTTTTGAACTCTGAGCTCTTCAGATCCTCCTCCACGATCTCCAGCTGTTTAAGACGGTTCTTTAACCTCTCCACTTCCTGTGTCAGCTCCTTTACTTTATTGTCTTCCTCCTGGGACCCTTCAAGGTTGCTGTTCTTCTCATTCTGAGATTTATTCACAAGACCCATGTCACCAGACATCTTCAAGTAGTCAAGGCCCTTCTTTCGACCTGCCAGTTTACTTGTTAGGAGTCCCGTGGAGGAAAGCTCATCCTCAATTCGTGACCTGATCAAATCAGGACGAGCAGGGTCTGCTGACACGCCAAGAAGGTTTTTCTGATGCTCCAGCTTTTCAGTCAGCTTTAAAATGGTTTTCTCGTCTTCCCTTTGTTTTTCTAACAACCTCTTCCGTTCACTCACAAAGGTCTGAGTGAATCCTTTAAGCTTCTCAAGCTCCATAGCTAAAGCCTGCTCTGCTTTGTCCAGCTTTGACTCGGACCCCTCCATTTCCTTCAGACGTGCTTTAAGGCCCTCCAGCTCCGATGAGAGCTTCTTAGTCAAGTTCTTCTCCTCGTTGAGGCTCAAGCAGAGCTGACTGCAGTCTGACTTGCTTTTCCCAAAAGCATCTTCCAGTTTCTCCAGCTCAGCCATCCTTCGTTGTAGATGTTCAATCTCAGCCTTGAGCTCCTTGGTGAGGTTTTCCTCCTCTTCCAGTTTCTCCCTGACTGTGCGACAGAGGTCTTCAGCTTTGCGTACCTCCTCATCTTTACCTTGGATCTTTAGGAGACATTTCCTTAGGACTTCCACATCGCCCAGCAGGGATGAGTTGCTGCCTTCTGCTTGGATGATTTTATCCTGTGGAAGAGAGTACCAGACATGAACCGTTTTGCATTTTTGATTCTGATAAATCAACAAATTTTAAAGATTAGCACAAATAACTTAAACATTTGGTTTTGTCAGTGACAAAGTATTTTGGATATAAAAGCATTTTTTTATGTCTATTACCACAAATATCTTGGTATGAGGATCAATTTAATGGAAATAAATGAAATCTGTGAGTCTTAACTTTATTGTAAGTAGGAGACAGCTACAAGATGCTTATCCTGTGCAAGAAAGATAATAATTTGAAAGTCTTTTAGACTCTGAAATATGCTAAAACACATGTCCATAACACTCTCTGAAGTCCTGTGATCAGAGGTTAATGTGACAACATTTACACTTTTCAGGAGTTTCCAGTGTAGTTGCAATCTCTGTGTAAATGAGTGCAAGTTAATAATGCAGCTGCAATATTTTCTTAAGAACCTGCAAATCAAAGAATCAAGGAATCCAGTGGCCACTCCAAAATCCTGAGCTATGACTGGATTTGTTCTTGTCAGATGTTGGACTCCTATGGTTGAGTTACAACAGGCTGCTGGTAGATTCCTTTGCATGTCTGATCGACAAAACTGTTACTGAAAGTCCTTAAATTGTTGTAAATTGTTGGTCTCAGTTCTTAAGTAACTGGTCAAAGTTTAAATAAAAGTTGCCACTCTGCAGTGCATCTGCTTTAGTTGGAAAAATATTTATGAGTTATGTAATATTAGTGAGGTACTTTAATGTTGGTGGTTAAATTAGTTCAGGTAGATAGCTTACGTTTGCACTTATTTGAAACATTATCGCAGCGGCAGCAGAACAAAGTTGGAGCTTGACATCTTGGCATCAGTTGATGCTCAATAGTAGAGGGTTCAAAGCAAGAGCAAAGTACTTGTGCAATAAATGTTGGCAAAGAAACAAAGAAATAAGCCGGAAACCACTGTCAGGATGTTTGTCAGGTGATTGAATAATAGATGTCAGATGTATAATCTATGCAAATGAGTTGACTGCATGAACTAGCTTCAAGGAACTTCCACACAAATGAATAGTAAATATAATAAGGATAAATACAGATGTTTATATGTATATTATTTTTAAACCATACAGGGTGCTTTAAAGTTACATTATACATTTAAAGCAGCACTGGTGTCATTATACAGCATTGCTGCAGTTTTTAGCAGAAGAAAACCAAATCAGTTCCTGATGTCAAACTTTAAGATCATTTTTGCATATCTTGAAACATGCTAGATAACTTTTCAACACACTGAAGCCAATTTCTGTTAGCTTGCATTTATCCTAACCTTGCAGTGCAGCCTGATCCACCCGATTTATTGTCTGTAATCAAAGATGGATCTTGCAAGGCTCTGAGCTGAAGTGATAAAGATTGGTATGTAAAGCCAATACCCAATCAGTGTTTGCTAAAGCAGGAAGAGGCAGGAGCCCAGCAGGAAGCTACTTCTCTCACAGATAGTAGCACAGATTCTACCAGCTTTGGTTGCAATTTTATCCAATCAGGATTGTATTTCTTTATCAACTTTCTTCATAGAAAGGACATATGTGCTTCACTTTTAGCATGTTTAGACAATAGTGTTTGTATTTCACAATGCGACTGTGGCACCCATCTACAACATCATCTGACTAGGTGCTATTGAATATGATTGTCAGAATGATCATCCATTCACCTGCTGTATATGCTTTTGAAGGTTCTGCCTTTCCCAAACACTTTATAAGCAATTACCCAGATTGACAAGAGAAACGTATTCTCTAATGAACTATCCATGTGGCATCCCAGGTTGGAATTACGCATCTTCTTTTCTTCCTCTATTTGCGGTCAATTTGCGGTGTGTAATATGCCAACAGAAATGCTTCTTTGATTGCTATGAATTGTCAAATAGGAGGAAAACAACTAGAAGAAAAGTAAAAAAAAAAAAACATACATTGTAGACAAAACAACGTGGACTCAAATATATAGTAAAAATGGGACTCTCTGAAACATTTCCTGAGCTTACATTTCTGATCTGCAATTTTAAGAATTTTTTAAATATTTCAACAAGATCCACAAAAACCCAGTTATATTTCGACACTGCAAAAGTAGAGAGACACTTAGGTGAGTAGCATCAAGCTATTGCCCTACTCAGGTAGTTGAACTACAGAGAACGAGTCCACAAAAAGCACACAGCTATGTGATTCAATGGCCCTTGTACTATCTTTCATCTGTTTCCACACAGGTGAACCAGCCCTCACCTGCAGGTCAAGCAGCTCATCCTCAGCCTTCTGCAGCTTGCTGGTTGCTTCTTCCAGTTCATCCAGTCTTCTGCCCAGACTCTGCAGCTTGTGCCGCAGGTGGCGATGTGTCATGTCTTTATGCTCAGACATGACTGTGAAATCCTCTTCGGCCTCTCTGTGGTGGTTGCGCTTCTGTTACGGTTATTTGATCGCACCGTTTTTTGCGGTCCACATTTGTGTCTTGTTTTTATCCTTTGGAGCCCTTGAAGAAATTCACTTGACGGGTCCTGTTAAGTTGTTTTCGTGGCTGTCCCTTTAAATCTTCAAAGATCTCTCTGAGTGGTGTTTAGCAGTCGAATCTGTCATCTTTAGGAGGGAGAGAGGAAAGAACACTTAGTAATCCCTAATTTGACAATGACAGTCATTTACATTCTCAAAAGGCAGCTCAGTAAGAGGGGGAAGAGGAATGCACACCAGAGGAAACAGCACAGTCAGCATACTGTGTAATTAGTCACTGAATCGTCAGACCATAGGATTACATATGACTGAGGAGCACATCCAGGTTCATATGTTAGTGTCTGTTTCAATAAGGTTTGATGTCATACAGTCTGGTTTATACAGAATAAGCTTTTTTTAATTTAAAAACAAATGCTATGTACTTCACCTCATCTTCCTTTTGCAGGAGATGGAGGTGATATTGCTTGCTTTTGTGTCAGTGTGTGCATGTGAGTAAAAGAGCTTCAACATGCCCACTCGGCTTGCACACAAAGACAGACACAAACACCATCATCAATCAATCAATCAATCAAGCTTTATTTGTATAGCGCCAATTCATAACAAGTGTTATCTCAAGACACTTTACAATAGAGCATAAAGCTCTTCATTTTATGGATACACATATATGCATAGATACATATATACATATAGAATACACATATACATATATATACAAATATATACATCCAACACCCAACATGAATCCATATAGCCAATCATGGATCCCTCCATCATGGCGGCAAGAAAAAACCTTCTGTTAAGCAGCAGGAAATCTTAAATGTGGATCCCAGTCTCATGATGAACAGCAAATCCACACGATGCTGTGATGGGTGTGAGGGCAAAGGAAGGGAAGTAAGAGGAGACAAGTGGACGAAGTAAGAACTAAAGTTAGGGACAGGTCCATGTATCATCGGCCTGTCGCCTGATTCCTTAGAGGTTAGCCTCTTGAGATGCTACATCTCATTTCTGGAGGGTCCTCATGTCTGAATGGTTGTGGTGATCATTTTCTAGAAGTATAATCTTAGATATTCAAACTGAAAATAAGAACTTATGGTAGTGACGAACTCATGGGTGCCCAGACCACAAGTGCATCCCAACCATATTTGTCTCCTTAAGTATATAAGTGTGTTAAAGGCCTCTTGAGATGTGACATCCCATTTTCAAGAGGGACTTCATGACTATGTGGTAATAAGAAATAGATACTGTAGGTGTAACGATCATGGATATGGAGATCATGCTAATAACTACATGAACAGCTATAATGATAATGAGAATGGAGTGTTCCTAATAAAATGGCCAACTATGTGTGTCATGTTTATAGCTGTAGTTTTGAGGCTTCATGACTCCACAGCAGCAGGCAGTCTCCACCAAGGATCCCAGGCCACCTACAAGACAAGAGCCAGAGACGAGTACAGGAGCAAACAAAAGGGCAAAACAGATGTGGAGAGAGAGAGAGAGAGAGTGATAGAGCCCATTGTGCCAGACCCCTCCCCCCCGGCAGTCTAGGCCTATTACATCTAAACTATGAGTCTAGTTTATGAACTAATTTATTTATTTATTTATTTATAACCTATAAGCTGGTCCCTAACTGATAGTTTTATCAAAGAGGAATGTTTTAAGTCTAACCTTAAAGGTAGAGAGAGTGTCAGACTCCCGAACTGTGTTCGGTAAATTGTTCCAGAGAAGAGGAGCCTGATAACTGAAGGCTCTACCTCCCATACTACTTTTGGAGATTGATGGCACCACAAGTAGGCCAGCATCTTGGGAGCGTAATGTTCTAGAGGGGTTGTACGGCACTACAAGCTCTTCAAGATAGACTGGTGTCCACTGAGAGCTTTATAGGTGAGAAGAAGAATCTTGAATTCTATTCTATATTTAATGGGAAGCCAATGCAGAGAAGCTAAAACAGGAGTAATGTGGTCTCTTCTCCTAGTTCTAGTCAGTACACGTGCTGCAGCATTTTGGACCAGCTGAAGCGTCTTAAGTGACTTGCTGGGACAGCCTGAAAGCAGAGAGTTACAATAGTCCAGTCTGGAGGTAACAAAAGCATGGACTAGCTTTTCAGCATCGCTCTGGGACAGGATAGGCCTGATTTTAGCGATGTAGATGAAAAAAGGCTGTTTTTGAAATTTGCTTTATGTGAGAGTTAAAGGATAAATCCTGATCAAATAGCACTCCTAGATTTCTAACAGTTGTGCTTGGTGCCAGGCTAATGCCATCTATGGCAGTTAAATCACTAGAAAAGGATTCTCTAAGGTGTCGAGGGCCCAGCACAATAATCTCTGTCTTGTCTGAGTTAAGAAGAAGAAAATTTCTATCCAGGTTCTGATGTCCTTTAAACAGGCATCTAGTTTATCTAAGTGGTTTGTCTCACCTGGCTTTAATGATACATAGAGCTGTGTGTCATCAGCGTAGCAGTGAAAATTAACAGAGTATTTCCTCATAATATCACCAAGGGGAAGCATATATATAGAGAAGAGAATTGGACCTAGCACTGAACCTTGAGGAACCCCGTAAATTACTTTAGTGTACACAGAGGACTTTTTCACATGTACAAAATGATATCTATTAGATAAGTAGGATTTAAACCAATTTAAGGCAGTCCCTGTAATCCCAAGTAACATCTCCAATCTCTGTATAAGAACATCATGATCAATGGTGTCGAAAGCTGCACTAAGATCTAACAAAACAAGAACAGAGAGCAGTCCTTCATCTGAAGCTGAAAGTAGATCATTGGTTACTTTAACTAGAGCAGTCTCTGTGCTGTGATGAGCTCTAAATCCTGACTGAAAGTCCTCAAGCAGGCTATTGTCTTGAAGGAAGTCACCTAGCTGATCAGCTACCACTTTCTCCAGGATCTTTGAGGCAAATGGAAGGTTAGAAATAGGCCTATAGTTAGCTAATGTTCCTGAATCAAGGTTAGGTTTTTTAAGGATGGGTTTGATTACTGCTGTTTTAAAAGACTGTGGTACGTAGCCTGTTGATAGAGATATATTTACTGTCTCCAGCAACAATGGACAAACTAGAGGAAAGACCTCCTTAAACAACTTAGTTGGGATCGGGTCTAAAAGGCAGGTTGATGATTTAGAGGAAGAGACGAGAGAATTTAGCTCCTGAAGGCTGATCGTAGAGAAACTGTCTAACTCAGGTCTGACTTCTACTACATTTAAAGGTAGGGCAGGTTCGGCTGGAGATAAAGAGTTGCTAATTTTATCTCTAATTTTCAGAATTTTATCATTGAAAAAGTTCATAAAGTCCTCACAGCCCAGGGCTAGAGGAATCACAGGCTCAATAGAGCTCTGACTCTGTGTCAGCCTGGCTACAGTGCTGAAGAGATATCTGGGGTTGTTTCTATTTTCTTCAATTAGTGAAGAGTAGTAGGCAGCTCGAGCATGTTTTAAGGCTCTCATGTAGTTAATATGACTCTCGCCAAAGTATACGTGACTCTTCCCTTTTATCAGAGCGCCACATTCTCTCTAATTTACGGGTTGTTTGTTTAAGTGTACGAGTTTCTGAGTTAAACCAAGGAGCTGTCCTCTGACGTTTAATACGTTTTTGTCTCAGTGGGGCAATTGAGTCCAAAGTGGATCTTAGTAGACTGGCTGAGTCATCAACAAGCTGATCCAGCTGAGTGGAGCTAAAGCTAATATCACAGTTATCAGTTGGCCAATTTATTGAGCTTAGGGCAGTAGGAATGGCCTCTGTGAATTTAGCCACTGCACCACTGGACAGATTTCTACTGCTCACAGTTTTGCTGCAAAACACAGAATCTTCCAGGAGGATGCTAAAAGTTACTAAGAAGTGGTCGGATAAAAATGGATTCTCTGGAAAAACTTTCACTTCGTTAATATTGAGGCCATATGCTAAAACCAAATCAAGAGTGTGATTAAAATGATGGATAGCTTCACTAACAGACTGAGTAAAGCCAACTGAGTCTATTAATGACATAAAAGCTGAGCTAAGACTATCACTCTCTTTGTCCACATGGATATTAAAATCACCTACAATGACTATTTTATCAGAGCTTAGGACCAAGTTTGATATGTACTCAGAGAATTCTGATAAGAATTCAGAGTATGGGCCTGGAGGACGGTAAATTATCACAAACAGAACTGTCTGGCCAGTTTTTGAATCAGTATGAGATAAATTTAGAGTAAGGCTTTCAAAAGAAGTATATTTAGCCTTTGGTCTGTGATTGATTTGGAGACAGGAATGATAAATAGCTGCTACACCACCACCACGGCCTGTGTCGCGTGGTATATGAAAATTTGAATGACTGGGGGGAGTGGACTCATTTAAACTGACATATTCCTCTTCTCGTAGCCATGTCTCAGTTAGACAGAATAAATCAATCTGATTTTCTGTTATAAGGTCATCATCTTCCTGCTGCTGTATCCAACATTGATTTTTCCTTCCCTGCCTGCTTCTGCTTACATCAGCACAGGTCAATAACCCTGTCCCCCTCTATATACCCTGTCTGCACACATACACGGCTGTCACCACATGGATCACTACATCACAGACCCCGTCACAACACTAAAGCTTTCACGGTCGCTGGGGATCGCTGTAATTATTACTCTTATCGATACAAAAGACAGAAAATCAGACAAAAATAATGCCTAATTGTCTTTTGCCCCATTAGTATATAGAAATTGGGAAGACGCCAGATGAAAAGGATGTTCCTCATAGGAAAAAAAAGATTATTAGCACAACAGCACAAGCTAAAATTGCTCTTTTATGAAACAAAACAAAAACAAAGTTATTTTTATTAGGGCTGAACTATTTGAGAAAATAATCTAATTGTGATTTTTTTCCCCCAATATTGCGATTTACTCTGCAATTGTTTTAATGTTCCTCATCTTATGTAAACAAACATAAGCAGATCTTTTTATAGTAAAAACAATATGACATTAAATCAATCTAAGGATAAAAGATTTGAAAAAAAGAGGAGAAGTGAAGAACAGAAGCAAAATAGGTATGAAATTGTAAAAACCGGGTAAAAATGGTATGAAAGCGGAAAAAGGTTAATAAATAGGTGCAAAATAGGTATGAAATTGCAAAAAAACGGTGAAAATTGGCAAAAAAAAAAAAAATCCAAAAAGTGGCTTAGGAAAATTGATTGTGGCAGCAAAATTGGGAATTAAATTTGAAATAAAATTTCAAAAAACATGTAAAAATTTCAAAAATGGTTCTAACAGTGACCAAAAAAAGATGAATGGTGGCAAAATAGGCATAAAGTTGTAAAAACAGGGTAAAAAAAGGTAAACATGGTCCAAAAGTGGGAAAAAAAGTGTGTGAATAGAGGTAAAAAAAAAAAAAAAAGGAATGAAATTGCAAAAAAAAAAAAAAAAACTACATCACAATGCCAAAATGTTCAACACATTTTGGGCTAAAAATATTGAACCTTATGTGATTTGAAAATTGCAACAAGACATACTGCAATTTAATCTAATTTGCAATTAATTGTTCAGCCCTAATTTCTATTGACATCTGGTACATGATTATTGAAGCTACAATATGTCACTTCTGTACTTTGGAGAACTGGCTGACAGATGATCTCACAGTGTAATTATTACAACTGACAGAATTGTGTCTTTTCTTTTTTCTTTTTGTCTGGCTTAGTGTTCAGTTCTTTTTGTCTTTTGCCTCTTGGTCTTTGTAATTTCATTATTTAACATATGACAAGCTAACTGTCTTCTTTTTAGCTGAAGGCTTCTGTGTTGGGTGGTACTGCAGAACCATATGCTCAAAGACATAATGTTGACTGTAGGGATTTCTCATTTTAGAAAACGTATATTTACCAAATTTTCAAATAACATTTTAAGCCACAAATCAAAACATTTGAGTGAGAACCATTCAGTGAGTGAGTTCAGAGAATTATCTTGTCCCAAAGTCTGTGGGATTTTAGATTAGATCTTTTGGAAATCAGCCAGAAAAAAAGTCTGTGATGAACACAAGCTTCTGAGATTTCATTTCTTTTTGCATCATAAAACGCATCTAAAAATTCATTTTTTACTCTTGCAGGTTGTGATTATGCTAAAAATTCCTTAAAGTTGTGTTTGCTTGTGAAGATTAAAATGTTTCATGAACAAACGCAATTTTCATGAACTTCTGTTCACCCCAGAACTCTTCATCAGCAATTATCCCAAAACTCACGAACAAATCCTGCCGGCTCTTGGTCAAGAAAACCAGTGCAATGCTAACTTCCTGGTTGGCTGACAAGAACTCATCATCCTGCCCCACTGTCTTGCGCATTGTCACATTGCAGCTGCCTTGGAAAAACAAAATACCTTCTCGACCTTGTAGTTGACGTTATATATTTTTGTGACAGTATGACAACAAACCCTTTGCAAAATTGTAGAGAGCATATCTATTGAATACAATCAGAGCTTTCCTTAAATACTTATTAATACGACTAGTACCCTGGATGGTCTCCATTAACCAGACTTCGGTATATGATTCAGAAGATAGCCATCTCTTTTATTCCCTCTAAATCATGTAGCCCCCCCACATCCATCATTCTGCTTAGCTCCCCTCACCAAACACAAAGGAAAATCGACCTGAGAGCAGGACACAACATCTGCACACATCATCACTTATTGACCTCGCTTTAAACCAGCTCTTTGCCTCCTCCTTCCACTCTTCTGCAGCTTCCTGTTCAGAGATGGGCTGTCTGAAGTTACAAACCGCTGCTTATAGCGTCTATAGCTGCTTTCCTTCAACTTCACTGCTGTAAAAACATCAACCAATGCAATAAATTACCCCAATCTTTTTATCTTTGTGTACATAATATACATCAAGGTATAAGTTGCCATTATGGTTAACTCCAGGACAGCTCCATATATTTTCTTTCGTTTCATTTGGTGTTAAAAGCCCAAACCACACTACCCACATTTCATTAAACATCTTGTCGAACATGAACCAAAGCAATAAGCTTTCAAAGCCAATATGGCAGCAATTACTTTATAAGAAAGCATAATGTGATCTCAAAGCCTTTAGCTGTAGTATTTTAATTATTCTTTTCTTTTATGAGGTCTGGGGGTTTGGTAATCCTCTCAGCAGTGAGAAAGTCTTAAGGAAATTCTGCAAATTGCATGGACTGAGGACAGAGAGGGGAATGAGATGAATGGGGAGGAGATTTTTAGAGAGAAAAGTGTAGCCTTGCTGTCCACTTGAACACCAAAACACTTAACTCAATAAAAGTCATTCTGTGTTGCTGCAGCACGGCCCAGCTGTGGCTTATTAAGTGAGATGAAGAGAGATTTTTCTTCTGTTGTCATGGAGGTGAGGTGGTCCCACTGATCCAAACCTGTCCTGACTGATCTTGTTCCAGTGGATAAAAAAGAAAACACTGAAAAATTCCCATATGTGGATTAAAGCCAGGGACTGCTCACTGGCACAACATTTTTTAGAAAGTAACAGCTCAATTCTCTATGACAGCTCATTTTACAGCACTATGCAACATAATGGAAATGTACCTTCTGACAAGGCTTAGAGAACAGCCTTTAAACAAATGGCCCCTAGGGGGAAAGTTGATTCTTTGGACTAACTACAGCCAGGCAGTAAGTGCCTCTTTGAGGTATACAAGGGCATGGCGTTGAAAGTCTAGTGGTAGTGGAGAAGAAAAGCTGGGATGTCTGTGTAGCTTCTCATTCATCCAGGTCATGGTTATCCAATTCTGCTTCTTGGAACTGAAGAGGCCTTTTGTAAGAGAGGTGAAACATCTACAAGAACCTCTAGCAAGTCCAGTTGCCCTTTTAACAAAGAAGTGGAAAAGCTGGGGTGGTTTTTGTGGTTGTGCAACTGGAAGAAATCTTTCTCATTAATGGTGTAGATGCATGTTTTGTCAGTTATGGCAGTTGGTAACCCAGCTGAAGGGGTTGGCATCCCTTGCCTCTGGAGCCTCTTGATGTGGGGTTTTCACCCTTGCACCCTTAAACTTCATTGCATGGAAACAGCTACGATTGAAGTAGAGTTGACATTGGCAGAGGTTCTCATCCTATAGGTTCCCCCAAAACTGACCAGACCTGTCTGTGAATGGCCATTTAATTTGTATTTCATCAACCAAAGCAACTAAAACTAATGTAAGATTTTGACAGCACTATGCAACATTTTGGTGTCACTCCTGAAAGGCTTGACTCTTAGTACAACTAACAGGGCTTCAAGAAAGAAAAATCTCATCTATTCATTTGAGAGATGTTTCTAAAATCACTCTTACAAGTAAAAGGTGCACTGAAGCTCCTTGACCTTTGTCCTATGATTTCCAAAATCTAATGATTTCATCCTTAAAGGGACTGTGAGGAGTTTCTAAATAATTACAAAAAAGTCTCACTTTTAGATATATGCCTGATCCAAATACACACTTTAAGATGAGTTTTATAGCATCAAAATAGGTTATCTATAAATGCTATTCCTTAGCCTTCTGGCTGGTCATACAGGGCTGGACTGGCCTGGATACTCAACTTCAGGAACAAGACAATTAAAACTAGAGCAAATTTATATTATTCGGGCACATCTTAGAGGACCGGGCTGTAAGTAGCGATAAATAGCCGGCTACAAAACTACTATACTAAGTTTACCAAAAACTGCTTGTTGCCACACATCAAAAACTACCGCTACGTGGCAACTAGAAAGAGATACAGTACCTGGTCACTTTGCATCTTGTAAGTTGTTAAAAAAAGTTGTAAAGCAACGCAAAGTTCTGAGGAAGATCTGAGCTGCATTTTTATTAGCATCAATAAACACACGCGTTGGCCTGTGGTGCGTTCCAGTTGTAGTCAGAAGTAGGAATTTCGAGTGCTCATGGGTAGCAGAGTCTTAATGTCGCCGGAAAAAGATTCTCCTCACAGTCCCTTTAAGTAAAAGTTGAAATTCAAGCAAATTTTGAAGAAAATCCAAAAATATTCCTTCTTTATTTCATTCACAAAAAGGGGAAACAAATCAGGCTCCATGACTGGCATATGACCTCCCAGATCTAATGATCTCATCTTTTAGTAACACTAAAACAACGGGGAGAGTTTGAAGAAAATCCTTACAATTGCAATTCAGTGATTATACTCACTCCCAAGGAATGAACAGGAGGCAACATGGCCTTAGCCTCTGTCCAATGACTTATAAAATCTAACCAGTTTATCCTTGAATCAGGGCAGAATAAGAGCAAGGTTTTCAGAAACCTTCTTTAAGCACCCTTAAAATATAGTTTTCAAAAGAATCTAACTTTTGAAAATGGACGACCACCAAGCGTTGGATGTCCTGGTGTGATGGCACACAAATAGACAAAGCTCATATTTCTCTTTCACTCCTGTGATGTGGATCTCTCAGCACAATGATTTCACTTCCATGTTTTACATTGCTCTCTCAGTCCAGCCAATTCTCTTTTCATTCCAGTGATGACTGATTCCACTGACTGAGGTAATAAAGTCAGAGTGACCGCTAACCACAGCTTCCAGCTCAGATATTCTACCTTTAGTTGATTCTATTCTTTCATAAAACTTGTTCCAATAAACTTTGTTATTCCTCCAGAATTTGGGCAGCTTGGTTTGAATTTTGGCGGACAAGATTTATACATTGTACTCAAACCTTACCACAGTCTTAAACAGAACTGGCACTGTTAAACCTCTTTCTGCTGTCTTTGCCAGTGACGTTAAACTGTTTATCCCGCAAACCCTTCTTGTTTTTTCTTTAATATATTTTTTTAAATAAAAAATAAAAAAAATAAATGAGTTCTCAGCTTTGCTCTTTTCCACCAAACACAAAATATTGCTAAATATGGGTACTATTCTGAAATCAAATAATTGCCTTCAGGAGCTCAACAGAATTATACTCTGGAAATCCATTTATGGTATGAGAAGAATGTAAGCTACTCCAAAGACAACACTTACATGAAGGCTAAGAATTGAATTCTCTTTTCAATCAAAATGCATACTTAAAGCCCCAAAATGTAAAGTTATGGCTTTCTGCTCTCTCTGGGCTCTACTGTCGTTGAGTGCAACTGCACTGTTATAAAACAGAGCACCTCACACCAACAAATGTTCCAAGGGACAAATAAAACCATGTGGATTGATACAGTACAGTCTGACTATGTTTCTTTTTTAATAAATCATCATGTACTTACAAGTCCAACAATAACAAGGCCAAACCATCATCAGTCGGACATCCCCCCTCCTCTATCAGCTCGCGCCAGAAGTGAACGCTGGGCCAATGTTTACCCCTGTCCAGTCATTAAGCTTTTTGTTGTCTCCTCCGATAAAACTTTTCTTTCCATTGGGTTTTTTGCTGCTTACGCCATGATAACAACTCTACATTTAGCCTTCCTCTTCTTCTTGTTTAATGGCGGGTGGCATCCAATGCCAGAGGAGCATTACCACCACCTGCAATGCAGGAGTGTGAGCCAGAAGTACCTATTTCCATTAGGAGAATAAGTGCATATTTACAAAACAACACTTTGTTCAATATATCTGTTTTAAATTTTCATAAGCTGCTTTATATTCTCCTTTTCCCAACATTTAGCTCTTGCCTCAAGAGGGGAGTGGCATATGCTGAAAAGCAGTCAAAGCAGTAAAAAAATTGTAGTTTTTAAGGAATGGTTACATTATGCTAGTGAAGGCGATACAGACTTCCTCATACCATGACAGAGTTGTCATTCAACTTGTTGGAAGGTGATGTACCATCTAGAAATATTATATAAGGGTGGAAAACTGCAAAGTGTTGGTGTAAGAAAAGCTTGAAGAAAATCACTGTGTTCTTGAGATACTGCATTCATATGAGCAGACATGAGCATATGGATGGACAGTGACCTGAAACAATATACCTTTGATCCTGACTATCACCAGCAGCAATTATTTCCCATTGTCTGCTCTACTGTAAGTAACCTCTCACTTATGAAATGCTCTTCAAATCTCTTTGCTATCTTGCCTTGATAACTTCTGAGATGACCTCAGAGTTGGGTGATGGAGATACCATAATTTTCCAACAACTCTTGGATCAGCTTTGGTCTAACACATTTTGGTTTAAAATGGTGTAGTCCTTAGTCCTCTTACTCCTATCTTGGCAGGTTGCCTTCCCTTCCTCTCACCCCTCCTTTATGTCTTTGCCAGCTCTACCTCCCTCCATCATCTCACCCCTCCATCTCCATCACAGGCACGCACACTGCCACGGCCAAGTGGGCACTTTTAAGGGGCAGCGGTGCATGCAAAAGGACTCTGGCAAAGGCCTGCCTATGCCAAACCAATCAACATACCTGACTCGCTTATCGCGGGGCTGGGTTCTCGTTAGCTACATTCAGGGACAAAGTAGGTTGGAATCACAAGGGTGTGGGGGAGATGGAATGAGAAAAGGGGAAATGTGAATGAATGAGGGTTGTGGTAAATCAGAATTAGAACTTTGACAATGACTTCACAAGTCTCACATTGACATGTTTTCACAAACCCCAGTATAACTTTTGGCTGTTTGACCTTCCATTCATTGATACTGTGAGTCAGAGAGATACCCCCAAGTTCACTATTCTTCCTGAGAGCAGACACTGATGTGGAGCTGTTTGGACATTATTTGGGCTTGTAGATGTATGTTAGGAAGGGTGAAAAGAACGTCATCGCAGAGGAAAACGTTGAGGAATTGGTAATCATCTCAAATGAACTCAGTTTTGTTTCCCTGCTCTGTACTCAGCTGGATAAAACAAGGGATAGGAGCTATGACACAGAGAAACTAGCCCCCTTTCTCCTAACATATTCCTCATGATGGACAAACCAGGGCACTGCAAGTCACTTGCTTGGATGCTCTTAAGGAGGCAACTGAGTGGTTCACCAAGTGCTTTTTAAGTGATACTTTTTTCTGTTGCAGTACTGTTCATGATGGTTAAATCCCAAGTCCCAAATATCTGTCATACATGACTAAGTTTTTTGACTGTATGATCCCAGTCCCATAGTAAAATTCGATCTTAATGTTTGCAGTATGACTAACAAAAAGCAACCTAAATTTCCTTCGAAACAATTAAAATAGTGTTACTTACTATGTATGACTCTTTAACCTCTCACTTCCTTAAACACAGGGACTGGTCTTACTTGAGCTTTGATTAACTTCTGCATTCCCATTCCCATTCAGTACATTTGCCTGCATAGGTCAGAAGTGCTACAGTAAAAATGTATTCTCTCATTTCAGTGCACAAATGTCCCTGTCCCAATAATGTATGGCTGACATCACAACAGCAGGGGCGATGTGACCGCTCCAAACTTGATACTTTTGAACCGTCACTCAGTTCATCTGTTGTGTCACATATCAGACAACCTCCCAATGATTAAAAGCTGCACACTGGTCGAATATTGAATTGTGACAATACTGACAACTATCAAATTCAATTCATTTGTGATGCAAGACACTACAAGCTCTCTGTCCGTCCCCAAAAAAAAAAAAAAGTAAATGTTCTCCATATAACGATATCAATAGACGGACTGTTCACATATTCATGGGATGGATTTTAAGTCCCAGAGAGTAACTGTGAAGAGCAGAAGTTGGCGGCAGAGCCAGCAATCAAGCAAATTTCCATCAAGATTAACAATAACTGCCTTTTATAATTATGAAAACTGAGTAATCAATATTTAATGTTATTTTGATATCTATAACACTGAGTCCTGGTGACTGGGGAGGCCACAAATGTAAAGTAAACCCGTTGTCATGTTTAAGAAAACAGTTTGAAATTTTTTGAGCTTTGTGACTTTGTGTGTTGACCTGCTGGATGTAGCCTTCAGAAAATGGGCACACTGTGGTCTTAAAGGGATGGACATAATGACAAGACAAGAAAATATCTCCCACATCATTACACCACCACCACCACCACCAGCCTACACTGTTACGGTAACGCAAGATGGATCAATGCTTTCATGCTTATGCCATATTCTGACTGTACCATCTAAATGTTTAATAAGACCAGATGATATTATTACAATCTTGTCAACTTTTGGTAAGCTTGTGTTAATAGTTGCCTCTGTGTCCAATTTTTAGCTGATAGCAGTTGAATTCAGTGTGGTCTCCTGCTGCTGTAGCCCATTTGCTCAAGATTTACATTCAGAAATGTGTTCTGCATACTTTGGTTGTATTGGTTTATGTCACATATATGTTCCTTTATCATCTTGAACCACTCTGGCCATTCTCTTCTGGCATTTGTCTTAATGAGCAATTGAACAAGTGCACCTAGTAAAGAGGCTGGTGTGTATCTCAATAGCTGTGGCAAATCACCACAAGCTGCTATTTTTCTGCCATTGCTTGCAGGTGGAATCATCAACATATTTAAATCTGAATGTCTAAACTGTGGGTGGCTTTGTTGGTGCTGCATTAGAGATGGAGCAAAGTCATAACATGGTATCATTAAATTAAATAAAACCAGAGATGCTACATTTTGTCCTCCAACAAAGTGCCAAACAGACCTGGAATTCTGACTATGGAGGAGGCCAGTTCACTCTGCTTGCTCTCCTCTCCAACACACTCTCTCACACACAACCAAGGTTACAATCATACACCATATCATTAGGGCTTTAGCCACTCTCTTCCTGCCTGTTGCCTTCAGTACATTCTGTTCCCTCCATGAAAGTGAGAAGGGAAAGAAAAAAACTACCCTCTTCCTTGCACTTGACATTAGGTTGGCCATTTTGGGTTTGAAGCTCTTCTGCCTCATAAATGGTAGTTAATAAAAGGCCCACGTCCAATCAAAATACTTCAACCACATCTTCATGAGGGGGGTTACAGTCAGTTTATGTAAATGTATGGGTAACAAATTCCTTGCGAATGTTAGTGTGTGTCTGTGAGGAGGGACGGCTGCAGTGGATGGATGCTGGCGCAGTGCAGAAACCCACAAGATGGTGGAGACCTGATGCACGGTCTGTATTTTTCCGTTTTTCCAAGAAAGAGAAAACCGACATCCCATAATGTTCGGTTTGTCGCTTCCTGTGCTGTCATGTTACTTTTTTCTCTGCTTCATTTTAACCCTGCAGTCTTGCACCACTCCTGGAAAAGCGGTAAAGAGGCAGCTTTGCATTTCAGGAGAATGAGAAATGAAAGTTTGCATCGTCAGTTCATTAAAAGATACCCACTTTCCTCTCTCCTTGAATGTTTCCTATACTTCCTTGATGAACTGACCACTTACAACAGAGGTCTTTTAATGTGGTGATGTTGTGGGTAAACAAATGTCATCTCTGGTAGAAAAATAGATTTGTTTATTGGAAAAGACATGCAAGTTAACCACACACCACTGAAATGACAAAGCAGGCCCTGTGTGCTTGTAAGAGTACATTACTCATTGTTAGCATATTACTTGGTGACATTATTTCCTTTTCTTCTCATCATTTCCCTTTAAAAACAGACTAAAACCAAAATAAAGAATGAGAAATCTGCCAGAGTTGTTCTCTTTGATTTTCATAGCCTTTCTTCAAAACACCACAGCATGTGAGTAGCAAAGCTCAGAACACACTGTTAATTTCTCTTTTGATATTTGGTTATTTGTTTAAAGTTTTAAATTCCATTCAAGAGAACAATGTCATTCTTTATATTTTAAAGAAAACATTTGAAGATATTAAGAGGGGACTAGATGGAAAAAAGAAGCACAAGACAAAAGCCTGCTGTAGTCTGGTTTTGCCCCATCAAAATAGGACAACAAAATTCTGTCCAAGTTTCCTGAGAAGCAACTAATCTAATCTAATCAGAAAGCACTCCAACAATTACAATAATGCAGTGACTCAGCAACTACAAGGTACCGACAAAGAAACAGCTTTATACTTTAGGCCAGAGATATCTTGATGATAAAACTCCGCAGGCTCAGTCTGGCAGTATGCTCTACCAGTAATCTGAAGGTTTCAGGGTTACTATACAGCTCTGGTTGTCACGTGGATGCGTACTGAGCAAGACACTTAAATTGCTCCAATTTCTCTATCATTGGCATGTAAATGAGTATGAAAGGGCAAGGATGTATTCTGTTAAACTGACGGACGACTTACATCGAAAGATCAACCATCAGTGAGTGAAGATGTGACCAATGGTGTAAAAGTGCATTGAGCAGTCAGCAATACCAGAAAAGCAGTTATGCAGATGAACGATAGCCTCCACAAATAAGACTGCACAAACACGACCATGAAGACATAAGTTAGGTGTATTATTTTAACTGGCGACCATGTAAACTGGTGATACTGTGTTGATACCATTGATTCTGCCCCTGGGCGTGCTTGTGTTAGCTACTTTCTTTGGTTGTATAGTCTCACGTTGCTTTCACACCTACAGTTTGGCCGACTCGAATTGGTTTAAAAGTTAAGTTGCAAGATTGTTTTGTTTTTCACTTGGTATGGATTTTTCCACACTGTACTTCGTCAAGCAGAATAAAGACTTTCAAATGTTGTGCAACACATCCAAACGCCACTAGCTGGGGCTGGAGCTGTTGTCTTTGTTCGTGCCATCCAGCCTATTGTTACACTACGGCATGGAAGCCGCAACCAGCTTTGAGTAATAATATTGTTTAGCTCGAAGCAGCTCTGTATTTTTTTGAGTTATAGGGTAAAGATAAAGTTGCATATGAGCTGCTTAAATGAAAGTTTCATATTCACCAGAGTCATTTGTAACCATTGCACATGCATTTGTAGATTTTAACCTGTTTAGAAAACTGTAGGCTGGCAGTGCTAGCAGTCCTAATGTTTACCCATCCCTGCTTGATAATTTCAGTTTGTCATGCTAGCTTGCTATTGTATTCATAATGCCCTGCTTTATGGTTCGCTTGACCTGTTCAGTCATTGTTTAATTTGGAGAACTTCCACACCCAACATGAATTAAACTTTAGTTCATGTGTAGGTTAACTGAGACTCTTGTTTTTGTTCGGCTGACAAGAGTGGGTTCCTGGTTTATATCAGAGTTTGTGTAAGCTTTCACACCAGCAAAGATCAACTGAAGCTTCAGATGTCCTTCAACAACTAAGACGTTTTGTCTGGGCCAGAAGAGTGAACCAGAGCTTGTTTGGCCCAGACAAAACATCTTAGTTGTAGAAGGACCTTTGATATGGAGAACCGTTTGGTGTTTTAATACAACCCCCCACCCCCCAAAAAAACATTTAAGGCTAGGCTGTATTTTCTCTTGTGCTTTCACAAAGTAATCTATCACCACAGTTCCTCCCTAAGTTAATATGGTCAATCATTGCTAACTGAAACACCATATCACTGAGACAGATACAAAGGAAAATATTCTAGAAATTGAATGCAGACTGTGATTATGTGAGGTCTGACCACTTGTCATCACTTGCTAACAAATATTTGATGATGGTATTGGTTATCTATTTGTTTTGTTACTTTTACTCAGAATAATTGCCATGTTTGCAGTTTACTTCTATCACAGTAGGTAGATACATGTTGTCTGAGGTCTTTTTGCACCCTACTGGTGTAAAATGCATCCCATGCTGGCAAGTATGTAAACAAAAGTGCTCATAATGTTAGTAGTTACAAACACAAGGAGAAATGTCAAATATATCTCTGGGCATACATGGCATCTTCATCTGAACTGTCAATAATGGACCTGCATGCCAAAACACATGTGCGTCTGTTTGTGTGTACACACATATTGAGAGGCTGAGAGGGAAATCTGGATTCCTTTTTTAGTTTACACTAAGGGCCTAAAAATGCAAGACAAGTACCAAAATAGCACAGAAAAGTATATATTTATATATATATGTCCAATGTAAATAAACCATGTTCCTTTCCGAGTGTGTTGTTTTCTGTGTTTACACTCACATGACAAAACCTCCTCTGGCTTGTTTATGTGTATCATGCACAGGAATGACATTTCTTTGTCATGGAATAAGATACTGTATCAATAAACATATTTTTGTTAAAATATCAGTTATACCTAGCTGGAAAAATGAGACAAAAAAGTCTGCCAAAGTAAAGGTTTAAGAAAACAACCTGGTGAGTTTGAGTGTTTTTGGATAGGCTGGTAAGTTAGGTCCTCTCCCTAGCTTAGCCCAGTAACCCAGAGCCATTTCTAGGTCTGTCCTCCCCTGACCACTTAGATCACGAGTCTTGTTGCTGGGGCTTAAAACCCACTACAGCTTAAGCAAAAGGGGCATGATAGGGGGGTAAGAGAGAGGGGATATAAAGAGGGGAATGGGGAAGAACTCTGAGCGTCTCATCATGAGTCAGTTTGAAGATTCTCCTTGTGCTCTACATTTTTTGGCCCGTCTGTTTCTGACCTAATTTTAGAAGTAACTTTGAAGATGTTTAATCAAACTCAAAAGCCTTCACAGATCCTCAGCCTGGCTCCTGATCTTGGTGGCATAACAGAGAAGAAGTGGAGCATGTTTTTACCAGGACACAGCTCTGCTCTCAAAATCAAACAGCAACTGTTGCTGCAACCAGGAAGCAGGGCAGGGGAAGGATACTGGATGCACTACTTCAAATAGCAGCTAATGAAAATACTACTTAGTTAGTTGCTAGTCTGTGGCAGAGCTGCAGTTCAGGAGAGTTTTAGAAATTTCAATGTGATGACTTCTAATGGAGTGATCAGATGGATGGACAGACAGAGAGAAATGGTGTTTTTCTTTAAAATACATTGATTGTGCTGATATAAAAAATGAATATCTGAGGATCAAATGAGGAAGAGATAAAAACATCAAGAGTCAATCATCAGAAGGGTCTTAGACTGTAGAGGTCAGTAAGTATCTTATTCCTACATTGAATTTGCATGGGTGATTTGATGTCTTTAAAACTGAAATCTTGGAAAGTCCCAGTAGGTGTGTAAAGATACACACAGGGGGACTCCAGGTGTTACTGTTTCACCATTAATAAGGGATGTGGTTAGAGAGCAATAAAGAGGAGGACCTCCAAAGCATGCTGAGTATTTTGAAAGAAAATGAAAATGTTTTTGTGAACTAGGGATTACATGATAAAAATGTAGTCACTATATCTGCCAATTCCAAATCCCTGACTCAATATTAACCAAAATAAGCGAACATGATGCCCCTTTAAAAAGCCCTTTAAGCAAATTTGACTATTCTTATTGTAAAACACATAAAAATAATGTCAATATATACTCAGAGTGGCTGTTAGACTCTTATTGCTGTATACACTAAAGTATTTTCACGCAGCTAGCATGTTTGCCACAGGGCTGCTTCTGCTGCTATACCACTCACTCATAAAATGAACAAAAAATCCCTGATCAGCTGAAAAATGCTGTCCCTAATCAATACTTTTACCTATATTGATGCAGTATTGGAACATCCCTAAAGAAATTTAAGGGGCCAACAACAATATGCTGTACATACTAGTGGTAGCAGTCATTTTACAAACAGCAAGTGCAAACAACAAGACAAAATTCAGCTACAATAATGTATGCTTCACTAGGGTGAGTGTAACAGCATGTTTACCTACTGATTGTCATAGTATGGCTTCGTCAGTTTTTGGTCCATGACACTAGTTTGAGTCTAAGAATACAAAAGCATCAACATGAGCTGGACGAAGGCTTGTTCACTGGTACTAGTATTGGATGATCCATGTTTACCTGCTGTAGTACCTAAGAAGTCAATGCCAATGCATGATATAGGACTAGTCTACTCCATGCAAAAAGCATCATCACACAGCAGCAAATTAGACTTGTCAACTATATGCTACCTATTAATGCAAAGCTGGAAATGAAATAAAATCAGGTGACTTCCAGAATTATTATGTGGAGTACAGTGTTAGCTCTGGCAGGACATGGAGTCAGGATTTCCATTATGCTAGCACTGAATTGTTGATCCAAAGCTAACTCTCCGCTGCTATTGGCTAAATGCACTCAGACTGCCTTATTGAAGCTGCTCAAGGCTGCCTACTCTTCGCTGCTCCCTCTGCAAGCTGCTTTGCAAACCTCCTCCACGCCATTTTCTGTCATAGTCAATGTCTTGCTGTAACTGATGCTTGCTCTGGGGAGATTGTGGCTGCTTCTCTCCCTGCCTCATGCTTGTGGGCAAAATGAAGGATGTCTGCTGTTTCTGCGTAAGGCTTACACAACTGGCATGTAGAAGGGTAGAAAAAGTCTTCATCAGTGCTACACTGCCAAACTCAAATATCTTAATACAAACCACTAATAAATCTTAACAAAAATAACTGCAAATTAAGCTAAATTTAAGTCGCTGCTCGGGTGTCTACTCTAGACAAAGGGGTCAACACTGCACTCCATATTTAGGTTAAAACGCAGGACAAAAACAAAATGTGCATTGTAGGGATGGGTACCTTTCACATTTGAACCGATACCATACCGATGCCCGGTACCTGGGAATCGGTATCGGTACTCAACGGTGCCAATTTTCGGTACTTTTGCGTGTGTTTATGGGGTGATAAATATTAATTTGTTTAATATTAAGATCTCTGCTGACGTCATAACGCTATTGCTGTGCTGCGCTCAAGTCCGGTATGGAAATTCACCTACTCTACCTAATAGTATGCCTGCTTCTTCCACTCCCTCACAGTCACAAGGATGCGTTTAGGTACCTAAACATGGTACCATTTGTTTTTATGTGAATTGGTACTCGGTAGTACCTACAGAATCGGTCGGTACTTCTTAAAGTACCTAATTCGGTACCCATCCCTAGTGCATTGTGGTTTGTTCTGAGTATGTCTTAGAATGCAGTTTTTAAAAACAAGACAGAAGCTAAGTGAAATCAGAATTTCCTTGTATGAAGTCTTTAAGGTACTGCTTGTTTGAGTTGTGTGTCCAAAACTCCACATCTACCCACAGAGGGAAGTTGGTTACACTTTCTAAATCTTGCATGAAAAAAACAGATCTCTGGCTCGGGTTTCAACACACCAGTTTTGATACCCTTAAGCTGTCAATTATGAATTTGGCAATGAATGAAATAGTGTACTTCAAACTCTACAAACGAGACAACTTTAAGATGCTGAAAGACACGTATCAATACAATCAAATAATCCCGAACAGGTTATAATGGATCTGCACATGAGCTTGATCTGTCAACAAGGGAAAGTCATTTTGAAAATTATCATGCTAAAAGAAACTCACTGAACACTCATTAATTCAGCATTTTCTATCAGGCCAAAACTTTCCACCTATATTAAAATCAGTTATCAAAGCGCACTCAGGTATCACCACACGTCAGCAAAACTTCAGACGACTGAATAGGTGCGTGCAGTTATGTTCTGTTTGTGTGAGATGATGAGGAAGGAATGTGTGTGTGTCATCGTTTCACACTGATAAGAGGACATGAACAACAACACATGATGACACTTTTTAGAGTCAACACAGGGCACTTAGAATCTGTGAATAAGTGTGAGTCAGGGTGAATGAGGCGAGGCAGACAGAGGCAAATTCAAGGACAGATAAAGTGTGATCGCCAATGAAAATGGCAGATAGCTTAGCAGTAGACTCATTGACCACCTCCACCCAGGTTTATATATTTGTCTTGAAAACAGAAAATAAACAATGAATTCTGGGAGAATTTTTTTTTAAATGCAGATGATATGTATTAAAAATATATCAAAAGTACTGCTTACATATTCATCTTAAATCCTTATTTCAAAGATGAAGAAACTTCAAGCAAACACTTTAACTAGCACAGCATATATTAGGTTACAAAATGATCGCCTCATCATTGACATTTAAATATAAAGCCTGACTTTGTTAAACAAATATTAGCGAAGGTTATGTTTGATGACAAGACAGGAAAAAAGCCACACGCTGTTTGCAGCATCAGTAGAGAATATTGTCCAAAAACGGCATCTGAACACACTCATCCAAAGTGTGTGAAATTTAACTGCATACAGGTGCTGCAGAGCGCAAAAATGCGTTAGCAGGCTTATCAGAGAGGTGAGATTTATGATGAAAATTGCCACCACACATCCGTTCTTTTACTCATCCCAGATGGTTAAGGTTATAGGCTGACCTGAAGAATGGAAACCTTCTTTTAAAGATAGTTTTTGGGGGATTTTGTACCTTTATTGATAGGTGAGAGAGTGACAGTGACATCCATATGTTTACCTCTCGTCAAGCATCACATGTACACATAGTTATGAGAGGACCATGGTGGACCACTGCAGCTGAGAGTTTGGCTGAACTTTATTCAAACAGGATAGGAAAAAAATACAAAATAATGATGAATTCCCTTCAACAAAAATGGTATTTTCAGGAACTGCTTTACATTTGGTGTGTTAGGACTTTTATCCACATTAAGTCACTGTATCACAGGCAGCAGAGAGTAACATCTTATCACACACAGGTGAAGACTAGATGCTTTATTTAAAGGGAGCATCACTAGTAAAACACAAATCAACATGCCATCATAATCCTACTGAGGTACTGAGGCAATGAATCATGGTGATTAACATTTAAACATTTTCACTGTATGGCTCAAACTTTCTATCTCTCAAGATATCTACTTCTCGAAAATAAAAACAAATAAAACAATTATCAGTGTATTGTCAAAATTGGAAATTGTTTAATATTAAAAATTCCTACTCAAAGATGTGGACAGTGAACAAGAGAAAAAAATGAAGGAGGAACATTTTTTAGATTAGAGCCTAGAGAGGTTTCCCTCACCCTGAGCAACTGTGTCAAGACCCTTGAGAACAATAACTCACTCTTGAGTGATGAATGGATGGTGAAAGAGGAGGAAGGCTGTCACTGTGAGTGTTAACTTCTGTAGCTCAGGGTGTACATTTTTTGCCACTATCGGCAACGTTCGGACAGAACAACTAATTGATTTCAATTCATCAATGGGGATATACATGGATATAAGCCCTATGTCATGTTTGTGTATCATTATCATCCTTAATCATAAACAGCTAATAGAATAGTTAACATCAGAGATTATTAATATTGGTGAAT
Source organism: Scarus forsteni (assembly GCA_036419115.1). NCBI lineage: Eukaryota > Metazoa > Chordata > Actinopteri > Labriformes > Labridae > Scarus > Scarus forsteni. Next base: position 21,684,112 of record JAZDUH010000451.1, on the reverse strand, counting down.
GTCTTTATCACAAGAGAGGGATGAAAAAATCCCTGTCACGGGTGACAACTTGCTATGAAAATTCACATGCAGGAATCAGACCACACAGGCTTCTGTTTATGGTAACTATGGTAACGAAATTTAATTCACAAAATTGCCTATGGATGATCAGCCTTCTCCGTCACAGGAGCTAAACTCTGAAATAGTCTACTCACCGAGCTGAAAATGCAAACTAACAATGAAGGCTTGAACAAAGGTATTAAATCATGGCTTAAGGAGCAACAATATTGTTCCCATATATAAAACATTTGCTGGTATACATGTTTACCTAAAGGAACCTTCCCAATCAGCTTTTTGTTTTGCACATTTTAATTCTGATGTGTTTTCTAATGATATGTGTCTTGGGTATCTCTTTTTTTCTAAATTTCTCTTTGCATAGTTTTAATCCTTAAAGTCTCCCATGGGCTGCTGCTAAAAATTAGCACTGGGATATAAACACTTAAAGCAGTGCATTTTTAACCTGTGTATATTCAAATATCACAGAATCAATGTTACTGTGTGTCTACGTCAAATTAAAAACAAATAAATAAATGTTCTTCAAAGTCACCTCTGTTTGCTTTTAGTGGTGTTAGAACAGGCTTGGGCAGCAGAAGACCATGAAAACTTTCACTAAACTCTCAGTTCATGAAGAAAAGTACTGTGCCTCCTGACAGAAAATGCACATTAGTATGCTTAGTTTTTTACCTCCTGGTTTTTGCTAATGTAACAGCCATACCTCCTCCATCTACACGTGTGTTTGCTGCTCATCACAGGCAGATGCCAAGACTGCTTAAAAGTTCACTCTGCAGCCTGTCAACCCTCCTCCTTCCTCACACCAGACATCATTTGGGCAGCCAATCAGCAGAGCTCATCATCACAGCCTCCCCACCCCCTCAGATCTGGGCATTTCTTAAGGGGAGGGGAAAGGAGCTGAATGTAATCATCTACAGAGACAAATTTCTTTCATTTTATTCAGCTTAAATCAAATCCTTCCTCATGGACATCCAAGACATGTTGTAAACAGTCAAACACCACATTTGCTGGAAATAATTGTAGGCAGAATTTATGATGAAAACATTTATCAAAATACCCTTCTAAAGCTCTGAAGATGAACTAATAAGAACTTTTTTTGTAGAATTAGAAAACAAAATCAAGTACCCAACAAAAGCGACATGTGTCCTTCAAAATCTGAGCAGTTTACCCATTAATCCAATTTGGAGAACTAGTGATCTTGATCTTAACAAATATTGAGTTTAACATTTATGTACATTAAATTTTTTTTTTTGCTTCTAACACTAGTCATTCATAGACACAGAATTAATTTGAGGCACAATGACCTTGGCCTTTGACCTACAGAATCTAAGCAGTTCACCAAGAATATAGAGCTCACATTGTACACATTTCAAAGAAAGCCTTTGAATAAGGATCTTAGCTATAATGTTTAAAAGAATGGCCCAGATAATCTGGATCACATCCAATTTGAGTTTAGTGTTGTACAGCAAAAAAGCTGATCAATACTTAACCTATAAGAACTGTGGGCTTGGCGCATCCATAACTGTTAGACCCACTGTCCGATTGCTTGTGTACTTCCTTTAAAACGCCCTCTCTCCCCTCTTTGCATTCATCTCCACCCCTTTTTCAGGTCACCTCTACCTTTAAATTTCAACCCCACCCCCAACACAGCTGCAGCATTCTCCTGCTTCCTTCGCATGCCCTTCCTGCTGCATTCACGTCCTCTCCACTGTACCACAGGGAGGAGATGTTGACAGCCCATCATCAAACTCTCTTCTGTGCTGCTGATGGATCGGGCATTTTAGCTCCCCTGACGGCTAACGGCAACTGCCTACATACTGAGACAATTTTTAGATGCGCCAAAAGCTCTCAACGTTCGACCCCCCCACCTTCTGCCAGGCTGCATGACATCCTGCTCATTCACTTCTTTCACTTGATAAAACAGAGCACACACACACGGGCTGGTTGGCAGAGCTCGGCGGTGCTTCATCAGCCTGAGCCTTGGCATTAGCAGCATGCTGCGGCTGAATGGAGACCTCAGTGGCTCTGTGATGAGGAGGAAAGAGAAAAAACAGACAGAAAGGGAGGGAGAGAGAGGGGGGATGCGGTGGAAACAAACTAAGACAAAGCAAATATGAAGCTGAAAATGTGTTGGAAAACATGTCAACAAAGCAAAATAAGCAAAGAGAAAGACGGGGGGGAGGAGAGAGAGGGAAAGACTCCACAGAATGCAGAGCAGGTAGCTGGCAGAGTGGATTACTGCAGCAGGAATGCAGCACTGGCTGAAGGATGGAGGGAGGGAGGAGGGATGGAGACAGCAGGGGAGGAAGCAGGAATGTAAAATGATGAAGCTTTACCAGACAAGACGGTGGAGGCACACTGAATAATAGAGATATTACAGTCGGTCTTCCTTCTGTTAGTTAAACAAAGTAGTGAGATTGTGTGATAATCTGAGCAGATCATTACGTCATTCATACAGAGATGATCACAGGCTCTTGAACCCATAATGGGATACACAACAGGAATGTACACATCAGCAGGTATTCTGGTTTAAGTCCATTACAATGACCCTCCGTGCACAGGACATAGTATCAGCTGTTTCATGACACTTAATGGAGCAAAAAAAAATCAGAATTAAAAAGGGTAAAGGCTTAAAATATGTCCTGAACAACAGTGAGAGAAATTAGTCTATGACATTTTGTCTTCCTACAACATTTACACTCCTTAAAGTTTAGACATATTTTGGCTCATTACTTCTCCCTTTAGTTATAATAATTGATATTCAACTTTATATTGTTAAAAAACCTGATAAGTCACTTTCACAACAGGGTAAACCATGTAAAAATCATGCATTTTGTGGCATGATCAACACCAAACTGTGAGTAGAACTGCAAAAAAATATACCAAAATCCCCTATTGTGGTTCCTTAGTGACGTCAGGGTGGGGAACTGGTGTGTGGTTTTCCTGCATCGCCCACTTCACAGTCTGTCTTTGACTTCACCAGTCTCACAAAACTTAGTACCCTAGTTTGAAAATTGTCCCACTACAATGCTGCCACTCTGGATACTGGAACACCAGCTTCTAGTTTGCATGGTTTTTTGGTACACTGTATTTGGGCATTTCCCACATGTGTAGCCTTGTTGTTCATTCCTCAAGTAAACGATCCTTACAAGTTGTACCTTGACGTAAAGGTGACGGATCAGGCGTTACATACATTTCCAATACCAATACAATTATTAAAGGGGAGAAATAATCTAACAAATTGTGGAGCATGAATTGAACTTTCTTGATATATGCTGTCTTTTTTTTTTTTGGAACTTATTTTTTATTTAACAAACATATTTACATACAAACATAAAAACATTTAGGAGATGCTTTCATATTTAACAATAATAATACAGACAGTGCACTTGACAATCTTTACATTTTCCATGATATTATTCCTTGCTTCAGTTTTTTTTTTCTTTTTATAAATCCATCTTATAGTTCTCAGTTCGACCTACTTATAGGTCACTTCGTTTGCCCCTGTGCATGATACTTGAACATACAACAACATTAATTCCATCAACTGTAGTAAGATACTTAACTGTACATGTTAAAATCATCCCAGTACCAATATTATGATTGTTATCAGAACTATATCTTTCCAAAGAAGTACCAACATCTACATACCTTCGCCTACATGATGAACCAAAGTGGTCATCCCGATCTGAACAAGTGTATTTAGGACTAATACCAATAAGTAAAAATAAATAAATAAAAACAAGTATTAATAATTATAGCAAAAAAATAAGCACAGAAATGAAAATAAATATAGAGGTACCCAGAGTCCAAGTATTGTTTGAATTACTGAAGACAATTTATCATAAAATCTTTCAGTTTTCCCCTGAAACCTTACTGTAATTTTCTCCATAATCAAAACATTCCTTAGTCTTTCTCTCCATTCTGTTATGCTCGGAGGCTGTGGCTTCAGCCAGGATGCTGTTATTGGTTTTTTTTTGCAATTAGAAGCTAAATTCTCAACAAGTAAATTAAGTCTTTTTATATACTGTCTTTTTGCGAGACAGTATATACTTATATATTTTAGCCCTTTGACAGCCACTGTTATATTCACCAAAAAAAGTAGAGAGAGAGAGTTACGACACTATTTTTGATAAATAAACTTAGGGCTAGCGGCATGTTACTTGCCACCCATGTTATAAACCAATTCGGACTATCTTTAAAGTTGATATTCACAAGTAGCGCTGTTTTGCATCTGCTGTAGTCTCACCCAGGTTGATAAATATACTGACCAATTATATGCTTGAATGTTAGGCTTGGATAAAGTCCATATGTGGAAACTGTTTCTTGTTAAGTTCCTTGGAAATATTTACCACACAGGTACGTGTTTGACAGCTGGGAAACATGAGCAGGTGTGACCTTCAGCACAGGAGAAGAGGAGAGCAAGATGGCCAAATTGACCTACCATAAAATAATGCTTAGAACTGTTCAAACTGAACCAAAAATATAGTGCAATGGGTATGGAATTTATATATCCTCTTGAATTAAATTAACTTTCATTCAGCAGACATACAACATCAAAAAGTCTATTTAGTACCAACAATAAAGCAAAGTAAACAATTAACACACAAGGAAAAGAGTAGCACTGAAAAAGTTGAGTCCTGCAATTTTTCATCTTAAATGACTGTAACGATTTACTGTTGATTGGATTTCTTTTCAATGACTTTCCTCCAATCAGTTTATGAGTTAAGCAGCTAACGGTACAGCTCATGGCATCATGAATTAGAAACTTAATGGTGAATCCTTTTTATTAAAACTGCTGTTGCTGCTGGTTTTTACAGTCTCTGCTAGTTTCACACAGTTAGGGTTGATTTCAGCTCAAGCAGGATGCAAAGAAACACCCAGAATAATAAACTAGGCACAGAGAGGACACCCAACACGCCCTGGCCACATATTGACCTTAATCCTCAGACAGCCGCGTACATGTGGTAAGACAGTGACACATATTCAGTCTGTGCTGACTAACCTGTCCTAATAACACACACACGCACACACACCAGCTGCTGTCCCTCAGCAGTGTGAATGTTTATGCGTATGAATGAATCGAACCATATGTTACACCGTACAGAATGTATATGTATATATGTGCCACTCCTGTGTGACTTCAGGCTACAGGGAAGGAACTGCGGCGCCGGTGTTTGTGCCCGACAGGAAACGGACTCACAAAGAGTGCAGGAGGGGCGGAAGAGGCAAGGGTGATGGGGGGGGGGCGTGAGGGAGGAAAAGGTGGGCAAGAGAAGAGGATGTGCAGCAAAAAAGGGGATGCAGAGTACAGAACTGAAGAGGAGGGAGAAGCAAAGGGACATTTTCACATGATCATTTTGACTATCTGACCTCATACATGTGAAAAAAACATCTATCACTCAAACATTTTGGGAGATTGTTTTCATTCCCCTTATCCCCTTAATAAGGATTTACTGCACAGATTCATCACACACATTCAGCACACAGCAGGAGCAAGGAGGCAGCTAGCTTAGCATCTCCCTGCTGCTGGGGAGAGTAAGGAAACAGCTGGTTGGTAAAATAAAAAGGGGTCAAAGGGGGATTTTCATGTTGTAATGTCTTAGAGATAAACAGGATGAGAATGACTTCACCAGATCCTAGCGGCAAGTCAAAAGTGCAAAAAAGGCAGCCCTATGACAGGAAACTGTCTACGGATTCAATAAAAATATGATTAGTGATGCAACTTCAAAATGGCAATTTTCTTAAGTTTACTTAGAATTTTCAATGTATATTCTCAAACTTAAAACTCAGATTTTCATTAGGCGGTTCTATAAAAGGATTCATAAGTATATGGAACCCTCTTTTGATATTTGTCAACTCTAAAGCCTTTCCCCAGACTCTGAGGAAGAATAAATTAAGACAATGAGATAGCAACACTTTGGCTGCAGCCCCCTTTTTCTTTTTTCTTTCTTGCTTGTTTGTTTTCCTTATGGTATTTATATTATTTGTTTCCTACTTAACAACTGCTGTTTACTAATACACATTTCTGTGCCTCATTATTTAGACTTTAATAGACTTACAAAGACTACACACTGTCTGTCCAGATTTAGTTCTGACCTAATCAGGTTCTAGTGGGAGGGAAGTGGGTGGGGTAAGTGTAAAAATGTCTCATTTTCTATTAAATATATATATTTTCTATATATACATATATTGTGATTTATAGATTGTTTGTACATGGAAATTTTAATTTAAAAGGGTTGGATTAGAATTCTTTATGTATAGACTAAAGAAACTGGATAAAACATGAGCTATTTAGGCTGTGGTATTAAAACTTTACACAATTTGTCCATGCCAGTCTATAATAGACTTAGCCAACCATATCAGTCCATCTCCACTTCTTGGTGCTCACATAACAGGGTCTGAAGACAAAACTCTTAAATATTCTATAGAGCTTATATACAAGAACATGTCTTGAAAATCTTGGACAGTGTGTACACATTTGAATAACACAGAATGTGATCATCTGCTAAACATAGTTATGCAATATCTAATTAAGAATAGCAAAAAGACAATGTTGACTGAACTAGGAGTAAGCCAAATTTTTGAAGATTATACTACCATTAAAAACTTGATACCAGCAATATGTTAAATAAGTTGGGACAGGGTCATGTTTACCACAAATAGACTACATCTAGGCAGGCTGCCAAAGTATACCGGTGACAGCCTTGATATATCTGTGTATAATCTGAGGTGAAATGAAACCGCAGACAACTAACTCTGATCACCTAAATGTCACGGATGCTAATCACCAGCAGGTTACACAGACACTACAGAGGAAGTACATAGTAAGGAGGGACAGCATTAGTTTATTCTCTTAACAATCTTAAGGAATATATCCTTTCTGTGGTCTTTTGAAGTCCAGTATCTTGATGACCTAATATAAAGTATTTCAATTCCATAAAAAGCTGCAAACACAACTTTATTTACATGTTTATAACTTGAAAATTCAAAGTTTCCATGTTTTTATTTATTTTTTGTCACTTTTTGCATTTAATTTATTAAGTTTTTTTTTTCAAAAAAACTCAAAGATAGATTTTGAAAGACTTATCTCTGAAGGTTTTACAATATTGATTTGGATTTTCTGAATTCACTGACCTTTAATACCTTTATTGACACAAAAGTAGGAACAAAAAAGAGGTATATAATGATACTGAAATTCTTTAAAAAAATGCAGATACATTACTGTGGTTGAGAAATATTCAGTTTTAAGACATTTTCATGACTTACTGTTCTGTATCCAAGAGGGATGAGGGCAGAGCTTAAATGGGCATTCTGCACTAACTTGAAAGAGAGAGAAAGAGCTGGATCCACTTGTCTCATCAATAAGCTGAATTCTTGTCCTTCCTTTTCAGCTCTCTTTCCAAATAACAGAACTTGAATGTGTTTCCTGCTACTTGTCGAAGTATTATGATGTGCTTGCAAGTGTCACTTTATAAAAGCAGATGTAGCCTCCTGTTGTTGGCTCTTGCTCCTCACCTTCAAGGCCATCCAAACCCTACTCCTCTTTATCTTTCTGAACTTTCGCACATCAGCTCTCTTTCCTGCATGCTCTGGTCTTCCTCTTCCTTCCACCTCATCGTATCAAATGTCTGCTTGTCCACCATGGAGTCCAGACTCTTCAGCTGCTCTGCTCCCTGGGTTTTAAACTTCTTCACATCACATTCAGAATATTGACTCTCTGTCATCAAATCCTATTTATAAACATCTTTTTCAAATTGAATGCTCAGTCTGATTGATTTGATTTTTGCCCAAATTCATGTTTGTTTCACTCTTAATTTTTGCTCCTTTCTAATCTAACAGTATTATTTTTACGGCTTTAGTTTGTTTTAGCACTGCTTTGCAAGGGGCATTGAGTGACGTGGAAGGCTTCCACAAACATATTAAAACCAAAACATCATCATGTTACAGTACATCCTCATTCTGCAGTGAAGACAAGAGCAAAGGCTGTTTTCCTTGTTCTCAGACACTTACAGAGAGAGAGTTGATAAAAAGTAAGATGAAGTGCGATGAAAGAGCAAACATGATCCTGTCTCAGCTTTCTGGAATCTCATTGCTTGTGTAACTTTATATTAATACATGGTTTTCTAGAAGCATCTTTTTAAATTGCTTCAACTTCTGATTTGTTAAACCAACACTGCAGTTTTTCAAACATAATATAATCCTTCGATATTCATTGTGATGGTACACCACTCCAAGTGAGTTGAATGACACCTCTGTCGTGGTCTGGAGTGGTCTGTATCCCTTTCACTGGCGCTATGTAACTTTGCGGTGGATGGTGGGAACCCTGCCACACTACAAAACTACACGTTTGGACTGCTTTACAGCATACGTCACTTCCCCCGATTCCCGATTCGTTTACAACAACAACAACGGAAGTCTCGGCGAAAGCCAATCGCTGTAACCATGGCGGAGGCAACAAAGGACGTAAGGAAGAGAAAAGTTTTGTCGGAGGATACAAAACAAAGAAAGTGAGAGAAAATAGAATAAAAAAGTTATAGTAAGTAGACTCATTTTCCAGCACTGTTGCTGGATTTTTCTTTGGACGCTGAGGGTAGATTAATTAGACTTTAAAATGATGCGTCTTGAAAACGCCCGCCAAACATCATGAGTCAGGAAAAGCAAAAACAAGTGAACCTCAGATTAAGCACAGGAAGGTTTGACTTACATTTTAATGGCATTCCTTTGCTTACAAGAGGCTATGCTTTTCACCCCAAAGTCTTCATTCTGTGGTTAAAAAAAACACAAACAGGGCACAGGGTTAGTAAAAGATGACTAACATAAAATCAGGACACACACACTTATGCCATCTTCCACCATAGTTATGCTTGGCAGTTGGCAAGGCCCCGAGCCTGCGGCCGTGCTCACAAAGCAGTCCCTGTAGGGAAGATCGTTCACAGTGAAGCTAGCAGGCTAAGAATGAGCTAACTGCTCAGATATGGGACGCATTTCTGAGGCTTTGCAATAGACTCATGCATGAGCAGACAGGCAGTGTTTGGCCACGACAACAGAAGGGCCTATTCAGCTCTCTGGGGAGGCACTGGTACACACACAAACACACACACACCATTATCATAATCATCATCATCCTAGAAGCTCTCATCTGCAGCAAAACATGTGCACAGTAAAACACACACACACACACACTGGCCAGACTCGGAGCATTCCTCTACAGTAGCATTCCATATGTTTGGTTAAGCACAGAGGATCCAGATTTAAGACTGCAGTCTGGACCAAATTTAAAGGATGACAGAGGGAAGTTGAGGAGGGGGCGAGGGTTTGAAGGAGAAAGGGAACATTCTTGTAAGCAGCAACAAAACACTGGTTCAGAAATATGTCATAAAGCTGAAAGTTAAATAAATTACGGGGTGATAGTTAACATGCTTACACTAACAGAGTGTTTGAGTATAAGCTTTGTGTGTGATTGGTACAGTCAGTTGGATGTTGAAAACCAAGTGAGGTGTGTAAAAGTCAGGAACAAGAGATTTAACTAGCTTTGAGTTGATAATAACAACCACAAAAATAAAAAAAATAGGGCCAGATGGTGACGTGATCAGCATCTTAATAGCAGTTTTATACTTGATTCAGTGATATCAATAAAATGTATGTAATTACAAAGACTGACAACACACTACACCAGTGCTCAAAACACCAGTTTAGCAAAATATCATCATGCACTTTTTCCAATGCTTTCATCTATACGGACTCTACAGAATATATGCAGCCTCAAATGCTGTGATAGCCGATGTCAAACACACTTAGGGTAATGTTAACAATGGCACAGTTCAAAGTGTCTCGAGTTGTAGACCCATCTTCTTCTACTTGCAGTTTAGAAAAATGTCAGGACCTCTTTTAAGGTGTAATAAGAGTCCATACGCTATGCTCATAGGGGTAATCATAGTGTAGCCTCAGTATCAGGATATGTATCATATGGAGAGGTTGCTGGAAACACCAGGCCTACGACACACTACTCTGACTACACTACTGATTTCACAGTTAAATGTAAATTCCAGGCTATAAGTCACACAGCTGTTTACAGGTGAGAGAATAGGGATGGGAATTTATATGATTTTATACCAATGCCATTAATGATTCTGCTTATTGATCCATTTTCTTCCTTGATACCCTTATCATTGTTTCTCTGGATTTTCTTTTAACGCAGAAAAAAGTAAGACTTTACCGGACTTTTTTATTTCAGGGCTACAAACTGAAAAATAAAAGAATGACTGAACCAATTTGATGTACCTTGTCCTAAGGGTATTTAAGTTTAGCTTATTGGGAAGGTTACTCAGATTTCAAGGGCCCTGGTTTGTCAGGGAGACCCCTATCCATCCCTGGTCAGGATTATGATAGTGTGATGCTTATACAGCAAAAAAGGAAGACGGTAAATCTTCAACTCCACCTTCAGATACAAAACATGAGCAATCTGCATATTGTTAGCTTCTTCAATTTTTATTGTAGAAAGATGAAATGCAGAGTAAAATAATTTAAAAGGGACCTAAGTACTGAGCAAACAGCTGGGAAAAATGAGTACAGTATATGTTGCTTTCTGATGTTTACTCATCAGTCAAGCACAAACTTGTTTTAGTGTTGACAATATCTTAATTTACCTCTCGAAAATTAATGTACGCTGAACATAAATGGACCATGGCAAAGGATGGGGCTCCAAACCATTGTTTGGACACCCCTGTTCCAAATATAACACAAAACAAAACCAAAAAAAAAAGGAATAGAAGATTATGAATCTTTATTCACCCGACATGGGGCAATTTGCAGTGGTACAGCAGCAAAGGGGACTGTGTTGATAAATATAGAAAAATAGACTTTAGCATAAAAACAGCAGTATTACATTGAAAAACAGACTATTTAGTAAAAAAGGTTAAACATCAGCCGTCCTTCTTGAACTGTATGATATTACTGTATCATTGCAACTCTACTGTTGTATAAGAGAATTAGGCAACAGCCATGGGGGAAACTGTGTTTAACTGCCTTTGTGCTTCACACTTTCTATGGTGTACAGCAAAAACAACATGAGTTTCATGCAGGTGTAGCTCTTTTGGTTCCTTTCTTTCCTTGCCTTGAAGAGCAGGATTTCCAACACAATACTTTTGATGAGCCACCTTGGTATACTTAAAATCCCCCTTGGGTTTTTTTCTCAACACTTTTATGACAATAAAAGAAAAAAAAAGCAGGAGATCACCATCTCAGCACAAAGAAACAGCCCAAATGCTTCCATACAATAAATAACCTTTAGTGTCCCAGCTGCTGCGCAACATCTGAGCTATGGCTTCTCATGTAGAAGCAGCTTCAGCTCTTAAAAGTTTCTGATTTGACATGTTTCACACCTTTTTCACACATGCACTGCACCCCTCAATATCACACATTGCTGGCCAGGTGCGTTGCAGGTGTGAACACAAACAGTTCAATTTTTCTTCTTCAAAACTATAACTCAGTGTTGGCTTTTTCCTGCCAGCTCCTTAGAAAATATCTCCCAAGGTTGAAGTTTTAGCACATCAAGTAATAGTCTGGAACATGACTGGGGGTTAAAGGTTGTGGTAATGACACTCTTGACAAGTTTTCCTGCTCCTCACTTAATTTGGCTGCATCAGTTGCCATGACTTTTTCCTCTGCCTTGATGGTCTAAGTAAATTGTTTAAGTTGTGCTTTGGATGTTACACAAAATGTCTATGATCAGCTATTCAATCAGCTCACACACTTCCATGTTCCTGTGTTTCCCGCAGCACTTTGAAGCTAGCTTAAGACCCATTCATGCTGCTGTTTCAAGTTATAATGTTGAAATCCCTGTGAGACCTCGCCTCACTATGAATGTCACAAGTTGACCCCCATTTGACCGTCTCTGGAAGTTGTATCAGAGGTGTATAATTGTCAATTGGCGACTGAGTGCCGCCACCTTTATATGTAGGGACATGCGTGTTTCATCCAAGCATTAAGTGTGAATTGACACAGATAAATTGGCCATATGGGAGGATTGTGAATGTCTGGAGGTTTAAATATGTAGGAGCTTCACTGTGGTGATTGTGTGTAAATATATTGTGATAAGGGCTACTGTAATACACAGAGAGATAAACACACAGCATTGGTAAACTCTTTTTAATGTTAATACTGACTCATCTTTCTGATTTCTTAGTTCAGATGTTAGTTCATGACAGAATTCAGTAAGGATATAATGTCATTACTAGGGGTTTAACAAAATTTCGTGCCACGAAATTTCACGAAATAAAAAATGACTAAATACAATTCAAAGACGCACGAAATAAAAAATGCGAAGTGGCGCCACACACCACTTCTCAGTACTGAGACTGGTGATTTTTAACCCTCCTCGCCTACCGTGGCAAACACTTCTGAATGGAGGAAGACGAGGTCGAGAAATTAGCTGCTGCTCCTCCACAAATCAATCGGTTGTGTGGACCTATTTTGGCTTTCCATGTAAAAGACGAGAGAATGGTGAGAAGATTGCAGACAAAACAACAACTGTGTGCAAAATATGCTGCTACAGTTCGCTGTATACTGCGGCGAGTACAACTACCAACTACCAACTTCTTTGAACTGGAGACAGGCAGCAACTGTATGTTTGTGTAAGTCAGCATAAAAAACAATATTTGATTTTTGCATCTGCTGTTGAGTTGACAGAATTTGATCATACTTGAAGATCAGAAGTATATGCACTGTTATAGGCTAAATATTATAGTTCACAGCTCAGACATTTATACACTGCAGCTCTGAGGACTGATATTTGTTTTCGTCTTAATTCAAGAATGTACTTATCCTGATTGTTACAACAACAAAGCACCTTTTATTGAGATTTGATGTTTGTATTTGCACTGTTGCCTAAATAAGGGAAAAAAACTACAATTGTGTTTTTTTAAAAAAGCATTTATTTTGTACCAATGCAGCAATATTTTTTGTATGTCTGCATTAAGAAGAAAATAAAGAAAATGAGATTTTTGCACAACTTCCTAGTGTTGGGGATTTTCTATAATCTTTATTTTGTATCGTGAGCCGTGTTTCGTACTATGTACCGTTTCGTGAGTTGACCATTTCGCCTAGTCATTACTGCTTGTTTTGACACATAATGTCACAACATCAAGTTTTCTCCTCATAATCCTGTTGCAGTAAAAACAAAAGCATCCAGTCTGTCTTCATCAGGGCATAAAGGAAAGGGGATTCCCAAAATATCGAGCCAAAAATGTCCTGAAAATGTCTGAATTGTCGGTAGTCCAGTGAAGGAGCTTAAATTACTCAGACAGGGGGTTTCCTCTTGAGTCAGACTTTTATCTGACAAAGCAGAGGAGATGTGCTCAAAGACGATTGGTCCATCTAAGTAGCTTGTGACAGACAGAAAGAATCAGTCTTTAAGCTGCTCCTGCCACTCTCAGCTCCTCTCTGTGTCGCCTCATCTGTTTCATCCTGCATATCTCCTCTAAAGGAGGAAGACAGTCCTGCTGCTCTGCTTTTAGCTCCGTCATTATGTTAAATTCATGAACACAGCAGCATGACACCGCCACACAGGTTCTACTGAATCACTGACATTCTCACGATACAAGGCATCTCTTCAACAGTGCACTAAACCAACTGCATAACTCTAATTCTCTTTTGTTCTCAGTTCAATCAATAAGCTAACATTTTAATTTGAATCTATGATCCTACAAATAAGTTCTGACACATTCTTTACAAATAAGCAAACGCCAAATACCCCAGTGACCAGAGACCACATGTTTGTCTGTGTTTGTATGTGTAGTGTGGGGCTGTTCGATGTGTGTGTACGTGTGTGTATGGGGGGTCAGAACTATTCATTCAGACAGTGAGCCAACCCGTAACCAAACAAAACTAAAAACAGCTGCCTCCTTCTCATCCCTCGCTCCCACTCACGCACACAGCACATCAGGGCTTTACTCAGCAGAATGCACCGAGACAGTGTGAGCTGGCACTTCCTCCAGGGTATTCATCACGTCAAGTCAAATCTTTGAGACTTTTAGTTTTCATCTGATTGCACATTTTTGTCCAGAGAACAGTAGTTTTAAACACATTATTGGAAAAATAATCAAACATTATGATATGAACCCAATATAAACATTGTGATGATGTACACAGACAGAATGCATTCTCTGACCATATAAGGTAACCAACACTTTCCTTTTTAGAGCACGAGAGTTTGAGTGACAGAAAAAAGTTAAAACACAAATAAAATCATGACCAACTTATGAAAACTTAAGGTAATAATAGTTATTTTATAAATATATCCTCTGATAAGAGAAAATAGGTACTCTTTTACCTGCGGAGTAAATTCAGGAATTACTTACCTAAATCCCTTTATTAGTATATCATAAAGATCATACAACTTCTATGCGGCTATAGTGTTATTGAAAGCTTTTTGATTAGATAACTGCCTGCTTAACTTCCATAAAAACACATAAACTGCCTCTGAAACAATTCTGTCTCTGTTTACAACTTGTCAAAGACTCCAGCACCTGGAACAGGTTCCACTTGATGACCAGTACCAGTTAGTCAAAGGAATGAATATCATCTGCCAGTGTCCTAAACCACTCCCTTATCAATGCCTCCTACTTTGATTTGTAAAATAACATCACACTCTAACAAGGCAGTCAGAGAGAACCACAACTAAGAACTTTGAGAATGAGAGAATGAAACAGTAGCCGAAATTAGGCAGAATCGGCCAACGGTTTAAAGCATAAAATGCTGGATGGTTAAAATGTAATGTTTGTGGGTGAGTGTCATGAAGCAAGGCTGTTAATACTGGCAACATGCAGAAACATTTGTCAAAGCAGCACAGCACTGGATATCAGAAGTGACAGAGTTGGTGTTGTTGACTTTCCCACACACAGAAAATCCATAAGAATCAATGAGGAAATCAATAAACAAAAGGATTACATTAGCAGAATTGATACATACATTGGTAGCAACAAAATCAAATTATTCAGTAGAATTCAAGAATTTTAAAGGAGTTCTATTAACTGTATAACTATGGATACCTAAGTTCAATGTAATTCAATCTCATACACAGAATACAACAAGACAGTATGGTTAGATACATATAACAATGTAGTAAACGCGATGCTTAAGAATGTTATCAACCAGAAGTCTCCAACCACCGTGCCACAGACCTGTACTTGGCTATCCAGATGCAACAATAATTAACTTTTTTATTGACTGAACAGTACTCTACGCTGAAAGAATGACCTCATCCTCACTTGTCGGTCCTTTGTAGCTCGACTGCACAGTCATTAAACTCAGCTTTCTGTCTTTTCCTGCTATGATGTACAAAAAGTACAACTCGAGATGAACTCCTGGTTCAGCCTTGTGCCCATGCACTTGTACACCTGTGCACTGGACATACCTGCACATATATTTGACTCAGCACAATGTGTGTAACTGAAAGTCTGTCAAGGCACAAGAGAGCGCTCACCTTTCTACATTTGATTTGAGTTGATTTCAGAGCTCAGAACAAAAAATGACCCACCAGTTATTAAGAGTACCATCAGATCAGCTGCACAGATGGACAATGAATGAAACACACACTGTCAGCATTGTAAATGTAATAATTTTACAGCATAATAGTACTATAGTATAGTACTATAGTATGTGGGAACAACAGAGTAAAATCGACAAATACTATTCAATCGATAAATACTATTTGTCACAATATACTACTGATTTTAATGTTATTTATATTCAATTTAACTTCAGCTCTGTACTATTTTGCAACAAATGTCTCTAGTTAACTTGGTGTGCTTGTACACTCTGTGTTATTAATTGTGTTTAACTGTTTAGACAGTTTTTTGTCCTGTTACATTAAAAGTGCATTTAGATCTACTTGGCTTGGTACGTGTCTGGATATTAAACAAATTAACTTGACACACGAGACAGACAGTTCATCACACTTAACTAATTTATCTGGCAGCCCAGAGAAAGCGTTTGGAGCTAGGCAGAACCTTTTAAAATCATATCCGGCAGGTGACTGGATGATCGCTCCAAAAACCACATTCAATACAGGCCGGTGAGGTTGTGTAGTAGATGGACAGTATTAATGAACAAATGTGAGCCACTTCATAAAACAAACTCTTACCAAAACATGTCAGAAGTGGAGTAGAGTTATTTGTTTTTCACATAATAAAGAAAGGCGGTCCAGATCTAAAGAAAACTGCTGAGGCTGTTAGCATCTATGCTAACCTCTGAACAAGTAGTCAGTACTTGATTTCATCTCACATGTAGCTCCCACCTGTCCCTCTTTCAAGTATGCTGATTGGGCCAACCCCCTTGGGGCCACTCACAATCATTGTGGATTGGAGCTTGGCAAGGTGGACTGGCCTGATCACGGTCATTAACTCAGGCAGATCCAGCTGCACTGCAATGTTATATGACAGGAGAGCACAATACTCCTTACCTGACATGACACTCTGGTTTGTTCTTTTCCCACGCTTTTCCATTCAGCAGAAACATTATATCATGAAATTTTATCTTTGAGTAGAGCTTATCAAATGCAGTGGTATGCTGTTGATAAGATACAACTATTGAGCAGACTCACACAGTATAAACACAACCACAACTACAGACTTCATTAACAAAGTCCAACTGGCAAGGTGTACTGCATGTGTCCTTGCTTTAAAGGAAAAGTTCGGTTCCTGCAGCTTTTACATTGTTTATAGAATGAAGAACAACAATCTACTCACCCAGAAGGCTTTCCTGATGCAAACGGTGCTTCGGGAGATATTTAGATCCAAAATCGAGCAGCGGACACCGATATAATGGTAGCCTGTAGGGCATGTTAGCGCCGCTCCTAAAACTGCATTAATCGTCCAAAAACTCCTGTTTTTCACCAATATTCCATCATGATTTCCTCCAAATGGACCGCCATTGCAGCCTGTGTCTCTCCACACAGCGCTGTGTGGCTGAACTAACCTCTGAACTGACGAAGAAGACCGGGTACCTCTGCGCATGCGCAGTACTCTCCGGAGCGTTGCGATCGCTTCTTCATTTCTAAGAGCTCCTTATCTGTATACTGTGGCTCCAAACTGTAAGGACACCCATCATATTCAAAGTCCTCCTCCACAACATCTTCATCCCATAGACATTCGTCCATTTTGCACAAAACTGGAAGAAGAAAGTCGATTTGTAGCTGCCAGTCTTCCCCAGAAGCAATGAGCCGCACTGTGCATGCGCAAAGGGCATGTAAACAAAGCCGTCAGTTCAGAGGTTAGTTCAGCCACACAGCGCTGTGTGGAGAGACACAGGCTGCAATGGCGGTCCATTCGGAGGAAATCATGATGGAATATTGGTGAAAAACATGAGTTTTTGGACGATTAATGCAGTTTTTAGGAGCGGCGCTAACATGCCCTACAGGCTACCATTATATCGGTGTCCGCTGCTCGATTTTGGATCTAAATATCTCCCGAAGCACCGTTTGCATCAGGAAAGCCTTCTGGGTGAGTAGATTGTTGTTCTTCATTCTATAAACAATGTAAAAGCTGCAGGAACCGAACTTTTCCTTTAACTTTGTGCTGATTTGACACGTTTATTGCTTTCATGTGTTTTAGTGTATGTACTATAAAAGACAAGTTTCATGTTTGCTACTGTCTAACAAACTCATTCATATGACGGTAATTCACACAAAAGATTTCCCCAACAAAGTTTTTAGACAGGAGAACCTCAATCAATTACTTGGTTTGACAAGAAATGTTGAACAGCGTTTTTGTAGGCCCTCAAATAAAGCATGGGAAAAAAGCACATCCGAGGACAAGACAGAGGAACCATGTTGAGTAAAACATGAGGAAAAACACGGGACAATGAAAGAAAGTGGGAAGAGAGAGCTCATGTCCAATTTCCTCCTCTGGAGAACATTTCAAGGCCTGAAACTCCATCCTGGGCTCCTCTAGCCAGGCAGGCCTCGTTTGCATGGGAGCCCATTTCCTGTGTGTGATTAGCAGAAGGGAGAGTGTGTGTATTTATGTGTGTGTGTGTGTGCGCGCACTGGGGGTCGCAGCTCGCAGAGGTCTGGAGTTGTTTTGTCTGCTCGGGGAGGAAAGGAATGCCCAAATCAAACACAGTGAACAGGATGCCTAGACAGAGAAGAACAAGAGAGCGACGGCAGAGAGGGTGAGCAGACACACTGAGGAGAAAAAGACAGGAAGCAGAGATCGAGAAAGTAGCAGACAGAAGCAGCTAACAAAAGAAAGAAAGGAGGAGAAGGAGGGAACACCGGGAAGAGAGGAGCACGAGGTGGATTTTTCATTTGGTGCCACTTAAAACTGTGAGCGCAGTCCTCCTGCTGACATTTACATTCCAGATGAGCGCTAAGGTGGAGTAAGCATTTTGTCTCCGAGCTGATGAGCTGTCATAAGAAAAAAACATCCACCTCTTTAACTTTACATGAACCTGCAGAACCTGTCCTAATATCTAATGTGTTACAGCGAAGGGAGGCCTGCCTGCTCTACAAACAACAGCTGAGGCGTTCTCACAGAGTCCTGGTGACTACACAGAACAGCGTGGAGATATTCATTATACAACAGTAATGTGACAACTTGCAATGTAACAGAACAGCTTTGATGGCTTTGCCTCATAACCCAGCTCGACCAAATACATCTGCTCCAGGGCGTAAACATGGTAAAACAGGATTCCTCAAAATGCTGAAGCCAGTATTCAGAGCAAACCCAATTGGAACAAACCAATGAAAAAATGTCTTACATGTGGAGCACCCTAAAATTATCATAGTATTTTAAAAGATGCGTGAAGAAAATAATCAATAATAACTAAATATTGCAGAGACTGCTGCTCGACAGAAGTATCAGTTTTGTTTCTGCGGTAAAACAAGCATAGGAATATGAGACCTATGAAATTATTTTAGTTTACAATGAACAAACACATGTGCAGTTGATCTCAAAGGCAAGTTCTAATTCTAATAATAAATTGAGTTGTTATTTATCTGCCTGTATTTTTGTTTGCAAAAAAGTAGTCTGGCAGAGTAATATGGATAATAAAGGTTACCACTCACATGATGCATTGTGAAATTGAAATTTATTGAGTTGTCCACTCAATAATTAAATTGAATTCTGAGACTAGAAGATGCACAGCTCTGATAATTTTACTGTCCTTTTTGACAAAAAGCTACCATTCTTCCTGCGCATGTTTGCTTTGTCTGAAAATACGGGTTTGTACCTCAACAAAGGAGATCAAGCTTTGTCAAATTGTTTCATTTTAAAGTCATTTTTCAAAGGTTAAGACCTTAAGTTTGTTCCTTTCTTTTGAACACAATACGTTTGGAATGGTTGTAAAAATTTCCCTCAACTTCTTGAAGATCTTTTGATTGTATGTTAAAGTAGGGATGGGAATTGACAATATCTTTATTAATAGCAATGCCATTATTGATCATTCTTGATCCAATTATTGGACTATTCCACAGATTTTTTGTATTGAAAAAAGCTGACCTGCACAGTTTTCAGTGCCAACAACATTAACATGTGGCACTCTGATGTCTAAAGTCGTTCTGCAAAGAAGCTTACTTTTGCAAGTTTATGGTCTTTCCACTGTAGCTTGGAGTCGCACTGACATACTCTGGAAATTGAGCAGATTTTGAGTAAAACTAAGCCACAATCTTGACCACTTCTGTCTCCTGCGTGCCATGCTCACATCTATGACTTATTTATGGCCATTCTGCTGACCCCTCTAGTAGCGGCCTTGTTCCTCAGCTTTCATTCTCCAGCACCTGCAAACCTCCTGCAGCCAAATATCTCCATGCTGTTTGTTCTGATTCTTCTAAACTTCCCCCAGTTTAGAGAGCTTTTATAATTACTTAAAACTTTTACAGTGCCAATTAACAGCTGTATTACTGTAAAATGTTGGGACAAAGCTGTGACACTGGTCTCCAAGTAAAAACTACTGTCAAACTGTCATAAAGCTCTACAACTCAGATGTAAACAAGTCAGAGGACAAAAGGAGAGCTTGGGTTTGAATAAATTGATCCAAAAAATGTTGATTGTTTGGTTACTTTTCCAGTTATGTGTTTATTTGCTACTCTCCTGTCATTGTTTTTCTTTTGTTATGGTCATTTAATGTTTGAATGTAGCACCGTTAGATTACAATTTTGAAAACTGGAGCTTGAGTTATGTATAGGCAGGGTCAAATTATAATTGTAAGCTCTTCAATGGAGGATTGTGAGACTACATTAGTAACAGACATGTCAGCATCTTTGGGCCTACAAGTTATGTCGTACCTACAGTCACAATGATCTCACATTCGCTCTGTTTAATTTAGCTTGTTTGAACTTAATACTTATTCACCAATCTCCAGTGATATTTGCTATGAAACTGAAAGTGAATTCAGTGTCCTTAAAACACCCCTTATACAGGCTCAGTATTTGTTTTTTATAACTACCTACACGATGAGTGTTTGCAGACAGTAAACGTATAAAACTTGGCATACTGTGCTTCTCTCTTTTTGCCGGAGAGTTTCAAAGTTCAGTCTCCAAACACTTCCTGGTGTTTGTATGTGCAGGCTGGACCCTGCCCATGCCCGAGTGAGCTATTCTTTGACTGGCAGAGCAGAATTGATAGGCTGCTATTGTTTCCTTTTAAGGTCAGTTGTGTCTCAAATGCTTGGCATGGCTTCGAGTGCAGATGCAGCTGGCTGGCAGCGGAGATAAAACACTAATTTAACTGCATTCTTTTGTCAGTCCACACCTAGGCAGAGAAAGAGAAGGAGGGAAGGAGGTAGAAGGAGAATGGATATCAGAGAGGGCGATGGATTTTAAAGACAATAAAGCTATAACAGAGGCAGCTGGAGACTGATATCAGACAGATTGTGAGAGGTTTAGTAAGGGAGAGGAAAAAGTGGAAGAATAAAATGTGAAACGAGGTAAAAAATACAGTGAGTTAATCCAGGTGTGTCACTTTTTACTGAGCTAATGACAGACCTTATGGCCATATGTGGTGGGCCTTGTGAAAGCTGCAAGGAGCTGTCATTTTTCACAACTTTATTAAACATCAAATTAATGTAAATGACACACCATTGTTAAACAAGAATGGATATGACAAGCAATGGTACCTGAGTTAGTTATAATTGCTTGAATTAAAAAAAATCCAGCTACTCTTTAACTGTTATTATTGTCTATCAGTTTTAATACATTTAGATGATGCAAATTTTTCCTCCAATAACGTTTTCAGTAAAGTAGGTACATTTTCTCATTTTCATTTAGCTTGCTCAATAGATATTTTATCACTTGAGTTCATAACATATTAGGATGCTTACAGAGAAATATTATATGTGCTGAGGATTCTATATCAGCATCACAAAAATGGGCATTTGGGGTCTGTATCTAGAACTTAAGAAAAATAAAGATTGGTAGGATAAATGATGACCCTTGTATGTAACTACTTGACCGTGTTAGAAATGCTATTGGTGCGTTCCAGTTGTAGTCGGAGGTTGGAATTTCTCACTTCCGAGTAGGAAATTTTATCTGGAACACCCCCCGAGGTTGGCATTTCCTACTAGGAACTCGGGACAATCTTGCCACCCCCGAGTTGACAATCAAAGATAGATGCCCCCAGTGTGAACAGTTATTAAGCTCCTGTAATAATCGATTTATTTGCACTTCTGACTGGGGTGTGTCGCTCTAGATCAGCTGTATACATAGTATTGTTAGACTTATATTTACAAAAATGCTGCCATAGTGATAATCACATTCTTCATGTGATATTTGTGAACAACAACGCAGGGTATGCTAACAACGGCTAACAATAGCCTGGTTGATCGGCAAGTTTTTTTTTCCGACTTCAACTGGAATGCAGGTAAGTCAGAGATGACATCACTCCCATTTTCCAGTTCCCAGTTCCGAGGTTAATGGAACGCAGCATATATTATAGGGTAATAACCATGTCTACTGCCAGTCTAAAACTGTAAAAATGTTATTCCAAAAGCATTTACCTCAAGGGGCAATTCTTCTCTTCTTGTTGAATATTTCACTTGTGTAACTATCATTACAATTTGTGTTAATTTAGTTTACACCTTGTGACATCACAGAGGGTCTGAAGAAGTTGGTACAGTTGAACATTCACAGACATGGGGGCAGAGATCACAGCTGGGCCAGACTTCCTGCACAATCAGACATGACAATGTGAACTCAATAGATATTTTGCATGTGAATACACAATTATATTTTGTCTGTTGAGAGTGTTCAAAAGAGGGTTTTTTGACTTATAATGGTGATAAGAAGACTTGGCAAAAATAGGTCAATGAGAAGTTTTGATTAAAACTCTATAGACACAACTGGCTCAGTGCTACAACGCTTAAGTTGCTTTTAGACACTGCTCCCTTTGTCTACATCTACCTCTATGTCTCCCGTACCTACCTCAAAAATGACTTCAGACAATAAATTGAGTTTTTTAGGTAAAGTAAAATATTTTCAAACAAGACGTTAAGTCAGAGTTGTACATATTAATATATCTAACAATGGGATTAAAACACTTAGTTTTTTCCAACTTAATCTGTTCATCGGGGAGAAATATAAAAAGACAGACTTTGGGTCCACATCATGATACTCGAGTCATGACTAGACTTGAGTTTAATTCTTGATATATTACCAAATGAGGAGTATTTTGATGCCATACATTACAACGTATTGCTATTTAAAACCTGTTCTTGATTACATTTACACCTGAAAAGAAAAAAACTGTTACATTGAATAATAAGCACAGCTCAGTGTAGTTATGTCATTTCTGTTTGTGTAATCAAAAGCAACAGTAAAACTCACAGATGGATATTCACGTCATGCTTTTCTTTAATCATCAGCATCAAGCTGATTGTTAGCCATTGTAATGGATAAAAACATTAGCTTTGTGCTTTAAATGCAGTGTTTAAATATAAGAGGAAGGTATAGACGAGACAGACTTTTCTTCACAAATAAACTCAGACTCTGCTGAGAGAAAGTGAGGGAAGAAAGGTCGGATCATAAAACACTGCTGGTATTCTACAACGTTCCACTGGGCACAGTGAGCCACTTAGGAGTGTTTATAGGCCTCCTGTGAAGCTCCTGTGTCTGAATGTTCACACTTATATATGCACAAAACAAACAACTAGCTCCACTAGCTTTTCCACCACAATTAATCTGTGGATAGCTGATGGCTTTGGCTTCAGTTTAATACAGACTTTTAATATGGTGTAAGACATTACCATCATAACTTTGCTTAACGGTCATATGCATGCTCCAATGTTACTATTTCATTTAAGGACAATTTTGTCCAAAGCGATAAATATCTAAGAGTAAGTACAACAAGCATGTGGAGAGAAAAGAATAGCTTATTCATATAAAATGTTATTCCCTGAACAGGCTGTTTGCAATGTGAGTACTACAAAAGCTGTTGTCGTGCATAAATATGTGATTAACATTATATCAGGCAAAACAGATTGCAATATTATGTATACTTGTTTTGTCATAATTTTGATGACTGCTTGGTCATGATCACGATCATTATTATTAAAAAGCGGAGTTTTCACACACAGACTACCCCAATATACTGTATTCTCTGTCCATCTCTCCCTCCCCTAGGTGGGTCCAGTCCGCCTTAACTGGTTTACAGGTCAACTCTGTTGAAATTTGTCAGTTCAGCGCTGCTCTACTACATGTTTTCAACAACTCTATATTCATTCTAACACATACACTTTTTAGGTCAACTTTGTGGAAATTTGTCGGTTCAGCGCTGCTCTACTACATGTTTTCAACAACTCTATATTCATTCTAACACATACACTTACAGTGAATGTTTTAAGGTACATACCAAAAACCCAGAAGCTGCTCTACTCACCTCTGCTAAAAGCTTGTTTGTTACTATGTTATCTTTTTAATTAAACTAACACTTCATGTTTTTTTCACTTAACAGTACACAGCTTTTTAAATGCAGAATTATGCAGTAGTTTGGTAGCTTCACATGGAATCATAACAGAGTTTCAACATCTGAAACTGGTATATTTTTTGCACTGGTATGTAGGATGCACTTGATACTCTTGGGATACGAAAAGTATCTACAAAGCACCTTGTATGCTTAAATTTACAGAAATCATTTTTTTTCTTATAAAAGCAAAGCAAAACACACAAGCTTAAGCACAGTAGACTACACACTAAGACAAAAAGTCAATTTTCCTTTCTCTTATGCAATCCACAGCAGTGCAGTAACAAAGCTTTGTTACCATTAAACCTTTTTTTCTGACAATGATGTTTCAACAGCCTATCATTCGAAATACAAGTTTAAATATCCCACCTTGAACTTGCATTATAAAAGGAGCTTACATTAAGTAAATAAATTAAAACCTAGCCATAAATACTAAAATACACTGCCAAATTCCAGACATCTTTTGGCCAAACAGTAACTCACAAACATACGAAAATAAGCACAGTGCAGATGGAAGGACCACCAGAGATGAGCTGATGATTCCCTCCCAGTCTTTAAATCTGTGTGTCTGTCTTTCTCTCTAAGGGAATGAGGAAGCACAGAATTTGGGTTATCACTGTGGGTGATCCATGTGTTTAGGCTAAAGCAGAGATGATGCAAAGTACTTTGTACAAGCCAATAAGTCCTATTGATGAAGGCAAGTGAAAAGCATTTGTCTTTTTCCATTATCTTGTATGCTTTTGTGACTTTCAGTAATGGATAAAAACAATCCACATATGATTTGGAGGATTTTTTTAGGAGCCATCAGTGTTTTTTGAAATAAAAGTTTAATAGTTTACTGAGGAGATAGTTGCCATGGTATGGTGCTGTGATATCTCTAAATTCAGCCTGTAGTTCAAGACATAACCTTGAGTCTCTTGATTATTTTTGAGTTTATTTATATCTGTGTCCTTAAGCTTGGTCAAGGTAGCCATTGAAGCATTACTCCCTTGTTTTCTCTAATACCTGGTCCAGTCCTCAGGATGTATTGTACTTTGTTTTTTTCACCATGATTTATAGTTGACCCAGATGAAGAGCCATCAAAAGTCAGTGGTTCTTAGGGGGAGCATTAACATCGATTTGAAAACAAACAAATAATTCAACCTTTTTTCCTGAATGATGGAAATTTAAAAATTGAAATGTCAAAACTGAATAACTGCCATTTCACTATGACATCTGGCACTGTGTATTGTAAAACATAGAAGAAAGTGCTAAGACTGATGTCTGTCTGACTGAAACTAATGTAAGACAAAAGCGAAAAAGTTGATTAATCTTATGAACTTTCACAAGAGCTGTCTACAATATAAATAGTTCAGAGCAGAAACAAGAGTGCAGAAGACAAAACAGCCAAGGACAGAAGAAACAGAAGAGGGGGAAGTGAGCGATTGCCAAGTCGCTATGGCTTTTGCGCATTCCTCTTTCTGAGAACATGTATATTTTCTGATCACAAGAAAAATAATCTCAGCTGGAGGAATTTTATTTTGAGAGCCGCCCTGCAGACCCAGGGATTACAGCAGGTCAGACAGGATGAGTGTGAGTGAGTAACACAGAGTTTCCATCCTCCAGCCAAGGTTAAGGCACAAAATCCACTAGGATCATCAAGAGGAGCGTGTGAGGAACTCAAGCCGGACTCTTCCAAGTCACGTGACCAAAAGAACAAATATAGACACGCACTCAAACACTGCTATACGTCAACAAAGAAAATGTATGCTGATCTAAATTATATTGACACAAGCATGAATACTTCTGAGTTCATCTGTGTGTTTGTCATTATATACAATAGCATCTGGTACTAGAACTAGCACCTGCAGTTCGACGCCTCATAAAGCAAAGTAAATTAGGAAGAAGAGTTAGGGGTTATAATATTGCAGAGGTTGAGTATGAGGCCAGTTCAGTTCATCCTTTATTAAAACAGGTCATTTGTTAGTGTTTTAGATATCAAAAAGCTCATGTTATGCTTTTTTGAGTATCATATTCTCAAAAAGTTTAACACGTCTTCTCTGGGTGATAAAGCACTTCTGTGCACTAGACAAAATCCTGCATTATCACCCTCTCCCCCTCTCTATGGCACCAGTGACTGCTTTAAAAGGTTCATTTCCCCAGTCCCCCAAAGTACACCTACCAGTATGACATCCTTAAAGGGGCAGGAGCTCTGCAGTATTGTTTCCACCGAGTTATCTAGTTTAGCTAAGTACAGGTGTGTAAGGTTTGGAGGCTTGAATCCTGATCTTGCTTGAGTTTTAGCCACCAGGTGCACCTTCAATAGACAGTAGGGATGTGAACTGCAAAGCTGAAGTAAAGCATGATTGTAAATAAAAAGAGACATCACTATACAACTCTATGGAGCATTGTTTTGTGTGGTCATTCTTTACAGCAACAGCAGTGAACAAATGACTCTAATTCAATAACTTCTTTCATGTCATGTGCATGTTATTCACAAATCCCTTATTGTTATGCCCTACTGTATCTCCTATTCTCCACTTTACATTAGAAACAAAGCTATTAAAAATCAAACTTAAAAATGAACCTTGGGTTGTCCCTGTCTGAACATATTGTTCACATCAGTTATCGTGGAAAGGTGGCAAGTAACAAAGTTTCAAAAAGTACAGAAATTTGACAAATTAAAGGGAAAAAGTTACACCAGTCTATACTGCTGTAATGAGATGTATCAAATCCCTGTCGTAAATGTCCAACAGGTGTTCAACTGGTAATTTAAAGCGTTCATACTGTTAGCACCTGCTCCAGCTTTGCTCGAGTGATCTTTTTTATCTGTCACATCTGAGGTTGTTCTCTGTCCCATATTTTTCTACAGTGATCAAAAACACAAGAGACATCAGATGTGTCAAAGCACACAAGGAGAGGGAGTGATATTTGATGTTGACTGTCGGGTCTTTCCCCAAAATGATTATTAGTTAATTAGTTAAAATGAAGATTTTAAGTGTTTATTCACTGTTATTTTATTCTGTTCACTAACTTTTGACCTATGCCTCCCTCTCACCATTCTTTGATAGTATCCTGCTGGCTATTTTTCATGTTTTTTTGCCATTTAATAATTCATTTAAACTCTCATTTATACCATCAGCTGCACTTTGATCATGAAGTCTTCTGGTAATGGATCAAACAATCAGCTTTATAACTGTGTAAAACATTGGTATTTAGAGCCACAATTCAGTGCAGTATTCAATTAATTTAAGAGAGAGAATTATGGTCATATCTGTACTTCGTCCCACCCAAATAGTGACATTTTTCAGAGATTAATGCTAAACCCTACCAGCGAGTATGGCCTACATCTGCTGTCCTCTATATCTGTACCATCAACATTGACTCAAGACCTCTGAATGAACTCGACCTCTCACTGGACTGGTACAGCCACAGGGAACTCCTGCCAACCGCTGTCACGTCAGTCAGCGGCCATCCGCCGGCAAATAACAGACTCAGACATCATAAATTCTAGGGGAGAGACGCAGTAACTATAACGCCATGAAGGAGGGGTTGAAAGGGACATATAACTGCTCTCAACATACAAACAGTCATTAAATTGTAGTGGAGGTACCCAAGACACACAAACCCTGCTGCTTGGCGAAGGACTCTGGTTCTCTGGTTCATGGAACTGTTTATGGATATGAATGAGGGTTTGGTATTGTTGAAAGAGTATACATCTGTGCCCATTTGTGGGAGGCAAAGGTGTGCTGGAGACTTTTTTTAGCTTTAGCTTGTGTATTCTGCATCATCTTCATCCACCAGCATCATGAGACTGACAGGAACTAGAGCATGATGTTCACCTTCTCCACTTCCCTCGATGGCTGTCCCACTAGCCACTCAACCACATCTCTAGGAAGAAGAATGCATCTTGAACCAGACTGGAATGGCTCCTGAAATATGCCAAATATGCCCCTGACCCCCCCTCCTTTCCTGAAGACATAGGCCTGCCTTGCTAGCCCACTCTCCTTCCCTTTGAGCCCCCCAACCCGCAACATTCCTGCGCTGTACGCGGTACCGAACGCTCGCATACTTGCAATCACAGATGACCCACTCACAAAGAAAATGTTGGGGACATTAATAACACAAGTTTCCCCGCAGCTGACCCAGACATACCTTTTAAGGGTAAGTGGTTCGGATTTCTCTTTTCATTAACTTCCAAAAATACTTCTGGACGGGGCGGGAGAAGGGGGAGTTACAGGAAAAGGAGGTGGTGGGGGGGCTCACCTCTTTAGCGGAGAGAAAAGAGAGGGAAAGAGGGAGCGAGACAAGATAACAATCAGAGGGAGAGAGAGGAAATATTGGCCTATAGAGAACAAGAACACCTAAAAAAATAAAAGAGAGGCTGAGGAATTTACAAGAAACGTCTTAACTTTAGCTTTCCCCTGTTAAAAATCCCTCCCTCCCTCTCGCCTTGCTGTGCCTCCTACATGCTTTTGAAGTCTGTTTCCTTTGCACTTCTTTCCTCTTTTTCTTCCAGGATCCAGGAGGTAGCCATTTTTTGAGGAGCCTGTACAGTGTAGGAACATAACAGGCGCACAGGGATCCTTCTGTAAAACAACTTATGGAGGCCGAAAATGTCCAACAGAAACCTAAATCCCAAATTGGAAACAGTTGGAGAAATTATAAATCCCTCAACCAGGAGGAAACTTGTGTTTTAGGTCAAAGTAAAAACATGTTCAACATGAACACAATAGCAGAGTGAGTCATATTTCAAGTCAGTGTGGTCCAAACTCCAGCCATGTGGGATGGCAAACTTGGCATGGGTACTTATTAAACTTGGACTGGTCACTTGCAGCTATCAGGGTATATCTAACAGACACAAGTACATACTTGGCACAAGTGTTAGCTAAATAAACTGGCACCCACTATGAAGGGCAGAGTGAGGGGTGGATTAACAAAGGTGCTCTGATTTCACCATTTGGGATATTCACTTTAAGCAATGTTATCCTATTCTTGGACTGAAGAACAAATAACTGCATCATCCTCACTTTCTGAGTTCAAATTCACTTAAATAAGCCTTTCAAAACCTAAAATGATGACAAGAGCTCATACTGCAGCACAGGAAGAAACTCAAATGTGCTGCTTCTCCAGAGAAAAAATAACGACAGAATAAAGTTATGGAAAGAAAACAGAATAAACAATGAGTGTGGGTACACGTCCCTCCACATTATGAACAATCAGAATGCAAATACACTGCAGTTGTAACTACAGTTGGACTGGGATGCTCATTATGGTACGGTAGCATAGAACTGCCATAATGGAAATAACCTTGAAAACACTAATAGATTTAAAATTTAGCCATGGTCAATTCATCTTTTATAATAATTAGATAATATTACACAAAATACAACGAGCAAAAGACTGTAAAAACTATAATTTACTTCTCAGTCTTTTTTTTTAATTAGTTACCAAAGATTGTAGAAAATCTTAAATGAAGCCAAAGTGATGTCTGTCATATGATTACAATTTTGTATGGTAATATAAAATTGATATCAATGCCATCATTAATATGGCTTCACCTTTTTTTTTTTCCTCTTTTTATTGCTGAGAATGGCGGCTGGGAAAAACAATTTCAGCTAAGAATCAATAACAACTCCCTCAAGGAATGGATATCATTGTTTTTTTTTATTTAACAATTCCCCTATCAACTCCTGACACTGTTCTGCATGCCTTATAAATTAAGGATGTCGGCACATCACATATAACAAAGAGTCAAAAATCATTGTAGCTGGGACTTTTGCTCACACAGAATGTCGACAGAAATAAGGGAATCATTAAAGAAGGGTATCGATAAGCAGAACCATTAATGACATCGGTATCAAGAAAATCTTATCAGAATGTCCCGTTCCAAGGTTTTTTTTTATATATATATAATGAAGTTGTTGATTTTAAAATGTGACAAGGCACTTATTTCATCTTCTTTTTCAAGGTGGCTTACAAAGGTGTTTGGATGCCCTAAAGCCATCCACTGGGCAATAGTGCAGCAATACAATAAAGCACCAATTAAAATCTTAGAAAAAGCTATTGAAAATTAGGTTCAAGTTGCAAAAAGTATCAAATTTCTTCATAAATTAATGACCATTTAATGATTGGAATATGATGTCCAATCCCTATTTTCAGAATCGGAAGTACATTGAGGGAACAGACTCAGAAAAGTCCATAATAAGTGTAATTAGATTTGAGGCAGTAACCACCAAGGGTATGGTTAATGTTTCTGTCAGTCAGACAAGCAGATGTGAGACCTTATGATGTGAATAACACAAAATCACTTTAAGTAAGACACTAAATAAAGAAAACCAATTATCTGCATCTTGATGTAAACCTTAAGAACTGAATGAAAAATCTTTAAAGGTGTTAATCATTCTCCAAAAGTGCCACAAATACTGGGTAACTTCCTGTCAGGGCACTGGAGTACTCGATGACAACTTCATTGCCTGTTATGAAGTACTGCTCAATGGATTAGAGGCCAAAATGAGGGACAGATGATTTCTCCCCTCTTTGGTTGCCAAAGCTTCAGAACCATCACATGGTCTGCAGCAGAGCCACTGCCATGTTTGGAGGGCATCAGGTGTTCATAACTTGAAATGTCTGGAACAAAGCAATAGAAGACCGTTTTGAAAAGTCTGATGCAGGTCTGCATGAATAGTAGAAAACTTGCTAAGAACAATTATGTAGAAGTATAGCTGCATTTGTCTCAGACATATTCACAGTGAAGATGCTAATGAGTCAAGGGTGCAATTTTTAAATATTTAATTTCAGCAGGGGTCTTAAATTCTAAGTGGCCATACTATGATTAACCTTTCCAAAAAATTTTGGAGACTAAAAGGTCTTATTAGCCCTCCCGTCTTGCTATCCTCCTTCAAGCTACATGAAGATTCACTAAGATTATTTGGAATGTGTAATTATAGCCCTCCACTGAGCTTTATAATCCTCAGGAAATGCAATGTCCATTCTGACAAAGCTGCTAAGGTGACTGGATATCCGGCTCGTCACACATAAAAGAATAAGAGGAAATGGAAACATGTTGTTCGGTGTATCCTGCAGCTCTGAGAGGGCACAGAGGTCAGAATAAAGTTACAGTAAATGAATCAAAGATTCATGCCTTTCCTCAAAATGATTCATTGTTTTCAGCCTGTCAGAGGACTCAAACAAACCATATATGGACATGGAGTTCTGTCTCTGACAAAGTTAGTCATAAATGTTAAAAAAATTACCATTTAAAGCAAAATTACCATTTAATCAATCTGCGGTATTTTGAGTTTCATAACGAACAACTGATGTAACTGATAAATACTCAGAAACTAAATAAAGACAAGTAAAAACACAGAGTTTTTTTTTTTATTTAACAGGTTAAACAACTATACAGTGTTTATGTATATTTTTTATTAAGGCTCTTGTGTTGAGATAGTTATAAAACAGTTTAAAATATATTTAATAATGATTCCTCTTCTGGAGACAAAATTAATCATTTGTTAAACCCACTATTTGTTTCAAATGTCCAAACATTCCTCTTAAATGGTAGGTGTTCCATTAAATAATTCAGTTACTTCAACTTTTTCCACCGTAAATGTATTTGAAATCAGTCATATGCCCGACTGTTGAGGATGCATGAAGAGATTTTGTGTTTAGAAAAGAACCAAAAGCCACATACAGAGGCTTTAATGTAATTTTCAATAAGACAATTTCACATTCCATGCCTTGGTATAAATTTAAATACATTTGTCTATCCTGATTTCCTTAAAACTATCCACAACCCTACTGGTGTATACCAAAACAGTGTAACATGGAGCAGTTCTATGACAAAATTAAAACCTTTGGACCTGCTGTATGATTGGTGCAAAACTGAGATAACGCATTTTTATTTTGTTTTATTTTATTGCTTGGGCTTTTCCTTTATGAGGTACTTAATGAGCAGGTACTGCAGCCTGGTCATATCAGGGAATTTCCTCTAAAACCTAAACAAACATAACTGTAGATAATGCTTTGCTAGAGATGGTAATCAAGAACTGGTTTCAGTTAACAACTAGTCCCAACTAATTTATCATTCACCTGTATGCTTAACAGTTCCCTGTGCCTGTCAGTTTGTTCTTAGAGACATTCAAAACACTGTCACTCTTGCATAAAAGCTTTTAGCAGAACAACGAAGGAGTTGACTAAGCACTCATAGCAAACAGGGAAAGATGCCATGAAATGGGAAAATCTTCCCCTGAAATGTGAGAAGACATGATATGCTGCAACAGGGCAGAGTGAGCTTGAGCCGTGAGTTCATCTGCCATGAAAACACCAGTAACGTGCTGAAACTTCTGTTGATGTAGCTAAGGTTCAAATTTTAAGATTGCCCTGTGTCTAACAGCAGGGTTGAATAAGCATTGGTATCAAAATCTTTTCAACTTCCATCAGTGTTTTAAAACATTCAAATAAGAAGAGTCTCTGTAGAACAACTAGCGTGACACTGAAGGACAGTATATTATGAGGAAAAAGGAAATGCCATCAATGATTCCCATAACTACTTTACTAAAACTAACCGGTTCCTTAATCTGTGGAATTTTACTTCCATTAAAAACAGATGTGAAACAAGAAAAACACAATTGTATTCTCTAATATACTGTTTGTGTCTTAATGTAGACAGAAGGTAAAAATAAGGCAAAGCATTATGGTACATTAATACATTATGCTGATATTTCAGTTGATACAGGGAACATAAATGGAAAATATATCGACTGTAAATATTGGCAGAAGTTTTCATACAAATACCCATATTTAACTTTTGAGCCATTATCCACCCAACAGATACCAACCCATAAGCACACCTAACTTCATGTTGACATAAACCTATAGAAAATAAGAAGGTAACAACAAGGATAATAGAAAAGATGAAAATATGCTGTGAATTATCAGTAAATAACAGAGAATCAATACATTAATTCCTGCACTACACATATTAGAGATACTCTCTATTCTTTAGACAATGTTGTGTCATTATATTTTTGACTGGTAGGATGAAAAGGATTTGGATTTTTATAGTAGTGCAGGCAACAAATGAATGAATTGCAACTTATCATATTGAAACAGATTCTAGACTTTCATCATATGTCACTGTATTGTAGTACATCATCATCCATCCATTGTTTAAAGCCCTTACAGCTTAAAGGGCCCAAGGAGCTGGAGCCTATCGCAGATGACATTGGTCAAGAGGTGGGGTACACCCTGGAACTGGTCACTGGGCGATCGCAGGGCTGTGCTTAGAGGCAGACAATCATTCACAATCTCACACAGCAGGGGACTTAAGAGTCACCAATCAACCTAATGAGCATGTTTTTTCAATCTTTGGGAGGAAGTACATGCAAACTCCACACAGAAAGGCTCTGGAAGACACAGGATTTCGAACTCATGCCCGTCTTTCAATTAGGCATGCACATTATATGCTGTGCCAACATGCTGCCTGTAATAGATCATGTCCTATTTAACTTTGTTGTTTAGTTTCATATCATATCTAATTGTAATAAGAATAAACCTTCAACCCCCCGGCCCCTCAATCTGACATCCCCTGCCTGACAATTAACAGGTTTGAAAAATGAAGAGTTAATTTTTCCATCCTTTAAGTGTCCTGCTATTTTCCTAGTAATAGATACAACAGGAACATTACCTACCCTTTGATTCAAGTCTGCTAGGATGAATCTAAACACACTGTAGGAAAAGTGCTACATAAATAACAGTGGCGGCTGCTGGTCAGTCAAGGAGGGGAAGCTCATTTTTTTCCAACCTACATCATAAATTTGTTTGTTTATTTAAAGGTCAATTCTACCCTCCGTTCCTCTTTAAGAAAATGATCTGTGACCCTGTCGTAGCAACTTGGTGTCTTTTCCAGGGATTTTACCAGTGTTCTCTCAATGGTCAGCAGAGCTAGACTGCTTAAACGGCCTTGGCCCATCATGTTGCGGGTGTAAGACTTGAGCCGCTTTAAACAGCAGAAGCTCCTCTCCAGAACAACTGAATGTAAAACTTAGAAGATGCTCCGGTGGAGGGTTATACTTCAAGATCGCTGATTGGCTCATTTCACTGTCAATCAAAAAGGGATTCGGCCTCAGACAGATCACCCAATCATCATGCAGAAGCTGAGTGTCCAGGCCAGCCCACTGCCTCATAGACCCCCAGAGAGGCTGAGTGTCCGATGGGCGGGACACAGCCCAGCGTTTATCCAATGACCGTCCAGTTTCCACAGTGGAACAACCCACTCTACGCTTCCCCATCAAAGTCAGAAGACGCTCAGCGTCCGACTGTGTTAAAGCGCTGAGACGCTGCAGGGATGAATGAGAAGGAGGTTGCGCCAGTTACCTGTGATAAGTAGCTGATTCTGAACAAAAGATGAAGGTATTCTAGCGCATATTTAGTCAATGAAATGTACACACAGCAGTACATATCACCACTTTTTTTGGGGACATTTTAGGGGAAGCTGAGCTTCCCTTGCAGTCTTAGAGCAATCGCCACTGGTAAATAAAGTTTAATTGATTGATTGATCAGGACATAGCTGCTCACTTTGGTAAAACTCTGTCCTGTTAATAAAATAGAATCACACTGATCCGATCCATCCAGAATCAGAGGGTAAAGAATGATCTCAGCCAATCAAAACACACCAAAGTCACGTGCAGTGGATCTCTGGGATGAAGCTGAATAGCCCACACGTCACCTGCAGCCCAGAAGAGCTGTGAGGCCCTCAGCGAGCGGCCACGCCACTGCAGCACACAAGGCCCACTGGAGCGTCGGGTAATGAGGAGGCTGTTTGGCACGCTTTGGAGGACTAACGAGGGGGACGCATTCACACTCACACACACGCAGAACAAGTCGTATGAACACTGAGCCCATTCTTGGGTTGACATGAAATTCTCGGGAGTTAGAGCACATGTCTGCCACTCCGTGTGCCGGTGTGTGTGTGTGTGATAGCGAGAGCCTGAGCGAGGCCTGTGTGAACACTTGTTGGAGCAGAGATGTACTTCTGGCTGCAGCTCACTGAGTGATTGACACTCAGCCCTGAGTATCTGGTGACAGATCGACATGGCTGGGAACAGCACTGAGAAAAAGTGCTTTGGCTCGCAGACATACATGAACCCCCCCCCCCCCCCCCCCACACACACACACACACACACACACAAAGTTCAAGTAGTTTGAACTCCAGCTGAAATCACACAGCCCTGCCCTGTCACTCGCCCTCCACTGATAAAGAAAGCTGGCAGGGGGAGTGGGCAGGAGGGGGGGGCCAAATGGGAAAGGAATGATGGGATGATTATTGCCTTGTAGACTACTATGGGGTGATGAGGAGGGTTAAAGTTAACTCAGATATCTGCTGGCAACAGATGAACATATTTACATTAAACTGAGACAAATTCCATCATGGACGTGTAATAAGTGAAGACATTAAACGTGTTTAATATAGACACTACAGTCTGGATGGGCAAACCAATACAACTTCAAATGTTTCTTATATTGACAACTAAGCCATTCAGTCGAGCACTGCATCTGTTGGAAAAGTAATTTACTTCCCCAAATCTCCTATTTTCAGGCATATCATCTTGTGAATATTGTTCTTGCAAAGTTGGGTAATAAATCTTGCTATTTGATACCCTTCAGTATTGATTAGTAATATTGATACTGATATTTTGTGTCAAGAGTACAAAGTCTCTACTTAATGAAAACTGACCTGTTCCTTTTATGGTGATAGATAGAACATACAATTTATTGTCTTTCCCAAAAAACATATTTTTGATTTTAAAATGAGGGTGGCACGGTGGCACAGCAGGTAGTGCACACGCCTCACAGTAACGGCGTGTTCCCACCGAAAGCGTCGCAAATTTTTTGCGCTTTGATATTACATACAAAGTCAATTTAAAGATGCGAATTGACGCTGCATCGGGGTGAGCATAGAGCGGCATCAAGCGTTGAGCGTTTTTTCGCTTGAAACGCTCGCTGTTCACCGCTTAATGCTTGACGCTCGAGTTGAAATAATTGAACTTTTCGAACGAGCGAGTGTGTTGACGCGCCGGGACAGCGTATCAGTGTGGAGATCGTCACTGACACAGGGCATTCTGGGGTTCGGAGTCTTGCTAATTTGACAAACTGCTAGACAAACTGCTAATCTGGAGACAGGTGGAAAGGCGCTCCGCAGCTGGAATGGAGCGCTTGTAGTTGGTATCCAGGCGGGAGATCCTGGCACCAACCAGTCAGCCCGAAGTACTGCTGGAACCGGCCGTGGTCCAGACGCAGCTCCTGCAAGAGACGGTGGAACTCACTGAGCTCACACCGCCTCCGTAGGGTAGCATGCATCCAGTACCGACGTCTGCGCCTAGCCCGCAGCTGACTTCTCCACAGAGCAGTGATGGTGGTAATCGGAGCCATGTTCGACGATGAAATGAGATGATGAAATGATAATGGCGGACTTTTAGTGCAACGATGCTGCGGCAAGCGGTGAGCGTTTTTTTGCATATTTGTGCTAGCAACAAAACTCCAGCATCTAGTGCGGCGCGATTTCACTTGACGCGCCAATACACTCGCTTTCAACGCTTTCGGTGGGAACGCGCTGTAAGAAGGTCTCAGATTTGATCTCTGGGTCGGGCAGTTTGCATGTTCTTCCCATGCGTGCGTGAGTTCTCTCTGGGCACCGGCTTCCTCCCACTGACTAAAAACATGCTCATCCGGTGTACTGATGACTTTATCGCCCTCAGGTATGAAAATGAGAGAGATGATTGTCTGTCTGTTGATGTGGCCCTGTGGTTGGCTGACAACCAGTTCAGGGTGTACCCCGCCTCTCTCCCAGTGACAGCTGGGATAGGCTCCAGCCCCTCGCAATCTCGAAAGGGATTAGCAGCATTAAAAATGAATGAATGATTTAAATGTGGACACTGAGTGATGATGAGATAAATCATCACTCAGTGGTATAATTTGCCAGTGTTACAGCCAATATATGGGATACTTGTGGGTAATTTAAGAGGTCAAATTATCTGCTGAATGTACTGGCAAAAATATTACTACCTGAAACTGATAATCACCTTCTTAGGTAATTATCTGCAGTTACTGACTCTGTTTTGATAATATTGTGCATCCCTGTTGAATTTAAGTGATATATTAATGTTTACTCATGGAAAAGGAGTCTGATATGGTCCCTTTGGTGGGATGAAGGGGGTTGGGGTTACTGTTCTGTTCAAAAAGGACAAAAAAGACATTTCATCATTTTATTTTGTAACAGCCATTGGTGTTTAGCTACCAACAAGTTCTCAGCTAAGCCACAATCAACCCAGCTTTCACAAATATGCAGAATTAAATTGTCACACTGCAAACAAGACATTGTAATTCTGTAATTGGTAATTTAGGAAAAAACAATATACTTTCATGAGACACCTTAAAACTGATGATTTTTGTATGAGAAAATGCCAAAAATCCAAAGATGTTCAGTTTGTGCGAAAACAATTCTAAAAAAAAATGTTAATCCTAAAAACAGAAAACTACTGATGTCCACAGTAGACTTGTTTTCCCATTGAAAGTCAGGATGTAGTTGGAAAGTGGATGGACACTGACAACCGAGTAACTAAGCTCCAACACCTCCTACAAACCTCCATCCTGACATGCATACAGAATACAGATCCACATTCTCATTTTCTCTTCTGCACAGCATTTAGCCATCCTCCTGAAGTGCACTGACAGACAGACAGTAAGTCCAGCTGGTCTGCGTACTGTCAACAGCAGCCTCTGTCCCGGATACAGAGCCCATTATTGCATTATGACAGTACACACACACACACACACACACACACACTTACAAAGAATTACAGTCACAGGCTGTGTGTGGGCTTTAATACAGGCCTGTGAGAGACCATGATTCACCTGAGCTATTTGAGGGAGGCCAGAGTCTAGCACTAATAATAACCAACACCAACACCATCCGGTCCAAAACCTACCAGCACTATCCATTACAGCTTATTAGGATGTAAAGGTTACACTGGAAAGGACACACGTCTGCTCCAGGGGGTGGGGGTTGACTTACTTTTACCAAGTATTGATTTCATGAATGAGAAAGCAAATGCTACTTTTTCTGATGCAGCAATTAACCAGTTTTTCAGTACCACAACTGACCCAATGTTTCTGTCTTCATGTCTTGTTTTATGTCTGTATCACTTTTTTATTATTTACTTTCTCTATCTCTGTATACTTCCTTTATTCCACTTCCTCAACTCATCCACTGGTGCTTTTCATCATTGAGTCTGGAACTGCTCAGGGTCTCTGCCTTTCCAAATAATGCTTTGTTATTGTTGGACTAATCTTGGGTGTCTTTAGATGATAAGAAACTGGAGTTGCAGTGCTGGAAATCTAATAATGTTTCAGTGTCAATTAAAGTTAAGGTTTCCCTCATGTAGTTGGAAAGTGGATGGACATTGACAACTGAGCAAGAAAAAAAACAAGGGTGAATGATAAGTGTACCATACGCTATCTTGACATCCCTATATATACTTTATTGAATTTGAACATTTATATTTTTATATTTCAGCTGCTTGTTTTAAAATTGTGCAGAATGTTACAGTGTTGATTGGTTCAAGGGTCCATATTTTGCCTTAGCTCAGGTTTTAATTTAAATTTAAGTGACTACTATTAGCACATGCTAACGGCTAATGATCAATAAACGTTTTAGTTTTTATATACTGAGTAGCCCTGATCCCTCTTTATCCTCAGTCTGTTAGAGCTCCTGTCACTTTGAGGCCTCCTTCCTCATGAGGGCTACGTTTGCCCTGGTTAGCCATTTTACTCAGTCAGTATGCCATGTTGTCAACAACTCTGCATTCATTCTGCAGTCTATGCTCTGCATTGGGCTTGCCGCTCCAAGCAAAAGGGCAGACTCAATAACGGTAGGATACCATACTGGAAGGTCTATCCAGCAGGCTGAGGGAATGAGCCACTAGGCAGCTACTGATGCAGAGAAGTTCTGATGTCACAGGCTTTTTGTCTTGTGCACAGAAGTACTCTACCATATAGTGGGTGAATGTTAAACAAACTACGTGGAACATACATCATTAAAAAGCACAATATGGGCTTTTTTATGATGAAACTGGGCTCATGTGGGGAAGAGTACCTTAGAGGGGCAGTATTTAACAGATTCAGACAAAAAATGGAGGGTTTTAAGAGGGTATGTTCACAATAAAATTAGGTATTGTTAGCATATTGTAGCAGTTACCAAAAATGAATATATGAATCACAGTTAAAGCAACATATGGGCTCTGCAAACATAAGCTGCACTTCATTCTACAAACCAATTTTACATCTTTATCCACAAATGCTGTGAAATTAGAAATGTTAAATTTGGACTGTTTCTGTTTCAATTATCCACTATTCTGCTGAATGCGATCTAATGTAGTTTTATCTGTATTTGACACTGTCTTCCTCTTAACACCCAAAAGTATTTTTGTGAAGGGGTTGGTAATACAAGTTTATGTACAATAACTAAGACCAATAAAAAATAAAGACCCATGCAGTGTTAAATGAGAGGTCACCTATATTACTACTGTTATTCACAATATTACTACAATGCAGTAATGCTGTGGTTATGAATAAATTACAAACAACCACATACATAAAATGTTTGTGTCTAATTAACCATAGAACAAACAAGCCCTTCAAAGTAGACTGTAGGATCAATATATATTGCTGACCTAAGATTTATAAAAGTGCTTTTCATGACATCCAAGGACGCTGTACAATTTTAAAACAACAAAAGTATTGGAAAGCAACAGCAACCAGTCGTGTCAGCGCCCACCCACCCGGGGGGAGCCACTCCAGAAAGTTAGAAAATAGGGTGTCACATTGGTTTAAAGCACCAGTCTTCATCAAAACATTACGATTTGGCAAAAGCACAACAGGGATTACTTTAGCTTGAGTTAATATGACACTCAGCTATATTGATATTTTCTATCCATGTCTTAACCTGCTCTATCTGAAGTGTCAATGGGCTTTTTTCCTCTACACTGTTAATATTAAGATTGATGCCCGATTGATTCCAGCAGAAACTCTCATTGTTTTGGTAGTAAGCATCTAATATTGTAAGATTTTAGAGTGTCCTTAATAACATATGGCAGTAAATTGGATTTATTATGGTCCAGCACTGTTGGCCATGAAGTTTTGGCACTTCTAAATGGAACATTTACTTTGTTCCAACTTTTATTATGAGCACATTAACTTCTAGTATTTTCTGCCGGATCAGCTGACTATGATAAATATGATAGTCATTGTATTGTCATAATTTGCAACAGATATTTACACATGTGGTGTTAATGTGAATTTTGATGTTTATAAAGGAAAACAACTGAATCAATACCAGACAGCTTCTTAGCAGGCCACTTTTTTTGCAGTAACATTTCATCTCATTTGCATGAACTTGCTACACATCATGTCACTATCCATGTCCTGTAATTCCACACTGAAGTGACGGTGCTAAACTAACAGCAGGGGCTCTGCACATAAACCTTGATATGCCAAGTGGCAGTAATACTACCGCTGACAGGCTGGGCTCCACATTCCCGGTGGTTGATTCTCCCAGGCTAAAAACCTCTATATTTTAATTTAATCCCCAGAGCAGTCATTTAGTCACTCTATAATCCTCAGGTCTAGTACTTAGTCTGATAATTACCCTTATTGGACACCCATAATGATTAGTTTTTGGTTTCACCTAAAGCAGCGCAGGCAGTTTCATGGGGCAGTTGAGGCGTTCTGTGGCGTGGAAAACCAATCATGCGAGGTATTGCTTATGTCGTAAAAGAAAAGAGAGGGGTATGATTATTAGTTCTCATGGCAGATTTGACTCTGGACAGGACTTTGTCGTACTAACTTTCACTTGCTGGTTCATTATCACTCATTCGCCAACAAGTGCTGGCTGCGGAGGTGGCACTCCTTCAGTGTCAACATTCACAACTATCACTGCAGACGGCGATAATGTTCGCTCATTGGGATGGAAGTCAAAGGAGGCATCCGCTGGGACTGATTTGTACTGGGAGCCAATGAAACCACAGCTATAAAGCATGGTTCTAGCAGCAATCAAGGAAAATTTTGACATCTCACTCTACACATTGCTGCTACTCTCATTTAATTTTCCCATATGCATTTCAAAGTGACAGCATCCACTGCATTCACTCCCTCCTCATGCGGTGTCATTATCCTCGCTAAATACCATAGGAAACCCTTTTCACACGTTCACCAACATGACAAGCTGCCATGTAAATGCTTGTGCAGAATCCAGAACGGGGGGGAGTGGGTTCACAGTAGCACAAGCTCAGCTGGTGTGATCTACAGCTGGCTGAGAGGGTGAGCCTTACTGGAAAGTCATCAGTGATTTTTTTTTGTCTCCTTCATGTCTGAAACAGGTCAAGGCAGGTCCCCTCCATCTCTGCTTCCCTCCCTGCACTGCTCTTTACGAGCCCCACCTGGCAGATTAGTGCTCCGCCACTACAACTACCTTTTTCTGCTGTTGACACATGCACACACTCCTCTGTTGCTGGTGGGGTGAGGCTGTACAGGGCACCTACTGTTCAGGCTCTGCCACCTCGGTTTAATGCATGTGTGTGGTGCCTGTGCAGCAGAGCGCAGAGCAGTCTAATGAAAAAAAGAACACAAATACTCAAAAATATTATACTATTAAAATTCAACTGAACAATTAAAACATATCTAAGATTATCAGAGATTTTGTTAGCTTGAAGGTAACACACAATGGACACTGCTATCAATGGGCTAAAAGATTAAGCATTGCTTTGCTCTAATTCTAACCAAAGAAACATTATACTTGACTTGGCAATACTATGCTAAACAAAAAGTTCTACTAATAAATCTAAAAAAATGTTCAGAAACA
The DNA here is from genome assembly GCA_036419115.1 of Scarus forsteni. NCBI lineage: Eukaryota > Metazoa > Chordata > Actinopteri > Labriformes > Labridae > Scarus > Scarus forsteni. Next base: position 21,642,211 of record JAZDUH010000451.1, on the reverse strand, counting down.
CACAGGTGTCATCCCTAATTAAAACAGGCAAAAGTTAGTATCTTATAAAATACCAATATATTTATGTTTACATCTCTTTGATACGAGTGTGGAAGTGGTACTTGGTATCAGCTGATGCCTAAATCTGGGTTTATGTCAAACATTGCTTATCTGTCTGATGCAAAGCCAAGACTCTGATATTAGAGTCATAAACCCAATAACACAATAAATCATCTCCATTTTGAAACCTCAGACTAAATAACTTGTTTACTTAGCAAATTCTACAAGCCATTAATAATTCAATACAAGTCTGACCTGTTCTGTTATGAAGCCGTCCACCATCCAAAAAAACAGACCCCAGCACACAGGAACATGTACACAACCACTTCATCACCAGTGCTTCAGAGTCTCCCAGCTGCTTTCAAAATGGGTTTACTAACAGTGGACTCATTCAGGGGATTAAAGACCTAAATACAGGCTGTGTTTGGTGTTCCTTCCTGATGTAAAATCACTATGAAATCCTTTCACTGGCTTGTGTACGTCCTAAACTGGAGTATTCCCGGGGGGGTGCTATGCCCTTCTGTTGACTTTTGTGCCAAAGTGTGAAATTTGATGGAAATACAATGGTCAATATGAGTAATATCTATCATACAATCTTAACAGTATGCTGGTTGACAGACACGGTCCAATGTAATTTTACTGAATGATGGTAGCCTCTCATTTTTTGAGCATGTTGATGAGGTTAGAGTTATGTGTTTGACTTAGTGATATACTGGCATGAATGAACTGGAAACATGTAGAGCATGCTACAGATCATGTGCTGATATCTTGTCAAAAGAGGGGAAAGTTTTCAAAAATGGGATCTGTCCTGGTGTTACCACATACTGATATACAGTATTCATTCTGTATTAACAAGTGTCCAAAATAAAAATCCTTGAGATATGTTTGCTTAACGTGTCCTTGCAACATAACCAGGATAGAGTCAGTCGATTACTTTATACTGCCTGGTACAAAGTCTTGAAACGCTTGCTCACGTGACTGATACTGACAGTAAATAATAGAAACCAAAACATAGTGACTCCATTCAAAAAATACCCTGAAATTCAGCTTGAGAAACAGGGGAATTACAACGTATCAAAAGAAACGTCATCTTTACAGCAGGTCAAACTAGGGCTGGAAAATCAATAGCATTTGAATGATATATTGATTCATATTTTAACAAAATATAGGGTAAAACTGTATTTATTTAAATTAATGTTATATTAATGTTAATTGGGAAATATGCCAGTCCTAATAATCAGTAAAAAAAAGATTTTTTTATAGTAAGAACTACAAACTACAACATATTTACTGTCTACAAGATAAAATGCCAAGTCTACACTGCATTAGGCATCACTGATATTTTATTTCATCAACGTAGAAACAACTGAACTACTGGTAAAACCCTTATTAAATCTATACCTGTTCGATATCACAATGGCATTTAAAAATGTCTTTAACACCAATATTGTGTCTTTTTTATATACAAAAACACAACTCATCTTAACTTTATTTGCTTAATAATACGACTGAAGACTGTGAGATTTAAAGGGACAGTGTTGGAGTTTTGATGTGTTGTATGCGGTTATTTCAATATTAAATAGCTACAGAGATTCTGATCAGCTCTGTCTCTGTTAGGAGAGAACTGGCACAAAACTTTGGCTGCACATTTTTGCAGATGGGGCCAAGAGCACTGAGTAATTTACTGAATTCAAGGTGAAAACAAACTAGTCAAAACTGCATTAGGTTAATTTCACAGTGTACTGCACAAATTTGCAACTGCTAGCAAACGCCTCCGTTTTAGAATAACTTCAGCAAACTGCAAGGTGTCATTATAAATGTGTTCGGCACTGTTGCTTTACTTTCAACTAAAATTCAGTAAAGTGTGTGGAGCTCTTGGCCCCATCTGCAGCAATGAATAGTCTCCCTCAAGTGCCAATTCTCTCCTTACTTGGACATTGCTTGTCACTGCTGCTAATGTATTACTTATTTAAAAAATCCAACACAACATTTTTAAATAACAGCCCCTTTAGGGTTGTATACTTTTGGATATCATGAATCATTAATAGAAGAACTTTTTTTTTTCATTTGATACACATAATACGGACAATTTTAAGAGCCTCTAGCCTCAATCTCACTAAAGTTTTTGGTACAACTTAGACAGTGTAAAGAGTTTGTCTGCATTCTTGAACCAAAAACTAAAACAAAACCTTAAAATTGGGTGTACAAGACTTGTTTGTAACCATAACAGTTACTAGACTTGTGTTAAGGCAACAATGCATGACATTATCGGTGCAATATTAGTCTCAGCAGATATTGGTGCAACTCTTAGATGAGTATAGATACTGACATTTTTGTTGATATCTACAACTGAAATATTAGCAGTACACATCAGCCATGGACATCCTCTAGATTAGCTGTAAAATCTGCAAGATCCACATATTCACCATCAAGCTTCACCTTATCATCACTGCATGGGTACACTTCATAAGCAAGAGTTTCGTGTTTTCAAGAGCAAATTTTTTGTTTTGTATTTTAGATCTGTTACTTACGCAACCTCAACCCTAACCCTAACCCATAATGACCAACACCAGTATTGGCAAAAGTATAGGGTATCAGTGATAATGTATTTGTAAATATCTGTATACTAGATATCAGGAAAAAAACAGTATCGCTGATCCCCATATTAAGGTTTATCCTTGTGACATTGTGATTATCATTTGTTATTTTTACAGTTCAACAATAGAAAAAAAGATATCGAGGCATACAGTACATAATGTATTGATGTGGAGTTCCCCAGGGTTCAATCCTTGGGCCATTTCTGTTTGCCCTCTACCTCCTCCCACTCAGGAAGACTTTCATAAAACATGGTGTTGCATATCATTTTTATGTGGACGATTGCCAAATTTATGTCCCAATAACTAAAAATGGCCACTGCCCCCTGACACCCCCGCTTGACTGTCTGGGTGACGTCAAGGCTTGGTTATTCCAAAATTTTTTTAAGCTCAATGAGGGAAAGACCGAAGTCATTGTATTTGGCAACACTGCCTTAGACTTAGGACCCCTAAACACTCATGTGCGTCCTACAGTCACCAGCCTTGGCGTCACCATAGACAGTGATTTTAAATTCGACAAACAGGTCAATGCCGTTTTAAAATCGGGTTTTTATCATCTTCGTCTTTTATCGAAAGTCAAGCCATTTTTATCTTTTAATCTTTTTGAGCAAGTCTTGCACGCTTTTATCTCAAGACGCCTGGACTACTGCAATGCCCTTTATTAACCAGCGAGCTCTTTTCCGCCTGCAGTTAGTCCAGAATGCTGCGGCACGACTTTTAACAGGGGCCAGAAAACATGAGCATATTAGTCCAATTCTTGCGTCTTTGCTCTGGCTCCCTGTCAATTTTAGGATTGATTTTAAAATTTTATTGTTTGTTTTCAAAGCTTTGAATGGATTGGCCCCTCAGTACATTATGGACCTTCTCCAAATTTATACTCCAGCGCGTGCTACGAGGTCCGAGGGCCAGTCCCAGCTTGTGGTGCCTAGGACGAGACTTAAAACAAAGGGGGACAGGGCCTTCTCTGTGGTCGGCCCTATGTTGTGGAACGCTCTGCCCCCCCACATCCGATCTGCCCCCACAGTGGACTGCTTTAAGTCTCGTCTTAAGGCCCACTTTTATTCTCTGGCTTTTAACACCGCATGAGTTGTGTGGTCCTCTGTGTCTTTTATTTCTTTTAGTTATTTTATTGTATAAAATTTTTTGTTGTTCTCCTAATTTTATTGTTTTAATTGTTTTGCTTTTTATCTATTTTATTTGTATTTATTATTTTATGTACTATTTATTGTTTTAGTGTATTCTTGTTTACTGTTACTTGTTTTTATTACCTTAGTGAAAACTGGCGGAGCTGTTTTACTGTTTTCATTATTATGTTTTTGATGTGCAGCACTTTGGTAACGCTCTGTTTGTAAAATGTGCTTTATAAATAAAGTGGATTGGATTGGATTGGATATTCTTCCTACAGCATTTTTGTGGTGTAGTATTAACATGTTAATTCCTCTCTATTACCCACCCCTACAATAATAGGGCAACTGATATTACATGGATGTCAAAAACATGTACAGGGAGCTGGTTCTTCAGTCCAACAATGTCAACATAAACTCCATGTCCTGACACACAGCTCGTTCTGCAGTAGCCTTTATGAAGACGATTGACGTGTAAGTGCGTAGACACAGCAGGATCACAAACATAAGACAATTGTGCGCAAAACATCGTGAAAATCTAAATGTCTTCAGAAATTGTCGCGTGATAATGAAAGCAAGCCACAGTTTAACCACCTGAGGTTTCCTCTGCAGTCGTGGATGCTTCATTTTGGCTTGAAAACGAGCAGGAAAGGAGGAGGAGAAGGACACGGAGGAGGCGGAGGGTTGAGAAACTTGCCGCAGTTCAGACTTCTGCAGTCCCGACTGATTGGGTCCAAATCAGGAAGCCGCTGCCTGAAGCCCGCAAAACCATGTTCCCATGTTCCCTGTCCAGCCTAACACACTGCTAAACAAGAAGACTGAAACTTTACCTTATGTCGTCCCCCGCCGGGTCAGGACAGAAAAGCACAGTACATCCACAACTCCACACGGTTTGAGCTCATGCGGACGGTCGGACTCTCCGCGCGGACAAGTTCATCCACATATTCTCACATTCAGGCGGAGAGTTGGAGAAGCTTTATTATTCCCCTCTCTCCCTGGAACACTTTCGTCGGTCCTTTCCTCTCGGATATTCCCCTCCCTGGCCCGCTGGAGATCAAACCATCACATTCCTCCGCGTTCTTAACAATGAAAAAAAGGTGGGTTTTCCTTCTCGGCTGCTGGAGGACCCACCCCTCGGGATGACTCTGCCCGGTCTGACCGCAAAGAGAACGCCCTTCCCGGCTAAGAGGTCCCGCCTCTCTCCCCTCATAAAACATTATGGGAACGACTGTCAGGGGCGCTGCAAGAGATCCTGGGTCCCATGTAAACATTTAAGATTGGACCCTGTCCCAAATCAGCCTCGCACAGTTCCTCAAACAAAGCATATAAAACTAATATAAATCACTACTTTCATCATCATCCCCAATAAAACTCTGTTTTCTTTAACCTAAAAACTCTTGTCTTGCTCTATAATCTATTTTACAAATTAGAATTTTAAATAAATATTATGACATGCTGTTTTGTACAGCAAAATACATAGATAAAATTAATATTCTTTTATAAATACTTGGATTTAGCCAATGCAAAATATACTTGAATAAAATAGGAAGTTTAAAAAAAAAAGTGTTATTTTTTGAACATGAAGAGAAAAGAGATCTTCACATAACTATGGCAGGAAGAAGTATTGGCAAGCATCTGGCAATACAATTAATATAGGTGAATGACCATAATATATCACAAAGTAAGGTGAAATATTGTGATACCAAAACAGGGCAATTTATATCATGATTTCTTTCCCTACAAAATCTTTTAAACTTGGCATAGCAAGCCCACAACTTTGTATGCATGAAAAATACGTTTTCTAAGATTTTTTTAAACATTATCCTTGCAATATCTTTAGACTTTTTTGTCCTTTAATATAACATAAATGATAGCAAGAAATGCAATTGGGGAGAGTTAAATTAATGAATGTCTGCTGCCAATGAGCAGTGAGGCCACACTTATATACAACATATTTGTTCGGAATTTCTATTAATCATTAAATTAAGGAAATACTAGGATATTGCACTAAAATTCTGGTACAGTTTTGTATCACAAAATGCTATGATATATATAGATACACATATAGTATTTACAGGGTCCCCCAGTAGGCTACTGTAAGTCATGGGCCCATGTAATCATCCTAACTTGTCCCTCCTTTATTGCCATCCTGATGATTCTCATGTGGGAAGGAATGAATGAATCCAGGCTAAAGCTCAATATCAATGTTTGGGAGTGACATAAATGATCATGTTAATAATAACTTAGACTGGGATTTGTTTACCAACTTTTGTTACTCCGATGACTATGTTAAAATGATCATTATTACAAGGGGGCCAAGATGTTGCAGTCTGAGAAAATAAAAAAACTATAATTAACAAATGAGAAAATATATATTGAGCTGCCCTAAGAAGCAATTCACATTTTATATACATTTTTATCAAAACTCATGTGTAAGAAACAGTATGCAGTTTGATGGGACAAACATTGAATTCAGGATAGTTTAATGTACTATTTGATGAATGATGCAAAGCATGTACTGTGTTTTCAGACATATCCTATATTTAATTATATATTAACTTTCTATTTTTTATTAAATGTGTTATTTTACAGAGTTTATATTTTGCTTTTTGAGGTATATATGTGATTTATTGTATCTAACACTAACATGTCTCTTCCACATGATAGAGCACCTCTATGAACATAGCAAAAGCCTAACATCTCTCCCTGTTCCTCTCTATGTTCTGCCAGCAACTGCCTTAAAAGTCTCCTTACCGCAAACCCCTGAATAGACCTACTGGTGTGACATCCTACCATTGTTGTGATACTCATTTGTTTTTGAACTGATGTTTATTATTGATATTAAATGTAACACTGTGGGCCTTCAATATTGCAAAGCCACCTTGAACTATTTTTTTCCATTGTTCCATTATCAGGGGATATACATTTTTGTACCCCATGAATAAGAGCATCCAAGCATAAATACTGTGAATCCTTGAAGAGAAAAAGATGTGGCAAGGATTTCAAAAGCCAATGGGGAAAAAAAACATTTACATTTAGGGATTATTAAAACTTTTTCCAGTAGCCTGGACACATTTTAAATCCCTGGTGTATTGTTTTTAAGCTATATTTGTTTGTTTGCGTGCACTTTAATGCTCATAAAAGAAATCAGGAACAGCAAGCAGATCACCACAAACATGTTTACGATTCTATAGTGGGTATAAATGAGCAGATACTACAGTGAGACCCTTAATCCTATTTGGACAACAAAGAACAATAAAAACCCACAGGTAAATGGATGTTGAAATAGTCCCTCAGTTTATGATACATTCATTTGAAATGAAAATAAAATTCTTCTGCTGTCATGAAAGGATAAATGCTCAGAGAAGAAACCCCTAACCACACCCAAGTCCCAATGTGCATTTTATAAATTCCACAATTTACTATATGACCCTTAGCTGCCACAGGTGTCATCATCAACAGATCCATACAAACACTGTTTACATGAAAGGTCCTGTAGTGAAAACATCATTGATACATTTTCTACCATGAAAATCTCCATCCAACCCAAAACCTTTACAAAGCTGAAGGAAAATCTCACATAGCCCCTTGGATTGGCACTTTTGAAGCAAGACATAATCTTTGATTTTTGACTTCTAAAAACAAACCAGTTCACCCATCAGTCAAGATGGACATTTAAGTTTCAAGAAAATCCCTTAAAGCATTCTCAAGATGTTGTGTTCAGACTCAAACATGTCGCAGATCAGGTTTCACAACCTTAACAGTTAACCTATGATCTCCGAAGATCACAGATAAAGGCAGCGTGATTGATCTTATCATATCATATTGCCTTAACCCTTGAATCAGAGAGAACATTTATGGAAAGCTTGTGGGAGGTCCCTCAAGACTTTCTTAGGATGTAATTATCAAAAGTAAGGGATGTGCTTGGGGCTTCATAACTCTGTCACATCTTTTTAAGTCTTTAGGACCCTGACCTTCAACGTTTGACCTCCAAAAGGAAATCAGTCCACCCCTGTGCCTGGGTTGACATTTCATTAGAGTTTTAACTAAAACTTTCAAAGCCTTCTCATGATGATCAAAATTAATATGGCAGTTGCATAACCAAAAAAACAGATAGTCCATTCAATATACACTATGTAAAATAAAGGCTGAATTTTTCAAAAGCAAATTTGGCAGAATATTGGATGATCATTTCCACAATCATATTAATTAATGCCAGTCATAATATATGGTATGCTGGCGCTGCTATCACAGTGTAAAGTACAAACATAAACACTTTTTAGGATAAACTGTTGCCAAAACATGCTGGAAGTGAATCACAAATATTCCTTCTATTGAGAAATGCTTTCGGTGGTCTTTTTTGCATTTCATTTAACAATGAAAACCTGTCCAGATCTGATAAAACTGCTACTAAAGCTGTTAGCATCTATGCTAATCTATGTATTTCCCACCTTGTCTCATTCCTTGCTTCTACTGCCATGTGATTATGGGCCAATCACAGACACTGTAGATTGGAGAATTCAGAAGACAAAGAAAAGGAGTGCTACCTGGACTCGACAGAGTTTGTTTGAGGTGCTCTTTGGAAAGGGGTTAAAAAAAACTCCTTGAAACAAAAGGAAGACACTCCAAGGCACTTTCTTTATACTATTAAAATGCCTTTATTTAAAAGGCATGGTCATGTAGACCTTAAAATCAAACTTCGACGCGTTTCGGCATAAAGCCTTCATCATTTTTTGCATGACTTCCTTGATGCCGAAATGCGTCGAAGTTTGATTTTAAGGTCTAGACTCTACATGACCATGCCATTCAAATAAAGGCATTTTAATGGTATAAAGAGTCTTGGAGTCTCTTCCTTTTGTTTCAAGGACTGTAGAATGGAGCTTGGCAAGATGGATCTGACTGATCACAGACAATGAATCAGGAGGATCCAGCTGTGTTGCAAGGTCAGCCATCACAAACAAGTACCCAGTGACCATGAACTGGACTTTTGTCCATCATTACGCTGTAAGGGACAGTTTTACGAAGTTAGACTGAATCCCATGAGGCTTTCTTTTAAGGCCATCTTGGCAAGGGGTAAACATGAGGTCCACTGAACTTGGCTTTTCACCTCTACCTTCTAAAGTGTGATGAGTTGATCCTCAAGTCTGTTGGCAGATCTTTCCCCCAAAGTGTCTTTATGATCTCACATTGATTCGAGAGATGGATGGACAAATGACTATTGCAAACTTATTCTTTCTATTTCTCTGATAATGTGAGAGAATGTTATCACAATGGACTGTGCTTTAAAGAATTTTCAGAAAGATCCTTTAATGTCGCCTGAAAATCAGAATTTAAACATTATTATATAAAACTTTATCATTTTTGACGGTTCAGTTGTCTTATCCCATGATCCATGTTAAAGAGTATCCTCGTTTTTCAGCCATCTGAACTTTGGACACATCTCACTTTCTTCCCTGAGTTAGAGTCGGGTGCTGCTCAGACAGTCTGACCTTAAAGACAGACACATAGATCAATCTGAGCTGTCACTCTGGGCAACAGCTCCACTATCACTGCACCCAGTTATGAAACACTACTCGGCTAACTAGTGCTTATGAGTGCACTACCTTGAAATATACTGCAGGCTCACAGTGTAATAACTGTAACAGAGGTGTATTGTTTACTCTGTGTGTTGCAGCGTGATAATGGTGGGGCTGTTAGCTGTTCATTGTTAGTTTATTGGCTTTCAGTTGGTGGCTGTAAAGATTGTTTTAGTTGTATTAAAAAGTGCCCTCTCACTCTTGTGTATGTGACAGGCAGCCAGCCAACCAGGTGAAGTCCACCCCACGCACAGTGTGGCTTTTGATGCGGATTGTTGCGTAACTTTTTATAACAGCACAGGGGAATATTTCAGGCCTCCCTTCTGTGTTTGTTTGTTAAAATCCTCACGTGTACTGTTGACCTTCAATCTGTGTAAAACAGATGTGAGAATAACCCTTTAACAAGCCTTTGTTTCCCCTCATTTAAACATTTCACTTGCAATAAAAGCCATAGCATCCTACAAAATGTAACTACTAAACAAAAGTAATCATGATCAGTTTTACCTCTGGACAAAAACAGACATTAATCTTTTACCTTAATCAATTAATTTATTTTTTGAGATAAGTTTTTTTATTTCAAGAGTTCCTTTAAAAGAAGTTTATGTCCTATTGAGTCCTTATAAATGATCTTTATGTTTTGAAGTATTTGGTCTTTTTGGATTGTTTTGATTAAACAAGATGTTGTGTTGTTTGGTTGTATTTGAAGAGTTCTTTTCCGAAATGCTATAAAAGCCCAAATTAAAAATATATATATATGTTGTGCTATTCTTTTGTATACCGATTGTATGACCTGCCCTATCAGTATTTAATGCCAGAAAGCTACATATCCCTGTTTAAACTGTATTTCAAAATTCAGTTCCCCAGCCAACCCAATGGTGGGTCTGGGTAAATAATGTCATTTTTCTAAATGAAAAATGGATTTATAGCGTTTTGGAAAAAAAACATTGCTGGACTTGTAAAAACATTGTAACTATGATTTTGAAAGTTGCAACAACAAAAAATAACACTGTTCTTGTCATTAGTATTATTGTTATTTTAATCAGTGGCTTTTGACTATTTCTAATTTTTTTTAAATTTCAAATTTCATGTATTTTTTTACCAACTCTTTTCTGCAAATTTGACAGTGCAAAAAAGGTGTGAATGGTCTGGGTAAATGGGTGAAAATAACAGCACTTCCATCCAAATTGTCATCACTTGTCAAAGTAGATCAGAGAAAGGAAAGGAAACATCCAAACACTATTAAAATCACAATCAGACTCCAGAAACTAGGAAGTAATGAATGTATACCTCCAAACATTAGCATATTTGTTAGTTTTAGATAGTGCTTGCTCTGTCTCTTCTGGGAATAAGTATCAAATATTTTCTCTGAAAGACTCTTGAAGCCTCAAATATTCTCCTAACCTGGGACCTGAGATTGCCTGGGACCCCAAAATTAGTAAAGCCACCCCTGAAACTATTCACACTGTCACCACCGGATCTGAAGACTTCATCACTAAATTCCAAAATAGAAAATAAAGAGAACAAATTTTAGGATAAATCTCATATTTCTGTAGGTTAATGTTACATACATTTTGAAAAAAAACCTCAAAATGTTATTTGTAGTCAAAAGTCTGTTAGAGTGTCTCATAGTTGTAAAATTAAAACATAGATTCCCACAGTAAGGCCTTTGTTTCCTCCCTCATTAAACATTCCTCTTTTGTAAAATGGCCATGCAGCTCTAATCATACAGTATCATTTGACATAATAGTCTGGGTGAGGTGTAAATAACGCTGTGCCGTTGATCTCTCCAGGTGGGGAAAAGGCCAAAGATACCAAGCAATCAAAGAGAAATTAAATCCCGTTTGGGGCCGCTGCAAAGGAGAAGCATAACCGGGCATGCCCAGACACATGAACGCCACGCCAGAGAGGTTTAATGTGAACATGAAGAAATCATTTAAGAAACCGAGTGTTTGCCTCCCTTCTTTCCTTTTGTCAGTCTGCTCTTTAAGATAAAGGCATAGCGTGAGGACAAAAGTTTTTGGCTGCTAAATTCAGGGTAATCCCCAGTTTTAGAGCTCTAGACATTAAAACTCTAATCTATAAAGAGGCAACGCATGAAAAACAAAATCCCATCAGGCATTAGAACAGCGAGGTGACATGTGTGTAAAAAGGCATGAAAAATGATTCTGTTTCATGCAGCAAATATCTTCAGAGGCTTTATGCATTGACGAGTTTCTGTCCTTTTGGGAATCCCCCATCAAAATGTCAAGTTTAATAAATACAAATGCATAATACAGACCGATTCCTAATGCATAAAGACAGGGTTACAGGGAATTTAATCTCCTACAGCGCACAGAGGCAAGCTGATTCAGGAAGAGAAGTGCTCAAGCCAACATCCTTCCTAATCACAAACATCCTTCATCACCCAAAAAACATCAGCGTGTTTTGTTTCAATAGGAGCAAAAATATGTAATGAAATATTCTGTCCCTTTCCAAAGGAGGCCAGTCTGCTTTTGGTGTTTGTACTCCACATTTTTAGTCTTTTTTTATCTCATTCACAGTGACTTTGGACAGACTAATCTCCAATAATCCTGCGTAGATTACAAAATTCAGGCAGCCAATAGCGCAGAGTGCAAAGATCAGGTCACTAGTCACCTGATAATTTCTCTCCGACTACAAAGTGAACATGTAGAGAAAAACATAAATTAGAGCAGAGTGGGGGGATTTAATTCCACAATATGGCTTACACTGCAGCTTTCCTACTTTGTGTCCTTTTTACAGCGAGGATAAGGATTAATGTGCTTAATTCTTCGTCCTTTCAGAGGGGTTATGGCCAGTGTTTAAACAGATGCAACCCTGATGGATCAAAATGTGGGGCTGGCTGTCATGGAGGGAAACACGCACTTATCCAGAGCCATCCTGCACTGACAACATTGTGCAACAGTATTAAGACTTACATAAAGGGAAAAAAACATTTCATGTTTGTGATCTGAAACAGTACACATTTAGATTAATCTCCATTGTTTAGCTGGTGTTTCTCAAGGCTCTATGCTGGGACCACTCTTATTAAAGCTTTATGTGACTAATTTATGAAATGTTGGTCCAAATGTCCATTTCAGCAATACATGAATGGCACTGCATTATATGAGCATGCAAGAAAAAGCAGGAAGCAACCGCAAAAACCACCTAAGCTCTCCTTGGCCGACCCCACGTTCACTGTCACTTGCATATAAATGAGTAAAACTGTCAGGCAGGAGTCCTAGTTTCCCATTATTATTAGTATTGATTCATCTTTCTATTGTGCCACTAAAATAAAAGATGGCAAACAGGACACAATATGAAATTGTTTAATGTTCAGATTGAATGAGTTTTACTTAGAATTAAGTTTAGGAATAAGGTTTACCTCTCAAACATGTCCCTTTTCCACTGCCAAACGTATCAAAAAACACCTTTGCATTCCTTCTGTTCTATTTTCATATCCCTTCCTCCAGTATCCATTTCTGTATTTTTTTTGTTGAATACAGAATACATTGGGTCTCCAAACCATAGCCCACATTAAACCAACTGAAGAAATACATCAAACTAAACCAGCTGTGACTCTCCATTCAACCACAAGATATCAAACCCACACCAGCCGTAGGCTGAACCAGTCCATCTTCTACCTGCATCTGTTTGACTTCAACTAACCCTTTCACTCGACTGATCTCTTCATTCCCCGAAGCCATCCCCCTTTTCCCTTCATCTCTACCTTGTATCCCTTATCTCTTTCAACCCTCTATCCCTTCCTCAATCCATCCCCTCAACATCTCATCCTTTCATAGCTCCATTCTTTCAACCCTCGTCTCTTTACACATTACATCCCTCATCCCTTCGACCCTCCATTCCATCAATCCTTAAAATCTTATCGGGTATCATCTCCCATCTACAGTATATCCCATTGTGGGCAATAATAAAATACTTGAAACTCATTTGGTTTTGGTGCAGCTTTGTCAGATAAAATGCTTTATTAATTGGAACATATTCCAGTGATCAATAAACAGCCTTAAAGTTAAGTCCAATACTTACACATAAGCATAAATGTGAAACCTCTTTGATTATTAAAATCAGATCTCACCTCTTCATGTTTATGATAGACCTATTTGGTGTACACCAATTACCTGTTGCTTTTAAACAATTTCTCTTCTTATTTTCCAAACAAGGATCCTTGCCTGTCTCTGTTAAATACACTGGCCAGGCTGTTTTATTATCTGTGAGCATAATCATTGGTGTAATTCATTACTGTGTTGACAAAAATTAGAAATTCAGGTCAGGTGCTGCATGAAAATCTTCAATAATTCATTTTGTATTGTTTCTGGGAGTATTACTCACACTGGAGCACATGAGAATGGCATGATGGGAAGTGCTGAAAGCCCCACTGTCTCATTTCTTTGACCAGCTATACACCTTCAACTGAATTTATCAAGGGTGCCTCACAGCATCAAGGTTCCTGGTTCGATCCTTGTGTCGGTCAGGGCCTTTCTGTGTGAAGTTTACATGTTCTCCCCGTGCATGAGTGAGATCTGTCAGTGCACCCTGGCTTCCTCCTACAGATCAAACTTCAAATTAACCTGAAGTGTGGGTGAGTGCTTAAACAGTCTCTCTGTGCGGCCCTGTGATCAGCTGGTGACCGGTTCAGGGTGTACTCCTCCTGTTTAGTGTCAGCTGGGATAGGCTCCAGCCCCATGACCCCATGAAAGGACAAAGCCTCAAAGATAACAGATGAATGGATGGATGGATAAATTTATCAACAGTTACTCTAATATCTAATGTTATGTACTGCTGTGCATCCCATGTGAGTGAAACAAGCTCACTTTCGACCCTTAGAGAGTATCCATTTTCTGTTTCCTAAAGTTCGGAACACACCAGCGTTGCACCTAGCTACTCTTTTTTTCAGACAAGTTCACCCTACAGGAGTGAGCGATCATTTAAACCGCATGAGTTGCACGGCATAGAGACGACCCCTGTGTCAGGTGGAAATCAGAGAAGACACCTACACTTCACATAAAATAGGCCATAAGCTAGGGCCCTATGAGTTTTTCTCTGTACTGTGCTGTTAAGTTTTGAGTAATCTGAAGCTGTTTTACATTTAAGTATCTAACAACATAACATTTAGATTTAGTGCTCGCCCTTGTTGCTAATATCTTGAGTCATATGCACTGCACCAGAATCATCCCAGCACCATTTACTGGGTTTTATATTTGAGGCATTTATGTCTTTATTTGAAACTGCACAGAATGTCCCACGAGAGAGACAGAGAGGGGAGCTCCAAATCCTTTGATAAGTGAAAAAAAAAATCTTGTCTTACTGTCAGGTCTTATATTATCTCGAAATACAGATGTCTCAGCCTGCCTTGCTCACCCGCCCCCTGGCCCTCTCTTACTCACTGCAGGGGGACATTCCTCAAACTTCAGCCTCTGGCATGCAGTAAATCTGCCCAAGAGAGACAGAGAAAAAGAGACCTCCTCTCTGCCAGGATCCCCTCTGCCAGGCAAGACGTGCGGCTCAATACGACCCATTTATCAGCCTTGGGTCTTCTTTCTGTTCTCTCCTGAAGCAGGCCTGATTGTTGATCCTCATGCCTGGGAGTGTGTTAAATATCCTAAAAGGCGTTCATGGATCAAGGTGAGGTGAAGGAGCAACTGTGAAAAGGTGTTAATGGGACGAGAAAAGCTCTACACAGGCAGTTTGCTCCCTTCCTGCCTCCTGGAGGAATGCATGACTCTGACTTTTCACTATAGTGCTCTTCTAGGGTGTTAGCTAGCTGTGGCCAATAAAAAAGTACTGGCAGCTTTCCCTGTATGTGTCTGTGCACACCTGGACTGAACCTACAACCACACTTTAGGTGGAGAGATTCCTCATGCTGACCTGTGCAGCAAGGCAGAACATCAGTGATCGCCTGAATGAAGCTGTGTATAATTATGTTCTTTTATTCCCTTCCTCTTTTGTTCTTTAAAGGTCACAGAGAGAAGTACATCTGAGAAAAAAAATGATGTGCATGCAAGCAGAAGCTGGAGCAGGTGCGCAGACTATAAGAACTCATAAAGTACAACCTCTTTTCCAGCACATGAAATAACTGCATTTTACAAATTGTCTTTTGTGGAGTCTTCAACAGTATTTTCAGCAAGGCCACTCTTAAGGGAAGAAGAAGGGCCTCGCTAAAGGAATGAGCCCTACAAAACAGAAATGAGTCAGAATTTTAACACCTATGATTTCCTACCAATGGAGAAAATTTAATATGTGAAAAATTAAGTGCTGTAGCATTTTACAATAAATAGTTGCCTGTATACTACTAACTAGGACTTCAGGGTTGGTCAGAAACCTTGAGTGTGACCTTGACTTTTTTAATGGACTTTAGCTTATGTAGCACTTCTTTGGTCTCTACCCAAAGCAGTTCTTTCACATTCATTCACAGATGGTTCAGAGTTTCCACGTCAGTTGTCCGTCAGTACCAGCTAACACATCATGCTCATACCCATTTACATGCCACTAATGCAACAGTGAGAGCAAATTGGGCTTAAGTTTCTCACCGAGGGGCACATCGTCATGTAACAGCTGAAACAGCCATCCAATTACCGACAATGCACAACAAGACAGCACCACGGACGACCACCATTTTTTTTGCCAACCGAGCAACAGACAGAAAATCTTGTCAAGTCACCCCATTCTCATCATCATCATCATCATCAGATCCCCATGTTATTGACATTAGCATCATATTTAGCATCAACATACTCACTGTTAATTCATGTGCAAAGAGCTGGGTCTTAAACTCTGACTTGTTTAATCACTGAAAACGACAGCGGAAAAGAGTCATATTAGATGTATTTATGATCATCTTTAAAAGAAGGTCTTTTAAAAGGCATTTGCATATCACCATGTAGTGGTTGATGCTCACCAGTGCTAATTAATTGGGTAAAAGTACATTCCTAGAGTCATCTTTGCTGTGTTCTGGTTGACGTGTCCGAAGCAGAGTGAATCACTGTGCTGGTCGAATATGATTTTTTTTCAAGCAGCCCCATGGCTAACTGTGGACTGACTATAACATTTGCCAATGCAAATGTAACACATGGTATATTCTCAAGTATGTGTACCTTACTGAAGCACCTCCTACCATGGTGCTGTTGAAAATTATAAATGTATTGCACATAGTGCACATAAGCGTATATTGCAAGCTTAACATTTCCCCCTCTTCCCAAATTCCTCTCTGTTTTCTTACTAAGTCTGCATATTGCTAGGAATGATATCCATACAGATCTCTTGCCGAAAGCTGTCATATCTTTGAAGTAATTCAAATGAAAACCAGGGTTTTCTTCATTTTGGGAAGTTTAATTCAGATTCATTGAGTGAGGCCATGATATCTGTTTTAACTCGTGAAATATGCTATAACATGGCTCATGGCCCCACAAAAGAACTTCCCTTTACTAATACCAATTGGTATTATAGTTGATAATGTTGGAGAGCTTAAATTATCACATTTACAATGAGATACAACTTGTAAGGATTGTGCTTTCACAGAATGAGCAGCACAACTGATGTGATGGTAGTACCAAAAAAATGTCAAAATCCTCCTCAACTGGAAGATGGTACTCTGGTAAGCAGAGTGGCAGCATTATTTGGTGTCAGCCCTTGCAAACTTACACCAAGTTCCTGAGACTTTTGAAGTCAATGACAGACTGCAAAATGGGCATCCATGAAGACAACATCCCAAGAGGTTACCCTTGTCTTACTAAGCGTCATAGACTTTCTACCAGGGAAAATAGGAATTGTGGTACACTTTTTGGGGGCACTATTCACACGTGTAGTAGTGTTGCTCATTCCATAAATGCAGGATCCTTTAAAGTCGTACCACATTGTGAAGGTAACAAATCAGGCTTTCCAGTTAAATAAAATACAGTGCAACTGTTATTATTAAAGCAGGGAAGTAATCGACTGAAATAACATTTAAAAACATTTTTTCAAAGCATCACATTTGGAATATCACTGGACAACATATGAGTCAGTTCTTTTTAACAATAAAGACTTCCCCTAAAAATTCCAAAGGAAACAAAATCAAAACGTGTAACACATCAGTACAAGTCACTGTTTTTTTCCTGCAGCTGTACTTTTGTGGTTATTCTCACCTACGTGTCGATGCTCAGTTGCATTTCGTCTGTTTTCATCTGAAAAAAATTAGTCATGCTTCCCTTGAAAGAATAAATAATAGGACAGTAAGTCCCCGGAGTCTAATGAGGTCATTAATTAAACTCTGCAGAAGTAAGAACATGAAAGCAAAAGAACACCCAAAAGGAAATAGCAAACATCAGTGGGGTGGTGCCTAATCATGATAGACTCCATAAGTTGTTATACTCTGCTGTCACACTCTGCTCAGACCGGTGAAGGGAAGACCTTGGCTCTAGTTTATCTGACTTCAAGAGCTCTTTTGAGTACATGAGCTTCATCCCCAAGAGTTTTGGTAAGGAGAGACCAGCTGTACGTCAGTGAGAACTGAGAGAGATTTTCCATCGAGCAGAGAAAAGGACAAGGTAGGCAGTTTGTAATGATAGAATCAACTGAGGGGGTTCATTCTCTGCTCTCTGATTCTGGCTGAATGTTGTTAAAGAAAAGTGGATTTGAAACATTGTTTTGTTCTAACAGGGGTTAGAAGTAAGTTTTAGAAGGGTAAAAATATTTTTATTTGCATTTCAAGCAAAAAATAGAAACCCAGTTTCCAACTAAGTTTGTGCATTTAAAGCATAACTAAAACAGAATACAAAGATATTAAAATTCTTTTTTCTTTATTCAGTTGTACACACATCAGAGATAATATATTTAATGTTTAAACTGATAAACCTCATTCTTTTGAAAATATGAATTGATTTTTAATTTGATGTCTGAAACATGTTCCAAATTAGAAAACACTTAAGGAGCCCAAAACTCCACCAAGGTAGCTCACATATTGCTGTAACATCTATAAGTAATAGTTCCATGATAATTTTACCATCATAATATGACTAACTGACCCTGAGAACACACTTTGCACTCAAAATCATGTTAATATCATTAGAGTTAGAGAGTTACTGAGCAAAGACGATTGTCCGGTTATGGGGGTCTGGATCACCACCAAAATCAAATGAATTTAAGCTGGGCCATTACCAACATCTCCTGAAAATTTCAGCAAAATCAGTCCTGTTGCTTTTGCTTGATCTTGCAAGCTAACAGACAAACAAATATACAAACTCTGGGATAAACATAATCTCCTTGGCGGAGGACAGGTGCAAAAAAGACTGAGAAAGTTGAGGAATCTATCTATCTATCTATCTATCTATCTATCTATCTATCTATCTATCTATCTATCTATCTATCTATCTATCTATCTATCTATCTATCTATCTATCTATCTATCTATCTATCTATCTATCTATCTATCTATCTACCAGTACTACTTGCAATTCATGTTTTGCCCTGTCTAGAGGTGGCCCAAACATTGCAACATGAATACTTGTACATTAATAATTATTGTCTTTTTGATTCTATCCTTAAATCTGTAACATTGTGGGCCCCTTCACCTTTGAGAGTAGATGAATGTGGCTCTCTTAGGAACAAAATTAGTCTATTTTAAGTCTAAAATGCTAAACTATTCCTTTAACTTGCATTTGCAGACATGGCACATCACCATGTTTATCATATTTTCTTTGACCACAAGAAAGCATTATCCGTGGATGGAGAGTTAAAACCTCAAACAAAGCATGCTGGGAAGTGTGCTTACATTTAAATTCATCAAAGTTACAAGTCCAAGTCACATTTCTTCCAGTCAAAATAAGTCATGACTTTGGGACGTTTAAAAGCTGTAATTCTAGACCAATTCTTACTCTAAATATTGCTGTTATTAAATTTATGAAAGCCTATTTAAATGTAATTTATGACCAGCATGTTTTAGTGTATTTTAAGACAATTACACATGTCCAGTAATATTCTTTGAAGCAGACCACATCTCACATAAACTGCCCTCCATTTCACCACCAAGACAAATCTCCCTCACTGGCTGTGGAATCTTTTGGATCCACACCCAAACCACAACCAACAAGATGTATCGTGAAGAGATTAAAAAACACAGCAATGGCAAAGCATGCCCAGCAGTCCTGCAGGGCACAACCACCTAAAAGCTCTGCTCTCTTGTTCCAGCGCCAAGCCATAATAACAGCAATAAGGTTGTGGAGGCTCGTTAACCTTAATAGGAATTACACTGTGGCACCAGGGAGAGGAGAGCGTGTTGTGAGCTCGAACGTTTGAGCTGGAATTAAATGTTTACAGCAGAGAGGGGGGATGCTGCTGCTGCTTTTGGCTACATAGAGAGGGAGAATGATGATTCACGCAGTTTGTATGCAGCTTCACCTGGGCTTAAATAACCCCTCAACTGGACAGATCTGAAAAGGGAGAATTACTTTTTCACTGGTTGTTCTTTAAGGTTCTTACTCCCCCTTGTGGTTGAAATTCAATTCTACACTTTCTACCCCTATTGCCCCTCCTGCCACCATTTACAGACAAAGAAGTGATGGTTAAGACTTGCAAGTTAGGCTACATGGTATATTTAACAGTAACTATATATTTATATATATATATATATATATATATATATATATATATATATATATATATATATATATATATATATATATGTATTAGAGATGGGAAACTTTGTTATTTAGAGGACCACATTACTTTTAGTGTCACTGCTAAAAGGGTAAAAGACTATACCCATGTTGTTAGTAAATGAAGGATTATCTCAGCTAAGAATAATATTATTTAACCAATCAAATCTACACAAATATTGTTGTCACCAGAATTGTATTGAAGTGTATTTGCATCACTAAAAACAGAATCTAAAAATTGATAAAGAATACGGTTCTTAAATCATAATTATGATGAATCACATTGAAATTGTAACAACTTAACCTAACTTTATGGCAACTTAGCCTAACTTTTGGCAGTGGTCAATAAATTCAGGAATGTATTATGTGCTAAAAAAAAACAAACTACACGTCATTGTTTGTTTCTGCCTATGGTTAAGGATACAGAAAAAACTGCAAACAAACAAAATAATTGAAATGTTCTTTGTGTGGGATTAAATGTTTAAAAAGATGAAAGCTATAGTTATTGTTATTAATACCCTTCTTATTATTTTAAACACAAAACCACTTACTGATATGACGATTTGTATGTATATAATCTGTTATTCTTAAAATAACAGTGTCAAATTAAATATGGCCAATTTTAGATAATTTTTGATTGCTATTTTATTTGCAAACATTTCAGTTTTTTTATTTATTTTGTACCAAATATTTGTGCATATATATGTGAATACTTAATCAACTTTTAGCTTTTTAAACCTTTTAATCCCACACCAAGAAAATATCTGGGTTTTGGTTTGTATCTCATTTTATCGGTTCATTGAAATGTTAAAGTAATCAAACAGATTTGATTAATTCTGTTTTCAAAAAAATAAATATCCCTGAATTTATTGAACTCCTACGACGGAGGATTAGGGCCACGTTGAAAACGAAAAAAAAGGAAGGTTACGAGAATAAAGTCATAAAGTTACGAGAATAATCTCATAAATTACGAGAATAAAGTCGAAAAATTACGAGAATAAAGTCATCTCAAACTAGGAAACATCTGCTTGGTTATATTTAGAAAGATATTCCCAGATTCTGACTTTTTGGCTCAGTAATTCATCAACAAAAGAACGTAGTTCCAAACCAGACCCCTCTTTTTGATCACTGTAATGAAGAATGTGAACTATAAACTCGTTTTCCTCCAAACGAGCCGTCAATACACTGAAGCTGATGGCTCAGCAGCTGAGGGACCATCGGCAAATTACCACATCGGAAGAATAGTGTGAAAGAAATTGAATCACTTCCCCATACTGAGAAGTAAAGTTTTCAAAATCACAGCAAATACAAAGGATCGTATGTTATTCATACTACGGGTCATATTTGCTTTAAGATTTATAAATTAAAAATATTTTACAGGACTTTCTGATTGAAAATAAAGCAAATGCCTTCAAAGTAATGACATCTACCAACCAAGTCATGACAAAACATGTATGGTGATCTCTTCTTCTTTAAACTACAGCTCTTACTTCAGCAAGAATGTTTCGATTTGATTTAAATTATGTTTTGTTTATTTAATAGTGTTAATTAATATGCATGGATTTCTTTCAAACTATTCCTCTGATATGATAATTTGCCGATGGTCCCTAAACCGTCGAGCCATCAGCTTCAGCTTCTTACGGCTCGTTTAGATGAAAACGAGTTTATAGCTCACAGTCTTCATTGCAGTGATCAAAAAGAGGGCTCTGGTTTGGAACTATGTTCTTTTGTTGATTAATTATTGAGCCGAAAAGTCCGAATCTGTGAATATCTTTATAGGCTAAATAAAGCAAAGCAGATGTTTCCTAGTTTGAGATGACTTTATTCTCGTAACTTTTCGACGTTATTCTCGTAAATTTATGAGATTATTCTCGTAATTTATGAGATTATTCTCGTAACTTTACGACTTTATTCTCGTAACCTTCCTTTTTTTTTAGTTTTCAACGTGGCCCTAATCCTCCGTCGTAAACTCCGCCAAACAGTTGAGGAAGGGTGAAGTCATTCACATGAAGAACTGAGTCAAGTATCAGATACTTAGTCATAAATATGAGATGGTAGATAGTTTTTATAAGTAAAATGGCCTTAAATATGGGATAACACTTCAAAATATAGGAAAAAAGTCATTATTGTGAGATACTAGCGAATATAAAGATGGAGAAAGAAGATTGAAATTCAAAATTTTGAGAAAAAACATTGGAATTGTGAGATTTTAAGTAAAAAATGTGTCATAGAAAGTAATTTAAAAAATGTCCTTTTCAAGATACCTAGAGATTTATGAAAAAAGGTAATGATCACATAACTAAAAGTCAAATTCACATTGAAAAAACTCATGATTTCATACATACATACTATACAATATATATACAAATAAAACATTTGTGAGAAAGTTCAATTTATGACATAGAAATAGGAAATGTGAATGAATAAAAATATAATAGATATACCAAGTCATAGTCATAGAGATAAAAGAAGTTTAAATTTGAGATTAAAAAAAACCCAAAAGTTAAACACTAAAATGATTCAGACATAAATAAAAAGGATTTAGTTTTGATTTATGTTGAGATAAAGAGTTGTAATTATGGTAAGATGTTATAATATTGGAAGGGAAAGTCGGATCTTTAAAAGTTTATTATGAGATTAAAAAAATCAGAACTTAGAGAAAAAACATTAATTGATAACTAAAGAGCTCTAGTAATCTGATTTGAAAAAAATGTCTGAGAATAAACAGTCAAAACAGACAAATCAGTTATTTTTCGGTTCAGATTAAAATTATGAGTAAGTAGTACAAAATATGGGATGGAAAGTCATACTTACTGTATGAAATGAAACATCCTTCCAGACACTAAATTTAACTGTTTTTTTTTAATAATGATTAAAACAATGTCATGAGATTAGCAGTCAAATGATAGAAAATTGCTAATTTTTAAACAATAATCATAATTTTGGGATGATAACTCAAGTTTATAAGACAGAAGTCACAATACTGAAACAGAAAGTCAGATTTATAAGAAAAAGGCTAACCATATGTTAAAGGAGACATATCATGCTTGTTTCTCCTTTTCACTATGCCAGACTAGGATGCCTGTAAAGCATTTCTGCCCTCAGTACAAGTCATTTAGTTCCTTCATTGCCCCACAATTGCGTTCTCAAATTCCTCATTTTAGGCCATTATGAAGGTCTCGTTGAAACACTCGGATCTCAGGATGACCTATAGTTACCTTGCAACGTCACAGCCCTTTGTGCTCTGATTGGTCAGTTCTATCGGGGGTAGAGCCAGCCTGTCCTTCTTCATCTACTGTATTTTCCGGCAGGCTCAAAGCAGCGACCGCGTATTGAGTCCCCCTACAGGCCAGAACTGGTAATGAGTGAGTGTGAGCTAGGGATCTATATACTGCTGCTGGTGGATGTGTTCCTGGGTGATGGTTTTGTGGCTAACGGACATCACAGAGGAGGAAGTGTTTTATAAGATTACTCCAATAAAAAGAAAGGTACCTCGTGTCATCACGATGATTTAAATCTCGCGGACATCTCGCAATGACCTATTTTCAGAGGCATCAAATCTCGTTCTAGGATATCAGAAAAAATACAATATCTCACTTTTTGAAAATTAAGGGGGTGTAAGGTCTTCTTTTCAAATTTATTATATCATATGTAAGTATTAAATCATGCATCAGCATGAAATGTCTCCTTTAATAAGAAACAAAACAGTGAATCTCAAAATATCGCATCACATGATGATATTTTGGCCTTTATATTCTATCTTATAATTATAACACACATGTGAATAGATATGAAATATTTAGCAATTAAAAATACTTTTATTCCAAAAGTTATGATGTACAATGTTATAAATATGCTGAAT
The DNA here is from genome assembly GCA_036419115.1 of Scarus forsteni. Classification (NCBI taxonomy): domain Eukaryota; kingdom Metazoa; phylum Chordata; class Actinopteri; order Labriformes; family Labridae; genus Scarus; species Scarus forsteni. Next base: position 21,618,370 of record JAZDUH010000451.1, on the reverse strand, counting down.
TTAATGTTATCATTACTTCTTTCACACAGTTCTGACTTGCTTTGTTACAGTTTTTAACTTTTCATCACATGGTTGTCAAATCAGTTTTAAGGGAATCTGTTTTCTCAGACAATTACAATTTTTAATCGACTGATCAAAGTAGTGCTGAGTCAGCAGTCAGGGAGGTCTGCATGTGCTCTGTGAGCTGCTTTGTGATGACATCTATGAGCAGAGAGTTCAGTGTAGCCTCGAGGCTGAGAGGTAAAGACTAATCTGTGTGTACGTGTGTGAATGTGTGTGTGTTTGTCTGGGGAGACAGTTTGATTTAGAAAGTGAAATAAATTGTCTCGAATGTGGATTATATGATTTACAATGTTTTAGGGACGTTGGCTGATTTAACAATTGTTGAAGGGAGAAGCCAACATTCTTGCTCACTCTGCAGTTCATGAGAAGCAGATGGACACCATTCTTTTGACTGTGCATGTAGCAACAAGAAAGAGGCGGGCTGAGCTCACCCATGAGCTTACCTCAGACACTGGGAGTCAAGACTGGTTGCTTTTGATCAGTCCTCATGGATTCAGAATTTTAAAAATCTTTACAGAGATTTAAAAATTCATTAGTATGTTGATTCTTTTTACACCAAACCTATTTAACTTTAATATATTTAAACGTGCTGTCCAGAGATTAGGAAAATAATCTTACATATGGATAAAACAAACCAAACAATCACAACAAGAGTAGAAGTTATGTAAGAAATGTTTTGGGAAATCTTTTGATTGTTTTATTGTTGTTTTTTCCTCAGGTCGTTGATTTAAAATCCAGCTTTCAATAATAAATAAGTTGTGAAGACAAAAATCAAGCAATACATGTTTTTACCTTTTTTAAATATAAATAATTTCTGTTGATTTATTAGGTATTTCTTGACATTGTTTTATTTGATTATGATGATAAAAGTTAAATAAATCTCATAATGCCTATTGATATTTCCTAATAGAGGATGTGATCAAAGTGGGTTGTATTTTTCTTTCTTTTTGGAAATGCCTCTGTCTGTTTGAAAATCTGATTTGAACTGGTGCGATTTTCCAGTGTTGTGTTGATTTTTTGAATAACCATGTTAATAGAGAGAAGCACAACATCTCTATCATTCACATCATTGAACATTGATGGATGCTCTTGAATTTCTGTGTTGCGAGCTTCATACAGCAGAGTAAAGGACACGACCTGGGAATGCACATGTGTTCCCATCATTATAGAGGGGGGCCTTTTCCCTGAAACCAGTATATTTCTGGGAATGGTAACAAGCTTCAGCATACTTTCACTTTCACAGACGAAAACTATATATCATATGTTAGTATGTATGCATGTTGCATCTTGTGAGGGCTTTCCTAGGAAGGAAACTAAGTAGAGGTTCACGCCTCTTCCTTGACACACTTATTAAGAGACACCCTCTCAGACGGGTTTAGTTTCTTTACAGCTGTCTACACCTGGAGATAGCTGAGGAGAGGAGGCAGTCTGGTGAGTAGAGAGCCTGCATTTGCTTTTTGCTTGAAAAACTGAACAACATATTAAGGCAGGTAGGTTGAAATTAGTGAATTAAACTGTGAAGACTATTGAAACAAATGAGACTCACCAACCAGCTCAGTTTGACTAAGTATGACATTCCTGGCATTGTCCAGCCTGCATAAGATCTTTTCACCGTCTGCTCTTTGCAAGGTTTTCAGTTATCTTTATTGACCTCTAATTCTTAACTCTGCTTTAGTTGGGCAAAGTAATATCTCTGGTATGCAAAAGCATGCACAAAACAACAACAGATCAGAAATGTACTGCTCCAGATAGAATAAGAAAAACACTAAGAAGGGAAAGCGGACAAGAGTGGATCATAAAATAAGTATGGTAAGGACAATAAAGTACGAATAACTCAAATTGAATTGTGGCAAAAATTTGATGAAACAAAGTAACCAAGATCTTAATCTAATTTTAAAACAGGATGAGTATGTTTGACCATAGAAATCACTCTGAATTAATGTCAAGATTAAAACACATAGATCCTCAGTTTAAGTTCAAAAACTCGTGTGTTCATGGGAGATGGTGAATTATCATCTTGTCAACTGACGTGTTTTGATGTGTTCAGATCTGTGTTAGGATTGCGGAAGTCTGTTTTCTTGCCCTGAGCACTCTGAGTGACAGTTTTTAAGGCAAACTAGTCCTGAATAGGATCATATACTATCTGTCCAAGTGCTGTGTCTGACTTCAGCTTAGCAATTTTGCACCATCTTTCTTTCCTCCACTATGTGGTGCCCCTCTCTTCTGGGTCTGCCTTTTTTTCTCTTTTTATTTGCTCCTCTTCAAATGGATATTTGAACTTAACTTACAACATGACAACATCTGCAAGGTATTCATGCCAGAGAATAAAGGGACAGTGATTATGATGGGGAGTCAGGATGGAGTTTGTGGTGCTGTCGCTGGTACATATAGATCTTAAAGAACAGGGATGAACATATGGCTCAATGAAGTTGACTCATGACTTTGTAACTCTCAATGTTCTTTCACAATGTTCACCATCAAGTCTAAAGTTTGACAGAAACTCCCCTCAGGACCTTTGACTCAGTTGTCTCTTGTGAACTTGAAACATGTTATCAAGATGTCTGACCTTGTTTGTCCCTGAAGGACCCTCTGCATCCTTGAGTCAAAGTTAATATGTGAGGAAGATAGAGGAAAGTAGAAGAAAATTCTTCAAAGCATTTTTGAGTTATAACTTTTCCGAGCAGGTGGTGAATATGGCATCTGATGATGTTTTACCCTGACCCATTTATAAATGTTATCAGAGGTTCAGGGAAATCATGCCATTGCCAGGCTGATGGGGTGTACTTTAGTTGTAAAATATGCTATTAAAGAATAATAGAAACCATGTTACTGCCTAGTTTGCCATAATAAAGATGTTGTCCATGATGCTTTTGCTGGGAGAGGGCTTATCAAGTACTCTTTGGTTATCTGTAGTCACATAGGCACCAATGAGTAGCTGGAACAGGGCTTATTAAAGAGGACTTCCCTTTACCGAAGGCTATGCAGTAAAAAAAACAGTAATGTGACTGAAGGACTTCAAAAGGAGATTTGGGTGTTTAGTTAGTTCGAGCTGTTCAAAGTTATATGCGTTGCTACATCTTCAACAAAATTGCATAAAGGCTGTAAGTTGGTTTTGTCGTTGGGTGTGCATTTGTTACATCTTTTTTTTTAAAAACATTTTTGCTCCAAAGCAAAGTTAAGAGCAACAATAGAGGTGCTCCACGCCTGACGAGGTGTCTGGAGCAGGAAGAGCAGGGACAGTAATAATGTATCAAATAAAGGTTGATGATGCATGCCGTGGTTTATTCAGAGTCCTTTGGACAGACATTAAATGCAATAAATCAGATAATTTTCTTCCATTTATAGCCGATGAAACTCCTATCATTGTAGAGAAAAACCTCCTGCGCTGTATGTTCAAGCAGTGTGGAGTATTTTACTCTATATTTTTGTACTTTCTGAGTAAGTAAGTTTTTGTTTACTTTGAAAATAGATTACTCCAAAAGATAATACAATATTATTGCACATGTTAATTTATGTTGGAATAAGAGGCATCTTGGAGCCAACGTAATGGCAAGACTCCTATATTTCACACTTTTTACTGCAAATTCAAATTCATGAGATGCTAGTTTGACTCTGGAAAATGGAGGAGCAGCTAGCTTGTCTCTCTTATCTGTCTCTCCCTCCCTGCCACAGCACCCTCTGCAGGCCTGGAGCACTTGTGTGGTTGTACTTGGTGTTGCTCCATTTCTGCTTTTGCTGGTGTTTTCTGGGTTTGGATTGCTTTGCCTTGTTTCTAACTTCCAGTGGTGTTTTTGTCTTAATCAACTCTAAGCCATTGTAGTTCGTTTGCTCTCATCAGCCACCTTACTTTTCACATTAACTTGCTGTTTTTCTTTCCACAGACAAAGATGCAGACCTCAAATGGATCCTCTGGCCTGATTCCTCAAGCAGGAAACACTGCAATCTTCCTGGACTCTGAGTTTCGCTATGTCCTCTTCCCAGTTGCCTACATCCTTATCTTCATCCTGGGCCTCCTCACTAACATCTACGCTCTCTTAGTCCTGCGTTGCCTTCGTCAGGATGAAACAATGGGCGAGATAAGAATCTATATGACAAACTTAACAATAGCTGACCTCCTGTTTGTGTGCGCCTTACCCCCCTGGATCGGGTACTACAGTGAGAACGGGGACTGGATCTACGCAGACTTTACTTGCCGTGTGACGGGCTCACTGTTCTTCATCAACACCTACTGCTCCATCCTCTTCCTCTGCGTCATCAGCGTCAACAGATACTGGGCAGTGACCCGGCCTCTGGATGCGGCCTCTTCAGATAGCAGATGTCGTGGGATCATTGTGAGTGTTTTAATCTGGTTGGTGACCACATCCATGGCCATTCCATCTCTGATCTCTCCTGGGACACACTCAGACTCTACAGTCACTCGCTGTTTTGAAGGATACCAGAATCAAACAGACTTTGAGAAGAAGACAGTGGCTGCCATTCATTTTTCAATCATTGGGATGTTTTTTGTTGTCTTTTTTCTTGTTGTTGTGTGTAATGTGCTCATCGCACGAGCGTTATTCTCTCAAAGTTCTGATGAACTAGAATACAAGTCAGGGACAATGACATTTAAAAAGTCCACCGGGAAGTTCTCATATGGAAGGAGGCCCAGAGGAGTCAAATGGAGGGCTCTGCAGATGTTGGTAGCAGTGGTTGGAGTGTTTGTTGTGTGCTTCCTGCCACATCACTTAGTTCAAGGCCCCTGGACACTGGCAGTGCTCAAAATACAGCAGGGCTGGGGTCGTGTAGAGTGGGCCCAGAGGACCCGTCAGTCACTGAATGACGCTCATCAGTTCACTTTGCTTCTCATGAACCTCAACTGCGTTCTGGATCCTGTAGTTTATTATTTCTCCTCAAAGAAGATTAGAGGATACATCATGTTGCATATTGAGAGGCTAAAACAGATTGGTAGGTGCTCAAAAGTGTGACAGAATGAATCAGTTAGAATCCCGAGACTCCTGTGCTAAAAGTGAACGATTTAAATACTCAAATATATTTTTACAAAACATTACCTCCTTTTTAACATGCTTGAGAGAAAAACAGTATTAATGTTGCACGTTGTTTAAAATTAAGCTGAACTATTATTTGAAAGCAGTTTCGAATTCTTTTGTATTATTGTTTTCCTTTTTCTTCACCATTACACCCCTCCTTCCTCCTTAGTCAATTGGATGTTCATTGCTCCCAAACAGAAACACTCAAGCTGTTTGCTAATATCTCTTGAACCATGCAATGAATCTCTGTGTTTGGCATCTCACTCTCAGGAAAATCTTTAAAGAAATTCAGGTTAAATATCCAACACCAAAGAATTTTATTTGAGGCATTGGGTACTGGGTTTTTTAAATAGAAATTTTCTGTTTGTGGATAAACAGCGATAAATCTGTAAAAGGGATTTAATAAATCAAGTTTTCTTATGAAACACATAGTGAGGTTGTTATTATACCTCTATTTTAACCATTGGTGAAAACAAGAACTTCGTCTTGGTCGACTGACCAATCAGTAAAGCCCAGTTTCTAATTCTCTTATTTCTCAACAGTTGCATCCAATCAGGAGAAGCCAAAGGTCAACAACATCAATACTTACGTGCCAGTTCCAAATAGAAACAGAAAACAACTGTGAGGAATATGATGTGGTTCTTTATAACATTTGAGTGTTAGAACCTTAGGGGCATGATTCTTGCTCTAGCGCTAAGAAGTCCCAGGTCTGAATCCCGGACCAGCCCCCAAAATGTTGCAACATATGTGAGACAAAATTTGAAGTACACAAGAATAATATTCGTTTCCAGGTAATGCATATGAAAATTTAACTGAAAGCAATTGGAGACCGAAGCAATGCTGTGTTCTTTATTTAGAGTCTGACAGAAAAAGGGGAGGAGCCTGTTTGAGGGTTTTGTGGTGTGACCGCGGGTGCAGCTGTAGATCTGTGTAGAGCTCAGTGAGATTTGAACTGTATTTTTTTGTTTCATTTCTGTGGCTGAACAACTTTAGATACTTTAATTAGACTTAATTACAGCATGAATATTCTAATATCCCAGGTTGTCACTCAAAAGTAGTGTCTGTGACTTTTGCAGAAAAGTCTTGAGCTTCTTGATGCACTATTAAAAAAACACGAGGGAAATTAAAATGGCTCAGAGTTGCGAGGGTTAAGCCCCATTCACACACAGAGGGAACCATTTTTTATTGTGTACTCACCAATTTCCTTGAAAGAACCAGGATGCAATTTGATGGAGGAGTTTTGCTTTTGAGCTCTCCATCTCTGATTATACTTTTTTTTTTTTTTAAACTTCCACTTTTTTTTTAAATTTATGATTCCTCCCTGCTCCTGTTCAGACTGCATGCATTTACTAAGTTTGACATTAGAGGGTGCAATGAATAGCCATATAAAGTGTTATGTGTTTGGAACAAATTAGTGAGTAGCCCTTGGTAAAGCCCACAACATGTCGGATACCCATTCACACCCCTCCTCTCACATTCACTCACTGATAATTAAAGTTTCTTTGTAAGTTGTCCATCAGCATTTGCTAACCCATCCTTGTCCTTTCATAAAAATTTACACACCACTGATACTAAATTTGGAGCTACTTGGGATAAAGTGTCTTCCCTAAGGACATGCTGATATATAGACAAAGCTTGACTTGAACCTGCAATTTTTAAGTTGTTGGTACGGTTCAATAACAGACTTAGCCACAAGCGCTACTAATACAGGTGTATGGAGATATGGAAAGTCAACTATGACATCTACACATATCATGGTTAAAATACCTTTATCAAGGTAAACATATAAACTTGTAAATACTTATTGAAGCATATGTGTACATAACTGTCAGTCTTCTTTGTACCTACAATGTAAACCATGTTATTGAACTGACTAATTTAACATTTTAAAGTCAGTATGTCTATGAAGTATTTTTTAGTATTTAAAAGTTATTTTGTGTGTTTTTTTTCTAGTTGTCTCCTCAATAATCGCCTGCACATATGCAAGCAGCTGAACGGGCATTAACCAATGCTTAAAAAGGTCCCACAAGTTTCAATATTTGGTCCTTTTATATTTGCAATATATATTAACAATATATTTACTGCAACTAAATGCAATACCTGTCTTATTACTGATGTTATCATTTAATTCTTTCCACCAACAATGCAATTTTACCCATTAAAACCCTCTTGCAAGCATTTAGTCAAACTGTTAAATACAAAACTGGTTCTTGAACCAAGCAAATACAAACTTGTTATTTTCTGGAAGCAGAGATATTGCAGGAAACAGAAAGCAGATCACCACCCACAAGGGAACACATTGAATATTTCTCAATACAGATACTTGGATATCTTGTTAGATCAATAACTCTCAAAAAATTACATTTTGAAGCACTTGCCCACAAGGCCTCAACGGAAATACAACCAGTCTTTCAAAGCATTTTCCCTTGTTTTCTGCAGGATGTTTTCTTTAAAACTGCCTGGCAGGCAGTATAGGTTTAGGTAGAGGAGAATAAAAGGAGACTAAAAGGAAAATGCGGGTTTTAACACCTCTGCTGTTTGGGTTTAAACATGAAGCCCAATTCTTAATGCATGTGTGAGTGAGGAAGTGCATTTGGTGAAGTGGCTTTAGAAATAAGACAGTCAGGTCACAGACTCACAAAAGTGAAATACTGCCAGTGTAAGGTCCCGAAGCATGTAAATACCAAAGAAAATACAGAGCCATACCTTTGTTTTTGTGCTGGTTGGAATGAAGATTAACCTATCACATGATCATCAGTAAAAAAAACCTGATGATGAGATAAAGAAGTTTTTCTCTGTGTTTACATCAGATAATATGAATGCAGCTCTGCCTGAACAAGTTTTGCCCTGTACTGATGCATATTGATTTCACATGGAGCCACTCTTGATTTGTGTGCAATGTTTGCCTTATCATGTTGCAAAGACAATATTTATTATACACAACTGATTTTTTTGTTACTGAGCCTTGCTTGACTTTGACTTGTTGAACTTTTGTGATAAATAAATGTTGATATGTTCAGTTTGTATCACTGTGCTTTATAAAGTAGAGGATTTTTTTTTTTGTGTGGTTGGAACATTTTGCTCTAGATAGATCTGAACACAGACTCAGATCAGTGTTGTACCACATCCTGGGTGTATAAATAGCTCAAATTCTGGGGGCTGCATCACACCAAATAAAGCTACAATAAAAACTTTAAAGGTATTAAATGTATTTTTTTTGCACTCAGATGTTTAAATGATCAAAAACTTGATAAAAAACTTGAAAACGAAGTGTTATAAACATTAATCAAAAATCTTAAACAGTTGTTTAAAAATCATTACAGAAGCAGATCATTTTTGTGTTTTACGTTGAGGCTCCGGCCTCATTACTTCACATAGATTTAATATTCAGGCAGAACTCAGGGAGTTTTAAGATAGTTGCCATAAAAGCTCTTCATATGGAAGTGGCAGCTGCTAGGAGGAGCTGCCATTCTGCCATTCATGTCATTCATGTTTGTGTATGAGTATTCTCTGCTAATCACAATTGTTTTCTGACACTGACATGCTGTCTTCTGCCATAACAGGAGACTGAAAGAATTAACCTCTGCATTTTTTATTGACAGATTCAAATGTTAAATGAGTCTTTGAAAAACTGAATATTAATTAATTTAATTATTAGATTTGCGGCTTTATTTTTGTTAAGATCATGTTGGCAAGCATACTTTGTGACCCTGCAAACTCTTCTTGCCTTTCATGTCTTTGAGTGCATTGGTAAATGTTTAAAATCAAGAAGCAAGCAGCGAAGTAGGATATTCAATAAAATTTACCTAATTTACTCACTAGTTAAACTGTGACATAGTTTATCAGCAGACAGGGTAGCTCAGTATGTAAGGGCTGAGGATTGGAGGGTGGCCAGCACAAATCCAAATTGAAACACACCTGAAAGTTTGATAGCTGGTGAGGTGCAGACTGACTTGGCTAACCTGAGGCACTGCTGCAAGTTATGGACACTGGGAGCACAGCTGAAAGGACGTCCCTTGTCTCTGGAGCTTCAAGGTGTAGGGTTAGCACTCCTGCACTCTTGAAATCCATCATATGTAATCACCTATAAATTAGGTAGGGTTAATGTTGCTTGTTTTGCAGACAAGTTGTCAGGAATGATGAATGGCACATTGCTGACCCGGAATTGTGCTGCCAAAACCTGAACTGATGAGACTGTTAAGGGAGAACCAATTAGATTATACTGTATCTACTGATGTGATAACAGGTCAAATCTGTTAATCGACATTAAAAGTATAAAAACACACATATGGGATTAATCCACTGATTAAATCTTGTTACTTGAACTTAAAAATGTAATTGAGCATTTAAGGATAATAGAAGTGTGGACTCACTTAAGATTTCTATTTATTGCATGAAATCCTGTGGCTCACCAGCTGTACCTCCACAGCCCACTCGAGGGCAACGGCCCACACTTTGGGAAGCAGCGATCTATAAAAAGGCACACCTTAAAGGGACTGTGAGGAGTTTCGAAGTACTTACAAAAAAGTCTCACTTTTAGATATATGACTGATCAAAATATACACTTTAAGATGAGTTTTGTAGCACCAAAATAGGTTATCTATAAATGCTTCTCCTTAGCCTCCCGCCGGGTTGGGCAGAACTGGACTGGCCTGGATGCTCAACTTCGGGAACAAGACAATTAAAAACCAGAGCAAATGTATATTATTCGGACACATCTTAGAGCACCGGGCTGTAAGTAGTGATATATAGCTGGCTACAAAACTACGATACTAAGTTTTCCAAAAATTGTTTGTTGTCACACATCAAAAACTACCGCTATGTAACTAGAAAGAGATACATTACCTTGTCGCTTTGCATCCTGTAAGTTGTTGAAAAAAGAAGTTGGAAAGCAATGCAGAGTTCTGAGGAAGGTCCGAGCTGCATTTATCACAACAAGCACACACTTTGGCTTGTGGTGCGTTCAAGTTGTAGTCAGAAGTAGGAATTTCCAAGTTCCGAGTAGGAAACTGCAACTAAAACGTCCCCCGAAGTCAGAATTTCCTACTGGGAACTCGGTGAAACCTCACCAAAATTGAGTTGACAATCGAAGATGGATGCCCCCAGTGTGAACAGTTATTTAGCTCCTGAAATAATCAATTTATTTGCACTTCTGACTGGGGTGTGTCGCTCTAGATCAGCTGTATACATAGTATTGTTAGATTTATATTTACAAAAATACTGCCATAGTGATAATCACATTCTTCATACAACAACACAGGGCGTGCTAACAACAGCTAACAATAGCCTGGTAGATCGGCATGTTTTTTTCCGACTTCAACTGGAACGCCGATAAGTCAGAGATGATGTCACTCCCAGTTCCCAGGTTACTGGAACACAGCATTACGACAGTCGGCGCACATGCTTATGGGTAGCAGAGTCTTAAAGGAGACATATCATGCTGATGCATGATTTAATACTTACATATAATATAATAAATTTGAAAACAAGACCTTACACCCCCTTAATTTTCAAAAAATGAGATATTGTATTTTTCTGATATCCTAAAACGAGATTTGATGCCTCTGAAAATAGGTCATTGCGAGATGTCCGTGAGATTTCAAACGTTGTGACGACACGAGGTACCTTTCTTTTTATTGGAGTAATCTGATAAAACACTTCTTTCTCTGTGATGTCCGTTAGCCACAAAACCGTCACCGAGGAACACATCCACCAGCAGGGGTATATATCCCCCTGGCTCACACCCAGTCATTACCAGCTCTGGCCTGTAGGGGGACTCAATACGCGGTCGCTGCTTTGAGTCTGCCGGAAAATACAGTAGATGAAGAAGGACAGGCTGGCTCTACCCTCGACAGAACTGACCAATCAGAGCACAAAGGGCTGTGACGTTGTGAGGTAACTTTAGGTCATCCTGTGATCCAAGCGTTTCAACTCGAGCTTGATAATGGCCTAAAATGAGGATATTGAGAACGCTATTGTGGGGCAATGAAGGAACTAAATGACTTGTACTGAGGGCAGAAATGCTTTACAGGCGTCCTAGTCTGGCATAGTGAAAAGGAGAAACAAGTATGATATGTCTCCTATAATGTTGCTGGAAACAGATTCTCCTCACAGTCCCTTTAATGTTCATGGTAGACTTTCAGAGATGATTTAATCTAATCAAAGTATTGTAAAAACGAAATCATGTTTCACCATGATGTATTAGGGGCAGATCACAGTCGCTCAAGGCACAAATGCAGCAAAAACCTCCTCTGCAGGAAAAAAAATGTAGTCAGCACTTATAGAGGATCTGCAGCCATGCAATGCAGGCAAAAAAAAGTGGAAATTAGGCATAGCAAACGTGCATAAAAGGCTGGAAAGCTGTGTTGTGTCACTACAGTTAAAGAAGCCTGGTAAGTGTGGTGTTACATGGGAAAACAATATTTTTTTTTAATGGTGAGGCTCTGCTAGCAACAGATCTCTGTGTAATTAGCTTTTGGATTACACTCCATTTTTTTTACATACATTTTCCTACAGACTCCACAATCAACACTGATTGTTAACTACCACCTCAAGCATTCAGTAGAGGTGAAGTTTTTTCTCGTATTTCATTTTTAAAATAAAAAAACATACAAACAAACAAACAAACAAACAAACAAACAAAATAAAAAAACAACCACAGACAGATGATATTAGAATCCCAATTGGACAATGATTTACATGTTTCTTAGCTATTTTCATGCTGTAGGGGTAAAGGTAAAAACTCAATTTCTTTTAAGTGCAGCTAGGAAGTTCCAGGAAAGTACACCCTTTGAAATAACCTTCACTTAGTGACTCACAGACCTTGGTCTCATTCTCATTTATCCAAACATAAAATGTTCTCTGTGTGTTTTACCTTTGACTGCAGTGCTCAAGGTGATCAGTGTATCAGCGTCTATTTCATCACCATAGCTTACCATGACTAAACTCAACTATGCACTTCTGGAACAAATCCTTTTTAATTTTTACTGACATACAAGATTAGTTTCATAATAATCTCTTTTGGGGTCCAAAATGAGCCAGAATTGACATCAGGAGGGTCTAAAGACGTCAAATGACAAGCGACATAAAGGCAAAGCTGCAGCCAGTAGGACAAAAATTTTCTCTGTCAGTTGTATTTTTAATTAAGTAATCTTAGTGGAGTAAGTTTAATCTGTGTATAGGCTTTTTTTTTAATTAAAACTTTATCCAACTGGGAAAGCATTACTGAAATTAGGAGTCTTAACTCATTTACAACAGGAAATGAAGTTACAGACATGAAACAACACAGGTAAAAAGTTCAAAACAAACCAATCTAAAGATACAGAGCAGAAAGTCATCAGTCATGTCAAAGCATCTAAAACCTGCTGAATTAAAGGGATAGTTCAGTATTTTAGAAGTGGGATTGTATGTCGATCATTGTAATGGGAAATAAAAGTGCTCAGAGAGCCTTGACCTCAGCTAAAGATTGTCTGACATTGCTGACCAAGTTAACAATGTCAGACATTTCTTAATCTACATCCAAATGAAGATTGCCACCAAAATCAAACCTTTTCTCCCATGTGCTATGAACAACAATACTTAAAATGTTTTAATTACTAGCTAAAATGTTAAAAACTGCCCTGTCTCGCTATGTTCACAAATCCTTTATGAGATTCCTGGACCTGCATTGGTATTCAGATCCCCATCAACATCATGCTTCTTTATGCCATTAACAACATTCCACTTACATTTCATCAAAACTTGTCCAGAAGTTTCTGACTTGTCTTGATCACAGATGGACAGGCAAACATTCAGACAAGCACAGGCAAAACCATTACCATCTTGGAGGTTTGTAAATGTGTGTTTCTGATCAGCTCTCTGCCCTGTTTTTCTCTTGAAATACACCCCACTTTTAACTAGAAGCACTCTGTCATTGTTAGCTGAGTTATTCTTACAAATGTGGAAAACTGTCAAACAACACTTGTAGTTCAGGAAACAGCCGTATTAGGCGGTGTGTTTCTGCCCTGATGAAGCCCACAAGCTAAAATGTATTGATCTAATAAAGTTGTTTCCTGAACTATAGATGTAGTTGGAGCTCATTTAATTCGTATTGCACAATGTTAACAATTAAAAAAAATCTGGACTTGCATACAGATTCCAGATCTCCACAAAAATGTAATGGCTTTCCTCTTCGCTTGACCAACATTCCCTAAAAGGAGACATATCATGATGATGCATGATTTGATACTTACATATAATATGATAAATTTGATAACAAGACCTTACACAGCCTTAATTTTCAAAAAAATGAGGTATTGTATTTTTTCTGATATCCTAGAACGAGATTTGATGCCTCTGAAAATAGGTCATTGCGAGATGTTCGCGAGATTTAAATCGTTGTGACGACACGAGGTACCTTTCTTGTTATTGGAGTAATCTGATAAAACACTTCCTCCCCTGTGATGTCCGTTAGCCACAAAGCCGTGAGGCATTTTCAGAGGCATCAAATCTCGTTCTAGGATATCAGAAAAAATACAATATCTCATTTTTTGAAAATTAAGGGGGTGTAAGGTCTTGTTTTCAAATTTATTATATTATATGTAAGTATTAAATCATGCATCAGCATGATATGTCTCCTTTAAAATGAGGATTTTGATAACGCTATTGTGGGGCAATGAAGGAACTAAATGATTTGTACTGAGGGCAGAAATGCTTTACAGGCATCCTAGTCTGGCATAGTGAAAAGGAGAAACAAGCATGATATGTCTCCTTTAACATGTAATCAAATTTGTAAGAAGTTTTAGAGTTAATTGAATTGATTACAGATGGACAGAAAAACAAACAAAAAACAAAGCTAAATTTTGGCAAAAATACAACCTCTTTGGCTGAGGTATCTGAACTTTTCCTTTGAATACAAAGGATTTCCTTGTCAGACAGCCAATGTGTGATTCAAGACACCTGAAACTTTCTACAGAATACTTTTTTTCTCAGGTACTGTGGCATCACATGAAACAGGAGTTTGTTCATTTTTTCACATCTCTTGATAAAAGCCATTAAATAAAACACTGAAAAGGAATATAGTTCAAGCAACTTTATTAGATTTTACCTTTGTGGAAATAAAAACACTGCCTTTTATACAACTACAACATACTGGGCCACATAAACAGTCCAGGGTTTTAGGCGGCAGGGGGTGTGGCATCTGATTCAGCTGAGCAGCTCATCATGTGTCAGGTGTCATCATCAACATCTCACACTGCTCAGACTGACCCGGTGAAGGATTCCTCACTTTGTAGCATGTACCTCCTCTGTCCTCATGTCTCTTCCTCACATCTCTTTTTCAATTCCTCACTGGGAAGAGCCATGATGTGAGTAAGCTATCCGGGTGAAGGGTGCAGGATTTACAAAGTCAAGTGGTAAGAAGCAACTACAGCAATTCATCTCATCTTCTTACCCTTTACGTCTCCATCACATTATTTAATGAAAAATCTCATCAGTGTTGTTACAACTTGTCTCACTTGCTTTTGTTGGTGGTGAATGCACATCAGTTTTAGTTTCAGATTGTTTCATGACCAACAAAAACAATCCTAAGGTTTAATTTGTGGGTGACTCTTAAACTTCAGCACAAACTGCTGTGAACAGTTTGATTGAGGAGACTGCCTCTGCTCTTTTAACTAGTCTTTAGCTCCCCCTTGTGGTAAAAAGTTATTCCTGAACATTTAATTCAGCATGGTGGAAAATGCATTATTTATTTATTTATTTGTTAATTCATTCATTCTCGATCAAACATGTCACTCATAAAATGTATAATATAAATGTAGAGAAAAATTATCATGGAACTATTGCTTATAGTTGTAAAAGCAAAATGATGTAACAGCTACCTTGAGCTCCCTGAGTGCTTTCTAGTTTTTGTTGAGAAAATGCTTGGGCCTGATTGCAGGTTATTTTGACAAATGTCATTGAAGTGATTTAAGTGTAAAAAAGACCCAAATAATAGCCAGGAAAACAGAAACAGACCAACAAAACACTTTAAGGATGCATGTGCAGAGGAAACTTCTTGGACTTTTACCACAATAATTGGGGGCTGGGCCTACATTTCATATGTATATCTATCTATCTATCTATCTATCTATCTATCTATCTATCTATCTATCTATCTATCTATCTATCTATCTATCTATCTATCTATCTATCTATCTATCTATCTATCTATCTATCTATCTATCTATCTATCTATCTATCTATCTATCTATCTATATATCTATCTATATATTAGGGCTGTCACTTTAGTGCATTAATTAGATTAATTAATTACACCACAAATTAATGCATTAAAAAAAATAATCGCGATTAATCATAGCACACAAACATTTTGATATTGGCCAGCTGGAGGACCCGTACATGGCAGTGGCACGTCACTTCACTCATGCATCGCGCTAGTCAAACCAAACAAAGCCCAGGTGAGAGCAGGAACGGCCTATTTGAGACTCCGCTTTATTTTATTTTTGAATTTATTTATCTATATTTGTACATTCTTTAATAATGCACCAGGCCTAATTGGTTTGCTGGATGTCCTCGACCTTTTTCTTATTTTGAATTTGATTTATGAAACACACTTAAAGTGTAATTTGAGTTGCCTGATAGAGCTTAGAATTTTCTGGACAAGATGCCCTGACTTTGGTTTTATTCAATCACCAATAAAAATATAGATACACAATCTTCTCTTTTTAGCGTATTCATTTAATTAGTCATCCACTACAATTTTGTGAGGTCCTAGAATTCAAATTCTTTATGTGGGGACTTTAAGCAGATATGAGATTAAAATGCGATTAATTAGATTAATTAATTACAAATCCTTTAATTAATCAGATTAATTTTTTTAATCGCCTGACAGCACTAATATATATGTATATATCTATATCTATATCTATATCTATCTATCTATCTATCTATCTATCTATCTATCTATCTATCTATCTATCTATCTATATATACATATATACATATATACATATATATATTACACTATAAGAAAAGTAAAGTAAAGAAATGTATATAATCAGTTTTACAATCCAGTTTTGAGGTTTACTGCCTCTGTCACTATCACAACAAGAACCTTCATTTTAATTTTTAACTTTCATAACCTTTAAAGTTACTGCTTCTGCTGCCATAAATGTCCTCAATAAAGTGTTAAACAGGAAACTTGGTATTTCCTGTTGATTTTCTCGCAAAGATGGCCATGTGACTTAATCCTTTCTAGAAGTAAGATGCTGCTTTTATATCGTTCTGCACTTCCCAGACACTCAGAAGGCAAAAAAGAGTGGTTAACAAGAGGAGACGCAAAAGACTTATCAGTTAAATACACAAGCATCTATGTCTTAGAAATTTTATATTCATTAGAATATATAATTTTCCATCTTTTCTGTTAATGTTGTAAGTTATGTATTTCAAATAGTTTCAATCTGTTGACCTGGGACATGTGCATGGGAGGAAAAAAACTGTGGTGTTGCAACATAACGGCGTTTCCCGTTAAAATTTGAAGAAGTTTACACACCCCTTGTCTTGTCTTGTGAAGCACTCCCTCCTTCAGACACTGACGTGCACCTATACAGACAGTCAGACAGTTAAACAGAATTATTTGGCCACCGAGGCTCTCACAGCGCTCACATCCTGGGAGATATCAGAGGAAACAGTCTGGTAAGTTGACAGTTCATCATTAAGCTTTTCCTCCTTTTTTGACATGTCAAGGCATGATGATAACACCAAACCTGTTTAAACTATGAAGCTGAATCTAACTTGATCAGATGTTTGCTCTCTGTGTGGTGGTTTTAATCTCAGAAGGTAAACTGGAACATTTTTGTTTAATTGATGGATTAAGGTGCAGCACACAGTTGAATAAAACTTAAACTAAGATTATGTTGGATAATCTACTAAAGTTCTCTAAATTATATAGAATACATGTGGCAGTATTCAATAATCAATGACTAAACTGTTGAAAGAGTGAGGTGAACAAGGTTCAACATTGGTTCATTGCTTTTAAACATGTTTGTCAATGACTTGTCATTCTTGGAGCTTATCAACATTATGCTAATGATACTGTTACTTTTATTTTAGTTATTTCAAATCTACAAAATAAATAAAATCCCACCGTCATCCATTGGTTCACCCCCCCATATGTATATATATATATATATATATATATATATATCTGTGTGTGTGTGTGTGTGTGTGTGTGTGTGTGTGTGTATATATTTTTATATATATATATATATATATATATATATGTTAGCCATGATTGATGTGTGTGCAGACACCTCAGTAATCTTGTATTGAATTGAACCTTCATGATTTTCTTCCTTTCTTTCTTTTTTTTTCTTAGACAAAAACATGACCTGAACAGCAAAGCTGCTGGCTTAAGTTAGTTTAGTTAGTTTCCCTGCTTCTTATTGAATGTGTTCATATGCACACCTGTAAAATGATACTTACCTGATTTCAGGAATGATCTGACTACTCATTAAACTTGGGAACAACATAATTTAGTGATTAAAGGCTTTATCAGATTATAAAATTCTAATGGGCACAGCTTGCTTTTTGCTTAATTCTCAGGTTTATTTAGTGTATACACGCAGTTTGAGGGGTTCTTTGTTCTATATCTGAAGGAGTTCAGTGCACAGATCGAAGAAAAAGAATAAGTAGTAGAAAATGAGAAGGAAATACAAACTTGATATGACCCTCGAGAAACAGAATTTTTGGATTTGAGCTGAAAGTAATATCACTACAGAGGAATAAATCATATAAATATCTGTTACCCTTTATGTAATTAAATAAATAAATGTGGTAAATCCCTCCAAATTTTCTATAACCATGGCTGAGTGGGGCCAGCAAGAACTGGAGAACAGATTTGAGAAGGTATTTTAATACAAATGTAAGAGAAAAAACAACACAAGCGGTACTGTACATCATGGAGGCTGAGCTGGGATTTAGCAGTATAGCTATTAAGTCATTACAAACCCCTTTCCTATTGCACTGATGTGCCACAGAGGAAAATGCCAGCAGCTGAGTTGTTGTTTTTAGTCATTGTTGTAACACTGGAAAGTAATAATTATTCTAAATGGCACTTAAGTTAACATAACACCACTTTTATATGCTGACCTTTGACAGATTGTCACAATGGCCTCAGCTACACAACAAGTCCCTCTCACAGAAACATTGAGTCTGGGGTCTCCAGTGGGAAATGTCTCAACATTCCTGGACTCTGAGTTTCGCTACGCCCTCTTCCCAGTTGTCTATGGTATCATCTTCATACTGGGCCTCTTTGCCAACATCTACGTTCTTTTCGTCCTGCGCTGTCTTCGTGGTGCTAAAGCCATGGGTGAAATCAGAATCTACATGACAAACTTGACAATAGCTGATCTCCTGTTTGTGTGCGCCTTACCCCCCTGGATTGGATATTACAGTCGCCACGGTAACTGGGTCTACACAGACTTCACTTGCCGTGTGACGGGCTCACTGTTCTTCATCAACACCTACTGCTCCATCCTCTTCCTCTGCGCCATCAGCGTCAACAGATACTGGGCAGTGACCCGGCCTCTGGATGCGGCCTCTTCAGACCACAGACGTCGTGGGATCATTGTGAGTGTTTTAATCTGGTTGGTGACCACATCCATGGCCATTCCATCTCTGATCTCGCCAGGGACAAACTCAGACTCTACAGTCACTCGCTGTTTTGAAGGATACCAGAATCAAACAGACTCTGAGAAGAAGACAGTGGCTGCCACTCATTTTGCAATCATCGGGATATTTGTTATCGTCTTTTTTCTTGTTGTGGTGTGTAATTTACTCATTGCACGAGCGTTACTCTCTCAAAGTCCTCCTCAGTCAGGACTTAGGTCAGGGACAGTAGACTCCAGAAAGTCCACGGGGATGTCCTCCTCAAGTAGAAGGCCCAGAGGAGTCAAACGGAGGGCTCTGCAGATGTTGTTAGCAGTAGTTGGAGTGTTTGTTGTGTGCTTCCTGCCACATCACTTAGTTCAAGGCCCCTGGACACTGGGGGTGCTGCAGATCCAACAGGGATGGGGACATGTAGAGTGGAGCCAAATGACTCGACAGACACTCAATGATGCACATCAGATTACCTTGTTTCTAATGGGCCTTAATTGTATCCTGGATCCTGTAGTTTATTGCTTTGCTACAAGGAAGTTTAGAAGATTCATCATGTCACATATCAAGAAAATAAGAAAAGGAGAGGGCTGTTCACCAACAGTCACCTCACAACTCTCCATGGACAGCAGAAATCATAGCCAGAGACTCCATCATGAGATCCAACAGCCTGAAATGGACTGATTCAAACATGTCGAAGTTCTATGAAAATGTAAATATGTGATTTATGTTTATTTTTTTGTGTGTTTATATGAAAAAAATATGACACCTTTTGCTTATTTTGCTTATTTATTTAAGTCCATAGTGAAGTTTCAGCGTTCTTTAATTTTACCAGGACAAGAATTTTCAAAGGCTCTCTGGTATGGGCCTTCACTGTGAAACTTTTTAATGTTTTGAACATTGCTGTGATAAAAATTAAAACTGAAATACCTGCTTCTTAAAATATGTCCATACATTCCCCATCTTGTCAATTGTTTTAATATACAGTATTTTGTATAACAACTCAAATAGACAAATTGTGTGTAAACAAGTTGTGTTTTATTGTTATTGCTCTTTTCTTGCTCTTTACTAAAAGCTACTATTGTCTTTATTTGTGCCATTTATGTTATCGACCAAAATTAGTCTCCAACTCTTGCACGCTCTGTTGCCCAAGTTCCCCATATAGTACTCAACTCCATTTCCAAGCTGAATGGAGATGTGCTGATGTGCTGCTAAGCCCCGCCCACCTCCGCTGTGTATTTCGTATTTTAAAATGCGGACTCTTTTGAACCCCAGATTAACCCTTACGGCATATTCACTGTATTAAAGACCTAAGTTCTTGTTTCATGAGCCATGTACATGTTGCTGTGTCAGTATTGTTGACCTATCAACTTTGCAGAGTTGGAATGGGGTGCCCTCCTTTTATTCCAAGATGTAATATGAGCAGTATGTATGCAGGAGATTGGATTTTTACTGATACTGTATATGTGAGTATTTACAAACATATAATAAGTCATATGATACCCACACCTAATCAATCACATTTGGAGTAAAAACATAAAGTCTCTGTTTTCCTCTCATTGTGATGATGTGAAGTTGATATTGTCTTGATTTTGGATTTAGACATATAATGATGAGAGGGGAGCATGGTAAGAGCATGGAGGTACAGCACAGGATCTCTGTCTGCCTTTGTGTTAGGATAAATAATGCATAGTCTAGCACTCTCTCGTGCTCTTCTGAGGCCATATTACACCATGAATTCACAAAAATATCATGTCCTTGTAGAATTTATGTTAATCTTGATAGGTAATGATACCTAAATATTGTTGAGGTGCTGCTAAATGAACTGTGGAAAATAATATGAAGTAATTTTACATAGTGAGGGAGAAAGCTGTTAAAAGAGGCCTTCTGTCTGGTACTTCTTTCCCACTGGCCAAAAAACAACAGTTTACAAACAGTAACAATTGGCTCCTGTCGGCAGTGAGAAAGGCCCTAAACGGCATTTAGGCTGCGTTTACACAGTGCTGAAAACGGTCAAATCCGATAAATTTTCATTGCGCTTTGGCCTTGCGTTTACACTGAAACGCGTTGCGTTTTGTCTAAAAATGGTAACTTTTGAAAGCAGGCTCTGGATTGGAAAGTTTTCAAAACCATGCAGCTCCATGTAAACCCGCATCAGAGCGTTTCAGGGTGGAACCATGACGTCACCGCATGCGCAGTGCTCTTTCACATGAAGGCTGTACATGCATACCAGGAACAACAGCTTCAGCTGTCTGCCAAGTAATGTGTGTGTCACTGAACGTGCTCGGTTTGTTATCCAGACAAAACTATCCAGACAGATTTGCTGTCCTAACTGATTTGTTGCCCAGAAAAGAAACTGCTGTTTCTTTGTGCGTCTATTTGCCATTGTTGTTTGTAAAAAGTTTTTCTTCTTCATACATATGTTGTTGCAGCGCTGCCTCTCTGCAGACCGACACCGCCATCTACTGAACCAGCATGCACACTACAGCTGGTCCATACATTTTGAGCGTCATCGTCTGAACACAGAAGAATTTGAAAACACAAAGGAGAAAACTTAGCATCTTTACTAAACGTAGCCTTAGACCTGGGTCAACTGACTCTGCAAACGACAAATGTTTTATCAGCTCCAGTGGGAATGACATTGGTGTAACATGCCTACTGCATAATGTCACGCCTGTCCCCTCCATCTGTAACTTTCGTGACTCTTTGCCATCTCAACAACAAATTCCACCTGCCTTCATATCATCGGTGTTCGAATGTCATTCAGTCTATGCTGAGTTTGTGCATTTTTAAAGAGAGACAAAATTACAAAGTACAGAAAACAGTTGACCACAGTGTCCACGGCTTCCATGCTCCTTTCCATAGTTTACATAAATGTGTTCGTGGTCATAGATGATGTCATCAACAAGGTGACATCAGCTTAATGCACCAGAATAATAATAATAAAAAAAAACAGCAACACAGCTCGTCTGCTGGAGATTAGACCCCGGTCTGCGGGCAGTTGTAAAGGGGTCACTTTCTGATTGTAAGCGTTGAATAAACTTGAGTGTGGAAGTGACACTGCTCTGCAAATCATTCTTTGAGCCACCTTTAACAGCTTTTCACCCCAATAAAAAAATCTATTCATGTGACACAAGATTTAAAGAATACTTTAAATTGCTTTGTTGCTGAAATGTGTCATACAAATACACTTGCCTGGCCCACTTTGCTACAGTCTTGAGAGATTAATGAATAAAAGTAACTTACAAAAATTTCTTCAGTGATTTTCTTATTCTGTTAAAATGCACTCATAACTCTGAAGATACTTTAAATATCATTTTAAGGCCTGTTGCTAAAATCTTTCAACGACCAACCACATCATACCCCAGTCTAAGTTTCCTGTGTGATTTTGTATGACATTTTCATGCTGGTTCAAGTGTTTGGTGTAGACATATTTCAGAAACAAAGGTCTGTATTTCACCACTTTGCCTTGACTTCCTGTGTGAAACTTTAGCTAAAGGAGAAGTTTTGTAAGCAGAAGTACAATATCAGATGTTTGTAAAGGGAAGATGCCCACAATGCATTATCAAATACTCTTACAGGTGCCAGCTGTCCTCTGACAGCATTAACCACAACGAATATATTCATTCACACAGATGAACATCTTTAGGGACACAGTAGTGGATTGTTTTTAAATGAGATCACACACATTTAGGTGTTTCCACAGAGCTACAGATGTGATGATAATACCAACTTCCATCAGATTAGTCGTGCTTTTTTGGCATAGACGGGGGATATACTGCATTGTGAAACCCAGGAACAGAAGTAATAAAGTCTGAGTTACGTTTCCCCTCTGGCATCTATCATTGTGACATTTATGTGGCAGAAATCCCATGACTCACAGCAGCAAACTAGCCTGACACTTATTACTGAGTTTTCTGTAGTATTGAACAAAGTGTAACAAATTAAGTCTTTTTTTAACACCTTTTAAACTTTCCCAAAACATGTAAGGTGCATTTTGTTGTTAAGTGAAAGTCTTTCAAATTAGAAAATACAATTATATATTATTTTACCAATTTAGAACAAGCTGAATGAGGGATAAAGAACAATATAAGTCAAATAATTACATGCATTATTGGTGCGACCACTCTCTGCCTTTAAATCAGCATTAATTCTTATTGGTATACTCACACAGTCAGGGATTTTATAGTATTGTTATTGGGTTTATAATTAATCAGTTGCAGTAAGCAGGTGCTCATGGTTATCATTTCAAAGGCAAAGTGATACACAGTCAAATGCTGAAACAGGGGACTTTAGACAGGTGAGGAACAGCCAAACTCTGGTACCAAGGGCAAACAGTGGAAGGCCATTTCATGCCACAATTCATACACCACAGCAAGACTAAGCACTGCAAGACAATAAGCGGACAACATACTAAGCTTCTGTAGGAAACAGTGAAGCATAGTGGAAGTTCTGAGCAAGTCTGGGGCTGCATTTATGAGGAGCTGAGAGTTTGATCCAGACTGATGGTGTCCTCAAAGTTAAGCGACACTGACACTTATCCATCATATATTTACAATGAAGGAGGTGTATGATTGGCCCAAACTTATTCAGTAACAGTGTCCTAAAACACCGGCAATATCATTAATGCCATCTTTATCTCTCTCCACACTGCATTTGTGCAAATGAAGCGTTGATGTTCTGCCATCATTATGCATATTTGTTCCACCACTGCTTTAAATTGACGTCTTTTGATTCTCAATTCAAAGTGGTTACGGCATTTTGGATTCAAATTAGGTGGGTACCTGTGGGAGGTGCACCAGGGGAGCTTTATCATTGAAGAAGCAGTGCACATAATATGCAACAGTGCTTATAGTGTCAAAGCAAGGATGGTGGATGTGCTGTCTGTAGTTATTTTTCTTGTGGTGCAGATTATGCAAATCAAGCAAAATCCTCAACAGTTAGAGATCTTGATTGTGCTCAGTGCAGCTCTGTCAACATAAACAAGATGCTGATCCCTAGCTCGGTCTCTTACTTCCCTAGTGTCTGTCACATACAGATGTGGACAAATTTGTTGGTACCCTTCTGTTAAAGAAAGAAAAAAACCACAATGTACACTGAAATACCTTGAAACTGACAAAGATAAGAATGAATTTGCTGAAAATTAACTACTGAAAATCAGACATTTTATTAATATATCCTTTATTTAACCAGATAAAAGCCTCATTGAGATTTAAAATCTCTTTTTCAAGAGGGACCTGGCATGGCAGCAGCAGACAGTTACACAATAAAAACAACAAATACATTCAGACATCAGCACATTGAAACCAAGCCGTTCTGGAAACTCCAATTCAAAACGGCTTGGTTTCAATGTGCTGATGTCTGAATTCATCGCTTTTGAATAGTGGTTCAACAGAATTTAGCAACAAAATCAACTGTAAATCAAGTTGACTAAAATATGAGGAGTAAAGTGTAAGGCATTTTATAATGTGGTGTCATGTTTCACACTTGGGCCCCACCACCACAAAGCTATGGCCGCTCCCTCTTAACTCAACAACCAAAGTAGCTTGGATATATTTCTCTTTTTTTCTAATGTATATTTTTGGGCATTTTGTGCCTTTATTGATAGGAGAGAGACAGAGGATAGGCTTGTGAAAGGGGGAGAGAGAGCAAGGGAAGACACTCTGCAAATTGGTCACAGGCGGGATTCGAACCTGGACCGGCAGAAGCATGTACATGGGGTGCTAACCACTACGCCAAACCAGCACCCCGCTTGGATATATTTCTAACTTGTCTCTACTTTCTACATGATGAAATTAGGTCTGATTGGATTTAGTCTCTGTCAGTTATTTTAGTCTAGTTTATATGTGTTGACAAAATGTCAGTTAATTTAGTTTTAGTGTTTGTCACTTGTTTTTTTTTGTTATAGTTTCATCAGTGGCAAAATGGTTGTTGACGAAAATAATTATTTGACAAAAGTAACAATGGTGTGGTAGTGTTTTTAGAAGAACTGATGCTGTTTTGAAAGCAAAGGACGGTTACCCCCAAAATAAATGAAATACAAGTTTCTCTACTGCTCATTCATCCTTTATTTGTTCATTAATCAAAATACACAATTAACACTTCTATTTGTGAATACTCCTTTTCTCACACCTGCCTATAACTTTTGCACAGTGCTATAGCTGAAACATAAACTGTATTTCTTTTGCACTGTCTTCAGCGCTCCAGTAGTACAATAACTAAATAAAAACATTTAAAAAAGATTTTTTAATATATTCACAGTCAAAGCATAAATTCTGGGAATATTTTACTGAATTATTACTAACCTGTTAGTTGTACAGTTTTCAAACTATGCTAAATTAGTTGTGAGAAATCACATACTTTCATAGTAGTTATCTAAAGTCTTGTAATGTTTCACTTTAAAGACATTCAATTTGATCTTCACCCTCCTGACTTCTCTTTCCTGTCAATTGACCTCTGTACTGCACATCTCCACCCTCCGCCCTAATTTTTATGACAGACTTGAGTACACATTTTCATCAGTCATCCTGGCGGGGTCCAGATCGCTGTAGTTCTGGTTGGTGCTTGTGTAATTCATGTATACATCTCCGTCATCGTTAGTCTGCTGCACACCTGCCCTGGTGAGCAGAAAAAGGACAAAATACGGTCAGCAAATGAAACCCTCTGACTCAACTGGTTAGCACATTGCAAACAGGAACTTCTCTTTTTCAGTGCAGACTTACTTTGGTGACTTCACAGGTCCAGGAAAACCTTGCAGGATGATAGAAATATGATCAATTAAGGAAACGTTGCCTTAAAATTGAGCCAAATAGACAATCCTCTTGTTGTTTTTACCTGTAGATGCAGTAGTGGGAGTGTTCAGCTTGTTGCCAAATCTTTTCCAACCCAACCAAGAACAGACTGCGAGGATGATGAGTAAGATGAGGACTACAAGAGCGAAGGCAGCTATCCCCAAATTCCCAGCTAGGGAAGAGTCAGCTGCAACATCAGAGAAAATCCCCCCAAAAATATTACCAACTGTTACTCCATTTTTATATTAGCATGATATCCAGTGTGCTGTTTTTGTTAAACTTTGATAAGATGTCTACTCTGCCTCTGGACAGTTGATTAAAATCAAGAGTTTATAAGTCACAGAGAAAGTTTTCTGGAGCAAATGTTGGTCATTGTAGCTTTCTGGCATTTGGATCACTTTACAGATGTTTCATGATTTTCTTTATCATTTATGCTTTTAAAAAAATCAATAGTCCTCATAAATCTCATATCTTCTAGGGGTCATGGCCTTTAAATACTTCACATCCAATCCACTGCGGATGTGTTTGCAAAGTAGGTCAAGAAAACAAAGTACATCTGCTGTGGTATGTGCATTGACACTGTGGTTTAGTTTTGTATGGATGTCTTTCAAAAATTGCGCAACATAGCACGGTAAAAGCAAACAAACAAAATAAAACCCATGTGCAACAAGCACACAGGACTGTTAAGAGTTGCAGAGGAGTTTATCTGATGACTATTGGCAGATGCAGGCTAACGCAACTCACTGACTCCCAGTGTTTAAGCTACTGGATGCTAATAACTTGTTAATGTGCACAGAGTCAAAAGAATGCTGTTTATTTACGAGACTGAGGCAAGACACAAATACAAAAAATATTGGCGTATTCCTTTAATTTCGACCCCTTTACAGCCCCCTCTTAATTTAACCAATATTTTAATGTATAGTTGTGTTAATGTGGGTGTTAATGTGGCTCTGTAAGCTCTTACATTAAAGTTCAAATGCACATTAGCTTGACTGCATATTTCTTTACATTGATGGATGGAGGATGGGTTAATTACTTTCTTCTTTTTAATATCAGATTGCACAAGAGCACTGAATATGTAAGTTTTGGATGTGAGCAAGGCTCTTGGAAGCATAAAGCTGCAGTAAGCAAGTAATGAAAATGATTTTAGGGAACAAAGCAGAAGTTGTGGCTCAAAAATATGTTTGAAGGGAAGTGCAGATGGTGAAAGTTTTCTTAGACTCTCTTGACAGCATGTGAAATGTAAAATAACTTTAAACAAACAAATCAGTGATTATTCCTTATTTTGGAGCATTTTCTCTTGTAGCTAATGACACCTTAAAACAAAAAGTTGTCTTTCTTCTAAGTGTCCAAATCAGTGATGAGTCAGTTGAAAAAAAATTTGAGTAAATTCCAAAGCTCTGAAGACTTAAAAACTTTTATTCAGTGAAACAGTAGCTTGAATAATCCACCAACCTCTTGGATGCATTGCAATGATGTACACTGTATGATTTTGGCTGTTTATCCAACCAGTGAATCGGCTTCGTGCACGGCACTGGTAAGGTCCACTTTGCTCTGGTTTTCTTAGTGTCAGTTCCATCTTGTTGCTCACATCCTGCCAGGTCTGATTTACATAATGTCGCCAGGACCAGCTGATTGAGGGTGGTTCAGGGACAGCATTGCAGTACAGGTGAACTGTTATACCTTCTGTTACTGGATAGTCTGGTTCAGCTTTCAGATGCACAGTAGCCACCCTTGCTGAAGAGATAAAACAATTATAAAATAAAGATGACTAGACATAGGAAAAGCAGCAATTATCAGTACAACAGTTAATTTTAGCGTATGTTTCATTGTTCTGGAGAAAGACAGCAATTCCTTGAAGTCTTATATTTTCCTCACTTTCAGCAAGTTCACACTGATGACGGTTGTCCCAAGAATATATGTTCTCCTACAAATCCTCTTAGATATTTGATTTTTGGCATGCCTATAAACCCCTCTATTTTATTAGAGCAGACTATTTTACTTGAAGTCTTCATGAGCTCTGTCTGACTATGCCACTCTCAAGAAGTGTCTTCAGCCTTTCACTGATGTGCTGTAATGTTCACTGTTAGAGCACATACAGTTGTGGTCAAAAGTTTACATACACTTGTAAAGGACATAATGTCATGGCTCTCTTTAGTTTCCAGTTATTTCTACAACTCTGATATTTCTCTGATAGAGTGATTCGAACAGATACTTCTTTGTCATAAAAAAACATTCATGAAGTTTGAATCTTTTATGACTTTATTATGGGTTAACAGAAGCAGTGACCAAATCTGCTGGGTCAAAAATATACATACAGCAATCCTTATATTTGCTTACATGTCCCTTGGCCATTTTCACTTCAATTAGGCACTTTTGGTAGCCATCCACAAGCTTCTGGCAAGCTTCTGGTTGAATCTTCGACCACTCCTCTTGACAGAATTGGTGCAGTTCAGTTAAATTTATTGGCTTTCTGACATGGAATTGTTTCTTCAGCATTGTCTAGGTGTTCTCAATGAGGTTTAGATCAGGACTTTGGGAAGGCCATTCTAAAACCTTAATTTTAGCCTGATTTAGCCATTCCATTACCTCTTTTGATTTGTGTTTGGGGTCATTGTCCTGTTGGAACAGCCAACTGCGCCCAAGACCCAACCTTCGAGCTGATGATTTTAGGTTATCTTGAAGAATTTGAAGGTAATACCCCTTCTTCATTATCCCATTTACTCTCTGTAAAGCACCAGTTCCATTGGCAGCAAAACAGCCACACAGCATAATACTCCCACCACCGTGCTTGACGGTAGGCATGGTGTTCTTGGGGTTAAAGGCATCACCTTTTCTCCTTCAAACATATTGTTGGGAATTGTGGCCAAACAGCTTGATTTTTGTTTCATCTGACCACAGAACTTTCCTCCAGAAGGGCTTATCTTTGTCTATGTGATCAGTAGCAAACTTCAGTTGGGCTTTAAGGTGCTGCTTTTAGAGCAAGGGCTTCCTTCTTACACAGCAGCCCATCAGTCCATGGCGATACAAAACATGCTTGACAGTGGACACTGACACCTGTGTTCCAGCAGCTTCTAATTCTTGGCAGATCTGCTTTTTGGTGGTTCTTGGTTGACTCTTCACACTCCTGACCAATTTTCTCTCAGCAGCAGGATAGCTTGAATTTCCTTCCTAACCGTGGCTGTGACAAAACAGTGCCATGCACTTTATACATACAAACAATTGTTTGCACTGTTGCTCTTGGGACCTGCAGCTGCTGTGAAATGGCTCCAAGTGACTTTCCTGACTTGTTCAAGTCAATGATTCCCTTTTTCAGATCCGTGCTGAGCTCCTTTGACTTTCCCATTGTAGTGTTTTTGTTTTTTGTACCCAATGGGCCCTATTTAAATGGCCTCAGAGAAGTCCCTGGCTCTTGTCACTCATAATCATTCACAAGAAGTTAAGAGGGTATGTTCTGAAGCTTGTTTCATCGACACAACTGTCAAAGTCACCAAAATTGCTAATTCATGTTGCTGTATGTATATTTTTGACCAAGCAGATTTAGTCACTTTTTCTATTAACCCATAATAAAGTCATAAAAGAATCAAACTTCATGAATGTTTTTTCATGACAAAAAAGTATCTGTTCCAATCACTCTATCAGAGAAATATCAGAGTTGTAGAAATAACTGGAAATTAAAGAGAGCCATGGCATTATATTCTTTACAAGTGTATGTAAACTTTTGACCACAACTGTACATGTCTGGATATGTTAATGGCCCTGGAGCCACCTGTGAGCTGAACAAACACCTGGGAGAACCAGCTTATCCTCTGATGATAACGTTAAAGGGACTTTTTAAAACAGAATGTTAAGAACTCCGTTTCTAGAATTTAGTGAAAGAAACAAAGAGAGCGGTCAGATTTTTCTTCTGTTGAAGGGTTTTTGGACAGGCTGTGTACAGGATATTTTTGTTTATCAAGAAACAATGATTAAAAGCCCTTTGCTCCAAATATGTGACAATTCTTCAAATCATACAAAAAAAACAGCATTTGGAGAATCTGAGAAGTAGTAGAAGAGCGTATAATGAAATGCTAACATGCTACACCCAATCAACTAAGTTTTTTTTCATGACTTTGAGTAACACATTTTGTGCTACCTCTAACACAGTCAGTGGGTCAGTTAGCTTAGCACATGTTGTGTGTTAATTTAAACACACTGAAGTGTTATAAATAGCACCAAAATGTGTTTTTTTTTTTTTTTTCCAATTTTGTATATATACTATAAAAAAGATTGGGTTAAAATAAGATTGGGTTTAAAAAACAATAGGTTTGCTTGTTAAGATTATCATAAAAAGCAGAATATTAAAGTTTCATAATTGTTTGTTCAGTGATCAAAACAGTGAAAAATCCCGTAGGCTTTAGTTAAAAACAATCAAACAAATATAAATAAGAGCGATGTAAACTTCCTCGTCAGTCTACAACAACATGTCATCCCTGCATTGCCCTATAGGAAAGTCCTAGTAATAAAAGAGATTTTTTTCAGAATAGATCAAAATTGGACCATTTGCCCATGTACAACACTTCCAAGAACATCAGATTTTTTTATGAACCACTGAACAAATTGAATATGCTTGGCTAAAATTCAAATGAAATAGAGGGACTTAAACATGAAGCCATACTTAAAGTGAAAGTATCGATCCTTTTTATGTTTTTTTTAACTGTTTAACTGTTTGTGGGCTGTGCATATAGGCAAAACAATCACCAAGATGCCTTGCAAATTCAGAAAAAAAATGTATTTTTCAAGATAAAGCAATGACAAAAAAAAAACAAAACAAAAAAAAAACAAAGCACATGCTCAGGTCACTCACTCCCAGGGACATTGTGTTAGTCAAATAAAAAAGTATTTGAAAAAAACAGGAGCATACTGGCCAAGTTCCAGCTTTGACCCATTACATTTACTTTGTATGTTCACAGGCATTAAAATATATTTAAGTATTGGACTTTATGATACCAATGATGACTGCATTAGATTCACTGGAGTCTCACCATACATTACAAATATGTCTAAAATGATGACCTGTGAATTATGTACAAAAGTATATCCACCTCATCTGCAGTTGTTGAGTATCTCCACATGCAGTAAAGTAAAAGAAACTGGGACAAATAAGTCACAAGCCAAAAGGCTAGTAACGCTCTCTCAAAGCTTTTCTCCATCATTATGTCAAATTCAACTAAAATGCAATCCAGCAAATTAACATTGAAGTTAGACCGATGTAAGAACTGATTTCAAGATGGAAAGTGCCAAGCAATTTTTCATAGTAGCTCAACTTAAAAAACAACAATAAACAGCAAAAACATTTTTAAAACAATTACGGTACCAATCACCATTCAGTTTGGAATAAAAAAAAACTGGCTCCAGTAACTTTGTTGCTCAAAATGGTTGCTCAACTGAGAGGCTAATTCATAACATGAGCTAATCTATGTTAATGGTTATATAAATAGGGTTTGACATTGCTACTGTCTGTAGTGGCAAAGAAAATTATTGTTGTCTTCTCTCCATTTTACACTGTTGTTTAAGTCTGAACATAAGCACCTCTATTTCTTGAATGTTTGTCAATTCCTCCTGCTGAAAACACCCATGCAAAAATAAGAAATACTGTTAATACAATGGATGATTTTTGGGTAACAATCAGTACCACTGGATAATAGTTTAACAACTGTGTTTTGAAACATGTTAGCTGGTGTAAGTTTACTTTCAAACGGTTCTGAATTTGCAACCAGTAGATTGACTTCTTCCACTCACCTTGCAGTAAAAATATATGGAAATGACATAAGGCTCACATTAGACCTCAACATGTCACTCACACAAACTATGAAAAAGCAACAATTTATCCAACTGAAATTGAAATATTGAAAACTGATGGCCATTAAACAAACAATAAATGTCCTCGAAGCATCTTGAGGGGTCATCTGACCTATAAATAATGTGATTTTTTAAATGGAGAGGAATTAAATACAAAAATGTATGTGGATATATTATAACTTTATACTAACTGGACAAGCTTATTTTAGCATTTAGGTAAGCACAATTAACATAATTGTAGGATCAAAATGCATCTTTAGTTGATAAGAACATAAATATATTCAGTTACCTTCAGTTGTCCTTGATGGTGTAGTTGCTTCAGTTGTATACGTCACAGAAGGAAAGCTTGTGGATTGTATGCATTTCCCTTATGAAAGAGGAAACAAAAATGCAGCTAATAGTATTATTCAGATCTACACTCTTATAATTGGAGTTCAACATTTATCAAAAAATTGCACCTTACCAATGCCTGCTAGCAAACAGAACAGGAGAAAGTCCCGCAGCATGTTGTCTGTGGATGTCTGTGGTGGAGCAAATGCTGCTATCTTTTCAAACAAATAGCTACATGAATGGTACAAGTGTCACAGATGAACACAGGTGTAATGGGAGGAAGTGCAGAACTGGGAAACCAAGAGACAGGGAAGTTTCAAGTTCCCTTTTCCAAATATCTAACAAAACAACAAAATGATGACCTCCATCAGGTTTCAATGGGTTATAAAAGAGAGGCAGCAGAGTTGTTTCCAGGTTAATTTAGATAGATAGATAGATAGATAGATAGATAGATAGATAGATAGATAGATAGATAGATAGATAGATAGATAGATAGATAGATAGATAGATAGATAGATAGCAGAATCATGAGATCTGTACAAAAAGCAAAAGTATGAAAAATAGACAAAATTATATGCAGATTGATGGATAGAACTAATAGATGGATAAATTTATACCTAGTTTATGGCATATGCACAGTATGTATGGATGCATGCATGGAGCTAAGATGAATAATAAAATAGTAGAGTGGTAGAATAGATTGATGGATTAACAGAAAGATGGATAACTGTAAGATATCTAGGTTATGATGTATGTTTGGATGTAGAATGTAAGGACAGATCAAGTCTACCTTAGTCAAGGTCAAGTCAGTGTCAACTTTATTGTACTTTAAGGGAAGTAAGTCTTGAGCATTGTGCTATATTATTGCTACACATGGCAGGGAGATACTTAAAAATAAATAAAGTTCCTGTGATGGATGGACTGGCTGAGGAATGGGTTGAAGGATGGACAGATGGACGCTTAAAAGAAGGCATACAGGCAATAGAAACTTGGATGGACAGGTCAAGGCTTTGACTAACAGATAGGGATGCATCACCAGATGGATAGATGAATTGATCAATGGATGGATGGATGGATGGATGGACAATAATAAACAGATCAATTAAAACAGTAAATAATGAAAGCTTATGGTGCATGAATAAATTGATGGTTAGATGCATAAATGAAAAGACAGACAGTCAATCAGATGGACAGATATTCCAATGGACAATGAGACTGACATATGAATAGATGGACAGAGGAATGGGCTGACAGATGGGTATGGTTGGCTAGATGGCTACATGGATGAACTGAGGATAGATGTAGATCTATCCTGTTTGTCTCCTTACCTCTCAAAACAGTCACATTTTACTTTGTACCATGGACAACACAAAAAATGCACACAGAACTGTGGCTTGCAAATGACTGTGTGTTGTGTTGCTTCACTTCCATTCCAACTTACTGTAGACACACAGTATCAGATCACTGACACTGCGTTGGCCTTGTTGAACCTAATCCTCATGTGCTTGAAATGTGGGAAGTGCTTTCCCTTACATCACAAAACTGTTAAAACAAACTGACAGCTGCTGTGCTCAACTGCAGAACGCACACATGCATTGCTGCCTGAAGAGCTCCAATACATGAAGAGGTGAAAGACAAATAAAATTTCATTACTTTAATGAAGAAATTGTGCCATTCAAAAACAGAATTGGAGCTCTAAAAAATCAACAAACCTCTGTGTTACCAGTTAATCTCAATCTCCTATATATAGAGAGTAAATTCACTACAAATCTAAATGCACATTACAATAGAGAAAGCTGATGCCATACTCTTTATTTTACAGGTCTTTATTAAATTGCAAATTTGGGCAAATTACAGCTTCATCACATTGACTGTCAGATCTCTGCACATGACACTGACATCAGTGGTTCATTTCTAAATTTTCAGAGATCTTTTGAAAATTAATTGAAGTTGAAGTTACTCCTGAGTTACTGCTTAGTTACAACTAAACCATCTCAGTATTATCTGGAGGACAGCTCAATTATAGCTCAGTTACAGCTAAGTAGAGACTTAAATATGGCTGTAATACAGCTTAGTGTTCACTCAGTTATGGATCCTTTATGACTCATTTATGGGTTGATTATAGCTGAGTCAAGGCTGAGCAACTGCTTAGTTTCCTGTAAGTTACAGCAACATCTCTGGGAAACGACTATATGGTTCAGTCATGGCTCAGTTGGTCCAGATTCATGCCTGAATAACAGCTTCGTTACTGCAAATGAGTACAGATGTAAAAATGAAGTGAAAAAACTGTGCTGACAGTTAGTAAATGCACATCGTCAAATTTATGATTTAATGTATAACTATTTCAATACTGGAAGTGTAAGCCTCCTTCAGAGCCTGCCACAAACCACCCCAACATGTTCAAAAGTTCTGGTTTCCAAAAGTACACAATTTAGACTAGTTTATTTTCAACACCATGAGAAGTACTTAAAACAGCTAAGACTTTAAAAAAAGAGTAATTGAATAAGTTATGTGATCTCTAAGTACTTGACATTTCCTGTGTCCTACTTTGGTAGACCATAACCTCTGTATAGCCAATCTGTTTCACACCTTGTTATGCTTAGGAAGACAAAGTTACTTCCTTTTTTGCATCAGCTCTGCATCACATTGCACTCCTAATAGTCTTCAATTGCATTTACTTTTAAACACAAAATCCTTAAATGTTACCAGGATGCACCCCACTGTACAGGATACCCCTCTGCAGCTGTTCCACCCCAAAACCAAGGGCTACCCCTGGCCCGACAAGAGAGAAAGTGAAATAGTCCCCTATAAATGAAAACGCAGCCTTAAACCATCTGGATCTTGACAGAGTTCTAAAGGCCATATTTGCAGGAACAGTGTAAATGACAATCGGCAGCTTTGGCAGAAAGGTCTTTGAGACTGAGAAAGCAGAAGGAGGTCAGGCTAGCTCAGTTTATCAGGACCCATACAGGTTCACGAAATCCCTGTTGGGTGATGCAGGAACTGAGAAACCAAGCAGCCCTAAAGAAACTGTGGAGGAGTTTTTCAAAGAAAGCTACAGTGACACTCTTCTGGGCCAAACCTTATGCACACCAAGGGACTGAAAGAAGTGGCTCTCCTGAGGTAGAGCTTGACATCAGGAACCAACTTGGTTTGAAGTCCAGGAAATTATACAGAAAGCTTGATCATCATCTGACCCTGGAACAACCACCATGCCCTACAACGTATACAAGAGATGCCAGATACTTCTCTACTATTTCACTATCATATCTCCCATCACATCAGGGTAATGACCACCAACTACTTTAAAGGTTCAAGTTCCAGTTCCAGTCTTGCGTTTACAGTCCTGTATTTACAACCCAGTGGCAGAACCTGCAGTTTACAGGCTACACCATTTTTTCCATCATTTTTTTTAATTTGGAACAAGCCTGCTCATAGCAACTGCAGGGAAGGAATCCAGAGGGTCAATACCAGTGGCGGCTGCTGGTCAGTCAAGGAGGGGAAGCTCATTTTTTTCCGGCCTACATCATAATTTTGTTTATTTATCTAAATGATCTGTGACCCTGTTTGGTGTCTTTTCCAGGGATTTTATTCCCCAAAACTCACTTTTGACCAGACAACACATTTTGTGACAGCACTTCCAATGAGCCAGCTCACCTTGTCATAACAGGAATGCTGATAAGACCTGTTTCTTTTCCCCACCTTTTGCACTAAATCAATCTTAGGAGTTGATCTGCCCTGCTGTTTCACTCTAATTTTCTCTTTGTAAGGAAGACTATCAAATGGCTTCGCCAAAATCTGGTCTACAACATTCATACTATCTGCCATGATGTGCAGCTTGCTAGCAGCTGGAGCTGCTACGTGAGACTATTGACTGGCTGTGAGTGTGAGTGAAAGGGACAGAAGATCCGCATCTGCTCGTTGGTGAAAAGAAAAGTGGCTGGAGAGAGTCTTCAAACACAACGCTAGTCGTTTTTAAGAAAGATAAAGTCGCTGGAGATCGATAAAGCCTCTGGATCAGTCCAGAACAACTGAATGTAAAACTTAGTAGATGCTGCAGTAACAGGTGATACTTCAAGATCGCTGATTGGCTCATTTCACTGTCAATCAAAAAGGGTTTCGGCCTCAGGCAGATCATCCAATCATCACGCAGAAGCTGAGCGTCCAGGCCAGCCCACTGCCTCATTGACTCCCAGAGACGCTGAGCGTCCGATGGGCGGGACAAAGCCCAGCGTTTATCCAATGACCGTCCAGTTTCCACAGTGGAACAACCCACTCTAAGTTTTCCTGTTGTGATGAAAGACGCTCAGCGTCTGACTCCAACTGTGGCGCTGAGACGCTGCGGGGATGAATGAGCAGGAAGTCGCGACAGTTCCCTGTGATAAGTAGCTGATTCTGAACAAAAGATGAAGGTATTCTAGCTCATATTTAGTCAATGAAATGTACACACAGCAGTACATATCACCACTTTTTTGGGGGATATTTTAGGGGAAGCTGAGCTTCCCTTGCAGTCTTAGAGCAATCGCCACTGGTTACTGGAGTTCTGTTCCTGTCAACCTCCAGTAAGAGACTTTATGGATGATCCCAACCCATGTACAAGCTAGGTGGATCCTAAAGGCACTTAGAGCGACTACAAGACTCATCCACTTACATCCCAAGTGATTTGTCAAAGCATACCTGAATAACACTGAGCTATGAATTCATCAAAAATGTCTAAGTATTCATTTCAGATTTTTCAAAAGTGTCCTTGGATCGTCCTCTTGGATCTAGTAAATATAGTATTAAGTTAATGTAGTCTGATAGCCATCTTGTTCTTGCAAAAAAAACAGCATTTCAATAACTCTTTATGGGATTTTCATCAAACTTTGCTCTTATGTTCACCCTAACTGATATATTTTTTCAGATTCAGAGTCAAATGTCGAGGTCATAGGTTTTCATGCTCATCTTTTACATGTTAATGCCACTTTTATGAAACCCCATATCACAAAAATATTTCAAGTGATTTCTTTTAAACTGTGCACCAATGTCCAAAGTGAAACAGATATGGACAAACTAGATTCTGCAGGCCATAGATGGTTTTCTCTTGTTGTCCTCTGCCTGTAAATACAATGTCTCAAGAAATGGGAATTGGGGGATTTCTTTCAAGCTGTACACACCAGTCTCGTCAGGCTGTTTGATGACCTGATCCGATTTTGGAGGCAGAGGGTCATATAGCCTACAATAATGTGCATCATGTCCAACATCTAGCCTTGCGGAGCAGTTCTGCATGTCTGTCTTGCCAACTTACATTTCCAGCAACTTCACTCTGCAAATTGCTTAATGGCCCATTCAAGGCAGAAGCTGCATACGTGACAACAACAGGAAGTGACTGCATGTTGAAAAAAATGGTGGCTTCTGAAGCGGTCTCAATATCTGTGTTTTTTTTTATTTTTGTTTTGTCAAAAAGGGGTACATTTTTTCATTTTCTTCTCCTGACCAGGGCTCACTGCTGGGAAACTGGGAGAGAACACGGAAATCCACCTCGGACGTGCTGATTAGTCCATGGTCATCATGGTTGCTTGGTGATACTTGTCAAAATATGCTCTCTTCAGAAGTTTACCGGGAAAAAACTTGGTAGATATTGTCTTTGACAAGGTTTTTGTCACATTTAAGTGTTTAATGATACATCTGTGTGGTATAATTTAATGTAAAACTAATGTTAAAGGTGGTTTAAGCTAACGGCTAACTGCTGTTTGCCATTATAACCACATTTGAAAGGACAACAAATATGAACTGTAAAAATTCAATCACTTGTTTTTATGTTCAGTTTTGATGTTAGAATTCAAAAGATATTCTTCTAAGTGTTGCTGAAGGCTCATTTAAATGAAGTCACATTGTTGACTGGCATAAACACTTCAAAAGCAACAAGAACTAAAATAATAAATAAAGCAAAAGTTACTTAAAAAGAATAAATGAAGAGAGAAAAGGCAGCATGGAAAGTGGGTATTGATTGTTTTCAAGCACCTTTCCTGCACTCTTTTTACCTGTAATTGTTTCATCTTTTCATTTGCATTAGAAAGTCAGTGTTTGACGGTGTTCCTCTACACACACCACACAAATGTGTGTCTTCCTCTTAATGAAGTTATGTACACCAGAGGGGACAGAGGAACCTTTTTCTCTCCATCTGAGAGAAAGATAGACGCTGATACAGAATAATTATCTTTGAGTGTGTGTATGTGTGCGTCTTTCCCCCTCATCATTATTCTTCATTATTCTTCTATTATTCATTACCCATTCATTATTCTGTTGGTCCCGCTGGCTACAGTCATGCCTGTTGATTTGCTCTGCAGACACTGCTGTGGACCTCCTGAACATACATGACAGCAGAATAAACGGAGGCTCTTTGCATGATGTGCGCATTTGCATAGGGACACAACCATACAGTTACACGTTTGGGGTTTCTTTGAAAGAGTTGGAGAATTTACATACTGCATGTATGTACAGATCTCAGGAAGCAGTGTTTTCTCAGAGTCTGAAGAGGCTCAAATGTGGCCAGATAATGAAAAGAGTAAATAATAGACATAAGGATCAAGCACCTTCTTTGTGAATAATCAAACTAGTACTGCTAAATTTGTAGTATACGACAGGTCACAAAGACGGGAACAAAAATTGTTGCATGCATGATTTCTCTCTAGGAACTTCCCAGCAGCTAAAAACAAGTCTGCACTTCCTCTTGTGGACGGCTTTAACCTGACACTTCCAGTATTCAGCCACTAGGCAGTGCTCAGCCCTCAAGGTTCCACATTTCTATTTGTTCAGACATCAGAACCTCAGAGTTGAAAGTATTCATCTTTCAGACATTTATCTATCCTGATGAACCATAACCCATCACTCTGAGCTTAAAGCTGCTTGATACGAGTGTGCACGTCAGCTTACTGCAGCAACAAATAATGAGTCCATCAATTATTTTCCTCTTCCCAGTAAGACCAGGTGTTTTCTTCTAGGAATATCATCTTAATCAGTGGTGGACAATTGAAACAAATTTATTTAAAAATACTTCTTTACTTAAGTATACTTAAGTGCTTACAACTTCCACTCCTCTACATTTGAAAGACAGCTGTTGAACATAAACTAAAAAAGTCTCAGTGATTTTCTCCATTGTGGATTAAACTGTGAACCATAATGTCATAATCAGATTAAACTTACCCACCTAACCAACCCCATCCAAGTTTTCATGAGGCAAGTTAAAATAATTGATAATTAATAATTTCCTGTTTCCTTGACATTCTTAATTGCAAAAAACGAACAAACAAAAAACAAACAAACAAACAAAAACATTTAAACCACCTAATTATTGTTAGCCTGCTAATGTTTTTAGGGAAATTTGAAAGTTTAATTTGGTACCTTTTTAAAATTTAACCAAAAACATTACATCAACCCAGAAA
The DNA here is from genome assembly GCA_036419115.1 of Scarus forsteni. NCBI lineage: Eukaryota > Metazoa > Chordata > Actinopteri > Labriformes > Labridae > Scarus > Scarus forsteni. The sequence goes on along the minus strand of JAZDUH010000451.1, from coordinate 21,579,259 downwards.
AATATTCCTATAGAGGTTAATTCCCTTGCCTATTGATTGCAATATTGGCTGAAATCTGCAGATATCCTTCATCTCCCTGTCGACACTACTCAGAACACATAGTTAAAAAATCTAAAGAAATCGATTGGAAAATCATTATCTTTGAAAAAAGAGAGAAAAGAAATGAACATGTGTGTGCTTAAAGTGATTTCAGAGCCATTTAGTGGTCTATTTTCCCCATATCTTAGTCACATTGTGCAAGATAAACTGTTTAAATTTTTTTTTCTTTACATAAAACATTGTATGTGACCATGGCCTCACTACAAACCCTCATAACAATAAAAAAGAACTCCTTCTTGCCATTTGCCTGATCTTCCTTCTATGAATGTTTGTGCTCCAAAAATTTGTTTAATTTATGTCATCTGTTTGTGTGCGAAAACTCAATGAGTTGCCAATGTGTTTTGGTTGGATTTTTTGGGAATATTGGTTAAAGCAAGGAAAAAATAATTAGACTTCCCAATCTGACACCCGGTCCAGGAATTGTTTTAAAGGATCTGTCATCACAAGGGAAGTTCTCAAAGTTTTCAACAATATTCAAGCACTGTCTTGGCAGAGGTTTGTACTCTCTGTGGTATTCTAGTTTTTTTCATAGAAACAGAAAGAGGAAGAGCACCGATGGGCGATCAAGCATGGGCTTTCAAATGTCAAAGAGAGAGCAAAGTGCATTACACTATTAATTTACCTTTATGTCAACAGAATCTGAAGAAAATTAAGTTAAAAACAAACTGTTAAAAGTTATAACTAAGTAAAACTGGACATGTTTCTCAGTAGGGGCAGTGTCACTGTTTGTGAATAAAACATTGCATATCATCTAAAAAAAAAAGAAAAAACTCTTTAGGGTGTTGAATAGCATTCAGCACTACAGAAGATGTTTGCTAACTGCTGAAGTGGGTGGGCCCGAGCCCGACACTGTGGCTGATTCAGCCCACTGCTGGCTCAAGGAGGGCTCATGTCTGTGTGTCATAGCCACAGTAAACACTAGAGTACACAATGGAAAGCTGAAGCTACCTCCACTCCTTAATGTGATCAGGGGAATAACACTTACACAGCCTGATCTGAGCAGGGAGAAATAGAGTTTTTTTTTTTTGGCATGCCACAATCTATATCTGTTTAGATTTTTAGGCAAAATCTTAAAAGAATAAGTTCTGGGGACATCTGAGACAAGCTTACATTACTTGAAACTGAGCAAAACATGTATCCTTAAATGTTTTTTTTTAACTTTCAGAAATAAGTTTGTGAAGAGCATTCTGTTCACACCAAGTTACAGACATTTAAGTTTTAGGGTTTGGTGTACTTAAGCAGGGGTGGCAGGGCCTTACATGACATCTTTTATTAAGGTCCACAGATTCTGTCAGTGCTCTCAATGACATCAGCAGCATTTTATGACATTTTTTGAATTCATGGTCTTTTTGATGAAGAAATGCACTTTTTAAGCTTAAAAAGGTAAGATGTGACAGTCCTTCATTTCTTGGAAAAATCAGTCGAGTACTTTTGCCCTTTCCTCTGTTTTCCATTTCCACTTCTGCACCGCATTATGGCCCTGAGTATTTAGGTCTCTTGTTGGCTAGGTTATCAGTTTAGAAATATTGATGTAAGGATCTTCTGGTATGTCACAGGATAGTTTGATAGGAGAGATGGGGTCTAAGCCATATATTTACACCAAACCAAATTTGTATGTTTTTTTTTGACAGTGTTGAAGTTTATATCACAATATTTGTGGTTGTTTTTACTTAAATCTCAAAGTATCAGGAAATTGTTTAATAGGTTTAGCTTAATTTTGTTCAGATAAATTCCTACTTTTGTCAACAGAGCCTTTAGTGTCTGTGGCTCTGGGGTGTTTTCCTCATTCACACTTGAGTTGCTGTCTCTCTTCACTTGTGCGTTCAGTTTGTCTGTTTGTTCTGAACGTTAGCTCTGTGGGGGTTACAGTCGCTTTGTTATGAGGAAAAAATACATTATCATGTTGTTGAGTGGAGTGAACATGAGATACAGTGAGAGATTTCCTCTCTGTGACAGTTGTGTCTGATGACCTAAATGAATTATGAAGGCTTTGTGTGCATATGTGTGTACGTGTGCTTGGGAGAGAGAGTGAGGAAAGATGAAGGGGTGCACTCATCCTTGCATCATTTTTTGATGGATACGTTTCCTCCCTCTCCTCGTCACGCGCTGCTTGTCACGGTGATGACGAGTGGCTTCCTTCTGCTTTTCTGGCGGGCGGTGGGATGTGACAGTCATACGGGCAGCTGCCAGAGTGCTCCTACTCCTACAGGCCGCACAAAAACACACAAAAACACATGCATGCACACATTCACTGTCCACTTTAACAAGTTAGCTTCACACACAACATCTTCAACGATGAATCTTCCATTTTACTCCCTCAGCTGACCCATTCTCTGCCTCAGAAATCATAACAAGCACCGAGCAGAAACAACAGTGACAAGAGCTATTACAACACAACAGCAGAGGACAGACAACACTCAACTCCAGATGGGCGCTTCCAGTGCCAGGCAGGAAATGGCGCTGAGCTCCCTCGCCATCATATTTCATTTTAGCAGCGAGCGGAGATGATCATCACTTCATCTTTGGCACATCCGTCCCCCAACAGACAAGCTGTAAATTCATTTCAGTCTTCTTTTTTGTTCTGTGCTCTGTGAGGGTCCTGCTTAGGTTGTTGTCATTTTTGAATAAAAGATATATATATATTTTTTTCTAATATTGGCAGTTTAGTTTGGGTTTAGAAAATGTTTTGAAAGCAGATGACCACACACAGATGGGTACAGCTGTGTGCTTATATTCATGCATACACACTCACTAACAAGCACATGAATATGGCGTAAAAGCTCTGTAAATTAACATGATTGCATTTATTACATGTTTTATTTATTAGGATATAAAGCCACACAAGGCTCTGAAGGAGAACTACAAAACTAAAACTTCAGACTTTTAAATTGGTTTAACTGACTGAATTTAATACTTATTCCTCTTTAAATCATATTAAAGCAAACAAGATCAGAATCAACACCGATTATTTCTGACTGTTACCTTCACTGTTCATGTCAGCGCTTCACAAATGCAGACGGGACCCTCTGGTGGACGATGGAGTTACTGCTTGAGGTCATGAAAGACCTCCACAGAGACTTTTGTGGTCAATTTACTCGCTTTATATGTTTTTTTGTTATTATTTTCTTTTTCTATCAAAAATCTAAGCTGTACTTTTGTTTGTTGTTTTATATTGCTTCCATTATAGCACTGTACAAGATATTTTATTACATATTTGTGTCAATCTGGGATGTTTCCTTGGACTTAGTCATTTTTACAACACTTCACTTAATGCCATAATTTTACCCATATCAAAATGAGTGTGAATATTTGACAGTACGCAAAATAATAATGCAAAAAATCAATGTAGCTGCAAAGCATTGACATAACACCTGCTGTTATAATTAAACACAAAACACTTTGCATGGATTACACTGAAAATGTATATCTTTTTTTATGCATCGAAAAACATGGTGGCATAATGACGAAACCTGGCATTTTAAGGGTTACAATCTTTACAAAAAATAATAGATATTTCATGTGTATGCGTAGGACTGATGTAAAATTAAAGATCAAGCATAAAAAGTTCAAACTATATATGTCCATTTCTCTAAAGCTACCACATGAAAAAACACATTTTTTGTGTGGAGTGTATGCAAACGAGTATTTAACATTTTAAAAAGTAATGTTTTAACAAGAAGTGCAGACATTTATATTTTACATATCCCAGAGTGTAATAATCCAAACAAAAAAATCCATTTAACATGTAGTATCTTAAAAATATTTCATTTTATTCATTTTATTTACAGAAACATGATGGCATCATGACAAAAAACATTCATTTAAAGGGTTACATCTTCAAAGTTAGTTAGCAGTTGATATTAATGATTAGGTCAAATGTTGATGAAAATTAGCTCAATGAAAACAGAATCCTATTTAATAAGCAGTATACCAACGTAAACTTTAAAAAAAAAACATATTCATTTGGGTTAATAAGGAATCATGTTTTGATATAGAAAAATCATTTGACATGGTGCTGCACCGATGACACCTCTGTCGTCCAGGACAGTGATGAGTCTGCTTCTCCATGGCATTTGGATCAGCTGGTGCTCTGGTGCAGTCAGAACAACCTGGAGCTGAACACGTTTAAGACAGTGGATATGGTAGTGGACTTTAGGAGACCCCGGTGGTCTCTTTCAGTTTTATGTTGTAAAATCAAATGAAGGGTTTACCAGAGAGGGAGTGAAAGAGAGTACTGGTAATATAAAGATGCATAAGCAATACAAAATCAAGCCTAAAAATGTGTTGTTGAGCACTAAGAAACTCTCTAACCATCACAGTCCAAATTGAGATGAGAAAAATGCTGCTGTTTTTGAGATTTAAGGAAGTAATTTTGCATTATTTGATGAAAGGGTATAATGAGGAATATCATCCACCAGTTAGAACCCTTAGAAGAATTAATTTAAATGGGAAAATTCTGAAAAAAAAGTTCATAACAAGATTAAGATTGGGCTGCAAAGGATTGAATAAAACATTGCATCAATCAGGGAAACATCAGATCTGTGTGAATGTGATGGATGGATCAGGAGACAGTGGAGCATGCTATTCTGCCAAAGGTACTAAGCAAATACAGAAAACTAGAAAGGGAATGAGGAAATGTGGGGTTGAGATGAGTCTTAAAAGAGTTTTTTTGTACACTGAAAAGAGGAAACTGAATGCTGTGCTGGCATTTCTTAAAGAAACAGGGTAGCCCAAAGAGGACAGACAACACCCTGCAGACTATAAACTCTTAAGATGGCTCAAACTCCAGCAAAGTAGGGAGCTCCTAAAACACTGCCTCCTTATGTTAAACAACAAGAAAGCGGCCTTTATTTATTATTATTATTAATAATTTGTTTATTTATTTCTTTATATTATTTTGCTTATTTAGTTATTTATTCATTTTGTAAATTAAACAATTTGCTTCCATTTATTTATTTAGGGCAAGGAAACAAGCAAGTAGGGTTATTGGAGCCAGGCCCACACCCAGGCCAGAAGGTGGCGGTAATGCCCGTTTTAAAGGTGGCCAACCGCTGTTAAACTCCACAAAGAAGAAGTTCAGCAGCCATTTTGCTACAGAGCCACTGAAATGTTTGTCCAGACAAACATTATTACAAATAAAGTTGAATATCGGGAACAACTCCATTGTTCATGTGTTTGTTAAACAACACTCCATAGATCTTCATGGATGCACCGTTTGTTTGGACTTAAATCTCTCTGGACTTTGATTGTGGGAATCCTCCAGGATGACTGCTGTGGTTGGAATATCATGATTGAGGGATGACAGTGTGACTTCAGAGGGTAAGTTGTGTCAAATTTTAATTGTTTGTTTGTGGTTTGACTAAAACATATCCTGTGGCTGCTGTGGTGATTCGGTCAGAAAGGATCAACATGGTTACAATCATGAGAATCCCAGCTTTCTGGTGAAGGATGCCATGTGATACTCCTCTTTTGTGTGTAACTGAAAACAGTCTGCTAAAAATATAAGAATGGTAATAGTTTAAATAATGTATGGCCTGTATGTGAAGATGATGCTGCTGTTCTTGGGACTTTTTAGATGAATTAAGACAGCAAGGTTGTGCTTTTCTTGTGACTGTTGGGTTTAATTGCTACTGCATTCCTTCTAGATAAAAAAAAGATCTAAAGTCATTTAAAAGTAAGTTTCTCATTTTGTTGTCAAAGAGGGGGTGCCTGTCCCTGCTAACAGTGTGTAAAAGCATTTAGTTTTAAACAGATATCTGAAAATAAACAAGTTAAATTGTCCCTTAAGGCTTTTTCACACCAAGAGTGATGCAAATAAAGCCATTTTCACACATGCAACTCAGATATTATCAGGGTAATATCCAGGCATCCTGCTCGGGTAATTAGGTAACATGATCCTTTACACTTGCTCCTCTCAGCAGGTAGTCCCAGCTGGACAGGGGGTGTCACTGTCACTGACAGAAAAATATACACTGTGCTATTCAGTAAGTTTTCAGTAATTGTAATTTGATAGCAGATAAACAATTCATGCTCTCACTTAAGTGTTACTGCATCTTAAAAAGCACATCAACAGCTCTGATTAAAGAGTTGAGAGGATCAGTGAAGCACAAAGAAGTGAATATGAAGCAGTGTCACTTAATGCACAGTGATTTTACCTGAGAAAGAAAGCGGAGATGAAGGAGTTTTATCTCAGTATTCAACAGTGTAGTGAGACAGCTCTTTTGAAGACCCCCTGGTGATCTTTCTGGAGCAGATGTACAGAACTCTATTGATGCAGTGGAAACAGCTTTTCTGATGTGCGGATGCACATTTGATGATTTCCTCGTTCTCACCAGTCACTCATAACAATGTCATCAGCCCTCCCAACTCATCTTAGAGAATTTCCACGATAATTCATGGTAGTTTTAAGCATATTTGGAAAAACTTGTCTGTTTGCATTTATACATACCTTGATAATGTCTGGATAATTTAGGATTTTTGCAAGTGTCAATGAGGTTTAAGCGCCTTGCCTTTCTATAAAATGAAAAGCAACATGTTTTCTTATGTAACTAATACATTCAGTCTAAAAAATCAAGCTGTGGCAACTTTCCCCCACAGACCAAAAAACATGCTTATTAGGCTGATTGGTGACTTCAAATGGCCCTCAGGTATGAACTGTCTCTTTATGAGGCCTTGTGATTGGCTGGTGACTGGTTTAGAGTGTACTCTGCCTCTCTCCCAATGTCAGCTAGAATAGGCTCCAGCCCCTCATGACCCTGAAACAGGATAAGTGGTGTAGTTAATGGAAAGATTTATTTAATAAGTTGTCTGTTGGCTTCTTATGCTGTGTTCACACCGCAAGCAACCCAGCTACCAAAATCGCGTCGCCTACTGACGGAGCGTCGTGCGTCCATCAATACCTCATTTTGGTCACCATTGCCGTCAGCTGTTGCTCGGTGACGTCACGTCTGCTCGAGTTTCACCGTGATCATATCATATATCATATAATAGGATGTATAAGCGGACATTATTCCAGCTGTATCATTTTCATTCATTTATCAAACACAAAACACTGCAGCTGATGCCCTGCAGCAGCATTGTCTGTGAGTTTCCCGTGGTCCATCGAGGTGGACCTCACTGACTAATATTTCCCACACGGACATGGATTGTTACTCTGTAGTCCGCATGAATAACTGTCTGTCTAGGGTACCGTCACGTTACCTGCTAATTGATCAACTTTTTTTACTTTCACATTGCGCGATAAGCTATTTGGTCGTGTGAAAAGTGGCTGTCGCATCGTGGGAGGGTTAGCCCTGCCCCATCGCGGCTGTCCATTGACTTTGAATGGAGAGTGATCGCCGAGGTAGTACAAGTAGCGTCCGGTGTGAACGCAGCATAACACTGCAGAATCTATCTGTCATCTGGCTTTGCGGTTGTGTTGTTTTACAGGGTTGCTTATGTTCATCTGCAAGATATTAAATTCTTTCTTTGCACACGAGTCTTAAAAGTGAATCTGCTGAGTTAATGTTTTCTTTTCTGGGAATGTTTGATCAAATACTGCATATGCACTGGATGCTGTATGCAGGGTTTACTATATACAAAAATAACAGTTGCAGCCATAAATATTTGCATGTACAGCTAAAAATGGTGGAAGAAAAAAAAGCATGAAAAGCATTGTAACCTGGATGTGGGCACATATGTGTGGGTGTGTTAGTGTGCACACGCGGGAGCCCACATCATCCCTTTGCTGCTCGGTGCACATGATGTGCTCAGTTCTGCTGTGTAGACCCCTGTGTTGAACAGATGTCGTGGACGCTGATACTGTCCCTGTGCTGAGTAGGAACAAATTACAGGCCCATACACACACAAAACAACACACAAGCTCACACACAAATGCTGGAAATATAACCTTCAGATTACAGATGGCCCCTATCAGATGCTGCTGGCTGGATTTGCAAGATGTAAATACTGAGGGGGTAATCCAGAGCAGGGCAGAGGGGGCAAAGCACAGGGCGAGATTGGCAGCAGATGGCAGATATGAGTGCGTGTGTGTGAAAGGGGCAGCGTTAAGCATGGGGAGACACTGACATGGGGATAATCGTGGCCTGTTTTAATGTGTACGGATTGTACCAGCAAGGGGTTTGTTTTTGACCGTTAAAAAGAATATTTCAGCTTTTTTGTGATCTATGAGATACATGTCAGTGGTTCCTTATTCATGCATAAGAAACATACAAGGGCAGAATCTAAACCAGGGATGTCCAAACTATGGCCTTAGGGCCAAATGTGGCCCTCTGTCCATTTTAAATTTACCCTTGAAACATTAAATGAAGACATACAATTGGATTACAGAAGAAAAAAAGTTATACTCTTTTCCTTAAAGCTTGTTCCACCACCTCAAGGTCCAGTGTCTTCTGCATAGGTCAAGGCAGTCCTAAGTGAGGTCACTCAAACACTTTGAGGCAGGATGTAACTTTGAAAAATCGACACTGACAAACAACAGCAAACTGGAGGAATCAGCTTTGAGCCATTGCTATTACCTCCGCCAAGGAGGTTATGTTTTCGGGAGAGTTCGTTTGTCCGTCTGTCTGTCTGTGAACAAAATAACTCAAAAAGTGATGGATGGATTTTTATGAAATTTTCAGGAATTATTCAGCATGGGAAAAGGAAGAAGTGATTCAATTTTGGTGTTGATCCGGATCAGCGTCTGGCCGCCATGGTGAAAAATGTTGCTAATCAGTGGTGGAGTTATGTGTCTGCCTCCATTTTTGCTTTATTTTTTTTCCAGCTAAGGCTGTAGCTTCATTGGATGTGAAAGGGTATATACTCGGCCATGGTAACTTTGGTTGATAGTAGCGTTGGCTCATTTCATCCTCATACCCAGAGTTTTTGGTAATAATCTGTTGGATATCCTTAGACTAACAATCACATTTACTTATGCTAAAACAAAATAAACACAACTGTCATAAGAATTTATATTAATGCTAATTTAAAACTGAAGACAAGTGGTAATCCTAATTTAAATGAGCTGGAAATAGAATTTAATATTTTTTATGTGATTTGCACAGCATTTATAAGTAAACTACTGTATGTAAACCTTGCAATAAAGAGAGATCAGCCTGATTTAATATCTGTAATCAGACACATCCATCAAGCCAAGCTCCGATCTATAATGACTGTGAGTGCCCCAAGGTGGCATGGCCCAGCAAGTGTCCTTTTAGAGCAAGAAAAGGTTTGAGCAAAGCAACTACTCATCCAGAGATTAGCATAGATGCTAACAGCTTCAGTATCAGCTTTGTCAGATCTGAACCACATTTCTTTATTCAACCAAAACAAGAAACAACTCTACAAACTTCTAAAAATAAACAGGACAGTTTTGATCCATGCTGGCATGTATTACCAAGAGTTTTTTTTTTAAGAAGTGGCCCATGTTTGGTCCTTTACACCACAGCCATATGCTAACTACATTACCCGATTGTCAGTAATGAATGTGACTAATGGAATGGGCATTGAATTACCTGTCAGATATGCTTTTAAAAGGTTCTGCCCATTCCCAAACAGTTTCTATATGCTGTTGCCTGTATGAACTTGTGAAATATATATTAAACGTTCAATCTGGTGCATCAGGTTACACTTATTTTCCTGCCCTTACCCCCCGAATGCATTTGGCAATGCATAAAAATGAGTTTTATACAAACAATAACAGTCAATGGCAGTTTTATTTGCATTGGAATATTTACTTTTGACACTATTATGACAGATTTTGCCGTGTTTTCTCTGTTAATTTATTTTCTTTAGTTTTAAACTGATATGTGGGCTCCATTTAGGGAGCCTTTAGATGCACCCTGGTCTGTACACTGTCCGGGAAGCTTGTCAGACATTGGAGAAGGCTTCACATCATTTGAACAAGTCGAGGAAAAAATAAACAAAAAGCAACAAAGAGTATGCAGTGAAGAATAATGGCAAGGAAAAGCATAGCCTCTGAGTTGCGTTGCTGATATGCACTTCTCTATACTTGCAGCAGGCGTGATAAAATCTCATTGTTTAACAATGCCAAGATATCCCTTAAACAGCAGGGGATGATGCTCCAAACAAAGAATGACCACAATATTTTCACCCTCTGTCAGGCCTTGCTGGGGGAGGGCTGTAAACTCCCATTGCTGAGTGGCGTATTAGCTGTAAGCAAAGCGGGCAAATGTGAGAATTTGACTTTGAGTCTTGATTTCCCGGCGGCACGCGGAGTGTGATATCAGAAAAGGGAAAGAAAAGAAAGAAACACTAACTGAAAAGAATAAAAAAGGTCGAACTGCACTGTCTTACGAATGAGGTCTCGTTTAATTCTTCGACTCATGGAGGTCACAAGCCAATTGAGCTGGCACTCAATGATACGGTGCACCATCCAGGGGAGCAGTTTCTTTTTCTACCCCACAATCTTTTTCATTCCACCTCCTCCACCTCCTCCTTCCTCTCGTCTCTTATACCCTTTTGTCCTTGCCGTAATTTCATCTCTTTGCACGTCATTAGCAAGCTGGCACCTAATGAATTTCTTATCTCTCTGTATTCAGTGGCTGTTGTGATAACGTTTATTGTGCTCCGTTCTACTATTTTCTCACGTTGGAGGCTGGGGAGTGCACGTGTGAATGAGTTAGGGGACAGAGATACTGAAATAAGCAAACATTTAGGCTGCAGAAGAAAGTTCTTGCTATGTTGATTTTTTTGTATTTCCTGGCAGAAAGAGTAGATTATATATTGTACTCAAGTAAAAGTAGAGTTATATTAATAGCATTTCAATCAAGCACAATAAAAGCAGCACCATGTAAATAATAAGAATCATCCTGAAAAAAAGTTAGTCTAAAAATGCCACTTTGTGTGTCGAATAGCAAGAAACTTTTGTTTCAGTATAATAAACTCTTCTAAAAAAAATGGAATCACTGCATAATCAACTATTTCTCTTCTTTATAAACCAATTATATTGTGTTTGATATTTTTAGAAAGCCTAATTAGTCATCTTTTCTATAAAGTACAACTTGAATGAGTAACACGGTTAAATGTGGGTGTTGTCCTCTAAAATGTGCCAAAATTCCATTTTGAACTGGAGGAAGGTTTATGGTTCTTCAGTGAAGCAAGGGTGAGGAACTGTTCTAACAATTTAGTGTTGTTATTATCATTAAGTGTCTTGCTCAAGGATATATTAGCATGTGACAGCCAGAACTGGGCTTGAGCCCTCAACCTTCTGGTTGATGGTAGAACATACAACCAGACTAAGCCATGGATGGCATAACAGTGTTGCACCTAGGGCCAAAAAACTTGTTGGATATACTTAATGTACTATTAACCCTCACAGCTCAATATGACCGCCTGCGCCCAAATGCTGTCATTACCTCTTTACTTCTCTGAAATCATACAAATCTTTATGGAGACAACTGTGTTGAGAGGCTTTCATTAGGGCTACACATTCAGCCATGATGCAGTGCAGTGTTTTTTTTCAGGATCCACAGAGATGAATCTTTAACATTTTATTTTTTACAACATTTACTTTATATAAAAAATACTTAACAGTTGTCATTAGAACTTCATTTTGACCTTTAGAGAAAGTGTTCATTGATAGATTCACCCACTTTCTTCTTCTCTTGTGCTTGTAACAGTTGTGTCAATCAGGAGCAGCTAAAGGCCATCAAGTGGCATTATAGCCATCAATAAGCTACCACCAGAAAATTTAAAGTAATTTCATGTGGACCTTCATATGTGCTGAGACAGAAACGGCCTCCCAGAAAGTCACAAATATCTTGATGGAGAAAATGGAGAAAAAAAAACTCTTAAATTAATAGTCAAATAGCATTTGTTTTTTGTTTTCTTGGATTTTTCTTATTGTTTATCTCCTGCCATCCAAGGCTTGATGCAACCATATTTATATAAAGTTTTGTTTTTATTGGTCTGTGAGGAGTTTGCCTTTACTTCTGTGAGCTCTTAATTCTGCTGTTTGAGTTATTTCTCTATAGTCATATAACTGTTAGTAAATTAATGAGGCATCATTACAGCATAACAACTCAGATAGTTTGTCTTGAAAACATGTCTCTAATTTGAGCTTGAAAGGGTTGAGTTAGTTTGCATAAGGCTACAAAATAATATCCAGGCATATTATAATGAGAATAAAATGCAAGTGTTTAGTCTTTCTTAAGTACATTTTTTGGCCATTTCTGTAATAGGATCTTCATTGGTTGAAATCCACAGAATAGGCACAACATTATGTTAAAAATCATCAGCTGAGAGACAGAGAAAAGAAGCTGAAGTTATGGTTCTACAGTGGCTGCTTTGAATAGTAAAAAAATCCCCTTAAAATTAACTGGGATGGATGTTAAGGTAAACCGACAGTCAAGATTGAGATGAAAATTTTAAGTCACTTTTTTAGCCATCATTGAACAATTGTGAGAAAGTATTCCCTTTTAAATGGGCAGCAGTTGAAAATAAATAACACAAATAAAATTAAATAAATCTCCCCATTTACATCACCACTGCAAGTCATTAAAGGAGACATATCATGCTTGTTTCTCCTTTTCACTATGCCAGACTAGGATGCCTGTAAAGCATTTCTGCCCTCAGTACAAGTCATTTAGTTCCTTCATTGCCCCACAATAGCATTCTCAATATCCTCATTTTAGGCCATTATCATGCTCTCGTTGAAATGCTCAGTTTCCAGGCTGACCTAAAGTTACCTCGCAACGTCACAGCCCTTTGTGCTCTGATTGGTCAGTTCTATCGGGGGTGGAGCCAGCCTGTCCTTCTACTGTATTTTCCGGCGGGCTCAAAGCAGCGACCGCGTATTGAGTCCCCCTACAGGCCAGAGCTGGTAATGAATGAGTGTGAGCTAGGGAGCTATATACTGCTGCTGGACGGATGTGTTCCTCGGTGATGGTTTTGTGGCTAACGGACATCACAGAGGAGGAAGTGTTTTATCAGATTACTCCAATAAAAAGAAAGGTACCTTGTGTCGTCACGACGATTTAAATCTCGCGGACATCTCGCAATGACCTATTTTAAGAGGCATCAAATCTCGTTCTAGGATATCAGAAAAAAAACAATATCTCATTTTTTGAAAATTAAGGGGGTGTAAGGTCTTGTTTTCAAATTTATTATATTATATGTAAATATTTAATCATGCATCAGCATGATATGTCTCCTTTAAAAGCAAAATCACTGAGCTACTGTCTCCTGCTACAAACTGGGTACTGATTCAGCCAGAAAAACAGAGAAGAAGACGCTATAGATGATTAAAGATGGGGAGAATAAAGAATAGAAGGACATTTTGCTGGCAGATGGGAGAGTTCTGGTCTGCTAATAATGTTCCTCTGAAGAATTAAAGTCCAGAATGAGGTTAGTGCACACACACACACACACACACACACATACACACACACTGTCAGCTCAGGAAAGGTGTTAGCAAGGCTTCCTGTAAACATCATCAGCCCCCTCTTGACTTTCCCTCAGCAGTAGTTAGTGACTTAGTGACCCGTGCCCCCCCACTATCTTACTCGCCGTCACCCACCCCTGTATCAGCGCATGGTTGATCCAAAGTGTCACCTCGCTAAATATGGATAGACACAGCTCTGTGAGTGTTAAACAGATTTCTCTGACACCTTTCCTGATAGCACAAAGGGGGAGGAAAAGGTGAGAGAGGGTGAGGGGAAGGGGGAGGTGGATGAGGAGTTAATAGCAACTATGTCACCCTGTTGGCATTATTTGACATGGTGTCAAAACGCAGCCTCATTGAGCACTTGAGCTGTGTTACAATGCTCAATTGTGTGGTTGAACCATTTTGATGCCTGATAGTGTGATTTTGCCATGAGAACAGGTCATTATCAGTGCACTGCACATTCTACCAGAGAAACTTTGTCCAATTTCAAGGCTGGCCAAATTTATGAGGATAAATTAGTGTAAATAATGAAATTAGTGTCCTACATAAATTGCATAGATTCTGATAGGATCACATTTGCAAACATAATCACTGTTAATTAATGCAGTCAACTTCCTTTCTTGTTTTTCTGCATCCTCTGATAAAACTGGCAAAAAAAGTAGTGCATTAGATTAAAGATTTTTTGAGACACAACCAACTGCGAAATGAGATTCCTTCTGTCACTACCACCTGCTGCAGCTCCACTTACACGCTCGCCATATTTTAAAGAATTTAGAGCCTTATTCTCAAACTTTTCTTGAATGTACAGTTGGTCTCAGCGGGAATACAACTAAATTAATGAAATGTTGATGACTTAGTTGGGTAAATGTACTGAATTTGAATAGTATGATCTACATAAGATAGGACTGTGTGGAACAATCATTGAACTAAAGGAAAAAATACAGACGTTTTTACCTCTGCTAAGAGGCTTTGTTTTTGATGTTAATTTCTTTGTCTGTGAATAAGACAGTTCAAAAAATGATAAATTTAGATTAAATTTTTGGTAAATGTTAGTCATGGCACAAGGAAGATTTAGTAATGTTATTTACTTTTTATAAGGAGTAGTAAGCCAGAAAGTGGATTTTCAAACATTTTTTTTCACTTATGCTAAATTTACCTACAAAAAATGTTACACATTTGACCAAAATCATAACTCTTTTGTTTAGGTTTGTGTTGTCCTCTTCATAACACCAACTAACAACCTAAAAAATCAGCAGATCAGCCTTTTATACACCTTACACTATGTCAGGTTGGACACTAAATTACCCTCTACTGCTGTGAAGGTCAGGGGACACGTCACTACTCCTTTGGAGTGTCAAACTAATTTAGGATCTCATGCTTTGACCTCTTTGAAGGAGGGAAAGAAAAAAAACGTTGCTCTAGGATCAATATGTTGAAGGACAGTGAGCACTGACTGTGAAGAGAAGTGACACATGCAGACTTGAGAGATGGAGGCAAACTGGTGTTGATAAAATATCTGAACCCACATTGTTGTTGTGAGGAAAGAGGAAGAAGTTAATGCTAGATTTCATACTATGTTTGGAGACTGAATTCTGTTTTGAATACTAAGTGGCAAAAGATGACTATTTTAAAGGGAAAGTTCGGTGTTTTTGAAGAAGAGTTATTTGAGGTTTATTTCAATAGTAAATGCTAAAACTTCGTGGTTCCCAAACCTTTTCAGTTATGCCTTCCTTTGGCAGATAAAAATATTTTCAGACCTCAAAACCCGCATGTTCCACAACATTCACAATATTAACCCTTTCATGCATCATGTCCACTAACAGTAGAGTGCTATTTGTCATAAATGTTATGCCCTTTAGGTTGCAGTACCATGTCCAACTACCAGGTAGTATATTTTCCTTGTCTTAAAGCTGGGGTTGGCGATCTGATTTAGATACACTTTTTGAAATACTGGTTAAAATGGTTATTATGACCCGATGGTAATCAACTCATAATGTGTTCTTAAAACAGAGCGAAAAATATCCGCTACCTACAGCAGGAGTAAAACAGGGAAAATACCAACCAATAATCTTGCAGGGATACCTTTTTTTTACACCAATCAAATCCCGTCGCCATTCTGCGTGCCTGCTGCGTGTGCATTTTCCCGGCGTGCACAGACAGTGCGTGTAGCATGTAGCATGTAGCGTGTAGGGAACAGACTCCGCTGGAGAATGCTTACCTTTCAAGCTTTGTCTTTGAAAATAAGGGAAGTCCGCTCTGAGCTGTCCCACAACACTAACCAAGCTCCAGTATCCCTCACATTTTAAGACAGATGTACAAGAAATCTAAAATAAACTCTTTATTTTTCTAAGTTTGTTCCGCTGTTGGCTCCAATCTCACGAGAACTGCCATCCATGCTACTGCAGGTGGCAGTTCTCGCGAGACTTCTTCTTCTTCGGTGGTTGGCATCCATCATTCAGGCTAGAGACGGAGCTCAGTTTGGAGAGGCAAAGGAATGTTTTTATTATTATATCGTCACACGGGAGATTTACGGGAGAATACTGATACAGGAGGACGGGAGAAAAGAGGATAAAATACGGAAAATACGGTAGTTTCATGTCCAAACAGGAGATTTGACAGCTATGTGGAGAATGTCAGAGGAACTACCTATACCCCGATCAACATCGGCTGTGAGTACTAACTGACTTTACATGTTTGTTTGGTGTTTTCTTACCGCTGACTGAGACATGACTTGTGTAGTGTAAAACAAACACGTTGTGCTGAGGGTCTGGAGTTGAATCAGTCTTCTGGATATAGCGGTTGCGCGCGTGCATGTGAGCGGGGGGTGGGGCTAGGCGGAGCCCTGAGGATATGCTACTTTCAAATTCATGCTAGTTTTCCAAAATCGCCGACCCCAGCTTTAAGTGTCATAAAAATATCATCTTTGCATATTTTTACCATATCAAGATATTGCATCATAAATCCAAAATAGCTGTTGAAGGGCAAATTGGGTATGAGCATGTATTCAGATTTCACATATTTTTGTATTTAAATTTTGGCGTTATTCACAACTGAATAGTTTGATTAAACATAAAAAAACATAAGTAAGATTTTTCTTTTGCTTTTATTTACTCTACATTAATGTTTGTCATAGATGTGTTTGAGAATCGTTACTACGTTCCCCTAAATTACTACTTACACCGTTGATGCATTTAGTCCACTGTAGTGAAAAGATGCACAACTCCCGCAAGATATAACATTAAAAAAAGGGTTAGGGTTATGATTTTTAACTTGTGTGAAAGCAAAAACAAACATTAGAAAAAGCATTCCTTTGCAATTTATAATTCATGCATGAAGTGGTAAATGTACAAATACAACACATTCTCTCATGCCCTTTACCAAAATATAATATATTGTCACTGTAAGGCATAAACCTCCTATCTCCAAAAAGCTGCTTTTCAGGATATGAAAAAAAAAATGCTTAGATAAATATTATATTGTCTTGAATTCATGCATTTTTTATACTTTCATCTGATTAAAAGTTTATACGATACCCTCACCAACATTGAATGTGATTAATATCACTGGGTTAAGGGAAAAAATAAAACATGTAAAGTGATAAGAGGTTTGTACCTGACAGCGATTAATAGATAAAGATATAGACGAATACAGATATTTACAAAATGCTCAAAATCAAAGAAATAATTTCATAGTGTAAGCACAAACTGAAAAACAACCAGTTTTCACAAATGTTACCGTAAATGGGGAAACATATATAAAATATATGGCCTAGATGTAACATCTGTTCTGAAGCTAATGCTTTGAAACATGAATTTCTGTAAATAGCTCTTCAGGAGACATGATTAGGCCAACCAACTGCTGTTGCAAAGAATGAGCCATCAGGCAGTTGCGCCTGCTCTATGAGTGGGTAATTGGCGATAATATAATAAATAAAAAAACAAGGAGGCAAACAAATTTATGTCTTTTATAAGTGTGAAGGCCCACTAGGAGAATGTCTGCTAAAGCCCCAGTCACACACTCCCGTTTCTCATGGCGATTGTGCACGATTGTCATAATCCTGATAAAGCATGCTTTGGTCATGGTGCATGCGCTACTTGGTCTGGATCAGCATTGTATAGTCGTGGATGAACGGCGGGGAGCGTGGAAGGGTCCCGACAGTTTTGAACTGTTCAAAACTGTCATGGAGAATCGCTGCACTCAGTGTAGTGGGATGGAAGCCTAATGCAGACCTAATGCGAATGGTATTAGCGTGGCATGTACGGAGCTCAGTCGGGCTGAACGTGGCCCATTCGTGGCTCAATCCTGAAAGCTTTATGAGGACGACTGACAAGGATGCATCCGTATGAGCCCCGACTGTGTCCCGTTCAAGACGGCGCAAGCGACAGGGCTCAGTCGGGGCTTACGTGACGCGAACTGAGCTCGAGCGGGGCTGACGTCCTGCCAGCGGGATGGAATCTTCCTCATATCGCTGTATTAACCTAACTGGAGCGGGATGAACACCCCCTGGAGCGCTGTAGCTGCGCCACTGACGGTGTATTTACCGGGTGTGTCCAGGGATGAGACAGTCATTTCATCCCGTATCATAGCGATCACACCAGCCTCCTCAATCGTGTACAGTCGTGCACAGTCGCTATGAGAAACGGGAATGTGTGACTTAGGCATAAAGTGGGGTACACACAACCCAACAAGCATGCTCTACAACCACACTTCAAAAAATACTGAACAATCCCTTTAAGGATACAGTATAAGGCAAATTAAGGAAATAAAAAAAACAAAGACCCCTAGCTAGCATTGTTCCTCCTCTTTTTTTGTTACCATGTAAGTTTGCTTAATCAGACACAGGCCATAACAATACTCCTGAAACATCTTCATTTCTGCAGGCTAGTTTCCAGTTGAATTAGAACTTTAAAAAAAAATCCTTACAGAAGAAGCACACACACATCTCATTCAACTCTGCACCACCCAGCCATTGTACACGGAGAAGTGAATCTACACATGGACCCAGCAGCTTCATTACGCTCCTGCTCTCGCTGCACTTACACCCAGCCAGAAAGCAGTCACCATGTTGTACTGAAAGCTTCTGCTTGCCAACTTGTCCACATGTCCTGGGCAGGGCTGGAGTGGGCGCAGCCTGCTGAGAGACACTTAACTGCCTCAGCAGGAGCATCAGGAGCGCAATTCTGCTAGCTGTCCCCACACATATGGCCCTGTTTTTCATTTCTGGGTGTAAACAGAGGGAAGGAGACAAGGGAAGGAGATAAAGCTGGGAACTGAATGAGCAGGAAGAGACAATAGGAAAGAGGAGAAGATTAAAAAAGGCAAAGGTGCAGTCAGACAGAGACAGAGGTGGAAAAACTTAAGTGAGAAGAATGAGTAATTGAAGGAGATAGAGAGAAAAGGGTTGAGTGAGTGTGAAATGCGAGAAGAGAGTTTAATTTGTTTTTCGGCAGTGTCGTGCCGTCACAGAAATGTGTTTACCAGCCCCTACTTTGCCATTAGTGACACTCGGGCGCTTCTGTAGAAGAAACCAAATAGGTTCATAACTGCCTCATGTATCCTCCAAATGTCCCCATAGCTCTCCGTCTGTTGGACTGTGTCCGTCCGTATGTCTCCTCTCCTCACTTCATCTGTCCCCCTTCTCTGTCTTTGTCTCCCACTTCCTTTTTTTTTTCTTTGTCTTTCATTATTTTCCATTTCCTCCTTGTGCTCAAGTTTGAACCACTGCCTGTAAAGGTGATAGAAGGCTGACCCAGAAGTGCCACGAAGCAATGAGGGCTGGACGGATAGAGGGAATGTAAATGAGAGTGAACTGAGCCAATTCAGATAGTGTGGCCCACTCGGGGACAGCGTGCTTTGACATATGTGGTCCTCCAAGTTGGCTTCATATTGTGCCTCACTAAATGAGTCTAAAGAGGGCTGGCCTTCGTATTTTTTCCCCTTTCCTCTGTAGCAAATAAGCTTGTGTCAACCATTAACATAAAAAAATTCTCACTTATAGCTCGAACACACTGGATGTGCTGACCAGCTCACAAAGCTTTGGCTCCCATATCAGGCAAATACATGTGCTGCATTCCTCTTCATCTTCACTGGTGTCACAGCTGTCTCTCCATAAAGACTCCGCACAAACACAAGTTCTCAAGGTTGCTCTGAGTGTTGGCTTACCAGTTTTCTGCTCATGGCTGGCTCTGTTTACAGTTACTCTAGGATAGCAATTTTCCTGACATTCCGGCAAGATTCACCAAAACCAAACATCAAATTATGTTGCTTTTGAGTTATCTCCACTACAAGGATAAACACTGCACTGTCAGCGACACATTTACTGTTTTTATTTACACCGTTAACTTTTCTGCAGTTGTGTCAAGCACCAATTTCCCATTATTGAACAAACCACACGAGCTCTCCACCCTTCTCACAGTTTCTTACAACGACGAGGGTACAGGTGAAGTAATTGTCAGGTCATATGCTACAGATCCTTGAGGAAATCTGAGAAGCCTTGGTTTAACCCCATTCACACTTGCAGAAAACCCTGATCCTCATGGATCTGAAGCATAATGCCCTAACCCTGCCTCCACATGTACCCCGATCTTTGTCGGAAACTGTGAGAAGTGCAGATTAAGTGCTGCCAAATCTTCCCCCAGCTGTGGGGATATGGTCCATGAGATATTTTAATGTCTATAATAAATGGCCCTCTTTTAAATAGCACTCTCACCACTTATATTATAGATCCCACAATGCACTGCAACAGCTGCCAGGCAGGACCTGTGCATTAACCATGGACTGAGAAGAATTGGCTGAAGCCATGTCATAGGAGCCTTCAGAATGCTGTTGATGCCTCTTATGAAAGCTGCCATACTGCACGTGTTATCTCAACTGAACTTCAGCTCCATCTGATCACCAACAGAAAGGCCGTGTTAACATGGAACTTAAAGGATAAGTTCGGTTTCTACAGCTTTCACATTGTTTATAGAATGAAGTAGAACAATATACTCACCCAGAAGGCTTTCCTGATCCAAACAGTGCTTCGGGAGATATTTAGATTCAAAATCAAGCGGCGGACATCTGTATTACATTAGCAGACGGGGCATGTATAGCGCCGCTCCTAAAACTGCATTAATCGTCCAAAAACTCATTAGTTTCACCAATATTTCATCATGGTCCGCTCGCGCTACTCCTCCACGACAGTCCGGTGTCGCGCAGACATGTTTTTGTGACTGTGCTGACCTCTGAACTGGAAAGTTTGTTTCCGGGTGCCTCCGCGCATGCGCAGTACGGCTCTTTGTTTAAGCGGCGACCGCCGGCTACACGACTTTCTTCTTCCAGTTTTGTGCAAAATGGACGAATATCTATCGGATGAAGATGCTGTGGATAACTTTGAATATGATGGGTGTCCTTACAGTTTTTGAGCCAGAGTTTACAGATGAGGAGCTCATCGAAAGGAGGTAGCAGAGGCAAAGAGAAGAACAGCTGGCCAGAGAGCAGTTTTCAGTTCAGAGGTCAGCACAGTCCCAAAAACATGTCTCCACTGTTGTGGAGGAGTAGCGCGAGCGGACCATGAAGAAATATTGGTGAAACTAATGAGTTTTTGGACGATTAATGCAGTTTTAGGAGCGGCGCTATACATGCCCCGTGTGCTACCATTATACGGATGTCCGCCGCTTGACTTTGGATCTAAATATCTCCTGAAGCACTGTTTGGATCAGGAAAGCCTTCTGGGTGAGTATATTGTTCTACTTCATTCTATACACAATGTGAAAGCTGCAGAAACTGAACTTATCCTTCAAGGCTGTCTGACCGATAGCAACACCACATCTCCAAAACCAAAATTCCTAAAAGCACATAGATGTGTTATGGTTATAGACTGAAACCATTTTGAACCAGGTTGTAAAGATGTGTATAAAGGCCTAAAAAAAAATCTTTCCCCTGCATGCAATTACACAATTAAGGTAGGTTACTGCAACCAGCCTCAAGTGGATACTTTGGGTATTACTGCCTTTGGCATTTCCACATAGATAGGCATTTAAGCCCCAGAGGTTTCTGTCAAACACTAACCCCTAATCCCATTTCTTTAATATCACACTCAGTGGTCGGCTGATGAATACATTGGTCTGTGATTTTAAATTGCCCAGGAGTAAATGTGCTGTTGAAATGTATGATTCTGATTAAAACATCTTCAGTTTTAGACTGTTCCTAAACGTTGATACTGTTTTGCCTGCATCACACTGTATTTTAAGTTTTGGGCTCTTTGTCATGAACTAGACACCCTGGGTTAGTGCATCAAGGGAAATGAATAAAAAGCTAATAATTCAGAGAAACAAGGACTGTCTAGTCGGCACGAACAACAGCTTGCTACCTATATGATTCTTACCCTCGTAGTTTTGAAGATACTGTAACTTGAATTACAGAGTTTGAAACCAGAGACATGGTGATACCAGTGACATGGTGTACATTGTTAATGTTTAGCTTCTGTAGATCTTGATGACACATTAAAACAGAGCCAGACATAAACAGAAAACCAAAAAGCTAATCCTCAGAGTAACCATAACTACACCATCAAGCTTGTGCAGAGTTTGCTTCTTGTTGGCCTGGTAAAAGCTTGATTGAAGCTAGCTTTTACATAAGTAAATAGGAATTATAGATAAGTTTATGCCATATTATTTTTAACCCTGAATCCAGTTTTAACAACTACTCGAATGGGGTAATTAATTGTCAAACAGAGTGAGGATTCATATTTGGTTTTTATTTTTAGAGTCTTTTAGTGCTCTTTCAGTGGTGCAGATGATGTGACAGCCCTTTAATTTCATATTTTCTATCAATTAAATTGTCTTTTTTCAGAAGCTTTAGCTTAAAAAATGCTCTTCATTTTGTGTTTGGTGGATCAGTCTTGTCTTCTCCTTTAAACCCAGAGTCACTTCGGCCTGTCCCTTCTCTGACACTGTCACTAACCTTCATACAGTATTACCTCTGACTTCAGCACACCTTTGCCTCTCATCCTGGCCACCTTCATCTTCTTTGTCTTTGTCATAATGGACTGGTATCCATCTTGCTGCTGTCCTCTGCAGACCTGCATTATGTTCTATAACAGCCGGATAAGGCCAGTGTGTCTCTGCCAGCACGACGGCTCACTCTCTCTATAACCCCACTACAGCTCTCATATGTACTGCTTTCACTCCCAGCGGCCTCTCCATCTTCACTTCCTCAAGGCTGGGACGGACATTATCTGAGGACTGTACTGTAAATCCAAAACGGATGTACTGTAAGTCAAAATAAGTGACACAGATAACTTGTGAGGGATGGCAAAGAGGGTGAGGATAAATGTGTTTACCTCACTGACAAAGACTTTTGCCTATGAGGGAGAGATGCTTAAAATCTTAATAATCCAGGGTTAATTTGGAAGTTGATTTTCTTGGTGCTCAGACCCTTTTTTTAGATAGCAACCCAAAACTCAACTATACCAAATCATGCTGAATCAAAGCATCAGACCAAAGGTGAAATGTCTTAAATCATAAAGGAATATTAAACATAGGACAGAAAATACAAGAATGACATACATATTTTTATCCTAAGGAAATGACAATAAGTTTGCAGCAAGATAAATCTTTTTTTAATCATATATTACATGAAAACACCCCCCTGCTGCCATACAGTAAAAGTAAAGTGATTTGTAAAATTCCTCTAAGTAAAGGAAGAACATGAGGCACACCCTCCAAAAAAAAAAAGAAAAATTTAATCAGCCTATTATTGAGTGATAACTTTTGTGCAGAGTTTGATAGAAGTCCTTCAAAACATTTTTGAGGTGCCACATTCAAGAGCAAGGTACAAAAATGAGGCTCATATATGTCCAACCCTATCCCTCCAAAATTGCCTTTTTTTAATAAGCAATCAGGGGAGGATCTGCATGTGGGCATAGGTTACCCACCACATCATAGTCATGAAAATAGTGATAGGATTAATGAAAGAATAAATAAAACAAGAAATTACTTAATTGTTGATTTTTTAAAAATTGAATACAGATTTTTAAAATGCAGGGCGACTTCTTCAAGTGATTAATATTCAGAACATCCTCTCCCAAGAAAAGAGAGATTGTCATTAATTTGCATATTAAAAGAAAAAAAAATATTTCAGCTTTTGAATCAAACTGCTTTAACTATTGTTGTGTTATTGTAGATGTGAATATGCTGAATGAGTTCAATGTTAATTTTTCTGCAGTTAATATTCAGGGAGTGGATAAACTGTCTCATGACATTTTGATAAAATAGTAAATGTATGAACAAAGAACAACATGATGAAAATGTGGTGATTCATTATATCAAATATAATGGTGAAATAAAAAGGAAAAGGGAAGAAGGCTGAGGACTGTTCAGATATTCCCAGATTCACCAATCGATAATATTTTGTATCCGCCACGCCTGATCTATGACCTATTAGCTTAAGTATCAAACCAGTTAAAATATAACACAGAGAGGACATTTTCACAGAGCTTGACAAAATCTCTTGAAACCTTTCTTGAAATTAAAAATCAAATGATGACCAGGAAACATAGACTTGATCCTAAACCTAAAAAAAAATTAAACCAGCTCATTCATGTGTCCTAATTTAAATGTGTGCAGAGTCCTAATGCTACGGCCACACTGGAAGCGAATTGGTGTATTTAAACACGCGTAGTGTCTGTGACGTGCTGCGCATAACGCCTTAGGCTGGACCCTGGACCATTTTGACAAGCTGAGGGGCGATGCGCGTCACTGCGCAGGCGGAGTAGAGAGCCGGAGCCAGTCGGACTCAGTGATGACCCGTGCAGGCAAATCCAGCTGGAAACGAATATTTACAGAACTTACCTTCAAAACCTGTCTCCACAGGGACTTTCAACCAAGCCTGCTCCTTTTTGTTCTGGTCTCTGCAGAGTACACACGTTGAATCGTATAGCTCCGGATGATGGCAAACAGCGCAGCTCAACCTCTCCTCCATCTTTCAGCGGGGTTTGAGCAGGAGCAGGTGGCCAGAGCATCACACGTCATCAAATCAATGACGTCGGGGGGAATGTCATCGCTGATTGGCTGCCTTGGCACAGCGTCACACGAATTTGCGTCGAAAGTTCAATATTTTCAACTCAAACATCGAGGCGATTGACGCCCCAAACGTGCCGGACGCTCCACACGCACCGCGCCAAACACATCCAACACGCCGCCTGGGGCGCATCTGCATCCAAACGCGTCTTTGCATTGACTGCGTATGTAATCTCAATGTGCGTCTTTGCGAATTCGTGTGCGGCGTGGCCGTAGCATAAGAAATCCCCACAAGCAGTCTTGTGATATGAATTTTGCATACACAAGCAAAGAACAACCATGCTATCCTATACTTTTAACGCCTGATCCTTGAAATCTGGTTAGGTGATTTTTCAGCAAGTGTGGGACTTTTGGTCATGTTTTATGAAAATCCCATAAACTGTTCATGAAACAATATTTAAAGGTTGAGCATGAGGAGTTGTGACCTTGGCACTTGTCATATAACCTCCAAATCATATTACTTAATCCTTGAGTCAGAGTGGACATTTGTGCAAAGTTGGGTGTCTTGTAATAATGCATTCTTGATCCAGAGATAACCACAAGATTCAATGACCCTGACTTTTGACATGTTCTCTTAAATGTAGTCACATTATGTTTGAGCAAGAGTGGGCATTTTTTGCAAAACTCAAAGGAAAACATTGGCTACGGTCGAAGAGTCACCTTCTAAGCCCTTGTCGTCATGAGGTTAAGGAAAGGAGAAAGGAGAATTCAGAAGGACTTAGGAAAGGAAAACTGCAGCACAGAGAGAATCCGACTACACCTTCACTACGCTACATCATCATGTGACGGCGGTTGGTACTGCTTCATTGATCATGTAGCAGTACTAACTCATGTATCATGACAATGTTGTTCCTTTCAGACAACATTGAACAAAATGACCTGGTAAAATTACATCTGCATAACTGATGTTGAAGTGAGGATTTAAATAAATTTGTCCACTCATTATCAACATGAACACCAATCAGTGCATGAAAACTAGTAACTGAATGAAAGAAAACCATAAATTGTTAAGACCAAAATCTAATGGTGTACACATTATTAGTATTGATTCAAGTTTAAAACATAATCAACATCAAATGTCTCATATCCTGCTCTCTTCAGAGAATCAGACTACTGGAAAGTTAAGGCACGTTTTGGTAAACTTTTGAAAGGATCAAACAGCAGGGGTAACTTACATGGTCTGCGTGCTTTGTTATTATTTGGTTGAATTTGGAAGCAGTCGGAATATGTGCTGTTTATAAAAGCTGTTGCACGGAGAATTGTGGGACAGAATATTCTCTCCTTTTGTGAAGGATGGTGTGGTGAATCCTATGCTAAAGGAGATAATAAAGGAAGCACTGAGCCACCATTCAATCACAAACTACTTCTGGTTTATTTCACTCCGTTCGGAACCTTCCTAAGCAAAAAGGACTATTTGACCGCAGCCATTGTTAACCTATTGTGTTCGCTAGCTCACATTCACAAGCAACTATGATCATGGGGCTCCATAACCTTCAGTGATACCTGATTCTAAGGCCTCATCCACATGAAAACAAAACGCTGAACAGTTTCCAAGACGGTCTCAGAAAATGTGTGCGTCTATATGAATGCACTCGATACGCATCAAAGCACTGTAAAACACATGCCAGACCTCTAGGGGCGCTGTAACGACATGAAGGAAACAAGCGGAAACAGACGAAAAAACAGTGGGCATGCGCACTTGCGGCAAAAGTTGTAAACAGAGATTGTGATAAAGTGATCATAAAGTGCCGTAATGTGTCCTCGATAATTGTTTGTTCAACTTGGTGGTGATTGAGAAGAAGATTTTGCTGCAACAGGGATAGTGGGGTCACTAGCTTCATCAGCACATATGCTTCACATACGCCGCCATCGTCGTTGCCGCGTGTGGCGCAGGCGTGTCACTGAAGACATGAAACTATGACGTAAGCGTATCTGAAAACTTGCGGAGAGCCAGTAATCACGGAGCTGCGTATACGGCATTTCAAAATCTTTCCACTCTGAAACCTGGTTTCAAAAATGATCGTTTACAGACCCCCAAAACGCCGTCTTCGTATGGATGATACGCAAATTTGGCAAAAAACTTATGTGTTTAGACCTCGGTTTGGCTTCGTGTGGATGGGGCCTAAGTGACAGAAATAGGTACATTGATTGAATCTGGGGGTCAATTCATGACAAGAGAGAGACTAAGGAGAGAAAGCAAGAGATCTTTGAGTCATCATTCAGGTTTTCTTTGTTGACTTGAAAGTGTTGACTTAAGGGATAAAATAAAGAGAAAAGAAAAAAGATTAGATGAATTATGGTGGGAAATATCTCACAAAAAGACCCATGCTGTGGGTGTGTTGCCATCTGTGTTTCTGCATGTGTGTGACTTTTCTGAGCAGAAACATGAAGCTGGTTACATCAAGGATGTGTGTGCCTGTGTGTGTGTGCATGCTTGGGGAGCAGCTTGTGAATGGGAGGATTTAGGAGGGAAAAGTTGGAGCAGAAAGCTGCTGGAGGTAATCTTGTGGCCTAAAGCTGATAACAGCTTTCCACCTGGAGCCTCTTAACATACTGCTGGACCGCCATCAATCAGGCACGTGTCCTTCACCGAGAGAAGGAGAGAGAGTTTGAGCTGAGCAGAAGAGCTATGTTGTACTGAAACTATTGAAAAACATGCAAATATTTCCCACACTTAGTTCCACCACTTAAGGGCACAGCGGTGACTTACAATGCAAAGTTAAGTGATGAGCACCAGAGAGTACCTCACAGCCAGAGCTCCATAAGATTTTCTGTCACCCTCGAGGGAGCCTGAAAATATTACTTAAAGTGACGTCCCTGGAGTCTCTGAGCTTGGGATATAAAATTAAAGTCTTTTGACACTCAGCCTGTGTCATAAAATTGACTGTGTTAAGGACAAATTGGGGGTTATCGCTGGCTTTGGTGCTTTGATGTGACCACTTTGTAAAACTCTGCTGCTCATAAAGGCATGAATATCTTCTAATTGAAATGCTTGGTGGATCATATAGCAGCATTTAAAGTTTGTTTTTAGCCACTGAGAGGATCAACAGTTTTAATAAGAATGCACATGAATAGTCATGGGTGCCTTTTTGAAGAGACTTACTCCTGTAAACAAAGTACTACATCCATGGATCAGTTTCAGATTACAAACCACAATTCCAGTTAAGTTAGGGCATTTTGTAAAAGTTGTATAACTGAATAAAAAGAGAATATAAAGACTTGTAAGACATTTTCAACCCACAGAAAACTTAGGCTGTGGTGTGTCTCAAAATATTTCTTAAAGCAGCACTAGGGAAGATCCCCGCTTGACCGGAGAGAGAACTCAACTACCCATGAGCCCTAGCGCGCGCATACTGTCGTAAGGATCTGCCGGTCGCGTGCATTTGTTTTGTAGGTGAATCACAGAAGCCAGGACTTCGCTCAAAAGTATTCTTCTGTCTTCAGCGGCTGTTTGCAGGATGGATAGCGACAAGGTAATGTATTTATTTTTGACTGAATGACGATGTTAAAAATCGCTAAGTTCAACTTGGTTTTATTACCGTGAAGTCGCCCCCGCCCCCGTCCTGTTGAAGCGATAAAGTGAATAAAAGTAAAGACAACGACGAGCTGGCGATATCACACACTTGAAAAAGGTCTAAACAAAACTACATACTGGTACATTCTGGATTTGTTGTGCTGTACTTTTTTCCTGTCAAGTTTTTTTGAGGAACATCGTCATAAATTAGTCGCCCAACATACCTGATAGTAGTCGGACATCCCTCCTCGTCTTTTATTTCACGCCAGTGAGTGAACGCCGAACTGATGTTTATTCTGGTCCCAGCATTCAGCTTGTTTTTCTCTCTCTTTCTTTTTTTTGTATCCTCCGACAAAAACTTTTCTCTTACTTACGTTCTTTGTTGCCTCCGCCATGGTTAAAGCTCCGCGATTGGCTTTCGCCGAGACTTCGTTTTAAACGAATCGGGAATCGGGGGAAGTGACGTATGCCGTAAAACAGTACAAATGTGTAGTTTTTTAGTGTGGC
Source organism: Scarus forsteni (assembly GCA_036419115.1). Classification (NCBI taxonomy): domain Eukaryota; kingdom Metazoa; phylum Chordata; class Actinopteri; order Labriformes; family Labridae; genus Scarus; species Scarus forsteni. The sequence goes on along the minus strand of JAZDUH010000451.1, from coordinate 21,550,692 downwards.
AGGGTTCCCACCATCCACCTCGAAGTTACATAGTGCCAGTGAAAGGGATACAGACCACTCCAGACCACGACAGAGGTGTCATTCAACTCACTGTAAAGTGGTGGACCATCACAATGAATATCAAAGGATTATATTATGTTTGAAAAACTTCATAGTGTTGGTTTAATCAAGATGGTGGTGGAAAATTAAGTGGATGTGGAAAATCTCTCTATAGGATGATGACCCGAGTTGTTTGCCACAAATCTTTTTAATATATGTACAGCAATGTTTAGCATTAGTGTCTGTTCTGAGTTTTTCTAAAAAGAGAGACCTGAGCTGTGACACTGTAGCACATGTTCAGGCTCATGCCATGAACCTCACACAACCCCACTTCAAAGAAACCCAAACTTCATCCATAATGTTCTTCATGAACATTATTTTTCCACTAATCCTGCATTTAATGCCCAGAAGTATTCCACTTACAGATGGGGCAGGGGCATGTTTACCACCATCTCACCTCACCTTTACCTTTAACACCATTTGATAAACATTTGGGAGCTGAGGACATCCATTGTTAAAACTTTGTAGGTGGAACTCTTTTTAATTCTTGCTTGATGCAGAACTTAAGTTGATCAACAGTCTGGGGTTTTGTTGTTGATTTGCACTTCATAATGTGCCACGTAGCTTCAACTGGAGTCAGGTCTGAACTAATCTAACACACCAGATGGACAGTTTTATGTATCTGTCACAGAAATATTTCACTCGTCCATCAGGTAAAGGGTCGTTTGAAAATGTTTTCAGTTGCAGAATCTTCAAACTAAACCTGCAGCTGGTGGATTATCATTCTGCTCATCACACTCATCACAGACCAACCATATCAAGCCACGAAAGATGTAGCAGCTCAACCCTGTTGTTTGCCATTAGCTTAAACTACGTCTAAGTCCCTAGGCTATACTCGTACATCCAATAAGATGTCGTAGATGTATGATTTACCACTTACACATGACATAAACCTCGGCAAGTTCTCCTGGTAAACTTCTGAGGAGAGCATCATTCAGTCATCATTTCAAACTGAGTGAATATTTGCAGAAAACAATGAAGTTTATCAGTTTGAACATTAAATATCTTGTCTTTGTTGTGTATTTTGTTACGTTCAAGTAAAACAGGCTTGAAAATCATTGTATTCTGCTTTTATTTACATTTTATGCAAGTGCAGGTATTGCCACATCAGTGGAGACTGCTTCAGAAGTTATTGTTTTCAAACATGCAGTCACTTCCCTTTGACATCACGTTTTCAGCTACCACCTCTTTCCTGATTGGGAAATTTAGCCAGACCAAAACAGGGAGGGGGTATTATTTGTGCTTCGGCAAGGAAAACAATCATGCCAATCTAAAAAGGCCCAAAGACAACATTTCACCTAACCCTGTTCAACTTTATGACCCTCATCAGAACACTTATGTTACTAAAGTATTTATAACATCATGTATCTTTAGATCTAAATGAAATTATGACACTCAATAAATGTTGACTTGTGTAAAAGAGAATATGCATGGAGGAAAATTGTATCCGCAAATGCTCATTTGGAACTTTGAACTGAACTGACAATGGATTTCAAAAGTGCGCCATGGTAATATATTTTTCTGAATTATGCAGGGTTTTAATGCAGGGCCACCCGAGGGATCGACATTCAGTGTTGGTTTTGGGCCTTTTCCCTTATGCAATGAGATTTGAGATTTCTGCAAATGCTCTGGATCTTTTGATATTAAAATGGACTGTGAAAGATGGAATCCTTTAATTTCTTGTGACTGTGTGTTGTGAAATGATGTTCTTTAACTATTGGACCATTTGCTAACACAGTTGCTCTCAAACTGATAAATCTCTCTCCAGCCTTGCTTGTGAATGAACGATCTTATCAGGCATACTCCTTTTATACCATATCATGACACTCACCTGTTTCAAATTAATCTATTCATTTGTGGAATGTTCCAAAAGGTGTTTTTTTAAAACAGTTCTCAACTTCCCATGTCATTTATTGCACCTTTCCCAGCTCTTTTGGAATGTGTTGCAGGCATCATTTCAAACTGAGTGAATATTTGCAGAAAACAATGAAGTTTATCAGTTTGAACATTAAATATCTTGTCTTTGTTGTGTATTTTGTTACGTTCAAGTAAAACAGGCTTGAAAATCATTGTATTCTGCTTTTATTTACATTTTATGCAACCCCATTTCACCAGACACTTGAAAGGTTTGAGCATACTGCCACCTTCTTTGAGTACTTATAGACTGATTGAAAACCAGACCAAAACAGGGAGAGGCAACATCATGTATCTTTAGATCTAAATGAAATTATGACACTCAATAAATGTTGACTTGTGTAAAAGAGAATATGCATGGAGGAAAATTGTATCCGCAGAGTTCATTTGGATGCACATGGCAGCACAACACATGGCCAAACTTTGTGTGTTTGTGTGTGTCAGTGTGCACATCTGTCCGTCTGTCTATTCCCGGCCTAATGGGCCTTCAACCCTCACGTTGCTGACAGAAAATCAATGACCTACTCGGTAGGCCCGATACTGCTACCCCTGTGCATAGGGAGAGAGCAATAGAGAGAGAAAGAGAGATGAAAGCTAGTGGAGAGCTGACCCACTGTAAACACTATGGATTCACGTCTGCGCCTTATGACAGAGCTGTCACACATCTTCTTTCACTGAATCTTGATTTCCATTGTGGCGCTCTAATCTCCTGCAGCACTCCTGCTCACACACAAGCTCTTGGACTCTGACAAATCACAGATTAGTACAACAGATGCACAATGCCATTTGCATTTCTGAAAAGCATTAGGCTTCCAGCTTGACGTTCAACAATGGGGTCAGGTGAAACAGATTACTCACAACTTCAGAGAATCATCAGAGGATGTAAGAGAACAAAACAGAGAGGAAACGAAAAGAGGAGATCAACTGAATTAAAGAGTACAAGTGCAGATTGCATACGGACACGTGGTGCATTCTGGCAGTCAAATGTGTTTTTTTTTCTTGAATATGAGACAAGAAACATGGGGGCTGTGTGAAATATGCAGGAAAGGTGTGAGGACTCAAAGTTAAATTTGAATTTTAAGATAAGAAAAAATGAAACTTTAATGATCCCTGCAGGGAAATGAGCTTGGTGCAGCAGCAGAAGTAATATGATTCAACAGCAGAAAATTGAGATATAGGGCATATTAAATAAGCAATAATATAGCAGAGAAAATAGAAATGAAAACACAGTAAAATATATTATAAGCTAAGTATAGAACATGAGACCACTGGGTTTCTCTTATTGCATTTACTTACAGGTTTCACAGCAAGGGAGTTTAATCTAAAATTGATTATGACATCAGAGATATGTTTTATACAACATGTGTACGTGAAGTGGAATTCAATCACCGGGGTTCAGAGTTGAGAAAACAGTCTCACCACAGACAGAGCTGCCAATTTAGGAGCTGCGCAGGAGCTGTCAATCAAATCAGATCACCCTCATCAGCAGATGAATAAGAAATGAAAATGCACGAAGAACTCAGTGAACTGCTTCTGATGAAGTCGATATAATTAAAAGATCAAGATCTCTGTAAAAGCCTTGTATTTGAATTTCTGGTTGGAAAATTAAGTTGGTGTTCAGTCTTCAGAGAGAGAGTTCTTATCCCAAGACTCTGTTGGTAGATGTAGTGCCGAGGTGGACAAGTTCTTGTGGTGCTGTAAGACCATGAAGGTGGAATGTCAACACTGTTTGTGAAAGCTGATGATGTATCAGAACAACAGAACAGATGATCATACAGAGCAGGCTCACTGTTGAAAACAGATTTACACTGTGCACACTCATTTGGAACTGAACTGTTCACTTTGTCAATAATTGTGTTCTAAAAATGAAAATGGTGGTTAAAGCAGATATATCTGTGTTTCTCTTATAACATATGCATGGTTCAACTACTCACAATGACAAAACTGATTTGTCTCACTACTCATTAAAACACTCAGAGGTAGCTTTTTACATTGAAAGTACAGATGCTCAATGTTGGACCAATATTGAAACAGAGATATTTCCAAATTCTTTATCACCTATATTATACAGATATTACTTGTAAAGTATCCCCCCCCCACACATGCATGCACACATGCACAGACACACAAACACATACTGGAGACTGTGGCTGTGCACTTTATTATTTATGATACTTTTTAAATACTCCTTGCACCGTGTTTTCACATTTCACATTTATTGCCTTACTTATTTTACTGTGTGGTCTTGTAATTTTGTGATTTTTGCTGAAGCTGCTGCTTTTATTGAAGCTATGATACCCTTCTCAAAACTTTGTCGACCCATTATGCCACACTTAATGTACTGCTGTGACTACATGGTAGGTCCTTTAAAGGTACAGTGTGTATTATTAAATGCTATCTAAAATAACAGACTTGGTAAACATGGAATAGATTACTTAAAATTATATTTTAAATTAGTTTCTAATCAGCCATAAATAATTAATGTTTTGTTTTCGCTACCTTAGAATAAGTCATTTATATCTACATAGGAGCGGGTCCTCTCTTATGGTGGCTTCCATCTTGCGTCGCCATCTTTTCTACCGTAACTCAGAACGGACAAACTAAACGCTTTCGCGTTTTTTTGTTGACGCCTACCGGAAATGTTGTGAAATAGATGAAGAAGAAGAGAGTGATTACCAAGCAGCTGTGCTAATACAAACAAACATGGAGGACCACACGTACAATTTGCCATCAGTGGAGCGTGAATCATTGTCAGAGAAACGAAAACACGACGAAGCCAAACGCAATCAGGACAGGCTACGACAAAAAAACAGGGTCAACATCGGTGCTGCCTTTCCCAGATGGAAGTCCCTGTGGGGAAGGATAAGTTTGCAGACAGACGCCAAAGTTGCCTGTTTTTTGCTGGACAGGTAAGACTAAGTGTCGAATTGTACTCTTATATGGAGCCGAATTTATTTGTTTACTTTTGTGAGAAGTCGGAGTAAGACACAGAGAATGTATCTGCTATGCGAGGCTTATTTCACGGCCACAAGCATTTTGAAATGATTGTCTCTTCCAAACGACCGGTATGAGACTGAAAGACAATAGGGAGACAACGTCGTGCTAAAACTCCACGATTTATTCATTTTCTGTGGCAGTAAGACAAACATAGGCTGATAACTAAGCTAAAAACACTTTTTGTCCTTGGAAGGCCACCGTAGCTCCGGAGGTTCTGTGACAGGGAGGAGGGAGCGCCGGAGTGCTGCAATCTCAAACCTCACCTTTAGATGCCGCTAAAAACTACACACTGTACCTTTAAAGATGCACAAAGCCTGTATGGACAGAAGTACCCTGCAAACATTTTATCACTACAAACCATTTATAATTCATGTCCCTTATCCTTATTCTCTTTTTGGACCATTCTCTGTGAACCACATAGACAGTTGTCATACAAATTCCGGTAGGTTAGCAGGTTGTCTTATGTAAACCTAAGCTTTAAAGCTACCACGAACCAAAAATCTCTCCAAATAAAGCATCTAGTTTGCACCACAGCTGTCAGTTGTGAAAGCAACCTAAGACAATGATGCTAATATAGTCTCATATCAATAAATTTAAAAGCAGATAAAAGGCATTACAGGACGATGCTTCAGGCTTTAGGTGATTTGACTCTTGACTTTCTTCTCTTGATTGGTTCATTTTTATTTCGGTGTTTGATTTTATCCTTTTATTTCTGTAGCTCGTGCTTTAGCTCACCTTGCTCATGGTGGTCTTGTAAATTATATTGTAAATCTCATTAATTTACCTGGTTAAAGAAAGTTTAAATGAAAAATATAGAAAAAAATGAAACCTATGACCCAGGGCTCTCAAGTCTTATGCATTCAATGTGACACACACATTTTAACCTTTTCACACTCTCACACATGCCAGACCTGGTATTTCTCACACATGAAAATTTATTTTGTAACACCCACTGTTTTGCCGCTATATATGCATTGGACCATGTAGCAAGACGCTCTGAACATCATAGAGCTCAACTGGAGCTTGACATGCCCCAGTCAATAAGATCAACTATCAGTTTATCAAAAAAACAACATACAGCTACATATCAGCCAATCAGAAAATAGCACTACTGTATCTGGGTAGGATTCGGTTGATCCAACCACAGAGGATGCATACTGTACACTCACAACAGTGCCTTGTCACATGAGTATGTCAGTTATTCCATCATTTGATTTTATAACCTACTTATTAATGAAATAACTTACTGTACAAAAGGAAAACAACAAAATCTTATTTTCATTTTCACTTCACAACAGTTTGACAAGACCAAATGTGAACTTTAGTCAAGACAATCCTTCCTAATTTCAGCTGCTTCACCACACACAGCTATGTACCTTATTCTGGACTCAAACAGGCCTTTGAAATTCATTGTACTGCATACTCAGTTTAATCCATTTAATAATAAACAAATTGTACTAAATACACACACACTAAATTCAATAACTTATTTGTTCTATCTGAATGATTTTACCTGTTTTTTTGTGTGTTTTACGGGATTCACTTTCAATATTGATGACATATTTGAAATGTGAATCTTTTATCATACCCAAAGCCGTACCCAAGGTTCTGCACCCCCTGCCCAAGCAAGCAAAAACTTCATGCTGACCTGAGATCAAAACTTTAGAGACCTGCAGAATGACTCAAAAAGTATTCTGAACCTTATTATACCAAAAAATCCAGCTTTTAAAGTTTTCTTTAGATATTGTGATTTACCTTTGACCCATTGCAATTTGTTTTGTCCAAAGTTACTTATTTACTCCTCCTTTGCATAAAAAAGGTTTTTTGTAGATGGGAAATGAAATGCCTTTGAGCCACTGAAAAAAAAACTTCAAAGCATAACAAAGAACAGTTTGTGAGAAAATCTCATATCTCAATGTTTTACCTCACTGTGTTACTAACACTGAGAAATCAACTAAACTAAAACTACCTTTTATTAGAGATCCCTGGATGTTGAATTTTAATGAATCCAAAGACATATAAGATAATTTATCTAAACCAGCCTCAAATGTTCATAGTGCCTCATAACCCATGGGACCACTGGGAGAGTGATCTCAGTTATTACACTTTCCAGAGGCTGCACAATTGATATCTATTTACTTATTTTTTAGGGAATAAAAAAGAGAATAAAACTAAAAAAGTGCCTAAAATTTGACTAAGCCAAGCTTAACTTAACATGTAAAATAAAAAAAAAGACATGGGAGTAAAACAGGCTGAGGTACTAAATGAAAGAGCAGAACAAAATATTGAGTAGAATGTAGAAAAACAGATCTGAATACCGAACGAAACGAAAAAGGAGTCAATACCACCCCTGGGATATGATGAATTAAAAATTTATCAACACAGCTCGAGGAGCAACCCAAGCAGGACTGAAGTGAATAACACCCAGCAGCGCTCAGGAGGTCAGTGGACTCCTTCTTCAAAATCTGCCTCTCACTGCTGCGTTAGATTTCCCTGTGAAGTACTGGATCGCATGGTAATCTCAATTTAATACACAAATCCCCAACCCCAATCCAATCAAACCTGATATCCCTGCAGGGCCAGGCCAGGCAGAACCCAACCTAAGACAATCTTTAATACATCTTATTTCCTAAAGTTTGAACCCTATTGACACTTAGAACATAGAACAAGGGTACAAGCTTTGTGAGAATGACTCGGTCTTTCAAATAAACCTGTTTTTGTTGAGAGGTTTGGCTGAAGTGGGCATCAACATTCAATTCAACAACATCAAATGACATCAAATACAGATCTTGAATTGATTTGTGCAGATGTGAGGGCTGAGACTAAGCTGAAGAAATCATGTAATCTTTTAAAACACAAAGCAGAAAGAAAATACACACAAACATGAAAAGGGAGAAATATTGTGTGTGCATGTGTGTGTATGTGTGTTCGTGTAATGCCCAGCCGGCGGTGTTTAATGCTGTCCCAGAGGGTTTTAATCCAGATTATCAGGAGTATAAAGTCACTGAGTCTCCCTCTCAGCCCGGGCTAGCCTGGTGCTTACACACATACACACACTTGCTCTGTCTTCCAATCCTTTTCACACACACACGGAGAGTCCATATTTATTAGTTTTTCCTCTAGGGGGTGCTGTGTATCCAGACAGGGAGCAGCGACAGCGGTGTCTGGTTGGTGTGTGTTTTTTAGAAGCAGACACGCAGTCGCCTCACGGATGCAGCTCACCCTGCTGCGTAAAGACCTCAGATCAACTGCACTCCGCTTGACCTATTTCAGCATATTCGCAGTATTATTGTTGCCTCATTTGACATTTATATAAAGCCTTTAACACGGAGACGCTTCTTTAGTCTAACACAAGATCAAATATACCAGTCTTTGATGCCGGAATCGGCACAGACATCTTTATCTGAGTGCTTTATCAACAGCTGCGTTCCCGTCCACCTTTGAGACAGCTGCTGCTTTATTTACACACCACAGTGTCATCTGCATATCATCCTATTGGTCTAGATTAATTTCAGATCTGATTAATCTGACACTGGAGATTGATGCTTGCAGCAGGGAAGGCTGGTCTGTGTGCTTTTCCTCATATTGTCTTGCTTACTCACACTTGCCTTTAGACGGGCAGTCTGATTGGATCACAAGCCGTCATTTTCCACCCAAATAGACAGCAAATGAAATGTTTCTGTTACATGCAGCTATCTGCCCTGTCTGAGAGGAGCTGTGCCCCCCCTGTTTTCCACTTTTAATTTTTTTTAACCACTCTTATTCTCCCCCCCTCTCTCCCTCTTTTACATCCTCCCTGCATGTGTGTATCCTGGTGCTCTGTAAATTAGGTTGAAAATGGACGATTAACCTTTTAAGATGAGAAGCTTCCTTAATGCGCCTCTGTTTTTTTGTTTGTTTTGTTCTGTAAACTGCAGCATACCAACATTATTTAATGGGGGCATCTAATTGGAATCAGCTGGGGAGCAGAGAGACTGGGTGGCCGAAGCTTTTTATGAGGTGGTGAGATTCAAAGATGGAGGATTACAGTCATTAAGGGACCTGTGGTGCAGGAGTTGCTTTGTGCGGGGGTGTATAGTTGTGTTTGGTGTGTGTTAAGGAAACCTTGGATTCCCGGTGGATGAGAAATTTGTATAATGCGTCACCATGTGTGTCTTTTGAAGGGCTGGCATGTGCATCATTAAGCACTCAATATGTAAATTCCACCACCAGGAGGCTTTTTATTAAAGCACCAATGGATAACACAAAATAACGAAGACAATAGCAATCCTAGTAAAAACGTTCAACCACTACTTATGGCATCCATGGTTCAATATGCCTTTTTTCATGTTTTTGGCAAGCATGATGTTTCTTTCATGGGCGGGGTATAGCCCTTACATGATGCATCAAATTAAAACGCTCATACTGCTACTTATAGCAAGCCAATTAAAACCATTGCTCCTGCCTCAGGAAAACAAAAATCTTCATATCCCCAATTGGTTGTGAAAATCAAACTTTTTTGTATATCCTGTTAGTTCAAAATATTTATCTAGTTTTGAAATCATTGTTAAAACCAGAAAAATAGACATTATTTAACTAGTTTACATGAAGGGAGGGCTTTTTGAAGTGGTAATAACTTGAGTTTTTATAATACTTTTTGACTTCTCAGTGTGCTTTACACTGCACGCTTTTACTCTAATAGTCACCCACTGATGGTTGAAGTTTCTAACTAGACCATCAGCTAACAGATTGTTTCCCTTTCATACACTTTTAAATGCCTTAGACACAGTAGTAGAAGCAGCCAAAGATTAAGTGTCCTGTTCAAGGACAGATTGACGTGTGACAGCCAGAGCTGGGCCTAAACCCGCCCACAACTGTCTGATAGTTGGTACAACAGACTAAGCCACAGACACCTCAATTACCAGATATTTTCTTGGCATATAAAGATTGATTAAACAAACTGCAAGCTGCCATGTTTAAGAAGCACATTATATTAATTTAACATGTGTTGATTTGTTTATTTAATACCACATACTACACCTAGATTAATCATTAAAGACTTTACTTAAAATGGGTAAGGGTTAGGTCTATATCTATAAAATAATGGATTTGCCTTGTTGTCTTAAAACAGTTTGTTCTTTCTGTAAAATATGACAAAAGCACAAACCAATGCAGTATCTAAAAACAATAGTAATTCTCGCTCAATCTTGCCTATCAGATCCAAACCACACTGTCACCAAAATATCAAGATACATTTTTATATCTGTGCTCTAACTGTAATTTTTTTTATCCCAACTCTAGAAATTCTTTCATTCACTTCTGCTGCTTATTTGTAAGCTACTTGCAATCCTAGCATCCCTGTCAGCACACACAAACCAAGAGAGGCACTTTTCATAACTTTAAGCCGTCATTTTGTAAAGTACCATCCGTCAAATGGAATCACAGGTTTGCCATTTGGTAAATTCAAAATAATTGTTGAAAAGAGTCTTGAATTAAAAAAATATAAAGTAGGCGAAGAAGCAGAGGTGGACAGAGATGAGCAGCTTGTCTTAGGCCTGTTTTGCAACGAAAGCGTTTCCCTTGTGTGGCAGCCCTGGTTCAGGCCTGTTATCATTTCAGCTTGTTTTCAAGTCAGACAATTCAGACTGCAAGCACAAGCCATGCATTTCAGACGCGTCTATTGCACCAAAAATTTTGAGAAGAAAAGACTGACCTGTTTTTTGCAAGCCGCATTTGTTTCTCGTCCAAAACAGACAGAATATCACAAATGGAGAGCCAATTCTCCAACCACCTCAGGAAATTTGCTGAGGGCTTAAAGTCTTGCAAATTGGTTTCTTTTCAGCACATGATCATGGTTGGCTATTCCGTCAGATACTACAAAGGAAATCTCACAAGTGTTCTTTTCATTAGAATTTTGTCATTCCACTGTAAACTGTGCAAGTAGGTTTAAAATTCTCCAGGAGAGTAAAGTACAAATATTGAGAAAAGTTTCCAGAATAGTTTTGCTTATCAGCTTCTTTTGACCTGACACGGCTGAAATTCTTTGATTAAGTTGGGAAATGTTGAAGATAGGGGACTGCTCATTCTAATCATTTTAGAGGGTTTGCAGAACGCTCCATTGTGTTCTTGTCAAACAGCAATTTCCCCCCGCCATCCCACGTAATGTGAGAAGCAATGTCATACTGCAGATTGTTTGAAGGCTGTATTTAATGAAAGTTTAAAATCTTGCAAGTTATTATAATGACCTCTCCTGGCCCACCTCTAGCACCCATGGGGTCCACAGTCCTGAGGTTAAGACCTGCAAGTAAAGAAACCTTTTATGTTTTGCAGCCTTAAACTTGTGACTTGAGAAAAAGCTGATGGAATTAGAGTGGAGAGAGCATGTCATAGGGCCATATCTGCGCAGAGATTTCTAATTTTAGAGATTATTTTAGGTGAAATTGATGTTGAATGACTGCCAATAGATTCCCAAATGCCCTCATGCTTTCCACATTTTTACTCTACACACTGATGATTAAGCTGCACATGGCTAATGAATAATGCTTTTCAAACTGACCCTTCTCCTTTGGAAATTGTTACCAGTTAGTATACAGTATCACTGTCCCATCAATTTTGAAACAATAAAAAACACAGATTTTGCTGCCATGTGATTGGCTAATTAGCCTCAAAAAGTGGTTAAACTGTCATAACTCATAAAGTGGTAGGTGAGTGTAGATGCGAGGGGAGGAGGACCAGGATTTGAAACTGGGTACACACTTTAAAGGTGTAGTCAGCGATGTGGGAGAAAACGAGTGGAGAGGTCGTTTATAAATGAATTTAGACCCGCCTCTCCCTTCATACCTCACCCCTGGCTCCACCCCTGAAAGCTGATGGACGTGCATCGTCATGGAAACGGCCGTAGAAACTGCGTAGCTGATCAACGTAGCTAAGGTAACCCCGACTTGTCAGACAACTCGATTGACAATATTGATAACATCACAACAACAGTACATTTTGGCAGATTAGACAATAAGATGAATGCCTGTTACTGTTATGTGAAGCATCACCAAGCTAATGTTGCTTACCTATCCAGCAGACAGACGGCAACATCCGCGTCTGTTTTCAGGACTTTCAATTGGCGGAGTTCTCTCCACAGTGGGAAAGCAACACCAATGTTGACCCGGGTCTTCGCTCTTTCATGGTCCTAGCCCTTCTTTTTCACTTTCTGCTCCACTGACCTGTTTCTTTTGGGCTGTATTTCAGCCATTGCTACTGCACCTATTGTATCCCTCTCTTACGCTAACTGTGCGCAACCTACTACTCCTCCTCCTCCCCTCTGTCTGATCTTCGCATGAGTATGATCGACCCCTGGATGTGGGGGGGTGTACCCTGTTTTGGTGACTCGGCCCGAGCCACAGTATTTACCTGCTGAAATTCAGAGTCAAGGCTGTGTATTGAAACCGGACTTTTTTTTCAACATGCTGTCAGTGGGGACATGTTGTGGATGGAGAGAAGAAATATGGTGAATTTGACAAATACTGCATTAGATTAGAAGATCGCTGACTACACCTTTAATACAATGATCTCAATCAGGGGGTCTGAAGAATCTCTTATGCACAGACAAAGAGCATCATGTGGTATTTATAACATCCAAAAGATGATAATCACAAGTTAGCATCATCACAACAGGTCAGGTTTGATACACATCTCACCTTTGTAGGACTATTACACATTATTACAGGAGCCAGCACTGTATCATAATCCAAGTGGTTGATTATGAGGCAGGATTACTTACAGTGTTGGAATAGCTTTAGCTACATGATAGTTCAAATTGTGCTCAAGCATATACAAGGCACAAAGTAAACAATTAATACTGGCACATTAGATAGGTGAGAAATTTGCTTAAATAGGCTGAAAATACAGAGCCTCATGATTTTATCAAAAATAAGCAGAGAAAGAATACAGTGCAAAATAAGTGCCAACAATCAAAAATGCAGGTCACTGTTTAATGTTTAACTTTGAATAGGTTACTTGGAACCCTGAACCTGAAATTGACATGTATAGTGTCAATAATCCAGTTCCACCCATGCACCATCAAAATGCAAAGGATTCCATCAGTTCATACATGACCTCATGATATGGCTTTTACCTTAGGATGTGCTGTTTACACTTTTTGATGAACAAAATGTGTAAGGGGACAAACTGTTCAACTCACAATACCACCATTTTAATTAAATGACGGCCTTGTTCCACATTGTTGTATATTTTAGGAAGTATTTTAAATTATTATGTCTCACAATAAATGTACTATAACTTAATGCAGTATCTGTATTTCAACAAGCTTTTGCAGTAAATATTAAGTTATTAGTTACAGTAATATTTATTCCTTGCAGTCTTAATTTTGAGGTTACACTTCGATAGTTAAAAACACAATAAAGAATATACTGACCATAAGTCACATTGTAAAGTGTTACAAATTGTCAAATTCTGATTCCAGAGAGTCAATAATTAGACACTCAAAACATAATTAAATCAACTCTCTTTGATAGGAGCAAACAAACACTTAAAGGTGTTACTATTAACTCTAGCAGCATTGGTTTGACTATGCAAATGTTGTTGTGTACACTCACCAAAACTTCCACCAATAATTTTATTGAGAGACTCAAAATGGCTCCTGTAGTCTAAATAAATGGCCCAATAAAATCCTTGAGCACTAATTTTTGTGTTATTTACTTTCATAATATCAAATATCCTAAATTTATCTGAGCAATTTCATTTTGATGTGGGTGTTAATATAGAGTAAATGCTTTGAAAGTGGGGCAGGAATTTCTAATAATCTGCGGGAGGGAACCTTTGGCTAACAACACATCAACACCTTGCACACAAACATGCACACACATGTACACACACACTGCTCTCAGGTTATTACGGGCTGTCATTGTTTAATTCTTACTCATTAAATGCTTCAGACAATGACAAAGCGCCTCAGTCTCTGACAGCGTCTTTGTTAACCCTCTCCCTCTTATCTCATTCCGCCTCCCATTCTCATCCCTCTCTGCACGGCTTTGTGTCTATTGTACGACACTCAAGGACGATGCAACGGCGTCCCGAGCCACCACTTAAACATCCCTATTCATCTCAAACCAAAACCTGCGAGAGGACAAAAAAAACACTGAGTGGGGGAGAAATACCTGCTCGAACTGCAGAGAGAATAATTTGCAAAAGCCTTGGAATGTCAGATCCCACTCGCCACTTACTGGTAACATAAAACTTGCGCTGATGGAGACAACGCTGATGGCGCTGGCGGCAGCTAAAGCCGTGATATAAGATGTCATAACCTAGCTGTCCTTGTGCAGAGCTTTTTAAAACCATCAATCTGTTTGACCTTTATCCATGACTCAGGCCTGTCGCACACGCTCACACACTTTCCCAGCCATTTCTTTTCACTCTCATCAGACCTGCCCTGACAATAATTGTTACAAAGAGTGCTCGGAGTCTCAGTGCAAAGTGTGTGTATGTGTGTGAGTGAAAATGACTGACAGAGATGGAGAGACAGACAGACGGAGAGAGAGAGCCTGCCCCCGAGTGCATTCATGTAAGAACCGGGCCACCTGAGAGCGATGGAGCACAGAATAGTGAAGATGAGAGAAAATGAAGAGACAAAAGCACTTCCCTGGTGTAATTATGCTTTCATTTCATGGCCAAGTATTCACATGATGTGCCCCGCATGCAGAGGCGATCATTAGAGTTATTGCACATTAGAAATGTAACCAACTCCAGTCTCACAAAGAGGGAAAGTGTAGAGGCTAAGATGAGAAAACTAACTTTAGGAGAATACGTACTTGTGGAGTCAGGCCAACGTGAAGATGGATAAAGCAACTAGAGTTCCTGCTGCCAACCAAGTTTCCCCTGAATGTATGCCTGTCAAGTTTTGGATTTAAAAATACAGAAACTTTTACGCTGCCCGCTGTGAGCCTTCCCACCACCCCAACCATGCTTCAATATCCCTTACATTACACCTTACAAGACAGGTGTACATGGAATCTAAAATAACCACTTTGGTTTTCTTAGTTGATCCCACTGTTGGCAGTCACCTTGCAACAAGTGCCACCCAGGCTACTGCAGTTCACAATTTTTCTTCTTCTTCGGTTTTATGGCGGTTGGCATCCATCACTTTGGTGCATTACATCTCCATCCTCCCGAGGCCAGTGACAGAGTTCAGTTTGGAGAGGCAAAGGACTTTTTCTTTATCATTAAATTAGTATATGGAAGATTTATGGGATGATACTAATAAGGGAGGACTGCGGGAAAGAGGGGTAAAACCCAGTAGTTTTCGTCCCACTGATGGCATGAACCTCGCGGCAACTGCCACCCAGGCCACTGCAGGTGGTAGTTGCAGCTTTTTCATGCTGATTAGTCTGCACATATGTTTATCTCTCGCCTCGACTTGTCCCTTTTAAATGAATCAGGAAGGTGGGAAAAGTGACGTATGCCATAAAGCAGTCAAAGCAGTACAAATGTGTGGTTTTTGTGTGGAAAAGTTCCCACCAATTCACCTCGTAGTTACATAGTGCCAGTGAAAGTGATGCAGACCCTCTCAGACCATGACAGAGGTGTCGTTCAACCGGTTGTAAGGTGATGTACCATCACAATGGCTCTAGAAATATTATAAGGTAGAAAAACAACATATTACTGCTTTAATTTCTATTTGTCAAGTCAAGTCAAAGTTTATTTGTAGAGCACGTTTAAAAACAACCTCGGTTGACCAAAGTGCTGTACAGGGGTACAAAATAATCTCTCATACACTTTATATTAAAAACCCAGTAATGATAATAAAACAGTCATGATAATAAAAACAGTAAAAAGAATTAAAATGAGCCAAACGTTAAATATGCATAAAAACAGAAAAAAAATAAGATAAGAATAAAAACAATAAAAGAAGAGTAAAAGAGAGGATGGGGAATAAAATATAAGGGATAAAAGATACAAAGATAAAGGAGATAAAAAACAAGATTACTCGTTTAGTGGGGATTGAATGCCAAAGAATAAAGATGTGTTTTTAGCAGTGTTTTCAAGTGCTCAGTTGACTGTGCAGCTCTAACCTGGATAGGTAGGCTGTTCCACAGCTTTGGTGCCTCCACCGCGAAGGCTCTGTCCCCATTTGTAGATATATCATGTTCCCTTATAATATTGCAAGAACTGTTTTTTAAATTTGTCTTGTCAAAACATTGTTCACTGAGTTATCTGCCATCTGCTATCAAAGTTAATGGATTAACATTTAATGATAATAAATTTGTAACTTACTGTTCGATACTAACAAAGAATCTGACTAACCCGAAAGGTTGTAGACATTTAATTGGTAAGTTAAATGTGTGTGGCAGATGAACTTTGTGAATGTTTTGGCTTCAACATATGCAATCCCTTCAACATCAGGGCATACTGAAGAATATTTTGGCTTTACTTTTTTACAACAGGGGAAGATGGAAATGTATGGTCTTTATTGATATATGGTTCCAAAAGGGAAATTTTCAGTCAGTCAAAGAGCAAAGTTTGGCATCTCAAGAAAAGAGCTGTTGTGCTTTTAATATGTGATTTTAAAATTACAGCCTCTCTCAGTGCACTTGTTTTTAAAACGTCAAGCTGTTGTGTGCCTTTGTTTCTCTAGAAAGTAATAGCTTTACTCTTTAAAGATCCTTTTTTATCATTTGTCAGCATTTATATCTCACTCTTCAAACCTAAAAGTCTCCCCTTGTGAAAACCTTGTGGCAGACAGTAAACCCCCTCTCTCAAAGCATTACCTCAAATACAAACAAAGCTCAAAGTAAATCCGCTGAACTTATAGTACTTTAGTACAAAAGTTCCCCTGCATCCCTGAAGCAGCAGCATCCTGATGCTTGGATCAATGTTGCAACAAATAACAGCGATGTGTCTGACTGTGAGCTCTGTGGTGCCCTACCTGATGCGCCGTCGAGGATGAATGGGATGCTAATGTAGTTAAATCTGCAGACTCATTACTGCAGTGGGGATTCACTTCATTAACAACACCCTGCTAATGTGTCGCTCTGGTTTTTGTGCATCTTTCTGCACAGTGTGGTTGCCAGTTTTTATGTTTCATACATTAAAAGATGCAGAGATGGAAATATGAAGGAATAAATGTGTGTCTTGTTTGTGAGGGTGTTTGAATGCAGTTCTTTAGTGAACACAACATCAAGATTTACTGATTCCTCATGTTCAAAAAATATTTTCTTCTGCTGAGGATCTTAATGAGCATCGGATCTCATTTTGTTTGAATTGGTTAGCCCAATCCATTCATGCTCTTAAGGTGGTGAAAATTAATGTGCTCCAGTCATCCTTTTACTTTCTGTATGTGCTCCTTGGTGAAGTAAGTTTGTACACACCTGCTGTGATTGATGTAGCTTAGGTGATGCACGATGAAAAACAGCTTAAAAGATAAATATATTAAATTCTAACAGGCTAACTTCTTTGATACACGTATGATGATGAGTGTCTGTCATGTCTGGCATCATCTTATCAGATTTGTTGTATGACCTTTGTCTCCTTCTTACCGAACTGGTGGTGCAGTAAACCTACTTTTTAAAGTTCTCCGTGTACCATCAGTCTTATCCTCAAAATCTCCCCTAGACTTTAGTGGCTGTGAAAAGGCCGACATAAATGGGCCAAGAGAAGATCCTGGAACTAGAGGGGTCCTGTTATTTTGGTCATAAACCACCTTTAGACAGATATAGATAAACAAAGAAACAAAATAAGGAATATCATCTGCAAACAGGAATAAATGATCAACTTTTTTCCCAGAAGGAAATGGACTCTAAGTGTTCTGTTTGTGTGATTTTAACATTTTTTTTCCTTAGCATTCCTCCCTCTTGTCCTGTTTCTTACCTGCACATTTCAGTCGCACACACACAAGGATGTACACACACACCTCTCTCACCAGTGTCTAGGATTGCAGCAATTAATGGGGCGGTAAATGAGATTGTTACTGATGTGTGGTAGTGAGGTGAGCGAGGTGTGGGGGTGATGGAGGGAGACAGGAAGAAGACGGAAGAAGGCAGACAGGGGAAGGGGGGGTGAGGGCGCACTGAGACAAAGTTGTGAGGTAAATCAAAAGCTTTCATTTGATTTAAATGAATAGAAGTTTTGCTAATAGACTATTATATTATCAGGCTTGATGCTAAAAGCAATAGTTCATCTTTGTGTTGGACTCAACAAAATAAGAAATGTTTGTTTTTATGAATCATAACATCAGTATATAGTGTTAAGAGATTTATTTAGTTAAGTGCTTAGTCATCTAGCAGAAAGTTATTTACCTTTTTTCTATTATCAAGTCTTTGATTGTAATTTTGTGCTGAATCAACTGCGAAATTGCCAAATTTTGTTTGACACATTTTTTCCAACATGTCCTTGCTGGAATTTTGTAAGAACAGAGACATGATTTTCCAGGAAACATTAAAAGTCAAAGAAAAATCAGGCAAGGTTTTAGAAATACAGTATATCCTCAGAAGTTTTTTGACAAAAGGATTATAGGGTCTGAAAGTGTTTTGATTCATCTCAAGTTTTGTTTGGTTCCTTGGCATAATCACCCCCCTGAAGATAATAGAATATAAAAGCAACACTGAACACTTTACATGAACTTCCCACAAGCATAAATTGAACAGGGTATTTCACTGATTATTTGACTGTAAAGTACTAAAAAGCTTTTGGAAAGGCCTTGTCAAGAATAACAAAACAATTTCAACTGCTGAAGTCTCTGCCAAAGCTGTCTTTTCCTGAAAAAAATCCATGAATAAAAAAAATCTGCACTCTCCTGTCTGTCCCAGCTAAACGGGTAGTTGCAAGAGGATTCAGGATTTTCACAAACCCATTATGAAGCACTTATTTAAAGCAGTACCTACTGGTGTGATGTCCTACCATTGTATTGTTGGTTCACGGTAGTAAGCCCAGGAGAGATGCTAAACTGAATTTTTGTCAACATTAACCACAAAGTTGACCTAACAACCATTTGCCATAGCCTATAACAAAACAGTGTGCATACTGCGATCCTAAAAAGAACAAACTTGACATAATCAACCTAGAATGACTCACAAATAAACTGAATATTTCTTGTCTACCAGTTCTCTCTACAAATTGCAGAGTAGCTGCAAGAAACAACAAAAGCTAGGTATGTCTAGAACAATGTTTGCAATGCGTGCAACCTGCCCAAAGTGACTCCACGCCTGACCCGGCTCAGGATTGGGCAGGGGCAGAAAATCTAACCTCAACATTAAGTCTGACAGTCCAGAGAACATGTGGGTGCACTATTAAGGAAGGCACACTTCTACCAATCAAAAAATATTATCACCACAGCCTTTTTCTTCAGTGGTTTCACTGTCCTGATATTGTGTATATCACTTTGGCCGATGACGCTGTTCTCTTTGTTTACTGCACTGTCACAAGATTGGAACTTGTATTTGGTAATGGACAGTCCATTATTTACTTTTAAATAGGCTGCTTGTATAAAATCCCATTCAAAAAAGGTTGAGAAAGGGTCACATGATTATTTGAAATGTTTATTCCTGCTTGAAGATTATGTTACCTTCACTCAAGGTTTTACTCTGAAACTCTGCCCCTGCCCCTCCTGGTAGCTCCTCCTGGTCTTCCTCTCACACACATTCATATCATGACCCACATCCTCTGACAGCCAGTCTGATCTGAATTGCTGATGAACTCTTCTTTTCTCCCTCATTGCTGAACCTCAGTGGCTCCTTAGGTGGCCACTCTCCCCTGAGGGAAGGTATGGAGATGACAATAAGGAGAGGGTTTGCCCGGTGCAGCGACAGCGGCAGCATTCTCTCTCAGGGGGACTGTTTTTTTCTGCAGGTGAATGGTGCATCAGGAGGAAAAGCTTCCATTTATATCACTTAATCCAGAGGACACACTATTAGGGAGCTAGACAGGGGAGGAAAACACACACGGACGTGCTCGGACTTACACACACACATACAGTCCAGCACAGCAAGCTCAGGCAGTGAAACGCCAGCCCACACACACATATAAAAACATGTACCCACACGCATGCATGCTAACAGCTCATGTATACACAGATCTGTCACAGATAGCTCCATCATGCTCATGGTAAATGGGTATGTGTGCGTGAGAATGAATATGTGTGTATGCTAATGCAGTATGACCATGTAATTTTCATGTTATTAGTCAAGGTATAGATTTGCATACTCTGTTGTAGCTCTATCTGTTAACACACTCCTGCAAAAGTATCTCATTATAAGGCCTGATTCAGCTTTTTAGAAGCTGTACCTCAAATATAATATTTAATATACTATGTATGAATCAAGAAAAAGCTTCTTCCTACAGTATGAAATCATCACTCTAAAATTAAAAGACAAGGTGGTGAAAATATAAAGTTTAAGAGGTTGACCTTATTTCCCTGTAACATCTGCTTACAAATAACATTTCATTCTTTGTACTTTATTTACACGTCACCAGAGTGATATAATACACATTGTGTCAATTTGATTTAAACAAAGTGTATGTTTTTTCCACAATAGACACTCCATATTTCAAACATGACTATTCAGCCAACCCACCATCCAATTCCTTGATGTACCACAGGCAGTGCTGCTCTCTCGTTGACACCGTGTCTCTCAGTAATCTGAGGGATTGCACGCAACAAATGTCTTCAATCTGCTCTCTAATCACGGCTCAACAATGAGAACAATAACATGCTGACATCATACTGCAGATTACAGAGAATCTGCTCTGCTCACACAGGACTTGGCTGATCTGATTCCCCACATCCCCATTGTTTTCAATGTAGGGTAAGAATACAATTAAATACAACAGAACACAATAGATGTATCTTGCAAATTACATAAATAACTTAAGGCTAGGTACATAGTATAAGGTTACTGGCCATTTTAGACCTAAATTCTCCCTGTTTTGCTGCCATTGAATATTATCTAGCAAAATGTAGGTGTGTTGAAGAGCCATGTTTGAAGTAGTGCCTGATTCATGTCTCTTTTACAAAAATGCACTCACTGCTTTTTATATTTTCAGATCGAAACACTTTGAGAGCAACTGCTGTGCACATGCTAAAATGCTCAAAAAAGTTGTAGTACATACTGTGTTTTAAGTCAGTAGTTAGCAGTGTGACAATTGTCACTACACAACATGCTCAATCAGAGGCCTATAAGTTAAGAAATTACTAACATTCAGGCATTCACATGGCCAGACATTCAGGTTGGATAGCTTGGCTCAATGTGTCGACATTTTGCTGAGGGGATCCAATTAAAGCTGCAGTATGAAATTTATTTTTGTGTCACACCATAACCAGATTGGTCACAAACAGACACATAGCTACAATGCCTCTAATGTAGCTAGCTGAGGAGAACATATCAGGAGAAGCTGCAGGCGAAAGAACTTGGACCTGATCAGCGGAACATCAGAACATATTGGCAGTCCAAAGACAGAGGGCAACAATTCACTTGGTTTTACACTTCTGGCTTTTTAAAATAGGTGAAATAACCTTCTCCACAATGAAATAAGTGTGCAAAACAGAGGGGGTTACTTTACACACCCAAACCTTTAGTAGATAAGGCCTGGTGCCCAATCATGCTGCACTGTTTGAAAGTGGAAACCACACCTTAGAATAGGCCCTATATAATATAATAGTCTGCTCTTATAGAGGTGCTATGTTATTATGATTGTTGCTATTAAATGAACACATATATTCATACAATTTATTGTTTGTTTAATATTAATTTTAAGTCAGATATATTGGAAAGCTGACCCATAGTCATCTCCATATTGTATTAAATTTGTGCATTGACATTTTAGGTTTGTGACACGATCTTAGGCCATGCAAAAGATTTTGCAGGGTCAGTAATTTGATTATCCCAATTTTAGGCTATAAAACATCTTAGATATGTCCATATTTTGTAAACCAGGGATTGCATAATATTTTTGTTAGGTTTATATTATGTATGTGAATTAATCACTTCCTTTGTTGCAGCTTTTTAATTCAATTAGTTGTTAAACTAATACAACTTAAATAAAAAAAAAAAACTGACAAGCTAAATAAAAATAAAACCAATTAAATTTTAAAAGTATAACAAACCTGACACACACTCACTGACTCTATTGTATATAATACATTGGTTTTGATTGTTTATGGGCTGTTCTGTGGCAATAAATTTAATTTGTTTGAAAGTAATTCTGTGACTGCAATTTTATATTACCTACTTTTTCTGTCTTTGTGTAGATTTTGAGTCTAATTCAAAATGTTATTAAAAGGGTGTTTAAAAGCCTTACATTTGTTAAACCCTATTTTTAGTATATATATAATTTGGAGATATCGCTCTCCCTGGAGAAAACTGCACGAGCTACCACTGGTTGGCTCTCTAAAACTGGTTGCACAACCATAGCATTTGTCTTTCTTCATCTTTGGCTATTTTGTGTTCAGATCTCTGGGTGACTTGACCTGTAGTCGTTTCACTTCTTGTTTTGGAAAATTTTATCCCCAGCTCCTCCTGCTACATCAGCAGTGTTTCTTTATTTCAAAGCTTTGTTTGAATACAGAAGATTTTGCAGACTTGTAGTTTTAAGAGATCCTTTTGCATGCTGTTTTGATCATATGGTTGCTCTCCTTAAAGAGCAGAAAAAAAGATTTAAAGATCTGTAATTATTTGTCATAATGTGTAGAGACATTCATTCTCAGATATTGGGAAACTTAGGCCTTGTATTTTCATAAATGACAGCTATGATAAATTGAATTTCAAGCTGTGTAATTTAGGATACAAACATATAACAGACACTGATAATAAGTTCATACTGGTTTTGTCATTATACCCAGAGGGATAGCAGTGCTTATTTGACGTTCCATGTGCGATATGACTGCAAATACATATCATTTACACAGACTTATCAGGCCCCAGAATACACAAAATGAATGAGAGCTACCCATGCATAATACATTTAATTTTTAAAATGACTGAGACCATGTTTTATCTTCATGACCACGCCTTTGGCATATAACAACCTTTCCAATCTCATGCCCTGCAGGATCCAGCTGTCACTCAAACTAATATTATAGCCGACTTCCTGCAGGAATATCAAGCTGGAAGGGGAATCAATTGGATATGGTGTGAGTGGTAATGATGAAATCAATATGCATCATGCTCCATGTTTTAGATATTGCGTTTAATCACACTAATGACCATTCTTTAAAATGAGGGAGTGAAGCATGATGACACATTTGGAATGCTACACTTGTACTCTCTTTCCGGTTCAAGCCTGTGCCAACAATTGAGCCTCTTCAACTGGACAAATCGACTGTATGCGGTGAACGAGGCAGCGCTGTGACCTTTTCCCAAACAGTTTCATAGTACAGCCCAGCTCCAATTTGATATCTACTGTGTACAATTGAAAAAGATACCAGTTGAATAGGCATTCCCATTCCTCTGACTTAAGCATGAATAAATCTATATGTCCTCCTCTCCTACCCTTCTCATACAAATCCAACAGCCAGGAGACCCCAACCAATAAACACCCCTTCTTTATAAGTCTGGAGGGGGAGGGAGGGGAAGTCTGTGGAAAATACTGAATAAAAAATGTAATATATGGCTGTAAGATAAGACAGCGGTGGACTAGCTGCTTAAGGCTATGATTTTAACTCTGGATACAGAGACAGGGATGAAGCCTAAAGCTAACTTGCTGTAAGCTGAAGAGTATTTAATAGGTAATTTTTCTCCTATAATGAAGTTTTTGCAAGACTATTAATAAATGAACAGCAGATTTTGCCCAAAACTGTTTTAGATAACATGACAGCTTGCTTGAAAGGGACATTTATTGGAAGTAACAGCCTTGAAGGTATAGCATATTTTCCCTATCAGCTTCTTCTTCCCTCTGTTCATATCTTCTTATTGCCCCTCTCCCTATAAACAGCTTCTGTCTCCATCTGTCCCAGAGATGGAGCTGAATTGGATCTGACAAGCTGCAAACATCCAGACATTATCAAATGAGAAGAAATGAGGAGAAAAACAGTTTTGTGTTGCTGTCGCATAGCCCAAATGGAGCCCACATTTAAGACAGGTCTGCTTAGGCCCGCTGTCATGTTCACTTTTCCATCCTGTAGTGTGTTCCTCATAATCCGTCTCTTAATCTGTAGCCTAGTAAATACGCATTCTTACAAATGATTGCAACAAACTGCCATAGCAATATGACCATGTCCAATCTTGTCTTGTCTTTAAGACTACACAGTGTTGGTACATGGATGGGAGAACGTCTTCAATTCCTGGTGCTTTAACTCTTCAGTGCAATCAAACAAAACAAACAAACAGAACAAATACTGGCTTTAAGAAACCTTTAATGGCATTTTCTTTAAACAAATTATTTTTTAATGTGTCAGGGAGAGTTTTAGAGAGAAATGAAATGCAAAAATCACACAATCTGACGTGGGGAATTAAGGTCATAAAATGTGCATAATTTGGATCAGAATTCTTAATTTTTGGTACATATTTATTTTTGCAGTATAATAGCTATATAAATTACAGTAATATGTATAAAAAACTCTTCAAATAATGATGCAGTTGAAGAGCCATCTACTGTTTGTCTCCATGAATCAAAGATTTGCAGAAAATATATTTTAAGTGTTTCTGTTTTCATGGTAGATATATGGAATTTTCAATTTTTGTATTTTACTCAGACTTTTTTATCCTTCTGTCTACTCATTATTAACATTTTAGGTAAATTGAAAATGCATATTTTGGAAAAATATGGCCAAGGGAAGATTTTTGAGAAAAAAAAATGTGGATGTTTAAACATCCCTTCTCTGCACTGACCTCTCCAAAAGAGGGATGCCACTTGCAACATTCTTACTGTTTTCGAGTGTCAAGAAATATTGACTCACCATGCCTTCTAACAAAAGTTAACATAGCCACAACATAAATTGTAACACCAGTGGGACAATGTGCACATCATGAACATATAGATACAAGGTAGGAAACAGAATTCATCAGTACATTTATGCACTTTTCTCATTCTTGTGAGGATGCAGATTTTGTACAAAACAAACTTATTTGAAAGGGATATATTCGATCAATCATTCAATCAATCAATCTTTATTATTTATTATATCTTTTTTTTTCTTCTTTTTTCTTTTTTCTCTTTCTTTTTTATTATTATTTATTTAATATTTATTATTCAATATTTTTAATATTTATTATATCTTATTATATTATATTTTTATTCATCTATTTGTATAGCGCCAATTCATAAGTGTTATCTCAAGACACTTTACAATAGAGCATAAAGCTCTTAATTTTATGGATACGCATATATGCAGAGATACATATATATATATATATATATATATATATATATATATACACTCAACAAAAATATAAACGCAACACTTTTGTTTTTGCTCCCATTTTTCATGAGATGGACTCCAAGATCTAAAATGCATTCCAGATAAACAATATTACCATTTCTTTCAAACATTGTTCACAAATCTGTCTAAATGTTTGATAGTGAGCACTTCTGCATTGCTGAGATAATCCATCCCACCTCACAGGTGTGCCGCATCAAGATGCTCATCGGACACCATGATTAGTGCACAGGTGTGCCTTACACTGTCCACAATAAAATGCCACCCTGAAATGTGCAGTTTTGTCTCACAGCAAAATGCCACAGATGTTGCAAGCATTGAGGGAGCGTGCAATTGGCATGCTGACAGCAGGAATGTCAACCAGATCTGTTGCTCGTGCATTGAATGTTCATTTCTCCACCATAAGCCGTCTCCAAAGGCGTTTCAGAGAATATGGCAGTACATCCAACCGGCCTCACAACAACATTTCACAGGCCACAATTGACAATCTGATAAACTCTATGCGAAGATGTGTTGCACTGCATGAGGCAAATGGTGGTCACACCAGATACTGACTGGTTCTGAGTCCCCAGACCCCCAATAAAGCAAAAAAAAAAAAATGCACATTTCAGGGTGGCCTTTTATTGTGGACAGTCTAAGGCACACCTGTGCACTAATCATGGTGTCCGATGAGCATCTTGATGTGGCACACCTGTGAGGTGGGATGGATTATCTCAGCAAAGCAGAAGTGCTCACTATCACACATTTAGACAGATTTGTGAACAATGTTTGAGAGAAATGGTAATATTGTTTATCTGGAATGAATTTCAGATCTTTAAGTCCATCTCATGAAAAATGGGAGCAAAAAACAAAAGTGTTGCGTTTATATTTTTGTTGAGTATATATATATATATATATATATATATATATATATATATATATATATATATATATATATATATATATATATATATATGTATATATATGTATATATATGTATATATATGTATATATATATATATATATATATATATATATATATATATATATATATATATATATATATATATATATATATATATATATATATATATATGTATATGTATATATATATATATGTATACAACACCCAACATGAATCCATATAGCCAATCATGAATCCCTCCATAATGGGGGCAAGAAAAAACCTTCTGTAAAGCAGCAGGAAATCTTGAATGTGGATCCCAGTCTCATGATGAACAGCAAATCCACACGATGCTGTGTTGGGTGAGGGCGAAGGAAGGGAGGTAGGAGGAGACAAGTCGACTAAAGTAAAAACTAAAGTTAGCGACAGATCCATGAACCATAGACCTGTCATCTGATGTATTAGAAGTTAGACTCTTGAGATGCTACATCTCATTTTCAGGAGGGTCCTCATGTCTGAATTGTGGTGATCATTTTATAGAAGTATAAGCAATGATATTCTTACTGAAAATAATAATTTATGGTAGTGACAAACTCATGGGTGCCCAGACCACAAGTGCATCCCTTCAATATTTGTCTCCATGAAGTAAAGATTTATTAAAGGCCTCTTGAGATGTGGCATCCCATTTTTAAGAGGGATCTTATGCCTATGTGGTGATAAAAATAGTTACTGTAGATGTATTAACCATAGATAGAGAGATCATGCTAATATCTACATTAACAGCTGTAATGATAATGGGAATTGAATGTGGCTAATGAAATGTCCAAATATGTGTCATGTCTGTAATTGTAGATATTGAGGCTTCGTGACTCCACAGCAGCAGGCAGTCTCCACCAATTAATTTAGTTATTTTGCTCACAGACAAACAAACAAATGCAGACAAAGGCATAACACTCTTGATGGAGATAACTGGTAAGCTAATGATAGTTCATTACAAGCTTCTGATAACCTCGTAATAAATTAGCACTAAACTTGTTGTAAACTGTGATATAGTTAGGAGTTTGTTTTGCACTTCTCATATTATTCTTGTTACAGGGCTGAATATGTTTTTGTAATAAAAATTTAATTCTCATCAAAAGTCCAGTCATGTTTGAGGCTGTGGTGGGGCTTCTGCAACTGGCTGCCACATCTTAAATGACATGACACTCCATCAACATATTTCTGCATTTATATGATGTGTGCCTGTAAGTGTTCCCTCACCGTGAACGTATATGTTGCAAAAATGATGGATGAATGATGACAGGACTGTCACACAGGAATTGTAATATATTTGCATGTTTGTCTCCTTTTACATTAAAAGCCTACCTGCTAACACTCACACACTAATGCACTCAGATCTGCGCTCACACATGTGCCTGTGGACTCACACAGGCACAGCTTTGTGGACACCGTGTCATGCTGGTTGACGTGTCAGTGCTGTGTTTGCTCCCACTGACAGACAGGACAGGTCCATAAGGCAGGAGGCTCGGCCCCGAGCAGGAGAGAGCTGATCAAAGAGTAGAGGGAGGCAGGAAGGGAGGTGGGACAACTGACAGGTTAAGGAGAGCAGAGGGGATGCAGCCACTGTGGAGCAACAGACAGAATGAAAAAGGCACAAAGAATACAATCAGCATGAATACTGCTATGGTTGGTGACCAAGGGGTCAAGGTCTGGAGTTTTGATAGAAAATGTATTTTGGTGTAATGATCAACAGCTGGTCAATGTTTTGTTTCAGTTCTACATATTAACGTCTTTATCCTGTACATTGTTTATTTAAACATTTTTTCCTACATGAACAAAAGAGTAAAATTGTATTTACTGAAAAATAAAAACATCCAAACAGGGTCTTAATATGCTGTGTATGTTAGTGACATGGGACATTTTTTAGGGTGTTTATAGTTACTATTTATCTTAATAGCTGGGTTTCACGTGACGTCACATTGTTGCATAGCGACAGCGTGCAATTCAGATGGAGGGCAGGAGGTAAAGTAACGTTAGAACTTGCAGTGATAAGCAATCAAGATGCCAATGTTTTGTGTTGTTTATGGGTGCTTTAAGTATATCACAAATTAACATCCTTGTGTTCTTTGACTGTTGGGCTAACGTCGCCGTTCAGATTTGTTGCGTGTTTGTTTCCATGGTTTGTGTACATCATAGCCGCGACTGCTAGCTGCGAGCACCTTAACACATAAAAAAGAAGAAAGACTCACCCTTGCGAAGACCAAACAATAACCATCCTGTAGTAGTTTGGTACCGAGGTTGTGGACCCACCCGCTGATGAAAACGTTGTTTGCCTCCATACTTTTGTAGGCTTTCATCTGCTGTTTGGTAATGTATGACGTTTGAAAAACCAGATAGTTTGTGATGTCGATAGCCTCAATTGCCGGTAAATCTTTTGTCTCTGCTGAAAACTCGCTCATCTTCATGAGATATGGATCACGCCCACCGTATCTGTTGATTGACTGCTTATATCTATTTCTTGAAACTGGATCTAGATCAGCACAATACCAACTTTCGCCGATCTTCATAGACTCCATGTTTACTTCCTGCCCTCCATCTGAAACCACGCCCTCTTCATACGTCATAATAATCACGTGACTGAAACCCTCCTATTAACAAAAAAGAAGTCACTGTTTTAAACTCAAAGAGATGAAATTTGAATAATTTGGCTTCTCCAACTTATCAGAGAGTTCTGTGACAGCTACAGGAAACTGTTGAATGTGATGCTGTCTTGGCCAGGACACTCTTGTGAAAGAGATTTTTAATCTCAATGAAGTTTTCCTGGTTAAATAAAGGTTAAATAAAAAAATATATAAAAAAAATCATGTGTAAATACAAATTGCCAACTCTTGACCCCAACAACTGAAACTACAAAATAAGTATGCCAGACTTATAAGCTACTGAAACATAAGTCAGAACTGTCTCATTGTGCGGTGTGCCTTGGGATTTTGGCTTGGTTATAGGTGTATTTTGGGGAAAAAAGTTTAAAAACCACCTGTGTAGTGCATGGAGACTTTTGCACAAACCATAGTACAGGGTGGTGCAGGGTGTGAAGATAATGCATATGTACGTTGCTCGTGCATAAGTGTGTTTTGGAGATTAAGTGTCAGCTCTCGTTCCTTACAAAACATGTTCCTGTCAACTGGTGTGTTATTTGGAGTTTACATAATTCCCCTCTTTGATTCTTGAACAAAGATCACACATAAGTAATTTTATAGTATGTTTATGCTCTGCTAAAAGTTTGATTTAACCAAAGCACAGCCACAAATGTACAAAAGAGTACTGGGGCCATTTTAGATAGGAAAAAAAAAATCATTTTCGGCAGGTTGAGAATAAAGTTGAAATGAGGAGAATAAAGTCAAAATGTTGTGATAAAAGTTGAAATGACGAGATACAAGTTGAAATGTCGACAATAAAGCTGAAACAATTTCATGATAAAAGTAAAAATGATGAGACTTAAGTTAAAATGTCAGGAAAACAAGTTGAAAGTTGAGAACAAAGATGACGTACAATGTACTGTATTTCGACTTTATTCTGGAGATTTCTGCTTTAAAAAAAAAAACAAAAAACATTTCCACTTTTTTCACAAACCTGTATTTCGACTTATTTTCATTCTTTCAACTATACTCTCAAAGTTTCAACTTTAATCTCAACTTCCCCCAATTTTTTTCTCCATCTAACATGGCCCTTATACTCTTCTGTACAAATGAAACCAAACCCTTGACCAATTTTGCAAGAGAAAAAAAGCCTGACTTAATGAGTTAGAATATTCAGACACAACAACTGAATTGGACATATGTTAATTAATTATCTGTTTTCTCAACATGAAATAAAGGTGGACTATAACTACTGGCTGTTTTCTCCCTACTTGAATCCGGGGCTATGTTCACTTGTGCAGTGGTCCTTAAAGAAACATTCCAACACTTTCGTTGTTTTCATGTCTTGCCTCATTCCCTAGTCCATGAGAAGCACAGAGACCACATTCTTTTTTTTTTTTGTCTGTCCAGTAACAAGGAAGAGACAGAGCTCGCCCACTGCAAGGTAGTTTACCTGAAACGCTGGGAGAATATGTGTAGTGCTTTAGCCTGCCTCTGCCTACAGGCATCACATAAGTCTAAATGGTCCCGTGTACTTAATGTATATTTTATTGACCGTGTTATGTTACATTGAAATGTTTGAAAGATGTTGTTACAAAAGTAACTGTTAACCTCAGCTTCTCTTCATTCCAAAACATGTTGTTAGTCCTCCATATATTCTGGTTCATAAGGTTATGGATGTTCATCAGTCCTGAAGTAATCATCCTTGTCCTCTTTCATAAAGTTGGCCATAATCCTTTGTACCAATCTTCTTCTACTTGTTAACAGAGGCTTTGTTTTGTTGACCTGCTGAGGTACACTTCCGTGGTGGTTTATGAATGCATCCTGCAGCTTCATTCTGCGAGTAGGCTATTTCTTTCAAAAATTGCTCAAAGTGCATAAAGTAATCTTAGTCTTAAAAATAGATCAAGGAACATAATGCAGTTAATCAAAAATAGAACAAGCATACAGAAAAGTTGAGAGTTTATCCGATGACTGTAGGAAGAGCCAAGCTAAAGCATTGCCCATACACTCTCAGTATTTGAGCTAAGCTGACTAGCAGTGGGTGAGATCAGTCTGTTTCTTCCTTGTAACTGGACGGACAGTCAAAAGAATGGTGTTTACCTGCTTGTCATGGCTTCAGGAGTGAGGCAAGATACAAAAACAACAAAAATGTTGGAGTGTTCCCCCCAAGATGGGGTCACTCTTCTCAAAATCATTAAACTGTTTTTGTTGTTTATCCCAAATGGCTTAATCCACCCATTATTTCAACAATAAATACATAAAATCAGTTTGATTTTAAATGCATCTGCAGTCAATTGTTAACAGTTATGCTGAAATTGGAAAAATCTGGCAAAGATATTTCAAATTCAAGTTACCACATGGTACTAGTAATGAAAGAGTCTGCTCTAAAGTTGCTTTAAAGTGGAGGTCTTTATTCCCACAAATGCTAAGTTCAGGTTTGCATGCTGAAAAGTTTGGGAACCTCTCAGAATGTGTATCAGTATTTTTC
The DNA here is from genome assembly GCA_036419115.1 of Scarus forsteni. Lineage (NCBI taxonomy): Eukaryota > Metazoa > Chordata > Actinopteri > Labriformes > Labridae > Scarus > Scarus forsteni. Next base: position 21,519,316 of record JAZDUH010000451.1, on the reverse strand, counting down.
ATAATTATGCATGAAAAATATAAATAACTTTTTTTTTGCATTAGAGCATCTGAGAGTGTGTGCCTCTGTATGTTTCTGGATGCATAAATGCACACTGGAGAGTGCACATGAAGAGGAACTTAGACACAAGGCCTTATTTCTTTGTCCTTTTAAGAAAAATAATTTCTTAACAAAGGCATTAGTATTAAAGTGGGAAGAGGGGGCACTGTTGTGTTTCCTGAGTATGAGGACTGAGCTTAGTCGAGCATAGTCATTCTCTATGTGGTTAAGATAGGAATGTTACAGCCTGCCATTTCTAATTTAGAATAAAACCCTCCGAGCACCAAGTGAACAGTATGACCATTTGCTTTTTCAATGTTATGAGTAGGGCCCGACCGATTTATCAGCCGGCCAATGAAATCGGCCAATTATAGCCCTTTTTAAAGGATTCAACATCGGCCTGAGTTTTGCCAATGTAACGCAGATATATTCTTAATTTCTCATAAAACAGTCAACGCTGTTTGGTGTCCAAGCTGCGCAAAATGATGACATTGTTGAAGCGACTCTGAGCTCTCAGCTGATGCTGTGTGTATGGATGACTCACCTACACTCACACGGAGTTATTCTTTTAAGCCTGACATGATGAACAACTTTCAGCAATGCACAATGTCTCGCTGCTGCAGGACACAGAGCGACCCCAAGGCTCTCTGCTTGGTTATGGATCAGCCTCACAGGCAGATTGGGCACCGCCTAACAGTTTCATGATGGTCGCCTCCTCTGTCATTGTCAATACGGATGAATTGGACCTTCTGATGGCAGGGGATCAGTTTGGCCGTGACTGTTTTATTGTGATTATGACAGAAATATGGCTTTATTTGCTTGTTCCGGACATTGCAGCTAAGCTAACTAGCTAGCGAGGTAACTATGCTAGCGTTATCATAGCTCCTCGTAGCCCTAAGACGTCATCAGCAGACTCATTCAGGGGAGACTTCAGCATAGCTGGGGACTTTAATCAGGCTCTTTAAATAAGTTTGTGAAATATGTGCGGTGTCCCACAAAATATTTTTAATTTCCTCACGCACATTACCTCATGTTTAAAATAAAAAAGTGGTTCTACCTGAACTAAAACCTTCTTCTGATAAACTAAGGATGACTGAAAGGCAGATGTGACAAAGACTTCATAAATAATCTATATATTTACATTTTTAAAAAGGTTATTTGTTTTGTTTTCCAGGAATTTGCTGAAGTTTTGCACAGTTTTATTTTGTGCTTGAAAGCTGCAAAGAAAAGAAAAATGCCCATGAAAAGAATGTTACCTTTGTGTTTTTGTTGCTTTCCTCTCACAGTGATCTGTTTACATCTTTTTAAAAAGTTGGTGTACCTTTACTATAACCTAACTTTAGTTTTAATCAACAAAACGTACAACATAAAGAGTGACTCTGTTTTTTGAGGTTAGATAATTAATGTCCCAGAAGTTCATAGCTTTTTGTTGCATGTTATTGTACTTTAAATTTTGTCTCTGGTTTCAAGTCAAACAAATACTAAAGGACCAAGTATTGTTAAATATAAAATGTTCTGCCTGTAATTCACATATTCATTGCTGTGTTTTTGGAGCAATTTTTTGTAATTAAATGTATATATATATTTTTTTAATCAATCGGCCAATTAATTGGTGATCAGTATTTTTTTCTGCCAAATATCGGCCTCCAAAAATCCAAATCGGTCAGGCCCTAGTTATGAGCATTTTGTGTTGAAATGACAACAGATTGACAACTGCATCAGGTAGAATGCAAGAAAGACATCAACACTATGCAAACGGTTTTGTGCCAACCTTACAACAATGCTCTCAGTTTTCCACAGGCTCTATTGTGTCTTCCAAGCCCTTTGACGTGTTTACACTGATTTTTGAAATGACTTATCCTGCCTCAGAAGACAGCTCTATCCCTCCCATCTAACAGGAGCCAGGTTTGTGCTCCTGGAGAATATATAATCATGAGTCTGTTTATGAAAAGGGATTAACACAGAGTACTTAGTAAACTCAGTGCGCTATGCTTGAAAGTTTAGAGTTACCCAACACTGCAGTTTGAACACCTCTGCTTGGGTGAAAAGCAACTCAGCGTGGCGGAAATCAATGCAGCCGAGCCTGAGCTTACCTGACTTTATTCCCTGAGCTGGGTCAGGATCCTGGGATTTGACTATTCCCATAATGCATCACCGTAGTGCCTTTTGTCAAAGCATATCTTCACTTGTCTATGCCCACATCTCTCCAACTCAACTTTTAAAACAGGCTTTCTGTGACAAATATGGAGTTTTAAGCTCAGGCCAAATGACCCATTGTTTTAGTTTTCAGAGAGTTACCCCACAGAGCCAAAAAAAGATATTATACAACAGTTTCCACAAGAACTAAGTGGTATGTATCATCGAGAAAAACAGTACTGTGTGAATAAAATGTCTAAAGTTTCTTATTTCCATATCATATCACACTTATTTTTTTATATGTACAGCATGCATAGCCAAAAAAATGTCGAGTCCTAATGAGAATAATATGCCTTTTCATTATTTTTTAATGTTTTGCAGCACTTTTTAAAAGTGGATACTTTTCTTATTGCATTAACGTGTGGCAAATGTTAAAGCTGACACTGATTTAAAATGTATTATGCATCAAAATAAAAAAGGCCATATGATGCTTTTCCAGGAGTGTTTAAAATGTATTATTTGTGTAATAGAGTACTTCTATGCTCAAGACAGCAAAGTTTGCAACATTGAGACCTCTCCATCTCCTCCTGTAAAGAGCACCATTTGCTACCTCATACAGCTCTCCTCGGGATGGACCAACACCATCACCACAGAGCAGACCAGCCAGCTAATAAGAGCAGTCTGGGCTCATGTGAGGAGGGGAGCCCAATTTTTTATCTTATAATTTTTCTGAATTGTGGAACGAGCTTCCCCTCTACATTAGACAAGCCTCCTCACTGTCCCTTTTTAAAACCTGCCTTAAAACTCATTATTTTTACTCCTTGGCTTTCAACCCCACATGAAACTCTGCTCCTGTTTTAGTGTTTATACTTGCTTTATTTTATCCATTGTTTTAATTGCTTTATGTCTGTATTTTTTTTATTTATGTAAAGCACTCAGTTTCAGCTGTTGTTGTTTTTAAAGTGCTTTCTAAATAAAGGTGAGTTTATGTCAGTGGCAGCCGCTGGTCAGTCAAGGAGGGGAAGCTCATTTTTTTCCGGCCTACATCATAAATTTGTTTTTATTTAAATGTAAATTCTACCCTCCGTTCTTTTTCAAGAAAATGATCTGTGACCCTTTCCAACTTGGTGTCTTTTCCAGGGATTTTACCAGTGCTCTCTCAATGGCCAGCAGAGCTAGACTGCTTAAACGGCCTTGGCCCATTGTGTTGCGGGTGTAAGACTTGAGCCTCTTTAAACAGGAGAAGCTCCTCTCCAGAACAACTGAATGTAAAGCTTAGAAGATGCTTCGGTGGAGGGTTATACTTCAAGATCGCTGATTGGCTCATTTCACAGTCAAAAAGGGATTCGGCCTCAGACAGATCATCCAATCATCATGCAGAAGCCGAGCGTCCAGGCCAGCCCACTGCCTCATAGACCCCCAGAGACGCTGAGCGTCCGATGGGCGGGACAAAGCCAAGTGTTTATCCAATGACTGTCCAGTTTCCACAGAGGAACAGCCCACTCTACGCTTCCTCATCAAAGTCAGAAGACGCTCTGTGCTAAAGCGCTGAGACGCTGCGGGGATGAATGAGAAGGAGGTCGCACCAGTTACCTGTGATAAGTAGCTGATTCTGAACAAAAGGTGAAGGTATTGTAGTGCATATTTAGTCAATAAAATGTACATACAGCAGTAGCCTACATATCACCACTTTTTTGGGGACATTTTAGGGGAAGCTGAGCTTCCTTTGCAGTCTTAGAGCAATTGCCACTGGTTTATATATACAATGTGTATATATATATATATATATATATATATATATATATATATTAGGGGTGCAACGATACAGAAAATTCACGGTTCGGTTCGATTCGATACGTTTCTGTCACGGTTCGATACATTTTCGATACAAAATATGAGAAATTTCAATGCCTTTTTTACTTGTGGTTTATTAAAATAACCAACATTTGTTTTAACTCAGAGTATATATTTTTTAATTGAATTAAATGTACCTCTTGCAGCTAAACCAGGCACATTCTTCAGTGCATACTTAGATCCATAAAAAACAAAAACATCACTTAGACTTTACTTCCTTTATTGTCATTACGCAAATTACACGGCAGTGCACTTGGAATGAAATTTCGTTTCATTGGCTTCCTGGATTGTAACAACACACAGTGATATTGTTAATGAATAAGTGTATAAAAATATAAACATTATTAGGGCCAGAATAAATAGTATAAAAAATAAATATGAATACAAGGGCTAAGCAAGAAACATCGATTAACACTGTCAGTTAAAAGTGACTTTTAACTACTACAAATATTTATGTGTATTGTTGCACCCCTAATATATATGTGTGTCTGTATATAAAATATTGTTGAGGAACAAGGCTTAAGAATAAGACACAAATGCTCAACACTTTTCCGGTTGGCAAAGGCAATTGGGTTTATTATATTAACAGGCAAAGTTTGGTACACAGAAAAGCATTCAGACTAGGCTACGTTATCCAAAATGTGTAACAAATGATTCATCAAAGACAAAACAAACTTACCAGTAAGACGTGACATAGTAGAGTGTTGGAACGAAGACTAGAGAATGTAACGAACTGGCAAATTAACAGGAAAGACATGAGGTTAAATACATGAGGTGACCTGGGTTATTAGACACAGCTGGGGAAGAACAATCAGGTAGCAGGTGTCATGGACAGGAAGCAAATCCTACAGAAAGAAACTAGAGTTAGACATTTCCAAATAAAACAGAAAGCACAAGACAAAGCATAAAACATGGAAATAAAACAGGGAGCTTAACGAACAAGGTGGTGATCATGATATAATATATGTGAGTGTATGTATACATGTATGTATATGTGTTGGTATGCATATATTTATATTCAGTTTAAATGCATTTTAATGAGACCAGGTTTTTAACTGTAACTATCCAAATGATTTAAAAATGTCAGCATGATACAAATGTGAACCAAGGTGCTCTCGCTCCTAGTCTTTTTCAAATGTGTGTGGGTGTATCGTTATGCAGATGGTTATATACATTTACAGTATATAGATGATTATTAGTAACTTTTGATACCATGGACTGGGTGAATATTCTGATTGGCTGTAGGGTGTCCACTCAAGAGTTGTAGAATGCCTATAAAAAAGTTCCTATCAAATAACCTGATTGTTCTAAATTACTGCGCTGGCTCAAATGCTAGTTGGTAACTATGGCAACAGAAACCCAGATTATACATTGACATTGGTTATTTCACAGTTTGTTTATCACAACTGCAAGACAGTAGATACAACAGGAGTGGTTTTATAGTTTCCTGAACCTTATTTGGTGAATTTGATAATTTTGAAGACTTTGATGCAGCAGAAGAGGAAGAGAAAAGCAAATATTAGAAAAAAAAGGAGATCGAACACAAGGAGGTAACACCAGAGGAATTGAACAATTTAGAAAATGACAAGAAAACACAAAGAAAGTCATGAAATAGGAAATTAAAACATTAAGATAATTCCTGGCTCAGAAAAACATGAGAGCTACATAATATTTTGCGACTATTTTATGTGTTTGTCCAGTTGACATACGAGTAAGGCTCGTATTTTAAGGTACATGTAGAAAATATGACAACCAGCAAGCCAAAAGAGAGAGAACTGACTGACTCCCATGCACAGAGAGTTACAGTTGGCCAGTTGAGAGGCAGTAAAAGCAGTGATAAATTTGAACACAGGAAGTAAACAAAACAAGGCCGTCAGAATAAAAGCCCTGTCCCCTTACAAACAGGTACACAGCAGCCAATCACAGTCCAGCTCACCACAATCACATCAGTGAGGAGCAATCTGGATCACCCCACCCAGAGATCTGTTTGCTTTATGCAGCGAATCCCTGAAAACACATCAGCATCCTCGACACCTCATTACACTCCCCCCCCCCCCCCCCCCCTTATTTACTTTATCCAGTTCTTCCAGCAGCAGCCCCTCCATCTTTCTCCCCTTGCCACACAAATACACATTACAGCCATCCTCATTGTCCAAGAAGTGGAAGTGATAGGTTTTCCTTTTCTTATTTCCATCACCCCTCTGCTTTGGCGGCTCCAGGCCTGTAAGATAATACCCATTTATCCCACAGGGTGTTTACACAAGCCATCCAGGTTAAGTGACTCTCTGAGAGGAATGACAGACAGCGGCTTCCCTTTTTACTCAGGGAAAATTGGATTCATCAACCACTGCTTAATGGTAGCATTCAGGCCCTTGATTATACTCCATCTAACACATTAGTAGGTGTTTCTGGTGTGTTTATCTGTGTGTTTGCTCACATGTGTGCATGGAGTAATGCCCTGATCCAAAGATCAAAATATAACCTGCTTAACCAGAATATGCTCTTGGTTTTAGTCATCAGTGCTCAGAAACCATAAAACCGGGTCCTTTAAATCTTGGTGCCTTATAAAATCAGTCTCCGTGTTCCTCATCATAAACCACAGCAATAAACAGGCTTGCAGCTACTATGCTAATTTGAAGCATCAGGTTTACTTTAATGCTTTATTGGGAAGCAGCTGATCCTGAATCATTTAATAGGCTGTTTCTATTTAGCTGCTCTGGTGGTTTTAAACATCAAAATCTTCATCCTATGCAGGGAAAAATGCTTCAACTAATGAACTGTTTTGCTGCTGTTAGGTATTGAAGACTTACATTACTCTATTTGGAAATAATATGTGATCTAATTATGGTTTAAAATAATGGTTCTAGGAGGAGGGATCAGGATGCTGGGGGGTTGCTGACAATAGGGTTGTGTGATGCCTTTCAGTAAAACAAATAATTTAAAAAACTTTTTCAAGTAACCAATTTTAGATCGAATTTTAAACAAAACCAGGGTTGTGCAGTGGGTCCGCCCTGGTTCATGGTTAGAACTAGGGCTGAACGATTTGAGAAAATAATCTAATATTTTGGGGATATTTTTCCCCAATATTGCAATTGCGATTTACTCTGCCATTGTTTTAATGTTCCTCATCTTATGTATTCTTAAATGAACATAAGCAGTAGATCGTTGTATAGTATAACCAATATAACATTAAATCAATCTAAGGATAGAAGATTTGAGAAAAAGTGGAGAGGTGAAGAACAGATGCAAAATAGCTATGAAATTGTAAAAACTGGGGGAAAAAATGGTATGGAAGCGGAAAAAAAGTTAATAGGTTCAAAATAGGTATGAAATTGCAAAAAAAAAAGGCAAAAAAAAATTTCAAAAGTGACTAAGGAAAATTGATTATAGCAGCAAAATTGGGATTAAATTTCAAAAACCATGTATAAATTCCTAACATGGTCTGACAGTGGCAAAAAAGAAAAGAAGATGAATGGGAGCAAGATAGGCATAAAGTTGTAAAAACTGGGTTAAAAAAGGTTAAAATAGGCATGAAATTGCAAGAAACTACATCACAATGCCAAAATGTTCAACACATTTTGGATTAAAAATATTGCACTGTCTGTGATTTAAAAATTGCAACAACCCATATTGCGATTTAATCTAATTTGCAATTAATTGTTTGGCCCTATTAGAACCACACATTGATCAGCGCTTTTTCTGTAGAGTTTGCATGTTCTGTCTGTACATGAGAGGATTTTATCTGGACACTTTGGCTTCCTCCCACCAAAAACATGCTCTATTCCAAGAAGGATAGGTAATTTGTGCATAAAAAAGCTATATGTAGATGTATTCAAAACTAAAGTTAACTGTGAAAGACAAAATTTAAAAAATATAGGTTTGAACATGACAAGTAGGGGGGTTCTCAAAACACAGCTGGTGGTCCCCACTCTACAAAAATTCCTTTTTAAGAGTCAGGGCATGTACTGAAAAGTGTGTGAACTCCTGCTTCATAAAAGCTTACTTTTTGTGGTGCAATACTGTGTTAAACTGAAATCAAAATATTTGTATATTGGAAACACTGTACTTGATTATGGCCAGTACACAAAAACACACACAAAAAACATCTCAAAGGCAATAGGCGCCGTGAAAAACGGCTCATGAAGAGCTCCGCCTCCCGCTGCAGCGGAGGCTCTGCAGCCACAGCTCTGGCTGTGCAGCGGAGGCCGTTTCACGGCGCTATGCGAACTAGAGCCGTAATTTAGTGGTGTTTTTGTGTGAAAGTAACGCACTGAAAATTCTCTAAATAAAGCGTGAATGCAGACCGATGTCAGACTTTTTCGGTGGGAGTCCGTTTATTTGTGTTTTTGGTCAAGTAAAATATGGCCCCGTCTGACTACAGCGGAATGAGCAGACGAGCAGATCCGAAGGAGGAAGAGGGAGTTAGGTCCTAGCGCCCTGGGTTTCTTCTCCACAGAAACGCTGCTGTAGAGGTAATTTCTGCCCTAACCCTTGTGATAGGACCCAACTTGCTCAATCCCGGAATATCACTTTAAGACATCTTAAGATGCATCTTAAGACACATTTGTTTAGATGTTTTGGTAAGTTAAGACGTGTCTATAAGACATGCCTATATACATGGGTCTTAAGATGTCTATAGATGTCTTGAGGTATCTCAAGATGTCTTGGAAATATGAAGATGCCTAAGACATCTTAATATACAAAAATGTCTTGAGATGTCTTGATTTCAGTTATTAAGACATCTTAAGCTGTCTTAATAATTGAAATGTCTTGAGACATTTTGATGGCTGGGTATGTATGTGTAGGTACATTAATACGGTCAGATGCCATGAACAACAACCAGCCTTTAGCCTTCAGCCTTGGTTGTGTGCAGAGGCATAGCAAGACAATGACCAAGCAGAATGACTCTCAAACTATTGGCAACTATCCTTTGTCCTTAAGACTTTAATAATAATTTTTTTGATTACCTAAATGGTCTGTAGAGACATATCATGGTGCTTTTATGGTTTAAAAAACTGCAAACCTCATGTCTAAGGTAGCTCTCACATGGAAAGCTTGGCAGAGTCATTTCAGTTTGATTTGTCTTGATTTGTCTCTTTTTCTCGTTCTCTTGATTTGATTTTCTTTCACACTGCTCTTTGTTGGAACCAAGCATTGTCATATGCTGTGTAATATGGGTGCCCATGAAGACTAATTGATATAAACACATGTCACTAGTTCGCACTGTAGCTGCTATCTTCATCTCTGCTTTTTGTGCCATTGTTGCCCTCTGGTCCAGAAATCACAAACAGCCTTGAGTCATAATGTTTTTCAGCTCAAAACAGTTCATAAGCATTCTTTGCCATTAAATTAAGGTAAAGCTGTATTTGGGTTGTGTCAGGTGACACTTATTGACTGAAGTGATGTGTAACCATATCCAACACCAACTTGTAGATATTAACTTGTTAAGCTAGCTGGCATTGCTAGGAATTCTCATGTTGGCAACACTCCATTTGAAATTGTCAGTAAGCACCACATTAGCTTGCTTACTGTTGTTACATTCAGTAAAGTTAAAGCTACAGTACACGACTGTTTCCTTCCCCTGCTTTTTTTGGTTTTATTTGTGTAATGCAGATGACTCACACTGCAAACCAAACTCTTGTTCACTTGAAAGCAAACCGAGACCCCCTGTTTCAGGTGGACCAGGTCTGCACTAGTTTGTGTGAGGTTTCACACTGCTCCAAATTAACTGAACTTTCCCAAAAAGTAAAACAGGTTTTGTCCAGTCCAGACCTAATGTGTGTAAGTTGACCAAAGGGTTAACACCAACTTGTTTTGTGATTAAATGTGCTTGATGATGGGGTGTTTGGTACAATCAACTCCAGGACCATACTAATAATAAGCTCATCTTGTATTTACAGTTTATGAAGAAGCTGTAAGAAACATGTACTAAAACAATAAATTTGATCCTTCTCCAATCTGTATGTTCTCCAACTTGTACACCTTCCAGATAGGTATGAGATGTCCAGTCTTCTTATTCTGGTTGATTTTAGCATTTCTCTTGTAATTAGTTTCCACTGGACAACCAGCCATCAGAAACATGTGCCTTCTTTATGATTTATGAAGCATTTAAAAGGTTGCAAGGGGGGATTGAAAAGACAAAAGGCAGCAGACCCCATAAAACCAGCCTCAGCCGAGCTCTCAAAGCAAGAGAGGAAAAGTTGGAGAGGTTTCATGATTAACTTTCATTTCCTATGCTTTATTATTCCTGCCCCAAATGAAATTTCAGAGGAGGAGATAAATCTTCTGGCTCTGGCCGCGCACCTAAAGTCCAGGAATAGCTATGGCTCGCAACCGTTCGGCTTATCACTTTAAATTCACCGCAAACTAGCTGTCGAGCTTTTTCCCTGGCAAAATGAAAGCCAGCTTTACTCCAGTGTCTGTAAATGTGTGTGCGTGTGTGTATGGAAGACAGAGGGAAATAAGGTCGTCAGTCAGTCTAGCCCAGGTTGATATTTATAGATATGGATGGGATGGTGAATTTTTGTGTGTGTGTGCTGTTTCAGTGTGTGGCCACACGTGGGTGTGAGGCTCCAGTAATGGTTTGTATAGGCAGATCAATAAAATTGAAAGCATGAATCACACAGGCTTTTAATCACACTCCTCTCAGCCGATTTCAAGATGGACACACAGATAAGTAGATATTGATGTCAAGGCTCATCCATCCATCCAGCTCATAATTCTATTGTAGTGGAAGAGCCGGCTGTCCATCGACTCCTGTAACTATTGGCTCTCTAGCTGGTAACAACGGCTTTCCATTTTCTCATTATTCCCACTAACCAGTCCGACTTATTCTTATACACAACACCAGCTCGAAGACTCATTACAGTTCATCTGTTACAATTGAAATTTGCGCATGAAGAATTTGATGTGTGGAATGTTGAAAGTGGCTTTGGACTTTCAAAAGGACACAGTTGATTTGCAGTTGTGTTTTAGGTAATTTTCACTCCTAGATCATTTAAGGAGAGTTTGTCTGATACAAGGAAGTGTTTCATGCTTAGCATCATTTGTTGCAAATATATGAACATAGCAATCAGTCCCTGAAATAGGTGGTCTCAGCTGATTGCCAGAGGATCTCTGGAGTGGTTCAGTTACAGTCTGAGCACAATCACCAACTGACAAAATCTGGGTGACAACTTCACTCATCACATCTCAGTAGTTGTAGCAGCAGCAGTAGTAGTAACAATAATAGCATTAAAGCGACCAGGCAACCAGGCTGATTAAGTACTACTTAGTATTTGTAATCCCACAGAGTTACTTTCTGTATATGAACAACATACCATGAAGATAGCAACAGGTTGACATTGCTCACCATTGCTACAGAACATCATCACAGAACTGGACAACATCAATCGATTCAGTAAGTCATTAAGATTCCCAGGCTGTCATCGTTCAGGAGAAAGCTTTCTTCACTTTGCTGACAGCTTCTCTGCAGATACCTCTGCAGGTGTTACACTGTATAAAGATTCTGTACAATCTACTGTCCCCAATGGTTCACCAGTGAGTGTTGAAAATCCTTTTCTTTAAACAAAGAATTCTTTAACATTATATCACTAGAAAGCACTCGGAGAGCGCAGACCTCCGCCAACGCCACAGTCCTCAGCCATATTGTCATTTTGACCATATATATTACTCCTGCCTTTATTTCATATCAATATTTAGATTCCTTGACCATGAAAACATACCATTAGCAACTGGATTCATAATGATATCTATTTTAGTTCAGTAGTTATTCACAGAAATCACATTTTTCGCCATGGCGGCCAGACACTGCTCCGAATCAACACCAAAATCGAATCAGTTCTTCCTTTTCCCATCCTGAACATTTCCTGAAAATTTCATCCAAATCCGTAATTTACTTTTTGAGTTATTTTGTTCACAGACGGACGGACAGACAGACGGACAAACTCTCCCAAAAACATAACCTCCCTGACGGAGGTAACAAGGCACGTCCCACATTGTTAAATATGCTCATCTTTTTCATCTTACAGATTCAACCATTTCAATTTTTCCCCTCCCTTCCAGCTACCTGCCAACCTTCAGCCACATACCATCCAGATTCCAGCCACTTACTGTATCAGTGAGGGTGGGGAAGTTTTCAGTGTCTGCATTATAGCTTTTTCATCATTATATGTTCTGGCATGTTATATGTTGGAGCTGCGGCTTTTAAACCTATTGAGATAGTGCTGTTTAAAGCCACCCATGCAGATCTCATTCACCATTCATTTAAATGGTAAGCTCTGTTTCTGAACCAATGGTCACAACTAAAAAAAAGCAGTGTTTCAAATAAGTTTAGTATTTTTATTGTATGAATCATTACAGTTTCACAATTCTATATATGCAGGCTTACACTCTCTTCCTTTTTTTCATTCTCACACAGAAACACACACAAATGCAGCGGCTCACAGCTCGGTAGATAAGTAAATATGAATAAGTATATTTGCTCCAAAAATTAAAGGATAATTAAACAAATTCTTCTTTTTGTGTGTTTCTGTGAGACTAAAGATTTTGTTGAAGAAATGAAAGAAATTGATTCATGCCCAGAATAACTGTAAACAGGCAAGACAAACAGCAAGGTGACCTGCATATTTGCTTCCTGATTGGGTTATTTGAAAAATGAAACCTGTAATGTTGCTTGATTAAGTGGCAAAACACAATCTTAACAACAAACATGTTTTTGCAAATGATTTTCTTAGATTAAAAGTCAAAAGATTAGCCTTCTGGCTCTCTTCTTCATAAAGCACAGCACAACTTTTAACATAGGAATTTTCTTTCTTATAATTTCCTTTTTTTTTACCAGTTCAAAAGCCTCCTGTAGACAAGTGCTGTAAATTAGCACATGCTAAAACACTTAAATGTAATTTTGATGTCCACATTAAAGATGCTATGGGGAGTTTATAAGTAATTACAAAAAAGTCTCACTTTTAGATATATGCCTGATCAAAATACACACTTAAAGATGAGTTTTATAGCATCAAAATAGGTTATCTATAAATGCTATTCCTTAACTTTGCGGGCGGGTGGGATAGGGCTGGACTGGCCTGGATACTCAACTTTGGGAACAAGACAATTAAAACCAGAGCAAATTTATATTATTCGGACACGTCCCGGCTCTAAGTAGCGATATATAGCCTGCTACAAAACTACGATACTAAGTTTTCCAAAAATTGCTTGTTGTCACACATCAAAAACTACCGCCACGTACCTTGGGTCTCGTCTTTTGGTGCGTTCCAGTTGTAGTCAGAAGTAGGAATTTCGGAGTTCCGAGTAGAAAACTGCAACTGGACTGTCCCCCAAAGTAGAAATTTCCTACTGGGAACTCGGTGAAGCCTCACCACCCCCGAGTTGACAATTGAAGATGGATACCCCTCGTGTAAACAGTTATTTTAGCTCCTGTAATAATCAATTTATTTGCACTTCTGACTGGGGTGTGTTGCTCTAGATCAGCTGTATACATCGTATTGTTAGACTCATATTTACAAAATGCTGCCATAGTGATAATCACATTCTTCATACAACAACGCAGGGCGTGCTGACAACAGCTAACAATAGCCTGGTAGATCGGCATGTTTTTTTTCCGACTTCAACTGGAACGCCAATAAGTTGGAAATGACGTCACTCCCAGTTCCGAGGTTACTGGAACGCAGCATTACAACAGTCGCCGCGCGTGCTCATGGGTAGCAGAGTCTTTATGTCGCTGGAACCAGATTCTCCTCATAGCACCTTTAGATAAGCAATAAATAATAATAATATAGGACCAGCCCTTGGGTCTGGAGCCTATTGGTTTCAAAGTACTGCCATGTAAACATAAATTGATTCAAAAGAAATATGAACATTTGTTGCATTTTTAGTTTGTTGGTTTTTTCACCTGAATCGGAACAAAGCATCCAAGGTGTAGGTTCAGAAACCATGAGTCAGCCAAATTTAAAATTAACCACTGAAACATCTGATAAAACAATAAAATATCTATCAGATATCTCTTCTCAGGTGAGCAAAAATCTAGTGTATCAGTAATAATTAGAAACATCTTTGACTATGTATCAGTCACTCTCAGACTGTGGGTTTAATTTTTTTATACTAAGGGGTAGGGAATAAATTTGGACCAACTCTTTTCTTTATGTTGAAGTTTTGTAATACTGGGCTGCACAATGAGACATATATTAAACATCTACACATCAACATCCTCTATGTGAAAAATGTGGCAGTTTATTAGTATACACTTTCAAAAAAGAGTCCTTGGGAAAGTTGATTAATTGCCTGTATTTGGAAGTAAAACTCACATAAAACATTCTGATTGCACATTGTCAGCTCTGATGGCAAGGTTTCCTCTGTCTGAAGATGATAAACATGCTCAAGCATGAGAGTGACTTTTTCATCAGCCGTTTACCATCTTTCCACCATCTGCTACATCCAGAAACTCAAAGCGTTACTCAGATTGGAATAACAGCAACACTACAAAAACTGGAACCATAAGAGGGGTATTGGATTATATCTGGTGGTAAAACTTATGTCATTATACTGATTATGAGCCACACTCACCTAAATAGTCTTGACATCTTATCACAAGCAAAACACAAGGTCTGAATTACTTGTAATTAGCGAAACTGTCTTCAGCTTCATTAAAGACATTCAATGTTCTCTTTTTTCAAGGAACTTCACAAGTAATTTCTGATTGCTGAATTGCCAACCAGTTCTACTCACATCAAGTACTTCAAGACTTTTTAGCTTTAGTAAAATGATGATTATCTGTACTAGATGTGGCATGCCAAAGATGATAAATGTCTACTCTTATGTGGGTTTGCATGAGGTATATGTTAGGAGCATGTATGAAGTATGTTCAGTATATAAGCCACATATGATGCCTGTTAGCATGACCTCTTAAAAGAGAGGCCTACATGTGGGAAAGCACAAAAGTTAGACTGGATGATTAATCACATAAAGTTGTTTGTTCCAACCCCTGTTGTTGCTCATCTTTAAAAATACACATCATGCACAAGTGTAGATAAATCAATTCCAGACGGAAAAAGAGATAGTGTTTTATTTTTTCTACCGTATACCCACTTTGTCTTAACTTTATGCACAAACTTCCTTTTATTCATCAGACCTTTGTTTCTTTAGTGTCCCTTTGCATTGACATCAAATCTGATCTATCATAATGATAAACCTTTAATTTGAGCGTTTGTACAGTTCAGTTTTTTGTGCATATAATAGCACATTAAAAGGTACACTCAAATGATCCAACCAAACTTCAGACCACACAGTGAAATCAGAGTTGTAAATATATAAAGCAGTCAGCCAGTGAGAATTGCTTTGAAGGGAATAAGAGCTTTAAATCGAACATACTTTAACTTAAATGGTGATGATTTCCTAACATTGGTCGATGATGTAATGATGAATTTGTTCTGAGGAATCCAGCCAAAACATAATTCCTGGTTTGGGAGTCATTCCTGATGACTCATCTGCACCACCAGCAACCAGAACTTTACTTAATTTGTAGGTGTTTATGTGTAATGTAGTTTAGGGCGCAATGGTGCAAGCCCAACTCTCAGAGGCTCCAGAAGCAAATCATGCCGTCCCTTTGTAGTTTTGTTTCAAACCTCCGTAACCACAATCAGTGCCCCAGAAAGTCAACCTGCATCTCCCCAGCTACCACACCAACTTTCAAGTATGAAATGGCCTGACCAAAAGCTGAGTCAATAATCCCCATGAACTCTAAGATGATGGACTGAGCTCAAATTGCATATTAAGTTTCACTTTTAGAGCTCATTACAGCACCACTCTGAATCAAAACCAATTTAAGTAAAATCAACTGGTTTCCTTAACTGTGCAGCTTTAATTGAGACTTTTTTATGTGTTTCAATGTTCAATTAATTTATCACAATATTTCATCAACAGATTCATTATTAAAGTCAGCGTGGTGCTGATTAGGTCTAACAGCCTGAGCAGAAACTCACTTTTAATTAGGACTCTATTGTAAACATTGTGAAAACACAATCAGCACACAATGAAGGATTAAACACAACAGCCATTAAGAGCCATGGGAAGTGCTGTGCTCTGTTTTAGGGCTTTGGACATGTTGAAAATGTGCTGTGCCCAGTCCCTGCTTCCTCTAGTCTGGTTGTATTCCTTGTTTTTCATTGATATTCATGATTCCTGAGACTGAGCCATTTGCTCACTAGCTGCGCCAACTACGGTCCACCCACCAGTTATGAAAATTTATAGGCTTGTTTGGAGACCATGGAGACCAGCAAACCAAGCGTGTGTGTCCTCTCTCCATGCCTTTGAATTATCTCCCTCCTTGCTTTATCCACCAGCTCTGGCCTGCACATTTTATACACTGTTTGCTCATATGAGGCTCTGCAGTGGGAGGACAGATTGCAGGGAGAGGAGCTTCAAATGTGCGGTTCTGCCAAGAATTACACTAATTACAGGTGTAGAGAGGAGATGTGATGCAGGTGGTAATTATGCTTCATATATATAGTCGAGTAGGATTGACAGGCTAAGATAGAAAGTAAGAAATATCATATTTCCTGGTTAATTATTGTTAATCTGCAGTATACTGCTGTATCCAACTGGGAGATGTAATGATAGCCTGGTAATTATCTTTCTACCTTATTTTATACATCTTTCAGAATAGTTTGATTCTACAGAAGTTTTTACTGCAAGTGCGGTCAAAAAATGAATCATCTGCGGGATTTTAAAAAATAGGGCTTTATTATTACAAGCATATTGTTCGGTCCTTCTGGGCCTGACCCCGCTGTGCTGCCATGCATAACTACAGGACTATTTGTTTCTCTCCCTGTGTGCATATATAATTCATGTGTGGGTGTGTTTTGCATATGGACCCCTGTCATAATGTGGGCAGCACAAGCAGGGTCCCTGTGGCATGTGTGTGTGTGACTACAGGATGTTTCTCATAAATTCTACCACATTCATCCCCAGATTTTCCTCTTTCTGACTTGGCTGCAAAGTCACACATGCACACAAACAGGTTTGTGCGTGTGTGCAAAGAGGTACTTGTATGAATGTGCTGCGTCAGTGTTATTCTGTTCAGACTAGGATTAAACAGATCCAAAGATTGTGTGAAGACAGCTTTGTTGCAGCATAAGACGGCCGCAGCAGCTCCTTTCAGCGTGGATTTGAAGTGCAGCTTGAACTGGGAAAAAGTGATGAGCAGAGCAGAGAGGAAGGCCTTTAAGGGATGTATCACATTCTCGGGCTATTAGCCTTTAGTCTAGGTTCTTTGTCTGCTGCTTCTTGGTTCCTGTTGGTGGCACGGTCAATAGTTAATTACAGGCTGACACTGGAGAGGGGCCTCCACCTCCTCGCTGCTGGAGAGGGAATAGTGTTCTGACTACACTTTTCTCCTTAAAAGTGGAATTTATATTTTATTAGTGCCTATTTTAAATCATATTCAAAGATTTATGACATCACAGTTTATGACAAAAGCTTTTATTATATCTGTATTTTTTTTCCAAACCTAAATATAACCATTCTAGTGGTGAATTCCAGTTCACTGTTGGCATGGACCTAATCAAATCATTGTGCATTTACATCCATTGAGCATTTGAGAAGATTAAAAGCTACTGTGCCTGTGCAGAGCTGTCCCTACATTATAAACAAAACAGATGAGTAAACAGCTCTTTCTTATCAAAATAAACCAAAATATGCTTCCATCTATGGACAGTTAAAAGCATGCATGAGGAAAAAAAACTGTTGTTGGAGAGAAAAGATGCAACATTAGAATAGTAGTGCTCAGAGAGCACAAACCCCTGTAAAGACACTTCTGACTTTGTTAGCTGTGTTATTCTGAGAAATGTGGTAAAAAATTCCCTCTGGCACAACATTTAAGACATTCATTGACCTACATCCATGTTTGGGTCACCACTAAAATCACTTCTTTCTTGTGCCATTGCCAACATTTCTGAAAGATTAATCCAATCCACTGAAAACATATTGAGTTATATTGATCACAGACAACAAACCAACAACTGGACAAAACATTATAAACCTCCTTTGGTGAGTTAACCTTTAACTCCCCCCCTTAGCTCAACCCCTTGGTAGACCAAACTTGGCGTGACTCTGTCTTATTCATAAATGCTTCAAACTTCTTAAACCTGATTAGGCCATCTAATTCGTGGGAATTGAACATGAGAAAAGAGCATCATGTCTCGTCAAAGAGGGGAATTTCTCAGACAAGCAAACATAGTGTTGTGAAAAAAAATGGTCAGAAAAAGAAAAATGGCTTATATGGATTGAATATGACATCCATCAAGTTATAAGCATTTTTCAAAATGACATTTTACCTGATTTGTGATCTCGTTTTTCACTTTTACAACGAAAACACTTCTTCGACTCTAATATGTTCAGCTCATTGCAATGTCTGAGGAAAATTGGCAGAAATGCTGCACCTCAAAACATTCTTGACATATTAAGTTCATAAAGTAGGCATGATCAGGTCTCGCTACTTTGTCCTGAGTCAAAGGGAACATTTATGCAAAACAAAAGAAAGACAAAGATTTTGGATCTAAAAGCAGGCAGAGAACACAGTGCTTGATGACCTATGACCTCCATAATTGTATCAAGTGATCTTTTAGTGAAGGCAAATATGCAACATGTAACAGAAATCCTTGAGATCTTATTCAGACTGCAATTATTGATAACATCAAAACAACAGTACATTTTGGCAGATTAGACAATAAGACGCATGTCCGACGGATGTTACTGTTATGTGAAGCACCACAAAGCTAATGTTGCTTACCTGTCCAGCAGAAAGACGGCGACATCCGCGTCCGTTTTCAGGTCTTTCAGTTTGCGGAGTTCCCTCCATCGTTGGAAAGCAACCCCAACATTGACCCAGGTCTTCGCTCTTTCATGGTCATAGCCCTTCTTTTTCACCTTTTATTCCTCTGAACTTTTTCTTTTGTGCTGTTTTTCAGCCATTGCTACTGCACCTATATCTCTCCCTTACACTAACTGCGCACGCTACGCAACCTACGACTCCCCCTCCCCCCTCTGGCTGACCTGCGCATGAGTATTATCGCCCCCTGGATGTGGGGGGGGGGGTACTCTGTTTTGGTGACTCGGCCTGAGCCACAGTATTAGTCATAGTAGTACCTGCTGAAATTCAGGCCCAAGGCTGTGTATTAAGACCAGACTTTTTTTCAACATGCTGTCAGTGGTGACATCTTGTGGATGGAGAGGAGAAATACGGAGATTTTGACAAATCGTGCATTAGATAAGAAGATTAGAAGATCGCTGACTACACCTTTAAAGTACAGTTCAGAACTCATTGCCATAAACTTTTGATTGATATTTTAGAGCTACTGCAATGATCTGTCAGTGTTTTGTAAATGAGATAATTTATTCCTTTCAATGATGTGGTATTCTCTAAAATCTCCTCTATTTAAATCAGTTACTTAAGCAGCCGTCAATCATTTCCAAGGGTGGTGGTTAGGAGGTGGAGTTGCAGATATTTATAGAAATACAGCTTATTAATATTAAACACTGCTGTCACATCGAGAAAAGTTTAAGTGTGCCTCCAAAGAGTAAGTTTAAACTGACATTCTCTTTCCATTTTTTAAACAAAGACTTTCTGACTGAAGGTTGAAGATCTAGATTGAAGGGAGGCCCAGGCATTTCTTATCTTAAGACTACAAGGGAGTCTTCAGAGCTGTTCTTGGTGGAAAGTTCCTCAATAGAATCATTTTCATTTTGTACATGGTTTTGAATTATTTAGGTAGCGTGGTATTGATTAGCAATATGTTTTACAGATGTGCTCATAAGTTTACATACCCTGGCAGAATATATGATTTTTGCCATTTTTCAGAGAATATGAACAATAGCACAAAAACTTTTATTTCACTCTTGGCTAGTGGTTGGATGAAGCCATTAATTATCAAATAACTATGTTTAGTCTTTTTAAATCATGTGGACAGCATAAACTACCCACATGACCCTCATCAAAAGATTTCATACCCCAGTTCTTAATGGCTTGTACTGCCCCCAACAAAATTAACACTGCTTTGCACATAGTGCTTTCAGCTCTGTTAGAAATGCTGCTCGATTAGCCATGCTGCTAGCTTCTATCTCTTCACCTAAGGGCATGTCTTGGTGTTTGGGGGGACTGTTTTCCTTGACATAATCAGAACTATGTTGTGTGCTAGATTTGTCTAGTCTGGGGTGGTTTTACATGCACTGCTGATGGGAGCTTCTTCACTATGTCATCTTCATCTTGGTCACGGGATTCTCCTCGGACTACTAAGTCTTTTGACCTTAACCTTCGATCTCTGAACTCCTAAATGTGATTAGCTCATCCAGGGGTAAGATAAGACACCTCTGCCAAGTCCAAGGAGAATAAGTCAAAGAGTCCTTAAGATATTACAATATTTTAAAGATATTACAAGCACATCAACATGACATGTAAGCTCAAAACCTTGTCTTATTCTCTCAATAAAACAGCCGTGGCAACAATGTGTATTCGTGTGTGTTAGTCCTGTTCATTGTGGAGCTGTGAGCTTAATAGGAGCTGTAAAGGTTAGCACGTATGTTGCAGGCTATTGGCCATAAACATGGCTGTAAAGGTGGAAGTACAACTGGCTGAGTGCCATGTCAAATAACTAAACTTAGCAACAAGATGCTAAGGTGTTTCAGATTTAGTAACATGAAAGTACACAGTACGTATTGCTTTAAACATTAACACAACCGAACACTTGTCTGATTACTTTGTTTTTAAGCACTTAATTTTCTGCTTTTTACATTTTAAAAACCCCAGCACAGTGAAAAAGAAATGCAAATACAAATTTCAAACCCCACCCCCATGTGGCTCAAAAGGTAATGAAGAAAACATACACAAATACAATAAAAACAAAAAGGTCACAAAACTAGGTAGGGTCTACTCACTGTTATTCTGTGTTTGCTTTTAACTATAATAGAATTGTTCACACATAAATCCATGTCTTAAAAAGAGCATACTAAATGAGCAGAGCCCTTAGTATAAGGGTTAACCTTCAGTGTAGTCTATAGAAGTACTCCAGGTCACAGAAAATTCCCTGCACCCATCTTACTGTAAAACTGAGCCTTTCCAAAGGAAGACAGGAAAGCACAACCTTCAACCACTGTAGAAATGATAGGGATTTGCTTGCCTTCCAGTTAACAAGAATCAGTCTGCCAGCAAGTAACAAAGCAAATGCCAAGCATTCTTGTAGGCTGATTCCATGGAATGCAACATGCATTTTTGATTTATAAAATAGTGTAATCAAAACATGTGTCACTCACCAAATGTATTGGTAGACATCAAAGTAAACCATGACTGTCAGCAAGCAATTTGCATGAACCAGACTAAACCTTCATTCTTGATATTAATTTGGCTGACTTCATGATGAAACATATCAACCTTAAAAGGACTATTAAATGTTTTTTCCATCATCCTGTTAGGTTCTCTGTGTGTTGTCTCTGTACACACACCTCTTTGCCGCTGTGCTCGAGTGTATTTATCTACAGAGGAGGGGAAAACCTCCCGGAAAATAACAGCAATTAGACCTCTGGCTGTCGGATCCTTTGATATTTACTTTTGATGATCTGCCCTCTATATGTACTTTGTTTGATCAGCTTAGGTTGCTCGTCTCTGCTGGGAATCAAATTGTTGTTTGCCTTTTAAGAAATCGACGGATAAACAGTGATGGCATTTCTGTGCTTTTTTTTCTTTTTGGCTTTGCTTTTTATGAATATCTGAGCTGCTGCTGACCACTGAGCAATGCTGGATGGCCTTTTGTTTGCATGTTTACCCCACCAGCTCCCCTACAACAGGGAGCAAACATCTTTCAGCTAATGATCTACTTTACATTTGATTTAATTAGGTGTATTTAAATAGCTCAGAGCAATAATTAACTAGCCAGAGCATCCAAGTGGGAGTAGGTGAGTAAGAGTACGGGCTCTTCCTCTTGTGGGGTGTTTTTGTTTTGCTTCTCCAGTGAGCTCCATCAGTTGGGGCGGCAGGCCAAGTCTTTTTTTTAGACAGAGGCTTGTTCGTTCTTCCTTTGCTTTGGATTTTCTCAAAGGAAGCTGCACCACCTGTAACAACAAAAATCAAGCATTAGACAGGTGTGAAATAAAAGAGCGGGATGCAAAATGACAAACAAGATCCAGGGAAAGAATGGTGGAAAGGAATCGTGACACAGGATGGGAGGGGGAGGTGGGGCGGGGAGAGGGTGGGCGGATGCTTCCAGGGGCACAGCTCAAGATGGTGTTTGAAGAGCTCCGGGGGTCTCTTCCTTTTATTGTCTCCCTTAATGAGCTTTTTATGTTCCTGTGTATTTTAATGCAGCATGCAGTGGTCGATGAACACCTCCTTTTGATGGGCCTCCTGATGGATCTGTTCTTCTTTATCCGTCTATTCACTGCTGCATGTAAATTTAATTATAAACATCTGGTTAGTGAACAGGACTAATTAGCAGATAAGGGTCAGAACAGCAGGTCAGAGGCTCGTGGTTTTCCTGTGTCCTCACCACTTAACACTTTTTTCCTTCAGGCAAAGATTAGGCCTACTTTTTCAGGCTGGTGTTTCGGTTTATTGGTGAAGTAGCTGCACAACCAGCCCACTGGTTAAAAAAGCACAAGCACCCAAAAAAGAATTCAAACCAAGACAAAGAACAGGAAAAAAGCACAGAGCGTTCAGAATCAAAGGCACAGCCCGGCTTATAGACACACAAACTGGCTGTAATTAGGGAGCAGGGTGGATTCTGACAGAGGTGAAGTGGAGAAACTCCTAAAAAGACCAAAACCTGATTTCAAAGATTCTTGTGATTTCAAACACTGTGCCCTTAGTGCCAGAAGCTTCTTTCTTGGGTATGTTTTCCACCAAATACTGCCAGTAATGATACAGCCTGCGGGGGGTCGAGTATCTCTGCAGACTTGAAAATTAAGGCCCTTTTTCTCCATTCTCAGAATTCTTACACTTGAAAGGGACCTCCTGTAATAGGATGATTCTGTTAATTTAGTCCCAGATCTGGAGCACTACTACAGTTTCTTTTTAGGATTTTTAAGAGATTGGTCGAGCTTGTTTTTTCTCTCCCAAGCTGGCAGCAGCTGCTTGAGTGTGAAAGAGTATAGACTGAATTGTTCATTTGCTCAGTTTTACTCAAAAGTGCAGAGGGCCTAAAACACTCTGGGTGTCTGTGGGCCATGAAATGACCTGACCGCTGATGTTTAAATTTTGGTTTGGGCAGATATTCGATATCCTAGATAACAGACCTTGGCTCTCTGTGCTTGTTCAGTTTTTGATGCCACTGGTTGAAGAGTTGAATGCTGAAACTAGTTATCAACCAACTGTAAAAGCTGGAAAATATGAACAAGTAAGGTCCAAAATGTTTGATGCCCTTTGATAATAAGCAGAAAGTCTTAAACTATAAACTAACCCTGTCTCTGTATTTGTCAGCCCTGTGATTATTAAGACAGGTAGAAATGGAAACAAGCATGTAGACCTTGTTTAATCCTATCATTTTGTCCTCGAGCTACTGTATATTGGTAATTTGCACAGATGTCCATTCTAACTAAAAATAAACTTAGGATGCATGTTAAAGATTAAGGCCATTTTGTGTCATAGTCATCTCTGGATTTTGAATGCATATCTTTAAAGGGATAGTTCAGTATTTTTGAAGTGGGGCTGTATGAGCTCCATATGGCCACTAAGTACATTCGATGCAGTAGAAAGTTTTCTCCTCTCCCTCAGTAAGCCACAGACTTTAAGAGACTGTGACAAAGAAATAGCCACTAACAGGAAAGTACTTTACCAAGATCAAAGGGTATTTTCTCCACCTACAAGAACTCAAATCAAAAAGTAATACCACAGTTTAAGAGTATGCTACATATGATTGTTTTTAAGTGCATTAACCATTCGGAAACATAAAGTTTATCTGGACCTAAGCCAACTCACGTCATGTATCCCTCCGCTAAATCACTCCGCCTCACTCTCAGCTGCTGTAAACAGTACAAGCTAGCGGCTTCAGACGCATGTTGTAGACTGATTGAAAGCACATTATATGACAGATATTTCTGAGATGGGTTTTTTTGATGCTTTCCTTGATGCAGAAACAGATGTGCATCATGGAGAACTCAGCTTTCACCGTATTTCTCTGCGTGACAAGGGCATGGGGTTACATCATATAGCGAATGCATCTCTCGTTACCTGTTACCTGACAGATTGTGTGTACATATCTATGCAGTTCTATAGGTTAGAGGCTAATAATCATTGTGTGTGTGTGTGTGTGTGTGTGTGTGTGTGTGAGAGAGAGAGAGAGAGAGAGACAGAGAGAGAGAGACAGATACAAGTAGTCTCCACTGTTTTGATAAACAGCCTCCTCTACTCTGCTTGTGTGTTTCTGACATGTTATTACTTACTTTGAGGAGAAACTGTCATTAGGTCCTTCAGGTTTGGGACGTTTTTTCAGTTTATCTTTGGGAAATTGAAGAATGTCCACAAAACTCCAGGATTCAAAAGAACAGGGAAGTCTGTTTGATGAGTAATACCGTCGTCCGTATCACTTGTTTCCTCTGGCTAGTTCTTACATTCGCACCACTTTGTATTTACGTCTCTATCTTGATGTCCAGTGTCCGTGGATGTTTCCTCTGTATTCCTCTCGGTCTGTACGGTCTCCATCTTCAGCAGCTCTTCTTCTGTCAACTCCTGTTCATACAAGTATCCTCATGACTCCAAAGTGAATGGAACTTCATCGGCACTGTCATAATCATCCCTTTTTTTAAATTTCCTGCATTGTCTCTTCCTCACACCGCTAACAGTCAAAACAGAAGAATTATGATACTTGATAAAGTTACACAAAGCTACAACCGACGTCTGAAGCTGCTAGCTTGCAATGTTTACTACAACTGAAAGGGAGGCGGAGTTATTCAGCAGCTCGCAGCAGCGCTTTGGGAAGGGGTACATGATGTGACGTGGCTTAGGTCCAGATAAATATTATATTTCGGAAAGGTTAACGCACTTAAAAACACTCTTATGGGGGTGCTGGTTTGGCGTAGTGGTTAGCACCCCATGTACATGCTTCTGTCGGTCCAGGTTCGAATCCCGCCTGTGACCAGTTTGCAGAGTGTCTTCCCCTGCTCTCTCTCCCCCTTTCACAAGCCTATCCACTGTCTCTCTCCTATCAATAAAGACACAAAATGCCCAAAAATATATATATATAAAAAAAAAAAAACACTCATATGTAGCGTACTCTTAAACTGTGGTGTTACTTTTTGATTTGAGTTCTTGTAGGTGGAGAAAATACCCTTTGATCTTGGTAAAGTACTTTCCTGTTAGTGGCTATTTCTTTGTCACAGACTCTCACAGTCTGTGGCTTACTGAAGGAGACGAGAGAACTTTCTACTGAAACCAATGTACTTAGTGGCCATATGGAGCTCATACAACCCCACTTCAGAAATACTGAACTATCCCTTTAAAGTATTTTCTTCAGACTGCTCAAATATCCACTCAGACTTAAGGGTTAACGTGGGTAAGTGATATGACTTTGGAGGCCTTAAGTCAAGGTCTCTAAGGTCACTTTCACACTTATAATATAGCAGTTCAGTTTGGTTTGAGGATGAAGAGGCAACATTGTTCTGTTTATCATTTGGCTTGATTTTCTTTCACTCTGCTCTTTGTCGGTCAGATCATACCCTATTGATTGTGGGGACTATAGCCCCTGCCATCAACTGGGGCTGTAGCTGTGGTCTTCGTACCTACCATGAAGCCTGTTGTTGAACTTTATTCCAGAAACCAACATTGAGCAGCTCAGCAGTATTTTGAGTAATGTTATGAATGAAGTTATGTTTAGGCTACTCAGATGAAACCAGACTGGTCTGTAACACTAATCTGCATGAACTTGTAGGTGTTAACCTGTTAAGAGAACCAGAGGCCAGTGGTGATAGCAATGCTGGCATTAGCTGCATTCTGTTTGCTTGCAGTCAAATTCAAGTCACAATTTACTGCTTTTTGGTGTGTTTGGAAGCAAACTAAAACCTTTTTTTTTTAAACAGACCAGAGTATGGTTGTTCGGTCCACACCAGAGTTACCGTAAGCTTTCCCACCACTGTTTTTTAAATGTTACATCTAAAGAAGGCTACAGGACTTTTTGAAGGACTGGTTGTATGCGGCCATTGTGCCACGTGTTCATGAGATCCTTTGAAAATAAAATACTATGACTGTGTCTGGGATTTTCTTCAAACTGCACAAATGTCCCCCTTGATTAGGGGTTAGCTGATTTGGGTTTGAGTTCCTGATAAAAAGATAATATAGTCTCAAGACCTTCTTTTGGTTGTGAATATGGTATTTATGAATGCTTTAAGGAAATTTGTTTAAATGTAGCACAAGTATCCACTCTTACACCAAAAACATTAAGTTAGAAGTAAAGTTACTAAGCCAAGGTCACCACAAATTCCAATCATGTAAGCCTAGTATTACTCAAATATATTAGAGATTTCTGCCAAATTTAACATGGCTGCTCTTGTATGTGAGGGGAATTGTTGTTTACACTTGTGACCTTCAATTCCCACAAGTGTAACAAAACAACAATATAATGTCATGTTTGAATAATAAGTCAGCTAGATAACTAGGAACTCCCAAATGGCATTTCTCTTGCCAGCTCTTTATCATGCAATCTGGGGATGTGGATGGCTTAGTCTGGCAGTACATTCTACCATTTATTGGGGGATTGAGGTTTTGAGCCCATGTTAATGTGTCCTTGGGCAAGGTACTTGTCCCCAAATTGTTTCCCATTCCTGTGTCAGTGGTGTATAAATGGTTTATAAGAGGTTGCCAATGTGTTTTCTAGTAGTGGACAGTTTACATTGAGACTCAGAACAATCAGTGAGTGACTGTGAGAGCAAAAGGATGTTGAAGAATATCTTTGACCTGTAGAGTACCAGTGCTTTGAATAGTCAGAAAGACAAGAAAAGTACTACTGTATGTAAGCTCAAGTCCATCTACCATTTACCAATGAGAAAGCTCCTTCCTGCAACAATTCCGCTCACACTGCATCAAGCAGCAGCATGTTGTGACTTATTATACTGATGTTTTTGCGAGCAGTAGAAGCGACCTTATGACCCTATTTTATAAGAATAAACTAGCAATTAGCAGCAAAGATATACATTAGCCCCTGTCTGCTCTGGTCATGGAATAACAAAACGCTGTAATGTGTCAGAGAGTCGGCTTGGTTAAATGGATGTGATGTTTTAATGAGGAACAGCGGCATGGCGAAGAAAAAGAGAGAGAGGGGAATGCTTGTAAGGAAGAAAAAGAGGAAGAGTCAAGGAGTGTCTTACCTTGGAGGAAGACACGGGTCGTTTAATTGTGTTGTAATGGAGGTCAGTGCTTACACGCTCTCTTGGCAGGCCCCCTGGTCCCACAGCCCGCTCAACAATCTGCAGGGCTCCATGTCTGATGTGTGTTAAGGAGATGAAGAGTGATGGAGGAAGAGGATAAAACAGAAGACAACATAGAGGCCTTGTTTCATTCAGCCCTGTGGTCACAAGGGGGGAGCAGTGACTGACAGTAGAGGTGACTCGCCTGTCTGCTCAGCTGATTCTCTCTCTCTTACACTAACAGTCTTTTTCCATCTCTTTCTTAGCTCCTGTGCTTCACCTCCTTCTCGCTCCCCTGTGGATTTCTGTCATGGAAAAGAAAGGAGTTTTAGATTTAGAGCAAACATGGTAATGGGGTTGGGATAAAGAAACAAGGAAATGTCAGACTAGTTACACAAGGAGATACTGTCTCTTGTCTTTTTGTCTTTGACAGAGGTAGGTCAGAGCTCTCACTTTGCGGTCTTATTTCTTTGCATGGATTCTGCCAGTGGTTCAGGTCAGCTGTATTTTGGCAGGAGAGCAGCTCTAGCTACAGATATTCATTTTTGGGGCAACCATTGGTGTGCTATGGCTTTAAGAGTCTTTTTGTTTTGTTTGAAACTGAATCCAGTGTACAAATGGAATGGGTATCAGCCAGTGGCGATTGCTCTAAGACTACAAGGGAAGCTCAGCTTCCCCTAAAATGTCCCCAAAAAAGTGGTGATATGTACTGCTGTGTGTACATTTCATTGACTAAATATGCACTAGAATACCTTCATCTTTTGTTCAGAATCAGCTACTTACCACAGGTAACTGGCGCAACTTCCTTCTCATTCATCCCCCGCGGTGTCTCAGCGTTTTAACACAGTCGGACGCTGAGCGTCTTCTGACTTTGATGGGGAAGCGTAGAGTGGGTTGTTCCACTGTGGAAACTGGAAGCTCATTGGATAAACGCTGGGCTTTGTCCCGCCCTTCGGACGCTCAGCGTCTCTGGGGGTCTATGAGGCAGTGGGCTGGCCTGGACGCTCGGCTTCTGCATTATGATTGGTTGATCTGTTTGAGGCCGAATCCCTTCTGGATTGACAGTGAAATGAGCCAATCAGCGATCCTGAAGTATAACCCTCCACCGGAGCATCTTCTAAGTTTTACATTCAGTTGTTCTGGAGCGGAGCTTCTCCTGTTTAAAGCAGCTCAAATCTTACACCTGCAACACAATGGGCCAAGGCCGTTTAAGCAGTCTAGCTCTGCTGGCCATTGAGAGAACACTGGTAAAATCCCTGGAAAAGACACCTCGTTGGTACTACAGGGTCACAGATCATTTTCTTGAAAAGGAACGGAGGGTAGAATTTACATTTAAATAAATAAACAAATTTATGATGTAGGTTGGAAAAAAATGAGCTTCCCCTCCTTGACTGCCGCCACTGGTATCAGGGTACTGTTGTGAAGGTTTGATTGTGCTCTGTCATACCCTAAAGGGTGCTGTGAGGAAAAAAACATTGGGGCAGTTATAGAGGCCAAGAATGACAAAGGTCCCATCTCACTCAATACAAGTAATAAACGGAAAAATATAACAGACCTCAAAAAGATTTACAAAAAGGCTGCCAGATGCTTATAAAGATCCCAAGGCTGAACGATTCCCACATCATATTATTACCATCAACAAGGAGGTTATTTTTTGCCAACAATTTGTAGGTAAGTTAGTCTGTTTATTTATTAGGTTGTTATACAGTGTAGCTTAAATCTTTTGAATGGAGTTTAATGAAATTCTTTTGTCAGAGGTAGGAAACCAGATAGAATTGGAAAGTTGAGTATGTCTCGGGTTTGATTCTAACCTGGATTACAGTCTCAATACATAGTAAGAGCACAGTTGCTACCACTTCACCAGGCACTTCAAAAACATTTGTAATGTTTTTTTTTTCATTTTTTAAAAAACATATATACTTGATCAGCCTCCCCAAAAACACAAGATAAATTCCCCCTCTTCCTCTGCTGTTACTTGTGCCTCCATTTAGACAATCTTAACCTCTAGATAAGAGATATTCCCAGGTATAGCTTATAGTTCACTCTACATGATACCAGCTCAAGGCTCAAGGAACATGTCAACACATGTGCTTGTGTGTGATCATAGTAAACATTAGAGCACATCACTGGAAAGACTTAGCCATGTTTACTATTAAAGCAAAGCATTGTTTGAAAAAAAAAAAAAAGCTAAAGAAGAACACGAATCCAGCCTGATAAAGGGTTGTGGAGTTAGTAACATTTTGTACACTTTCCATGCCTTGAGCCCCCCGCCCCCCATGTGAGAGGCCCTAGTTCAGCCTCTGACCCGCAGTTATTTCTTTCCCCACTCTCTTGCTTCCCTTCCAAATCTATTTACTGTCTTTCAATGATCCATAAAGGTACAACACAATAAATATAACTTTAAACACAGATTGTTCCAAGCAGGAATGAAACTCTAGGACCAGCATAAACTTGTTGAATAGCAGTTAAATAAGTGACCTTTAAAATATGTTTTGCAGCAGCAGATAGTCCAAGTCTAGCGTCAAGGCTCTGACCTTATCCCCTCGAGATTTATTTGAAATGCAGAATTTGAGGAGGGTTGAGACAGCATCTTAAGGAGTTGGGGCAAACTTAAAACCACTATGAATGTACCTGTTAGGCACATTTAACATCAGTTCCTTGTGCTGTTTGTCTACCATGTTCATTTACCCTCAGGTTGCACTTGACTGCACAAGATAAAGAGCAGTGAAGACTGTGGCTGTTTGTGAATGAGTGGATTAGTTTGTGGTGTGATTTGTGAGTCACCTTGTTGACTTACAAGGTAATTGTTGGTTGTGTTTCATCAGAACAAACAGTTAGTATGTCATTATTTGTCTTCAGAAACTGTCCTCTGGGTTGTTTTATAAACAAATGAACAATTGCATTGATTTTACCAGCATATGAGGTAGTGTATATATATGATATGTTTTGCTTTGCTTATGATTTAAACACACATTGCACCTGTAGCAGGTGCCAGGTAAAGCAGGGCCAGCGAGAGAAGTCATGGCACAAAATCCTTTATCATTACCATGAGCTATCATTTTAGAGTCATATTGTTGTCAGAAGATAACAGTAGGTTGTGAAATTGTATGAAGGTCAATACTCTTTTTAGCTGCATCATGCTGCTCTGCACCTTTTTTCAGTTTCTTTGCAAATTGTTGCCATTTAATCACTTAGATTTCTTAATGTCATCATTTTTCCTCATACTTGTCTACGTGGTTGTCACTTCATCAGGATAAGCTCAAATTGCCACTTAGAGTTGATTAATCATCTCATTGTACATGCATAAATATAGTTCTTTTCCCTCTTTGCTAAGAATTACTGCTCAGACACTTAAAATATCATCTTTTGTGGGGGAGATTCAAGGATGACAGAACATACGTATTGTTGTTGTGCACTGCTTCATTGTCTGATAACTGTAAGACATGCATTCTTGAACTGGACCTCCTGGGTCATATATCAGAAGGCAGTCGTACTTTAAATGAGAATCCATGCACTTTTTAGATTCATCAAGCAAGTGGTCATATACTCGTGGGTGTCATAAGAGGGAGAAAAGGAAAGTTATGATGGCCTACAATCCATCCATCTTCCACCGCTTATCCGGCATTGGGTTATGGGGGAACAGGCCAGGCAGATCAGCCCAGACTTCCCTCTCCCCTGCCACAATTTCCAGCTCCTCCTAGGGGATACCAAGGCATTCCAAGGCCAGATAGGATATATAATCCCTCCAGCAGGTTCCTGGTCTGCCCCAAGGTTTCATCCTCGTTGGGTGTTATGTTAATGGGACTACGGATGGAAATTAACGTCAAGCTACAATCCGGCATTTTTACATGTTTTAGCATGTTCATCAATGTGCACTGTCCCATTCAAAATAAACAAATAAAAACAGTGTGCCCACAAAACCTCCACAGAAAGGCAACCAGGAGGCATCTCAATCAGATACACAAACCACCTTAGCTGACTCAGTTCACTGCAAAGGAGCAACAGCTCTACTTTGAGTTCCCTCCAGATATCTGGGCTCCTCCCCCTATCTCAAAGGCTGAGCCCAGCCACCCTGCTGAGGAATCTCATTACAACCATTCATATCCACAATCTCATTCTTTTTGTCATTACCCAGAACTCATAACCTATTGGTGAGGACTGGAACAAAGATAGAGCTGTAAACTGAACGCTTTGCCTTTACTTAAAGGGACTGTGAGGAGTTTCTAAGTAATTACAAAAAAGTCTCACTTTTAGATATATGCCTGATCGAAATACACACTTTAAGATGAGTTTTATAGCATCAAAATAGGTTATCTATAAATGCTATTCCTTAGCTTTGTGGTCGAGTCGGACAGGGCTGGACTGGCCTGGATACTCAACTTCGGGAACAAGACAATTAAAACAAGAGCAAATTTATATTATTCGGACACGTCTTAGAGCACCGGGCTGTAAGTAGTGATATATAGCCGGCTACAACACTACAATACTAAGTTTTCCAAAAACTGCTTTTTCCCACACATCAAAAACTACCGCTACGTAACTAGAAAGAGTTACATTACCTTGTCGCTTTGCATCCTGTAAGTTGTTGAAAAAAGAAGTTGTAAAGCAATGCAGAGTTCTGAGGAAGGTTTGAGCTGTATTCATCAGCATCACAACAAACGCACACTTTGGCTTGGGTCACATCTTTATGACAGTCGCTGAAAGCTCATGGGTAGCAAAGTCTTTTTGTCATCGGAAATAGATTGTCCTCATAGCACCTTTAACCCAGTTTGGTACAGTCTGCAACGCTGCAGATGTGTATATCTATCTCCTTTTGGAAGGACACAAAGGCTATGTGACATGTCTCAGAATAATGCCTAAACAAAGTGGCTCGGTAGTGGTAAATTAACACAAACTGTTTGTAGCGCATGATGACCAAATGCTGATGTTTTGGCCTGTACCCTCACACAATTCTTTTAATCAGGGAAAATGTTTGGCACCATGTACAAAAGTACAACAATTAGCACTAGCACCTGTCCCAAGATTTCTGAACTGAGATAAAACTGAGCTATGACAGTCTGGCACACACTAAGGCTCATACCATATACTTCACACAGCCCCACTTATAAAGAAAAAAAACGAACAAAAACAAAACACGAACTATCCCTTTAATGATTAAAAATCAATGTACATACCAAGTAAACACTCGCATCAACTGAAACTCTTTGTAATGAATGTATGCTACAAATCTAATGTGTGATCTTTGGACATGGTCAGAAGTTCTGGCACTTCAACAACAAGGTGCTTGGAGGGAAAGGGTCTTGAAGAGATCGAAAAAGCTCCAACACTTGTAGTTCAGGAAACAACTTTATTAGACTGACACATTTCAGCTTGTGACCTTCATCAGGGTAATCAGAAATGCATTACAAACAACAACTTAAGTGTCAAGTGTTTCAGATTAGGTGTTGTTTGTAATGCATTTCTGATGACCCTGATGAAGGTCACAAGCCGAAACGCGTCGGTCTAATAAAGTTGTTTCCTGAACTACAAGTGTTGCTGGAGCTCTTTCGATCTGATCATCAGACATTCTAATACCACAATGTACAAGAGTTTATCTACATCTGTGTATGCAGTTTTTATGCCCATAATTTATTAGAAAGAAACACATGGCACCTGTGACATAATAGATGATTAATTGCTCAGTGAAGAGACCCCCAACCTTACTAACATACATTTCTGAGTTACAGATGGCTTGGCCCTTTGTTGCCACTGACCCAGGCTCCAAACGAGCTTGATAGGTGCAATGCCATAGCCATTTCCTCATGGCCACAAGCACATGGCCTCTAACTAGCCTTTCAGCCCCCCTACATATAATGATAAGCAACAAGAGCCAGAACATCGGCAGGTAATCAGCTGGTGACCTCCTGCCTTAGGTGTTTTGTCCAATTAGCCCCCAAGACACCTCAAAGGCTGGTCAGTGAGCTTGGTGTCCCAGAGCCACCTCCTTCCATGCTAACTTCCATCAACCTCCATGCCAGCAAAATTTCCTACTTTATCTTACCTACATTACCACATGGCCATTGGAGTCCAAACTGCACAGTCACCTCCAGCAGACCCAGGCTCTGTACATGCAGGCTCCAGGTAGTGACATGCTGATACTACCTTGTCTTGTCCGTAATCATCCTAATATAACTCACAAATGATGAACAACAGAATACATGTACTGCCAACCTTATGCTGTTCAATACAACACATTCCTTTGAAGGTGACACAAGGAGTAAATACATTAAAGTGGTCAGTCAGTATTTCAAAGGTCTTCTCACAACAAAAGATCAAATAGTAATCTGCAAGTAAAATGAGAGAGGCTGGGGAAACTTTTTAGCGAGTTAGAACAATGAGCCGGCACTGGCAACCTAACTTCTAAATGGCTAATAGAAGGAGTGTTCAAATCCAAATGTTTTATTTCACTTATTGAGAAGGAATCAGCTTCTTTCACGTGTAAACACAACACAGGAAAGGCCTAAAAAAGTAGGCGAGGGGGCAGACTGAGAAAAGAAAGGGAGGAGGGCATAAACAAGTCGGGTCTGGCTGACTGAGCAAGCTAATTAACTCGAAAAACTATAAAAATGTAAATCGCAATTTGCTACCATGGGCATCTAATTAAAGCCACTGGAATGTTAAGGACCAAATTGAATTTGCTGAAGAAGAGGAGAAATATATGATTTTGCCACAATGTCAGGTATCGATCGCCTACAGTGGCCCTTGTCACATCACAGCTAGAAGAGACAGGAAACAAGAGAGAGGAAGTGTGTGGAGGCAGGACGTGAGTTGGAAGCAGACAAAAACTGGAGCAACCACCTAGCTGTGAAATGACAACGATTTAAAACGCTGGTTAGAAAAAGTACAGTTGTGGGTCAAGACGAATGACTGGGGTGATTTTTGTAAAAATGTGATTTATGAAAATCCAAGCAACACTTCATCAAAGTATCTTTCTCAAGTAAAGGAGGGGGTTTATGCAAAACCTGAAGAAAATCCCACAAAGTGTTTTTGAGATATCAGGTCCACAAGCAAGGGCTGATCATGAGACCCCATGACCTCAAATTTTGAAGTGCTAAAATAAGGGGTGGGTGCACTGTCTCAAAAGCTCTGGTAGTATCCCATTCTCAAGCAATGAACTCCATGCTCCATGACTTTGAACGTTGAACTATGACATTCAAATATGCTGACATAACCCTTCATTTTTTTGGTTTTAAAGGAGTCCCTGAAAGCGAGTTAAGATGTTGGGTCCACAAACAAAGATAAGCATGGTGCTCCCCATCCTATGACTACGACTATCGAAATCTGATTAACTCATCTATGATTGTAAAGTGACTTTATGCCAACTTTGCAGATGTATGTTTGTGTGGCCTGACTAAGCTTGCTGTGGCTCGACATTTCACCCGTATGTTGGCGAAAGTTAATCAAAATGTCAGTATGTGAATGCAGCCTGAGGCTCAATGATCTTGACTTTTGGCCTTTGCTCTCCAAATTGAATTGCTTTATCTTGAGTCAGAATGAAAAATCATGTAAAATGTACCTTTACTAACTGTCCCTGGAGTTTGTCTAGAAATGGGTAAAATAAGTTTCAGATAAGCTGCTCCTGCAGACTGGAATCTGCTTCATGAAAACTGTCTTCGAGAGCTGGTCTTTAAAAATTTTAAGTGCATATAAGAGACTTTACAGGAAGATGAAGCACGCTGTAGATGCTGTGACTGACAAGTATCTGTTCTGTGATTCTGACTTAACTGGTTGATATGCATGTATATGTGTATATGTATATGTATATTTTATGTCTGATACATTGTAAATGGGCTGCCGCCTGTCTTGGCCAGGAAACTCTTGAAAATTGGAAATTTAATCTCGATAAGGCTCCTCTGGTTAAATAAAATGTAAAATATTTAAACATTTGAAGAGCAATACATCATGCATTTTTTTTAAATAAGGGTTTTCACGATACACACGAGACCCCTTGACCTTTAAATCCAGCTCTAATAAGCTCACCTTTGTCTCAGAGTGGAAAATATGTTATGTATGAAGAAAGTCTGTGAAAGCATTCATGACATATTATTTATCGAAGAATTGTGAAAGTTGTATGGCAGACAGACAAGCAGGAAACATAATGTCTCTGGCCTCTGCTGTTGCCAGCACAGAGGCATAAAGAGGTTTGTGAGGAGGAAACTGAAAGAGACAACCGGTGATCTAAGAGTTCTAGCAAAAGCAAAACAGTTTGGCAGAAGCAACAAAACACATTCCCGCCAGAGACAGAGAATCTAATCAGAGCCAAACGGCTCTCCTAATACTCCACAGGTGCACGAGGCAGATGCTTACACCGCACTTGGAGAGATTATTTGAAATGAGGATTGACTGGAACTCTGCTACAAATCCTCATAAGGTTCACCAAACCTCTAAGATCCTCCACGGCCCCGAAGTTAATTGCGTTTGCTTAATTGGTGCAGAGTATGTATGATACTTTGCTGTAATTATTGTGCATGCAAAATTGTGGTGGTTTATCTCGTTATGTCGTGTCCTCTGGGCATGTGATTAGTTTGTACTTGCATAGTTGGGTGGGTGTGTGCACATTTATGTGAGGATCAGACTTTTTTTTTTAAAGTGTGTAGTAGCATGCAGGTGAATAAAAATGTGATCATCAATGCATCATTGTTGAAAACCAAGCTGCAGCAATTTAAATGCTAGTCCATCTCTCAATCCAAAAATTGGGATTGTATGAAAAAGACACCTCAGGGGGAATCTAGCCAGATATACACACTTTTTTTCCCCCTCATTTTGTTTTTTTATTTTACAGCTGCAGAGCTCAAAAATATTTAAGTTGTCATCATCGCAGATGGGCGCAGGAAGGCTGAGGATTGTATGGCTTTTATTGAAGTAATAAACAATAATCACGGGCTCTGCTGACAAACAGAGCAAGGCTGTCTCACAGTGCTCCAGCTTTTCTGCCATGATGTTGAATTTATACAACTAATGAGGTTTTCTGCTGCAATAGAAAGGTGATTCTTTTTGTTGGCTTTGCATTAATTCATGTCTCTATAGCACTCCTCTGTTACATTTTTATTCTCGTCTGCATGTGAAACACGATCCATTAATTAATGAAATGTGTTTAGCACCTTATAAAACAACATTTCTTTTATTTTCTCCTCACAGGATATTTTCATTTATGTGTGCAGGGTAGAATTGATTCGGTTGGAGTTGAGTCTAGACAGCTCATTTTGAAGCCAATTCAGCAAATGTATCAGATAAGAACGAAAGCTCTGATGGACAAATTTACAAGCAGCCGTAAATCCAGTCCTCTCTTCCTGTCTACAGCCTGCCCGCTCGCTCCAAACTTCCCGGCCTCTCAGCCGACGGTTGCAGTTTGTCAGGCCAGTAAAAGTTTTATACATGCAGGAGAGAGGAATGGTCTGTCTGTTGCTGGCATGAGTTACGGGCTGCAGTAAACAAACTTGAAAAAGGCCGGTAAATAGAGTGCATCAGGATGACAGCTCCAATAATGCACTAACAAGCGTCACAAGGCTGCTGACGACACGCTGCTGTGGATGTCATGTGTCAGTGCAGCCTACCAGAGCCTCTCTCCACAAACAAGCTGTCTGACAGCTGCATGACAGCCTTTTTATAAATAAATATATAGTTTGGTGTAGACTTCAAACAGTTTGATGTCAACACAAACTACAGAAATTCTGATGGTAGCAAATGTTGTAGAAGTTGCTGACAATAGCTTTGTACCAATACAGGGGGTGCATCCTCCAGCGGACATTTGAAGACTAATAAGGCCACAGTGTGTGTCTTGTACCGGACTTGGGAGCATTTTTACTCAGTGTTGTCTCAGTCTCAGACTGGTCGGACTCTGGATTTTCTGTCGAGACCAATCGAGACCAGCACTGATCTGTTGTTTTTTTAATTTCATTAATGTGAATAAGGAGGAGCACTTGGTAAAACAACAAAAAGCTTCAGTTCATGTGTTATTTCTGTGATAACTTCAACCTTCCCAGTGTTGTGACTGAGGGACACCCCTCTTAACTATTCAATCTTGTCATCATTTTTAAAATAGATTTTGATGGTCTTGGTCTTGTCTCAGTCTCGGCTTGTCTTGGTCTCAACTCGGTCTCGACTCCCAAAACACTTGGTCTTGTCTTGGTATCGGTGCATTCTGGTCTTGGGCAAGTCTTGGTCTTGGGCAGTGTGGTGTTGAGCACAACGCCATCTACAATTGCTTCTTCCTTTCCCTTGTCAGCATAGGATCCATCCAATGGACCTTCTGTGGCCCAACATATTGATTATTCTTATAAAACCAGGACAAACTAGCTGTCAGACTCTTGGGCAGTCTGACAATTCACTTTTTACTTTTCTTGAACTCTGTTAAATTGCTAACAATGCTAATGTGAACAACAACAAATGGGCCTTAAAACTAACATCTTAACTGCTAGTTTGCAAGCCCTACATAGCAAGACTATAACAATATGACAGTAATAGGAATAGTAGTAGTAGTACATTTGATCTGTCAGTGTCCTACAAGACACCCAAGGTCACCTTACAAATACTACAGTTATATAAACAACACAGAAATAACAAAACACAAATTTCTAATGAATAAACATCATCATGATTGAATTAAAAGACCCAAAAGAACAAAATAATGGTGAATAGGGAGCTCTGAAAAAGTGATTTTCAGTCTGGATTTGAAAGTATGTAGAGAGTCAATGTCCTGGATGAATTGTGGAAGAGGGTTCCACTTCCAGGCTGGAAGTTAAGCAGCTAGGAGATACCAAATGGAGCACAGAGGAAGAGAAACAGAGATTACTAGAAGGTGTATATGGACAAAGAAGATCAGAAAGATATGGAGGAGAAAGGGTGTGGACAGCCTTGAATGTAAGGAGAATATTATATTATATTATATATGATATTTGATAGGCAGTACTATAATCACAAGACGAGCCTTCCTTACTCTGTATCATAACATGCACTGCCCTGTCTGTCAAATGAAGGCATAAAAAACATCAAAATAAATTTATCATTAAAGATTAAAGGTTGAGTTATGGGATGTCACTGATGGTCGATAGCTCCAAGATATTTTTGTTGTAAGTCAGTGTTTTATAACAGTCTCAGTTTAGTTCAGTACCCATTTTGCCCCACCGGCAACAATTGTTGCCGAAGTATATCACTGTCATTTTCTACTCACAACAAAAAATGTCAGCAGTAGTAATGCAACTTTTTGCACTTATGTGTTAGTAGACAACTTGGATAAAGATTTCGGATTATAAAATATAGTTTTCAAGTAGTCCCTGTCACATGACATCATCTGCTTCCTGCTCCTTCCAGTGGAAGACATGGAGGATGCAAATTGTCCTGGAAAGAGGTCATTTTCAAAAATTTCTAATGCTTTCTCCCAAAACATATTCATGATTATTTAATCATTCAAGTCTCTAGAGTAACCCTCCACCAAATTTTTTTTACCTGGGATAAATATTTATTTGTTCATGGGCTTATTTCTGTGAGTGGCAACAAAAGTTGACGGTGGGCACATAGCTTGTAACTAACTAAAGGAAAACACTGTCTGCAGGATTTCTCATAAATTAGTTATTTCAAGTTGTAGAATGAGGCACACTGGTGCATTTAAGTCCTCTTAGAGTACTCTTCCAAACTAAATAAATTCACAGGTATTCAAGACCTGTGTCTGTAGGATTTTGATACGTTACCATAAATTTTCTTGCTATTTGCTAAGCAATCTTTCTCTGTCAACTAACATCAGTATGGAAAACCGTTTCCGCAACTTTAAAAAAAGGAAATCAGGGAACTAAAAATAAATAAATACATACTAAGTCATAATAATGTGATAAAAAGTCAAAAATGTTGATGTGCAGTTGGAGCTGCACCTTTCTTGACACACACTCATCATAGCCAATGGCCATTCATACGCCCCCCCCCCCACACACACACACACACACCCCACACACGCCCCCGCACACACCCACAGACACAATTTTCATAAAATAACAGGCCAAAATACAAATTTATTATGTATGTTGTTCTTTCCTTCAGTACTCTGTAACATAGATCCTGGCCATGCTGCAGGACTCTGAAACAGAGACCTAGGTACAAGCTATGTGACTACCGGCAACAATTGTTGCCAGTCATAAAAATGCTATTTTCTTTAAAAAAAAGTACAAATTGGAAAAAAGAAATACATAACATGATTCAGAGGGACTCAACTGATGAAATTATATGCCTTTCAACTCAGAAAAAAATTTGGGCATAAATGGGTGGTCTTTAACGGGACCTTTATAATCTGTGACCTTGGTAGAATGCTACCCCTGAATTGAGACACAACTATTGTTTAAGTATATAGGGAGAAAGAGGCAAGGTTTTAAGACATTGTAGATATAATTCACTGTGGAGACTTGAATTCATTTCTTGCTTGTATCTTAGAAATAAATGTCAGCTTTCTCTGCTGACCCAGCTAACACGGCAAAGCGAACAGAACTCTGCAGCCTTCTGTAGTTATTTGAAACAACCCACAATCCCTTTTTTGTGAATTTGACCAAGTGGCTCTTCCATTTCATTTCATTTTTTTTAAACTCAGATGTTTGCAGAAGGCCACAAAATGGGAATTTTTGGGAAAGGCCATCTGAGAACAAAATACCATGAAGTAAGACCTCAAAGAATTCTACAGACTTCAATAAACTGCTTTTTTTTCAGTTGCACCACTCTCTCACAATGTGTTGTCCACCATCTGTATGTATGAGCTTTTAAACAGCTGCCAGGAAACCTGCAGACCCTGCTGCTTTGACGCTTTGTGTCGACTTGTATTGCATTAAAGTGGAACTCTGTCAATTGCACACTTCAAAGTCTGTTGTCAGGTTCCGTGGAGTGCTGCTGCTTGATGCTGCATTCTTGAAAATGGAGGTTGTAAAGCTTGTTGTACCGCCAGAAGAGTGTCACGTTCCTTACTCTTTCAAACATACATTCACAGATGCTTGGACGAGGCAAGGGGTATTGATTGTATGACACATTGACTTAACAGTGAGTAATGTACATGTATATTAATTCATTGTCATAATAATGTCTTGTGTCAGTAATATGTCATCCTTTTATTACAGACGGTACTCGTGCTTGCACAAACACATAAATATCGATCGCTTTGGAGACACTCAGAGGAAGAACAGAGTAAGGGTATTATAAGGAGACACTAAATGATTACCTCAGTGTTGTTGTTGTTTTTTTAAATCTAATAATTAAAGATATTCATATTTTTTCCTCTCTGCTGCTTGAAGCACTTAGGGCCATTATTTCTACCAACTTCATTTCATATTTACATATTCATTGCCCTAAGACCAAATAATTTATTACAACAAACAACCTATTAATAAGAAATCAATGTGAAGACTCCCAGAAGTGTTTTTCCACACAAAACGTTTAATGAAT
Source organism: Scarus forsteni (assembly GCA_036419115.1). Lineage (NCBI taxonomy): Eukaryota > Metazoa > Chordata > Actinopteri > Labriformes > Labridae > Scarus > Scarus forsteni. Next base: position 21,478,444 of record JAZDUH010000451.1, on the reverse strand, counting down.
TTCTAAAAACCTCTAAGGTGGAACAAATTGAAAAACTAAAGAAAGTAAAGTAAGAAGATTCAAGATTCCACTTACAGGAGAGAGAATGTTCACTGATCAGTTTCTTCTATGTACTGTAATGAAATGTGTAGGTCTGTGTATGTGTGTGTGTGTAAAATGGAGTGTATGAGAGGAAATAGAGCAAGGAGCCAATATGGAAGTTGGTGTCCATTAAACAAAGTGTTTATTGCCGCTCACATATCATTTGATTTACATTAATGGAGTTGTTGTTATCTGTTTAACATGTATTGATGCATTTTGAGTATGAGTTTTGTATTAATACTTGGATCGTTTGTTTTTATTTAACCTCTATGTGCCTCCAGGCTGCTTACACTTGTGTTTGCCTCATCATCTCTCCTTTAGGGCCAACATTTGGGAAATGAAAAAAATAACAATACAAAGAGGGAGATATGCTTTTGTAGAATACAGCTGATACGTTAAATGATTATTATGACGCCACCTCGGCTTTGACTTTTGCAATTTACAAATCTTGGGTCATGCTGTGTTCTGTAACTGAAGTTCCCAATGACCAAGCTCCACCAAGCTGTGGAGTGGTACCAGGCTATAGAAAAAAAGAAATGATTAACTTCATTACTATTTTAATAACTAAGACTAAAAGGTGTTTTTATTGGATGCAGACTTTACACACAGGCTATTGGTCACTGCTTCAACTGTGATGAACTGAAAAGTACCCCTTAAGATTAGCCCATGGCTTAACCTTGTGCTCATGCATTCTTCCACCTGTGCTCTCAACATAGTTACCTCTGACAAGGAAGTTACATTTTTGCTGACGTTTGTTGTTAGTTTGTTTGTTAGCACAATTACTCAACTTTGATGAAAATTTAAAGGAGCGTTGGACTTGGCACAAGGAAGAAGTGATTAGATTATGGTTGTGATCCACAGGAAGAGGTGAAAGCCACAAGCAAGACAATGGCAGGAAGTGACTGCTCTTTCAGAGGCTAGCATAGATGCTGACAGCCACAGCTGCAGATTTATCAGCTTTAAATGCATTTCTTTATTAAATTTAAAAAATCCTAAAACTTAAACTTCTCTATAGTAAAGATATTTTTGCTCCATTTTGGACATGTTTTGGAGGTAGTTTGTTCTATATAGTGGCTAAAGTTTTGTACATAGCAGCAGAGCATGCTTACATGTTACATTTTATCACTAGGAGACATAGAATGCCTTGTCACCAGTGGCAATTGCTCTAAGACTGCAAGGGAAGCTCAGCTTCCCCTTAAATGTCCCCAGAAAAAGTGGTGATATGTACTGCTGAGTGTACATTTCATTGACTAAATGTGCGCTAGAATACCTTCATCTTTTGTTCTGAATCAGCTACTTATCACAGGTAACTGGCACGACTTCCTTCTCATTCATCCCCGCAGCGTCTCAGCGCTTGAACACAGTTGGACGCTGAGCGTCTTCTGACTTCGATGGGGAAGCATAGAGTGGGTTGTTCCACTGTTGAAACTGGATGGTCTTTGGATAAACACTTGGCTTTGTCCCGCTCATCGGACGCCCAACACCTCTGGTGGTCTATGAGGCATTGGGCAGGCCTGGACCCTCGGCTTCTGCATGATGATTGGATGTTCTGTTCTGTCCGAATCCCTTTTTGATTGACAGTGAAATGAGCCAATCAGCTATCTTGAAGTATAACCTTCCACTGGAGCATCTTCTAAGTTTTACATTCAGTTGTTCTGGAGAGGAGCTTCTCCTGTTTAAAGCAGCTCAAATCTTACACCTGCAACACAATGGGCCAAGGCCGTTTAAGCAGTCTAGCTCTGCTGGCCATTGAGAGAACACTGGTAAAATCCCTGGAAAAGACACCTAGTTGGTACGACAGGGTCACAGCTCATTTTCTTGAAAAGGAACGGAGGATAGAATTTACATTTAAATAAATAAACAAATTTATGATGTAGGCTGGAAAAAAATGAGCTTCCCCTCCTTGACTGACCAGCAGCCGCCACTGCTTGTCACTATCAGAATAAATGTACACTTCGACCGAAAATGGTAATTCATGCCGCGTCTTTCACACAATGCAAGACGTGTGTTTATTTTTCTGTCAATGCAGCTGTTCTCTAATGCTCTAAAATGTTTATTTTTTCTGCTTTTATGGCCAAACAACCAGCTTGAACAAAAATGTGAATTCCCATTTGCAGGTATAACACACATGGATACACACAAGATGGCAGACCGTAAAACAGACTCTGCACCCTCTGTAAAATTTCTTTGTTTGTACTGCAGGGCATGAGGCTCCATGCAGAGCTGTTTGGGTTTCACGTGTGTCTTCTTGTAGTGTATTCCCTCTCTTTTTGTATCTCTCAGTGTGCTTGCAGGAAGACCTTACAGAGCCTTGGTACAGAAGGACACAATGAGGTGGCAGCTCCGCTTGGCTGGTCAGGCAGAGCCGGAACAGGAAGAGAGATTGCCTCCCAGAGGGTCTCTGTCGGTGTGTTTGCGTGTGCCTGTGTGTGTGACATTCTTTTCCAATTAGGAACACAGTCACCTCTTTGCCATCAGGGTCATTGAAGCATTGTGTTCCTATTGAAGAACACAGTCCCATCTCTGCATGGGCTCCACATGTCAGACCAAAACATTTGACTTTTTGCCCACTCACGCATTAACTATACATGTTTGTCATAGGGGGTCTCAGTTATTTCACAATATGTCTGCAACAAAGTGAATCATGATACAGAGCATGAAGTAAAAATGATGGCACATGAGGAACTTAGTCTTTTTAGTGGCATAATTATGATATTTTCTTTTACATTACGATTTTGTTAAGAACCTGACAACTTTACCAGCATGCTTTTGGGTAAGTTGAAAGTCCTTCTCTCATAGTTCCATTATAAAGCAACAACATCGTTATTTTTGCTTTGCTGTTTGGTTTGTTTACATCTGTTACGATTGTGCGCACAGATAGCTCATGCTGCAATGTCTCTGACCTGGAAGTACAAGATGTTTGAAGAGGGACAGAGATCATACATGTTGAAAAGTTGAGGCATCCTCATTGGGGTCCAAAGTTTAACCAAACTGAGCAGTGAGAAGCCTTGTGTTACTTCTGTCAGTAATGTAAAGGATTACTTTTAAAAGAGAAGCTACCCAACACTGCCTATGTACAAAATTTTACCTGAAAGTCTGAATCCACAAGTATTTGGTTTTATAAGAGAAGACAATGGATAAGTCACTATAGCCATATTAACATTGATGCAAGTAATCAAAATAAATGCTGGATTAGAATAAAACCCCTCACCTAAACGTGCCAATCCAAACATTCTGATCTGAAGGAGCTCATTTGGATAGCAATTTCATCTTAATTGAGAGGAGGGGTTTACGTCAATTCTATTTCTATATGGCATTTATAGAAACATTCATTCTGAACAAATCTTTCTAGATCACTCTTTTTCCACCCCTCTCTACTCAGCTGTGCATGTCAAGAGCAGCTCACACTTCCACAGTTGAAGAGGGTCATGTCCAACCCCATGGTCTCACCTCTGCCACTCTCCAGTCAGTCCCACGGTACAAACTTCTTCGGTGGTCCGCCAAGCTTTTTCTCTGCCTTTTGTCTTCTCAACTGCAGGATATGTTTCTCCAAAGAGTGCAGACAGAAAAAGGCGACAGTACACAATTTAGGTCCATTTCAAAATAGTAAATAAAGACATCCAGAGTCATTGACAGCAGCTAGGAAGTAAATTCTCTGTCCCCTCGTGAGGGAGGATGATTGACAGATTACGGTGTTTGTTCTAACAGAAGAGTTATTGACTCTAGTGTTCTCATATATGGACAAAGAATTAATCAGACCTGGAACCACACTTCTGATTAACTTTGCTCTCTTAATAGAACATCTTTGTCAACATATGCTCATTAACAGTACATGTCTCATTCATAGTTGGTGGCTTCAACTAAACATTTTTTACAACCGATAAAAACTGACCAAAAAAATTGTTTTACAAGTTGAAGCACTGTTTTTGGTTACTTTCGGAGTAAGGAACAGCTGATTCCTCTGTGTCTCTGAGTTTAGACCACAGAGACAGCTCTGCACATGCCCATTTGCGTTTCGTCCAATGATGCATGAGATTCATGTACAAACAAGCCATGATCAGATTGTGTTCACGAAATAATCTTCATTCAACTCAAATTAACAATCAAAACATTGTAGTTGCTACTCACTAGCTGAAACAACTACTTTTAATCTTGTTTCTGCCTGCTTTTGTTTTAACCTGTTGCCTTTACAGACAACAAACCTGTTGCCCATAAACCAACACTAAGTAAAATATCTTCTGTATTTATTTTTGCCTTATACAATCAGAAGGCATGGCATTGATGTGAACAAAAAAAGTGAAGGATTTAGCTGTCATTTGGGATAACAGTGACTTTTTTTGGCTGTTGTGTTTAACATTGAATTCCCCTAGAGTGCAAGCTAACATGCATCCTATTAAACCATATTTTCTGGATCCCAAATTCAAACCTCCAAGCACAACGTAGACAAACAGACAGACAGACAAAAAGAGAAAGTGAGGCAGACAGACGGGACATGTACCCGCAGGGGCGAGTGTGGTATTCTGTGAGGATTGATAGACTCCATATTGTGAGCTAATGATCTCCCTAGGGCGCTGGAGAGAAACGATGAAACCAGCCTGCATGACACTGTCACACTCCCTATGTCGCACTGCCACCTTCATCTCTCCATCTTTTTCCTCTCTCTCTCTTTTTCTCAATCACTTTCTGTCTTTTCTCTAAACCTCTCTGTCTCTTCCTTGGGAAACGCATCGATTCACTTTTGTTTGTACTGTCATCCACTCATTTTTGACTGTCACAGCGGGAAACAGAGTTCACCTGACTGATTGAGCTGATTTAGAGTAAGAGGTGCATGCTGCCCTCATTTCCCAAAACTGAAACTCCACACAGCGTCTATTCTCGTTTAGCTCAGTCTGAATAGAAAATAACCAAGAGATCCATCTAAAGGAAGAGTTAAAAAAAGAACTGTAGTGGTTCCTGTAGGTTGCAAGTCTGTTTGAGATGCACATCATTAGAAACCATCATTGGGAGAAGTTCCACTTAAATCATATGTAGCATTATTTTTTTGTCAGTTTTTCCTGGTTGTGCTAATGGAAAAGGATCATTATCATATCCTACAGATTGGTCATCAGTGCTGGGCCAAGCTGCCACCGAAATGAAAAGATATTGTACAGGTTTTAATAACACAAATATAAATTGGTTTGATGTAAACAATTGCCAGAAACTTCACCAAGTCGAGTAAAAGAGCTGATGTGCCCAGCAGTAGATAACAAAAAGCCAGTATAAAAGAATCCAACAAATAGTTTTGCTCACTGTCAATGTTTATTTTTTATTCTTGCTGCTCTTTTACAATAAATTTACAATAGTTTTCTTTGTTTTTATGGAAGCCATCTTATTTTGTGCCTCTCTGTTAGTTTTTCCACAGAGATCAATATTCATTTCTACTTTTAGTCATTTTTCTGTGGTTGTGAGTCTGTATGCAATCAACTTCTCTTTGATTTGGAATTTTAATAGCATGGTTTAGGGATAAAGTACTTTTGTGAACCAACCAGAAAGTTTAGCACTGTACTGGTTCCTTCAAAAAAGCCTTAGAGATTTTTCATCTATTTTTCCGGTTATTGTTGATTGATGTAACTTATAACCTATTTAGTTCATCATGGTAGTCTTTACAAAAAATGTAGACATCTTTTAATGCCTGGCTTTTTTATAGGACTTCCATCCATTTTCCTCCACTCAAACGTGGTCTGGTCAGGGGGGCAGCAGCCTAAACAAGGAAGCCCAGACTTCCCTCTTCCCAGCCACTCCGTCCAGCTCTTACCAGGGGGATCGAGAGGCGTTCCAAGGCCACCTGAGAGACAGTTCCTCCAGTGTGTCCTGGGTTTTCCCGAGGCCTCCTACCAGTGGGACGTCACCTCACCAGGTAGATGTCCAGAGGTGTCCTGGTTAGATGCCAAAGCCACCTTATCCGGCTCTTCTCAATGCAAAGAAGCAGCAGCTCTATTCCGAGCTCCTCCTGGATGGCAGAGCTTCTCACCCTACCTCTAAGTCTGCGGAAGAAACTTATTTTGGTAGCTTGTACATGCAATCTTGTTCTTTCAGTCACGACCCACAGCTTGTGACCATAGGTGAGGGTAGGAACAGAGATCAAGCAGTAAATGGAGAGCTTCGCCTTTCAGGTCAGTTTCCCTTTTTACCACGACGGACAGGTGCAGAGTTCACATCACTGCCGACATCACCCCGATCTGTCCGTCATCTCCCATTCCATCCTTCCATCACACGTAATCAAGACCCCAAGGTACTTTAACCCCTCCGCTTGGAGTAGAATGTCATCCCTGACCCGAAGAGGGCACTCCACCTCCCTCCAGGCAAGGACCATGGACTCAGATTTGGAGGTGCAGATTCTCATCCCAGCCGCTTTACACTCAGCTGGGAACTGACCCTGTGAGAGCTACAGGTCACAGCCCACCAAAGCCAACAGGACCACATCATCTGCAAGAAGCAGCGACCCGATCCTGAGATCACCAAACCAGACCCCTTCAACACCCTGGCTGCACCCAGCAATGCTGTCCATAAAAGTAAAAAAGAGAACCAGTGACAAAGGGCAGCCCTGGTGGAGTCCAACCCTGACCGGGAATGAACCAGACTAACTGTTAGGAAAGCAGATCAGGCTCTGGCACCAGTTGTAGAGGGAACGGACAGCCCGTATCAGAGGGTCCACTAAACCATACTCCCCAAGCACCACCCACAGGACCCCATGAGAGTTGAATGCCTTCTCCAGGTCCACAAAACACATGTAGACTGGTTGGGCAAACTTTCATGCACCCGATAGGACCCTGTTGAGGGTACAGTCCACAGTTCCACGACCAGGACCAAAACCACATTGGTCCTCCTGAATCCGAGGTTGTACTATCCTGCGGACCCTCATCTCCTGTACTCCTGAATAGACCTTACCAGGGAAATCATGAAAAAGGGGGACCACCACCCCAGTTTGCCAGTTTTGAAGAACTTAATAATTTGTATTTATTTATTTATCATTTATTTATGAATATCATTTTTACCTTTCTTTAAAAAATTAATTTTAATTGTTTAGTGTTTTATTATGGGTTTAGTATTTGATTGTAGTTCTTAAAGACATCTACTGGGTGTTTATTTGCTAAGTAGTTGTAAGAAATATCTACCATTAATATTTGATCAATACTTTTTTTTAGTTTTCTGAAAATCACTCTTCTGCCTCTATGTGAAACACTTTGAACTGTAAATACATTTGTATGAAAGATGTTTTACAAAAAGATTGATTGATTGATTGATTGATTGATACAAACAAAATTTCATAATTTTGGAGGGACAAAATATAAACTGTGAAAGTAAAAAGCATTGTTACCAACTAAGGGGCTGTTTACGAAGAGTTTTCATTGTGTTTTGGCCTTGTGCTTACATGGAGACTCTTTATGGATTGTCCAAAAATAGTAACTTTTGAAAACAGGCTCCAGCATGAAAACTTTTCAACATCCTCTCCATGCAGCGTCGTGTAAACCCAAACCAGGGTTAAACACTGACGTCACCGCAGGTGCAGTACTCTTTCACAGGCTGTGCGTGCATACTAGGAACAACAACAGCTTCGGCCGTCTGCCAAGTAATGTGTGTGCTGCTTACCATGCTCAGTCTGTCATTCAGTAAAAACTATCCAGACAAATTTGTTGTCCAAACTGATTTTTTGTCCAGAAAAGAAACTTTGTCTCTGTGCGTCTACTCACCACTGTTGTTTGTGAAAAGTTTTTTTTCTTCGTATGTGTATTGTAGCAGCGCTGCCTCTCTGCAGACCTACACCGCCATCTACTGAAGCGACATGCGTACTACAGCAGTTTCATTCTTCTCCAGCGTCTTCGTCTGACCGCAGATTGACTTTTAAGTCAGGAGTGTCTGTGTAAACATAGCCTTAGTCTCTCCTCAGCCATTACCCCATGTATTCAATTGAGCAACAAGTCAAGTGATTTTTCTTTTTGTTGTTGGAGACTTGGCGTGAGAGGAAGTGTTGTTCTTACTCTTCTTTACCAGCAGCAGGGTTGCCATGGGCCGCTTCCCCATCCCCAAGCACCCACAGGCGACTCTGTCCTCTTGAAGCAGTCCCTCCCAGCCACAGTTCTAGCAGAATATGTCCACCCCTCCACATTATAAATTGGCCATGTGCATGTAATCATAATGGATGCTGCAAAAGAGAGAAATATCATGTTTTTTTTACTCCCTTTCCATTTCCCAAGGACTCAAACCAATAGCTGCTTTTCTTGTTAAGGGGTTGGCAGCAATTTTACACATTTGACATGGGAAGTTAATTCAGTCTTTATACGAGAAGAGACGCAAGTGTGGTTAGCAGGAAAAAATAATACAAAAATAATTAAACAAACCCAAGTAACTTTGCCACACAACAACATGAGAAGTGTTAAAATTTTGATGTTGCTGAGATTTTATCGAAGGGCAGAGTTAATAATAGTCTTGGATGGAGTCAAATCCTGAAATTTCACTCACACAGATTTGTCTCTAAATCTGAAAATGACCCTTATAGATACCACAAGCCCATGCCATTTAAACTGTAGTGCAATTTTTTAACACATATGTGCTCTAACCAATCATGATTTGAGTGTTTAAGCTGCTTTCTCAATAAACAGCAGAACAAAGCTGATATATTAAAATTACACTTTGTAGTTTTACCTAAGACTTAACTCTTAATTAGTTCAAAAAGTAAACTTAGAGCGAATGCATTCCTCACTCTAAGTGTTGATTGAAAGTCAAACTGTTTAACTTTTTGACTCCAAAAAAAAGTCAACAGTTACACTTGGGAGATAAAGTACCAACCCTCCAAAAAGAGTAAAAAAACACTGTAGTGTGGGCCTAGACATTTAAGAAATGTTCATATCATTTGTCTGTGTGGATTTTGCTGTCTCTTTTAGATTACTTTTATAACCATCAGGAGAAGGGTTTTATTAGTGACATAAAAATGAAACAAAAATCAACATTTTTGTATGTTGTAGTTCACTTATTATCTCTTCCAAGATGTTATTCCTTTCTCCCTCACTGTCCATTACTGTTGCATCCACATGGCCAGTTGTGAAATGTGGGTAATGAAGTCATTTGGGAACCTTTAGGACAGTCAACAGCTACTTTCATTACTTTTTGACAATATTTTTAATGAGGAAAAAGCCTCAAATGGTCAGATATCATGCCTCAAACAGCATTTTAAATGAGTAGGATGATATCATTAGATTGACTTTCAGACGTTTTTTCATCATAACATCAAATTGTGTCTCCTTCACTCCACATTTCCATACTCTGTAATTCATTTACAGTTTTTAACATTAAAAAAAGATAAAAGAATGTTTTTTATGTTGTCACAGCATCATCTCCTAGCTTATCTGTCCTATGTTACCGCCCTCCTCCAGTGCTGAAACAAATAATCTCCTATTGACGCTGACATCTTGCCATTTCTGCTTTATTCTTCCTTCTGTGTGAGGGGAAGTCTTTGTTGTCTAGAATTACAGTTTTCTTCACTCTCACCTCTTTTCACCTCCCCTCAGTTCTCAATCAAATGTACACAGCGAGCTCTCTGTTTTGATTGCTTTGCTGGCTTTATATTGTTGACTTGTTTTATATAGAGACAGACGCAGAGGGAGGCAGACGAAGTAGGGGAGCCACAGCTGGTGAACGGACTGAGATGAGGTCAGATGTGGGCTGAACTTTGTGTCGGTTTGCTTTGAAATTGCTAAGACTTATCTATCTGAAATCCACTGCTATTCCAACCTGAGGTATTACTGCAATAGAGCGTAAAAAGGATTAACAACGGCAGCGCAACATTTCAAGAGATGTATGCACTTCTCCTACATGTTAAACTTCGCATGAACGTCCTCTGCACTTCTGACTTATCTTGCCATTTTCTGACATTGCTTTGATTTCCTGACTCATTCACTTTCTTGTTTCTAATACCTGCGTTTTCAAAGGAAAGCATGTAAAGAGAGCTATTACACATGCTGTTACAAATTTCAGGGGGAAAATAACATTGATTGAAGGCCCAGGGGACTGTGAGTCACTCTCTGAGAGAGATTCATTCCACCAGCTTCATCTCCAGAACCCAGCAGGCTATCCTGTTTGTGCCAACAAAATTATAGCATCTATGAATATCTGTGGATCATATTTTGGGAATGTCTGCACTGCAAAAGAGGGGAAAAAAACATCTGCTCAATAAATGTTTAGCATTGTATCAACTATTACATTTCAGCCATGAAAGATATTGAACAGACTATAAGATTTTTGGTCGATTTTTACTGCCCAGTCACACAATAATCATAGCACAGCCTGTCTGCTGGGATTAGACTGGGTTGTTGATCAATACCTACCAAATCATTAATTTACTAGGCCTCCCTGATTGGACTCTAGCTGGTAATAAAACACTGCCATTAAATCCCTCACCCACTCATCCTTTAATCTACCAAAGAATGTTACCTTAAGGCCGATAAATTGCTAAAGCAAATAAAAATGATATCATTACAGCATGTTGCACTTGGATTTATTTCTTCTACTGCCCAAGTCGAATTACAGAAAGCTTCTTTGAAATTTTAAATGATACAAAACATGTATAAGTGAGACCAATCAATATCATATATCCTGCTTGAGGAATATCTTGTGTATTTAAGTGGCTTAAATTAGCTCTTCTGTTCTATACACCACCACTTTATCAGATGTTAAACTGCGTGCTAATGAAAATAGCTAATCAGACAATCAGTCAATCAAATGGCAGCAATTCAATGCATTTAGGCATATAGACATGATCAAGAAAACCTGCTGAATTTACATCAAATATAAGAATGGGAAAGAAAGGTGATTTAAGTGACTTTGAGAACAACATGGCCTGAGTATTTCAGAAACTGCTGATTTGCTGGGATATTCACATACAGCCATCTAAGGACAACAGAGAAGGGTCTGAAGAAAGAGAAAATATACAATGTAAGGCAGTTTTCTAAGCTGAAAACACCTTGTTGATGCCGGAAGTTCAGAGAAGAATGAACAGAGTAGTTCAAGATGATGGAAAATCAAATACTGACAACCAAGGTATGCAGAAGACCACTTCTAAATGGACAACAGTTTGAATCTTAAAACGTCAACAGAAGACTCCTCTGGCAAATGTTTACCAAAATTAGGGGATTAAAAAAATGTTGTACAGGTTCTGATCATCAGTATCTCGGTTCAACTCACCAGTGGTCTAATTCAGCTCATCATTGTACGCGTCCAGCTTGTCTGTGTCGGGTTTCAGGTCATCAGCTGACGAGATGAGATCCTTCATGTAAATTTTAGGTCACTGGTGCTGCACTGGGCTCATCACATCAGTTCTGTGGCCAAGCACTTACATGTCATGTTAGTTCCAGGCACAGGTCATCAGTGCACAAGCCTAGATCACAAGTGCCCAGGTTAGGATTGTGAGGGTCTTGGTCCCAACTTGTTTTTGGCTTTGCTAATCAGGGTCCAAGTCCAGATCATCAGCTTAGCAAGTGGCAGGTGATGGAGATTCATTTAAATGAGCCCAACCGTGTTTAGGTCACCTCAACAGTGTGTGGGTCCAGATCATTAGGGGCCAGTTACAGGTCATCAGTGTCATGGTCCAAGATATTACTGTCAGTACCACTGGTATTCAAGTCCATGTCATCAGTGTGCGGTTTGCAGTAATTATATTTTATAAAGTATTTAATCAAGGACCAGGTCTAGATCATCCGTAGCCCAATCCAGATCATCAGAGCCATTGTTTAACTCAATTGATGCTCCACCCAGCACTGGATGCTGCATACCATTACCACTACCAGTGTCTGAATAAATAGGGCTAGGACAAGGGTTGTTCCTATCCTGCTTTTAGCCTCACTACCTCATTGGAATTATTAGGATATCAAAATGGATGAATTCTCCAAAAAATGTGAATATTGTTAAATTTAAAGGAAAATACAGGAATATCAATTATTTGTAATTAACCTCAAGTTCACAGTGTTCATTGGTAAATTAAATAAATACATGACAATAAAGATTTTCCTATTTATGCTATGAAAATTTGCAGTATAATTTTTTTAACTAACTGCTTAGCAAACATACATCCTGATGATAAATGGTTGTAACATGAAATGGTGTTACCATATTAACTCAGCACAACAGTCTCTCACACATGCACAGTTTGCTTTCACTAATGACTCAGGCTTTATTTTCTCACACAGTAAATGAAACATAAATGACAAAATTCTCGTTCCACTGTGCCCGGTGCTCCACAGTGTCCAGATCCATACTCAAATATCCAGCAGAGAAAGCTTCTGGAGCATGGAGTGCGTCCTTGCTGCCCGAGTGTGTGAGTGAACGCTCACTCCAACATGCTACTGCAGGGAGAGAATGAGACCAATCAGTGAACACCATGGTCAGTTAACCTGGCACTGCTTCCATGAACCATCCTCACACTTCTCTCCTCTCCAGGTTTTTTTTTTCCAGTAATATACTGGCAACCACATTCATCTGCCTTATTTATTGTTTAAATATATCATGAATAGTTTACATCAGAGATTTTATTTTGTAAAAAAAAAGGAAAATTTGAACAACATAATGCTGCTTTCACAACAAATTAAGCTTAAAAGCTTGTATATATTAGTTTTGAACCTTGTTCTATTGTGATGTGTTTAAATAATTTTCTTTATAGTACTGTATACTTTGGCAACCACTGCTGTCAGAATTTTTTGCAAATCAGGTTTTTTTGACAGTGTGGAATGTAAAAATTTCCTGGGATTGTAATTTTTTTTATTATTATTATTAAAGGTGTAGTCAGCGATGTGGGAGAAAACAAGTGGAGAGGTTGTTTATAAACAAATTTAGACACGCCTCTCGCTTCATACCTCACCCCTGGCTCCACCCCGAAAGCTGATTGACGTGCATCGTCATAGAAACAGCTGTAGAAACTGCATAGCTGACCAACGTAGCTAAGGTAACCCGACTCGTCAGACAACTCGACTGACAATATTGATAACATCACAACAACAGTACATTTTGGCAGATTAGACAATAAGATGAATGCCTGATGGCTGTTACTGTTATGTGAAGCACCACAAAGCTAATGTTGCTTACCTGTCTAGCAGAAAGATGGCGACATCCGCGTTTGTTTTCAGGTCTTTCAATTGGCGGAGCTCCCTCCACCGTCGGAAAGCAACACCAATGTTGACCTGGGTCTTCATTCTTTCATGGTCATAGCCCTTCTTTTTCACTTTCTGCTCCTCTGACCTTTTTCTTTTGGGCTGTTTTTCAGCCATTGCTACTGCACATAGTGTATCTCTCTTTTACGCTAACTGCGCACGCTACGCAACCTACTCCCCCTCCCCCCTCTGTCTGATCTGCGCATGAGTATGATCGCCCCCTGGATGTGGGGGGGTGTACCCTGTTTTGGTGACTCGGCCCGAGCCACAGTATTTACCTGCTGAAATTCAGAGTCAAGGCTGTGTATTGAAACCGGACTTATTTTTCAACATGCTGTCAGTGGGGACATCTTGTGGATGGAGAGGAGGAATACGGTGAATTTGACAAATACTGCATTAGATTAGAAGATTAGAAGATTAGAAGATCGCTGACTACACCTTTAATATGGAGAAGTTACAGGTGGCCTGCAGAGATGCTCCCAGAACATTCCTCAAATTGACAAGATGGTCGAATGTGAGAGAGCTGTTTGTCACTCATAATGTCCCCTCTTTTCATGCTATGCTTACAAATGTAATTTACCAATTTATGTGCCGATTAACTGCTTCAGAAAATGAAATTTTCATGTCATTGACTCAACCCTTGTTAAGTGATACTCAATATTTCTCTTGTTACTGGAAACATTGGAGGAAATGTCTCTTTGTATTTTAATTTATTCTATTTTATTCAATGTATTTATACCTTTATGCTTTCTATTATAATTTCCTAACATAGCAGGTATAGCCTTTGTGCATAGTATTGTCCACACAAAAGTGGGCATCAAGGCTCTTCAGCTTCAGACCCGTATACAATATAAGTTTCAGAATCTCAACCTCTAGTGTATCCCTCTTTCTCTGCTCCCCCCCTCCACACACATCCATACCACGAACACAATTACAAGTACTCTCCCTCTGTGCACAGAGCGCTCGTGAAGTGTTCCTGTCTTATAATTACAACTCTCTATGTCCCACTGCAGTGGCCCAGACCACCATCTCTCCCTCAGCCACTTTGTTCAATAGACGTCAGATCACACCGTGTGGTCGATGTTAGCAGAGGGGTCGCCATATTCAAAACGCAGCAGGAACCTCAGAAAATCAGGGCTACTTTGTTCCCTTGTTCCTTTCTCTTCCTCTTTGTTTTTAACCAGCTTACTTTTGATTTCATCGTTTTGTGTTCAGTGACACCTGCTCCATTTTCCTCTCTCTTTATTCCCGTCCTCTAGTCTTTTGAAACCCTCCCCTCCACCAATCTTTATGCGTCACATACTTTCACACTCCATTTTCCATGCTGACTCCAGGTATCCCCACTGTGGAGTAGTCTGCCTGTTTCATCAGGGTGTGGAAACGGAGTGCTAATATTGCCTGCTTAAACCCATTGGGTGGGATAATGGCAGCCATCACTCACTGATGCAGCATAGAAAGTGACATTTTGCTCTTTTTATGCTGACAAACAGCATAAACCTCCCGATTCACTATCAATCTCTTTCCCCTTTTCCTTACACAAATTCAATGTGGTCTCCCTGTCTCTCCATTTAGTGATCATCTGTTGTCTGATTTTCATACACAGCTGTGTCTGGTATTGTACGACAAAGGCAGAGGTCATGACCGCTGAAGGATGCTGTTGCAGAAAATGGAAATAGCACTTTATTCTAAAAGCTTAACATCTGATCGTTTTACTCATGCATAAATTATTCAGTCAGGTCCTAAACAGGGGGACACATTAAGAGTCATGGCTACTATTACAACTCAATCATCCTGCAGGGGATTAGCATTGCAGCTCATTTACTGCATTATTGGCAGGATGAATGACAGATATATGACCAATCTATACATGCCATTGAATCCACTAATATCACTTTCTGCATCTCTGTCGACAAACCAACTCTAAGCCTATGCAGAATACAACCTTGTGATACTTGCACAATCTTTAGCAAGGAAGCACAACTATTTGAGTTCCAAATTCATATTCGACAAGACCATTTCTTTCCTGGGTTACTTCCTGTGTAATTGCATTAAATCTGCGTACAATTCAATGTATTTTTCTTGGGAAGAAAAAAACAAGTTTTTTAACTTCGCTGCTTTATTAAACATGCTGGTATTTGTGTTGTCTCTTAATATCCATAAAAATAAATTGCTTGTGACAAGACTGACAACTTTCAAAAGTGTGCAAATTTCATCAAATTTTACCATTTATCAAAGATATCTCTCAAAACAGCAGACAATGTAGTATTTGATTGACTTAAGGGTACCATATCAGACTATTTACATCATGTCTGTGGTGTCTATTAAACAAGAATTTGATTCAAATCGAACAAAGAAGTGAAAATAATGTGATGAGATGCAGCTCTTTTTTCAATCCCATTGGAAACACTCGGATCTGAGGCCTTGTTTACAAGAGGCCGTATTTAGCCAAATCTGGAGTTTCCATTATGTTTTGGCCTCCCGTTTACATGGAGCAGTGCCTGGAGTGCCTGAATCTGCAAACTTTTGAAACCAGGGTCCAGGCAGCAGGTGCCAGTTTTCTAAACTTCCACCCTGGAAGTAATTCAACATTTCATAGTGAAACACTGACATCACTGCATAAACAGCACTTGTTCACTTGGAGGCTGCGTGCACATACCAGGAACACCAACAGCTACGGCTCGCCTTAGGACTGCATTAGGCTTCCATCCCGCTATACCGAGAGCGGCGATTCTCCACGACAGTTTTGAACAGTTCAAAACTGTCGTGGAGCTTCTACGTTCCCCTCCGTTCATCCACGACTATACAATGCTGATCCAGACCAAGTAGCGCATGCACCACGACCAAAGCACGCTTTATCAGGATTATGACAATCGTGCACAATCGCCATGAGAAACGGGAATGTGTGACTGGGGCTTCAGATAAGAGTTATCCATAGAACACATATATAAAATGCACATCCCATATTAGTTAGTGTAAAAGTCAAAGAGTCAGGTGTTTAGTGAATAAGGATAAATCAGAGCAGGTAAACCATCAGCTCCTTTAAAACTGAAGTTACACAGAGCTCAACATACAAAGCACAGAATCAAAACATATGAACAAAATCAAATCATAAAATCAGTGAAAAAAACACTATCAGTATAATTAAATTAAAACTATTTATTACTATTAACTTTTATAATAGAAAAGCTCACAATGATTTAGATGTTAATGTACAGTTATTGCATAGTAAATGTTTATGTACTGAGTTATTTTTTATGCTAACTACATGGTCATTTACACTCAACAAAAATATAAACGCAACACTTTTGTTTTTGCTCCCATTTTTCATGAGATGGACTCCAAGATCTAAAATTCATTCCAGATAAACAATATTACCATTTCTTTCAAATGTTGTTCACAAATCTGTCTAAATGTTTGATAGTGAGCACTACTGCTTTGCTGAGATAATCAATCCCACCTCACAGGTGTGCCACATCAAGATGCTGAACTGACACCATGATTAGTGCACAGGTGTGCCTTAGACTGCCCACAATAAAAGACCACTCTGAAATGTGCAGTTTTGTCTCACAGCAAAATGCCACAGATGTTGCAAGCATTGAGGGAGCGTGCAATTGGCATGCTGACAGCAGGAATGTCAACCAGATCTGTTGCTCGTGCATTGAATGTTCATTTCTCCACCATAAGCTGTCTCCAAAGGCGTTTCAGAGAATATGGCAGTACATCCAACCGGCCTCACAACAACATTCCACAGGCCACAACTGACAAGCTGATAAACTCTATGCGAAGATGTGTTTCACTGCATGAGGCAAATGGTGGACACACCAGATACTGACTGGTTCTGAGTCCCCAGACCCCCAATAAAGCAAAAAAAAATGCACATTTCAGGGTGGCCTTTTATTGTGGACAGTCTAAGGCACACCTGTGCACTAATCATGGTGTCCGATGAGCATCTTGATGTGGCACACCTGTGAGGTGGGATGGATTATCTCAGCAAAGCAGAAGTGCTCACTATCACACATTTAGACAGATTTGTGAACAGTGTTTGAGAGAAATTGTAATATTGTGTATCTGGAATGAATTTTAGATCTTTAAGTCCATCTCATGAAAAATGGGAGCAAAAACAAAAGTGTTGCGTTTATATTTTTGTTGAGTATATTTGATTTTCATTTTCAGTTACAATTCATTACAATGTTTATTATTTGTTCACCTATTTAAAGGGTTTTTATTTTGTGTTGATGGTATTTCTTATTTCAGAATTTTTTGTATTTAGGCTATTTATTTGTTGAGCATGCAAATTTGGTGACTCGTTTTCTTTTAAATTAAAGACAATGGCAAAAACAATGCTATTCAATTGCTTCTGTAAGCATAAATCACAGATGGAGGGAGGCATCATATAAAATCTCGTTTAGGGCCCAACGTTTGATCGAGACGGCTCTGCATGCACGCGCAAACTCGTGCACACTTGCACACATATAATCCAACAGCAGCACAAGGAGTAAATGTGGATGTTTCAATTTCAGTTTCACGTGCAATTCAACAAATTCATAATAAGGGCCGACTTTGATTCTGGAGACGTTAATGAACTATTTGAATCGATATTGTGATGTTTCAGCGGAGTATGTATTAGTGCACTATTGTACATTCAGGCAGTCCGCAGAGCTTCCTGTCGTTGTAGCATCGCCGTGGCGGTGTTTTCTCTTTTTTTAATTCGGTCTTTTACCTCCTAATATGCCTCCATGAGGACTTCCTGTTCCGATGAGACAAGCACACCGCTCTTGTTGTCATGGTGAATCAGTGATTCTGTGATCGATCGCGCAGTCTGTTGAAGTAATCGCGTGCACGCACTGATCCAGGATGGGTTACACCTGGCTTGAAGAATCCCTGTGCTCTCATCCTCGCTTGGTCTTTTGTGCAACCAAATAAGCCTGAACCCCCTTGTTTTGGATTTGATGAGCCAGGCTTAATCATTTAGCCCGGATGTTTGAATCCTACTTTCATGCAACAGGCCCCAGTGTCTTTGTGTATCCACTCGCCATTGTTATTTTGAAAAGTTTTTCTTCTTCATACGTGTTTTGGAGCAGCGCTGTTTATTTGCAAACCTACATCGTCATCTATTGGACTGGCATGCATGCTACGGTGTTTTCAAGTCATATCATTATTTAATGGTAATGTAATATACACATTTTCCCTTCATTAAACAATAGAAAGGATATTTTTTATGATGGACAGACGGATATGCCTAGCCCATCTAGTCCTGTTGTACATGACTGAAAATTTGATCACTTGCGAGACTAAAAAAATTACCTGATTTTGGTAAATAAAGGAGCACAGTACCACCACCTAGAGGGCAACAGTGCAAATAAGGGGGCGAAGGGGTGTCTGATCACCATCATCGACAATGCTGACTGCCTTTTTAATCATTCTGTGTTTGTAAATGTAGTCTGTAGTTGCAAACAGGTGCCTAAAAGTTTACTTGACACTGTTGCAATTTTCCTGAAGGACTTCTTCCATACTTCCACTGCACTGCCAGGCCAGCAGATACTGCCAAAAGAGAGGACACTCTTAAATCAGTGCAGTTAAATCATTGGCCAGTGACATTAAAAGATTTAATTTACCTAAAAAGGAAAAGTCTCCGATGGCGTGTGATCAAGCACACGCCAAGATAGAGTATTTAGAATCAAAGAGAGCCTGAATATGTTCAAGGACAGTAGGACTGGAGGGTTTTGTTTTTCTATATCAATACGCATCTTCTTTGTTTTGCAGGTGTTAGATTATGTAGGTGATGAATCATTTCACAATTAAACCTTAGGGGCCAAACCATCCATTTTTGCCCGTTATTTATGCGCAGTAGGATGTACTAATGTTACCATTTAAATTGTCTGTGATCCATCTTATGCAAGGATCCTCTTTTCTCAAGTTAGAAAATGGACTATTAAGTAACCTGACAACCTTCTGCAATACAGTTGAATTCAATTAATGAAAAGTAATGGGATCTTGATTTAAGTGAAGGCTATGATTTGTTTTTCATTCATGTTTTCGGATCCATGCTTCATTTTTCAATATCAGGGTCTGGGAAATAAGTATTAACATACAGATCACTATTGTTTGGGTCAAAATCACCCATGTTTGGGTCCACATCATCAATGTACAGCTCATATGAGACTGCTGGTCATCACAGGATTTCCTATAGTTTAACATCCTCCTGCAATTCAAGTCAATGGCTCACTTAGGCCACACAGTGTTGAGGAGTTTAAACCTCTTTTACAACCTCTCTTTCCCTATGGTCAACATGACATAAGTGAATCCAAATTATGAATATATATCTATCATGTTTGAATTAATCTAGTGTTTAGATACCAGTCACCAATATTAGGGCCCAGATCATCTGTGTATAAGACACAGTTCATCAGTGCCCAGGTCCAGCTCTTCAATGTTAGGGTCCAGAGCCTCAGTGTCATATTTAAGGAAAAAAAACATTTCAGTTGTTGTTTAATTTTTGAGTCTTTAAAAAAAGAAAAAGAAGGTGTTCACAGTATGATATGATCTACTGTTTCTCTGTGGGTTTACCATGGAAAGCCCCACCTCTCAGATAATAAATCTAATCACTTACAAGAGTTTAAAATGTTAATTGTTCACATTTTTACAGGCTGTTGCCAAGTCTAATCTTCTGAAAGTGGACCTGTATAAGAAATAGAAAATACTTTATCAAAAGCTACAGCTGCATAATGGCTGCCTTGTAAAAATTCACATAGAGAGACTGAAAAAAATCCACATCATTCCCAAGGCATTCGTCTGTTATTGTTGTTATCACCATATTAATTAAAACCATAACTGAAAACAGCACATGTGAGATTTCTATCACCTGAAAAGCACAATACATAAACACTTTCTGCTCTCCTGTTTATGATAAGACAGATTTTCTCAAAAGCTAATTAATTAAGGAAGCAATGTAAACACTTGCCATGAAGGACATAACAACAGCAGCAAGAAACAGCTAATAGCCTGAGGGGGGCCACCAGTCGGAGGCATTGTTAAGAGATGCAAGTCTGCAGAAAGATTTTTTCTCTCTCAATTAGAGCTGTGAAAGTAGCTAGCACGTCTGTTCATCTCACATAGGACTGAGCACAAGTTTATTTGTGTAATTGCTTTGACTCAGGTTGCTGCCCTGAGGTGAGCCTAGAATGACCAAGATGTTTAATCACTGCAACTTAAAATTTAGTGCAAAGGTTTGATTATGTATAATTTGTTATCCAGAGTATTTATCTATGTGTTTACACTGAGCAACAAAGAGTAACATGACTTTAAGTGCCTAATTTCTATGGATATTTCTTTAGACATATGTGAAAGGTTTTTCACAAAAAAAATGTTACTGCAAGATTTGAAATTTATCACAAAAATACGAATAAAATGTTTAGTAAAATGGTAAAAATTTCATAAAGCTACTGAAATATTGGCATCATTTTAATCACAAGAAGTTCCTTAAAAATGTATATAACCTCTTTAAAAATGTCAAGAAAGTTTCTGTTCGATACAAATTCACAAGTTCCTAAAAAATGCTATAATACGACACTTTTCCATTAAGTAGTACAAATTTTTTGGCCATTGTATGTGGAATTTTTATAATTCCTTCGGGTTTTTGGAAGTGAATAAAACTTTAAGAGGCCTTCTCTGAAATATTGTAATTGTTATTTTTATTTTAACAACTTGTACAGATACATTTTTTACATTTATTGCAGACAAACTCTGAAGACAGGAAAAGAGAGGGATGTGTGTGATGACATGAAGTAAATATATGAAATCGTTACTCTAAGAATTAAGAGTTTTCACTGAATACTTGTCATTAATGGCCCTTTTCCATTCACCCTACTCTACTCTACTCGACTCTACCTGGCTCTCTACTCGCCTTGTGCTGCTTTTCCATTAGCCCGAGTTGCCTGCCCAACGGGGTGCAGTGTCGTTGTGAACAGCTGAGTGGCACTGTGGTGACGTCATTTTGAGCGCGAAACAGCAATCTGTGGCTTTTTGTCACAAACCGAGTAAGAAGGCAAGCAGAAGAAGGCTGCAGGTGGTAAGAAGAAATACCCCTTGAGAAGCACAGGAGAGTTTTGGAAGTTATACAACAGAATGAAGCCGAGGACGAGAGCAACCGAGCTGCAAAGAAAAGACGTATGAGGGTAAGCTAATGGTAGCTACCGCTAGCTGGATAGGTCGTCGCGCTCATGACTCATCGATGACAACATTGTCTGACCAATCAGTAGCCGGCAGTCGGTGACGTCATCTTTCAGTATCGACTCAGCTCGCTTGGAAGCAGAGCGGAGTAGGTACTAAAACTAGCTTGTTTTAGGAGGTCCAGGCTAGTGGAAACACACCGCAAATCAAGTAGGGCTGAGTAGAGTAGGGCCAAGGCGTGCTAGTGGAAAAGGGCCATAAGTCTCACCAGTTTTATCTTCTCTGACAGAATGTTAAGAGTCCAAGATTTTGCTGTAAAGAGTAGGAATGTACACATTTTAAAGCACAGTAAAGGTAAACCTTTTCATCATTAGAGTTACTTTCGGGCACACAACTATAAATATTATTTTTATGCATATACCAAATGTAAATATGTTTCCATTTGGAGCTCCATTCTGTCACAAAGAGACATTTTTTCAAGTTGAGTCTGTACTTCAGAGAATCTAAAGCCCTTTCCCATTAACCAAACCAATTTTGAGGCACTTTTGTCTGGCCTTTCAAATCCCTGTCTCCAGGGTAACTACCGCAGTAACTCTTTCACCTGTTAAGTACTGAAAAGTGAGAGCAGATGATCCACATGGAGCTTGACTGCAATTACTCCTTATTTATAGACCACCTGTGGCATTTGACCTGCAGAAAAACAGTGGGTGGGTGCATCGTTCTAAGAAATTCACTGATACTGATTGGCAGGAACTTTCTTGTTTTTAATGCAATGAGACATTCAATGCCAAGTCTTCCAACGGTGTTTGCCAAAACTCAGTACAAGCAGGATGAGCAAGAGGCAGTCTCAGAGGCTGCTAGCAGGGTCGCTCAGGGTCAGTGATCTTCAGTCCCATATTCCCAGAGATGGTGACTGTTGTGTGGCCGCAGCGCGACAGAAGCACTCGACAACTGCAGGGTCAGGGCAGCAGGTACTGCGGGTGCTCTCCCTTCGAATGTGACAGATACAATGTGACTTGTCGGACCATGCTTGGGAACATCGGCCTCTTACACTCATACTGGGGCATGATTTTTTTTCCTTTTTGTTTACCTAGGACACATACAGCACCCCTCCTCCCTGCTCTCCCTGGGTAAACAGAAAAACACAAAAAAGAAAACCAACAGTGACTTTTTTCTCTTTACAAAGACAGACAGAGACACACAGTTAGTCACGGTTG
This sequence comes from Scarus forsteni, assembly GCA_036419115.1. Classification (NCBI taxonomy): domain Eukaryota; kingdom Metazoa; phylum Chordata; class Actinopteri; order Labriformes; family Labridae; genus Scarus; species Scarus forsteni. The sequence goes on along the minus strand of JAZDUH010000451.1, from coordinate 21,455,802 downwards.
CATAAGCACACACACACACACACACACATCACTCTGCTCCCCTTGTGGCTGTAATCAAAAGAAGCCACTCAGCCCTACTCTATGTAAAAGCAACAGCTTGCTTTTATTCTCCCCTGGTCTCCATCTTTTCTTATCCTCTTCTCCTCTGTGGTGTCTTCCAGTTATTCCATGTCATCCCACCTCTCAAACACCTCTCCCATCACCCGACACTTAAGTGTATTTGCAGACCCTCTCAGATAGACTGTTATATATATATTTCAAAGGCATTTCTGAGCACATTCAGACCTTCTGAATGCACACTCACTAAGAGGCTATCCAGGGCGAACATTCATGCTGAGGCTTTCTAAAGACATTTTTCTGTCTTCAATAAGACATTTTTTGAATGCCATGCACTTATCAGGAATGTAGCAGTAATGTGCACTCATGATTTTCACTGTGGGTCAATAAACCATGAAGGTGTGTCATACAGGTCTTAAGCAGAGCCTGTATGGCTAACGGAGCAGCCACAAGGCTGTCATCCATTTGTGTAGCTGAATATACTTAAGACAGTTTGAGTTTGTCTGTTGTTAGAGGCTGTGTTGATTTTCAGGAGCAAGATGTGGCCATGTTTTCAGAGGAGGGTGATTCTTTAAAAAAATAGAAGTTGCCAGACAGCAAGTTAGCAAAGGTAAACAGCCAGCAACTGGGACCAATTTATTACAGTATGATACAATAGCTGTAACATTAACACAAACCCATTTAACATGATCTGATGTGATGCTATGCTAATACCGAAACAAATCTGACAGGACCTGATACAATACAACTAAAGTGATACTATCTGACAGTATGTGCAGTGCAGTATAATCCAGTAATATTCAATGATATGCTACTTTTTACAACACTATGCTATTTGACAGAAGAAACTAAATATGAAATGCAATATGAAATTGATATGATATGATTATGAAAGATAACACATATGATAAGATGTGATGTGACCTCATAATAATAAACCTATATGATTTAATCTGATATGTTATAGAATAATATGATATGATATAATTTGGTTTCAAGGGATGAGACATTATATGATATGATTTAATCTTATATGATATAAAATAATATGGTACCAATGCAATAATATGAGATACTATGGTGTGATTTGATGAGATATTGTATAGGCTATGGCATGATATGATATATGATGTGACATGACATCATTAATGACATGAATGACCTAACATAACGTGATATGATATGTTAAAATGATGTAAGACGTGACATGACATCATGTATGACATAGCATGACGTGACCTGATATGATATTATTTGACCCAATATATGTTGTGGTATGATATGATCAAATATTGTTTATGATATGATGTGACATGGTATGATACATGATGTAACAAGACTTGGCCTGGTTATGTACTGTAATAAAACATGATGTGATTTATAATGTATGACATGGCATAGTCCAGAGGCTTAGTTAACATTTTTGGGTGGATTGTTCAAAAGTGGCAAATTTTGTATGAAGCTTCTTTAACACCAACTGAGGATTTTAGCCTTGGAGCCCAACATATTCCTGCCACAGCCACACGCTTTTACAATCACACGTTTTAAATCATGCTATTTGTTTGTATGTGTGTATGTATATGCTGGGTGGAGTTTGAATGGGAGTGGGGGAGGGGACTGTTTTTAGCATGTAGCCTATAGCACTTTGTGCTGCATTTTAATGTTTGAAAAGTGCTTTATAAATAAAGTTTGATTTGATTTGATTTGAAAATATTAAAAATATTCATAACCCCAAATTTGTTTTTTTTTCATATTTGATGATACATTGTTTTTTCCATTAAAGAAATTAAACTGATTTTAATTCATCCACAGAATATTCATTTATTATATTAATATTATTATCTTTCACAAAACAGTTTGGAAAATCAGACTATGTCCTTTATATTACACAGTGTATTATTTCTCATGTAGCCTCAATATTTTTGATACTTTTATTTAATAATTTCCTATAGTATTGTTTTTTTTTCTTATTATCCATGCCAACTTATTTTTACAATTCTTATATCATTCCTCTGCCTCTATTGATCTTATTTTTCTGTTGAATTACTTATTCACTGAAATTCTACCCTGAAATTGAACAACTGTTACAGATAGAAGAATGCACAGCTCTATAACATGTTTTCACAACGTGATCACATTCATTTCAGTTTTTCATTGCATTAAAGGTGTTTTGATAATACTTCATGTTCTGTGACTCTAAAGATGTCAGAGTAAGTCAACTTTATCACATTAATTTGATCATTTTATGATGTGTAGTCTTAAAAATGCCAGGCGGATTTTTGCATATTCTATTGATAGTCTTGCAAGTTAATATTTAAAATAGATATTTGCCAAAGGCTCCTAGGTTAAAATCAATAACTGACCCTAAGGAATCATGATGCAAAAAATATTACTATACTAAGTATATGTATATATTACCCATTTGCACATTCCTTTCACTAAGCCACAGGGCTAGAATGGTATGATATGATATGACATGACGTGACATGATATTTTCTGATATTATGGGATATGATATATCATTTGATATGATTGATATTATATATGATAAATTAAATGACATTACTTGACATGATATTCTATACGATATAAAAAGACATGACATAATATGGTACAGTTTCACATTTGTTTATGCTACATTTTGTTGGCTGATATTGATGATAAATCACTGTATTTGGCACCCCTGATATTTGAATGCAAAAAGAGCCCTCCTGCAGCTTTAGCATGTTTACTGTTTGAAGAATAGCATTATTTCCTTTCTCAAATAGTCAAAACTGTTTTCAGACATACCTAAATAATTAATGCTGCAAACATGAACAATGAGATGGGTAAACGGATTCAGTGAAATTATGAAGTAGCTTTGAACACTTGGTAGCAAACTGTTTAAGACTTAAATCCTACAACTGCTTGCAAATGAGCCAAAACTAGAATGAAATTGTTAAACTTTTAGGGTTCGTCACTTTCTCTAGCATATAGTATGATATTTCATGTGCCAATTTGGCAAAGTTGGTGCAAAATACTGTCTAACCTTGGAAAATATCCAAACTGAGGCATCCTTAAAAAAAAACGAATTTCTTTAAATGTTCCTTCACCATTTGAATTTCAGTAAGCTAACGTATACACAAATAAAATATGATTCATAAATACATGGTTTACAGTGATGAGACGATCAAAGATGAGATCAAATAGAACAAACATGCAAATTTCAGCACCTTTTTAATCATCCCTATTTGTATTTCCTCTGTGATGTATTCACAGAAAATGAAGTAATTTCACATGCGTGTCTGCTCGTCCTCACAACCTCCTGCCAAGGATGTTAGAACTCTTGGAAGTGTTAATAATATTTAAAGTTAAACGCCATCTGTTCCCTGGGCCGTACATGAATACCAATACGGCCGGCTAACATTGCAATTAACAGAGCCAAGATGTCAGGAACGCTGGTGAGGCCCCGCTTTGAGCCTCGAGCTTCGGGAAACCAGAGGCAGATGTGATGTGAGAGGAGATGACTTTTCTTAGATAGAAAAAAAAATCCTCCTGTCCCCCTTTCCCCTTCCTCCATCTGCCTGTATGTGATAGAATCTCGACTGTCATCTGCACTAACAGGGATCTACTTTAAGATACGTTGGCTTTGTAAATGCCTGTCTCTCTCTATTTGAGTGTTTAAGCAGAGGGGCAACAGTCAGGTGAATGAAACACATTCTGTTTTTTGTCTGGAATAGAGGCAAATTGCATTTTCCCTGTGATACATAGTTTATCCCTGCAGGGTTTGCTGTGATTGTGTTTGTGTGTCATCTCAAATGAAACACATTTAAATGGTACAAAAATAAAGTACACAAGACAGATTTAGAGTCATTCAAACACTGCACATGACAGCGATACTGATGTGGATGAGCCTGAAAATGTAATTTATGGGTGGAAAGATGTATCGTATTCAGCATAGTTTAAGATTCTTGTCTAAAGTTCCAGTCAACTTTGAACATCTCTTCTTATCTTTCTCAATTAATTTTTAAATTGTTGTCAGTCACTTAGTCGTGCATTTAAGCTGTGAAGCAAAAAAAGACAACTGCATTTATCTCATCAAAAAAGAAAGAAAAAAGGAGTTACAGCTCCTCCTTTTGTGTGCCCATTTCTACATTCACCTATATCCATCAGTCAAAGGTATCTTAGCCCCCTAACTGCAGCTGTCACCAGAAAGTTATTTGTTATGTACATCTTATAAACCTACAGTCTAGCAGTCGTATTCCTAAACACTGACGTCATATTTTGTGACAGTGGGGACACATAGGACTCATTATTGTGTGAAAATGGTTAAGTGATGCTGAATGAAGTGGTTCTCAAAGGGAGAATTGCAAGACATCCCCCAAAAAGAGCATAAGTGTAAAAATCTTTCAACTTCTAGTTCACACATGATGAACATGTGATGAATATGTCTAGAGTTGTAGCTATCATTTTGCATAATGTATTAATATATAATTTGTCTTAACCTTAAAAATGCTTGAAAGGAAAGGATAGTTTTGTTGCTCAACCATTCCATAGTCTCCATCACATTTAAAACACAATGCATATCAATCATAATGATGTCAACACAAAAGCAATTAATGTTCTCTTAGTAAAGTTCTTTATCTTGTCTTGAAACTGTTTGCTTGAATCAATATACCTTGCAGGATAAAAACAATTATCTTCTAATTTTGTTTAACAGAATAGAACAGAATAAATACAGTTTTTCTACTTTTATAAAACAATTGATACAATTCTAAAATAATAAAATTGTCCAAAGCTCACAGCTGTACATATGTAAAACAGAGAACCTATAATCAAAACCTGTTGAGCATCAGTAACACATCATCAATCGAGCTGGAAAGTCTGTGAATAAAACACAAGTCTGTCTTTAAACATTTTTGTTGTTGTTTTCAAGGAAAATGAAATTTCCACACCTTTTCTCTCACCATCAAATTTTGATAAAGCTATTTTTTTTAAGTGCACTTGTTATTATTTTGCTGTTTTTCCTTTTTCCTTTTAGCACACCACTGCTTCTACCAGGAGCTGCCAAAATTAACACCAGGGTGGTTTTTGGCTTATCTGAAGGTGTTACCAGTGGAAGACGCCAATTATTATGGAGGAAAGGTATTACATGTTAAATTTTTGGGGGGGAATAACTTAGCCTAACCTGAATTAATTTGTCCTTTGCTGTAAAATGTAGCTTGCTATGAAACTCAATGAGTGCTTTTTTGTAAACCAGGCTTGAATTTCCCCTGTGATGTTTGTAACTGCAGTTTAATCCAATGTCATTTTGTAGAATCCAGCTTTAAACAGACGGCACTGATGTTCTTTGTCATTGAGGTTACCAGCATTATGTAAGTAAGAAAGCACTCCAGCAACACTTGCAGTTCAGGAAACAACTTTATTAGTGTTTGACAGCATTTGACATGTTTTTGCTTGTGGCCTTCATCACAATTAAAAAAACAATTGGAAAACTCCATGGTCTTGGATCTGTCTGATTACAGATGACAGATCAGCATCCTTTAGAGCAGGAGGAGGTGAGAGCTTCAAGCTAGAAGACAGCTAGCAGTTCTATCAGATCTGGACATGATTTTTATAAAATGAAAAACAAACAACATTATTATCATATCTATTGAAAGAATATTTTAAATCCACTTTAGGTATGTTTTGTCAAGAGTTTGTTCTTAGAAGTGGCTTACTTTCTGTCTTTCACACTGTGGCAGTAGCGCTCGCCTACTGCAGTATTTGATTGGACCATCATGACTGTGATTGATAGAACGTACCGTACTGTACTGTACTGTCTTCTCCCACTTATCCGTGGTCAGGTCGCGGGGGCAGCAGCCTAAACAGAGAAGCCCAGACTTCCCTCTCCCCGGAAACCTCATCCAGCTCTTCCTGGGGATCCCGAGGCGTTCCCAGACCAGCTGAGAGACATAGTCTCTCCAGTGTGTCCTGGGTCTTCCCCGGGGCCGCCTGCCGGTGGGACGTGCCTGGAGCACCTCACCAGGGAGCTGTCCAGTAGGTATCCAGACCAGATGCCCGAGCCCGAGGAGAAGCAGCGGTTCGACTCCGAGCCCCTCCAGCCCAGCCACCCTGCGAGGGAAACTCATTTTGACCGCTTGTACTTGCCATCTTGTGTTTTTGGTCACGACCCACAGCTCGTGATAGTATTTGAGGATAGTAGGGGTGTAACAAAATTGTCACCTCATGAAATGATACAAAATATGAAACAGGGCTCATGATACGAAATACTCACGATACAAAATAAAGATTACAGAAAATCTTGAACAGTAGGAAGTTGTGCTAAAATCTTTTCTTCATTTTCTTCCTTATGCAGACATACAAAAAATATTGCTGCATCAGTACAAAATAAATGCTCTTTGAAAAAAAACAAAATTGTAGTTTTCTTCCCCTTATTTAGACTAAAAAATCTCAATAATAAATGCTTTGTTGTTGTAACAATCAGGATAAGTACATTCTTGAATGAAAAGAAAAACAAACAGCAGTCCTTAGAGCTGCAGTTTAGACCTATAAATGTCTGAACTGTGAACTATAATATTTAGCCTATAACAGTGCATATACTTCTGATCTTCAAGTATGATCAAATTCTGTCAACTCAACAGTAAATGCAAAAATTAAATATTGTTTTTTTTATGCAGACTTAAACAAACACACAGTTGCTGCCTGTCTCCACTTCAAAGTAGTTGGTAGTTGGTGGTTGTACTCTGCAGTATACGGCGAACTGTAGCGGCATATTTTGCACATGGTTGTTGTTTTGTCCACAATCTTCTCACCGTTCTCTCTCGTCTTTTACATAGGAGGCCAAAATAGGTCCACACAACCGATTTATTTGACGAAGGAGCGTCAGCTAATTCCTCCACTTCGTCTTCCTCCATATTGAAGCAAGTGTTTTGCTATGGTAGTCAAGGAGGGTAAACATCACCAGTCATGCGCGTGCCCCTTCAAGTTTTTTATTTCGTGCGTCTTTGAATTTTATTCCGACATTTTTTTATTTCGCGAAATTTCGTGGCGCGAAATTTCGTTTCACCCCTAGAGGATAGGTGTGAAGATTGACTGGTAAATTGAGAGCTTTGCCTTTTGGCTCAGCTCTCTTTTTGCCACGACGGACCGGTGCAGAGCCCGCATCACTGCTGACGCCGCACCGATCCACCTGTCAATCTCCCGATCCATCCTTCCTCAGCTCGTGAACAAGACCCCGAGATACTTGAACTCCTCCACTTGAGGTAGAATCCCATCCCCAACCTGAAGAGGGCACTCCATGGACTCGGATTTGGAGGTGCTGATTCTCATCCCAGCTGCTTCACACTCGGCTGCTAACCGATCCAGTGAGAGCTGCAGGTCCTGGTCCGATGAAGCAGACAGGACCACATCCTCCGCAAAAAGCAGTGACTTGATCCTGAGGTCACAAAAGCGGAACCCCTCAATGCCCTGGCTGCGCCTAGAAATTCTGTCCATAAAAGTAATTAACAGAATCGGTGACAAAGGGCAGCCCTGGCGGAGTCCAACCAATGCGAACCAGACTCTGACACTAGTCATACAGGGAACGGACGGCCCGTATCAGGGAGTCCGCTACCCCATACCCCCGGAGCACCCCCACAGGACCCCACGAGGGACACGGTCGAATGCCTTCTCCAGGTCCACAAAACACATGTGGACTGATTTGGCAAACTCCCATGCACCCTCGAGCACCCTATGGAGAGTAAAGGGCTGGTCCACAGTTCCATGACCAGGATGAAAACCACATTGCTTGATAGAACAATTGTCCTATCATCCACTGGGTATGCTTTTGAAAGGCTAAACCATTCCCAACCACTTCCTATGGACTGGTGAAATATATTGTCCCCCTGGTGTGTCAGGTTGGGGCCTCTGTACATTTTTACACTTTTTACTATTTTTTATTTTTCCTGATGCACATTTGGAATCCATTAGAAACAGCTCCTTCAGCAACTCTCCTATCATTCCACCGGTTCAGAACCAATGCTTGAAAATATGTCTTCTGTAGCAAGATTGTAAAGAAGTGAGCTTGATATGTCTGAAATTATAAATGTACTTGATCTAACATAAGCACATGCATAGCACTATAGTAACAAATTCAATATAATACGAAATAAAAAAAGGCTGAAGAGCTTTACACTTGGACACTCCAAAACTGATAATAAAAATATAAGACATAATTATTCTCACACCCTTACCTTATTCCTCTTCTCTCTTTCTCTCACTTTTTACTCTCTCCTCAACACTGTGTACACAGAGGAGTCATGTGCAGAAGAGGCTGACTTCTGTGCTTCCCGATGGGATCACTGGTGTCTCTGTTCACACTTTCAGGTTCATGTGACACTGACCTGTGGGTGACAGGGAACCTCTATTCTACAGAGAGTTACGTGTTAGCAAGGCTGCTGAAAGCAATGCCAGTGAGGTTATACTGCAAACTGTGATGCATTCAGTGGATTAACACTGAAATACAGACTGAAAAAGCCTGACTGTCCACCGTTCTGTGACCTTTTGATGGTTCAAGTATGTCTGCAGTGACGTAAACAGTGTCTTTTGATATAGACCAAATCATCTGAGCATCAACCATCCAGTTTTTTGTAATACTATAGTTGATGTATTATCATTTTTATCATCTGGACCTGTGTTTGATAATTGCTGCTGTGGTCCAGTGGGCATGTTCAAGAATGTGCTTCAAGGGAAAGCTAGCTATGCCTCCCAATATCAGCTGGCCTCAAAGCTGCTTCTATAATGCATGAAGATCAATACGCTGTGGCTTTGTGAGGGAGATCTGGCAACCCTGTGCCCATATCAAGTATTCTTGCCAACTGCCCCGCCATCAGAACAGATCCAGGCCTTCAGATTTACCAGGGCTCAGGGGATGATAGACAACAAATCTGAGGGGCACAGCTGCTATCTTTTAAAAACAAAACTATGACAATAACAAATACGACATCAAAGTTAGATGAACTGTGTTTTCTGACATCTGCTGTTTTTGTGAAAGGAATTGTTGAATTTCAGGGCAATAGTTTACAAAGATCCATGATTAATGGACTTTATGAAAAACCCTTACAAATACAATGTTACTTACTGTTTGTACAAGATAAGTAAATAGTCTTCTTGCATTTATTATTATATTTACATAATAAATTGGATAGAACATCTATGATGAGAGGTCCCCACCTGATGACTACAGTGAGGATCTGGCTCTTGCTGGACCTCAATCTATGCAGTAGAGTTGAAGGGCTGGTGAGAAGTCAGGGCATCAGTGGCACAGTGATGGTTCACTCTGTTGGTAATCAGAAGGTGGCAGGTTTGAGCCCAGCACTGGTTGCCCAATGGGGATCAGACACTCAACCCTAAGTTTCTCCCACTGCTACGTTAATGGTGAGTAAATGGTTATGAAAGTGGAAAGAAAGTGTTGGCTGATTCTGATGGACATCTGCCACAGAAACTTCAACCATCTGCAACTGAATTTGAGGGTGAATGGGTGTGAACGGGTGGATGAAACCTGCAGCATAAAGCTGCTTTGAGTAGTCAGGAAGACTAGAAATGTGCTATATAAGCTCATGTACAATTACTATGTGGTAGAGTAGAGCTGTAAGTGGTATTGCGTGTACTGAGACTGGGTCAGTTGGAGGTTGCAATTCTTTTTTTTTTTATGTATTTTTTGGGCATTTTGTGCTTTTATTGATAGGAGTGAGACAGTGGATAGGCTTGTGAAAGGGGGTGAGAGAGTAGGGGAAGACACACTGCAAACTGATCACTGGCTGGATTTGAGCCTGGACAAGCAGAAGTATGTACATGGGACGTGGATGGTTGCTAACCACTCCGCCAAACTAGCACCCCAAAGGTTGAAATTCTGTGGCAACGAAGGGCCATGCAGTTGATGAGGTAACTCCTTGGAAAAGCGTGGATAGGCTAGTGGGGTGAGGGGTCTCTTCACTGAGTGCTTATCCTTTCATTAGGGAACAAGTACTTCAGACTTTGTATTTTGTAAAGGCAAACAAAGGGTTGAAGTCATAATGACAGATACTTCTCTTTAAATGGTAAATGGACTTATATAGCACTTTTTCTAGTTTTTGACAACTCAAAGCTGCTTTACAACGCAGGTCACACCTACCCATTCACACCCATTCGCCCTCACATTCACTGCACTGATGATACAGAGTTTCTATGTTAGTTATCCATCAGTATTTCTAACACATTTACACCCTTTCATGCCCATTTACACACCACTGAGGTAGCAGTGGGAGCAATTTGGGGTTAAGTGTCTTGCCCAAGGACACATCGCCATGTGTCGCCCGGAGCTGGGCTTGAACCTGCAACCTCCTGATCACTGACCAAGCGCACTATCCAACTGCGCCACCAACGCCCCTTAAACATAGGTTGGATGATGACAAAGTTTCATCATAGCACATTCTAGGATGTCCTAATTTGGAATACAATGTGTTATATGTAACATATTATGGCTGAATAGTCAGCAACTACAGTAAAGCTAATTAAAGAGGCCTTATATCACATTTTTTTTTAACATATTGTTGTGAAGAGCTGTTCAGCATCCATCTGAAGTGCTTGTGCAGCATAGGTAGCTTTGATGTGCTTTTACTGATAAAATACTTATAAGCAACTGGGGCATACTACTTCCTCTTTTTAACCTATCATTTCACCGCTTTTAGAGGGTACTTTATTGGATTTAACACTTCAAAATGAATAATACCCCTCATAACAAATTGAGACAGTATTCCCATAATGGCCATTTCAGGAGGACTCATGTATTAGACTCAGTGGTGCTGTTACAGTGACTTTATTGAACTATGTGTTTCATGAGCTTCAATAGTTTATCACCTCAGTTACATCCCTAAAGTATATTCAGTCCATCTGAGGTATGTTTCTTTTTCAAGTTTTAAATTCATAGAATATGTGTTATAGAAGGAAACCATACATACTATGATTCAGATTCACTTTTGCATTGAGTTGCATTTATCACAGCTATAAATTGTATAAACTTTGTGCGGCTCTAACAGTCTGACAAGTTGTTAAACCCAACAAGACCCCAGCCGCTCTCCCTACAGCCTAATGGCCTGCTCTAATGGTTGTTTGTCTTGTTTCATGGTAATTGGGGGGGAACTGACTCCAGTCTCTGCTATCTTTTCCCGCTGAGAGTCTTCTGCTGGTCCCTCTGGGTCCCCTGCTTTGTAGGTAGCGGTTCCTGCTCTAATGATATCATAATTGCTGTTTTCCCTCACAGTGGACAATGGTTGCCGAGCCTGAAGGTGTCCCTGCAAATGAGCTGGAGATCAAACCAGGAACACCAAGATTATGAAGGCACAGTGCAGCTGCAGGAAAGAAATAGCACACGGCCATCAAAGAATAATGTTTTGTGGTCTTTTATCACTGTTTTTCCTCATATTTTTTGCTCTACCTGCTTAATACTTAATGTTTCCACTCATAAAATGACATTAACTACAAAATTGCTAATTAATCTTGTCTTACTAGGCAACTTGGACATCAAGCTATGTTCCTGAAATAGTGTGGTGACTTATCCTGGCACCTTACATAATTTACAGTGAAGCACATATGTTCACACACAAAAATGCATAAAGCATCAGCTTTAACGTCAAATTCCACAAATTATTCCTTCAGTGTGTTTCTGTGCTCCACAAAGACCAGCTCAGCGCACGCTTGCAGCAGTAAGATAGTGCAGCGCTTTTTGAACAATCATTTCTCAGTCCAGCTGAATTCATGCTGACGCTCTAGTTTGCTCAGTTTGCTTTCTGAAAACTCCCCTTTTCCTCTTTTTAATCCTCTGAGGGGGAAGCAGAGGGAGGGAGAAAAAGAGAGGGACCAGCGTTGAATGCTGACAGGGACATAACTTGCCTTTGCCTGCATACCTTGTTTACAGTCTCCCTCCCCACTGCTATACCCTCCTCTCTCAATGGAGCCATAAAAAACAAATAGGGGCTTTTAGAGAAATTGCCTTTGCACTGAAGATTAATAACAGTTGCACCAGTTCACCCTAGAAAGCCTCCAAAGGCAAAAGCGATATTGGAAGATTAAAAGTGCCACATCCCTAAATTGGAGTGATTCAGAGCTCAAGCTGCTCTCTAACCAGCTTATTGAAAGTCAAGGCCGCAGTCTCCCTGCCAGACAAAATGCATCATTAAGTATTTGCTTCTGTATGAGGATCAGCTGTATAAGTAAAAAGATGAGCTGAGTGTGTGATCGATCCTCTGTGTACAAAATGAAAGTGGCCAATGAGCTGCAGCAGAGGCTCACATTAAATCTGGTTACTTCATGGGAGCTTAGGTCATTTCCTCTGTTGAGGCCCAACAAGGAACCAACGAAAAAAAGACCATCAACCCTGTTACTGTATTTTTTTTTTTTTAAGTAGGTAGTGTGATACAGATATTTTAGTCTGCTATTGCGGGATCCCAAAACGCTTCAGCTTGTGATCCCTGAAATAACATTACAGGACATTGGGGGTCCCTACTGTCCCTGTAGGTCGTTAAAGCCTGTAAATGTTTTGCACACAGCCGTGCACACTCACTTACTAGTAAGAAGAATGCACACTCTTCCTAGGTGAAGCCAGGCAGGCCTCTTGGTGGGTAAATATACCTCATCCAAATGAACAGGGGTACCCAGGGAAGCCTTTTGAGGTCAATAGAGGGGCAGTTGTGAGACAAAAGGACTGGGAGTTTTTTTAAGCATGCCAGATCAAACCCAGAGTCAGTCATATCTGGAAGTTGGTCTTTCAACTGGAGAGGGGCTGTTCCACTTCCTGAGTAGGGCAGGGTTAAAAAAATCAATTTAATCGATTTTAATCGATTTCCCTTTGAATGGTTCATAATCGATCCATAAAATCAAAAAATCGATCTTTTAAAGTGGGTAGATTTTTTCTTCAATGGACAGTCCGAGAAGCAGCCTGTGGTATCAACTCTGCTAGTCTTGCGTTTAGCGCTGCTTTCCACTGAACAAGATCTCGTGAGATGTTACTGCAAGCAGTCAAAAAAAACATGGCAGAAGTGAGTAGCACTACATGGGCACCACCGGAGAGTTTAAAAGTTAACGTTTGGACATATTTCAGATTTAACAAGCAAGAAAGAAAAGACAAGTTGGACAAAAAAATAAGTAACTTGCAGGATATGCATTAATGTATATCATTAAAATGTGATTAATGTAACTGCTTTGGGTTCAGTTCTTAATGTAAAAACAGTTTTAATAATGTACCAGGTCAAAAAGTCATTTACAGCATTATTTTTACTGAGAAAACCCAGACTGAGCAAATTTCGAATCGTGAATCAAATCGATTTGAGACCTCTTAATATCAAATCGAACCGATCATGAAAATCTGAATCGATACCCAGCCCTATTCCTGAGTACTACCTAGATGGCACCAAACCACACAATCATACCACTGCTGTCAATATATTAATCAAACTAAAGCTTTTTCAATCAATATTTACATATGTACATATATTTGTTGTTGTTTGTTGTCAAAGTGACACTTCCCTGCTTGACAGCCTTGAGCTATTGTACAGGCTATCTATCTACCTATCTACCTATCTACCTATCTATCTATCTATCTATCTATCTATCTATAGCCTATATATTGATGTTATTGTTATGTTACTATTGTTTTTGTACATGGAATTATCAATATTGTAGGCCTACTCATAATTAGTATTGTTATTGTTTTACTTTTGTTGCTTACTTTGTTATTTAATCTTTATTTTATTCTTTATTCTTGTTGCCAAACTACATGAATTTCCCTTCGGGGATTAATAAAGTATTTTATCTATCTTATCTATCTATCTTATCTATCTATCTATCTATGGTATGAATAGAAAATAAAATAAAAAAATCAGGAGAGATGATCTCCATAATTTTTCCCAGACACATAACGTAATACGTTATCACTTTTTCTAAATCTTTTAAGCCCTCGACATATTCTAAAGAATTATATACAACGAAAAGCGTAACTTCACAGGTAAGCATCCTCAACAGCACGACACACAGTTTGCTTCATGTGGCAGACAGGGGTTACCATGGCAACGAGGCAACGCTCGTCCCAGCAGCCACAGGGGCAACCACAAACGAGGCCAGCGCGTCTTGTGTGTTGCATAGCAACCAGAGCTGGGGGCAAACAAACTTAACTTCACGCAAACGTGTTAACGTTTACCTGCAAACGTTTATCGCCAGACACTAACCTATAGACTGCCTCGACTGAGTTTAGACCCGTTTGTCTTCTTTTCAGATACCTGTGGATATGCTGAGGAACCAAAATAAGCCAAAGGAAGAGCTTAAAGCGGAGGGCTTCACCTTGAAGGCCACCATGAAAAACTCCGTTCAGGTAAACGCTAAACTCGCCTACTTTCAGTTAAAGTTGGCGATCTTTATGTTGGATGTAGCGTCCATAGGTTGGCATTTAGAAAAAAGGTAGATTCGATGATCATTTAAAACAGAAGTTAATATGTAAAAATACGGTCTCTTTATCGTGAAGCAGGTGTTGTTGGAGGAGGTTGCTGGAATACCGACTCGTATTTTGGGGCTTAATGTTAAAGATTGACAGTTTGTTCGTCAGTTGGTCAAACGACGTCATTAACGTTTTATTTTTAAGCGTCAGCGCTTACACACGTGACGTCGCAATGCAACAGCCCACAATAAAAACTTATTTTATAGAAAAACAGGCAGAGGCTGATTGTTTATTATGTAACAGGTACACTGACAGTCTGTACTGTGGCACTAAAAATTTCAAATGATGGCACAGGATGGGAGAAGAGAGGAGTCCATGCCAGGGATGGGCAATTTTTAAATCTATATTGATTTTACGGTCATTGAAATAGAGCCAGTATGGCTAGAGATGGGAAAAAATCTACATGAGACATTTTTTACTCATGTTTTAAAAAGAATAACAAATATATGAAATTAGATTAGATTACATAGAATTTTTATTTATCCCTTTGGAAGAATCCCTCAGGAAAATTCCAGTAGCACCATTTATAGAAGATATATAAATAGGCATGTATATATTCACATAAACACACACATAAAAATAGTGAATATATTTAAATAAATAGATTAAGTGTATTCGTTAACATTGATCATTCCAGGGTTAATTCCTTTTCATAAAAATATGAATTAATTTATCTTCGTTCTTTCAATTTTACAACTTATTGATTTTTCCCAATTGATTAGCTGGTTATATTTAGTGAAGAAGGGGGCTGCAAGTGGGCCCTGGCCCCCCAAAAAAGCCTCATCCCAAATCTACAGAAACATTGCAGTTTATGTCGCAGTTAGCTCTCGTGCATGGAGTTCCAGCCTCTAAGAGGAATAAATCAATATCTGTAATTATTTGTAAATAAGTGGTTCAAGACTTATACTCTGATAAGTATTTTTGAATATTTTTTTCTTCCACTGTTTACTGTGTGCAGTATAATGCATTACATTGTGTAATATGGTAGAAACGATTTAAGTACAGTTACATTTTTAAGAGGAGGAAGCATTGATGTTGCAGCAACACACACTGTTAGGGATCATTAGGGTTGCAAAGGGATGGGAAATTTCTGGAAACTTTCCAGAAACTTTCCATGGAAAGTTAAAATGGGTAATTTGAAAATATTACAAACAGGATGAAGGCATTTTTGGCCAAGGCAGATTTGCAAGCAAAATAATACAATTTTTAAAATTACATTCCAAAAGATTTATTTATAAATAGAACTCTGTCCAGTCTTAATTTTGTTATTTTGATAATACATTTTAGGGCTGAACGATTTGAGAAAATAATCTACCTGCGATATTTTTCCCCGATATTGCAATTGCGATTTACTCTGCGATTGTTTTAATGTGCCTCATCTTATGTATTCTTAAACAAACATAAGCAGCGGATCGTTTTATAGTATAACCAATATGACATTAAATCAATCTAAGGATAAAAGATTTGAGAAAAGTGGAAAAGTGAAGAACAGAAGCAAATAGTATGAAATTGTAAAAACTGGGTAAAAAAAATGGTACAAAGCGGAAAAAAAGTTAATAGGTGCAAAATAGGTATGAAATTGCAAAAAAAAGGCAAAAAAGTTAAAATGTGTCTAAGGAAAATTGATTATAGCAGCAAAATTGGGATTCAATTTCAAAAAAACATGTAAAAATTCCAAACATGGTCTGACAGTGGTCAAAAAAAAAAGATGAATGGGAGCAAGATAGGCATAAAGTTGTAAAAACTGGGTTAAAAAAGGTTAAAATTGCAAGAAACTACATCACAATGGCAAAATGTTCAACACATTTTGGGTTAAAAATATTGCACTGTCTGCGATTTAAAAATTGCAACAAGCCATATTGCGATTTAATCTAATTTGCAATTAATTGTTCAGCCCTAATACATTTCAACTTCCCTTTATGTAGCCCACAAGCTGAAATGTGTGGCATCAATAGTTCTGTGTTCTGGGATAAAAATAGTCCAGAGTTTTAATAATCTTCCAAACACAGTGCATGTAAGGGGCATGGCCTGTGCATGTGATTGATGAATAGCATTGATACTGTTTTCTGAAGTTTACTTGCAGTCCTTTTTTGTCAAGATAATGTAAATGTATATTTCCCCAACTATATTTGATATCCCTGTTAACTGCTACCTGCTGTTTTGTAAATTAATTCCCATGGAAACTTTACAACTTTGAAAATTTCTTGAATTTTATAATTCTGTGTATCATATCACAGAGAAACACCAATTCACTGATGAGTATAATCTGACATTTTATCTCAGAGCTTTTAGGTCAACAGACTCTGTTTTTATTCTTGCAGGCTATTTAAAACCCAGTAAGGTCTATTACCATAGCTAGTCAGTAAATGATAAACCAATAGGTCATTTGATTGATTATTTATTATAAATGTAACAAAAATTAGTGAATTTACAAGAAATATATGTTCTTACAGTAGTAGCAATTTCGCAAAAGTAATTATCATAAATTGAAAGTATCCAACCAGCTCATGTCCACAATACCAGAATATTTGATATGTTTAGGTTTGTGCTGTGTGTAGGTGACATGTTACAAATAATTATCAGGAAGCAACAATTGTGGGAGCTCATGCTCAAGTAAAGGCTTTGTACACTGAAATAATTTTGAAATGATGCAAAATCATGTGCAGTGGTGTCACTACACTCCTCCCGCAGTTTTATTATTGTAACTTTGTGGCTTCATTTTTTTCATCATCCTCAGCCAAGGATCCATGCAGCCAGTGATTAACATTATCAAGAAATAATTCCTGAGATTGCTGCAATTTTCTGCTAAATGAAAGCATTTTCCAGCCTTGTTCCTGACACCAGTCAGTGGACCAAACGCTTAAGTAATCTATTTTTTACTTCTCTTACCTTGTTAAAATATCCATTTCATTTGTCAATACAAACCCTGAACAAACCAAACAGCCTTCATAGACATAACTGAGTAAAAATAAGGACACAAAGAGCCTAAACATAACATTTTTCTTTCCAGTAATCAGTTTACTTTCCTTTGTATGTGTGTGATTGTGTGACTATTTTTGTAGGACAAGCTTGGCTGGGTTCCTCTTGTATGGGCATTTAAAAACTCCAGAAATACATCCACATGTCTTTTATAGGCTAGAATGACACTTTTAGAAGCCATTCCAAAGCTATAAGGCAATGATTAGACACTGTGAAACTCAGAGGCCATTTGTGAAGAAAAATGCATACATCCTTTTTTATAACATCTTGGGGATACCAAATTAACATGAAAGAGGAATGTTTTGTGGACTAGCATGATTGTGGGATTGTTAAAGTTGTACATAGCCCTTAATTTAACAAACTTGGATTTGTCTTTTCATTTTTCTTGCCACAAGTTTTTTTGTGTTCTCTGTAAATGTTGTGCGCTTATTTTTTTTTAAACTGGTGGTTTTTGGCTCACACTGAGACAAACAGCAGTAAATTCTCGCTGACCCCATTTCCCTTACAAACAACCCTTATCAAAGACCAGCCATGTAGTTCAACCCCAAACTAAAAGGAGGTGATTAATTGTTTTGTTAACACAGTTTGGTCTGTTTTTTATCATTTAACAGAAATGAAGATGGATCAGGAAAGTATAATAGGGTTGCATAGCTGAGGACATTTGTCTTTATTGATGAACTTTATTGATTTGTAGGCTGAACTATCTTAAGTGCTGCAAATATGTTTTTTTTTTTTTTTTTAAAGAAGCTGGTTTATTTCAAGGGTAGTCCTTAAGTATCCTAAATTAATAAGACCACGGTGAGTTACAAATGTGCTGTCCCTGTGGTTTGCAGTTATTGGAATTAATTTTGCATGACATTAACTATGGCCTCATAATAATAGTCCAGTATGAACTGGCTGCTCCCTCAGCTGATGTTTTCTACCTCTGAGGCATGATAGATGCATTACTATTAAAGATGTGGTCGGCCAGGGGGCTGATATTGCCATTCCCTGTTGGCCGCAAAACAAAAAAGCCTCTTAGTTGTTCAGTTTTACAATAACCCATTAACAGGAAGTAATATATAGTGGGTGTGAGGTCACTTAAATGTAACAGGGGTGTTGCTTTTGTAAACAGACTATATTACTTGAAGTCCCAACTCAGTGTTATGATATGGTGAAATGTAATGGTGTATCATTCTACAAGTTAAGTTGAGGGTCAGTTTAAGTAAGAAGATTTTTGTTCTGCTATTTTTAGGGCTTAAGATAGCAGGTATATGGAATGCAGAGATGCTCCATACCCTCGTTTCTCTTTTGCTCTGTACTTTATAAAGGCAGCTGCTGCTACAGAACACTAGAAACTAACACAGTCATTAAATTGATGGATTAAAACACTTTGATTGTGTCATCTCTCACAGGCTGTTAAAATTAAATCAGGTGTATTAGCTGCCAATTACTACAAATGCGCACACACAGTGTACTCAGCCTGATGCCGTTGAAAAGGCAGTTGGCTGGGCTCTTTTCAACAGGATGTCTTTGTCCACATGGATCAGCAAAAACGACTGAAAATGCTGCATCATGCATACCAGGCCAGTAGATGGCGATGTGTTGTGAAACAGTGGCGTTACATCATGTCTACGCTTTCTGTAGAAGACAAACTTTTCCCAAACAACAATAGCAAGCGGATGCAGGAGTGTTTTGTCTTGGCAACAAATGTGTCGTGATATTTTTGTCTGGATAACAAACCGGGCATGGTGAGCAGCACACGTTACTTGGCAGACAGCCAAAGCTGCTGCTTTTGTCGTTGTTCTTGGAATGTGCGCACAGCCTTCATGTGATAGAGTACTCCGCATGTGGTGACGTCAACGTTTCACCCTGAAATGCTGAATCTCATCTACATGGAGTCAGATACAAATCCGTTTTCCAAACTTTTCACTCCAGACCCTGGTTTCAAAAGTCAGATTCAGGCGCTCTGGAGGCGAAACTCAATGAAAACTTTAGTTTTCGGCTGTATTCGAAGTCATGTAAACAGGGCCTCAATGTGCTGTGGAGACACTGCTGACTTCTGAATTATCAGAGTATCGCCAGGAGTTTAGTACGTATTGAATGAATTGCCCCCTGTTGTTTGCTCTGGGATACAGTATGACTTCCCAAACTGTCCTCAGCTTAAATAGCATGTTGTTTGCTGCTTTCAACTGTTACAGAGCAAAATTAATCTCATAGCTGTCCACAAAAGGTCTGGCAGCTCTGTTGCTTCTGTTCCTCCTCTATTGTTGTGAGGATGCCACCATTAGTTTTGTTCAGTCTCTCTATGACAGTCCTGTCTACCTTAAAGAGGTAGTGATACAGTCTTTACTGTAAAGAAAATGGAGCAAGTGGTATACAAGTTGTGCAGAGCTGAGCTGGGTTAAGAAGATACAACGTAGAAAACAGTGGCGGCTGCTGGTCAGTCAAGGAGGGGAAACTCATTTTTTTCCGGCCTACATCATAAATTTGTTTATTTATTTAAATGTAAATTCTACCCTCCGTTCCTTCTCAAGAAAATGATCTGTGACCCTGTCGTGCCAACCAGGTGACTTTTCCAGGGATTTTACCAGTGTTCTCTCAATGGCCAGCAGAGCTAGACTGCTTAAACGGCCTTGGCCCATTGTGTTGCGGGTGTAAGACTTGAGCCGCTTTAAACAGGAGCAGCTCCTCTCCGGAACAACTGAATGTAAAACTTAGAAGATGCTCTGGTGGAGGGTTATACTTCAAGATCACTGATTGTCTCATTTCACGGTCAATCAAAAAGAGATTCGGCCTCAGACAGATCACCCAATCATCATGCAGAAGCCGAGCATCCAGGCCAGCCCACTGCCTCATAGACCCCCAGAGACGCTGAGTGTCCGATGGGCGGGACAAAGCCCAGTGTTTATCCAATGACTGCCCAGTTTCCACAGTGGAACAACCCACTCTACGCTTCCCCATCGAAGTCAGAAGACGCTCAACGTCCAACTGTGTTAAAGCGCTGAGACGCTGCGGGGATGAATGAGAAGGAAGTTGCGCCAGTTACCTGTGATAAGTAGCTGATTCAGAACAAAAGATGAAGGTATTCTAGCGCACATTTAGTCAATGAAATGTACACACAGCAGTACATATCATCACTTTTTTTGGGGACATTTTAGGAGAAGCTGAGCTTCCCTTGCAGTCGTAGAGCAATCGCCACTGGTAGAAAAGCACTTTACTGCCTGTGACATGGTCTGTAGCTAACAAAATATCATGAAATAATATGGGTTTTTTTGTGACAGTCTTCACAAACCATCCCACCCTATATGATTTTTTTTTTTAACTTGAACTAAACTGACCCTTCGCTAAGCCCCACCCCCTTGGTTCAAGCTTTCCCTCGTAGAATGAGAAATACAATGTTTTTTAGTGGTACTGGTGAGTGATATTCTTAAGGAAATATCTGCAAATTTCTGGACAAATTCTTCAGAGATATCAGAAAAAAGCGGACAGAAAGACCTGACCAAATCAAATGTTGCAGTTCAAATGAAGAGGACATTAAAAATAGGGGAGAAAGCGTACAGATCTCAATTCAAGTGTCAAACACCCCGTATGTTGATACTACATGTTAAAAACAATCACATACACGAACAAGAATGCTCTTGTACAGCAGGGTAAGTCAATATATATTGTTTGAATTGAAATGAATGTTGTTAGCTTTCATTATCATTGTGTCTGCCCTTTCTAGGGTGTCTGTTACCAAAATGCTAAAAGATACAGTATGTCAGAACTTGTCTCTGTCTGGCACTGGTATGTTTTTTGCTTAAATATTACACAGTGGTTACCCAATATTTAACTAAGGTAACCTACTACTGAGACAGCTTGCTAAAGCTGTCTTACCCAGCACACAGAGCTATGGTTAGCCAACGTTAGTTAGCACCTTACTTTAGATCAAACATAGGTGTTCTCGTGCTTTATCCACACAGGGCATCTTTCTGCTTGCTGCTTGGGCTTGGGGAAGACAAAAAAAAATCAACATCAACCTCCTAACTTCACGGATATCAACTGGGGCACTTGCTAGTCCCGTCTGCACACTGTTTAGGCATATTGTTTTCTGCCGAAAGCTTGACAGGCCTCTTGTG
This sequence comes from Scarus forsteni, assembly GCA_036419115.1. NCBI lineage: Eukaryota > Metazoa > Chordata > Actinopteri > Labriformes > Labridae > Scarus > Scarus forsteni. The sequence goes on along the minus strand of JAZDUH010000451.1, from coordinate 21,434,181 downwards.
CATGGTTACGGCTGCTAACATGGGATTGGAAAGTTGCTGTTTGTGGGAGAGGCTTAGCGAAAGTTCAATTGGCAAGAGCACTTACCAATTATTAAGCTATGTGCAACTACAGCATGACAGTTGCAGGGATGTGAATTGAGGCATTGCAGTTGCAATCAAGCTGGCCGGTGATGTTAACAGCCAATCAGTGCCTTAAAGCCAAGAAGATAACCGTGTTAAACAGGATATGTGGTCTGGTCTGCCACAACCTAAGCTTATCAATGGCTGTTAATGGCTCATATGCTACCCCGAATTGCAGCGTTATCATCAGCTCTTCTCATGGTTATATCAGTCCAGTCTGTAGTGAGAGTTAGCTCTGATCAAATTGCTTTGAGGAAAATAGGAATCAGTTCAGAAAAGGTGCTATCTTCAGCCTCACACTCAAGATGTCTTTGTTGCAATACTTTTAGGGTCAGGCATATCCAGAAACTGCTATTAAGATTCTATAGAAATATTTCTGTCATTAGTGCAGTTATAGTTTGTGCTGAAAGTTTTTTATTTTGTACTGTGTGAAATGAGTGCTTTACTGAAGAAGCTGAGGTCTCTCTGGTCAGCAGTAACTTAATAGATGAAGTAAAATACAGTATGTTTCTTGTCAGCGATCCTCCAACTCTTCATTCCATTTATTTTCCACTTTTAATGTTCTCTGTCCAGGCTTTAAAACTTGGATGGAAACAATTTACCTTGGTCTTCCTGTTTGAGCCACTAAGTCTTTTGCTGACAGCTGTTGCCTCATCCTCACGCTGCACTTAGAGGAAGCTATGTAATAAATAGAGGAAAGAGATTTATACAGTTCTGATGACAACAGCAAATACTTGAACATAAAACTGTAGCACCCTTTTTTCCATGTAAGCGCCTGCCTTGAGATGCAAAAGAGGTAGTCTAAGCTATTACTGACTCCCTCCTCCTTTTTTGAAGGTCATAAACAAATCTCCTGTCAAGAGCCTTCACTAGGGAGGCTCCAGCAAAGCCCTTTAATATTCACCATCTCCCCAGACGATCTGCAGCGTCTGAAAACATGAATGATTCTTCTACGCTGCCACAGTGCTGGCTAAATCCTCAGCAAAAACCATTACATTTTTCAGGGGCTTGCTTGTGTCTGTTGCCTTATGTTTTTTCCTCCCCTGTGGTCACTGACATATCGCTCCAGAGAGTGCGGCTTTGCAGACAGCTGTGATTTGTAGGTAACGACAAGGCCATTTCAAGCATTGAAACGGTGTAAAGACTTGAAGCATAGGCTTGTTATGCTTTGAAGTATTTGTGGTCATAGAAATTGAATCAATAGCACTGCCCCTGAAACCTCACCCTTTTCTAATGACACATCCCCAAGCATTTGAAAATAAAGAGGATTCACTGAACATAGTGGGAGGTCGTCACAGTCTGTGTCTGACCGTTGGAGAACAAATCTGTGGTCTTTTGTGTCAGAGGCTTATTCCAGCTTATAGGGCACAAACACCCACATATTTTCAAGAGTGAACAGACATAAGTAAATTTCAATCAAAGGACAAGATGTCAACTTGGTTACATTGTTGTCGAGTCATTTTACAGCAACTAAAGTTGGGCTGTATTGTCCTTGTTCAGCTTGTTTCACTGTTCCCTTATGTTAAATTTGGCAGATGAAGAGGCATTAGTAGTAGTAGGCATCTGGCCCCTGGATCAAGCATTATAAGTGACTTCCAAAGTGCCTTCTCTTCCAATGTTTGCACAATTTACTGACAGGCCTCAATAGTTAGCAAGGTCCACTTTATAAAAGAATCAATCAATTTGTAAATGAACGAATAAATTAAAAAATACAATCATGACTTCTCATGTAATAGCCGCTTGTGAAAAGGGACTCTCTAAATGCTAGACATCAAGTAATAAATAGAATCAAAACATGATGCAACACAACAAAATGTTTGAAATACAACCTGGTGGAAAAATATTTGTGCTGATCCTTTTTTGAGATAATTTTTTGGGCATTATTGTGCCTTTATTGATAGGAGGGAGAAAGACAGTGGATAGGCTTGGGGATGGAAGTGGGGAGACACTCTAGCCACAAGCTCGATTCAAACCCGGCTTGGGATGAACTGATGCTGAGTGAGCGCAGAGAGTGGATAGATATGTTGAGTAACATATTTGTCATGAATTGACCACTGATTAAAACAATTCAAGCTGTAAGAAGTTGCAGGCCAACAGTTTAATTCAACTGTTGGAGCAGTGGTAAATACTAGAGCTCCATAAGATTTAAAGGTGCAGTGTGTAGAATGTGGCATTTTGTCCATCCACCGCATTTCGCCAAATAGAAACGGTGAATATAGGAGATGTATATTTCTATTTGTATGTAAAGTCTGTCAAAATATGAGTACAATCATCCTCATAAAACGTTTGTTTTATTTTTATTTAGTTAGAAAAATCTTTATAAAAAAAAGAAATTACATTACTGCGGGCCGCTGTTTCATGTAGGCCGACATATTGATCCGCTGTGTTGTCTACGGGTGGTTTTTAGGGACAAAAGAACGAAACGCGAATCTGTCCGCCGGTTCTTAAATTTACCTGGAATGCAGGCGAAGAAGAGGAAGGGATGGCTGTGGATGCATAGAAAGTTGTTACTCTGTCCTAGGGATTCAAACTGTGTGTATAAACACAAACACACACAACATAAATTGTTTGCTGTTTACAGGATTCTTTGGGTCTTTACAGGATTCCGTTGCTCAGCGACGTGACGGTTTGGCTACGGTTAGGTTCATTCTAGAATCTGAACGCTAGATGTCGCTAAAATGCTAAGTTCTACACACTGCACCTTTAAGCCGGGCTCTCATGTCTGTTTGCTGCTTGTTGCTCAGGGTTATCGCGGTAACCAACATTAGCTCCAAAGTTAACAACATTGTTGACCTGGAACATAAAAATAAGTGTCTCCTTTGCACTCTTACCATCATGAGGACTGTGAAGCACATTTGACTCATTTGTTTGCAGAGCAAAGAGAGAAACACACAGGAGTTAACAAGTTGCAGTACCTGGCACTGCCACTGCCACTACTGCTATGCATTGTTTCATTTCCTGTGCTGTTGTGGTTGCACCTGTTAGGAATGCTCATAAATTAAAGACTCCATTGACAACCAGATTCTTTGACCGTAAATTTTGTCATCAAATTTTGTTGAAAACGTTAAAAATGTTTTGCATCTCTAGGACTAAAATGTTATAGGGAACAGATAAATGTTGCTCATGTGAATGCAGACATTTATGTGAGAGAAGAAGCAGGACCAACCATCAGTATGAAATGAAACTATCTGAACAAAAGTGAAAATGCTCTAAGAGTCTCTAACCTCTTAGAGCCTGTAGCTATAATCTGGCACATTTGCATGTCAGTTTTCATGAATGTGCAATGTCCTCTAATCAAATAAATACATAAAAAAATGAATAAAAAAACCTAAAATTAGTTGCTGGGGACAAACAAGAGGGTTCAGGCTACCACTTTCAATCTCTACAATTGACCGCGTCCCTGAATATAAAAACATTATGATCTTTAATTATAGAGCCTTGTCTAAATGAATCACAACGACAAGTGCCATCTGAGTTTTGCACTATCTAATTGGATGGAACTAACTTGATGGAATAAATCCAGTAAATGTTCCTCTTTTTGTTCAATGCTGTAACATTTTAACAATTAAGTAGTTTTAAATAATTGCTCTTTTCTACGATGCAAGGACACGAAAAACAGGATAAAATGATTTGTATGTATCTACACAACATATAGAACAGAGCTTACACACCAGATGTGAACCTCTTTTGGGCTCTGTATCCCAAAGTTCACCTTAGGGGCATGTCAATAAAAGAACACCTGATTTTGATCTAAACATTTATGTGGAGAGTCTGTGATTCTTAAGCCATTTGTCTGATGTAAGAAACTTGCCTCATTTACTGATAGCTTGGCCTCTGGAATGAAAAAACTCGGCTATAACGAACATGCTCCCAAAGCCAGCCAACCCCCACAACATGCTAGCCCTTTTTTTCCCCCTCAGCCCCACGACCATTCCTAGTTCACCCCACTAACCTCAGGGGGACAGATGGATGCTCCAAAGCTTGCAAACGTGACCTCCATATTGTATTTCTTTCCTCCCCCACAGCATCATCATTATACCTGAGCAGATGTCTGTGCCCCCTACGCTGTCTCCTTCTCTGTCTTTATCTTCTTCGCTTTCTCTGCAGCTTGGTCTTAATCGCTTCCTTTTTCTCTGCTGAATCTTCCATCAAATGAGTCGCTCCATGAAGATGAAATGTTTTACATTGAGGAACAGGAGCTTACTTACCAGTTACAAAGATGTAAAATAAAACCTCAACTAAGTCAGAATGCAATTATGGCTCTATTAAATTACAAGCATCACTAAATAATAAAAAAGGAACATACAAAGATGCAATTACAACAATTAAATTGATCATGATTGAGTTTCTGTAAAGTTGTCAAACTATGATTAGACCCATATTTGTGAAAAAGTAACTCAATGCTTTTTTCAGATTGATACTCACGTAGATGGATATTTAGTGGTATTTTTGATCAGTAACGGTCTAAATCTTGACATTGTAGACCAAATTATTGAAATTGTATAAATTGTTTTATGTAGCTCTACTGGTTGGAATAAAGTATCTCAATTAAATATTTTTATCAACTGATGATATGCCAGTCACATTCACCACAGAGCTCAGGCATAATGCCCTCTTTTCTCACAACTTATAACTCCAGTTAAAGCTGACGATTGTCAAAATGTTCTGCTGACAGTTAATCAGAGATGCCTCTTTGACCTTATAGGATTGTGGAAAATGTAATTTATTTGCCACAAATTACAAAGTCTTTATTTTTCCAAAATCAATTTTTCAAACATACTTGCAGGGATCTAATGGCAAGAATCTGGCTATTCTGTTTTGCAATATTAGGGTGTCACACTTCTCTGGTCAGTTTAAAAATACATGAAGTATCAATAATACTATTCTCAATATAATAATTTGTTTCAACCAGTATAGCTACTTAAAACCATTTGTATAATTTTGATAATTTGGCCTAAAATGCCAAGGTTTAGAGCATTACTGATCAAAATAACACTGAATGTCCATTTACACGACTTTTTATCTGGAAAAAAGTATTTACACACTTGGCCTTGTGGGGCAGACAGACCTGCCTCATTCTGAAATCATGCATCTCCTTCTTGCCAGCCTTCATTGTCCAACGGTTTTACTCAGCTAAATGCTTAACGGCCCAATCAGGGAAGAGAGTCGGGAGCAGCAGGAGCAGCGGGAGCTGTGGGCGTGACGACAACAGGAAGTGACTTGGCAGGAAGTGAAGTCACTTCCTGTTGTACAAATTATGGCGGCTAATGTCGGTTAGCCTTTGTCACTCAGGCGAAAATATGCTCTACGCCAAACGATCATCCAATTACAAGCTGCTGTTGTTTTTGAAGGTTCTGCCCCTGAAAAATTTTTCGCAGGGCTCCTCCCAGATAGATTAGTGAAGTATTTCCAATATGGAACTGTCCATCTGGCATGTCAGGTTAATTTCTGGATTGAGAATTTAATAGTTCAACATTATCCTTAGACATTATCAATTAAGGTTTTGGCAGCAAAATATGACAATAAATTAGTGTATCAGTATTTTCTTACAGCTCAACTCATAAGTAAATTCTATCATATACTGGTCAAAGGAGTTAGTTACCGCTGTCCCTTACAGACCTTTCCAGAGGTCAATTTTTATTTCAGTGTAAATACAACTCAGTGAGAGCCTTGGTATTACACTGTGAGGTTGATTGGCCATTTTCTTTTGAAGGAATACTCTGACGATTTTGGACCCACGCCCTTTCCCTATCATTGACAAAGTGAGACAAGCTCAAAAATACCTTTTTTGTGTCTCTGCGTCCAGTGGCTGGCTCCCAGCTGTTAGCTTCGTAGGTAGCTCAGCTCAATGGCTGGAGGTCAATAGGAGTCAGAGCCGGACTGACGAAAGTGGACAAAATACTCCTTACAGTGGTCCAGGGGATGGCGTATTAGCACGTGAAGTAAATCCAAATGGTTATAAAACATTTTAAAAGACGTGTTTTCTTTTCAACCCGTTAAAATAATGTTTTGATACGCACAGACCTGCGCATGCGCAGTGCTCCGCAGAACAGCAGTAGCAGCCGGAAGAAGGCGACCCTCGGACGTAACCATGTTTATGTAGCCTCGCAACAGCTGCAAGAGCCACGATGGATGAGGAAGTTGAACGAGAGTTTACTGACACAGGCATGATGTTTTTCCTTTCACCAAAAACGTCACTGGTTTACAAAACTCACTGGGCTTTGTAAACTGTGCACCGGTATATCCTTCCGCGGAGCACCACGCATGCGCAGGTCTGTGTGTATCAAAACGTTATTTTAACGGGTTTATATAACCATTTGGATTTACTTCATGTGCTAATACGCCATCCCCTGGACCACTGTAAGGAGTATTTTGTCCACTTCCATCAGTCCGGCTCCTATTTCCTGATTGACCTCCAGCCATTGAGCTAAGCTACCTACGGAGCTAACAGCTGGGAACCAGCCACTGGACGCAGAGACACAAAAAAGGTATTTTTGAGCTTGTCTCACTTTGTCAATGATAGGGAAAGGGTGTGGGTCCAAAATCGTCTGAGTATTCCTTTAAGAGCATATCCACTGGAAACTGTTGTTATCAATAAAGACAAAAAGACCAATTAAAGGCATTTAAATTTTGCTTATAAGACTGTAAGTGACAGTATAATTAAATGCAGACTGCTCAAACTGAATCTTAGTTTGAATGACAAAATATAAACAGAGCTAAAACGACACCCTTTATTAAAAAATAGATATCAGTTATTGCAGATTCAAGAGTTTTTCTTTCAAGTGTGTTAGTTTGAGCTTGATTTACAATGATTTAGTTTTTCCCCCTACTTACTCAAACTTTGTAGGATGTAAACATCACAACAAACAGAACATGATCCCAGCTGGGATAAAAATGCACAAATTTGAGACAGAAATAAGCCTGTTGTCAGTTATGCAAACAGCAAACAGTATTTGATTGAGATTGAATCCCTGAATAACGTTACAGAGATGAGTCTTTCTGTTAATCATTTCCACTCACAGTCAAAATCACTGTGCCCCGCCGCCTCAAACACATTTACCTGACACAGGAAGTCGTAATGTGCCCAGCGTGCCACATAAATTGCCTGTGAATCTAGCTGGAGTGTTGACAGACTGTTTTGTGTGAATTTGCAAGAGATGGCTGTGCTGGAAAACTGCTTTACCTGTCTGCTTTCCTGCCTCTCTTTAACTGCCTGACAGAGGTGCTTCCTAAAACAGAGGTGATGTGAACACACATAACTCCAGCACGCTTAAACTTATTCTCAGCACCAGCCTTTGCCTCTCCCTGCTCCAACATGCTCATCTTATCAGCAGCAGAAGCCTGTAGAACATCCCCGTAAGCAGCTAGGTTATTTGAGGAAGAATTGAGTCATGGTTAAAACAGGTTAAATTGGCAATGGGCTCTGGTGGCCTGCTGGCGTTTCCATTACTATCAATCAACCACGGAGCCGGAAGGCTTGAGTGGACGGAGAGTTGGCTGACTTGGGTATTAACAATTTTCCCTCTTGACTTTTGACTTTTGACTTTGTTTGCATTGGCAGCTTTGCTCTGTATCTTCAAGCATGTGGAATAAACTGACCCAAATAAAACATGTTTTTAAATTAGTTTGAAGATATGTTTATGAGGTGTAACTTTAAAGTGAACAATAAAGTGACCTGTGTGTCACTTTAAAGAATGATATATTTTGAGACAGTTTCTTGACTGAGTAGGAAGCCTAGTTTTGTTCAGAATGGAAAACTGACATTTCAAATATGGTGGGGAAACATGGTACAAATGTCATAGTATCTTTAATCTTTTAATTGGCCCTGCACTGTGTCCACTGTCAAGATATATAAGACAGAAGAATACCATTTATATCTGTTTTGTCCCCCCAAAAATCATACATTGTAAAAACAGTCAATGCAATGCTAACACTTAAGATTAGGGCTGGGCAATTAATCGAAAAATAATTGAAATCGACATTTTTAAACCCTGTAATCAAAGTAATTTTACTCATGTCAATTGTTCTAATTATTTTCCCTGTGTAAGTCACATGACTGCATCCCTTCTATACAGTCTGCGTTCACTTTCTCCAAGAGCGAAGGGCATGCCTTGAACATAGAGGAGACAAGTGGCAATTTGTCAGACGACCTTGTATCCAAGAAAACTAATGTCTCTGTTGTTTGGGCACACTTTGGACATTGAGCAGAAAGAAGTTTAGTGTGAATACTAGAGGGAGGCCATCGGTATCACCACTAATTTGTTCCAGCTTCGCATAAAATAATCATTCATTAGTTGTAGTCGAGGTAAGAGCTTCAATTAATCGTTATATTGAGATTAGGTAAAATTGCCCAGCCTTACTTAGAATCACAGTGACCAGCTGTCTTATAGATTTTCTCAGAAACATGTCAATATTTTGGATTCTTTTTTTGTTTGAACCGCAACACTAAGCTGAATAACTCGTCCTCCAGAACTTGCACACATCTGTATGTGGAGGGGTTTAACAAAGGTTGTCTTTGTTGTCTCAATTGCGAACCATGGCCCTTACAGTAACCTACAGGACCTATCAATCACGTGGCTGCAGTAAAGCTGTTTTAGCCCAGCAAAAGTTTTGACACACCTTCTCATTCAATTAATTTTCTTTATTTTCATCACTATTTATATTGTAGACTCTCACTGAAGGTATCAAAACTATGAATGAATACATGTAGAATTATGTACTTAACAAAAAAGTGTGAAATAAATGAAAACATGTCTTATATTCTAGTTTCTTCAAAGTAACCACCCTTTGCTCTGATTACTGCTTTGCAGACTTTTGGCATTCTCTTTATGAGCTTCAAGAGGTAGTCCCCTGAAATGGTTTTCACTTTTCAGGTGAGCCTTGCCAGGGTTAATTCATGGAATTTCTTGCCTTTTTAATGGGGTCAGGACCATCATTTGTGTTGTTCAGAAGTCCGGCTGATGCACAGACAATAGCCCTATTAGACAACTGTTAAAATTAATATAATGGCAAGAACCAATCAGCTAAGTTAAGAGAAACGAGTGGCTACCATTACGTCAGTGAGAATCTACAATGTAAATAGAGATAAAAAAAAATAAAGAAAAACGCATTGAATGAAAAGGTGTGTCCAAACTTTTGGCCTGTGCTGTATCTCCAAAACATTTCTGTCAAACAATGTTAATCATAAAATTAACACTTGCAAGAACAAGTCCGAGTTCTTATATTTAAACACTCTTCAGGTACCAAAGGATAATTTTGAAATTAGTTTCTTTTCATGAGATGTTCTCCATGCAAAATTTGACCAATCTGCAGACATGGCACACCTTTGCCTTGTTTGGATATTGACAAGCTCACATACAGTAAAAATGATAACAAGCCATTCCTCTGTAATTGTTTTATGAGTCCGAGAATAAGTTCTTTGCCTGGTATTGGCACAGAGACCTGAAACTATTATCTGTGCATTCCTAGCTTCTCTTGAGTTGAGTAAGCATCTTGATCTAGTGGTTATTAATATCATGCCTTTTTATAACTGCTATATGTCTGTGACTTTTCTATGGTTGGGAGGATCAACATCTGGAGACATCAGTCTGACATTAAGAAGTATCTCAAACAGCATTCTGCTACCGTGACCTCATAGGAAGTGCTTGACGGATTGTGTCCATTATGTTTGCTTTCCTCGAAGCCTGGTTGACAATTACACTGGCCTCTGTGTTTGTTATGTTCTCCTTCAAGCCCTTGTAGCTTGCATTCTAATTAGATGGCGTTTAATGGAGAATGTTTATTGCTCCTTGCAGGCCTCCTATTTTGTGCTCTCGAGTTAATTAGCCCTATGTCATGTGATAACCAGCGCAGAGGACATCTAGACCTGTGCCTCTCCTATGAGCAGTGTCCTTTCAGCATCGAAAGCAATGACACACGGTGTTGGCTGAAGGATGGGCATGTTTCACTTAGCCTCATTCATACTCATATTATGGGTGAATGTGGGTGATCAATATGATGCTAATGTAACGAAAGGCGCACAAACACATGGCTCATTTTATATGGAACACACCAAGTATCCTGTAATTAATTACTTTGTACAAACAACCATGAAATCATTTGTTTTACATGCTTTGAGCCCATGTGTTTTTCAGCATTTTCAGAGATGACAACAGTTAACAGTAAAGTGATCATTTATTAAGGACAGTGGGTGCCTAGCTTTCAAGCTTCCTGTTTGTTATTTGATATTATTATGAAAAAACTGATTTACAAAGAATACGAGATGTTTTATTACAAAAGCCTACCTATTTGCCACAATAGTGTAGGCTTTACTAGTTTTACATTTCAAAATCATAAGACAAAGAATATTCAAAATTACATTTTAATCAGACACAATATCTTGTAAGAATTATACACTCAGTTGTGGGCTGAGATATGGAAGGAAAAGAAAAGCTCCCCTTTTTTATATTTGAAATATTTAAACATAAAGCATCAGATATAAATTCAGAAATAGCATCTTTTTAAGAGATACGATGTTTGGTCATTTAAAATTGAAATTCATTTAGCATGTCTTATGTACATGGCATAATGTGCCCCACCATTTATGACTTTAAGGTGGTACTTAGGTTTCTTTACAGCCGTGAAGAGATGGACACCTAAATGGTGGCCAATGGTAGCCAGATGCTAATGCTACTTATACAACATGCATTTTTGATACTATTACCACAAACTAGCATAATTTAAATTTTGAGCTTTCTACGCCTTTATTTGAATTATGAGGGATAAAGCTGTAGCCACAGGTTTGATTTGAAGCTGGATGGTAGCTTCCGGTATTAAAGCCTTCAAAATATGAGGCACGCAAACTAATAACCAACGTTATGGCATATCTCATTCATGATATAACCAAATATATGTCTTCGAAGGGTCCTTTTACAAGGTCTTTCAGGGACCAAGTGAACTTTGTGGGTGGGTCTGTTTAAAGGCACCCTGTTACTTAAGTCAGAATTATATGGGCTGCAACAAGACTAAACTGAAAGAAATTCTATTTCTCCTTTAAAAGTATTGATACAGGGATTGCTAAGGCACAGGTTTCGCATACTATAAATAGTCTTAGCTCTGACATCTAATAAAACTCAAATAATACCCAACTCTACTCCTGTGCCAACTTGCTCCCATTTTATTTTTAATTTTAGAGGTTGGTCTCACTTATCATATGGTACATTTCCACCTGGCAGTCTGGCCCAGTTCGATTTTGTATGGCAAACAATTATGGGTGTTTACTATTTTCAGCCACTGGAAATGGTACCCAAGTTGGTGATCCATATTGTTCCTCTTTTTGGTTCCCATCTTTTAAGGTGTCTAATATATCGATCTGGCTCAAAGGGCTGGAGCTAAACAAATTGCAGTCTAAATCTTCACTTCCTCATCCAAGATCTCAAGTACAGTTTACCAGACTTGTATTTTTTGATTTTATTCTCCTTATGGCATGAAACTTCCTCTCAAACAAAACTTGGTTTCTTGTTGTGATTAACTGCCATTTGCTTAGAAAAAAAGATCACAAAAATGCTGGATGACCTCTTCTGTTGCTGTTTGTTTACTTTGTTGCCCTGCTTTATACTTATACCTGAGCTTTAGGGTTGTCACTTTTTCAAATCAGTTTGGTTTTTGAGCATACACGTTATTAACTAAATACATTAGATCTGGTCAGTAGTGTGAAAACAACTCACCACAAGCTAAAAGGACTGTTCAGGATTTTAAAAGTGGGGTTCCATGAGGTACATGGCTTTCACCTGAACATCAGCCACAGTGACAGTAAACTGCTCTAACCCGGCTGTTGTGAAGTAATGCCTAAAGAAAGTGGCGTAGTAGTGAAGAGTTAACCTGTTGTAAATGTTTTGAATGTAGCTTTCAATTACCCTGTGTACTTTGTTTTCAATGAGAAATCTTTATATCACAGGGCTCATGGGACAATCTGTGTCAATATATAGTTGTCTATTTCTGCACAGACACTGAGCTGACCCTTGTCACTGTGCCTTATGTCCGGGCTAATGCCATGTGCTTCATACAACCCAATGTCAATAATCCCAAACTATCTCTTTAAATAAGTTTTTTTAGATTTTAAAGTGTCTAAACCTAAATGTAAGGGATCCATTTGACATACACTACTTAGATGTCCATTTTTGAGTGTGGATGGTCACTGGCTTACCTATGTGATGGAGCAAATTATACGACTGGCATGCTATTTTTCAGTCTTTATCATTATTACCCATTATGCTGACATTATTTCTTGAGAGGAGAAGCCAGTTATTGTTCTATTCTGTTGGTTTTAGGCACAGGTTATTTACTTTCCTACAGGCTCATACCTGGCAGCTCACATACTGCCTACATCAACATAATAGGAACCTGTAGCAGGAAATCAATGTATCTGACAAACTATGTTATTCCAGCCCAGTAATGGCCAAACAGCAGCCTTTGTTTTGCTGCACCCCACTTTGAAAATCTTTTAAAATCACCATCAGAGCAACATCACCGTCTGGTGCCTGACCTTTTGAATTTTGCTGACCAGAGCAGAGAACAAAATGGACTGTAACTCTGCAATCCCGTAAGGACAATGATCAAATGTACCATGCATTAATAAAACATTGCAACTGCGACCTTGATAGAAATGTAAGAAAACAAGTATGAAACAATAGATTGTTTCTGCTGGAACAGTATTAGTGGAATATTACCTCTATGGAGAGAAGTCATGGGGGATGAGAGCCAAAGAGCAGCAGTGCCACCCTCTTTCCTTCCTCTCTGAATTCCGTTTAAAATGCTCAGCAGTCAGCTTCACAGCTGGCGCTTCAGGGCTGTAGTGTTCCTCACCCAGTGCCAAGAAAGTAAACCTGCAAACCCTTTGAGATATGAAGTACTGTGTACGTTCTCTTCAAAATCCCACTGAGGATTACTCTGCTATTTAGCTCATGCCTCGCACCCAGCTGAGTCAAAGTGCTCCCAGTCGCAGGCACGCTGGAGGCAATAGCTCTGCTATGGCAAGCTGAAGAAGGTGGGGTGAAGAGAAAGGCTTGAGGGGAAAAGTTCTCTGAAACTGTCTAAAATGATCCATATCATGGCCTGACAACCCTGTGCTACAACCACCTCTGTGCATTACCCAGGCTGTACTGAAATGCAGAGCAAATTCTGCTAACGAGTGTTTGACCAACACGCCTGCTGCGGCGGAGAGAGACGGGTAACCTGTCTGTGACTCGCTCTCTTTCTATCTCTCTCTCTCTCTCTGTCTGCCTCTCCTGTTTTCCTTCCTCACCCTCCCACTCCCTTAAGATAGAAAAGAACAAAGGGAGCGAGAGAAGAAAAGCAATATAACCTCTTGGCCCTTATCTGCGGAGCACACCAGAGCATGTCTGGCCTCAGACACGGCTTTGCCTGTCCTTTGAAGGCCCTCATCTCCCTTTGATTTCAGCCAAACGGTTCAGCACAGTGACAGATGCTCAACTTTCCATCTGCCACTTTGACACCCATCTCTTTAGTGTCGTTGAATCTAACTGACGTTGTTTGGGCTGCCTTTCCAGCTGCCTGAACAAGGTTGTGACACAGATGCTGATGTAAGTGCTAATGCAATAGATACTGACTGAGACATTTAGTTAAGACGGATGAAAGAAAACTTTTTTTGCAGTAAGGTTGTCTCTCTTGACTGTGTTTTACATTAAGATTTTGGTCATGACGGCGGTTCTTGGAAACTGAATGATTTAATGAGGGATATTAGGGTCATCATCTCATTACCTTGACAACATTCCTCTGAGATGGGCCACAAAAAGACATAAAAGTCAAGCCGAGGAGAGTCGTAGAAGGTGGATTTTTTATGAGAGGATATTAGAGTGAGTGGAGGAAAAGATATTGAGGAAAGAATATGATTCAAGTGGGATGTGATGACGTAGAACTCCTCTTAAATTTTATGATAGAGACTTAACAGGTCTTTGCAACCAAGACAGAACTTTGAGGTCATCCGTAACTCTTGACATGCAATTTTCCCAATCATTGCCTTGGTGTTGCCTGTGAAGGGAACTTTGGCATTAATTCTAAGCTATGTATAATTTGGTGCGAAGATAAGGTCATTATTTAAACCTGGTTCAATATACTTTAAGTCCTACAGATTTAAAGATATGATAGGATAAGTCTTACAAATAAACACCGCTGTCATATTTTTTAAAATAGAAATACAACTAGCAAATTACAAATGTAACACAAGGCTGTTAGGAGACTACAACTGGGTATACTGACTTCTAGCTTGTTCCCATTAAAATTCCAACCATTTTTCTGCTCCAACCTCTTTAAAACACTTTTTTTCTCTTTCTGACTGAGTACTAGTCCTTGACTCTAGTATCATACCACACTCTTTTCTCCTTCTGCTCGTTTTGGTCATGATAATATATTGTTTTACAAAACCAAACAAGATTGTATCTATTTTCTTTTGCTAAGGTTATGACCCCTTCTACACCAAAACCAGTCTGACATGCTATACTCATCTTATGTCTGCATAAAATCTCAGAAAGGCACTTTTGCAGGTCCCTTTGGGTCCATTTCTTTGCATTGTAGCTGCATTGGAACATATGGTTCAAGTTTTGTTGAGCTACTCCTGAAAGAATTACATCAACTGGGTTGGATGTTCAAAATAAAAGTATTTGTTTGTAGTTACAAATTAAAAAAAATATTTGGAAGTTTATTAATGGCAAAGCTTGGAATGCTGTTGGGGGTTAGCCTGCAAAGGTGCAGTGTTTTCATTTTCTTTGATGACCAAGATTTGAGACACAGCTCAATTTGAGCAGCTGTTTAAACTGTTATAATGGATACTAAAATCTTTTTGACACTGAGTTAATACAAACCAGACAAAAACAGGCAGAGACGCTCTGTAAAGCAAGCAGGTTCTCTAGATGTTCCTGTTGTTGGCAAAATGTAAACTCTGAGTCGGTAAAACACACATTTACCACACAACTGTGCAGTAACTTATGTTCATCATAATCTCTTAATGCTACACAAGGGGCTGCTTAGTTTGTGCGTGTGTTCGTGTACCTTTCTCTGCTCTTTTTGTATCAGAGGCAAACATGCTGTAGACCGGACTCAAACTGAGCACTTCATCACAAATCACAATTAGTATCAGTTCGGCCTCTGGTGATGATGATATTTCAGGACATGATGCTGTTGCAGAAATCTGTTTATTGGCATAAAAACACTGGTGATGGTACGAACACCAGTTTACAGCTCAGCACTACTCAGACCTTTAAAAGTTAGTGGTCAGAACTATCAAAAGTAGTGGCATTAGATATATATGTTGGACTCTGTAGTCTCAGTCAGCCACCTGTCATCTTCATGTCTGATGTTGAAATACTCTGAAGTTAAGTGCAGCAGTTTCAAATGTATTTAATTAGTAGCAAATTAAAATCTCATATGCATGGGTTTACCTTGGACCCTATTGTAGCAGTTTTACTAAAAACTAATTTAAAACTTCCACAAACTTCAAGATAATCAGACCTGAAGTCCTAAAAGGCCACTGAATCTCCATTTTATAGAACTCATTACTGCACCACTCATTGCTGCACCTCAGTGTCTGATGAATTGACTAAAGGTGCATGACATGGCTGTCATCCGAGCAACCTCTCTGCATGCAGAGTCAATTAATATTTCCTATCTGATGTCTTGGACAGAGGAGGTGTTATACAAATATTAGTAGACTAAATACAAGTTTGCCAGAAAATTACCATCCTGCGAGGGGAAACAAGAAGTATGTGGGAGGTGTGAGCAGAAAAATAGATTGATTACAAAAGTCTGAATTTGTTAAGTTCTAGAAGATATAGTTTTTTCTTATCAGAAATGTGCCTTTTGAATCTAAGACAGTTGGTGCTGGCTCTGACCATGTATTCTTGCTTCCCTCTTTGGTTGTTTATTTATGTTTGACAGTGTTCTTGTGTGTGTCTCTCCGTGCGTGCCTTCCTGTAGCTTGGCTAAAGGTGTCGCCTTGCTGTCTGAGAGAGCTGCTGAAGCCAGCACAGTGTGAGATTCGAGGCGTCTGTTTTCTTGGCATCAGTGGAGCAAAGGTGTTTTTTTCCCCTTTGTCTCCAGTGTTAATCTGAGATGGAGGATCATTCATTTAGAGACATCCCTTTGATTATCATGGAAACTTTTTTAGCATTATTGATGCCACGTAATAGATGCTGCCATCGTGCACATGACATATAAACTGAACTTTAGCTCAGCTTCCTCGCAGACAGAGAGACTGTGCTGAGGTGAGATTTAGAGCTGTCTGACCGGAAGCAATGCAGTGTTTCCAATCCAAAATAAATCCTAAACAAAAGTAAATATAACTTCCCATCACAGCGAGAGCACATAAGTTTATGTATGATATGTTCAGACAAGCAGTTTTTGGAACCAAGCTGTAGAGGCGTGTATTTGGGCTGTATACAATCACATTTTCACAGCACATAATTCTTAGGGTTTCAGGTCCCTGCAGCCAGCCTCAAGTTGACAGTTGTGTTGCTCCAGATTTGGGGATTTTTGAGTGGGGCTTTTCCTGGTTGTTGCCTTGAAATCACATAGACATTGCTCACTGAACTGTTGGTATGAATTTACGTAAAATCAGTGACACTTTGACTTATTCTGTCTCATTCTTTTCTTGATTTTAATGTTGTTAATTGTGCTCTGCAAAGCATGCAAAACTATATGAAATGCATTGGTAAACAATTATGTGTCAGCAAATAAACAGCTCAACTCAAACAATTGGACATGAGCCATTTTTTATTCCCATCCCTACTGAAGATCATAAAGCTTTTGAATTTCTTAAACATAGATCATTCAAATATTTGAGATTTCAAAGCTCAATATCTACAGTGTTACCAGTGTTTTTTTAGGCAGGAGATTGTCTACAATTGGATTATTAAGAACAATTTATGGTCCTATAGATTGTTTAATTTTTTGTCTTCTATATACTTCAGATATTTTTGATATTTTTTGTGAATCATATCATATATTTCTTGAGTATTAAAACCATTTATAAACCTTGACACAAAAAAACAATCCTCTTTATATTACAAATCAGAGGATAAATTTGGAAATATGATATTTGGTTCTTTTTACACAAATCTCTACCACTGTTTCTATTCCGTGGGAAAACTCTAAATCAATAATAATTTCATGCAACATCTAAAAACTAAACTCATTAGGTAGGGAGTGGACTGTGCACCTATGTGTGCAGCCACTGTAAGTGAAGGAGACCATGTAACAGGGGTGTAGCCTTCAGTGCATGTCCACCTCTTTAATTCATGTAAAGGTCAAATTTCAGACCAGGCCCGGCTTTGGTCTCTGCATGGAGTCTCTGTAAGCAAACCCTCAGCATCATTTTTCGTAAACGGGTGGCCTTAAGGGTGGCAAGACTGATTTCCAGGAATAGAAAGTCACACTGAACTTGTGATAAGACCAAGAGCCTGGGGTTCATTCTGCAATACATACTAATCACCTAGATAATGTTCTTCTCTGTTAAACAATATTTCTGTATCAGAGCTAGAACCTGTATCTCCGGCCATGTGCAGGCTGCTTATCTCTCCATGCCTTCCTCCACTCCCCAGGGATCTGTCAGTGCTGGGCCACCTTTGACACTTACGTATGTATGTGTGTGAGTGTGTGTGCCTACAGACTGACCTCCTCTCTCCTCTTTCATCTCTGCGGATGTCTGACTGTGGCTCTGTGGTGAAATCGATGGCCTCCTGTTGCTCTGGGTGTGTCCTTCTCCTGTTCCCCCCCCTGTGGGCCAATTGCCGCCGCATCAAACCTTCCTCAGATACCAGTGATGCCTCCATGCTGAATTGTTCGGTCATGCAGCTACATCCACCAACTCCCCTGCTCATATGCCCGTCTTATCCTCTATCCTGTTTCCAGCCCTGTTTCCAATCTCAGCCTAACTCCTTTTTCTTTCTGTTTATTTCTGTGCCTTCTTGCTTAGCTGCCCGTGTCCTTACCTGCACAACAGGCTTCAACTTCTGTGTGAGTCATGCAGCTATTCCAAGCTGTGGCCAACACTCAGTAACCACTCTAAAACAAAGAGTGATGTTGCTTACTTGAGGAACATTAACATTCTATGAGTTGGTTTTCAGCGCATCATAAATTAAATGCAGTTATGAGGATGTTTATTGACAAGAAGCTACTTATTTGATGAATAAAATTTAGGGGACAGTTAAGTTTGTCTTCCTCTGTAGCAGAAGCGGCAACTGCAGCAGATCAGGGATGTAGTTTTCCTTCTGTGTCTCATTAATTTAATGGCCCACTGCAGTGTTTTAATACCTTCAGGTGTCGTCACTGATTGAGGCTGTAAAGACAAAGTATTGGATCAGTGCGTCTGGAAGTAAAGTGTACTTTGTTCCCTCTGCTGACAGAAAAACAAGGCACATTCCTGTGCATTCAGAGAAAACGAACACACACACATAGGGGTGGGAGTAAAAATTGATTCACATAAGTATTGGGATATTTTGTGTGACGATTTTTAGATTGATTTTTTTGTTCAAAAACCTTTTTTTTTTTTCCAAATTTAATGCTTCATTTTAGTCTGTGTTAAGTGTGTTAAGCCACTTTTTAATGCAATCCAGGCTTTTGAAGAGAGAGTATAAACAATTGGTTAAAATATATTGCTGAATAAATCCTAAAAACGGACTCACATGTGATGTGTATTTTTCCTGATATAGTCTGTAGGCATCATCATTGTTCATCTTTTTTGCTGATGTTACAAAAGCTAACAAAAGATGGCAAAAATCTGCAATATCGTACAATTGCAATTTAACGCCAGAAACACTGTAAAAAAATCGTATTGGGAGAAAGGCATCTTGTCCCCGCCCTTCACACACACACACACATATATATATATATATATATATATATATATATATTATATATATATATATATATATATATATATATATATATATATATATATATATATATATATATATATATATATATATATGTATATATATATATATATATATATATATATATATATATATATATATATATATATATATATATATATATATATATATATATATATATATATATATATATATATATATATATATATATATATATATATATATATATATATATATATATATATATATATATATGTCTGTATCAGTGGCGATTGCTCTAAGACGGCAAGGGAAGCTCAGCTTCCCCTAAAGTATCCCCAAAAAAGTGGTGGTATGTACTGCTGGGTGTACATTTCATTGACTAAATATGCGCTAGAATACCTTTATCTTTTGTTCAGAATCAACTACTTATCACAGGTAACTGGCGCGACCTCCTTCTAATTCATCCACGCAGCGTCTCAGCGCTTTAACACAGTCGGACGCTGAGCGTCTTCTGACTTCGATGGGGAAGCATAGAGTGGGTTGTTCCACTGTGGAAACTGGACGGTCATTGGATAAACGCTGGACTTTGCCCCGCTCAGCGTCTCTGGGGGTCTATGAGGCAGTGGGCTGGCCTGGACGCTCGGCTTCTGCCTGATGATTGGATGATCTGTCTGAGGACAAATCCCTTTTTGATTGACAGTGAAATGAGCCAATCAGCGATCTTGAAGTATAATCCTCCACCGGAGCATCTTCTAAGTTTTACATTCAGTTGTTCTGGAGAGGAGCTTCTCCTGTTTAAAGCATCTCAAGTCTTACACCCGCAACACGATGGTCCAAGGCTGTTTAAGCAGTCTAGCTCTGCTGGCCATTGAGAGAACACTGGTAAAATCCCTGGAAAAGACACCTAGTTGGCACGATAGGGTCACAGATCATTTTCTTGAAAAGGAATGGAGGGTGGAACTTACATCTAAATAAATAAACAAAATGGCCGGAAAAAAATGAGCTTCCCCTCCTTGACTGACCAGCAGCCGCCACTGGTATGTGTGTATGTATACAGTATATACATAATGCTGCCAAGCAACAAAGCACCTTGAATTGTTTTCTGTCTGTGGTCGACTTTTCTTCAGTGGCTCTTCAGATCTCTGAGCCAGCATCTGAACAATTCTTGGATTTTTTTTTAATTTACATTTATGAACAAAAAAAGTCAGCTAGCTGCAAGAGCCTATCCCAGCTGACATTGAGCGAGAAGCAGGGGCTTCAGGATTGAGCGCTTCAGGCAATCCTTCATTCCCTCAGCCATCAAACTATAAAACTCCTCATTGCTCCCCCACTTGCACATGCACACTTGCACCTGTTAATTCAGTTTACCTTTTTTATGTTCTTACATGTGATGTTGTTTTAATGTGTTTTTATGTGTTTCATTTGAGCTGCTGGATGCAACAACTTCCCTATGGGGATAAATAAAGTATCCATCTATCTATCTATCTCTGGACAGACAGACATTCACACAGTCATTCACACTTAAGGACAGTTTAGGGTCATCAGTAAACATAGCGAACATGTTTTTGATGTATGGAAAGAAACTGGAGTGCAGAGAAAACATACTCATGTACAGGAGAGCATGCAAACACCATTTAGGGAGGCCATGAACAACAAGTGAAAAACACAACAAATTAAACAAAACAAGTCCAATCGAATCATGAACAAAAGGAAAACAAACAATAAACTGTAAACAAATTTCAAATAAAATTCCTGACAAGATTCCTGAGATGCCAAAGTTATGTCAAACTATGTGTTTTGTTTATGATTAAAATCAACAGATAATAAAAAACAAAATCCTGAAGAAAATTACTTAAAATTCCAGAAAATTGAAGGAAATATTTCTGACAAAAATTTTTACATTGAAAACTTCCATCAACAATACATAAAGTCCCTTAAACATATCAGAAGATTCTCTCCTGAAACTTTTGAGGTCAACTTCCTCAGAAAACCCCCATCAGAACATCTGAACTGAAAACGCACGCACACTTATAATCATATTTGCAGCTTTCATATCCTGATTGCAATGAAAGCACTTGCTGTTGGCACATATGTCACAGTCAGTCACAACTTTCAAAATTGATAAATTTGTTGCTTCATGGCAGCTGGTTTTATTTGACCAAATTCATCCAAAGGAAAGGGATAATGAATTTAAAGGCAAGAGATGGAGGAACTAAAGTTTGACAGAAAGCCTGAAAAATTCTGGAAACGTCATCTTCAAAAGCAACAGATTATCATGAGGAGGGTTGACCCTGTCTCCCCAATTCAAAATCAGCTCCAGTTTAGAATCAGCAAGCACTTCCTAAAAGAGTCCCTTTCACTAGTTGTTTTGTTTATCATTTCATTTATCAGTTCAGTCCACAGACAGCTTTCAGAAGTGGTCAGAATTGTGACTTAATTTTCTACACAAAGAAGTTTACTGCACATCCTTTAGTAAGTGGAAACAGCAGCACTATCAGTAGGTGTGGGAGAAAAAAATCGATTCACGTAAGTATCGTGATATTTTGTGTGACAATTTTTAAATTGATTTTTTTGTTCAAAAACCTTTTTTTTTCAAATGTAAATGCTTCATTTCAGTCTGTGTTAATAAGCCACTTTTAGTTGCAGTCTAGGCTTTTGAAGAGAGAGTATAAACAGTTGGTTAAAATATTTGCTGAATAAATCCTAAAACGGACTCACATGTGATGTGTATTTTTCCTGATACAGCCTGCAGGCATCAGGCTGTATCAGAAGGGTTTCGCTTGTGTTAGAAAAGCTAACTAAAGATTGCAAAAATTGGCAATATTGTAGAATCACAATTTAAATCGAATCGGGGCCTAAAAATTGTCACGAATTCAAATCGGGAGAAAAGCGTATTGTCTCAGCCCTAACTATCAGGCATTTCTCACTTCAGCACAGCATGGAAATCAGGGTGTCATGTGTTGGATATTATTGCCACTTAAAGGATAAGTTCGGTTTCTATAGCTTTCACATTGTTTATAGAATGAAGTAGAACAATATACTCACACAGAAGGCTTTCCTGATCCAAACAGTGCTTTGGGAGATATTTAGATCCAAAATCGAGCGGCGGACATCCGTATAATGGTAGCACATAGGGCACACAGCGCTGCTCCTAAAACTGCATTAATCGTCCAAAAACTCATTAGTTTCACCAATATTCCATCATGGTCCGCTCATGCTACTCCTCCATTACAGTCTGTGTCGCTCCAGACATGTCTTTGTGACTGTGCTAACCTCTGAACTGAAGAAGAAGAACGTTTGCCTCAGTGCATGCATGTTCTACTTCATTCTGTAAACAATGTGAAAGCTGTAGAAACCGAACTTATCCTTTAAAACCTACAGGCTGACTTTTGCCCACTCAGAAAATCAGCAGGACATCAAAGTTGTTTAGAATCAGATTGATCAGCAGGATCATTAATAGCATTGACATCAATACAGTCTTATTAGTGACCATCCTTAGTGCCATCCTGCATGCAAGATTTAAAGGAAATTCCTTCAAAGCATTTTGAGAGCAGGGCTGAGCATGACTTTTTTTCTTTGACTTTCTGCCTCTAAAATCGAATTATTTTATCCTTCAGATAGAGTGGTCATTAACAAATTGGAATGACTTCAGCATCTTGTGGTCAGAGAAATTGTTTGGCACTTTGGTCTGTTTACATCCTCATAATATTAGTATCGTAGCACAGGTTTAGCTTCGCCATCAAGGGAGTGAGATGTGAGATTTGTCTTTCTGGTGTTGCATTTCATTGCTTAGAATTTGTGAAGATTGTTCCATCATGTGGTCCTTGTGAATTCATTTCTGAGGTGGAGAGCGATGAATTGCTACAGAGATATCGGACGTGGTCATTTTCCTCCTGTGAATTAACTCGTGCCACAGCCAGACTAAGAGTTTTTTTTTTTTTGTCGGATGTGACGAGTCACTATGACAGATTAGTCAACTCTTGAGACCCAGACCTGTGCTGTGACTCGCCTCAAACATGACAGATGACAAAAGTGAAATCAGCTGCATTTACAGATGGATATGATGATGTTTGGGGAAGGATGGGCAAACAAATGGGATCAACGGTATTATATTGCTGTTCGCCTTTCCAAAGGTCATGATGAATGATCTAAAGTCTTGAAGATAAATGCAACAGTAGCTCACTAAAGTGCTAAAGTGTCTCTGCTGCTTCTCTCCTACATTCCTCTTTTTGCAGTCAGGTCATAGCTTCTCCACTACATATATTATGATGTTTTCAGAGCTTGACAGACTTTTTTCCATCTCATAGTTCTCAAGACAAATGTAGTCTGTTTAGATCATGATTGTCACTGATGCAGTGTCCTAGTGCTTTCATTGGTCAACGTCTCTGATGTAGGGGTACAAATTGTAGGAGGCAGGACATAAATCAAACATGTAGATACTCTGTCGTGGAGTTGAAAGCCTCCTAGACAGTTCTTTTGTTGTTGTTCAAGAAGACACATAGCACAAAATGAAATGACTGATGTTTGTGGCCTGCAGGTCACAAAAAATCTTTGACTTTTGCTTCCATCCATTATTGTACATTAGCCATGTAGACTGACCTTGGCTTTTTGCTAACTGCAAGATAGCACTGTTCTAAAGAAGAGGTCAAATATACAACATAGTAAGCGTGATGGCTCCAAACACAGCTTGAAGGAGAGCATGCAAAACCACAGTCAGGGTTCCCACGCATCCTGGAAAACCTGGAAAGCCTGGAAAGTGATTGCCCAATTTTCTAGTCATGGAAAACATGGAAAATTAGGAAAAAATTTAAATGTCCTGGAAAAGCTTAAATTGTCCTGGAAAATTATTTGTCTTCCTTCTAGCTTGAAACATAGGAAATGAAGTAAAAGTGTACTTGGTAGCTAATGTACACGTAGCCAGAAAATGTGAGTAGGTAAAATAATTCAAGTTAAGGCATAAAATATAAAAATTCAAAACAGTGGGGACAAAAAAAAAAAAATTGAAAAATGACAAAATAAAGTTTAAAACAAAATCTATTCATAAAAGAGCAGAGTAAATGTAGATAAAAATATGTCTAACCATAAATTTACAATAGTAAGACACATAAAAGCCAGACTAAACAGATAGCGAACAGACAATGTTTGTGCTTGAGAGTTAAAAACAAAGAAATTCTGAGATCAATATGATCAATAGCTAGAGATAGTGTTCATCAGCCTCTAATCTTGTTTTTTAGGCTAACTAGAATTAAAAACTGCCCACAGCAACAATGTAACGTACAGTTGGTTATGTGACACTGGAAAAAGTCCTGGAAAATGTCCTGGAAAAGTCCTGGAAAATGATTTCTAGAAAAGAGTGGGAACCCTGACAGTTCATTGAGCCATCAGTCAAAGAAATCAATAATTTCTTAATGCTTTTTTATAAACTAGTCCAGGGCTCTTCTGACCAACTTACTCCGATTTTTGGCCTTGAGATATATATTCATTTCATACTGATTCATCCTAACACTCCTACAGAATGTACAAGTTTCTGTGGCTATAGATTACTTTGCAAAGATCACATATCACACCCATATATTTATTCTGATCTTGTCAGAAACATCAGTATTCTTCTAGAATATCCTCTCCATGTACACGGACATGTGTACATGAGTTCATGATTTCAGCCTCATAAGTTCTGTGTGTCTAGTTTTCCGTTCACTTAACAAGTAGTAGGGGCTACTTTATTCTGAGTTTGCCACACGGCTGATCCACCCCGAGCCGTCATCTCATCTTGGTGATATGAATCAGCCAATAGGGCTCTGTAGGCACAAGGCTGCCCTGCTGCCTGGCTGATAAGTGGGCCACACAGAGAAGATGGAAAATACTTCTCCTCCCACTCTGCCTTGCTCAGCACAGCTCCCTCTCTCTTTCTCTGTTACTCACACATATACACACAGCCTCCCCCCCCACCCCCCCCACCCCCAAACTCCTACCTCTGACTCGTTCCCTCACATCCCGTTTACATCGCTCCATGTCTGTAGTGTTCTTTTAAGTGATAGGGTGAAACTAGAGGAGACAGAAAACAGCAGGGCACTCTCCAGCGCTTGAAGCTTCTTTTTGAAGTCCTCCTTTAAACTTATCCTCTTGTGCACAGTTCAATAGTTTGTGGCTGTCACCTGTTTCAACCATGCGTCTTTGTAGTGACAAGAGTTGTGTTTGTTGTCTTTGCCTGCTGGTGTCGTCATTTTTCATTACAGAAATCCCTGCCCCTGTGCTTGTGTGCTCGGTATGGTTGATGCAAAAGCTTCTGTCTCAGTGACAATTGTAAAGCACACCTCTGTGGACTTTTGAGCTCTGAACAAAAGACTCTGCTACCTTTCATCAGTCTGAGCTCTTTTTTTTCCTGTCCAGTGAGAGCTCTCACTCATTTGATCTCAACCGACCTTGTCTCTCACAACAGGCTTAATTTCTGCACATAATGAAACTCACTCGCAGACTGATTGCACTTCTTACTGTTCGGTCAAAGGAAATTAATGGAGCACTCTGCAAATATCACAGATTTATGTGTCTGAAAGGAATCAGACTCCCACCAGTCTGTTTCGCCCTGCAGAGGGAATGAGTAAGCAAAAAGATCCTGCAGAATGAGTCTTTGACCAGAGATTTCCTTTCAGCTTAAATACTTCCATTATTTTGTCTGCTTCTTGTTCATTTAAATGCAGTTTGAGAATAAAGCATACATCTCCGGCTCGGCTTGGGTCCCTGGTGGCTGGCTCACAGGCAGCAGGCTGAGCAATGGTGGAAAATGCCCTGTAAATACAGAGAGCTAATTTTGTTGCCTGTGGCAGCAGTGTGCAGGCTGACCTTATCAGGAGAGCTTCGGCCCGTCTATTCCATCCTCAGTGACTCACCAACCCGGCTCACTCCCTCAGGAACGGCGGCCCTCTGTACGGAGCTAGATTTCAATAACCTCTCAACCGAGAACAGCACTGAAATGCAGAAATGGTGAGAGAGCAAGCAAGGGAGCAGGTGCCTTTCCCCCCTCTGCTGCCTCAGTAAACAGGTGATGCAATGCACCCTTGTGCAGTGGCACCCTTGCTGCTCGACAAATACAGTGATACAAAACACATATTTACTCTGACAGGCAGGAGATAGAGGGTTAGTGAGATACAGGAAATCACAAGGAAGATACAAATCCCAGTATTTGGTCTGGGAATGAAAATGACAATTTTCTTATTTTCTTCTGTTCTATTAAAACCCTCCTTCTTGGGCTTTTATGACACATAACCTATAATAGGGTGCTGGACATTAAAGGATAAGTTTGGTTTCTACAGCTTTCACATTGTTTATAGAATGAAGTAGAACAATATACTCACCCAGAAGGCTTTCCTGATCCAAACAGTGCTTCGGGAGATATTTAGATCCAAAATCGAGCGGCGGACATCCATATAATGGTAGCACACGGGGCATGTATAGCGCTGCTCCTAAAACTGCATTAATCGTCCAAAAAGTCATTAGTTTCACCAATATTTCATCACGGTCAGCTCGCGCTACTCTTCCACGAAGGTCCGGGGTCGCTCCACCCATGTTTTTGTGACTGTGCTGACCTCTGAACTGAAAAGTTTCTTTCTGGCTGCTGCGCACATGCACAGTACGGCTCATTGTTTCAGGGGCGACCGCCGGCTACTGAACAACTTTCTTCTTCCAGTTTTGTGCAAAATGGACGAATATCTATCGGATGAAGATGTTGTGGACGAGAACTTTGAATATGATGGGTGTCCTTACAGTTTCGAGCCAGAGTATACAGATGAGGAGCTCATCGAAAGGAGGACGCGGAGGCAGCGCTCCAGAGAGTACTGTGCATGCGCGGAGGCAAGCGTTCTTCTTCTTCAGTTCAGAGGTCAGCACAGTTACAAAAACATGTCTGGAGCGACACAGACTGTAATGGAGGAGTATCCCGAGTGGACCATGATGAAATATTGGTGAAACTAATGAGTTTTTGGACGATCAATGCAGTTTTAGGAGCGGCGCTATACATGCCCCGTGTGCTAACATTATAAGGATGTCCGCCGCTCGATTTTGGATCTAAATATCTCCTGAAGCACTGTTTGGATCAGGAAAGCCTTCTGGGTGAGTATATTGTTCTACTTCATTCTATAAACAATGTGAAAGCCGTAGAAACTGAACTTATCCTTTAACTTTAGTCTCTTGTTACTATGATGTCTTATTGATGTTCTTTTCTTTTTGAACCCCTTGGACCCTATCAGTGGCACAGTGTTTCTGCTATTTTAGGATTAATTAGAGAGATTGGCACAAACTCCCGAGATCATAACACACTTGACTGGGCTTGTTTCACTCACATATGATGTACAGCAGCACTCCTCTTCTGTTTAGTAAGACATTTGTTGAAATATCAGTTTAAAGTTTATTACTGGACAAAGAGTTGAGAGACAGTGTGGCTTTTTTTGCAGTGCTCCTCTGTCCCCATGTGCTCTAGTGTGCGTAATAAAAATTCAAATCAAGAAAAATCACACAGGATTAATGAGGATTTCACAGGATTTCCAAAAATGCAGGGCTACATAATATTTGTATCCATAATAATAAATGTCAGTGATAATTAAAGCTGCAATCAGCAGCTGCCACACGTCCCTCATGCCCAGTTGACCTCCATGTTGAGGGTTTCCCCATTTTGACCCTTTGACCTGCTCAAAATTCAACTGAAGTGTGTTTCTGCAGCTCTGTCAGGAGCCTCAGACTGAACAATGGGTCTGTATTACATACTCCATGTTCCTGCCTTCAGTGAGTCACATGACCAGCCACACTGAACTGACAATCAGTGACATCATCTGCCTTTTCACTCTTCCTCCTCCCTCCTCTTTCGTCTGTCAGCGTTTCAAGCTGATACCATTTTACGGCCTAGGAGGAGATACATTTTGTGTCTGGCATATATTTTCTTTGAAACTTTAATTTGAAGGGCAAATTGTCAGCTTCCTTTTGCAGATAGGCTTTTGGAACCATGCCCTGCACTCTTGCGGCTCAAGGAGATGAACCTTTCGGTGTTGGTTTGATCTCTCCACAACATTTTTTGGTACATAGGGGATGCTAGAGAGCTTATTTTGGCATGTTGAGAGTTAGTTTTTTTCATTTTATCAAATGTATCACCATATCTGAGGTGTTGCCAATTTTGGTGAATTTTGAGCATGTTTAGGGGGTCAATTTAAAGTTTATAGAGGCGGCAGGAGAAAATTAAACTCCCAAAGCCAAAATAGTAGGATTCTTGCCCTTAGGGCGAGGACCCTAATTACGCTCGGAGATGATAAAACAGGCTGTCCAGTATGTTTACACACACTGAAGAACAGAGCCAGGAATTCCTGTTGGCAAAACGAGAAATCAAATTGCTTAAATCCTACAGGTACTTGATGTACAGTAAACAACTCTTTCATAAGCATAGATGTCAGATTTTTCTCAGTTTTAATGGTTGATGAGGTGTTTTTATGCGGAAGCTTCTGTTTTGCTCTTTGGAGTGTTTCTTACTCTGGATGCTTTAGTTAAAAAATACACTTCAATCTGAGCATTAACACAATTTTCTGTGTGTACTCTTGCATGTCACAATCATGACCCAATCAAGGAAGAGGGAATTAAATAATTCATCCAAAATTCGGACTTCACGCTCAACTTCATATAGTATTAAGTTTTGGAAAACAAGGAGTATAAAAATTCTTTTTTAGCCTGCATTTAAATCAAGATTTTTTTTGGAAGTAAGATTTTCAAAAGATTCAAATGATCTGATTTTAGCTGGCCTTTTTTTTTTTTTTTTTTTTTTTTTTTTTTAACATATTCCCTTTTATGTAAAGGATATTTTCACCAGCATTCCAAAGCAGCAAACTGCTGTTGTTTTCTATCATTTTGTTCATTTAATTGTGCTTTTTAATGTCAAATCACATTATGTAGACTTTTAATGCACATCAGACTTAAACAGATCCTGAAATGAGAACCTTTTATAACAAATGGCAAATGTTTCATAAATTGTGAATCAGTTTGCATCGGGTATTGATTTTAAATCAAAAGTGACCCCTAAAATTGGAATTCAATCAAACTTTGACTGACTGGAAGATTCACACACACCTGCCACACCTTACCTCGGACTGTCATTGCGACAGTCTGATTACTTTAGAAAGAGACACAAGCAAGGACACATATATAAATGTGATTCTGTTGTAAATGTTGACATAGTGCTTTTCATGGTGGATAATTAGTAATAGATATCGAATTAATGAATCCTTTGTGTACATGTTAATTATAAGAAAACTGTAAGTTTACCAATCTCTTCTTAAGGTGGCTTTTTAGAGTATACACACACAGTTTTGCCAGTAATACAGCCAATGTAGGCAATGTATTTAGCCATTATTCAAAATATGGACAATACGATTAAATATTGTCTGCAATTTATTGACAGAAAATATAATGTCTGGCAATAACAATAATAATTTTTAAACTTTTTTCAGCCAATACCAATACCACGTGGCTTATGTCAACTAATATCGTGCATACGTCTTCCATGCAGTGGAAAACATGTTGATACTAAAATTAAACCTTGTACAGTCTGTGCTTTTGTGACATTTTGGCTGAGTTTGGCTGATTGATAAATCGTTATCGCATCTATATCGAGGTATGAACATTTAAGACGTTACTATTGACAAAGCAACAGCATAAATGAAATAGATTTCTTATAAATAAACCTGCACTTCTATATTCATTTGCATTATGATGTTTTTTTTTTTTTTTTTCTGAAAAATGCTTGGTTTTCACCAAACCTGTAATCATAACAAATTGCAGTGAAAGTGAAATATCTGGCATGAATATCGAGATATGAAATTTTGTCCATATCATTCTGTCCTATTGTAGAGTAACCTTGTGGAGCAGCATGATGCCACATTATTTCTTGTGGATTATAACTCCTAGGTCATACTCAAGTTGCCATACCTGAAAAGCTCGTGCAGGCTAAATTAGGCCTCTTCTTGCAACCCCTTCAATGAATCAATATCATTAGACTTTTTCCCTCACAGCTCCCTCCTTTGTTCAGCAAGCCTTTCAAACCAAAGATGTTTGCTCTCATTAAAGGCTAACAAAGAACTCAAATATGTAACCACAATAAACAGAGGTCAGAAGTGGTCAAAATAGTGACTTAATTTTGTTATAAAATGAAGGTCACTGCTCAACATGTAGTGGGTGAAACACCAGCAGCTTTTAGAAGCACTTTTGCATTATATGTCACGTTGTGTTGAATATCTGGAGTGATATGTTTGACATTGTTACCACTGAAGACCTCTGTGGGCCAACTTTTGCCTGCACAGGAAACCATTGGAATCAACAAGGGAGCTGTCAAAGAATGATCAGAAGTAGAATTGATAATAACATATCAATAAAATTAGTTCATTTTATACTTTCTTTGAAAACTGTGGCTCCATCACCACCACAGAAACTGTCTGCTGTCTGTATATCCCACCAGCCAACCCTGTGTCTTCATACTTTTAGGGAGGTGATTTATTTTAATCGGAGAATCATTGAAATGTCTTTGTTGTAATAAACAAATTAAATGTTGTTTTACACTGGTAGTGCGACAGATACAATGAAAGTATGTTGTAAAGCACACATAAACAAGTGAATACATCTCTTTAGATTGTCCAGAAACCACTGCATTGCCCTTATTTTCAATCAGAAGTGTTGTTTAATTTAAGATAGTATTTTATGTTACCCTATAGCCCTGCTCAAATCATAAAAAGAAAGATAAAAATAGCTTAATGTAAGAAGGTCTAGGAATACTGGGAGTGCAGTGCTGGCAACAAATTGACAGCTCTTCACTCGACATCTATTAGATGTATTTGTAGGAGTTTTGGGGTGCTGGTTTTGTCAAAGAGAGGTGAGAAAGAAAGCACTGGAGCTGGGGGCCCAGGCATAGTGATGGATCACCAACATGCTGCAGCAGCCCTGCCACGCTGAACTCACCCTCTGAATTGATGAGCCACACCTCTTGTCTCCCCTTCCCCTTCTTCCTGTCATATCCATTATTCCCCCATAACCCTCCTCCATTCTTCCATCTCTTGATTTCCTCACTCTGTCTGATTTTTTTTGTGTGTTTTCTATTTTTTCCCAGCATTTCCCCATCCCCCCTTACCCAGGCCTGTCTCTTCTTCCACCTTTGTCTTTGCCTCAGTCTCCCTCAATGATTTTTTTTTTTACCTTATGACTAACCCACCCTCTCAGTGTGTCAGAATCAGGCATGAGAGCCATGGATGTGCCATACTAATAAGGTTAGGGGAGCATCTCTGTTTCTTGAGGTGACACCTTTATAAATGACAGGAGCACCAGGCCCTGCAGGTGCTCAATCACCTCTGCGGGGGCTCGCCCACGGGAAGCTCAGCATGTGTGGTGTCAGCGCATGCGTGTGTGCGCACGTCTTTTGGTGTGTGTTATTGCCTCTGTGGGTCTTGCAGCAGCCAGCAGGTTTACGCTAGAGCTAGTTGGAGTGGACAACAGCATTACGGTGGAAACTGATCTGAAGGCAGAGTAAAGGCGAAGGAGAGAAATGACAGCCTGGAGCTCATCTGACCAGTACTGCCTTGTTATGACTCCCTGATGTGAGCACCAGGGGCACACAAAACAGACACCTCCTCCCTTTATTGCCTTACACCACCTCTATCTCGGCTCTGTAGTCTGTCGCCTCACAGGCTTGCTTTATGGCCTCCACTGAGGGGTGTGATGTTATCTGCTTGTGTTGGTCGATGTTATAGGTTCCTTTTTTCAATGCCTATGTTTGTATTTATGCCTGTGTTTTAGAGCAGAAATGAATTTTCAATCGCACAGGGGGATGCTGCGCTGCATGAGACTGTTCTTACCACATTTTATAACAACATAGTCAGCTTTGTGGCTACCCAGACAAACAAATACATGCAGAGGAGAGGAAGGAAGGACAGAGAAAACATTAGTGAATGATTTCAAGTAGTTGTGAGGGAGATGAGGGAAAAATGATGCGTCATGCTTGATGTCAGTACAATAGAACTGGCTTAGTCTGAGTTGACTTATTACAAATGTGTGTTCACCTTCATAGAAGAAATTAGAAACATCAATTTTCACAACATGGACAATTTGAGCTTCTTATCTGAAATGCCTCCTCCATTACTTCATGTGGCTTTACAAGGGATGAAAAACACACACTGTAGTTTATGTTCCACCCTACGACAATGGGTTAGTGGCAATGCATCTGCTACCTTGGGAATTTGTGATGTTTTTCTTCAATCCCAGCTTGCATTAGAAGGTTAAGACTAACATATTAGTGGCCGGGAGAACAGAAAATCACTATCATGACATCAGGAATGTGGCAAAATCCAATCTGTTCTTGTGACTTTAAGTTATCTCTGATGTTAGCTACTCACTAGAGGCTTTCATGACATATTTTGGTCACACTTTGCCCCTTCTGGGGTCCTGGACTGAACAGATTGTTTGTTCAAAGCACAGTGCGGAGCCTAGCTGCAAAGCCATTGGAAGTGGCACTGAAATACTGGCTGAAGAGAAAATGTGATGAACTGTCAATTTACCACAGAGTTGACCAGGCAACCAATCTTGAGCTAATGTGGGAAACATGGCTGCAGTAGCTCAGTGTAAATTTAAGAGGTAATCTTTTGCCTGAAATCAGGCTCATACATTCAGTCTCAATGAACTATCAATGGCTGTCAGTGACTACTAGAGTATGTTCGCTGTTGCTAATGTTCAATTACCTGCCAGTATTCCTGATCCACCTTTATTTTCACTTTGTCTAAGAGAGTCTATAGAAGCTCCTTTTACTTTAAGATCCTGTTCCCACCATGGACCAAGTCTAGTTTTCAATCTGGTTTATCAGACTACTTTGTGGCTGCTCAGCCAGTCAGTGCAGAACTTGTGATAGAACTTATGCATAGCTGGTGCAACAGTCTACTGGAGGGGCTGCTTGTGGTGCTATTCTTGCTTGAGCAAGAACAAGCAGAAAATGCATTATCAATCAGATTTAAATACTTTAATAGATCACAAATATGACAGAAAAAACATGATCAACATGATCAGGATAATGGTTTTTTTTCAGCGACAGTATACCACAGATTTTTCTAGTTTCTTGCTTTTGTTTTAAAACGTAACTATATGGCTTTACAATGCCAAAAAAAGGTACAATACAGAGAAGCGTGTGCCCTTGACATTTTTTTAGAATTCTTAAAACTGCACCCTTTTCAGGAAGGTGGGAAAAGTCCAATTAAGTTTCAGGGAAAAACAAAATAAATCAAAACCACAAACAGAAAGGCATCTTAAAAAAGAAAAACAAACAGAACTTGTTCCACATAAGAACACATTAATGGCCAGTGTAACAAATTCAGTTAAAGTGGTGGAAAAATTTTGATTAAAGAAAAACAAACGAAAGAGCAAACCCTTGCTGAAATGTAATGTTTTTTTTCTTGGACTGTACTGTTTTTTAATACTAGCCTATTCCATCCCTTTAATTTTCTTATATCCCATATGGTCTTATCTTCTTTCTAAAGCCACTTAATAGTTGTGCAAGTTTCTTTGGAATCTTGTATTGGTATAACTTCCACATCAATATCATCTTTACAAACAATAAGTGAGTTTCTTCTGTCTGCACTTTATATTGCATTCAGATGGATTATAATTTCAAAAAACTATTGAAGTATCGTCATGTCTTCAACATGTTTTTAAACGCAAACTGTGTCAGTCATGTTCTACAATGAAGTCTTCCATAGTGTATATACTATTCTGGATGGTGGAGTGTGTTGCCTGCCAGTGATTATAACTGAGGTGAAAACAAGGAAGTAGCCGTGACGCTTGTGACATCTCAGCCATGAACGGAGGCCATGGAAGTGACTGCAGCGTCATCATTCTAGCCCATAAAAGCTGCTCAGCCAGTCAATGCAGTCTGGGTTCATTCTCTCCTTGCTGCCCAGTCTATGCTATTTTTAGCTTCCCCTGTTGCAGCATGGCTCAGCCACCGTCCACGGAAGCTACCTGAATATGAGGGCTTTGTCACTCCTGCGGGCTGGAGCAGCACTGATCTTGCAAACTCTCCTGCTCCTCATTTCTACAGCCAGGACTGCAAAACAATGCCCACAGAGATGAATACGCACAAAAAGACGAGAAGGAAGGCAAAAACATGATAGTGATGAATTGTTGAACAGGCTCAATGAAACAACAAAAAGCATTGTTTTGTTGTATTAAGTTATTATCTGCATCTGATTTGACCAGACAGAAACAGCATCCTAATGAGCCAAGCAAACTCTAACTACTCGTGGCGATGCTGAGTCAAAACAATCTAAGCAATTATTGACTTACTGATTAAGATGTAATATGAGGAAAATCAGGAGCGGTCTCTGTTTTTATAAGCTCTTTGTGCGAGATTTTACAAGTGAATCTGCATATTTTGTTCTCCTGCACATGATTAAACACAATTTTAGAACTTAAATGTACTAAAAGTTAAAAAAATGGATCTAAAATCAATAGCGGGAGTACATGTATGATTTATTGTGTTGGAATTCTTTTTAAGCTACTACAGCAGCAACAATAAAAAGTGCCTCCTCTTGTGATTTACAGGGGTTGTTAGTCACAGACATTTTGTTAAGGTAGTCCCTCTCCTGCAGGTATACAACCCTGTGCCCATTAATTCAGCATAACATTATTCAGGATTCCCTTGCATTGTAAACAAGTACTCCAAAGGATTCATTCAAAATGACTGTGCTGCAATCCCACGGTGCATTAGAGCTGCAGTCGTTGCTCACACTTCTCTATAATATTCCTGCTCTCATCTTGTTTCTCTTGAGTCTGGCAGTGCTGACACCCGCTCTGCCACGTCACACGAGCAGCCTAAACTTTGTTCTGTGTTACATCATTTCTTAGTGGGTGTTTTGCAATGCTTCATCTGTGATCCTATGCTTTTTCATGTATATTTAGTTTGTGAATTATGCAACAAATAGGCAACTCTGGAGAATGGTGCAACATAAAATACAACCTTTAAGTAGCTTCATAGACATGAACTAAAACCCTATAAAAGCTCTCCAGTCCAGCCAAAGATAACACATCCTACTCTCTCTACACTCTGCCTGTGGGCTGCTGTGGCAAAATTCTGTTTCTCAATGGGTGGTAATCTGAGGATTAATGACAGCGACACATCTACCTGTCATGTGGCAGCGAGACACAGATGGCAGGGGATGCACACAAGGGACAAAGACAGGGGGAAGATAGGCTAAAACATTCTGTCATTTGTCCTCTACACCGTGCTGTTTCAAAGCTGTAATGTTTTCAGTCCAACAGCCAAATTCCTCAAGTACATTAGCAGCTTCCACTTGAACCCAGTTTCTGTGGATGTATTTGAGGACAGGGATGTTGGATGATGGATCTTTGCCATAATCTGAAATTCCTGTTTCCATTTCAGCACCGCTGTATATAGTTGATATATGCATATAATTGTCCAAAAAATTATTGTAGATAAACAATATTGTTATCAATATTATTTTGACACATACATTTTTTCATTAATATAATTATAATATATCTCATAATAAAGTGAGTACGCTGTATCAAAAGCAATAAACTTTAATTTCTTAGGAGTATTTAGCTGTAATTGGAATGTCAAGAGCTTTTATATCAAAATAAATTAAGCAAACAATATAATACATTTAACAAAAAAAGAGAAAAAAACAATAAAAACTAGAAAAGCACTTGGAGAGCACAGACCTCCGCCAGCACCACAGTCCTCTTCCATATTGTGATTTTTACCAAAAATATTAGTCCTACTTTTATTTCATGTGAATATTTTGATTCCTTGACCATGAAAACATACCATTAGCAATTGGTTCCATAATGTTATCTGTTTTAGTTCAGTAGTTATTCACAAAAATCGCATTTTTCACCATGGCGGATCCAGACAGTGATCCGGATCAACACCAAAATTGAATCACTTCTTCCTTTTCCCATACTGAACATTTCCTGAAAATTTCATCTACATCCATCCATAACTTTTTGAGTTACTTTGTTCACAGACAGACAGACAGACAGAAAGACAGACAGACAGACAGACAAACAAACTCTCACGAAAACATAACCCCCTTGGCGGAGGTAATAAA
The DNA here is from genome assembly GCA_036419115.1 of Scarus forsteni. Classification (NCBI taxonomy): domain Eukaryota; kingdom Metazoa; phylum Chordata; class Actinopteri; order Labriformes; family Labridae; genus Scarus; species Scarus forsteni. Next base: position 21,398,063 of record JAZDUH010000451.1, on the reverse strand, counting down.
ATGGAGTTTATACAATTCCTGAATTGTTTGTGACATGTACTTTCTCCCAGTCAATTTGTACTGTCTGTCAAACGTTCGTAACATTGCTGGCTTTTCAACCAAATTGAAGGGTTGCATTTCTTTTGCAATGTAGCGAACAACGCTGTCTGTGAGCGCACCATTTAGCACTATTTTTTTTATATTCACTTTGCCGACCAAATGTCTCAGTAAACTCTGACTGTCAGAATGAAGGCTTCGCTGAACCTCCCCTTCTTCGTCGCCACTACTTTCAAACAAATACATATAAGCTCGTTGGTGTTCATGGGCTCACACCTTGTTCATTCTGCTTAAAACCAAAATATTCCCACACGGGCTGTTGTCTTCAGCTTAAGAACTGTAGCTTTTGTGCAATCATTCATATTAGTGTTTGTTTCCTTGTTACTCCTCACGACGCTCACTTCAGCTCTCTGTGTGTGTACGTGTGAGCCTCCCCGACACAGATTGAATGAATGACAAATGCTCACTCTGCTATAAATCCGCTATATAACCAACGCACCCATGCGTTGAGAAAGTTGTCGAGAGTGACCCATCTTCTCATCCAGCCTGTTTGGTAGAAAGAGGAGGAAAACAAACATGCATGCACGTGTCAACTTATTGAGGCCAGCAAACTTACCAAGGACGTTTTTATTTCTGGGGCGGTTAATTGATTTATTGATTATCGTGACAGGCCTACTTGCATGGTTCCTATGTAGTAACACACACTTGGCAGCATAACATAAATTTAATGCATTTTATTGTATTTTAATTTTTTTTAGGTTGCCTATTGACAACCGGAGACTACAGCTGGAAATTAGCCGTAAAGGCTAAAGCTGCCTCTTTTACTTTGCAGTACATTAAAGAGAACTGTCCACTAAATAATAAACAAATAAACTAAACTAAACATATTTTGAGTCATGTGACTGATATCACACACCCCATGATGTAACTATTGTGCATGCACACTTTCTGTTGTATTATTATAACAAAGTTTTGTTCAATCCTAGTACAGCTGATGTGTAAAGAAAAGCTGTAGAACTTATCATGTAATAGTAATTAACATGTCAAGATGTTACCAGATGATGTCTTTATTCTGGTGTTGATAAGTCTGGGTTTCAATTTTTGAATTTCTCCAAGTATATGGATTTCTTTAATCCATAATTTTCTTTTTCTTTTGACATACTGGTATCAACATTTGTGTGGTGTAAACAGTCACAATGCTTTCCCTTAAAATCCTCCCTCTCTCGCCTTTCTACTTTAATGTTCTGCATTTACTCACATCTGCTGTGTTGCAACCACCACCAATGGCTGACATTACAAAAGCAGCAGACACTGTGGCTGATGTGATAGGAGTCCCGTTGACTTTCAGTGGCACAGTAATAGCACATATCCAATATGGAGGCAGAGAAAAGATGATCCTAACAATGCCTCCAGCAGTGCCTCTGGCTACAGGGCCGACACATACACACTGTCACACACACACCAGTGCACACTATCTGTGTTTTGCCATCCTTAGAGAAGCACAGGAGCAGGCACATGTGTCTCCCTGAATTACTCAGGATCGGCTGTGGGAGTGATTCTATTCTTGTAGGAGAAACACAGTCAATTCTTATTTCATAAAACAACACTCTTCCTTGCTGTGTGTGTCTCATTCGGTTATTTCTCAGTGTTGCTGCTTCTTCCTCATTTTCATTCTCTCTACTTTGTGTCTGACCAGGTGGTGGGGCCGCCACCTACAGGGGTTTTTCGACAGCATCATTCCAAACCAACCACCTTTCGCATGCACTATGAGCGAGGAGACTTCCCAATTGCTCTTGCACATGAACCCAGAGGACTACAAATTAAATGGAAGGTAGGAATGCTGCCCCAGATGTTCCAGTCTTTGTATGTATATCATCACTGGCCATTGGTGACCATTGCGCTGACTTGTGTTGAAAAAAAGCATTTTCTTCCTCTCTGTTAGGTTTATGTACCTGACAGGTTGAGCTTTAACAGTGGGGTATATTATCGATGCCATATTAGCCATTTCTGTGCCATACGACAGTCAAGTGTTAGCTTAGAAACTCCAATTCCAATGCAGTTGGGATGTGGTTTAAAACACAAATAAAAAGAGAATGCAGAGATTTGCAATGATTTTACTTTCAACCTATATGTAATTTAATACACTACAAAGACAAGATCTTAATGTTTAATGATAGATGTCGTTGTTGTACAAATATCACTCATTTTGGAACATTTCACCAGTCAACAGGTTCACTGGAAAAAATTATATATACATATATACGTTATTTGTCATAGATGGACCAACGTCAACCAGGATTTTCATTTACACTAACACACATTCAAACCTGCCATTAAATGACCCACTAGGAGTCCTTGTTGACTTTTTAAAAACATCTTGTATGAACCGATGCCTTTTGGATGAGCACTAGCCTGTGCTCGGCATTTGCCTCCTTGGCAAGGCTCTGGGCAACCATTGGACTTTGTTAAAATTTTGAAGTTAAAAATTCTGTCATATTCTGCTTCACTCTTCCCCAGTATCAAAACTTATTGCTCAGTTCTGGAAAGGCAATGCTCAGACATCATTAAAGACCTAAAGATTGAGTTCCTTTTTCTCAAATTTCCACAGTGTAACGCTATAGAAGGAAAATCTTTTGCCATATTTAGGAAGTGAGGTTAACATTATGTTTCATGCCACACTTTACAGAATCAATCAAAATTGTGTTACTTTAAAAGGCAATGGCGAGTATTTTCAGTGGTTAAAAGATTAAAAGTATTTGTAATTGCATGAATTCAGACAGGACCATTTTTTCTTGACGTCTGTTGCCCTTTCTCATAGGCAGGCCATCTGAAAGCTTTCCCTTTCTTTCCCTTGTGGAACACCCAACTCTATAATAAGGAAAGCCCTACACATTCCGATGCTGTAAAGCTGCTGTGATGGTTTGGTTTGAGGTGCAATGCAAACATCATTTATTGTCATCATTATCGACAGACCTAGAGGTGATGACAGTTTTTCACATGTTCACAGTCCAATGTGGACTGTTATCCTGTAGGAGGCAGTGTAGATCAGCTCACATGAGGGCTTCACCTTTCTCACAGCACTAATCATACAATCCATCAATCACAAACTGCGCCGGAGCTCAGACCAGTGGTAGCAAAACACAGAGAGTAATTGTATATGTGTTGTGTTCTTACTTTTTGTGTGTGTGTTCCCACGTGCCAGTCTCCACAGAGCCATTAGACTCCTGACTGGCACAGTGTACGTGTGGGGGATGGATGACTTCTTCTAATCACCATGTTCCTTTATTTTAGCTCCCAACATACTGCCAGCAATTCCCCAACTTCACATCCACTCTTCATGACATTTATTCATAGTAAGCAATGATAAATGAATCAAACAAATTATCGCCTTTCCCTCCCTTCTTTTCCACTTCAAAGAGGAATCGAAGGAAGGGAAGGTTGATGAGTGGGCTTTCTCACTAGTTAGCTGTCTGTCTTCAGGTGAAAACACTGTAAAAGCTCCCTGCATATGAATTATGTATGTAAAATGTTCAAATGAATCCTCGAGTTTTCACTAAAAATAATGGATTTCTTTTGTGCCGTGCTTCTGAACAAGCACAGAGGAAAAGAGAGGTTATATATGAGATAGTTGCTGTCTTCTACTGTAGTTGTGCTTATTGTTTCCCCCACATACTTAAACACGTGCTCGTCATTTTTCTAAAATCCTTCTCTTAAAACAAGACGACTTGATCATGCAAATCATACCGTGCCTCTTCCTTGAGTAGACATGTGATTGTGGCTTTGTATTTATGGAGCAGTGTCAAGCTTTGCGACGGGATATGGTATTTCCTCCATGCATTATAATTTACTTGAATTGAGTCTTGAGGCCCTTGCACACTGGGTCCCTTGGAACTCATGTATCAGTCATGTGTGCATCCTAACCAAAAAAAAAAAAGGTTGTCATTTATTTTATTTTTTTGAGCTATGGCTGCAGTTTTTTGCATCTCTCCAACTCATCCAGAGCTATTATGTGTTCTTATGGCAAATGTACAGCTATCATTGAAAACCAATTTCAGTTTAGAATCAATAACAACTCTCTTAAAGAATCGATATCATTCTTTTTTTTGCTTAATAATTCCCTTAACAAGTCCTTCCACTTGTTATGCATGCTTTGTAAATCAAGGACAATGTGTTCTTATTGGAGGAAGTCAACAGAAATGATAACAGAGAAGTTATACGTTTCATCATCACAGACAAGAGACAGAAATGATCAAAGTTGCTTCCTAATTTTTGTCATAAGGACTTTTTCCAAGATTCATGTTGGTGGCTGAAAAGACCAGAAATTTGCCCAAGCATCCATCTTTGCAGCTTGGTGTTACTCAGAAGTGACAGAAGTCATGTCAACATTGTTGCTGCTGAAAACCAAGCTGTCTACTCAATAACAGAATCATTAAAGAATTGAAATTGATGAACAGACTTGTCAATGGCATTGGTACCGATAGAATAAATTCCATTCATTCCTAAGGACAGCTAGCATAAGTGTTAAACAATGTATTTGTAACCACTAAAGTGTGATGGATGCATATGCAATGGTGACATTGTTGGATTTTAGTCATATGAAATGAAGCATGTCAAGCTTACAGTTTGTTGCTATTTTGGTGAAAGCTGTTGAACTTGTTTGTTTTTCTTGTTTCAATAGCTAGTTATAAATGAAAGTCTGTCCAATATTACTATCAGTTAGTGGTGTGCGATATGACGATATTGAATTGTTAAGGATTATAACCATCGACTGTAAAAAACATGGACATCATGTCGCTGGGCTTGAATTGAAGGCGCCACGAAAATGGCTCCCCCTGGTGACTGGCTGCAGTATAGGTCAAATCTCCGTCTCCCCCATTCATCTGAACGGGCCGTAGTGAAACTTCAAAAAATTATTACACCTCGTAGAAATATTTCTCCCATCCGTATGCTGTGGTGATATGAAAGTATTATTGGGCTGCGTTTTTTCCAAGTCCTCTTTTTTCTGAAAAGTTTCTTTTTCATCAGTTATTAGAATTTAAAAATAACCACGGTTTACGGCAGCTTCACAATGATTGTGTACGGTGTATGCTGGGGAGTTTTGCTACTGTTTACGACAACTAGGTCCAGATATGGTCCAGATTCTCTACTGGCTGCACAATGGCGGCGCCCTGACGGGGGAAATTATGGCTTCAAAACTGTTGAATGGTAGAAGCTGGAGCCACGCTATCCAGTTCTTATAATACATCCATGATTATAACGTGGGGATGATCTCATAAAGCAGAAAGATTGTCGGATCGTCTGTGTGAGAGCAGAGACTTTGACGCACACTCGACTAACCAATCGTAGCACATTATGCGCAGTGTATGGTGGGATCTCCTGTTTGGTTATGTAGCATGAAGCCATGGCGGAAAGAGAAAAGGAGATAAAAGCTTGAAGGTGACTGAACAAAAATCTGTTCTAAACAGCTGTATTATTCACTCAGATTATAGACATTGCAGTTAGAAAACATTTGTTCTAAATTGTTGCACTTTAAAAGATAACCAGTTACTTAAGTTTGCATTTATATTTGACCCTTTTCAATAAGCTATTTGGTGTGTTTAGTTTTTGTTACAAAAGTGCACTTTATTGTTGTTCATTACCTTTAATGTCTACATTTATTGCACATTTTTATAAAAAACTGCAGTATTTAAATTAAAACCTGTTCAGAAAGTTTCTTTGGCTTAAATTGTTTTTAAATGTTTTTTTTCCTTTTAGGGTTTTACATGTTTTATATTTTAAACATAGGGGGAAAAAATGGCCAAACATACAAATAAGTCTAGAAAAATTAACGTAAAAAAAATTGTGATAAAATCGTGATTGTGATTTTATTTTTAAAAATCGTGATATGATATTTTTGCTATATCGTCCACCCCTACCATCAGTTACAAAACTTCTGTGGGTTGCACCAGCTGTGCTCTCGTTCAAATATAGCCTAGTTAAAAACTAAGTCCTGACTTATGATAGAGTTTACACTCTGCTAATGTTTGGGGTGTTCCACCGCCTCAGACAGTTTCATCATTGGCTGAAGATATGACTTAAATCTTACACTAATTTCCTGGTAGGCGTTATGTCCTCTGTAAAATACGGCTGCAGCAGTGAATCATTTATAAAGCAAGAATAACTTGACGGATGAGCTGAGCAGAGGGTCTTTGAGGCTGTTAGGTATCAGCAGTGTGTTTTTCGTGATAGGTAACATCTCTCAGTAATACAGGATGACTCTTTTGCTTTCATTTTTGTTTTCCATCAGCAGAAATGATTTCGGCAGGTAAGCACTTCAATTATCTAAAGTTGTTGTGATTTTACGACATAGTTTCCCTGTTTTTATCTTACTTTACCTGTGGATTAAAGCTGTAAACTATAGTATTCCTAATATCATAACAATTTGATAGAATTTTCACGTTTTTTTTTTACGTTGCAATGCAGCAATCCTCATCAGTCACCCAGAGTTTGTTCCCCTGAATATTCTGAACTGAGTTACAGTTTGTTCCATTTGCCTTGGAAATCAGAGGCTGCACTTTGTAAATATCAAAAAATACATTTTAATAATTGAACAAAGTTAAATATCATATCTACCTCAATATTTTTTCTTAGTTTGAACATCACACAATCACTGGTTTAGATGAACCTTACCTCCCTGTTGTGCACCCAACTGAGACACAATCTTAGTTAAAACTTAACGATTTTCAGTGTTGGATTTAGTGTGGAGTTTAAACCAGAAGTTAAGACTGATCTTAAGCACAGCTAGTGCACCAGGCTACTGTTCGCTGTATGCAGAGTTTTTGAATATGAGAAGTGAGCTGGACCAGGCCATTTGTTACCCAAGTAACACTCATATACAACTGCCCACTTTTTGGCTCCTGAATCGGTTACTGACCAGCCAATCACAACCAGAGTCAGTCAGACAATTCCTTTGTAGGCAACATTTATTTTAATAAATTGTGGTGAGACATGCTGTCTTATTTTTTGTTAGTTCAACATTTAAAATCACAAAGAAAACCTTTTTTTTAAATGTATATTTTTGGGCATTTTGTGCCTTTATTGATAGGAGAGAGACAGTGGATAGGCTTGTGAAGGGGGGAGAGAGAGCAGGGGGAGACACTCTGCAAACTGCTCACAGGCGGGATTCGAACCTGGACCGGCAGAAGCATGTACATGGGGTGCTAACCACTATGCCAAACCAGCACCCCCACACAAAGAAAACTTTGACGTGATGTTAAATGATGACGCAAAGGTTATCACCAGTGTAGATGTGTAATAATTTTTAACAGATTCTTTGATATTTTTTTATTTTTCTCCTCACACCCATTGTTGTTTTGTCTTTATTATTTCACTAAGGTCATATTTTAAAAAGAATCAAATGCATCAATTAGGTATAAGACTGGGTGGTAGGTAGCAGGCATCTTGTCTTATAGCAAGGTTGTTGCTTGTTCATACTCCATGTCTGACAGGGTCTTCCTATGTGGAGTTTGCATTTTCTTCTTGTGCATTTGTGGGTTCTCTGCGGGCACTACAGCCCTCTCCCACAGACCAAAAAAACATGCTAGTTTTGTTAGTTGGTAATTTTATATGGCCCTTAGGTGTGGGTGAGTGTGTGAATGGCTGAATGGCCTCTATGGCACTACGATAAGTTGGCGATCAGTCCAGGGTGTACCCTTCCTCTCACGGTGTCATCTGGGATATCTGGCTCCAGCCCTTGCAACCTCTAGAGGGATAAGTGGTATAAATCGTGGATGTATAGATGAATGAAGGAGAGTTTGTTAATAGGTGTAATACAAGGGTAATATTCAGGTTTTTTTTAATGGGAAAGAGGCTTGCAGCAAGAGACTTTGTATAACTTAGTAATGATTACAAAGGAAGGTGGGGTTGTGTCAGGTAATTTTTTCTGGAAACTTTTATTTTATCTTTGTTTAACCACAAATAATATTCCCTAAAGATAGCCCAACTACACAATATCGTCTGGGTTTTTTTTGTGATTATATTTAGTTGGTATTACCACCTTCTCTATGTCTTCTTGCGAGTGGACACAATTATGGTGGACAAACTTGCTTCACATTTCAGATATTTTCCTTGGTACTTTTGTTTTGTAGTTTTACAGTTATTGTAAGTCATATCTTGTGTCTGCTAACAAACTGCCCTGTCATAGGAATCAAGCAGAACGAGGGGCTGTCCAATCAGTTCCCTTCTATTAAAAGTTTTTGACTCAGCATTTCTACGAAGGTTGCTACCAGGTCTAGGGGGAAGCTGCTCACTGTAATGATGGATGTATGACTTCTAAGGGTGATTGTTAAGAGGAGAGTTGTGCACTTTGGTACATGCAAGTTCAATCAGACTTAAATGATTTGTTGAAAACTTCCTTACTGGGTTATTTTTATGTGTTTTGAGCGTTTGTGTGTCCAACCAGGTAAAGAGGACTGTGAGTGTCAAGTGCCAGAGACTTGGGTATTATACCTCTACAAAATCAGTTCCCTGAGAGCCTTCGGAGAGGAAGGTCAGAAACAGACACTATTGATTTGCTATGAGTTTTTTCAACCTCAGTTTCTTATGCTTTGTCCAAGGAGTGAAAGGGCCATCAAGTCATCTACACTGCTTGATGACTCCAATGTAATTTGCACAAGAATAAACACATCAGACTAAGTGCTTTTTGCGCCTGCTGTATATATACTGCAGCGTAGTTATTTATTTTTTGACAAAAGACAGATCTAATGTATGCAAATACCTTAAATCAGCAGTCTAGTCCAGGCAGAGTTACTATACATGGAACTGTATGTGTGCATCCTCTGTGTGAGTTCTTACAGTATACGTATAGTAGACAGAGTGTAACCATGATCAGAATAAGCGGAGGGAGGCTTCTGCATGTTTGCACTGAGCCACCCTCAGGGCACAGGTTCAAGGCAGCAGCTCAGGATCAATCCCAGTCTGAGTGCTCAGCCCCATAGCAAATAAAAGTCAGAGGAAAGTAAGAAAGGGAGTCTTTCAGAAAGAAAAATAATGGCATGTTTAAGTTTGCACACTGCAGAAGCTTGTGTCTGTATGTATGTGTCTTTACTCTATTTGTGTTCATTTTGACTGTCTGCAGTGATGAGTGTGTGCTTTCAGGTCAGGTTCAGCTTCCCCCCTGCAGAGATGCAGTCTGTACATGTTTGCCTCTGCACAGCATCAAACAACCGATGCAGCCATGAGAAAAACAAACAGATCTGATTGAATGTTGGTACGGGTGATTGTTGCATGCTACGTTACACTTCCACTGATGCCATAGCTTAAATTATATGCAGACCCCTGCAAAGATGATTGTTCAGTCAGTCATACATGTTTTAGAAAGGAGTTTTGTTGTTTTAAAGACATTATTGTAACAGGTTTTGAGATGCAACTTGAGTTTATCGACTACTTTTAGAAAAGTCTTCACGCAGATCTTCCAATATGTTTTTCTTTCTTTTTCTTTATTTATCTCAAATAACAACCAAAAAAACCACCAAGTCAAAATAATACACATGCACACCAGACACTGTACATGTCCGTATATGTTTGTAATCTTAAAAAAAAAACTGTTTAAGAAGGGACAGAATGAAACAGTGAGCTTATCTCGTTCTGCCCTTTCCTTGCAAATCAAATTCAATTATGAATTAATATCACATGATGTGATTAGCTGCCATTATTCATGTAATAATATAAATACAAAGGCAAAATTCTAATTTTACAAACTAAATCTGAAGAAAAATAATAATAATAAGATAAATCTATTCAGGCAAAACCCAATTCTTAATAAAAACCTACAAGAGCACAAGACACACTAACAATAAGTAAGCACTTCAGATAATCTAATTACATACATTTTATACACTTTTATACGTCTACATAATGTTTATTTAATATTTACATAAGCATACAGATTTAAATGTACCGGTCTTTTTCCACAAACATCCCAGCTATATATACCCATACAAAAAGCCTGTCTGTCGTTTATCTGTTCTGACCTACCTTCCATATTACTGAAAATAGTTATTTGGATATATTAGTAACACTAAGTGTAATAGAATATAATACTTATATTACTTGTAAGCCATCAAACTGATCGGTTTAAAACCACATTGTCATTAAATTACTTGTATGAATCTTTTAATCTTTGTCTGAAGTGTAATTTAAATATATGTAAGTTATTGCAGACATTTCATGGAATTACAAAGTAAAGATAATGTGTTTTTAAAATTTTTACTGTCATCTCTTTGTGAAATACACGTTCAGTATTTGGCAGTGCTTTAGGTAGAGTTGAACTTTTGAAAAATGCTTTATTTCACACACCTTTTGGACCGCTACATGGTTATAGAGCTTTGTAAATATTATTCCTCCTGTTATTTCACACAGAGCAGACAACGCACCACTGACGTGGGGTTGGCAATCAATACTGATATCATAAATATTGCAGAATAGGGTTTTTATAAATCAAAATGATTAATGGCAGAACAAAAATCATCAATTTCTAATTATCTACCTTTGCATGCAGCTCTGGCCTTGTTTCCAGGTTTAAAATACACTTTAATTGGATGCACTAGTGTTGGCAAAGCAAGCCTTTCATTTTAGTTTAAGTAAATGATTTCTTGGAACTAAAGAAAGAAAAGTAAAGCCTGATTTAAGGGCCACTGAACATGTAATCCACTAAAGCACAATAAGCTGAATTGGAACTGAACCTTGGTTAGGGCTTCTTCAAAATAAAAAACATGATTTTTGGTGATGACTGACTTGAAGCTTTGTCAAAGTAGTAAAAAAATATGGCCTCTATAATTTTTGGCGCTCAATTGATGTTGTTAAAGTAGTTCTGGTGTCATAACAGCTCCTGAACTTTATTGAAGGGAGTTGGGAGTTTGCTCATGTTTTTTTTTCTTGTTGTGATCCATGTGACAGTGCTTCTGTTGCTTATAATGTCTGTTTGTTTAGTGTCAGGGCAGAACTAGACTGCTCACTAAGAACAGAAAGGGGAGAGGGTCGTATCCTTGGCTGTGATGTTGGTTAATAAAACAAAATGTGGCCTTCTCTCCTTTCAATCATAGTTTCATAGTTGAATTTTACTGTTTGGATATTGGTCGTATCTGCTGCTGGTTCTCAGAGTACCTTGGTAGCAAGATCCCACCACCATTATCGCTGCAGTTCTTTCATGAGTAGTGAGCATGGCTTTGTAGCCCCAGTTCACACATCATCATTCTGCTAGGAAGAAGCCAGTTAGCCCGGCTTGTGCTGTATGACAACATACTGATTTAAAAGAGATCAATGATGGAGCAAAAAGCCTGATAATAAAAAGTAGACAGTTTTTCTCTGTTTAAATTTACTGTACAATTTACTCAACCATTAACTCCTGTTCCAAGTTGGAGACCTTACAAATTATTGCTTTAATGTTACCTAATTAAAGCAAAACAATCTGCTTTGTATATGTGTATAAAATCTGTACTACTACAACTACTACTAATAATAGTACTCTTTATTCATTAAGTGCCTTTAACAGCTCAAAGACACTGCACACTGGATAAAAGATACAAACAACTTACTGTTAAAGACAAAAAGTACCAGGGATCAAATAGAGACAGTATTAATTCACTCATAACTCAGCTAAGTCACACACAGCCTACATACACTCACACACAGACAGAGATATATTCGCACATGGTCACACACACAATCAGCACAATCATACAGTAAAAGGTTGTTTAAAAATGTGAGTCTGTAGTGATGATTTTAACCCTATAAAGCCAATTGTATCATATTTGATACATAATTTTATAATACCTCCGTCTACTCAATATGGTCAACAAATGACAAAAAAAACATCTGAATACAATCAGATAAATGAGAAAAATGTCCTCGAATGGATTATCAGTTGCCAAAAACACCTAATGTATCAAATGAGATACGAAAAATCTATATGTTGAATTTTATGGACATTTTGATGTTTTTGGTATTTTAGCAGAAAGTGAAACAAACATTTCAGCTCCAAAAAATTAGAATTTTCTGGCTATAATCTATGGTCTTGGGCTTTAAAGGGTTAAAGTAGATTGGTTGAAGCACATTTATATGTGACACATGCTTATGTCCTAGTTGACTTCTCTGTTTCAAAAATGCCAGTGCAATTTCTTGTCCCATTTGAGCCTTTGGAGTAGGCAAGCTGTTTATAAAGTGAGCAAAGGAAATCTTTCTAAAATTCACCAAATCCAGTTCGGCTTTCTTTAGTCTTATTTAAAACATTGTTGCTTACCAAAAATGCTTTATAGACTTCAAATACAACTTTTAAATGTAAAAACAAAAAAAGGAAAAATGAAGATATGATAGAAGGCATATAAACAACACAAAGAAAAAAAACTGTTTGAAAAGGCATAATCACAAGAACCAAGGCAGAAGAGTAGATAAGGGGGATTATTGTTTATGCTCTCATCAAAACAATTAATATCATTTGGCCAAAATGATGCAGCCTAAGCTAGACCTCCTGATGGATTAATTGATGCTTTTGCCTCCCTACAGCAGTGCAAAGCTGTCATGGCTGTGTGTGTTTGTAAAAGACTCACCGCAGTGTAGTTAAATACCACAACCAGATGGTTGTTGGACCAGTGATGTATGTCTGCCCAATCCCTCTGCATTCAATTGTTGGTTGTTCCAGGTTTTGAAGGAACAAGGTGAACCATGAAGCATAGTCATGTGTTAAAAAAGAACAAGTTAACAAACAAAAAATGGCTGATCTATTTGTCATTTTTTCTCCAGTGTCTTGCATTTTAACATTTTCTTTCTGGTGAAAAACAATGCCACGTAACTGACACTGGAAAGTACAATTTAAAAAGAGAAAAAAGAAATAATAGCTTTATCTTTGAGCTGGGCAATACAGTTAGTAAGCTGTGCTGTTATGACTTGCTCGACGTCGTTGTAAATGAGGGTTCACCCTCAATGATTTTCACGACTACATAGAGATAAATAAATAAATAAAATTATGTTTAGATAGGAAGACATTTACCTGTTTCAATAATGGTTGATTCTGACAGTTTTTGCAGAGGCACATTTTTAAGCCTGCCTACTACTACGAGTACTATTACTACTACAAGTACTAAAACTACGCATTCTGCCCCATTACTGCTCTTCTTGCCATATCACTTGTAATTTGCTCCACAGTGTCACTTATCTGTTATAATTTTTGCCACTCAATACGTCACTATTCATTTTTACTTTTGCTGCTGAATACGTTTACTTCATTTAAGTCTTGCTGCTCAATTTTTAAATTAATTTCCTACAATTTTGCTGCACAATTGGCACTTTATTCATTTACTGGACAGTCATTCACTTTTTCATTTACTGCTCATTTGTCACCTCACTTCACCTAAAAGGACGTTATAAACAGGTCTTATTTAGTTCACTTAACTTGCATTTTACTGCACAGAATATCTCATATTGTCCTGTATTGAGTACTTACTCATTTGTATAATATCTGGAAAGGCTTTAATAAAAAGAAAACATCCAGTAACCAGGGCTATTAGAACAAAACTGAAATGAAAACTGTGCAAAGAAAACTACAAAAACTAACTACACCTACTATTAAGACACAAACCCCCTATGAATCTTATGCATTATCGCTTGTGGGTGTTGACTTACTACAGCTGCATGTTTCTCTCTAAAGTATACAGTAGCTGTTGGACATAAAAGTACAGTAAGCAGAAGATTTAGCAGAAAAGTTGAGAGTCTTTATTGCAGTGAAGCATAAGCCTCAGAGCCTTGCAATTTTGTGTGTTTGTGTGCCAGTGTGTGTAAGGTTTTATAGTGTGTGTTTGAGTCTATATGTACAAGGGAAATGCAAGTGAACTAAATGTCAAGGGCAAGTTGAAAAAGGGAAGGTTGTATCTGAAAGGTAATTTGGCTCTCCAGAGGTAAAAGCCTCAGCTGTAATGGCGTGCTCAGGTAAAAGCTTTACACGTATGGGGAACATGTGCGGCAGATAGATAAGAGAGAGACGACCGAGTTCCTATCCCTGTCTGTGTGTATTTGTGCTCCCTTGTGTTTGCGTGAGTGAGTGTGTGTTTGTGCATGTACTTGGCCCCCACTATAATGTGGAAGCCAAAGGCCTGGAACAGCACCGTAATCTACCACGATCCCCAGTGCCAAAAAGAGAGAGGGAGAGACAGAGAGATAGAGAGAGAAAGAGAGGGCGAGATGGAGAGAGCTCCACAGAGACCCAGCAATCAGGAGACATGGCAGCCGCTTGGCTCTCAGTTATAATGGATGAGTTGAGGTCTTCCTGCGTTCCCCGTGGGGCTTGGTTTGACTCTCCCATCTCTACCCTCTGCTGTGCTCTGCAGGCTTGCTGCCAAACACCATGGTGCACAGATGCTTGCATACACACATCTCACATGTAGCACTTGCCTCCTAAACATCCTTGTTTATTTCATTTCATTGATCCTCTATCTGCTTTATCTTGTCCCTTTATCTGCTGCTCAGCTCTGTGTCTCCTGCATGCTCCAGGTTGTTGTTTTGTCCTCTTTATAAATCCTGACTGTCTGTGTCTGCAGGCTGCCAGCCTTCCATGTAGCCCCCCTTGCCCCCACCTCTCCTGGCTCATGTACTTTATCTATTCCCCCATGTCCTTTTACACAGTCTGTCTGGGGGCAGAAGCAAAAGGCATTTTATAAAAATATCAATGCAAACTTGATTTCCGTACCCCCCCCCCCCCCCCCCCCAATCACCACAGTCGGAGGGGCACAGAGATGGGGGTGGGTAGGGGGGGCAATCAATTAATCTGATCAAGCGCTTTAGGAAATGGAGAGCGTAAGCGCTCCTGGGGGACGGATATCCATCTCCTTGGGATGATTGAATTACGCACAGAGTGAGAGTTGGAGAGGAGGGAGGGCTGGAGAAATGAGGTGGTTAGGGTGACCGAGGATGAGGGAGCATGTGCTTGAGAAACGCAGTGGGAGTGTGCGCTTGATACGAGCGAATGAAAGATAGACGGACGCAGGATAAAATAAAGCAAGAGCATGAGACATGGGTGAGAGATGAGGTCACTGCAGAAACGGCAACTGAGAGGAGCCTTATTTCAATACCTCCCCCACTCAGTCTAACCGTTTACATTTTTATGTGTCATACCACATGGTTGATAACCTCTGCTTTTGACAGCTATATTACTTTGGCATGGGTATGCAATATTGCTTAGACGTCACTTCAGAGCCGAGGGCTGCACTGGACAAAGTTGTCATTTGTTTAACAGTAAATTATTGTTGCCCGGCAATGTGTGGGATGTTACAGCAATCGATAGGGAGGCCTATGGAACAGCCATGGTTTCCTTGTTTTAAATAGCTTCATGTGTATGGCTGATGGGGCCTTGTTAAAATATCATGCTTGTAATGAAAAGTCTCAAGATTTGCCAATCTAAAGACACTGAAGCTAGCATTAAGTGTTTCACCATAACTTCACAGCAGCTCTCTCATTGAAAAATTGCATCCATTGTTTTGTAAGTATCTCAGTATTGTACAACATGTCAAGCAGAAGTGTTTTCCTTTCCATCACCACATGTTTGTATTAACCATTGGTGCTTCTTTTTTAGTTTGCCTGGATTTTTATGCCATAATGCCATAATCTGTGTAGAGCCTTCATTCATTTGATTTTGTCTCAGATGTTACAAAGGAACATATCACATCACTCACACTTTATTTTTTAAATATTTTGGGGATTGGCAGATACCTATTTTGTCTCATGTTGAACTTTAGCTGCTCTTGATTGGACACTGCCTTCATGAAAACAAGACAAAAAAAACAATGGGAACTTTTGATTGGTTGATAGTTCAACAGGGTGTTCTTTTTCTTTCAGAGTAAAATGAAGGTTTTGTTACATCACTTCTTGATTTTTTTTATTGAAAAAGGTGATTCAAAAATGACTACATCTGGGGTGCTGGTTTTGCAGACTGGTAGCAACCATGCACGTCCCATGTACATACCTCTGCCGGTCCGGGTTCGAATCCAGCCTGTGACCAGTTTGCAGAGTGTCTTCCCCTATTCTCTCACCTCCTTTTACAAGTCTATCCACCATCTCTCTCCATCAATAAAGGTACAAAATGCCCCAAAAAATACATTTAAAAAATGACCAGACATGGTTTTATCACTGTGGATCCACAAATGCAAAATCCCTGAAAAAAATAAAAATAAAAAAATAATTAAATGCTACCCTTTATGACTGGATGAAAAAAATCAATATGAGATATATTTGACAATAGGGCGACCTTTCCAATACAGTTGTTAGCGTAAAGATCTGCTGATAGCTTCCAAATATCTAAGAAAACAAAACGAGTATTACTGCATGGGATGGCCAGCGATCCTATGAAGTTTAATCTATTTTCAATCAATCTAGCTTAATCTGGATAGCATTAAGAATTCCGGTTAAAAATTAACTTCAAGGTATTAGTTTAAGAGGTATAATCAGCAATAACCTTGGATAGAGGTCATTCTAACATTAATAGTAACATATATAATGATTATAAAGTACAGAGGACTGATATTGGTTCATGTAGCAGCATTATTGATCTCTCTAATGTTAATATCAAGAATTGTAATGGTTGATAAAGTGGGGTTAAAGAAAAGGCCATTTTTTGTAATTGTAGGAGTTGAAGCTTCATGTCTATAGCGGTCTACACCAAGGATCCCAGGCAGCCTACTAGACAAAAACCTGAGACGAGTTCAAGAGCAAACAAAAAGAGGCAGAGAGATATGTGAAGATGATGGACAGAGAGTGTTATGCTGCGTTCACACCGCAAGCGAACCAGCTACCAAAATCGTGTCGCCCACTGACATATCGTCGCACGTCCATAAATACCTAATTTTGGTCACCGTTGCCGTCGCTCGGTGACGTCACGTCCTCTTGAGTTTCACCGCGATCATATCATATATCATATGATAGGATGTATTGGCGAACATTATTCCAGCTGTATCCTTTTCACTCACTTATCAAACACAAAACACTGCAGCTGATCCCCTGCAGCAGCATTATCTGTGAGTTTCCCGCGGTCCGTCTAGGTGGAACTAATGTCCTTACTGACCAATGTTTCCCACACGGACATGGATTGTTACTCTGTAGTCCGGATGAATAACTGTCTGTCTAGGGTACCGTCACACGTGCACACACCGCTGATTGATCAACTTTTTTTTTAACTTTCACATCGCACGACAAGCTATGTGGTAGTGTGAAAAGCGGCTGTCGCATTGCGGGAGGGTTAGCCCCATCGCGGCTGCACATTGACTTTGCATGAAGTGATCGCCGAGGTAGTACAAATAGTGTCCGATGTGAACGCACCATTAGAGAAATGGAGGACCTTAGTGTGCCAAATCTTCTTAAAGTCGAAGCCTATTACAGCTTAGCTATGTACTGGTCCAGGCCTGAGCCAGCCCTAACTGAAAGCTTTGACAAAAAAATAATGTTTTATGTCTAAACTTAATGTAGAGAGGGTGTCTGCCCCCCAAACTTTAAAATGATTCTGAAGAAGGGGTGCCTTATATAACTGAAGGCTGTATCTCCCATACTACTTTTAGAGACCTTAAATAGTTGGGTTACTTGACCTCCTGCTTTGCTACTGTTCAGTATGTACTACACCTTCTCCTTCACAGTATGTGAATGATTTCCTATCTGCTCTTGAGCACCAGAGCTTTGTCAGGGAACCTTTGAATAGACAGAATAATATGGGGTTAACCATGCGTTTTCTCCAGCTCCCTGGCTGAACGCATGATACTCTGGGGGGATAGTTCTGTGTCATAAGGAAAAAGATGAAACACAATAAGAAGAGAGAATATGAACAAGCCCCCCTGGGCTTTCTCCGAGAGGAGAGAGAAGAGAGAAGGAGGCAGTTTAGATTAGAGGAGTGGAAAAAGCACTAGGCATCTTCACTTGGAAAAAAAAGAGATGAGAAGGGAAGGAGGAGGAGCAGAGGTGGAAGAAAGGGGTTTCCAACAAACAACACTGGCTAACTATCAAAGCCTGTAGGGGCTGCCTCCCTGGAGGGAGAGAATTGTCGAATGACTGCTGGGTAGAAGCCTGATGAGCTGCGCCACTGCCATGCCGCTGGTGAGACTGCAAGAATGGGGGGACTGTCAGAGTGTAGGCATCCTGCAGAGAGAGCTTGTCTGCAGATCTTGAACTGCTACACCACCCGCCACCCTCAGCCATTATTCATAGCAGACGAAACACCACATGAAGTTGATGATGGTTGTTTAGCCTGCGGGCCTTCCACTCGTGCTGTGGTACGAGACGATTGCAAAAAAAGGATTTTGACAAAGTGGAGAATCACTAGAGGAGTTTTTATTTCTGGAGAGACTTGTGGATCAATAGAAAACTGGTTATATCCACAGGGGCGTTGCACAAAGTCCAGGACCCAAGACTTTGTCATTCTTCATGGACATCCACCTTTATGGATGGTGAATTCTGCATCTCTTTCCCCCAAGCTCCTTATTCTGGTCCCAGACTGTATTACTGAGGGAACTAGCTCCTTTTGGGGGATGCAACAGAACTTTTTATGAGTTTACATTGTTCTTTTGATTGTAATTCCAAGCAAAATGTTGTTTTATCTTTGAATGTTTCATGGACAATAGAAAGGGTTGACCAGCAAGCATTAGAAATCAAATCTTAATATTTAGCTGAAAGATGATACACCATAAAAATATACAGACTTTAAAGTAGTAAGTGGTTGTCGTAATACCGGAATGACAGTAATTAATATAATTCTTGTAAGAATGAATCAATATCAATAACTGCTCAAATCTACAGCAACAACAATAGTTCTGAGCATCAAAACTTGCAGAAGAACTTTTATGCACATTCTGAATTGTTCAGAAATTATTGGCTACATTGTTATTTTTATTTTGGTTGGCAATACTTTTTGTTTTATTAATCTACAGCAAAATATAAAATCCCCATCATTTTCTGGACAGCTGGTAACAAAAGGTCACACTGAAAGGTCTTAAGTCATGTGTTAACTGAAAAAAAAATAGCAACCAGATTAAAAAAAAAACAATAGATTTTGCAACATTTTCAAAAATGGTTAGAAAATAGATTTTAACAATATATAACTTTTGTGATGCATTTGCTATGTGAATTGTGATGTATGTATTATTTTAAGATGTGGGGTGTTAGTCACTTACACCAGAGCATGCCCACCTGCCACTTTTGTGCAGCCAAACTGGAAAATTATGATTTTTTTTCCGAGCATATAAGATTAATCTTGTATGTGTTTACCATATGCATGTTTACACTGCAGGTAATGCTCAAAAACACACACTGACATCATTCAGCAGAGCAACAGAGAGTGGCTGAGCCCATATTTTGCCTCAACTCAGGTTCATATGGTCACTTGTGTACAAACAACCCTCTAATTTGACATACTGGGTACCCCTTAGCCAACTGTGTCTCTCTGTTTAGGACACTCTGTTAGAGAAGCTGCCCCCCAGGTGTGCTTTGTTGTCATTTGTTTGGCACCTTGTTGTCAAAGATTCTGCATCCATTCTGCTGTCTGAACCCTGCACTGTGCTTGCCCACCGGAGCCAGTAGTGTTAAATATCCAACAAAACATTGGTAGGGGGTCACATTGGTTGGCCGTGGGGTGTAGGGGAATGACCTTTGCTACTCCCCCTCTGTAGTGGTAAAGAGAAGAAGAAACCCTGATGCTGCAGACTTTTTGTCTTTTGCCTGTCAGTACTCTATGGAGTTTTAAAAGGGCATGTAAAACTCAAAACTAGAAAAGCTCTTGGAGAGTGCAGACCTCCATCAGCACCACAGTCCTCACCCATATTGTGATTTTCACCATAAATATTAGTCCTACCTTTATGTCATCTAAATATTTAGATTTCTTGACCATGAAAACAAACCGCTAGCAACTGGATTCACGATATCTGTTTAATACAGTAGTAATTCAGTAGGTTTTCTTCCTGATCTAGCTCCAAAGTTTTTGAAGATACAACAAATCCGATTGAACACTCCAGATTCCACAGTAACTTGGCAATATTATTATGCCTTTATTTGTTCCCTTGCTATGACAAAATTTCCGAGGATATCTATATTTTTCTTGTTCTGAATCAGAGAATTCAGAATTTTGCCGTGATCCAGATCAGTCTTTGATATCTTGTAGAACCTATTGTAGATTTGTAGATTTGTTTATGTTAATGAACATATAAATGTAAACGTGTGAGATTATAGCCGTGTGGCTAATTTCCATCTCTAGTCCCATTGGCAGGTTGGTGTTTTACGAAACTTTTATACACAATAAAAACAAAACAAGACAAAACAAAACAAAGACAAAGTGAAACAAACAATATGAAACAAAGCAAACATAGTGATCATCAAAAAAAACAAAACATTTAGGCCAAGGGGCTGGTTATAGTGCAGAGTGCTAAAGTTGGAAACATGTCCTGTATTTTTTTCCAAATGCCCTGACTATTTTTGATGGAGTAATGTGCACAAATGCTGGAAATGTGCCTATCTCGCAATGTTAAAGAATCCTTAAAAAAAAACTGGATCCAGACAGTGATACGGATCACTCTCAAAATCTAATCATTTGTTCCTTGTCCCAAGCCGGACATTTCCCGAAAATTTCATCGAAATCCGTCCATAACTTATTGAGTTATGTTGCTAACAGAGAAACCAACAAACAAACAGAACAAAACAAACAGATAGACGCTGGCAATAACAGAACCATCTTGGAGGAGGTTGTCAATGTCAGCATAAAAAATAAGTCTTGTACTGTAATTAAACAAATTATTGAAGAAAGAACTGCGTATTATTCAAAACTCAGTAATGTCAAGTCCTACGTAGGCTTTTGCAGGTCCATGTCCAAAGATGATTTCACATCAAAGTTCTTTTTTACATTGTTTTGCCACCATAAACATTGTCTGGCGTGTAAAGCAGGCTTTGGTCATTGAAACCCAGTGCAGTCTCTCATCAGGACAGCCACATAGTCAGTCTCTCTCTTACTTCCCTGTGCCTCTCGGCTCACATCCTCCCCTCGGACATCCTCTTGATCCCAGGTCTGCTCACCACATTGTCCCAAACCTCCACCCCCAGCTGCATCCCCTCACAGCTGGCTCCCCTGTGCAGATGGTGGGTAAAACAAATGCACGCACACACTCTCGTAGGAAAACACAGGAGCACTACTCCTTGTAGGCAGATGGGAGAAAGCCGCGCATAGCTCGGGGTAAAGAGGGGAGAGCCAAGTGATAGATGACATCACAGCGAAGGAGATTGTGGAAGGGGCAGGGTGGATAGCAAATTAGACAGAGACAGAGGACAAGACAGAGAGGGACATGGCTCGTCTGCCAAGGCTACAAATCATGTCCCCTGAATGCAGCACCAGCGCTGTCACCCCTCCCTCCCACAAAATAAGCCAGAGATCTATTGATTGGCACTCGTATTTGCTGGCGGGCTCCAGCTCAAAATGGAGCCTTTAATTAACTTAATGGACCGGCTGCAGCTGCGTGTGAGCCAGTGAGTGAGGAATAGAAAAGATAGATAAAGAGAAGGAGGGAGTAAGAGGCAACATAAAGTATAAGTGGGGTTAACTGCAGCCCCCCTTTAACATTAGTCAGGATGGACATGACAGACTCAAGGAGGAAGGAGAAGGTGAGTCTGAGTGGGGTGACGTCCTCTCTGTTACTAAGCATTTCTTGCTCCCATCATCTGGTAAGAGGCCTTCTTTGGAAAGCTGGGTACCGCTATGGGAAATAAAGACTGATTTTTGGCCTGATCTCCACCATTAGACTAAATAATCAAAGGCTCTATTATCTCATGTGTTTTAAGATTATCCTGACTATGTTTGTAGAGTGACTCCCCAGACTGCTTGGAATGTTATCCAGCAGCCCTGATTTGAAATCTCGAATGCTGGACCCCCCGCTACAGTCATGCACACATTCTGCAGATTGCCAGCTGCTTTGGGATAATAGGCAACACAAAGCATAAAGTTTGTTTGACATCAGAAACTGGAGAAACATCTTGTTTTTGGCAGGTGTACATGCACCTTACCCCATAAACCACGCCACGATCAAACTGGTAAGGAGAGTAGTTGGGCCCAAATTGCCAATGCACAATTTGATCCAAAATTGTCTATCTAAAAAACGTAGGCGCAGAGGCATACGTTCTTCTTCAGTTCAGAGGTCGGCACAGTTACAAAAACATGTCTGGGGCGACACAGACTGTCATGGAGGAGTAGCCCAAACGGACCATGATGAAATATTGGTGAAACGAATGAGTTTTTGGACGATTAATACAGTTTTAGGAGCGACGCTGTATGCCCTATGTGCTACCATTATACGGATGTCCGTCGCTTGATTTTGGGTCTAAATATCTCCTGAAGCATTGTTTGCATCAGGAAAGCCTTCTGGGTGAGTATATTGTTCTACTTCATTCAATAAACAATGTGAAAGCTGTAGAAGCTGAACTTTTCCTTTAAACCCTGACCAGTGAATGGCTGGTCTAACTGTATTGTGATGCTTCACACTGTATGTATGCACAGGGAGAAGTGCCATTTTGCAAGAGGGCTTACACTAAGCAGGGCAAACTTAGCATACCCCCACCCCCACCCTCTTTAACCAGTGCCTTAAGTGGTGATTTTACCTGGAAGACACTGCACAGTAAGAAGAAAACTAATCATATTTGACATTATTCTTTGACATGTATGAAGTCTTTCACTTTTTTTAATCTTTAAAGATTTAAAAAATCTCTCAGAGTGCCAGGCTCATGGTGTTTAAAGCTTTTCTTTAATGAACGTTCTTTCAATATTAACCTTCTGTCAGTAGACACCAGCATTTCTTCAATCAGTTCCAGAACCAGCAAGGTTTTCTGTGCTGGTCTTCAGTGATGTGTCTGACTGCCCAGTAAGACCGCTTCATGCTCCTGCATTCAGTCAGCATTTATGCCTGAAAATGAAAGTTCCCCACCAGCCAGACTCCAGTTTCTACACACTGCTGGTGACTCCCCTCCACCCTCTTCTGTCCCCCCTCCTCTCTGCACCATTCTCATTCCTGTCCACTCATCCATTCTGTCAAAGGTTAATTGGTTTGGAAATGATTCGATTCATTCTGGACGTTAATGCTGTTATCATGCTTTTGTTGGAAAAAAAGAGAAAGAAAAACTACCCCCCACATGCACTTAAGCCTAATTTGAAATAAAGGGGAAAACGAAAAAAATCCAATTTAATCTTTTTTTTTGCCTCTTACTCTGGCCCAGGCTTGTCCCCACAAGTCTTTTCCTTTAAATTATGGCAGAATTTCATTACCTTGAAAGCTTTTCTGCCCCCTCCCTCTACTCCCCTCCCTGTCTCCAATACTTTGAATGGATCAGGACTAATGTCTTTCTTGTAACCTCAAGGTCGGAATATTTGGATCCGTGGAAGCGCTCAAGGGTCCCTGTGATTAATGCACTGTACAAAGTACCTTGGAAAAATGCAGCGGCTGATGGCTGCAAAGAGTGATCAGTTGTGCACCGCCTTACACACACAGATACACGCTCACGTAACGACATACGCTGGAGGTACTCGTGGATAGAGGTGCCCCTGTCTGTGCCCTTGATGAGGATCATGGGAGGCATTCATATTCAAATGGGGTTACCTAGGGGTCTCTCTCAATTCCCCCCAACAGTGCCATATAGTTTTTTCTTCCCCCAAGGAGCTTTCTTCTTTCCTCTCCTCAGTATGTTATATCTTTACTTACACACTTTGTTGGAGACTACAAGGCTATTGCTTTCTTACAAGCCGCTTTAGCTTACATTGGAGAACGTTATTTCTACAAAGCTTTAACAACAGTTTCAGTTTTTGTAATCTTTTAACTAAACCCAATCTGATTGGGTTGACCTCTTAATGTTAAAGATTGGCAATTTCTGTAACCCTGGTATCAACAATCAAAGAGCCACAGCCTGATATCACAGTCTACCCTACATATTGTGCTGACACAGCTGTGATGTCTGATAAAAATGTGAATTTGTCAGTTTCTGTGGCCACCTTGCAGAGGTCCTTGCAGTGTCTGATGAGCATACTGTCCACGCCCTATTGATCACAGACACAGAGGCTTCTGTATTGAAGTTGTTTGCAGAGCTGCAGATGCTATCTGCACTTTTGTTAATTATTTACATTCAGTTCCACAAATCTGATCAATAGTTAATTGAGCCAGCGGGAGCTGTCTGAGAGAAAAACACAAACGGTGCAGAACTAAGGGACAGAATGCTCATTGCAGCCACTTCTATCATCTAAAACTTATATAGAGTTATTGCTTTTCTGCTTTATGACAGAAAGAGGAGGCACTGAAGTTATGTTCCTTGCCACTTCTCTTGTATGGGCATACCTCTGACTCCACGGTTTCCTAATTAAGGGCCCTGACAGCTTGAGAGAAATGCATTGCAAAACAGTCTACATGCAGTTAACAATGTCTTTGTTAACCTGACAAAATCAGACTTTTGATGTATGTCAGCATTTGAGTCAGTAACTGACCTATTCATAATTTCTCAAACCTTGTTTATTTTTGTTGAAGATTGATATTCTCTTGCATGTGTAGCCCTCAGTCAGACCAGACGGAACGTATCATTTTATATATGCACTCTTTTTTAGCTTTATTTACACAAACAGAAACAGACAACAAACTAACACATACCATAAGAGAAGAGAGCTTCATCATCATCAGGTCTTGCCACTCATATTGTAAAGCAAAAGGGTTAAGCCAAATAAATTGCCATACCAACCTTCCACTTTGATTCTGCACCTCTGGACAATGACAGTACTTTATCTTTCAAACGTTACATGGACTGTTGCATGGAACTAATCAGCTGGACCTTTTTGGTTTCATTGTGGAGACCACTGGACCTCCTGGCTGACCACATTTTCCCTTCTGGCTCACTACTCCATATCCATGGGAAGCCTTGCTGTATTTTATGAGTTTTATCATTAAGCCTTACTTTTTACTGTTCATGTAATGCAAACCCTTGCATAATGTCTGTTTAGTATATTAAATCATGTACAGTTACTCACTGAGTTGTTGAGACTTGCAAGGCTGTTGTGTTATGGTTGCAGTCCACCTGCTCAGTTTGTTAAATGTCCTGTTTACCTGGTCAGTATTTTCCCATAGGAAAACTGACCGTTAAAATGGGCTTCATCCTATTTTCTTCTTATCATTTGTTCATTGTTGGCCTCATTTTTGTGAAGATATTTTTAAGATATATTTTTGGTTTTTCTTTTTGGCTTATATTGAAAGAGGAGAGACAGTGCAGTGAGTTGGAAAGAGGTTAATAGAGTAGGGGAAGATGCAAAAAAAACAGGCAGCAGGCTGGAGTTGTACCAAAACTGCCAGTTTAGCATAAGTTAAAGCAAGAGCCTCAGTACAACTGCAAAGATTTTACCCACTTGGCCAAACATATCAAGCATGGCTGTCTTTTATTATAAAAGACCCTCATGGTTTTATTGAACCAAATTAGGTTTTAATTTAAAAAAACATTTTTTCAAACATCAGTAAGGTTAATCTTGACCATATGTTGAGGTGTATCTATCTATCTATCTATCTATCTATCTATCTATCTATCTATCTATCTATCTATCTATCTATCTATCTATCTATCTATCTATCTATCTATCTATCTATCTATCTATCTATCTATCTATCTATCTATCTATCTATCTATCTATGTGTGTGTGTGTGTGTGTGTGTGTGTGAGATGTGGTGTTTTCATTTGCTTTTGTGGTTAAATGCAGTCCATTAGCCTTGGATAGCATTTCAAAGCATGCTGTATGTAGCTGTTTTATATGGTCTTAGCTTTGGAGAATTAGCATACTTAGTAGCATAGGTGTAGCTTTAAGTCTACATGGGTATAAGTGTGTCCACATAAAATGTTAATACTAAAATAGAATAGTTCTTTATTGTCCCTGTCAAACACTTGTTAGGCAACAGAGTTGGTACAGTAAAACATCCTTTGGCATCCTCTGTGGCAGCATAAAAGAGCAGTTAACATATTACATAGACGAGTTATAAAAAGAATTTAAATAAATACATGTAACAAAGAGAATTTGTATGTACATTGGGGCATTTAGAAGCATTGAAAGTATATGTGCAAAATTTCCAAGAGCATACATATGGAGATGTTGCACATTAGACTGATAAGGGATTACAGAAGTTTTAAGGCATTCGTGTCACTCGAGAAGCCTGGAAAAGTTGGGAAATAATGGAACAGACATTAATGTGTTTAAGTCGATGTGGTCATGTGTCTGTTTGATTGACAAACAAGAGCCATTTAGGGTGTAAAGTAGCAGCTCCTTTTCAGAGATCTGTGCTTCAACATCACACAACACCTGGTCTCAGGTGCCTGAGGGCTTGTAATGCATCATGGAGAAGAATTCATCTCATCCTTTTTTCTCCCATTTACCTGTTTGAGCTGCCCTGTGCCATTGTTAACTGACAAACGTGTCAATGACTAATCTGCCTGGGTGTTCAGCCACCAAACCTTGTATTGGCTTTGGCGTTTCCTTATCTCACTTCTACTTCCAGCCTGTCACTGATAAGAGAGAAGAAGAGTGGAAGCTGTGAAGCAGGACAGAAAGTAAGAAGAGACCAAAGTAAAAGCAAAAAATAAAGCGAATGTTGTTGGGAAAAATGAATATACATCACAGAAGTAGCACCCCTTTTTTCACCTCAATGTTCTACATGGTGACTTTTATTTTGATTTGTGTGCATGTGTGTCTAAGTAAAGTGCATGCGCATACACTTGCACAAGCTGCTAGTCTATATTTCTCAGTGTGAGGAGGAAGCATCAGTAATTTGTGCCCAGACGGATGAGCAATAAAAGGGCGAGTAGCGAGGTGCCTCCCAACTTCAATCTGAGTGTGACCTGACCCAGCAGTATTGCTAAATCTGACTCGTTACATGACAGGGTGCTCTGGCTCACCTCGCCTTGCCGAGACAACCTCTGGCCGCAATCTTGGTGTCTTTGTCAGCTTGGAGCAACCCGGCACTTAGAATCGCTGAGGTGGTGTATTTTCCTCTCCTCCCTCACTCAATCCTGACCCCCTCCTCCACCCCTCTTCCTCACCAACATCCACAGATCAGCATTTTTCTTCTCTTTGCTGTCGCCCATTCACACTTCCTTGCACCAGAGGCTTCGTTGGCATCACGGGGCGATAGGCCAGAGACGGAAAACCCCCTGGATCATTAGCAGCACACACACACCTCTTACTTTAGCCCATTCAGTGACCTGATACAGACAAAATGATGCAAAAGACATGGAAGGGGAAGGAGGACAATTAGGAAAAGAGAAAATAAAACATACACATACACAAGCTTGATTAAGTGGTTTTAAATGCACTAGTGGGTAACAATTCAGCAGCTCTTTAGTCTCGGGAGGACCCGTCTCAATTACCCTAATGAGACTCTGGCTTCCCGGGAAGGCTACGGATGGCAGGGAGGTCCAACAAGAGAGGGAGCAAGGGTCTCTATGTGTGAGTGTATGTGTGCATGTGCAGGAAAGACACGGATGCCCTATGAAGTTAAATGATGCGTGCCGTGTTCCCGATGAGCCACTGTTCGCTGGCGGTCTGACACACAGTGACCTCCCAGTGTGCACATCACTTTCTCATCTGCGCTGTCAGGGAATGGCAGTTAACCCCACTGTGCCCTGAACCTTGGCCTTCGCTAAACCAATACATATCTTCAATAAAGGCCTAGCATGGAGGTGACTAAATGTGTCAGCTACTATTCATGTCCTGCTTTGTAGAGGATATTTTGTGACCAGGAAATTTTCAGAGTTGCTAAGAGCTGCCAGGCCACAAAGGGATGGGTTGTGCTGCGCCAAATGTTTGTGTTTTTTTCTGTATGGCACAATGTGTTTTCTGGAACAGGGTAATGGAAGTGGCACTGTATATTAACCTTTCCCTTGACATAATGCACAAACATGCCACAAACTACTCTATTGTGGGAGCTATCAACACAGTGTCATCATCACCATTACCCTCATGCATCCAGCATTCCCCTTCACATGACATTCCATTAGCAATTCAACACACAGCCACTCAACCCCCTGTGGCCTCTCAGGAATACATGTCAGTCTTGGAGCGAGAGGCTTTACAGTCACTATGTGTTATTCATACAACACTGTGCATACTTAATAGCATATTACTCTTATCAATACATTCTACAAACATACTGGAGACGTTGCTGTGATTTGAGTATCTATGTTTAAGTGCAGGACTGGCTGAAGATAGTTGGATGTATAGTTGGTGTAATGTGGAGTTGTCTTTTGCACCCAATTAGTAGTTGGGGTTTATAAAAAGGTGGGACAAAAGGTCCATAGTTCGCTGTTCTAACAAAGAAAACTCTCGTGAAAGCAAATTACTGTTTTCTTCTTTATTTTAACAACATGTAGCTGAGTTTCTCATGTCCTTCTGTTACTTCATTTGCGAAGCACTGTTATTGTGGCTGTCATAGCACCGGCCTTGCACATAATCAGATTGGTCAGTAATGAATGTGATTGATGGGACAATTGTCCAATCACCTGCTGGATATGCTTTTGATCGGTTCTGCCATTCCCAAACACTTTGTGTGAGCTCTTTCACAGATTGACTAACATGTTGAACGGTCCATCTGGTGTGTCAGGTTGCAAACTTTACTGAACTACTTATTGTGACTGAACGTTTGTTGTCCGCTGATGGTTACTAATAGAGTTAGTACTGATAGAACAGACCTGGATCCGCTATAGAGAGGGACACAGCTCTTGAAGTTGTACTCCTGTCATGCATGCATTCAATATGCATAGATATTGTTAAATTTTGTTATAACAATATTGCAATAGAATGCATTTAAGCAATAACGTACTGTCCTAAATGCTCCTCTCCTTGTTTTATGCACTTACAGCTGCAAAGTGATTTTCCTGCTTGTCAAAAGAAATCCAAGAAACTTTTATCTCCACTTAACTGGCACAGATCAATTTAAGTGCATTCCAGTCAGCTTTAGCCACAATTTTCAAATGCATGCATCAAAAATTGTAAAAGCAGGGCTGCTAAAATCTGAGACTTTGCTTTACCGAGTTGAAAAAGTTTTTGATGGTTATTGCTGAAAGTACAGACAGTAGCTGTATGGTAGGGCTCACATTACAACAGCAATCAAATTTCAATCAATTGCACAGCCCTAATTTATTTTAAGACAGCCTATTCTCAACATGGTCAAATGGCAGGGGGTTCTGACATGTAGAAAGTAGTGTTGTTAAAGAAAAGAGTGAAATATGTCACTTTTGAAGATGGCCGTGTGGCAGTCTTTTATCACTTTTTCTTAGTCTTGTAAGTAGGGATGTGCGCGACTAGTCGTTTAATCGGTTAACCTCCTACTTATTTATTAATCGTTTAGTATTTTACTGGTCGGTTAAACGCTACATTAAGCATCATGCATCTTGTTCTTCACGCCTCTGCGCATAGCCGTCAAGTCTCCCGTTTTGGCCGGGAAACTAGCGTATTTTACCCCTCTTTCCCGCCGTCCTCCAGTATATATATTTTCCCGTAATTCTCCCGTATTAAAAAAAACATCCCTCTGCCTCTGCTACTAACTGAACACTGTCACTCGTCTGGCGAGAAATGCCACCTGCAGTAGCGTGCATGTTTGTTTTCCTCCTCTTTTACTACCAAAGAGGCTGAATGACAAGATGCCTCACTACGTCTATCTTTCTTAACACCGGGGTGCATTGGTTCTATAGCGGATTTAGCGGATTTATAGCCGAGTGAGCATCTGTCAAACATGCGATCTTCGGGGTGAAGACGGGGCCGCTCGCGCGGACACACGGAGAGAGCTGAAGTGATCGTCCTGAGGAGTTATGAGGAAACAAACGCTAATATGAATGATGGCACAAAAGATACGGTTCTTAAGCCGGCTGCCCCAGTGTGAGAATGTGTTGGTTTTAAACAGGATGAACAAGGTGTGAGCTCATGAACACCTCCGAGCTGATATGTCGCATTTGTTTGAAAGTAGTGGCGACGAAGATGTGCAGGTGCAGCGGAACCTTCGTCCTGACAGTCAACACTAACTGAGGTGTTTGGTCGGCAAAGAACATATAGATAATACCCCAAAATGAAGCGCTCACAGACAGTGTCGTTCGCTACATTGCAAAAGAAGTGCAGCCCTTCAATACGGCTGAAAAGCCAGCAGTTACAAACGTTTGACAGATAGTATGAATTGACTGGGAGAAAGTACATGTCACAATTCCTGAACTGTATAAACTCCATTTCATTTAGGCCAGAGTTTTTATTGTTGTGTGAGTTTTGTTTTTTCTTTACAGAGACAGGGTCTATTTTTCTTTTTTGTTTTTGACTAGTATAATTATTTTTATTTACATGCAATTTTGCTAAAAGATAGGCCATTTCATTTTCATTGCTTTTTTTCTCTTTTTTGTTTATTAAATTTACAATATTTTTTGTTCAATTTATTTTATTTAAAATATCCTGACTTTCCAATTACAGTTAAATATTCTTAAGAAATGAAAGTTTCTTGAATCGTGCACTAGTCTTAAGTGCCAGAGATTTCAGGGA
The DNA here is from genome assembly GCA_036419115.1 of Scarus forsteni. Taxonomy (NCBI): domain Eukaryota; kingdom Metazoa; phylum Chordata; class Actinopteri; order Labriformes; family Labridae; genus Scarus; species Scarus forsteni. The sequence continues at coordinate 21,367,465 of JAZDUH010000451.1, read as the reverse complement.
AATTCTATTCTAGGCTACTATGTTGTACGTTTGGAACTGTCATGCTGCTGCATCTAAGTTTCATACCAAAGCAGTATTTATAATAAATGCCATGCATTGCATTGGCAAACGTATCAGAAATGTATTTCTCTTTAAATTGTTCAACTTTATTCAGTCAGTTGTTGTTACATCAATAGAATTTAAATTAACAGTTTGTCCTGAATGTTTGGGCTAAAATAGTTCCTAAATACACATTTGCATGTTAAACTTTTAACTTAATATGTGTATTAAATTGCAAGTTTTCTTGCTTATAGACTAGTCGACTAGTCGCAAATAAAATTTGAGACTAGTCGGCGGGGAAATTAGTCGAAATTCCCATCCCTACTTGTAAGTGCTATGTTACACACATGTTATGATAGCAAAGCAAAGAACGTTAGCCTGCTAAGTGGTTACTTGGGGAAAAGTGACAGTTGAGATGTGTGGAAGGAGAAAGCTCCTGTGAGCTGATGGTGTGTGTGCCAAGCAGAGTTGCAGACACTACTGCAATGGACAACATCTGCTGTGAGATGATGGACAGATGTAATCTGAAAGAGCAGCAGAGTGGAGTGCTGATTCAAATGTGTTGATGGAGTGGCTGAGGTGTACTGTATATTACTGTTAGCTTTACTATTCCAGAGCTGCATAAATCTCTTAGAAATCAGTTTTTCTCTGGCTACTACTTTAATTCACTGTCAGAATTCATGTAAACATGATGCCCATCTTGACTTTGTAGTGTTAGTCCATGACAGAGTGCCCACGATATGATGGGAACCACTGCATTTCCTTAAAATATAAGATTTACATATTTCTGTGTTCTTAAAATAGTTATTCCAATCGACCCTCTGTTGGCTCTCTGATTGGTTGACTGACCAACCAATCTCAATCAGAGAGCCCCCTCTTAAAGCAATCATTGCCAGGTTACTAAGTCAGACAACTTCAGCGTTGACCCTGTGTGTTTAATGCATTGCTGTGAAATTACTATCTGAAGTTGTTACTATAATATTAAAGATCACAAATAAAACTTAAAGGAGACATATCATGCTGATGCATGATTTAATACTTACATATAATATAATAAATTTGAAAACAAGACCTTACACCCCCTTAATTTTCAAAAAATGAGATATTGTATTTTTTCTGATATCCTAGAACGAGATTTGATGCCTCTGAAAATAGGTCATTGCGAGATGTCCGCCAGATTTAAATCGTCGGGACGACACGAGGTACCTTTCTTTTTATTGGAGTAATCTGCTAAAACACATCCTCCTCTGTGATGTCCGTTAGCCACAAAACCGTCACCGAGGAACACATCCACCAGCAGCAGTATATAGATCCATAGCTCACATTCACTCATTACCAGCTCTGGCCTGTGGGGGGACTCAATACGCGGTCGCTGCTTTGAGCCTGCCAGAAAATACAGTAGAAGAAGAAGGACAGGCTGGCTCTACCCCCGATAGAACTGAGCAATCAGAGCACAAAGGGCTGTGACGTTGCGAGGTAACTGTAGGTCATCCTGAGATCCTCGTGTTTCAACGAGAGCTTGATAATGGCCTAAAATGAGGATATTGAGAACGCTATTGTGGGGCAATGAAGGAACTAAATGACTTGTACTGAGGGCAGAAATGCTTTACAGGCATCCTAGTCTTGCATAGTGAAAAGGAGACACAAGCATGATATGTCTCCTTTAAGTGCAATCAAAAGTAAGAGGTAGCATGTTTATACTGTCAGTATTTTTGGTGTTCTTGGACTACTTAGCATACATATAGAGGCATTTTGTTGATAAGAACAGCCAATCAATTCAAAGGTTATGCACTGGTATCATTTTAGTGTTTAGACAGACTCATAAAGATTTGAAATACTCTTAGAACACCTTGCTCTAGTTTTATCTCAGATATTGGCATTATTTTTTTTTTCAAAGAATCAACTCAATTAAAAGTTAATAAAAGGAAACTTTCAAAAAAAGTTTTCTAATTTTGTGCCACTCCTACTCAGGGATGGGAGATGATAAGACTTTATTTATACAATGCCATCACTGATTCTGTACATTGATTAGACCCCTACTTCATAAATTCCTGTGGACTTTCTGTGTGGACAAAATCTGACCTGAATACATTTTGAGTGGCAAGAATGTCAAACACATGGCACACCTGATCATCCACCCAATACTGTGTATATGAATGCTTTGTCACATGGGCAGTGAGCATTAAAAAGACAAACAAGTCGTAAATTAAGCCACAGCTTTGGCCACTGCTATGTCCTGTCCATGATTACACTTTTGTGTGGAAGGAATTGATAAGCTTCACTATTATAAAGCAAGAGCACTAAAGATATTGATTCCTTGAGGGAGTTGTGTTGATTCTCAGCTGGTATTGTTTTTTGTTTCCCACCCCTACTCCTCATACATTGTTTACAGCTCATACCTCCTCATGTTTGTTGTTCCTGTTATGCACTGAAATTAGTTTACTGTATGTACATATATGGCTTCTTTCTACCAAGTTTCTTTTACAACGTGAAGTCCTTTTCCCCCGTAACCTTTATTTTCACCCCCCTGTTTTTTGCTTTCAGACAAAGTGTTATTGTGGGGCAAAAGCCCTCACTGATAGCCATGTCACCTTTCACTTTCAATTGTCGCAGACAACTAGCATCATTTGTCATTCTTTCTGGGCCACTGAGTGAAATATGACTCATAGGTCTCAGAAATGTTGAAATTGAAAAAGCACACTGGCACACAGAGCCTTTTGTCTCAAGCCTCCCTCTCCTCCTTTTCCCTCTACACTCTCAGTCATACGGAAGAAATGGCTTCCATTTAGACACTCCTAACGGCCTCTCTTAATGGTTCTTTGTGATAGAAGTTATTTATGGCAGGATTAATTTTAATCTGTCAGTCTGGGGAAAAAAAGATCTGCCCATGAAATGACCATTTTGAACGGCTGTACCCTGTTGCTCCTCCTCCTACAAAGAAATAAAGAAAAGTTGCATGCCAAGGCCAGGGATGATTTAGCTTGTTGCCATTAAGTTGGGGTCTGGATTGCAATACAGCTGGCAGAGCTTGGCTTTAGGTGTGAAAATGTCAATAGCCAAGAGTGCTGCGTCTCCCTTGTCAGCCCTGACGGAAGAGCAACGACCGGCCAGGCTGCCATTTGTCTTCTTGAGTGAGTTTTCTAATAACCGTAATGGTTGTGGCAATAAATTACCAGCGGCCTGTCAGAGAGGACATAGTGTAGCATTTAAATCTAACAAAGAGCCCCCATTCTCCCTCCCCCACATGCCCCCATTTTATTCTTAAAAATTAGTAAGTCCCTCGTTCCCTGAAGGAGCACTTAAAGCTAATAGTGAAAAGCCAAAGCCCATTGCCGAGCTCAAGTATATCATGTCCTAACTGGACAGAAAATCCTTGCCTCTCCTTTTCCCTCATTACAATATATTTAGCACTTCCATAACAGATTTTTTATGTTAAACGGTTAGTGTTATGTTACTAGCCAACTGTTTGAATTATGCAGCAATGTCATAACTGCTCTGGTCACCTGTCCCACTTTGGTGAAATAACAAATTAGGCTGATAGCTGATTGGAATGAGATGCCGTCTTACACTTGACCCCATCATTATAGCTCCCACACATGCTAGTGTTTTTCATCCCCCCCTCCCATAGAGCTGACTGCAGTCCCTCTGCAAGATGAGCGTGCTCAGTAATTGGAGCAGTGGGAGGCGATTTGTTCCCGTCCGTTCCTTCAGAAACAGCAGTGTGCCGATGGGCAGCCCGTGGAGCCATGCCATCGTGCCATTTGTCAGACAGGGTGCAATTTCCCGGTCATCTGTTTCCATCCATAACTGAAGGTGGGGAAGAAAATGGTGAATGATGGAGACTTTAATGCACCTCCTCATGCTGTAGGAGCAACAAGCTGGACTCATATGCTCTCGCCCTTGTGGCAAATACCGCAGCCCAGTGCTCAGAGTCCTCAACACGTACTATTTACCAGTGACACATTTCTCTGTAATGTGGAGCTTTTTCTTATTTTTTTGTTTGCAAACATACATTATACTGATGGATAGAGGATACTGTCCCTCTGGGAGGGCTTGTCATGTTGAAATGAAACCTGTCAAGCACAGAAGATTTGCCCCTTAGCAACAGGCAAGAGATTCCAGTCATTTTTCTGCCTTATACCTTAACCTCTTGTTCCTGCAGCTCCCCGAGGCAACTGTACGCTAAAGCTTTCATTTTCACATCTTCCTGTGACCAGCCTACAAAAGCAAAGCAGAAAAATGTAGTCTAAGACACAGTAATTAACTTCAAATTTCAGTCTGTGTATTCAGAGTTGTTTTCTACATGACTTTAAAACAAAGTAATCTCCCGCACTAGCAATCAAGGCTCCTTTTTAGCACGATGCCATGAAACAAAGACACCCCACTGTGTGCAGCTGTGCGGCATGATAAGCATGCAAACTGCCTCACAAAATGGTCTGATCACATATTCTATCCATCGGTTTACCATAAAGCAATTATTATTTCAATCCAAAGGTGCACCTGATACCTCACAATTGGACTGATGCAGCAGGGACAGAGGAGATCCAGAGAGGAGCAGTGGGCGAATGGGCAGCGCCTCTCTGATGGAACAACGAGCTGTGCTATTTGTAATCACAAATTGATGTCCTTTGTAGGCATGGGGTTGGTGTGATCTGTGAGTCGGGAGAGGCTGGCGTCATGCAAGGCGAAGCAGCTGCTCAGCCTTTTTTCCCTCCCAGCAGTAAAAGGGTTTCCTTTCATATGAGCCAAATGTATCTTCTTTCATTGGAGCAAAATGGAGCCACTGTAGCTTATTCCAGCTCTCGGATAAGATTAGACAGGTGTGAGGATGTCTGCTGCACTTTTTGGACAAAACTTTTTTTTTCTTGTTTTTCAAGGAGATAAAAGTCATGCATTTTCATGTAATGTTGGGAGTTATCCCCTCAACACCATTCTGAGGCTCCTCATCTCTTAATTAATTTCTTTGTTGTTTCTCTTTAACACATTTCTCAGAGTGAGAAGTCTTTTTGAGTTTGTCTGAAGGCATTTCTTGGAACTGTGGGTTTTTCTTCATCTAGTTTAGGGCTAGATTTATAAGTCTGAGCACAGCTGCCTCAGTAAAAATAATTACAGATAAAGAAAGGCACTATTTTAGATGTTTGTCAAATTTAATTACCACCATCAAGAGGACAAGATATTTTTTCCCTTTTCCTATCTTTCTGTTTTTCTGTTGCCTTTATATCAGAAAATGCCATTAAGTAAAAACTTTGCTGGAAGTGTCTAAGAAGAGACAAAGAAATGTTAATTATGGAACAATTGTTTGCCAGAATGTGTGCCTGTCATCAGAAAAAAGCTGCCTGTTGTCCAGATATTTGCTGGCACTGACAGCTGGATAATGGTACAGCTTACTGGCTCACTGTGTTACTGTATGTGGTTACTAGGGGTGTAACGAAATGGTCAACTCACAAAGCGATACGAAATACGAAACAGGGCTCACGATACAAAAGACTGACAATACAAAATAAAGATTATAGAAAATCTCCAACAGTAGGAAGTTGTGCAAAAATCTAATGTTCTTTATTTTCTTCCTAATGCAGACATACAAAAATATTGTTGCATCAGTTCAAAATTAATACTCCCTGAAAAAAAAAAAAATATATATATTTTTCCCCTTAGACTACAGTGCAAATACAAACATAAAATTTCAACAATATATGCTTTGTTGTTGTAACAATCAGGATAACTACATTTTTGAATGAAAAGGAAAACAAATAGCAGTCCTCAGAGCTGCAGTGTAGACCTATAAATGTCTGAACTGTGAACTATAATATTTAGCCTATAACAGTGTAAATACTTCTGATATTCAAGTATGATCAATTTCAGTCAACTCAACAGTAGATGCAAAAATCAAATATTGTTTTTTCTGCAGACTTACACAAACATACAGTTGCTGCCTGTCTCCAGTTCAAAGTAGTTGGTAGTTGGTTGTTGTACTCACCGCAGTATACGGCGAACTGTAGCAGCATATTTTGCACACTGTTGTTTTGTCTGCTATCTTCTCACTATTCTCTCATCTTTTGCATGTGAAGCCAAAATAGGTCCACACAACTTATTTATTTGACGAAGGAGCATCAGCTAATTCCTTGACCTCGTCTTCCTCCATTCTGAAGCAAGTGTTTTGCTGCAGTAGGCGAGGAGGGTAAAAAATCACCAGCGCCCCTTTGCGTTTCTTTATTTCGTGCGTCTTTGAATTTTGTTTCGTCAACTTTTATTTCGCGAAATTATGTGGCACAAAATTTCGTTACACCCCTGGTGGTTACTGATGTTCAGATGTGTCATTTACTGCAGTGTTAGGACAGGGCAATAGTTAAATTATATAAAGGAGCCTTAACCAGGAACTGAATTGACAGTATTCGAACAAGGACCATATCTGCCTCTGATATCTGGCTGTTTTTTTTTTAAGCATTATTGTCTTGTAGCTACAGTCAGGCAATAGAAATGCACAAAACCATGTCACAGAATCGCCTTTCTTCACCATTCTGATGTTTGGTTTGAGCTTCAGCAGGTCGTTTTGACCTTGTCTAAATGCCTAAATGGACTGATTAGCTTTATAAGTTAACATGTGGTTAAATGGGTGCCCCTGATACAGTTGTCAGTCGGTGGATGTAGCATTTAAGGCTTGTGGCCATAGGAAACGTTAGTTGGAAGCACTCAGTTGCAATGTCACAGCGCTTTTTTACGGACCCTAATGTTGGCAGATTATGAGAACTGACCTCAGCATCTCTCCATAACACCAGTATGGCCCCATAAAGTCACTATGTGTTAGGGCTGGGCGATATTGCCTAATCTCTATATCATGATTGATTGAACCTCTTGCCTCGATTACGATTAATGAACGATTATTTTATGCTATGTTGGAACAAATTAATGCTGATACCGATTGTCATCGACATGGTCTTCCTGCAGTATTTATACTTAATTTCTTTCTGCTTGATGTCCTCTGTGCAGAATCCAAAATGTGCCCAAACAATGGAGACAGTACTTTTTTTGGCTCCTTGGTCCTCTGATAGATTTGCGCTTGTCTCCTCCATTTGGTGGCACATCCTTCGATAGTGATGCCAGTGCAAAATACACTGTGGACGCAGGCCCTTAAAGGTCACAGATTTGTTGCCTGTGTGCTTTAATTTATAATAATAGCACCTTATCACAGTAATATCAGCTGAGTTACGATTCTTTTCTTGTAAGTGGTGAAAAAATTAATTGAGAAATGTAGTAAAATTATGAAATTAAGAAATGTTTTTCTTCACATATATGTCAACATGAGACTTAATGTATGAGATGACTTCTCTTTATATGTGGCAAGATTTCTACTATTGGGAAGGCCTTTATAGAAGGAAAAAAACATTTGAACAAAATCAACATTATATTGTCTTAGTTTTAAAATCGAAATAAAACACCAAGTTGAATTTTTTCAAACAGAGTAGTAGGAGATCATGAATGAAAATACAGAACCATCGTGGACTAAAGTAGAAGCCTTGAGGTACTCCTTTGCCAGTGATAATCAAATGGGAGTGAGCCCTTTAAAGAGAGGAACATTTAGGTCTGTGAGGGTTGGAGTTAAACCAGATTAGAGACTGAGAGTCCTTAAGTATATAATGCTGCGTTCACACTGCAAGCGACCCAGCTACCAAAATTGCGTCGCCCACTGACGTATCGTTGCGCGTCCATAAATACTTCATTTTGGTCACCGTTGCCTTCGGCCGTCACTTGGTGACGTCACGTCCGCTCGAGTTTCACCGCGATCATATCATATATCATATAATAGGATGTATAAGTGGACATTATTCCAGGTGTATCTTTTTCGTTCACTTATCAACCACAAAACACTGCAGCAGCATTATCTGTGAGTTTCCCGCAGTCCGTCTTGGTGGAACTAATGTCCTCTCTGAGGAATGTTTCCCACATAGACATGGATTGTTACTCTGTAGTCTGGATAAATAACTGTCTGTTTAGGGTACCGTCACACATGCACACACCGCTGATTGATCAACTTTTTTTTAACTTTCACATCAACTTTCACGCGCGACAAGCTCGTGGTAATGTGAAAAGCGGCTGTCACATCGCAGGAGGGTTAGCCCCACCCCATCGTGGCTGTACATTGACTCTGCATGGAGAGTGATCGCCGAGGTAGTAGAAGTAGCGTCCGGTGTGAGCGCAGCATAAGGTTTGTAATGGAGGAGGCAGTGATCAACCTCTTTTCACTCTGATGTCTTTGTTGAGGCTCCAGTGTGAACCAAGCTAAATTCCTTCATGTTGTTGGGTCCATAGTAATAGCTGTTCAGTCAGTGTCTTCGGAGAACGGCTAATTGAACAGCCACTATAGGGAATGTCATATTAGAGTGCAAATCAAGGAAGGGTGAAGGACTGCTGGAGAGTGCATCTTTGGAAGGTTCAGGGTCAAAAAGAAAGGCAGTCCCTGTTACTACCAAAGCCATAACGATGCACTGTGTACGACCCCCAGACAAGATTGATCAATAAGTCACTGCGATGAAGTGGCACATCGATTACACCAATGACAGGGCATTTACAGGTTTAATTTGTATAATGAGTGTAACCTTTTTCTTTCAGCCACCTGCTTTCTGCCTGGCACAATCCTGTTCAAGGCCAGAGGGAGCAGAAAGGGGATGGGAGAAAGAGAAGATGAATGTTACTGGGCTCACGTGTGTAACAGGGTTTCTGTTGCAGAAAGGGTCAATGGTGGGATGTGAGGAGGCATGGGATAATTTGAAAAGCCATAGGAGGGGAGACCGAGGGTGCACAAAAGTGGAGAGAAAAGAAGAAAGGGGGTTAGGTGACACCTGGGCCTGTGTTTGTGTCACAGCTGTAGGTAAGATAGTGGTGCAGGGGGAGGATCATCATCACACATTCGTATGCAGTGTGGAGAGGCCACCAATGATTAATGTGTGTCATGGGTAACTCCAGGCTCTGCAGTCTCTTTAGCATTTACAGTGAGTCCTCCTCTTACCTTCACCATACTTCCCAGGTGTTAACAGCTTCTTCTTGCCTTTTTCTTTCTTTCCAGCTGTAGTGGAAACAGCTTCTCAACTTTGTCTCTGCAGCTTACTCGGTTTCACAACATGTTTTATTGTTTTTAAGTCAACAAAATACTTAATCACTCATTATTTCACTCATATTACTTACACATGAAGCATTACACATGTCGTTATTTTTTTGTTCTATATATACAACATAACAAATGTCAATTAACACTAATGACTATACGGCATTTCACCCAGATGCTCATTAGTGAAATATAGAAATACAGGTCACACCAAAGGTTAAATTCAGTGGTAATTTGATATGCCTTTAACAGCCCTCTGGGAACAATATGTTCTTTATTTAACACTGATGGTGTGATATCTGTGGGAATGGTTTTGTGTCAGGTAACTTGAGTGTATTATTGTGTGGATATCTGGCATGGCAACATGTTACATGCAAAGGTGCCCATATTTTACCTTAACTCAGGTTCATGTGTTCAGTTTCAGTTCAGTTAAACCCCCAATTTCCACAAAGTCTTTTGGCAGTGCACATTGCAAAGCAAATTGCTTCCAGTCTATTCAGTAAGTTGGCTTCAAAAGGCTGCACCTTCGTCTAGTCTGTCAGGGCAGCTCTGTTGTCCAGCAAGTCTATTTTCAGCAGTTTAGTTCATTTTTTTTTTTCTTTAATTAAGGCCACATTTTATAAGAATGAAATAAATTACATTTGAATAAGCCTAACCTAATGTAGATAAGGCTGTTTTATTGGAAAAGACCAGCAACAACATGTGTTTCCTAACCTGATAACAGTTACCTAGGAGGGTACGGCTTGATAAAAAATCACTTCCTGGAAAAAGTGAAGGTTAACAAATAGTCAGTTCTTTGACTCTCTTTTTTCGTTGTCAGGGGCCTCGTGGGTTTAAGTTTGCCTGGCAGTTATGCTGCCAACACCAATCACCCATAAAAGTGATCAGCTGATCAGCTTTGTGTTTTGTTACAACTGAATTAGTGTTTGATAAGCAGAGCTTGAGGATCAGTGCAACAAGTATTCTACTGTAAAGGCATTTGAATCACACCATTGTGATTTGGACAAGTGGATGAGTTTATTTTGTTACCTTAAGGTCCTATATGAACTCTTAAAAAAATGTGTATTCTAAATTGTTGTATATTGTCACTTTTCTGTATGTTTTATAAGATGCTTGCTGCTGACTTCTTGGCCAGGTCACCCTTGTGAAAGAGATCTTGATCTCAGTGGGTTTTTGTCTGGTGAAATAAAGGTTAAATAAAAAAAAAAAATGACAGTTAAACACAAGAGTAAACATCGACATTGATATTGATAGGATGATCATATATTTTTGATAAATGCTGGCTGACTGATTATTATTTGCTCCTGACTGATTTGTGTAACTTTACTGACAAGTTTTTAACTGTTTGTCTCATATATGGATTGGGATTAAAAACCAGTTTCAGTTGAGAATGACAATAACTCTCTCAAGAAATTGATGTCATGATTGTTTGCTTATCATTTCCCTTATCAATTTCTACCACTTTGTTCTGCATGTTTTACAAATAACGGATTTCATGTTCATGTGTTCAATATTGTGTCATATTTTTATCAAGAAAGTGCTTATTGCACAACTCTCAGTAAGTTAAACACAAGTAACATGCAGAAGCCTTCATCTGTGTATTACAGCATTGAATATCAGGAGTGATGTGTGTTTGCTATTGTTGCTAAACTTAGGAAGTCTAATTTATTTCACATAGAAAATCAAAAGGAATTGAAAGAAGAATTGTTAATGAACTGGTTAAAAATGTAGAATCATTAATGGCATTGGTATTAGTAAAATCTTATAAATTAACATCCCTACTCTTGTAACATAATAAAATATTAATTACAAGACCAAGTTCTTAAGATAAAGATAAATTAAATTTGCAAAACTAAAGAAAACTGGGATTACACTCTAAATGATCTGGCTTCTAAACGACTATCTGCTAAAGAAGTCAGCGTGGTAAATGTTCTTCCCCGTGGATAGCTGCAAAAAATTGTCTCTGGGGCACAAAGTGCTGGGAGCGTGTTGTCAGGGGAATGTACTGCAGTGTGATGATGTGTTTTTATTCTGTCAGCCTCATCCCCAAGGGCAGGAGCCTCACTCACTACTGTGCCGCCTGCTGCTTCACTTCGGCAGAAGCGCTCCGACATATACAGCACATAGACGCGCGCAGACAAACAAGCAAAGACACAGACATGCTGATCCACACAGACACCCAAAGTACACGCATACAAACACACACCATCACCTTCAGAAAGTTGACTACTTGCAGCCGGAGCCAAGTTTTTTAAATGCTGCTTTGCCAGTCCATCTCTGTGTCCCCCCTCCACCCCTCCTCATCTCTTGACTCCCAAGGACAAGGAGACCCACCGTACAATGGGACACCATTTATCACCGCAGGAACAATTACTGGAGACATTTCATTGTCAGAAAATTTCAAGCCAATTCTTCCCTCCGTCTCTCTCTCTTTATCTTCCTCCTCTGGCTCTCTCTCTCTGTCTTTCTTTCTCGCCCCCCACTGTCATCCCTCTTTCTTTTTTTCCTCTTCTCTGCTTCTTTGCATGCCTCCCAATGAGCTCTATTGCAGGTCAGACTCCCATTAGCCCAAGCCCATCACTATAGATTACAGCACAGAGGCGTTAGAGCACTGTATTCTATCTCATCTAAAGGCCCTGACAGACTTTTCTCCCACTCTAACAATGGGGTTCTCTTTTTCCCAAGGAAAGGCATGGGAAATTGTCTCTGATACTGTATCCGCAGTTCTGTGCTTTAATGAAGCCTTTTAACACAGCGCTGTGTGAAGGAAAGGCAGAGAGTCAGCTGTTTAATCACTGTTTGATCACACACGCAAGCCCAGGCTCTGTCAGCACAGGAGACCAAAGCATGAACGCAGTTAAATGTCAGAAAAGTCCCAAAGACAAAGACGTTTTGCCTTTTCTGAGACTTTTCTGATTTGTTTTTCTAAAATGTGTGACTGTATTCCAGCATAACAGAAGTGGGGGGGAAAGTAAATGTTAAACACTCATGAGTCACTTGATGATTAAAGCTTCCAGGAGGGGAATGAACTATCAGATGATGTTGCGTCACCAAACGATAAGGTCAGAAAGAGTCTGAGCTCCCATAAACAGTGCATGTAGAACATAACTGACACAACTTTGCTTTGCCTCTGTTATGTTCCACCCTTTGGCGTCCATGCCCTGAAAGTCATCGCCTTTTCTTAACCCTCACTTGTGCTACCTTTACTTTTCATTACATGTAGCACTTGAAAGCTATATTTGATTTGTCTCAGCGGTGAAATGCGCGTATGTAGATAAGCAGATTCAATCAAGTGTGAAGCAGCGCTGTAGGTTGCCTGCGTGGCACCGCGGACATCCATCAGTGTCGAATGGAAAGTGGTCTCTTTGTGTCAACGTGTGCTGATTTATCTGTTTGTGCAGAAATGATCACTGTTAGATAGTTTTTAATGAGTTTTGACATTTGAGCAGAGCTTGAGTCTGTGCTGAGGCTGAGAGGTTTTCCCTGTGGTTGTAGCAGCAGGTCCAAAGTCAGCCATCAAATCATTGCACTGAGTATTTGTGTGACTGAACATGTGACTGAGCAAGCTGGAAGAATGACCCCTGGGCAATGCCTGAGGGCTGTTAAGATGCTGTGTGTTGCTCTCAGTTGTATTTATCACTGGGATAATAAAGTATTTTTAGTCAGGTCAAGATTCTAATGCCCCGGGCATGTCATTGTTAGTCTAAACAAACCTAATGTTTTAAGGGGTATGTCCCTGTAATCATGATTTTGATTATTATTTATTAGTGCTGTCAGATGACTAAAAAAATTAATCTAATTAATCACATTTTAATCTCATATCTGCTTAAAGTACCCAAATAAAGAATTTGAATTCTAGGATATTATAAAGATGTAGTGCAGGACTAATCAAATGAATACACTAAGAAGTGAAGATTTGTTAATCCACATTTTTATTGGTGACTAAATAAAACCAAAGTCAGGGCAGCTTGTCCAGAAAATTCTAAGCTCAATCAGGCAACTCAAATTACACTTTAAGTGTGTTTCATAAATTAAATTCAAAACAAGAAAAAGGTCGAGGACATCCAGCAAACCAATTAGGCCTGATGCATTATGAAAGAATGTAGTACAAATATAGATAAATAAAATCAAAAATAAAATAAGACTAAGTCTTAAATATGCCATTCCTGTTGTCACCTGGGCTTTGTTTGGTTTGACTAGAGATGCATGTGTGAAGTGGAGTGCCACTGCCATGTACGGGTCCTTCAGCTGGCCAATATCAAAATGTGTGTGTGCTATGATCAATCTTGAGATTCATTTTTATAATGCATTAATTTGCGGTGTTATTAATTAATCTAATTAATGCACTAAAGTGACAGCCCTATTATTTATTAATGAATAAACCAGATAAAAACCCATTGAGATCAAAATCCCTTCACACAGGTGGCCTGGCAAAGAGGTCAGCAGCACACGTCATAAAAAACAATATTGAAAGGTAACAATGTCAAATAAATTAGATTACACATTTTTGTGAGTGCAAGGTTCTTGCAATAAAGTGCAGAGGCTTTAAAAGCAGTTCATAGAAAATATCGGTATCGACTGATGCTGAAATTTTTGCAGATATTACAGCCAATATATCAGCCACACATATTGGCTGGAATTTGGCAAATGATACAAGCGTTAACATTTGATCGTGTTGTGTGTAACGCGTTAGAAAGTAACGCGTTACAGTAACGAAACTACTTTTTCAGGTAAAAAGTGAAGTAACGCGCTACTGTTGAAAATTTGGAAACGAAACGTAGTTCCTTTTTTAATGCAGCGCGACGTTACATTTCCCCCAGACAGATCTCGTACTGAAGCAGCCTTCTCAGCTGCTCGCACAGACACGAGCAGCGTTGCCAAATCCGCTCATTATAAGCGTCTAAAGGCTGAAAATCTCGTGAGTCACGGCCGCAGGTCGTGGTTTTTTGGGCTTGTTTCTAGACGTGAAGTTTCTTCTTGGGGCTCTTAAGTCTGTGTGTATCCCCCTGATTATCTTCCAGCTCCTAACATAAAGGAAAACACGACTGCGGTAGGTAGTTTGTCCACCTCCTCGTTTCCTGGTTATATGCACGCCCCCAAACACACTCACGCACATGGCGCATGCTCCAGAGCCAAAGTTGCCAGGTCTACTTGTTATAAGCGACGGTCTTTTCTTGAATAGATACTTAGCACTGTGATATTTAAATGTAATGTAGACGAAAATTAACACACTTTGTGTAGACTTCTCTTTTTAAAAAGTAGTAAATCACATTAGAAAAGGAAATAGCTGGAGGTTGCTATTTTGGGCTTCTTTTTATTGACCAGGTTGCTTATTTCAGAAGCAAAATGTGGAAACACTGGGCAGGAGCTCTCATTCCACAAGGTATGTGACATTTTGTAAAATAAAGAGCACAAAAAACTGTTATGTTCTCTGTAGTAGAACTTTTTGTAGGCCTTCACATTTAGGGATAGATATGGGGTTCTGTCCATGATCAAGCAATGTAAAAGTAACGGAAAAGTAACTTGAGAAGTTACTCTTCATAGAGGGTAACTAAGTAAAGTAAAGAGTTACTTTTTTCAGATGTAACGAGTAACAAGCAAACACTACTTTTTAAAAGTAACTTCCCCAACACTGCATTTGATGCACCTTCTCATCACTGCATGAGTACATGTAACTATGAGAGTTTGATCTCTGACAGTTAAAGCCTTTTTTTCTGTTCATGCAACAATATGCCATGACACTGAAAGAAACAAGTCCATTTTTATTAAGCACAGAGCTTGTGCTCTTGACCTGAAATATCCGAATTGGCTATAATGAATTAAAAACAATTGGTATATCAGCAATAATCCAATATTGTGCATCCCTGAAAATGTTGAAGTGTTTGTTAGCCTTAAAATAGTCCTTAAAATATATATATACTTAAAACAGCACCGGCAGCTTCCCCCAGCCACCCAAATTTGATCTCCTCTGTGACATCCTACCTTTGTGATGTCAGCAGTTCAAGGTTACTCATGGTTACAAACCCAATGCAGAACATATGTGCAGAGCAGCTAGCTGTAAAAAGAATGCACTGAACTGACCACTTACCACAGAGTAAAGCAGCTAAAACAGACTCAGGCTCATGTGAGGAAGGGTCTTTAAAGTGATTACAACTATGACACATCTCAGACAGAATGAGAGTAGAGTTGTGTCGGGGTACTCTGCATGAATATAGTAGTAACAGCAAGGGTTTTGAACTCCAACAGTTGTACTTCAGTTGCAGTTTTCAAGGTAAAAGTAATTTAAATTCACCCATCATGTCGGATGGACTGTTTCACATGTCTGTGGGATAATATTTAACATCTACTAAACCCAAAACCAGTGAAGTTGGCATGTTGTGTAAATCGTAAATAAAAACAGAATACAATGATTTGCAAATCTTTTTCAACTTATTCAATTGATACACAGTAAAGACAAGATACTTAATGTTCGAACTGGTGAACTTTGTTATTTTTTGCAAATATTAGTTCATTTGGAATTTGATGACTGCAACATGTTTCAAAAAAGGTGGCACAAGTGGCAAAAAAGACTGCACGTGTTACAACAGCGTGGCTTTGTAGTAAAAGAGTGCGGGTACTAGACTGGCCTGCCTGTAGCCCAGACCTGTCCCCCATTGAAAATGTGTGGCGCATTATGAAGCGTAAAATACAACAACGGAGACTGTTGAACAACTTAAGCTGTACATCAAGCAAGAATGTGAAAGAATTCCACCTGAAAAGCTTCAAAAATTGGTCTCCTCAGTTCCCAAACGTTTACTGAGTGTTGTTAAAAGGAAAGGCGATGTAACACAGTGGTAAAAATGCCCCTGTGCCAACTTTTTTGCAATTTGTTGCTGCCATTAAATTCTAAGTTGATGATTATTTGCAAAAGAAAATAAAGTTTCTCAGTTCGAACATTAAATATCTTGTCTTTGCTGTGTATTCAATTGAATATAAGTTGAAAAGGATTTGCAAATCATTGTATTCTGTTTTTATTTACAATTTACACAACGTGCCAACTTCACCGGTTTTGGGTTTTGTACCTTGGGATCATCCATCATGGTGTGGTTCTGAAGGGCAAAACCTGCACAGAAAAATGACTGAAGACACTTTGTCTCTGTCAGATTTGTTACTTTTGAATTAGAGATATGCAGTCTGCTTTCTCCAGGAGCTCAAAGGATGGTGATTGCTCTGGTCATTTTTGGTACTAGGAACAATGCTACCTGCTTGCAAAATGGATCTGCCTGATGATAGACAAAGAAATCAGACAAATTAGGATCCACTTTCCAGAAAAGAACTAGTATTTTACCTCAAGTTTTTTTTAACTGATAACTCTTGGTTTGAGGCAAAGTGGAATATTAGCAGCAATTGATGGATCAGTAAAAGCAATGAATGCATCTTTAACTACATACTACCTGTTGGTTTTTGGGAAGGGTCACTTAGCTCTTGAAGCAACAGCTGGTTTCAGTAGCAGCTAGACACCCTCGGGACCCCCAGCCATTCCTGCAGGTCTCTGTGTAATAACTCTGTACTGACATGGGTTAAAAAGGGCCACAGAGATAGAGAGAGCTCTACATCTGGCATGTCTGTACAAGTGAGACGAGATAGAACTGACCGTCTGTCTGCTGTGCACATTGAATGCTGAGAGGAAAAAGACGGCAAATAAAATTGAGTACAGGCTGTTTTATTGAACCAGCCTGTTATTCTTTCAGCACTGAGCCCGCAGTACTTTAACCAAAGTGGAAATTTCCAGTACTGTTCAGCGAAACCACCTTAACCTTTAAGCAGATTTAATACCAAAGTGGCCAGACAGTAGAGACTCTGGGTTTTGTACCAGGGTTGTCTGTCTTGTAGCTCTTTAATTTCCATCCCAGCACCTGAGTCCAAGCATAGAGGCATAGCACAGACAATCCATAGCAAGTTTAATATCTCTGAGAGGATTAGAACAATGATTTAGAACCACTAAATAGATGCTCCACATAATCAACTTTGCATATTTGATGTGCGGTGCTCTCCAGAGTGGGCTGGCTTTCAAATGTAAATTTTGCCTACAAACTTAAATCATTTAGTGCGTTTTACTTGAAGCGTGTCTTTGACAACAATAAATCACAAGGTTGCTGCATCCATTAGCAAATTGCTTCTGCGGTAGATGGGAGAAGAAAGGGGGAGAGAGGCTGAGCGAGAGTGTGCAGCAGCGGTCTTTTATAATCAACAGTAACAGTTTCAGAGCTTCAGTAGCCAGACACTGCGGTACACGGACACCCATTAAACCCCTGCTCTCATACATCACAACAATAGCTCCATTGATTGGCTGGCCCGGACAGTGGGTGGAAGGCGCTGTTCCTAAGTGATGCATGCCAGAAAAATCTTTGAAGAGCCTCTGTTCTTACTGTGGCCCTGTCACACTCACAGTCCCGTCTGTGTGTTCATGAGATGCTCGCCGCCTAGCTTTCAATGGGCGTCCTTCATGCCTCGCAGTTTGCAGCCCGCACACACACGCTGTCTGCTTCTGCTCTCCATCTCATCCCCATTCTGTCAATCTCTGTCTCTCTCTCAACCTATCTTTCTGTTTCTCCCTCTCTCTCTCTCACATAAATACTCTCACTTTTTAAGACAGTGGCCTTGTCTTTGCTCTTTGGTTTCATCTGAAGAGTTTTATTATATTTGGATAAGTGCAGGCTACAGTATGTCTACCCTTTCAGAAACTCATATTAGACTGACTAGCCGGTGCTTTCATGAGCACAAAGAGAGAGACAAGAGGAGGAGAAATGGGGCCAATTAGGGACCTGAAGCTAGCGCTGTCTTCTGATTCTGCTGGTCTGGGCCAGAGTACTGTCTGTGTGTGTGTCTGTGTGTCTGTGTGTTTGTGTGTGTGTGAAGGTGGATTGTCTGCAGGTTTTGTGCAAGAGGTGATGAAGGAAAGAGGTAGACACGGAAATCCATTATTTCTATTTTGGTGCCCAACATTACTGGAAGTGCCCTGAAATATGAAAATGAATTATGGAAATGACTGCTGGTGGTTTCTCGCCCAAAGGCTTCGCTTAAATACCGTGCTTCTTTAAGTGACCAGAAAAAGAACCAAAAAGAAAGATACAAGAGGGGATTCTTCGGACCCAGATTTAGGGGTGGAAATTGAAAACTTGCTCCAAATGGGCATGGGTTACAAATAGACTAAAGGATGGCTATAACTTGCCTTTATACCACTATGTGTTATTCGCTATTTTCACGTTGTTACATACGTCTTTCTAAACGATGACTCTCATGTGAAGGGCAGTTCATATTCTAGGGGGAAATCATGGTGGACAGATAGTCTCAAACATAGCTCCCTTTTTTTTTAAAAGTGCATCATGAAATGTCAGTTTCTGTTGGATTTCAGTCAACATGAAAATGAATATGTGAAATGCCATATATTTGATATTGCTGGCACAGAAAACCTGCAAAGACCGACTATTTCCAGACAATTCACAGAAGTGCATAAAATACTGAATTGATAAACATTATGAACTAGAAAAGCACTCGGAGAGCACAGACCTCGGCCAACGCCACAGTCCTCAGCCATATTGGGATTTTGACCACAAATATTAGTCCTACCTTTATTTCATCAAAATATTTAGATTCCTTGACCATGAAAACATACTGTTAGCAATTGGATTCATAATTACCTCCTCCAAGGAGGTTATGTTTTCGAGAGAGTTTGTTTGTCTGTGTGTCTGTCTGTCTGTGTGTCTGTCTGTGTGTCTGTCTGTCTGTGTGTCTGTCTGTCTGTCTGTCTGTCTGTGAACAAAATAACTCAAAAAGTTATGGATGGATTTTGATGAAATTTGCAGGAAATGTTCAGCCTGGGAAAAGGAAGAACTGAATGGATTTTGGTGTTGATCCGGATCAGCGTCTGGCCACCATGGCGAAAAATTTGATTTCTGTGAACAACTACTGAACTAAGATAGATATCATTATGAATCCAGTTGCTAATGGTATGTTTTCATGGTCAAGGAATCTAAATATTTCGATGAAATAAAGGTAGGACTAATATTTATGGTCAAAATCACAATATGGCTGAGGACTGTGGGGCTGGCGGAGGTCTGCGCTCTCCGAGTGCTTTTCTAGTGATATCTATTTTAGTTAAATAGTTATTCACAAAAATCACATTTTTCGTCATGGCGGCCAGATGCTGATCTGTATCAACACCAAAATCGAGTCAGTTCTTCCTTTTCCCATGCTGAACATTTCCTGAAAATTTCATCAAAATCCATCCATAACTTTTTGAGTTATTTTGTTCACAGACACAGACAGACAGACAGACGAACAGACAAACAAACTCTCCCGAAAACATAACCTCCTTGGCGGAGGTAATGGCAGCATTGGTGTCAAGTCCTCTCAATTCCCATCCAGATTCAGAATTGTCTCTGGATGCATAACAACATGTGCATAGTCAAACTAGCAGAGTTAATAGCAGTGCTTCCAAAGTGTCCATATGGATCCACACCACAGAGAGTTAGTTCAACTTTTTCCTGGGAGTTGTCACATTCACAGCAAAGTGTTACTTTTCAGAGTTAAAATTTTAGATGTTACATCTTTTACAATGTGACCTCTGAGCAACTTCTATGCAGTGCTAGAATTGTACTCTTTTACAGTATTTTTTATAACTATTAAAGTGTAAGCTTGAAATCAACACTAAAGGAGGAAGTATTGCTGTCATGAATTATTTAATATTTACATATGTTTTGTAGAAATTAAGACACTGTCAGTTCAAAACATATTTATTTATAAAGTAGATGTATTTGTACTTAAACAAAATCTTAAGGAACAACGTGTGCTGTGTTCTTGACAGAATATAGTTTGTTAAAGAAACTTAAAGGTAGGTCTGTTAAATGCATAGCAGAGTCATGTTATTGTTTTTTTTCTCTATAGTATCAAAGTGTTCATCAAAATAAATGGTATTAATAGCACATCCAAAGATGAAAGCACTCTGCTAATGCTGTATAATTTTGCCGATATTCTTAAACAAAAGAAAAGGGATAAAATATTTCAAATAAAACAAACAGAGTGATCTGAACCTCAATCTGGGGCTTTAATTTCACTTACAGCCTGTTGCCCCAGAAGTCATACACAGGCTACAGATTTCCTGCTGGAGCCTTGCAGCTTTTGCAGGTACATGATTAGCATTACAAGAGTCAAATCCAGGTTTAAAGTTCAAAGTTAGAAGTTCTGAGTTAATGGGACAGCAATGATTTTCAAGGATTTGACTCCATCCAGAGTATAGTTAATGCTGCAACTCATGGAAGTTTTTACCAACACCAAAATATGACTTTCTTCAATTTTCTGTGCTTTTCTTTGTTAATGATCTGGAATATATTGAGTGGTTATTATCTGGATAGAAAGCTGCATATTTCTCCCGCACATCCACTTGACAGGTTTTATCATTTGAGCAAAGTCATGGTGGCATTAAAATGCGAAATAGAAGAGAGAAAGCAGAAGCCTTTGAAAATCATACTGTGGGCCTTTTTCACACCCTGGAATGCAGTAAAATTGGTCTGCCCAACTCTACGTTCTGTATGATCAAAGTCGGCAGATCAAACAACTCAACTGGCAGACAAGTAAGTTACCGATCTCCAGGCTTCAGGAAATGTGGCTCAAACCGTGCAATTACTCATTCCTGATGTGAGGAAAATCTGTAACTGCTCACCGGAGAGTTGTTGGAGGGCCTGACCACCAGTATTTGTCATGAGTGTTTGCGTAGAGAAGCTTGTGTGCTGTTAGAGGCCTTTGTTGACTTGTTTTGCAGTCTTCCCGAATTCACCCGCTTTGTATCTTTACAGCCTTAACCACATCCCTGCTAATTAACAGGACAATAAACATGCTGGCTCCCATTAACTGTGGCGGTCGCTGAATATTTCCCCAGACAGAGTCTAACTGGTAGATAGGGGCACTCTCTTCTGCTCAATATGTTAATCAGTCTCCTTTATCTCAAGCTCTCCATCTTCTCTCTCTGTCTTCAAAGTCAAGTAGGGGACCTTCTCTCCTTCCGTCCCCAAGCACGGCCATATCTTCACCTGCAGGTATCTTAATCTATCTGCACTGAAGAGCTTTGGCACATAACTTAGGTGCTCAACAATCAATTACTATCCATTTCTAGATGAGGGCTCATCAAGTCAGTGTCACAAAGAGAAAAGGCCAACATTCATTTGACCTTTTGACTGTCTTGATGCTTCAAGTTCCAGAGCAAACAAGGAAAAGCCGATCTCGGGTGAATAATTCAGCATTATGAAGCAAAGAAATGGGACAGTGAAGCCATTCTAAAGGTGCAAAGGAGTGTGGCACAGCTCTGAAAACACTCAGGGCTTTATGTGGCGTGGAACTTGATTTTGGAGGGGAGCGTAGCGCAGTTATCTGACCTGCAGATAATAAGACCCTGTGCCATAAATCCTCAATGAAAGCTAGGGCAGTTAGGCTCATATTTGCACCCTCCATCAGGACATGCACTGTTTGCCATACAGGAGGGATTGTTATACTTTTTTAGTTATAAGACTTAAACTCAAAAAAGTCAAACTGAAATATGAGCAAGCCTTACATACATTGAACTCCAACAACTCCTCCAGTGCCTTGTTTTCACTTCTGCACTATCTGCAGATAAAGGAATGATGCATCCTTGTGTCCTGAATCGGGATGCATGTAATTGGATTCTTGCCAATATTTAAAAGTCATTATCGGCAATATCGGTGATACCAATTTCTTTAGTTATGGGCACAAAGCCTCAGCTTAACTAAAGCTGACCTGTTCCTTTCAGGTGACAGTCTGTGTTAGAGACAGATGTGAAGTGAGCTAGACAACACTTTTTTCCTTAATAAATTATACAATATTAAAGCCAGTATATGAGTTGACTGTATATATGACCAGCATATGAAGCCAAGGTGTTGGCTTTAATTTTCAGCAACACTTTTCATACCTGTAAATACTGATAATTAACATTTAAGGCAATTATTAGCTGATTCTGATATTGCCTCAATAAAAGCGAGTATCCTTAGTCCTGACAAACAGCATTTATTGAGATATGGATAATATCTCCCCATAGCAGCAGGTAGAGGCAATTTATACTCTTTTTATTCCCCTTCTATCTCATTGGAATGTGCATTTGGAAACCCATCATTAAACTCACATGATCACTGTTGCACAGCAACAAATAAGTAAATATTAAATTACTGGACACCATTTCTGATATCAGGCAGATCCATCTTGCAAAGCTTCAAATTCAAACAATTTCTGCTGGTCAGAAAATGACCAGGCCAGGTAACATCCATTATCCGAATCCCATTCTCCCACATCCCAAAGATCAATCAATCATTAATCAATCAATCTTTATTTGTATTGCACCAATACATAACAAGTGTTATCTCAAGACACTTTACAATAGAGCATAAAGCTCTTCATTTTATGGATACACATATATGCATAGATACATGTATACATATTAAGATACACATATACATAAATATACAAATATATACATCCAACACCCAGCAGCCAATCATGAATCCCTCCATCATGGCGGCAAGAAAAAACCTTCTGTTAAGCAGCAGGAAATCTTGAAGGTGGATCCCAGTCTCATGATGAACAGCAAATCCACACAATGTTGAGTTGGGTGCATGGATGAAGGTAGGGAGGTAAGCTGAGACAAGTAGCCTAGAGTAAGAACTAAAGTTAGTGACAGATCCATGAACCACAGACCTGTCATCTGATTTATCAGAGGTTAGCCTCTTGAGATGCTACATCTCATTTCCAGGAGGGTCCTCATGTGTAAATGGTTGTGGTGATAATTTTATAGAAGTACAATCAATGATATTCTTACTGAAAATAATCATTTTTGGTAGTGATGAACTCAGACCATATCCCTACCATATTTGTCTCCGTTAAGTATAAATGTATTAAAGGGCTCTTGAGATGTGACATCCCATTTTCAGAGGGATCTCGTGCCTATGTGGTGATAAAAATATTTACTATCGATGTATCAACCATGGATAGAAAGATCATGCTAATATCTACATTAACAGCTATAATGATAATGGGAATTGAATGTGGCTAATGAAATGGCCACATTCATGTCTGTAATTGTAGACTGTAGATGCTCTGTTGTTCTTTACTGAGATCTGGTGACTGTGGAGGCCAGTAAAGTGCAGTGAACTTATTGTTGTGTTCAAGAAATTATTCTGAGAGGATCTGAGCTTTTTGATATTGTACATTATCCCGCTGTTGGTAGAAATCTGAAGATAAGTACACTGTGATTATTAAGTGATGGATATGAATAGCAACACTCAGGTGGGTTGCAGTGTGTTCAGTTTTAACAACGAAACCCAAAGTGCAGTTTTCTAGCTGCACCTGCAGTGGTCTGCTGTTGCTGTAGCTCGTCTGTTTTAAGATTCCAAGTATAACTCTGCAGACGTTAATCGTATCAAGTGGTCATTTTGGTAACTGTTGCCTTTTTATAACCTTGAACCACTCTAGGCATTCTGTTCTGACCTCAGGCATCATCAAGTCATTTTCACTTGACTGTTTACACTGTTAAAACATCACTGCAATTTCACAGTAAATAGCTAGCTTATGATTGCAATGATTTTACAGTATGCTGAAGTTTTTCACAGTAACAGAGTTGAAAATTAGACTTAGTTTTTAAAGCAACCCTAACTCATAAATACTGTGACATTACAGTGATGTAAAATTAAAGTGGATTGTGAATCCACAGTTATATAATAACAAATAACAGTATAATACTTTAATATTATAACACTTTATTGTAATTTTACAGTGAAGATATAGTATTAATTAACTTTTATTTTTCGTATTATTCTTTAACTGTTACTGTATAATTGCAGAAACGCAGTATACAGTAAATTCTTGAAAATGTGCAGTATGCTTGCCGAATATATCCTTACCAAAAAAATGACCTGTGTTGTACTTTAAAATTCTGTGAACATTTATGGTAGAAACCTCAGAAAACTTGATGATTTTAAATACTTTATCTATTGTGCATCCTCTGTTAAAAGATGAGCAATCAGCAAACCATACATGTTTTATTTTGAGATTTACCCAGCGCTACTACCTGTTTGAACAACCCCATCCAAGCAGGCTGTCATGTGCTTGATAGTGCTCCTGCCCAAAAAAGACAAGCAATGGGAAAGAATCTTTTGACTCATGCTGGAGCCAAACGACAGGGCAGGATGTTCCTTAAGTGAGACAAATTTGCTGCAGAGAGTGTTGTACTATGGAAATCTGTGCACATGGACTATGTGGATATTGAGGAATATATGAACACTTTTAAAGTAAAGTCCCTGAGAGACTAAGAAGCAAAGTTATCAGAAGCAACAGTCAAGTTCTGTCTTTGCATTACTAAGAAGAGGATAAAAAAAAGTAAACCGTGATTTAATTAAAGCTAGACTGAAGGCACAGGAGGGATAAAGAATGGAGAAACACACAAAAAAAGAGCAGAAGTTAATAAAGTAGCACGAGTGAGGATGTGTTTTGTTATTGTCGGGCCAGTTGCAGAATTAATTTTTCACCTCTGGGCGGTTTGAACAGCGGTGGGTGATGCGTGTGCCCAGCTGCTGGTCTGAGACAGGCAGCAGTTAGGCATGCCAATCTGGTGGCCTCTTTCAGCCTGCCAGTCTGCCCGCATCTTCAGGGCTCCCTGCTAGCCCCCCTGTGCTCGGCTGCGCTCTGGCAGAAGAGCTAATTAAAACGGGGCTAAATTAACAACACATTCACAGGCGAGGCTGCCTCGCCTGTTTGACTCCCTCCTCCTGGCTTTTTCTTCTTTGTACCTCACTGCACACACACAAAGACACACCCCTCCCCTCTTTCTCTCTCTATATCTTATTGAGGCTGCCTACTGTGGTAACATGTGTTTACCTTAAGGGGTTTTATAGCAATTACACTCCTGCGCTCTCTCTGCCCGTTTTGTTTTCCATTTATGTGTTTATTTAATTGGCATTCAGTGTGCTGTAATTCTATTAGTTCCTGAAAAGGTCAGGGTCATAGGGGATTGGCTTCTGGCAGACTCACTTGTGAAACACGTAACACTCAAAGCGCTCCATACATACAGAGAGATAATTAAAAAGGGCCACGGTGGAACTTATTTCACGACCTTTCAGGGAAGACAATTAGAAAAATGAGAAAAGAAAAGCCAGCACGACTAAAAGCAGCTCCGGATTTTAATCAATTTTGAAAAATGTATCTTGAATATAAATGTTAGTTCCTGCTGTCTACGCAGAACAGAAAGTCTCAATTTTTATTCATGATTCCCTGTCAAACAGGAACAAAGTGGAATTACAGATTATTAAACACTGTTACATAACAGAGTGCCTGTATTTTCAGGGACAGATTTCAATAATTATATTCCTCGGTGAACAATCATCAGCTTGTTTGCAGCTGCCGTTCCTTTTGTTTCTTGGTAACCTTATTTTTGTTGGACACAACCCACTGTACACATGCAGGGTCTGACTCACTGAAGCGAGTCCTCATGCTTTTACTGCGATATGAGCTGTAAATCTGTCAGCGCAGAGAGAAACCTATCTGCTGTGAGGTCATGGTTCAAATTATGCAGGAATTTTGAAGTATTAAAATTTTAAACTTCCATAAAGTGGCCTACATGGCCCTGGCTGCTTTTGGCTGTTAATAATGAATGAAGACGAGCAGATCAGCATGTGTAATGGGAACTCTGCAGGAGATGTGGCGTGAGCCGACTTGGTATTTAGGTAATCTGTCAGCACGTCTGCTGACCCTCATGAGAAGTTATAAAAATGATGGTGGATGAGATGGATGTGTTTTATGAAGGCAAGGCTTGTCAGGCTGTAGTGTTTTATGCAAAGGAGTTACTCAACCTGAAGTGAAAGCAGCGGCAGATTTTCAGCCTTTGAAACACATACAGTACATGGCAGTTACTGTGTAGTCAAGAATTTTGTTAAGGTACCAGCATAAAAACTGATTAACCCTTTGTTGGCTCTCTAATTATTGATCTGACCTACCGAGAGCTCCCTTTCAAAGCTGCTCCTGCTGCTTTCAAATAACTACTGAACTAAAACAGATATCATTATGAATCCGATTGCTAGTGGTATGTTTTAATGGTCAAGGAATCTAAATATTTCGATGAAATAAAGGTAGGAGTAATGTTCATGGTGAAAATCACAATATGGGTGACGACTGTGGCGCTGGCGGAGGTCTGCACCCTTTGAGTGCATTTCTAGTTTATCCTGTTTCCAATGCACAACATCATCACTTGTAGAGGTGTGTACTGGCAAGAATTTGGCAGGATGTAACACAATATTAGAGGATACTTAATGCAGGAAAACTTTGCACTTTTTTTTTTTACCAAATAATATGTATATTGAAATCTTTGTGGTAATAGGTACACACAATAAAGAATACATAAAGTATCTGATCACTGATCAGTGTTTTACTGTATATATAAAGTATTGCCAAAAAAAGAGGAGGCTACTGGGCAAAAATAAAAAGAATGAACACTGACGTGCACTTGCTCTTGTATCTCATTCTTTGCTATGCAGGGCCGAAACTGTTTGATGGGGGACTGACTTAGCATCTGAGAGCATAGTATATGTGCATGAGTGTGTTTAAGTGTGAGTATTCTGTGCTTAATGTTGTTTGTAGTGTATTGTATTGTTTGTACTGTGTTTATGTCCTGTCAGGACCCCCTTGAAAATGGCATGGTCCATCTCAAGGGGCTATTCTCCTAAATAAAATATCTTTACTACGAGCAAAGCAGTGAAAAAGTTTATACTGAGGATTAATTCAGGACATCATGCAACTTCCCCAGGCACTAACAGCACAACAAACAAAACAGAAAAAAGCAAAAAGAAGCCATATCTCTCCCTTTTTGATGTCACCTGTGCAACAGTCACCCGAGGCAAAGGGTGAAACAATCTGACAGTTTTTTTTCTTGTCTATTGATATGTGTTGTTTAGACATGTTTGATGAGGAGGGCTGGAAAATATTTTATCCTGCCAAGGGGAGACCTGATCGAAAAAGTTTGAGAACCAATGAAAAAAAAGCAATGACAAAGCAATACGACATCAGTTTTTTGATTACTGCAGAAACTTTTGGAACAACAGATCAACCTACTCACAGACATGCATGTTGTGTTGAGTTGGACTGAAGTCCGTCTGAACCAACAGTGACTCTGCATGGACTGTTAGCCATACTGTTCATGCCCCTAATTTCAAAGAACAGAAACTGAAACAGGCTCTAGTTAAGTAATTCAGCTCCACACAGTAAGAGCACTTAGAAGTATTAAAAATGTAGACTGAACACAATTTTTCTTTCATTTTAGCTGTAAAAACTATCCCCTGCACACAGCGATGTAACCTTGGGGTTCCTGCAGCCTCCCCTAAGAGGCATTCCAGGAACAACAACTGTTAGCACTCCAGCATGGGCTTCCTTTTTCAGCTTTGGGTCACCACTGGGTCATGGATTTTTATTTATGACTTTTTTTTTCTATTATTATCTGTTCCAGTGGCAGAAATAATAACAATACTTACCCCATAACTACTAAATTTGGTCATGAAAAGGTTAGTTAGATGCTGAAAAAATTAAATTTATGATTATATCAGTGTGAGCATAAGTAGCAAATCACAATGGTTTGAACTCATCTCAGTAAATACGAAAAGATACTTTATGTAAACAAGCAAAATTTTTATGCAGTGTTATGCAGTCTGATAGCATCTAAGCTAGCTACAGTTTAAATTGTAAATGGAAATTGCCTGATTCATTTGGAATTCATTGTTATATCTGCAGCTGATTTGAAATCTTAATTATTTGTTTATTTATTGAATTTGCATCACCCTCATAATATGAACAAATGTATATTTTTTTTCTTATATAGTACAGGCCTTACAAAAACAGACCTAAAGCAAGAATCAAATCAACAATGAATACAGGATTTTACCATACATGTTTATCTTCTGCCAGGCGCTCTTTAAATGTTTTTTACTTGGCTCTTTCAGTCATTTTTGGGAAAAGAAAACATGTCAAAGTGCTCCTTTTCTTCAAAAATGTATTTAGCCCTAATATCAACAATTCCCTCACATTTTGTCTTTGTGCAGCTCCCCTACCTTGGGAACATTTTTCCTGACAGACCTTTTTTTTCCATCATCCACCTCCCTCTCTGCGGATGGTGCTGATTATGGTTAATTATGTTGATGAATGGTGGGGCTGAGGGTACTCCATCAGCATTTTATAATCTGTCTTCTCACTCTGCTCTTTATCACGACTTTAGCTAAGACAGTGTGCAGGATGGTGCACGTGCTGCATGGTGATGCCGCTTAAATACTCATATTGGCTTAGACACACTCTTCAAGCTGAAAACACTACTGCACACTAAGAGGCATCAGACTGAAAGTGTTTGCAGGAGGATTCTGTTGGCTCTCTGTTTACAGCCACACTGTATGACAACCAAACCCTGTTTGTTTGACCAGGATTGTGACAGCGCTGGAGCTTTTTCTTTGAATAAGACGATCCTTTATTACAGTGGCAATCTCTATCTGCCCATTGTATTTAGAACTATCCACATGCATTCTGACTATGTAAACTGCCCTCCACACCTTCAAACAGCAATTTGATGAATATTCTCTCTATTCTGAGTAAATTTGTAGACTCTGAGGTCAAAAGTCTCTTCCTAAGCCCATTTAGGGTTAATATTTAAACTCTGCCAAAATAGTTACTCTGACTCTTGGATGAACTGACCAGATTTTAGAGGTCATAAGTCAAGGCCACTGTAACCTCAAACCTTGTTACAATTCTACTATTCATGTCACCACAGAGCCACCTCAGCATTTTCTCTTGTGGTGCGTCCCAGTTGCAGTCAAAAGTAGGAATTTCCCAGTTCCGAGTAGGAAACTTCAACTGGAACGTCCCCCGAGGTCAGAATTTCCTACTGGGAACTCAGGGGAACCTCGCCACCCCCGAGTTAACAATTGAAGATGGCTGCCCCCAGTGTAAACAGTTATTTAGCTCCTATAATAATCCATTTATTTGCTCTTCTGACTAGTGTGTGTCGCTCTAAATTAGCTGTATACATAGTATTGTTAGACTTATATTTACAAAAATGCTGCCATAGTGATAATCACATTCTTCATACAACAACACAGGGCGTGCTAACAACAGCTAACAATAGTCTGGTAGATCGGCATGTTTTTTTTCCGGCTTGAACTCGAACGCTGATAAGTCGTAGATGATGTCACTCCCATTTCCGAGGTTACTGGAACGCAGCATTACGACAGTCGCTGCGCGTACTCATGGGTAGCACAGTCTTTATTTCACCGGTAATAGATTCTCCTCATAGCACCTTTAATGTGATTTATTAAAACTTTATCTTACTTACTTTCTTACTTTCTGAGAACAGATTTAGGGACTGTGTCCTCAGGAAGGCTATTTTGTGCTGGCAGTGCACTTTTTTAACTCAAAACCAATGTAACCAGTGTTCTCTGCACCCAGCACCCTGAGCAGAAACATCCTTTGAGCATCAGCTAATTTTAATTGCTGTGCTCCCAGTAGTCTTGGTCGAAAACATCTCAACCTCTGACGGAGCGCAGCACTTGTCACAATCGCTCCAATCAAAATCAAGACGGGGGTGGGACTTCAGCAGTTCTCTGTGTAAACAACAACAGCAGAAGTGAAAATGAGACGCCTCATATTTACAAGGGAACTTTCTCCTGGTCTTCAACTTCCATCAGTGGTAGAACTCGATTTCCTGACTGTGTGCTCACATTTTCTGGGTGAAATTTTCAGCGATTATAGAAGATATGATGCACACAGAGCTATTTTAAATGATCATACGGGTATAACTGAGAGACCTGGATGTCATGATGATACTCTGTTTTTAACGAGCCTTTATAGATAATAACAGTGTTGTACTTCGGTGTAAGTGTGATATGACTTAGGAAAGGATGACAAAGCAGAACCACCCATCCTTAATGATTTGTCCTTTCAAAACTCATTCTCTTTTCGCTGTCTGTAGAAAAAAACCTCAGCAGAGGCTTTTTTTTCAACTTGAAACTGATTAAATGAATAGCAGAGCTGCCATGCTACTATTTTAGAGTGGACTGGGTCCCCCTCTGACATTGCTCTTGAATGTGCACTCTAATATTCAAGCAGGGATTATGCCCCATCCCCTGCCCGCCTCACTCTTAATTGGCTTAGATGAATATCTAAAGAGCTAAAGCTGGATTTAAGTTGTGCAATTACTGGAGTGTTGTTATTGAATTTACATGGATGCCACAGATCCTGATTGTGTGTCACAAACAGCCTTTAGATCACATCCCAAATGTGATGGATACTTTACATACTGTAAAAGGTTTATTTATAGAGAAGAGGGAGCACCAAAGAGAGAGTTGGTGCGAGAAAATTGCTCGAAATTCAATATTCTGTGCAATTATCATGTGTAATAGCCTGTAAAATCCTAATATCTTTTCAGCCACTTGGGAAGGCACAAGAAATGGCCTGACCACTTAGCCCACTTTCTCTGGCCCCTTCCTGGCTATGACAGACGGCCCTGTCTGGAGAGCAGAAAGGAATAATATAAGCCATATTTCATTCATAGGCCCCTCATTCTTTCTCTTTAACCGACTTCTCCCCCCTTTCCTTATTCTACCGATTTTACCAGAACTGTATTGGTGATTACTTCCAGTAGAGTAAATGGCGGTACATCCTGGAGGCAAAAGGCTCTGTAATGGATAATGTTTGTCTGTTTTTTGTCTGCCGAGTTTGTTCATGTATTTTTAAATTTATTTCAGCCATGATTTGGAATTGGCTGAATTTGTTATTCTATGCCTGTTACTGCCTGTGTCCACTACTGCCGTGTTATGCACTGTCAGGGCATTAAAAATCTTTTTTTTTATATTTCTCACATTGTTCAGCGTTGCAAGGTTAATAAAGCTGATCTTTATTCCTTCCAGTACAATCTGTAAGGATGTAGCAGCTCTGTGTCTTTAATGTCTTTAATTTTTCTAAACTTTAAAGGTGCATTGTGTAGAATGTGGCATTTTAAACATCCACCGCATTTCACCAAATAGAAACGGTGAATATAGGAGATCTATTTGTATGTAAAATCCGTCAAAATAGGAGTACAATCATCCCCATGAAACTTTTGTTTTATTTTTATTTAGTTAAAAAATCTTTATAAAAAAAATTACATTAGTGCGGGCCGCTGTTTCGTGTCGGCCGACGTATTGATCTGCCGCGTTGTCTACAGGTGGTTTTTAGGGATAAAAAGAATGAAACGCGAATCTGTCCGCCGGATCTGAAATCTACCTGGAATGCAGGCGAAGAAGAGGAGAGGATGGCAGTGGATGCATAGAAAGTTGTTACTCTGTCCTAGGGATTCAAACTGTGTGTATAAACACACACACAACATAAATTGTGTGCTGTGTTCAGGATCCCTTTTGGTCTTCACAGGATTCCGTTGCTCAGCGACGTGACGTTTTGGCTACGGTTAGGTCCATTCTAGAATCTGAACGCTAGATGTCGCTAAAATGCCAAGTTCTACACACTGCACCTTTAAATGATAAAACATGAAAGCACAGTTACAGACAACAGTTGATGAAAACCAGTCCACCAAAAAGATGAGTCAGATCACTTTCCCTCCCACCATTTTTTAATAGGTTAGAATTGGAAGTCCAGTACCCTCTTTATTCTGACTGGTCAGTTGGAGAAAAGTAATATTGACAAGTACACTGCTCTAATAGAGCTGGAAGCAAATAAACAAAACAAGTAAGCCATCATGAAAAAAATAAGTAATCTATGTGCTCTGGAGCACAAACCCATACACATGCATTCTGACATGAACAGAGGTGTTAGGGAAACTTATTAAAACTGCCTTAATGTGCAATTTTGACAAGTTCTCTCAAAATGTTCCCGGATCTGCATCCAGATTAGATCACTTCACTCATGTACCATGTCCATCATTTAAGAATCACCATCAACATGGAGCTGCCTACCTCTCACTAAGGACAAAGCTGACTGGGCGCTTTAGTGGCAAACATATTTACTAGTGCCATGGGCCTGTGACTCCACTTCAAAAATTCCAAATCCATATTTGGATCTCCACCAAAGTTGAATTACTTCTTCTTTGACTGAGATTTATCAAAAGTTTCATCAAATACATTGAGAATTGTTTGAGTTATCTTGCTCAGAGATGGGTAGGCAAATGTACAGACAAGCAAACAAATGAACAGACAAACAAATGGAAAAGCACTCACTGAAACATACCACCCTTGGCAAATATAAATATGCGCAAACTTGGTTTATGAATGCAGTGTTTTTCTGTTCTAACCCAAATGAAACAAAACACAGTCTTGATTTGTGTCTAACAAAAAAGATCATTTTAGCTGAAATTCTGACAAAAACAAACAAACCAAAGACAGACATTCATTGCAGGGAATGTTGAGCAGATTTTGAGGACAGATTGAACTGTGTTCTGACTTTTAAATAAGACAAATTACAATTTGCAGTACAAATAATGCTCGGGAAAAGTCAAACAAAGTTACATCAGCATTAATACTTGTGGTAGTTGCTTTATTGTTTTTGATAAATAAATCAACAGAATTTAATGTATACTATGTCGATCAGTTATTTTTTTAAGTATTTTTTTTTTGCCCTCTAGTCTTTGAGTTTAAAATCTTATCCTTTTTTTTTACTTTCATCTCATGCTGGTTGCACCTCTTTAACAGCTGCTGGTACAGATATGAAGAAGGGGGAGGAAAGGTGAAACCACATTGGTGGTGGTACAAACAGCAATTAAACTAATAATAACCCCGTTGCATGGCATTCCATCATTTTAATGATGTTTACAAATACATGTGATCCACAAACCCATGATTGTACCTTGATATGCAGCAAAAGCAGACAGGATTGAGCTGTCTGGGACTCTCACACACCAGAGCACACCTTCTGCTGAAAGTAGCCTAATCATCATCAGCTTATTAAAGTATTTCAACCTTTATGTTAGGTCACAATGGTAACAGGCACAAGGATGAGGTGCAGCAGATAGCTGGTATATACTCATTGAAAGCCCACCTTGCATTACTAAATGTCTGCCTTGGGCCTCATGTTGGTGTATTTGTGACAGAAGCAGCGTTATCCGTGGCCTGTATTTTTTACTACTTTGGGAGAAATCAGACATACTTAAATTTTAGAAGAGTCATAAATAATTAGAACAATTATAATATTTTTTATTTGACTTGCACTTTTAAAAACAAATGTTTACAAAGTGCTTTGATAAACAACAACAACAAAAAAAAAAAATGAGGAAGACAAATCACAAGACCTTGAGCACAAAAAGAACCAACCAACAAAAAATGTAAACATAGTAAGGCAAGTAAAAAAGAAACAAATAGCTAATAACATCTAATAACATAAATAAGAGATAAACCAATAAAAGAGCCTAAAAAGTGACCCATAAAAATAGACTGAAAGTAAAATAATGAAGCATAAATTAAGTAATAACAAATACAAACTGTCAGAATAGCATTCAAAAAGGCAACAATAGAGGAAGTAGTCAAAAGCATTTGAAGCTAAGATGATGAGAACCATAAAGACAGAGACTAAAAAGATCGTAAAATAGAAATAAGTTGAAGACGACATCACATAAAAGCAAGTCTTTTAAAACAAGTTTTTGAGAGTAAACAGTGAAAATGGAGTTTTGGTTTCCATTAAACATGATATGTTTCAGATCTGTGTCTTGAATCATACGTCATAAATTGTGACTATTGCACATGCGCACATTTTACAGTCTCAAACTCTAATTGAAGTAGAATAAGTAACCGTTTCCCCTTTACCACTTGTCCATGGTAAACAACACAGGCAGTATGCTAATGTTTGTTCCTGTTTGTCCTATGCATATGCTTGTGCATGTGTTTGTATTCTGAGCAGCAGGCAGCACCAATGCAAGGCATTTTGCACCTACAGTGTTGCTGAAAACCTGTCACAAACATCCCCATCTCCATCTCCTCACTGTTCACTTTGTCATCTGACATGTCTGTCAAATCTCCCCACAGGATTTCCTGAAAAACATCCCCCCACATCTTTCATTCCTTCGACAGCAACAAAACAGCAGCTGCAGCCACAGCAGCAAACAAAAGGCTTGTAACCAAAAATAGTGGCAGAAAACTACTCATGATTTTGTTGCTACAAATGAAATTAAAAGTATTTTTTTTTATTTTTGCCCTGAATACTTTGATCGTCAGCATTACTCCTACTGACGCCAACATCTTCCCTGTGAGTCACATCTGAAATAACAGGGAGCGTTTGCCACCTCAGCCAGGAGATTTCCCCATTCTTTGGCCCCCTGATAAGCTCTGACTTTCTTCATGTGAGTCAGAGAGACTCTAGAACACATGGCTTTTTATTGCCTTTTGTAATTATAACTGCATCACTGAGTGCTCTGTTTCTGCTCCCCTCAGTCCAAATTCAAACTGGAGGTAGATTCTTGGCTTTGCGTGTGTGTTGTTGACTGCATATACAGAAGCGTAAACAGACCTAATCCTTGTGCACCTTCTCTGAGAAACAGTTTTCTTTTTACTTAAATCCAGGAAAATACAGTTGCTGCTAAACAATTTTAAAAGAGAAAGATATTTGTCTGCCCAAGTACATTTACCTTTGTGTTTTCTTTATGTCCATTGTAATGCTTGCCACCACCTGCTGTAATAGATCCCCAACAGTGACTGCACACTCTACAGGGTGGAGGATTCTGCAGAATTTACGTATGCGTTTTTTACTTATCTATTTTTATAGAAGTGGAAATAGTCCACACTCCATTTGCATAATAATGCAGCTCAGTAGGGATGGGAACCACCAGAGGTCTCTCAATACGATATCACAGTACTTGAGTTCTGATTTTATCGTTTTATAGTTCTTGATATTATACAGTATGCTGTGTAATATTGTAATATATTGGGATTTATAACCTTTCCAGATCAAATTCTATACAGTTTTGTCAGAAACATATCGGTATACTCACGTCATTTCAGTCCTAACTAGAAAAGCACTCGGAGAGCGCAGACCTCTGCCAGCGCCACAGTCCTCAGCCATATTGTGATTTTGACCATAAATATTAGTCCTACCTTTATTTCATCGAAATATGTAGATTCCTTGACCATGAAAACATACCATTAGCAACTGGATTCATAATGATAACTATTTTAGTTCAGTAGTTGTTCACAGAAATCACATTTTTCACCATGGCGGCCAGATGCTGATCTGGATCAACACCAAAATGGAATCAGTTCTTCCTTTTCCCATGCTGAATATTTCCTGCAAATTTCATCAAAATCCATCCATAACTTTTTGAGTTATTTTGTTCACAGACGGACGGACAGACAAACTCTCCCGAAAACATAACCTCCTTGGTGGAGGTAATAAACCAGAGTCAAAACCAACAGACTTATACTCACGGACCAAGTCAATCCAATACAAAATTATACATAAAACTCAAATATCTCCCAGTCGCAGGCATTCCTTTAATCCTTCACTTTCCCCTCTGTGTGTTAAACGCAAAACAGAAATTGGCACTCTAACTCACTGTTTATGGTCATGTCATATTCTACAGAAGTATTGGTCAGAAATACTTTTTGTAATGGACAAAATATTTCATAAAAACTTTGAGATGGATGCCATTTCTCTAATTTTGGGTCTTCCAAGTCAGATGTTAAGCTCTGATGCAAACTAAACATTGTATAACATTCTCACTTTTGCAGCAAGAAAAAATGTATTGTTACATTGGATTAGTGATGAGAACCTTTCTGTTAAAGGGTGGAGTCAACTTGTGTTTGAACTTGAATACCTTGCAAGCATACAACATGCAACGAAAGATCAGTTTTACAGCCTTGTTTAGATTACACTGGACCTGATCTCTCTGCCATTATTGCTAAAGGAGTCCCTTGAACCTGTATTTCGACCTACTGTGAGCATAGTATTGTTATTGCCTAGACCTGCATTGTTAATGGATGGGTTTTCTTGTGATCTGTGTTTTGCTGTGTTAACTTGTTGACTTACTGAGTCATTTTCTGTTTTTTTTAATAAACTAAGAAAATCAAATTAATATAATGTAAAAAAAAAACAAAACAACAACAACAGACTTGTGTGTGGACACATGTCAATGCAGCCAGCATTGCCTCCCTTCACTTTTAGCTTCACTGCTCTCCAAAGCTTCAGTACTGCTGTGTCTGTGATAAAATGCCAAGATGGAGGCACCCATCTGTTCTCCAAACAGCATCTAGCTAAAGTTCTTGTTTTCCACAACATGGTGAGGCCTTGAGTCTTTTTTACTGAAATTACATAATGGATGGTAACTTTGACGAGCTAAGTATGAAAAGAGTTGGCTGGTATTTCAGCAAGGTTAGCTTTGCATTAGCCTTGCTGTTGTCAGTTTTACCTTTCCCTGATCTGGAGTTACTTTGTGACAGGGCTTTCAGCACATCGGTAACCAAACAGCTAACATCACGTGTTATGATGGCTGTTCGATTTAGTCTAACAAATTCCAGATTCTGTCATTTTAACCCACCTTTTGATTTGGCCAATGCTCACTTTAGATGCTGCTTGTCATTGTAGTAGCAGTTCTGTTAAAAAAAAAGTGTGTTTGTGTGTGCGAACAATCTTGCAGCAGTAAATTTTCTTTGACATTTCAAAAGCTTTCTTGTATCACACTCATAACTTCCGTGCATGTTGAGCACATTAGTCAGTTTCCCTGAAACAATCCGCTCTTATAGACTCAGTCTGTTTTCCAAAGGCCTCCAGCGATCAGAGGACTAAAGTCATCATCAGAGCGGAGGAGAGACATTTCTCCTCCCTGCAGGTGTATGATGGAGTTTTTTGTGTGTGACTATGGGTGCTCTTATTCCTCCAGCTTCTTGCTTCACTTTTTTTGCCCTCACATAGTCCTCACATCAAAACATTAGCTCATGGGCCATCAGTTGCACATCTGGCTACAGCTCAGGACTTCGAAGATTGATTCCACATCAGCTGACAAAAAGCTCAGTCCTGTCATCACTACTGACCCTTGGCAAGGAAGACTAAAGTTCTCACTTGTCTTACCGTTTATTGAACCAAAAAGTATCAAAAATATATAGGAGTCACACCCTTGTCTGTCATTCCTCTGATAAGAATGACTTTTTATCCCTGTGGAGAAACACCTTCTGAGAAACACAATCTTTTATTGTTTAAACTTTGTGCTTCTGCTCTCTCCCATATCCGTCTCTTGGCTTTTCCAGATGAGTTTTTAAAGGAAACACCATCGTCCCTCATGGCTTCTGTGGTTGGCTTTCATCTTACCGCTCATCTCTTTTCACTTCCCTTTACCCTCACCTAAACAGACTGAAAATAGAATATTGGGCTTTAATCTGCCTCTGAGGGTGATCAAAGAGACACAATACATACTCACGGCAGAAGGTAGGTTGGCTTATTTTATGCCTCCTCTCTTTCATTTCTCCTCTTTCTTGCTTCTTTGTTACCTGTTTTCTTGCATGGCTCCTCTTTTGCCCTTTACTTACCCTTTCTGTTCAGCTCTCTGCATCCCCTCCATCCATGCAGCCCTGGTAGCTCTGCGAAGTCCAGGCCCTCTTTGATCTGTAGTCCAGAACACAGGATGAGAGTTATCCGCTGGCAACAACAAGAACATCCCATTAGAAGCTGGACAGAGCCTTGACAGACACTCTCTGCTGCTGCTGCTTGGCCCAGAAAGTACACCGCCTTCTGCTCCTGATGCTGCTGATTCTCCCAGCTCAGGGTGGGCATTACTGGCTCAGCACACTCAGCACAGAGTGGGGTTCACTTGTTGCAGTAGAAATATATAAATGCTCTTCCTGTGACCTTATTCGAGTTCAACATGGTTTTTTCACCCACTTGTGTTTTGGTACTGGCTGTCTATTGCTTGTAGGAGGTCTAGTTTCCTCGGCGGAATCTGATTTGTCATCTTGACGTATTTGCAGGAGTTTTGTTTGACTCTTCCTACATGTAATCTATACTAAGGCTGTCACTTTAAAAACATAAATAAATAAATACATAAAACTTGATCCGTTTTTGAGCTTACAGGCTAGTAATTAAAGGTATTTGGTTATAAGCCTGTATGCTTGTATGTAGTTGTGTGTGCATGTTTTCTTGAATATGTTTCTGTGCCTGTTTGACGTTAGGTTCTCCAGATCCTCACACACGTTGATACATTTGTCTGCAGTAATCCCACAGTTTTGCATTTCTTCCTGTTAAGATTAGATTTCCTGGGTATCAGCTGTATGTTCCAATGTGTATGTGTGTGTTACTTGGAGATAGTATTCCTCTCACAGCCTGACATTTAGAGCAGAATGTGAAAGTAGAATTCTGTCTCTACCTGTTGGGTGTCACAGTCAGAGCAGAATCTTTTCTCCTCTGGGAGCCAGCTCTTTTTGAGACAACTCTATGGTCAATTGAGTCTATGTCTCAGTGAATGATCTTTTACAGCGCTTAGGCTATCAACCATTGGGTGTTCTCTATTTAGGGCCTGATAACAGTTTCATTAGTTTTGCTTCTGGGTTTCTATTTATTGCCTCCGCCAAGGAGGTTATGTTATCTGTCTATTTGTATGTTTGTTTGTCTGTAAGCAAGATTACGCAAAAACTACTGGATGGATTTACATGGAAATTTTAGCAGAGGTGTGGTTTGGGTCCAAGGAAAAGGCCAACACACTTTGGTGCTAATCCAATCATGATTGATGTCACAAAAAAACACTGAAATTTATAATGGCAAATCCTATTCATTTACAGCATTATGTGAATTGTACTTTTGTAGTTTATTTGCACCGACATCAATGTTTTTGAAGCCTATGTCACCACATTTCCCAGCTTTCCTTGCATCTGACTTATTAACTGATTGCTGATAACTCAGCAAGAGATCACATCATTCAAAGTCCTCTCTTAAAAGTTCTGATGTAAATGTCACGCAGCATTCTCCACATGGACAGACATGAGCGGACAATCGAAGGGCAGAAGCCACTACCTTAACTGAGCTTCTTGGCGGAGGTCTGTGCTCTCGGAGTGCTTTTGTAGTTGGTTAATGATTTGGTCTTATTACAGGTTGTTGGTGTCCTGAGTTGGATTTTGTTGTTTTGGGGAGTTGCTTTGGCTTCACTGCTCTCCAGGCCAGATCATGTGTTTCCAGAAACAGAGGAAATGAAGATCAGAGTGGCAATATTACACTAAATGTTAAAATTTATTTTTAAATGAAAAGTCCAGTGTTCTGACTTGCTGTGAGTCAGCTAAGTAATATCGATCACCTCCACTGAATCCCAGTTAGCATGTTAAGCTACCTGACTTCCATCAAACTTGTGCACATCACCTCAGAAGCAGTCTGTAGTAGGGCCCGACCGATATGGATTTTTTGAGGCCGATACCGATATTTGTAAGAAAAAATACAGATTACGGCCGATTAATTGAAAAAATGTATATATATATATATATATATATATATATATATATATATATATATATATATATATATATATATATAGATAGATAGATAGATAGATAGATAGATAGATAGATAGATAGATAGATAGATAGATAGATAGATAGATATTTACATAATACTTTGTCCTTTAGTATTTGTTGAACTTTACACTTGAGAGGAAATTTGGAGTAAAAAACATGCAAAATCACCTTAAAAAAGAGTCAATCTGTATCTTGTACTTCTTGTTGA
Source organism: Scarus forsteni (assembly GCA_036419115.1). Lineage (NCBI taxonomy): Eukaryota > Metazoa > Chordata > Actinopteri > Labriformes > Labridae > Scarus > Scarus forsteni. The sequence continues at coordinate 21,327,591 of JAZDUH010000451.1, read as the reverse complement.
TGAAAACTAGAGGAAGATTATAGTAAAGATAAAACAACTTTTTAACAAGTTGTAAACAGGGAGTGAACAAAAACACTTAAGGTGACATTCTTTTCAAAGACATCTTTTACTTTTTTTTCTCGGCAGCTTTCAAGTACAATATAAGAGTGTGTTAAACTGAGGCAAATTCCTGCAAAATAAAACACATTACCATTTCTAAAAAGGAAAATAAAGAGATTGTTTATGAACTATTTGTCACATCTGCCTTTCAGTCCTCATTAGTTTATCAGAAGCAGGTTTTAGTTCAGGTAAAACCACTTTTTCATTGTAAACATGAGGTAATGTGTGTGAGGAAATCAAAACATGTTGTGGGACACCGCACATATTTCACAAACTTATTTAAACAGGCTGATTAAAGTCCCCAGCTACACTGAAGTCTCCCCTGGATGAGTCTGCTTATGATGACGTAGGACTCCGCTAGCATTAGCAAGCTAGCCAGTTAGCTTAGCTGCCGTGTCAGGAACAAGCGGATAAAGACGTATTTCCGTCATAAACACAATAGAACAGTCACTGATAAACTGATCCCCTGCCATCAGAAGGTCCAATTCAGCAGTATTGACAATGACAAAGGAAAGGGGGTGTCGGTCAGAAAACTGTTTGGGGGTGCCAGGTCTGTCTGTGAGGCTGATCTGTAGCGAGGCAGACAGCCTGGTCATCTCTCTGTGTCCAGCAGCAACGCGACATTGTGCACCGCGGAAAGTTGCTTGTCATGTCGGACCCATCCGGCTTAAAAGAACAACTCTGTGTGAGTGTAGGCGAGTCATTCATACACACAGCATTAGCAGAGAGCTAAGAAGAGCTGCCACCATAACGCGTTGCCATCTTTCATGTCATCATTCTGCGCGACTTGGACACCAAACAGCATTTACTGTTTCATGAGAAATTAAGAATATACCGGCGTTACATCGGCAAAACTCTGGCCAATGTTGAATACTTTGTAAAGGCTAATATCAGCAGATTAAATCGGCCGGCCGATGTATCGGTCGGGCCCTAGTCTGTAGCTGTTGTTGTTGTGTGCAAACAGAAAAAGAAACACTTGTAAAGGTGTTTCTGTCACTGATATCTTTCTTAGTTAATCACTGATTTTGAGGTACGATATTTTAAGATTTCATTAAGATTTAACCAGCATCATCAAGCATTGTTTGAAATGACTTTATACAGCTTTATATACACAGTAACTTTGATCAGGAAGTGGTTTTAATGCTGCATTCTAAACTGGAGTTTGGTATTTTGTTGCTGATTTTGGCTTTACTTTTAGACTCAAAGTACTGAAGGAACCAAAGGACATCTTTGATGCTGTAATCTGTTTTGTGCAAATTTAATGAGCAGTGATAGAAAGCCTTTGCTGTCATAAAACATTCCTCTGTTAATGCAGAACAGAGAAATGTGTTGTAACTTTCAAATAAAGACTTTCACAATATGTTCTGTTTAGCATCACGGTGTCGGTGTTTCTCAACGCAGGCTGTGTAATGTGATCACATGACCTACAGCACATCATGCTTTCTTTTTACAGTTGATCTGTCTGATATCAGCATCAGTATAGATGCAAAGAACAGACCACACTGTCCACACATGCTTACATAGCATTACATCTAAAAAATGACTGTAACATGAGCAACCAAATAAAGAGACATTTATTTGGACACCTTACATCTTAAAAAACACATCTATTTATTGCTAGATACTGTGCAGTGTATAATGAAAAAAATAGTGTATTTATGAAAGAAAGAAAAAATTGAGGATGCAATTTTAATTTACACAACTTAAAAAGACAGCATTCATCTGGAAGTTTCCTCATAAGTTTGCAATACATGAAAGGAAAAGAGATTGCAATATATTTTTTTCTTCCAAAATTTTTTGTTTATTTCATTCTTTGGTTTATTTTTTAGGGACCAATACAGTATACACAAACACCCTGTGTTTGCAGCACCCATTCCTGGGTTTTAGTGAGAATAAAAATGAAACTGTAAGTCTAGTAGAATTGTACTGGAGTTAGATTACACACATTGTAAAATAATAACAGGGCATTTCATCGTGACAAACAACATAAAATCAAACATGAGTATGGGTTGCTGCTGATTCAACCAAGATTTAGTACTTTTTTGCAGCCGGTGAAGTCTGTCATTAGTTTCAGGTGATTAGATAGTGAGTTCTAAAATTTCACTCATTTCACAGAGAATTTTGTTCGAGCAAAAGATGTTTTGTAGAATGAAAAGGTTCAGTAACCACTTGGCGCTGCTCTGGTGGATTTGTTGCAGCTCTGTAGTCTATGTATTTACAGAAAGGTCGAGGAGCAAGGCCATTAAAGATTTAAACACAGATTTTTCATTATCAAAAGTGATGATTTTCCGGATTTTCAGGACACTTTTGTGAAGACACTTTAAAGATTTGATTACTGACCATGGTTAGTTTGAAACCAGGCAGTTATACTGTTTGATGATGTTTGATAAATTTGAAAGTATCACTAGATGAACAACATGAAGTCACAGTTTAGTGTTATCATTTTAAAGCAGTTCAGACTACCTGTAATGGTTGGGCTGACCTTTTGAGCATTGCTTTTAAAAACTTAACTGAAATGATTCAGCCTTTACAAAATGTTCAGCCTAAATTGTCCCAGTTCTTATTTGGAGGGATTTAAAAAAAAATCTGCCTTGTTCACTTCACAATGACTTACTGTTGACCTGCAAAAACAGACTGGTCCGACATAGTAATGTCCAAACTATGCTTTTTATTGTTATCTGGATTGACTCAGTTTAATCATTGCTTCAATTATTCCTGATAATCATTCATCAACAATGTTCAAACAGACATACATAAAACGCCTTTCCTCTCTTGAACAGATTGAGCATCCGTCTTGGTCTCTATTGTTTCAGTTTTATGCACAAAATCAATGACGCTCATTCATCACACGCTCGTTGAATATGAGCGGCTTCGTTTGAACATTTGTGAGGAGTTTTTTCTTCTCTGTGTTCGGCTGAAGAGTGAGATTTATCAAAACTGTGCAGGCGCTACATGCTACAGGCACGGCATTCAGTTGCTGAAAAAGCATTATTCCATCCTCTTATCTTCACCGTGCATCTGACATGTACAAATCACACACACAAGCAGACACGCTCACAGATTTATGCCAGTAATTAATGCACATATAGACATTAGCACTCCTGCACACTTAAATGCACAAACAACTACACAAACACTCTGTGGTTTCTGTTTCCGTCACAAACAACCAGTGATGGATTGGCCCCTTCCATTTTAAACAGGGAGAAAACACATGCCCCCAGGGACCCTTGTGTGTGGAAGTACTTTGAAGTGTCCACATTTAATTCTTCTGTATGATAAATGAGAAGGGAGCCGCCGTTGTAGCCTGTGAGGAAAAGCTGGGCTCGCTCGTCGAGGCGAGCGGTAACAAATGTAGCGATAGCTGATAAGCTGACTGTGTCTCTTGCTCCTGCTTGTTGTTCTGCTCCCTGCAGACCCCCACAGCCAGATAACAAATCCATCCTATCAATCAAACCCATCAATGGCTGGCTGCAGATTAGAGACAGTGATTTTGGGGCTGATTGGAGGGGAAATGCTGATTACACCTCCCTCTCCCTGACTTGATTACACTCTGCCTGTGTGTCGTCAAGCTCAGCTGCTGAGCTGTAATCACTGAAAGCTAAGAGCAGGGGCCGTGGCTCCAGGATAGACAAGACACAGACACAATCACAACACGAGCAGGTGAGCTGTGACCACTGCTAGGTCATTAGAAAGGTCTGTGTGTCACACTGACAGAACATGTGTGAAAACTGGCCTCACATCTGTGCGAAAATTCTCTCGGGCTGTGTGATATAGGCCACAACCATCATCAGGCAGTTTTTACCGCTGAATGGAAAGCACAATATATTGTGATATTTTCTCCTTTGAAATATTCATAATAATTGTTTGTAACAGTAGATTAACTATAAACTTTATTCTGATTTTAAGCAATAAAAATCTACAGTAATGTGTTTCGTTCCATGGCAACAAAAATAGAAGCCCTGTCGACTTGATATCATTATCTCTCTAACTTACTGTACAATCAATGAAAAGAAATTGCAGACAAACCCTTCCACAAAATAATGCAACAATGTACGTCAGCACTTCATTATGAGGTTAAGTCCACCTCTATATTCCCTGTCTTTTAAAGGAAAACAAATCAGTATATTCTTTATAACCATTCGTATCAGTGCAACAAATCTGTCATTTTCAGTCTCTTTTTTAGTTTTTTTGTGTTTTTGTGCCTTTGTGCGCTCATTAGAGAGAACAGGACTGTTGATAGTGTTGGATATTTAGGAGAACAAAGAGAATAACATGTGAAAAAGAGGCCACATGTGGGATTTAAATCATGGGAGCTTGCTTTGGGGTAGAAGTAGTGTGTATCTGCTGCCCCATAAGTCACACTTTCACTGATGGATGGATGTTTCATAGGATAGATTGTAGTAGGGCTGTCACTTTGTAGTCAGTATTACAATGATGCCATTTGAGCATAAGGGCAAAAATCTGTACTATAGTTGGTTATTAGTGTGTTTGTACTAAAAAAATTGATTGAGTTTGACTTTTGGGAAAAGTGGCGGAATGGATATTTCTCCAAATTAGCAACAAATGTTTAATTCTTAACATTTACTACACACTCTACACCTTGCCTTTGGTACAAGTAAGATTATTACTACATTATTAGCACACAAAAATGGAACATTGGCAGACGTGTATCATTTATGCTGAAATGCTTAGCATTACAGTTAATTATGGAATACAGTTTTTAGGCCAGATCAGAGGCTGTAGGGCATGCGCAGAATGTCCAGTCCACTCTGATATGATTAAGGACTATGCGTGCAAGAAAATATTGAACTTCGACAGGGCTATGCTTTCTTATACCTTAAGAAAGCAGATGTAGGGGAACTTCAGAAAATATGACAAATTAATAGTGTTTTAAATGTACACCATTAACAGACTTGCATTGAAATTTTACTTCCTGACCTTCATGTGAACCTAGCGGCTGAGAAATGGAACAATCTCGCCTATTGCGTGACTTCTTTTCCTCCAACCATTGTTATGTTGATGGCTTCCTATTTCCCACCATCCTCTGTGTCCCTCAACAGTTCTGGCCTACTTCTTACCCAGCGGCTGAGGGTCTCCTGCTGAAGTGCAAACACAAAAATACACTCTGCGAACACAGTGAGCAGAGTCCTAATCTTAGCTTTATTTACCTGCTTCACCTTTTAAACTGGAGCAGGCTTTAGACAGTAGACCTCACATTACGTCCTCCTTCCTCTCAGCCATCCTTTACTATCTCATCACCTTTTTTTCAATCTTAACAGCTGTTGATGCCAGCAAGAGACTCAAATAGTCACTTTGGGTGTGCTGTATGAAACTCTATGCAACAGAACCTACAGCTTGAAGAATGTAAACAAACAAAATAATTGCCCAAACACTGACCATATTCTACTGGAAAGCTGAAAAAGTGCACAACAAATTAATTGGCTTCACTTGCTTGCTTGTTAATAAAACATAGATAATTGAGATGGGTTCCCAGCGGGAGTACAAGAACAAACCGAGTGTTTCCTTTTTTCTTTCCTCATATAAACAAGGAGAATGCAACACTGAATACTTGTAGACTCTTTATGATGTCTATTTGGGAAAATAGAGTGCATGTCTGTTTCAAAAAGCCTGCAGCAAAGCCAAGCCTCTTTAACTGTTACTCAGTGTTTTACCCGTCACTGTTATATATTTTACTAAAGCACAAATAATATCCTCAACAGGAACACAGACTAAAGAAATAGATTTCTTGATTCACTCTGATTTATATGTGTTACTCTTATAAATACAACTTAGAATCTTTAACACACTATCTAGGGCGTCTGGCAGGTCTGTGTGTGTAATATAATTTTTTCATTAACTTTTTATGAGTGTGAGTTCATATTTGGATGGATGTGTGTTCAGGTAAGTTCACATGAAATTCATAATAGTCTCTGTCCTGGTTTTGAACTATCTTTGAAGCTCAAACTGTTCTCATCGAGCTGGTGTTAGGTATCATTTCAATTGACACCATGCTCTCTACTTCTTGTGCTCTGAATTGAGCATACTTGCATGCTTGTTAGATGGAAACAGCTGTCAGAGGAGATAGCAAGAGTGACTCACTCTGCTTTTCCCCCACTTATCATTTGCCTATTGCAGTCTTTACTCTTATTTTGACCTCCAAGAAAGTCAAAATATTCTGTTCTTTTTTACCTCTCCCTCTTTTTTCCCTCCTCGTCTTCACAGTGGGTGCACACACACACGGTGAATGATTTTTGGAGCTGTGGTGGCCAGAGGTGTGCTGTGCACCTGTGGCACTGTTGGAAACAGGATAGGATTAGATGAATAAATTATTACAGCATGTGTGTTGTGTGGAGCCCGCCAGTGACTGGTGTGAAATATTTTAGACGTTTTCCTGTGAAATATTGTCTCAAACTGAATTCTGAGAATATGTGTGACAAGGAGTCCACAATTTTACAGCATTCATTACAGTAGATCAGCAGTGACAATCAGTGTTTCATGAGCACTTTAAAATCTGAATAATTTTGATTTGTAGAGATTAAACCTCCAAATGGATTTAGTTTGGAACTGGATATCTAGGTCATGGTTAAACCGACAGCCAAACTGTAATAGACTCCAAACTGCTGAATGCATTTGGAGGTAAGACTGGCTTTATAGTTCATTTTACATCAACAGGCAAAAAAAAAAGTCTCCCCATAGTTTTATAAAACACAACCACAGAGATAATGTCCTGTGCACAAGCTAGGGGAGTAATGGAATACATGAAAAGGTGTAATGTTATTAAGGTACAAAAATAAGGTAACTGTGTTTTTTACAGTTATAGAAAAAAAAGTTAGTAAAATTTAGGGTTATTTATCAGCATATAATTTTAATGCATCTTATGGTTATATATATGTGTGTGTGTAGATATATATATCTATGTGTGCACCATTTGTTCACTCGCTTGTTAAAATAAAATCAAAAATGAAACATGACTTAATTTCTCAATATTAATTTCTAAAACTAATTTTATGACTGGGTACCAATCATGACTCTTGGATCAATTTGTGTGCTCGACGATGAGAACAATGGATAAAGAGAGTTTTATATGATTTTGGTGTTTTCATCTGGTGAAAGATGCATGACACGGAAGTGAACTTTACCGAGACGTCTGACCAAACCTGACTTAAGACTAATTGTTTTAAGTTTTGCCATGTTAAGTTGATAACTTAGACCATCTTTACATAAAAAAGCCTTAATAAGGGATAGTGTCATGATTAAGTCTGTTTTGATTTAATTAGTTTTATTTTGTGTATTGTTCCTTGGTTAGACCTCTAGTGTTTTCCTTTTGCTTTCTTGGTTCTGTTCTTCATTTTAGTTAAGTTAGCGGCTGTGTGTCTTGTCTCTCGTGTTCCCTGCCTTATTTGGAGACCCCTGTGTTCCTTGTGGTGTTTTCCTGCCCTTCCTTCTGTGTCTCCCTGATGATGATTCCCTCCACCTGTGTGATTGTCTCACCTGTGTTTGATGTTTCCCTGGTGTATTTAGGCCCCATCAACTCGGAGACAAAACGCTTAACAGTTTCCAAAACGCTCGTCATAAAGATGAAGGCGTCTCAGAAAATGTGTGCGTCTATATGAATGCGCTCGATATGCATCAAAACGCTGTAAAACACATGCCAGACCTCTAGGGCCGCTGTAACGATATGACGTAAATAAGCGAAAACAGACAAAAAAACAGTGGGCATGCGCACTTGCGGCAAAAGTTGTAAACAGAGATTGTGATAAAGTGATCATAAAGTGGCGTAATGTGTCCTTGATAATTGTTTGTTCAACTCGGTGGTGATTGAGAAGAAGGAGATTTTGCTGCAACAGGGATAGTAGGGTCACTAGCTTCATCAGCACATATGCTTCATGTACGCCGCCATTGTTGTTGCCGCATGTGGCGCATGCCTGTCAATGACGATATGAAACTGTGACGTAAGCGTATCTGAAAACTTGTGGAGAGCCAGTAATCACGGAGCTGCGTATATGGCATTTAAAAATCTTTCCACTCTGGAACCTGGTTTCAAAAATGATTTTTTACAGACCCCCAAAACGCCGTCTTCGTATGGATGATACGCAGATTCGGCGAAAAACAATGCGTTTGGACCTCGGTTTGGCTTCGTGTGGATGGGGCCTTAGTCTCTGTGTTTTCTGTCTCCATCGTTTGGTCATTTATTGTCTTCCGTGGTACATGTCTTCTGTGTCTCAGTGATCTCCAGCTTTTACCGTGAGTTTGTAGGTAGTCTGTTTTTGTCAAGCTCTTTTGTGATTTGATTCGCACTTTGTTTTTGTGTTTGGTCCATTTTTGGATACTGAAATTAAGAGTTTTGTGTTTATGTGCTTTTGGGTCCTGCACCTTTGTTTTTTTGTTAGTTATGGGTTTTCAAAAACCTTGACTGATTTAATAGAGAACTCCATTGGTTCTCAACACAAACAAATATTATGTAAACTGAAAAAAGTGTTTTTTAAAATTTTATTTAACCTTTATTTAACCAGGTTAGTCCCATTGAGATCAGCAGATCTCTTTTCCAAGGGAGACCTGACCAAGAATGGCAGCAAAACACAGTTTCAACAAACAGTCACACAGACTCAATACAACTCAAAGAAGTGAGGAAAACAATAAAAAGCCATCAGTTAAAACAGTGACATTCAGAACTTCTGTATTCCAGAGCTTTCATTGCAGATTTAAAGACATTCAGAGACACCAAGCTCTGCAGCTTAAATTCAGTCTGCAGATTATTCCATGTAGAAGGTGCAGAGAACCTAAACGCCTTCTTTCCCAATTCAGTTTGGACTCTGGGAACAACAAACTGTACAAAGCTCATTGATCTCAGGTTATGTAGTCCATCCTTCAAGATTAATGAGGAGGAAACATTTTAAGTTTTCATAGTTACAGTGCAGAGAAAGTGTTCCAAACAGCAAACATGGCTGTCAGAGGAGCTTCCATACCTCACATGTGCAGGAATTCCTCAACAAAACAAAACAGTGTAGCATCAAACCTCAGTAATTCTTCTTCTACCCCACAGATGGGGCTTCAGAAACTGACACGGTATGTCCTAGTGACAACATGTCTAGTTTCACCATGAAATCAACATCACACTGGTGACTGATGGGAATTCTGTCATGGTATGTTTTGTTATTTTTAGTTCGTGTCTGTTCATGCCTTCCTCCTTCATCCCCATAACATACAGCTCTTCAATGCATATCACTTTCCCTGGTGTGAATATCTTTTAGATGCTTTCCACACTGTCACCATACCGCCGCATGTGACTCCTGCTTTTCGTTTGAGTCTTTTCTCATAGATTTTCTGCAGAACTAATGGATCTTTGGCTGTAGTGGCTGTGTACTGAATGACTCACATTGTGTGAGTGGCAGCGACAGGGGAGCATGTTCTCTCAAAACTGAAATAATTGACAGCAGCTCATCAGCCAGCTCATCTAAATATGGAAACCTGTGCTTGTGCTAACATAACGCAGAATCCAGGTCATGCAATTATGGCATCATTAATTGAAATAGCATCATTATCAAATAGATGGTACTGTGTCTGTTTTTGCTTGATCTATGACACATGCGTTATGCAAGAAATGGCTTTAAACACAGTCCAGTGCACTTTTAAGGATTACATTAAATCACATTTATAGCCACTTAAGCTTTGTAATAGAATTTGAAGACATAGCATAGTTTGTACATAAAAAAGCAATTTAATTTCCTGTGATGTGAAGTTCTTCAGAAATACGGATGTGAATGGTTAGCTTGCAAAATGATTTGAACACAATTGCGATTAATTAAACAAATTATTTGTTAGTAGGACAAAATCCCAGTCAAATGCTTAATCAATATTGTAATCAAACAGTTGTCACAGTTGTAGCTTTGCTTAAAGCTGTGGTCTACGATTTGAAACCGCAGCCTGCCCCCCCTTCCCTCACCTCTCCCCTCCGTGTTTCAAGATCCCGCCCCCAGCTCGTTTCGCCTCATAAAGCCCCCTTGGACAGAGCTACGAGCGACTAGCACAATATATCAGCAGCAAACTCAATCAGAAACAGCTCAGCTCAACTGAAAGTATCAAACACGACAGACATCCCCCTTGTAACACACAGCAGTAGCCATTTCAATTGGACCGGCGGCAATGCGGGTCTGGCGCCGCCAGAGCGGAGCCGAGTGTGGGGGAGGATTTATCTTTCACAGCCTGTCCTCCCCAGCTCAGCTTACAGTGCAAACGATTAGCGGCTAACAGGCTAACCCGCTCCCCTACAAGTTATTAGCCCGTGCAGGCACAAACTAACCAGAGTAATTCAGCAGACATCTCCCACTGTAGTAAACAAAGCCATTACCTGATCAACCAGGGGCGAAACGGTCGATGCTGAAGGTCTGACGGCTGAGGCTATTCGTTAGCTAGCCGCTAGCCCGCTAACAGGCCTCAACCCGCGGGCAGAGCTCCGCTGGGCCCCAAGGGAGAGGGAGGCGGCTTCGTCTCGGGCGCTAGGCTTTTTCCGGCTCCATGATAGTTCAGTAGCTAACGCTGCTAGCTGCTCACCGGAGGTAGAGGGGAGGAGGCGGGACCATGGGCATGACGCCATGTAGCGAGGAGACGAGGATTGGATGGACTCACAGACCAACTCACGGACCAATTAATAGTCGCAGGTTCTTAGGTTTGATTGGTCAGCTAGTATGCAGCTTTTCAGCGGATATACTGAATGGATTTTTTTCGTTCTTTTTGGTCTTTTTACTGTGTAGATAGGACCATAGGACCATAACAGCCTTATAAACGGTGTTATTAATATGTACAAAGCTTCCAAATCGTAGACCATAGCTTTAATATTTACTGCAACGCCACTACTGAAATGTCCTGAACCCCAAATGCAAACAAAGCAACATGAATACCGTGGAAGCATCAGTAACCGTATGTAGAAATAGCACATTAGTGAAGATTAATTAGATAAAGGCTTTGTCTAGTCATACTCAATTGTGTACAACCACTCAACCAAAGCTGCAAGTAGCCATACTCAGCACAGTGGATATTAAAATAAACCAAATCCAAAGGCAAGGAATGCTACCACTTTAGCATTAACTGAAATTTGCTCTGCGAACTAACTCCATGGCATTCAAACACTGTTTTAACTGTTTGTTTTAGCACTTTATTAACTTAAGACTAGTCAGTTAATGCAATTTTCATTTTCATTTCAACTAATTTTAAATGATCTGCCTGGGAACCTTCAAATTACACCTAGGGATATTGGATGTTAACCTGACACAACAAGCGGCTTGTTTTACATATTCATGGGATTTATTTTATTTTTGTAAGGACATACAGATGTAGTGGCAGAACCTTTCAGAACCTTTTCCATAGGTCATTTTTATCAGAAAAGCCATTATCATAATGCCTTGAGACCTTTACTAGGACTCTGCAATGGCATGATTTTTGGGCACAGTGGGAACTCGCATACCTCAGTTAACACCTCCAAACCTGGTAAAGGGTGGAGGTTACCTCCTGCTGTGCTCCTGCAATATCAAGGGGAAATAGAGCAATGAATAAGCTCTATGTAAAACACTCTGTTGAACTGAACATTTAATGATTGATTAATTTAAGACATTGTTTCTTTATTCAGAAATAAGTACTTGGTACATGCCATGTCTGCTGTGTATAATACTACATCATTGTCCTCCGACTTAAGAGCTTTCTTGTTTGTTGGATTGAATAAAGTTAGCAAACAGCCTTCAGATGTTCTACAGCCACCACCTGGTTGTTGTATTTATTCATAATAAAGTTTATTGGTGAATGTGCTTGGTTGTTTAACTCTGAACGTTAGCCCTGGGATTTCCTGGTGAATTGAATGTACCCAACTTTTCACCTAATAACAGTCAGGTCCATCACAAACCTGACCGAGACAAAGTGTCTTGGTGGATGGATGAATAGATGAATAATAGTTACATGAAAATGTGTTTCTCAGTTTTTTTGTTGAACAGTTCAGTGGCTGTTTGGTTTTGAACAGGCATGTCCTCATGCCAAGAAATTCAAACCCACTTTACATCCATATCCAACTTGTGGCTAGCTCCTGCAGGCAGCAAGCTATTAGCCACATGATGATTTATAAAATGACAAAGCCCCTGTCCTTAGAAAATACCATGTACAGTAGCTAACAGTAACAGTGTTAGCAATCATGCACATGCAGTTTTTTTGCCACCATCTCATCCATGTATTTAAACACACCTCACCAACAATAATGTCTAGCTATTGTGTGTTTAAAGAGACACCCTGCTGTTTTCCTTCCTCCTGGTCCCCTGTGCCTACTTGGGGCCTCTGAAACTGTTGTTTAATGAGCACAGGCTCTCCTCGGGCTCCCTGCTCGTCCACTCGAGTTCTGTGTGTCTGCCGTTGCGTTGCTGACCAGAGGAGACATGCAGGTCTGTGTCCCAGGGCTAATTGCTGCTACTTGGCTGATAGTCTTTCTGTGCTCCACACTCATTGACTCCCCGGACTCCGGGGGGATTCCCATAGGCACCCAAAGACAAACAAACCTGGGCGGACAATCAATAACGGATGCAAGAGTTACCGCTCAGCACAGTGGCTGATTAAGATTCTCTGGGAATGTGTGCGTGCGTGTATGTGATGGTGAGTGTGGGTGAAGGTGTTTGCTGATCGTCCCGACTCTGTCAGTGCTAACTGGGATCTCCAGCCTGCCCCTAAGTGCTTGTTTATGTGTTTTTGATTAAGAGCATGGAAGAGTTCAGATGCCCTTTCTCAAAATCAGCACATTAAAGCTGCCAGGTAATTCTTCCTGCAACTCTTCCACTTCACAGCAGGTGTTGTAAGATTGGGTCTGAATTTAAATGTGATCCCTGATCTTTAAATCACAGGGTATTTGTATAGTCTATCAGTGATCTAGTTAGCATTTTATTTCAAATTAAATAGATCAGGACTACTTAATAACTTACAATGCTCTCTTTATTGCAGTATGAGCATTCACAGTAGATACATCACAAAAGCCTGAAGCTATTCCAAAAAATGAAGAGTATTATCATTAAAGAAATGGATATTCCCTTCTCAGCAACTGTGTATTTTACCTTAAATATGGAGGCCATGCTGTAAAGCTGCAGTGTTCTTTCTGTCACTGGCCAATAGAATGTGATTACCTGTTAAAATTAGAGACCACATCATTAGACCTCCATGCCCCCTCCTTGCTCTGTATTAAGCCTTTGGAAAATCTAGCGAGGAAAAATCCCCCCCTCTTTATGCATTTGCCTCTCCTCCAAGCCTCTCTGGGCTCGTATTTGCTTTTGTTCTTGTCTCCAGCCCGCCTGACTCACAATGATGATCTTGACCAAGCACAGGAAAAGGTCAAGGTTGGCCCGCAAATTGCCTCAAAGCAATCAGCCTTGTCTCTCTGCGCTAACTGCGTGAGCCCTCTGTCTCTGTCGCCATCTCTCCATCTCTTCATCTTTTTCCCTTACCTTCTCCGTTGTCTTGTTTACCTGTGGGGAGGTGGAGGGTTGTCTGGGAGGCAGGCAGGGTTGGCAGCAGGAAGGGTTGGAGGGGTAGGGGGTGGAGGCGGTGAGGTTTGTCCTGCTTTGAAGTCTGGGTTCTGACCGGCGGCTGAGCGAGGGTCGGGGACTTGAAAGAAAGCTGCGTTGCTCGCTGGGTGACATTTCAGCACAGACCGGCGTGACCTAACAGGGTGCTTTTTTGTGTGTATGTGTGGAAATGTGTATGTGTGTGTATGGGGGACAATGACTGAGTGTCTCCTTGTGGCTTCAGCTGTCCTCAAGGACTGCCGGCTGCTGGGGGCTGTTTGCTTCAGCACCGGAGGGATTACCTTTCATTACATGAAAAACAGAATGGCCCATTCAACCTTTAACCCCTTACTCAACAATAGTGCCATTGGGATGCTGATGATACCCGCGTTATAAATACACAATCAGTAACTAGATCTAGCACACAGATATTGCATGAGCTGAGGCTATGTGCAACATTTTTATAGGATTTTCAAACCACACATAGGCTCAAGGACATCCTCCTTTAGGTCAGATGTCGTTCCAGCCCAGTGTTTCTGAGCTGCTTTACTCTGATGGCTTCACACACATGAAAGCCTTTACTTAAATGTGTCACGCCATACCCACACACTCAGCCAAACAACTTCAAAGACTGCCTGTGGCCTGGAGCTGGACAAATGTCTTCATCTACTGCCTGATTGTGTTTGTTAGTGCGCCTCTCTGTCTGTCCTGTAAGTGGTGTAAACAGGTGTTAACATGTCAGCCCATAAGATGCCACATGCCGCTGTGTCATGATCTCCTGAACAGCTGTCCCCTTGCCATTGTGTGTGGTTGAGTGTGTGTGAGAATGTGTATGTATATGCTCTCTGCGAGGGTTATAAATGGATATGAGGGGGAGCCTTACATATTGTGCAAAGCCAAGGACAAACACATAGTAAGGGCAAAAATTAAAGGGATCTTAATGGCATTTACTTATTTGCTTAAGAAATTTCACCTACCTTAAATCTAACCGTAAGTAGGGATGTATACTGTGGAGCGTTACTTTCATGTACCGGTCCCCAGTTGGGTCGGTACCCGAACACCATTAAGAATCTGGAAAAATGGTACTGTTATCGGTACTTTCATGTCTCTTCAACTGTCACGTAGTTATGACACTACCACCATCCGGCTCAAGCATGTCAGTCAGGGCTAAGCGCTCGAAGGTTTGAGCTCACTTTAGCAACGTTAATGAAAACTCGGCCCGATGCAATCTTTGTCATAGAGAAGTTGCGGCCAAAGGGGGAAATACTAGCAACATCACCAAACACTTGGAGCGCGCACATAGTATAAAGCTAAAGGAGTGCGGGCTGTTTGATTGCTATAGCAACCCGAGTAGAGTTAGCAGCCTGGCTAACACTAAAGACTGCAACACCGACAGAGACCGTCTCTATTATCCGCCCCTTCGGTAAAGACCCTGCTGAAAACAACACAGTCACACGGGGTAAAAGTCTTGACGAAGTGCCGCTGCACTCGGCCGTATAACTTGGATGAAAAGCCGAAGGAACAGCTCACTGGAGCTGTTAACGTCAGCTCGGAGCAGAAACTCTCTGTTTACTGAGGTCAAGAGAGCACCAGATGTGACTGACGGTCAAGCTGCGCTCACAGCGCCCTCTGTTGGATGAAACAGTCCACTGCTCCGGGCACCCTCATGTGCTGCTACACTCAATATTTTACATTCAAATATTTATTTACTATTTGGTTACAGATATTTATCCCCATATTCGAACGGTTATTCGAATATTGAATATAAAGTGAGAGCCCTAGTAGTCATCATTACAGCATCGATTTTAGCACCACAAGATATATGGGTCTGTCTGTAGGCAGTCTGTTGGGCGGCATGAAGGGATTTGCCATCTCCTTAGCTTTCTTTTCGCCTCTGAGAAGCATTAACAATTCATTACTTCTATTCTGTTGAAGCTTTATTATTACCTTGTGGTAATAAAAAAGGTTGAATATTTTAATATCTTGTAAAGTCTTTATTTTTTACACAAAATTACGTGTTGTAGTATTGATAAGAGTATTGATAAATATCAATACCGATAAGGAGTATCGGTATCTTTATCGGTATCGATAAAATCACAACGATATACATCCCTAACTGTAAGTGTAAATAATCCTCAGTTTTAGGATTGCACATACCTGTGGCCAGATGGTTGTAGAAGACAAAAATTATGAAGCTAGTGAAACACAAAATATTTCTGTTTGATACACTTTTGTTTAACCCACAATCAATCAATCAATCAAACTTTATTTGTATAGCACTTTTCATACAGGACTTTGTAATACAAAGTGCTTTGCATGGGAAAAAAGATCAAATGAAATAACAGTAAGTGAAATAAAAAGCAAAAAATTGCATAATTGCCTAAAATGAAAACATAAGACCCCCGCAACCCCCCTCCCCCAAACCACATTCAATGTACACACTCACTTACTCAACCACACAAAGATATTAAAAGGAAATTCTGACAGAAAACAAAATTAGAGGACTGAGGAAATGCTATCTTGAATTAAAAATGAAGAAACACAGGGGCTAACACTAAAATAATAGTCAAAAATACTCGAAAAATACTAGAGGGTAAGATAAGTAAATGTGTAATATACATAAATAAATAAAGTAAAATAATATAACAATAATTAAATAAAAGTTAGATAAATAATATGGTAAAATGAGAAAGTGTAACATCAGATACATAATAAATTAGCATAGATGGTCGGCATGATGTCACAGCCAGCTCAAGTGAATGGAATGCTAATTTACTGACTGGCAAAAGCTAAGGGCCTGTTTATACAGAGACAAGGTTTTTCCTTTGCGTTTTTAAAAGCATTCACATGGAGATGCTAAAACGACTAAAAACTGTAGCTTGCATGCCAATTCAGTAGATGGCAATGTAGGTTGGCAGAGAAATGGTGGTGTTACAGCACACGTACGAAGAAGACAAACTTTCACACAAACTTTTAATCTGACTGGATAACAAACCAAGTACAGTAAGAGGCATACATGCTAGTTATTGGACAGCTGAAGCTGTAATTGTTCCTGGTTTGTGTGCGCTGCCCTTATGTGAAAGAGTACTGCACATGCAGTGACATCAGCATTTCACCCTGAAACAGGAGCCTGGCTGTAATTCATTTTCAAAACTTTACACTCTGGACACTCTGGTTTTAAAAGTTTGCAGATTCATGCATTACAGGTACCGGTCTGGCTGGTAAACGGGAGGCGAAAATGCAACAATAACTGTCTATTTTAGGCTTAAAACTGAGCCATGTAACACCATCTAATATTGATAACAGTATTTAGTGGAACGTGTCAGTCAGATACTTAAATTCAACTAAAAAAAAATTCACTGTTGTTTGATTTTGTTCACTGCAGTCTGTATGGGTCCTTAAATGCTATGCCTGTTGTGTTGTATGTTTCATTGTATTTTAAAGTGCTGCTGTCCTTGTGAAGCACTTTGTAACTTGTGTTTGAAAAGTTATTAAATGTCTGGAGCCTTGAAGTCAGGTTTGTGGTGGAGACAAAGCCAACTGGTATCATGTTACTGAGTTTAAAACGATTCAGGTATAATAAATATGGACTCCGCTTCTTTCACTCTCCTAATTTTTAAAACATAATCAAAGGCAGTATTTGAACTAAACAGAACTGCTCCAAGAATTCAAACCTTTTTAAAAAAATTGGAAAATGCTATCAAAAATTTAAAACTGGATTTTCATCAACATTTGGTTCAGCACAAAAATGTAATTACTTTTGGCTGTACCATGAGCAACATTCAGTGGAAATCTCAAAATCCAGGATTCACCAGGTTTACGGCAAAACTGTGAAAAACTGCCTTATCTCACAAGTTTAACAGCTCCTTTAACAAAAGATTCAGATCACCATCAATATGTAATCACTGCTTTTTGTGTCATGACCAACATTGCCTTGTTTTTTAAAATTAATATCTGTTTTTATATTTTCTAGTTATTCTGTTTACGACATAAAAAAACAAAACAAAAAAAAAATAACGCTGGCAAAAGCACAAGCCTCTGGGTGGAGGTAATATAGGATAAATGCGTTGGATAAGTGGTCCCCAACCTTCTCCGTGTCATGGCCTGGTTTTATGTCAAACAATACAGTCGTGGACCGGCAAGATGTGGGTGACCAGAGGGAGCCATTGCCTTGTTTCTCAACCTCAATAAAGAAACATTCATGTGGACTTGCTCTGTTTTTATCAGCTGCTGAACAAGAAAATTTAGGAACCCAGTTGACTGACGGTAACTGGTTGACATGGCACCTGACTAAACTGCCACACCTCTCGGGCACAGATGGTTATGATGATGTCGCTCAGCGCTCAAGGTCTGCATTTATCCATTGGTTATCAGTCCGAGCTGATCGGATGTTTAGTGAATTGCTGATGGGCATTTTATGAGTTCTTAGCTCTGAATTTAATCCTACCACATCAGGAAGTTAAGTGCTTGTGTGTACCTCAACTATCCTCCACTTACATACATACACTCATCTACATTAAGGAAGCGCATGTGCACTAAGTGTAGAAGTGAACTGATCTTTGGTTGTGTTTTTTTGTTGTTTCAGTGGTGATAGAGACAGAGACACTCAGTATAAAGTCTGCACAGTCGAGCAACATGGACAGATTTGGAGGATCTGGTCATTCTTCTTAAAAACAAAATAGTATTTGGTCTCAGTTATTTAAAAAGAGGATAATTAAATCAATTATATATTTACATGTTTTCTCTTCAGCCTGGTACCAAATAATCTAATGCAGTGCACCAAAAGTGCTATTTAGGCCTTTTTTAAACATACGTATTAGCACGCAATCTTCATTTCTCTTAAAGACTTAAAATAATGTGGTCATCTGAAAATGACTGAAAACACTGCACTTTTCAGGTGAATGACAGTTTCCCTGTTTCTTCCTGATTAGATACAATTGATGTCTGCCTATTTATGAACAGCAGTTTGTTGGTATGTTGTATGTATAAATCTGATTTCATGTAAATCTGATTTGATGTAAAAGTCTTTCCCTTCAACAAAACATCACCATTGTCAGAGTGTGTTTCGTCCACATGCCCTTGAGCCAACTGAATCAGACAGAAACTTAACCTCCCTCTTTTTGGATCTCTGGGTTAAATGAGCACACAGTGATGCCTTTAATGTATATGTGCCTTTTTTTCCCCTCAGGTGGGTTTTGAGGAACTGGACTACCACCGTATCCTGCCTCTGTTCTTCGATGGTTTATGTGAAACTGAACATCCATACGAGTTCTTCGCCCGGCAGGGAGTCCACGACCTGCTTGACCATGGTGGTTCCAAGATTCTGCCTGTGGTTGGCAAGCTCATCGCCCCCATCAGGCGTGAGTTTCATGGTTTTGATACCACATGTAACATAGTCCTGATACCCTTTAACTTAATGGTGTGTGTCCACCTCTCAGGAAATACCCGATGACCTTTTAAAGTCGCTGCTCGTGCAGTTGAAGCAAGTGAAATCAACTTTTCAGGTCTGTCCTTGAGTATGGAAGGACAGACAATCTGTCCATACACATACACACACATGGGCAGTTTTTTGTGCACAAAATATCTCAAGAAATTTTCCAGGGATTTTTTCAAACTTATAAGTTATCCAACTGGATACAAGAATGAATAGATTAGATTTTTAAAGCTGCGAGTCAAATGTCAGAGTCACAGAGTCTCATGATCATCTGGTGTGTGTAAGTGCAGTTTCAGAGGAAACCTTGGAGGAATTTGATATTCTTAACAGAATATCACAACAATAGTTGAAGCTGTTTTCATTCATGTTTACACAGAACAACAATAGAATCAACTATTTGGAGGTCATAACTCAAAGGTCTAGATTAGGGCCTGACTGATATGGATTCTTTGAGGCCGATGCCAATATTTGCCAGAAAAAAATATAGATTACCAATTAATTGGCCGATTAATTTAAAATCTCTATAAAATTAATTAAAAAAAAAAATGGTCCCAAAACACAACAATGGATATAAAAATTACAGGCAGAACATTTTAGTTTAAAGGTGTAGTCAGCGATCTTCTAATCTTCTAATCTAATGCACTATTTGTCAAATTCACCGTATTTCTCCTCTCCATCCACAAGATGTCCACACTGGCAGCATGTTGAAAAAAAAGTCTGGTTTCAATACACAACCTCTCCACTCGTTTTCTCCCACATCGCTGACTACATCTTTATCAATACTTGGTCCTTTAGTATTTGTTTGACTTTAAACCAGAGATGAAATTTAAAGTACATGCAAAAAAGCATTGAACTTCTGGGACATTAATTATATAACCTAAAAAAAAAGTCACTCTGTATGTTGTTCTTCTTGTTGATGAAAACTAAAGGTAGGTTATGGTAAAGGTTTTTTTTTTTTTTTTTTTTAATGTATATTTTTGGGCATTTTGTGCCTTCATTGATGGGAGAGAGACAGTGGATAGGCTTGTGAGGGGGGGAGAGAGAGCAGGGGGAGACACTCTGCAAGCTGGTCACAGGCGGGATTCGAACCTCGACCGGCAGAAGCATGTACATGGGGTGCTAACCACTACGCCAAACCAGCACCCCAAAGGGTTTTTTAAAATTGTAAACAGATCACTGTGAGAGGAAAGCAACAAAACCACTTAAGGTAACATTCTTTTCATGGGCATTTTTATTTTCTTTGCAGCTTTCAAGCACAAAATAAAACAGTGTGCAAAACTGCAGCAAATTCCTGGAAAACAAAAACAATTAACCTTTTTAAAAATGTGAATATATTGATTATTTATAAGCTCTGTCACATCTGCCTTTCAGTCATCATTAGTTCATCAGAAGTAGGTTTTAGTTCAGGAAGAACCACTTTTTTATTTTAAACATGAGGTAATCTGCGTGAGGAAATTAAAAATATTTTGAGGGACATATTTCACAAATTTATTTCAAGAAGATGACTAAGGTCCCAGCTTGGAGTTGGAGGTCATAGGCCAGGATCATAAAGTCCCATGCTCATCCCTCTGTTTTAGGACTTCCATGAATCATTCACATACAAACCACTTCTGCCCTTTCTCGGTCCTTTGCTGTTCTTTCACTCTCTGGTCCTTGCATAGCTTGTAGAGGCAGGGAACTGCTGGGCTGCAGTTTTGGTTTATTTTCAAATCATAGTCAGCATGTTATGAATTTACAAAGACAGACTTATTGGAAATGTGTCTCTTTAGATAAATTTGTGCTAAAATAATCACAGCAGCTTTGGGGAATGAAGAAGCTATCCAGTTAGATATCCTTACAGTCTTAGGCATTGGCATTTCTTTGACACATGGCCTATAGATCTATCTTATTTTAGTATGAACAGCTGACAGCCGGTTCTACGCAGCTAGAGTCTAAGTGTAGTCAGAGACATTTTAGCACATACAGATTACATTATTTACTGTTTTGATAGCAGCATCATTGCATATTGAATGATGTTTACTGATCTCAGACAAATCAATAGTTTAGTCTTTCAAGATTCCCACTTGCTTGTCTGTAGCCCACTTTAACTTGATAATTTGAGGTTATTGGGATATAGAATTATTCAAAAGGCCTCATGGAGTGTGAAGTTAATTGACTGCTAGATAAATCAGCTGAGAACCATTAAAACTTAACTTTAGCATTTCTCAAAATTAACCTTGTAAACATAAAACAGTAAAGCTATTATTTCTTTGAATGGCTGAAGTCAGAATTGAATATGTCTGTTTCAAACTCTTAACAGTAAAGATTATATATGAATGCTTCACTTCAGACTCTTCTAAATCCCTCCCCGCATTATGAAGTGCAACTAAAATAGAACAACAATCTTCACCAGGAATAGACTCACCTGTTCTTCACACTTGCAGTATAGCAGATTCTAACATTACCATACAAGCAGTCCTGTGACAAGTCCTGATTTGGTTTTGCAGTCACACGGCTCCTATTATTACATCAACCCTCGGGGTGAAGCGTCCTTGTTTTTGCATTCGCCGGAAGAAGTTTGTTCTAAAAGCAAGCCCGATAATCTGCCATGTGTGATGTGGTGACATGCTACATTTAACTGTGTCATAGTGTTAGACTGGCCCCCTACCTTTATAGCCTGACACGTTTGAATACGCACACGCTCACGTGTTGGCAGATGAAGATGGGCAGGAAGGTTGTGCCCTGGGGTGGGGCAGTTGATAGCATCAGAAATAGACTGAAGGATTTATAGCGATGTGGACAGCAGAGCGCTCTAATGTGACAAACACAAAGAGAATGAAGGTATACAGGAGTTAGAGGAATATAGAGAGTTGCTTTTGTTGGGAAATTACCCCCTGTTACACACACAAATACAACCACCTACACACACGCTCACACTGCCTTTTGTTTGGGGCTGCTGCCAAGTGGAGTGTCAGTTTCAAAGTGGGAGCCTTTAAGTGGCGCCTGGTGAGCTTGGGATAGTGTTCACGTCATGGACAGTTGGCTGTGTGCGTTTGTGTATGTCAAGTGTGTCCTTTGTTTTATGTGTGGACGTAGGACGCTGTGGAGGCAGAGGGGCGTAACAGCCAACAAAAGGCTGTGCTGTTTGGGACCCTGAGACATGGTGACAGTCTGACCCTGGCACAAAGACAGCCAACACACACACACTTAACACTGCACTAGACACACACTGAATAATCTTAAATGACTAACTGTGCTCTGTGTAAGTTTGATACTTGATCTGCATTTTTAGTACTCACTAATATGCTTTGTTATTTCACTTTTTTTTACATAGCTTATGCAGTTTTCTGTTTCACATTTAAAGGATTGATCATCTTCAAAAATACATTTCATATAGTTTTAGACCTCACAAACAAAGGCAATCACCATGTATCACCATCATCTGATGGATGCAAAATGGTTCATGAAGCACATAATTTACCTGTATCTTTGGTAGAACCAGGGTTAATGTTCAGCCTACCTTTTGAGTCTAAGTGAGGATAAAATGTAGATTATCAAGGTGCTTTACACAGATTCCTTGAATTAGCCTTGCAGAGCAGACAGACAGATCGACAGAACAATCATCCAACCACAGGATGCTGCTTGTTTTGAAGGTTCAACCTCTGAAACAATTTCGAATGGCTCTTTCCCAGATGGACTAGTAAAATATTTCCATGGCGGATATATGGAAATGACCGTCGGGTGTGTCAGGTTATCCTTGAGTGGCATGAGCCTGAAAGTGAACTTAACTAAGTACAAAAAAAATATTGTATTATTGCTTTGTTGTAACAATGCTTCTTGGCAATAGATCTTATACAGCTGGAAAGTCTGTTTGTTGACCTTTTAAATGGTGCTGCATTTGGAAGGAATGTATTTTTGTGGAATGAGCAGCAGAGCTGAGTATGTGGGCTGTGCCCATAAAAAATCTTATCTTTCAACAGTAAAAAGTCCCTCGTTCTGTTTCTATTGACTGCCTGATTGGCAGCTTATTGTCGGAACCTGTGAGCATGGACCCTGCTACAGAGGTTAGTTGATGTCTGTTCCAAGAAAGGCATGTCACGTGATGTGGATAGGGCCTGTGCAATAAAGCAACTTCAGGTGTTCTGCCTTGAACAATGCCATATGCCATAGTGTTCATTCAGTATCACATTATTTACATCCAGGTTGGGGCTGTTTAAAGCAGCAGTTTTGACCTGGATCCTGGGCCTAATTTGATGAAAATACAAAAAAAAGTGATGATTCACAACTCATGAATCTGCTGTTTGTCTTTCTAGTCATCCCTCACTAAGCATCTGGCTGGCTAACTGTGAGCCTCCCAAGACTAAATGCTGATTGGTTTTTGCCATGTTGTGCCATGAATAATTGTGACTCATGTTAAGATTTTTGAATAATAATAATAGATTGTTAGCTGTAATTAATGTAGATATCTGTTTGCTCGGGGTGGTAGAAAAAGTTGATTCACATAAGTATCAGAATTTTCTGTTTGACATTTTAAATGGATTTTTTCGTTTAAAAATCATTTTTTTTCCAAATTCAAATGCTTCATTTTAGTCTGTATTAATAAGCCACTTTTAAATGCACTCCAGGCTTCTGAAGAGAGAGTATAAACAGCTTGTTAAAATATATTGCTGAATAAATCCTAAAAACTACGACAGAGGATTAGGTCCACGTTGAAAACTAAAAAAAAAAAAAGGAAGGTTGCGAGAATAAAGTCATAAAGTTACGAAAATAATCTCAGAAATTACAGGAATAAAGTCGGAAAATTATGAGAATTATCTCATAAAGTACAGGTATAAAGTCGTAAATTACGAGAATAATCTCATAAATTACGAGAATAAAGTTGAAAAGTTACGAGAATAATCTCATAAATTTGAGATTAGTTTAAAGAAGAGGAGATCATCATTCATGTTTTGCTATGACTTGGTTGGTTGATGTCATTACTTTGATGTCATTCGATTTATTTTCAATCAGAAAGTCCTGTAAAATAGTTTAATTCATAAGTCTTGAAGAAAATATGAGCTGTAGTATGAATAACATACGACCCTTCGTATTTGCTGTGATTTTGAAGACTTTACTTCTCAGTATGGGGAAGTTGTTCAGTTTTCTTTCACACTATTCCTCCAATATGGAAATTTGCAGATGGTCCCTAAGCCGCAGAGCCAACAGCGGCAGCGTATTGACGGATTGTTTGGAGGAAAACGAGTTTATAGCTCACAGTCTTCATTACAGTGATCAAATAGAGGGGTCGGGTTTGGAATTACGTTCTTTTGTTGATGAGTTATTGAGTCGCAAAGTCCGAATCTGTGAAAATCATTCATACCAAAGTAGATGTTTCCTACTTTGATCTAAAAGATGACTTAATTCTCGTAATTTTTTACTTTATTCTCATAATTTTTTGACTTTAATCTTGTAAATTTATGAGATTATTCTCGTAATTTTACGACTTTATTCTCATAATTTATGAGATTTTTCTCATAACTTTACGACTTCATTCTTGTAATTTATGAGATTATTCTCGTAACTTTACGACTATATTCTCGTAACCTTCCTTTTTTTTTAGTTTTCAACGTGGCCCTTATCCTTCGTCGTAAAAAGCAGACTCATATGTGATGTGTATACTTCCTGATATAGTTTGTAGACATCATCATTGTTCATCATTTTTGCTAGTGTTAAAAAAGCTAACTAAAGATTGCAAAATCGGCAGTATCGTAGAATCACAATTTAAATCGAATTGGGACTGAAGAAATTGGAAAAATCAAACCGGAAGAAAAGCTTATAGTCCCAGCTCTACTGAAGAAAAAAATACAATTGATGGGATCTTGCTAAAGTGTGTCAGTGCTATATGTAGAAGTTCCTGCCTTTTATTTGTTTTTAACAGTTGTTACTAATGATTGTGAAATATCACCAACCAAAACAAACCCAGCACAAATGGCTCACTAACTTACAATAAATGCATTTTTTTTTGTCTCAAAGGTGTCATGTTTTTTTTTTTAAAACAACTTATAAATGTAGGAACCACTGGTGCACACATCATTTGTAAATGTCTTTCATATCATTTTATTATAAAACTTTTGACCGCCGTGTTGAATTTGTAGATTTTTCTCCTGTCCTGCTTTCCCAGCATCTTTTTGAATATTTAATGTTTGGTCCCTTTATCGAGAGGCACTCACTTTACATGGGAGTAGATACACAAAGTGACTGGGCAGCTTGTTAACTTAGACAGTAGTTCATGAATTCTACGCCCTCAGCACTTTTTGTCATTTGCTTGTACGAGGCCAGAGCAAAGGTGATGGTTATGCTCCTCATGAAAACACACTCTTTGCTCTGATAATGGAATTTTAAATGGCCTGCTCCTTATTAACTTCTTGGTTTATTAAAAATCAGGTCTGTTTCTCCATCCACAAGGCAAAGCCGCCAGTCCGTGTCTCTGTTGCAGATTAATTACTTTTCCATGGAGCAGGGAAGAAGAAGGGATGGTGGGAAGAGGAAGAAAGTAAAAAGCCGTCTGCAGTCTAAAATGGCAAGATATATATTTTTCTCCTCTGACGTTAATACATCTTCAATGTGGCTGGCAGGCTCTTATCTGCAGAGCGACTGAGTCACGTCAGACCCTGGTGAATTTTGATGATGACTGCAGGTCACCCAATGAGAATACACAATGAAGAAGGCTCTGGCTGACATTTTACTCGAAGGCCCTGTCCTCAGTGACTTAAAGACAGAACTTTTTCCTAGTGTACACTCTGTGACCTTCATCTCATGTTAGAAAAACTTCTCGTGTAAAATTTAGAAAAAAAAAATGAACAAGAAAATATATCCTGTTTTGGCCTTTTTTGCAAATAGCCTCACTGCATTTTCTCAGACCAACAGATAAAAGTTGAGGCCAACACAATTGTATACACTGACTTGTAGGCACTACAGTAGTAAAAGAAAAAAAATATTGTTCTGTTGTGCCACTGAGAGACAGAATAAAAGAGGTAAAAATGATTGCTGAACACTAAAATTCAGCCAGTCTTGCTCCCACTGTGCAGTGTCAACTTTTTAAATATCAATCTTAGCCAGGGAGAACTTGTGACGTCACATATATAGGGAGATGTGCATTTTCTTCTGCCCTTTTTAAAAACAAGCTATCAACATTGTTCCAGCCAACATGTAAATGTGTTTGCTGAATTGCTTTTCCTACAGCTAAGCCCCACCCACAAAAGACCACATGCCAAGATTCTAAACAAATGAAGTTTTATTTTTGAATGTTTGATTGTTTTTAAATATTTTCTTCCCCATAGTCTTTTTATGGAATTATTTAAACTTTATTTAACCAGGAAAACCTCATTGAGATTAAAAATGTCTTTTACAAGAGTGTCCTGGCTTCAAAAAGGTGCTCAGTCCAAAACAAAAGAAAAAAACATGCAAAACTGGGCTGCCCCACCCTGTTCTGCTGCTTACTTGTTTCAGCATTAGGGCTTTATGTGCTAAAAAGCTATGAAACCTATAAAACTATAAAACAGTCATTCAAAGTTTTCTCTCATTTGACGAAAGGTGACTGAAGCTCTATAAAAAATGCCTTCCTTTCAAATGGATATAGCCTGTCATTGTGTGTTTAGTCCTTATTTTTATAATCATTTTTTAAAATTTCCTCTCTATGGTCTTCTGTAACATTAAAAAGCAGAACATGTAGCTCCCACCATCAAGGGACTTGAATTAAACAGTAATAAAAATGATGTGTGGAGACGCTCATCATGCTTACTTGTTCTATATGAATGGCTCAAATTTTACCCCCAAAAAATCTGTCAGGTGTGTTTAAAAACAATAGTCCATTGTTTTATTTTTTTAAAAATAGTTCACAAACAGGAGCAGGAAAACTGCTGAAAATCATCTGATCAGTTAATGCTACAAGTGGGGTGGAATTTGTGAACTGGCTCCAGTAGTTAACTACTTTTAACTTGTTAGGTATTAACATTATTTTGCCTTTATGCTAAGTAATTTGCTCATTAGTACCATCAGCTTTGTTCTGCATGCCTCTCACTAAAACACTAAACCCCAGTTTCCACAGGGATTCTGTCGGTAGCTTCACTTGGGTACCTTTGCACTCTAGTCTCTTCAGTCAGTCAGTTTCCTCACCCTGTGACTTGATTTTCCACCGGTGTGCCAGCAGCACAGCTCTGCACAAGTTCGCTGGAAATACGCCGCAAGTCTATTTTAAGCACCAGCTTCTTCAACCCTGTATCAATTTCAATCAAGCAGACTGGCTCAAAAGGTTTCTGGCTAAAAAGGCTGACTCGAAAGGTTTGCAGGTATTAATTAAAAAAAATAAAATAAACGGTGGAAATAGTGGGAACAATAACAATACAGACAGCAAATTAAACTTGAGCAGGAAAATAACCTGTTGTTTACATGCTGCCGTTTCTGTTTTTGCATTAATTCATGATTAGCTCTTCAAGTTGTGGTTCCCTTATGATCTTTATTTTCTCACATTTGAAGCCTCTGTGGCTGCAGTTCACTTAGCAGTGCTTTAAATATGCCTCCTGTGAGTGAGAACACAAACAAACAAGAGCAAAAACCCAGCAATTTGCTGAAACAGTCTATATCTGCTAGTTTTGTGTTTGACCTTAGTGATACAGAACCCTGAGAAGACCTGCTTTTTACCACAAGAATTGATAAAGGAGTTGGTCAAGAATTGTAATATAGAATGAACGGCATTGGTATCAATAAAATCTTACCAATTCCAATTCCTACCTGCAAGCTCCTCGCAATACATGCTGTGATCGCTGGCATCAGACACCAGGAAGCTACTTTTAATAGCATTTTTTTCCCTATATTATGGCATTCCTAATGATAATGTACGCAGTGAAACAGCTGCTCATTTGTTTTACTTCCTTTTTTGTTTGATTGCTTTTGTTAAAAGACAAGTCAATCAATCAATCAATCTTTATTTGTATAGCGCCAATTCATAACAAGTATTATCTCAAGACACTTTACAATAGAGCATAAAGCTCTTCATTTTGTGGATACACATATATGCATTGATACATATAAAGATACACATATACATATATATACAAATATATACATCCAACACCCAACAAGTGTAAGGCCAAGTTACTGTTGCCACATAAGACAGCACCCACAGCTTCTGCTAATCTGCAATACTAGATGGGCCTTTAAAATACATAAAATTTTATTACAAAAATCACCCATAACCTTTTTTAACTTAAAACTTTTACATTATAATAAAAAAATCTGTGCAAATTCTTCAAATTAGAAGACGCAAGACTTGAATTTCTGTTGGTAATGTCAAAATTGTTTTTCTATAGTGCAAAGTAATGTAGTGACTTATAAAAAAGGGTCAAATGTGACTGAAGCACAGCAGCTTGGGCTTTACAGGCCTCGTTAAACAGGGTGGAGGATTCAGGGCCATGCTTCCATTGAGCTTTGGCTGATTGGCATAACATTTGTTCAGCTTTGAATCAAAATGAGGCTTTCATTATACCAAGATCCTCACTTACTGCTCGGCACAGGGAATGTCTCCCTCTGATCTGAATGGTATATTTATACAGTTCACTGCTAAACTCTCCAAATGCGTCACCTTACTGGAAACAGAACACAAGGTCACTATTGTTTTATATTCACATTGAATATGAATCAGGGACTAGCATGAACAGATTATTACTTTATTCAGATTTGTCCCAACACAGGTTTTATACCAGCGTTAACACATCAGGACATCGTCTTCTCGTTGTCCTCCTTCTCACTTTTATTTTTTTTTTCCCTTCCTCTCTGTTTTTTCTGCAAGGCGCGAGCGCTGATGAATAATTGAACAGTCCCACAGTCCAAATGTCACAGCAGGGAAAATTGTTTGCGGTGGCTGGTAATTAGAATTTCATTGTTTGTTATGTAGGTTTGAAAATTCCTGTCATTCCTCATACCACCTTATCTCTGCAATGGCAGATATTTCAGCGTCCGTCAGTGTGGAGACGCACCAGGAGCAGAGATGGCATAAAACACAATACTTTGGCTCGTTCGGCATCGTCTCCACTGCTTGTCCTCGCACACAAAAACGTTTCGTCAGTGAGAGACAAAGTCAGTCCCTGGCACATTCGACAAACTCCAAAATGGATTCAAAACAATGACCCTCTAATAACTGGTCCTTTTCTCACATTCATGAGTACACTAAATTGTGTTAATGCAGTGTAGCGAGAGCGTACAATGCTTTATTCTTTTACCCGTCAGCCTCTTGTTGTTTGCATGACTCCTCTTCATTGTATGACTCCATTCTTATTTCGTCGCTGCCATGTTCAGCTCTGCCTGTGCTCGTGACTGAGACTGACATTTTGTCTCGTTGCTTTTAATGTGTTCGTGTGCGCCTTAGAGAGTGTGTGCCATGTTTTAAACCAGCATGATTGTCTGCGTGTCCCTGAGTGACTGTTGTGTGATTGTGTTTGTGTGCTTGTGACAGCTTTGTATTTGCATATGAGCTGTTTTAACGCAAGCAGTGGATGATGCATTATGCTCGTCCCTGAGTGCTCTGACTGTCATACACAATGTTTTAGGGTTGTTACCGTCTTTCCATTTCACTCAGGCTTCTCTGTAGTGGTAAATAGAGAGGTTGCTTGGCTGTTGTTGAAATTCCTCTTACCAGCATCACTTATCAGTTTCTTTATTTATCTTTTCAAACAATCCTAATGTTTGATTTCTGCATTTGTGAAAGCTAGCCAGATCAATCAAGGACTACACAGGACAGGCAAACCACAAAGCAGAGCATTGGGAGTTCAATCTGACCAAATATCAAGGCAGAAAGCAAGCTAGTTCACTGGCTACGTTTACGTGAGAGCTTTAAAGGTGCAGTCAGCGATGTGGGAGAAAAAGAGTGGAGAGGTTGTTTATAAACGAATTTAGGCCCGCCTCTCCCTTAATACCTCACCCCTGGCTCCACCCCTGTTAGCTGACGGATATGCATCGTCATGGAAACGGCCGTAGAAACTGTGTAGCTGACCAACGTAGCTTAGGTAACCCCGACTCGTCTGACAACTCGACTGACCATATTAATAACATCATGACAACAGTACATTTTGGCAGATTAGACAATAAGATGAATGCCTGACGGCTGTTACTGTTATGTGAAGCACTACAAAGCTAATGTTGCTTACCTATCCAGCAGAAAGACGGCGACATCCGTGTCCATTTTCAAGCCTTTCAATTGGTGGAGTTCCCTCCCGGAAAGCAACACCAATGTTGACCCGGGTCTTCGCTCTTTCATGGTCATAGCCCTTCTTTTTCACTTTCTGCTCCTCTGACCTTTTTCTTTTGAGCTGTTTCTCAGCCATTGCTACTGCACATATTGTATCTCTCTCTTACGCTAACTGCACACGCTACGCAACCTACGACTCCCCCTCCCCCCTCTGGCTGATCTGCGCACGAGTATGATCGCCCCCTGGATGTGGGGGAGTGTACCCTGTTTTGGTAACTTGGCCCGAGCCACAGTATTTACCTGCTGAAATTCAGAGCCAAGGCTGTGTATTGAAACCAGACTTTTTTTTCGACATGCTATCAGTGGGGACATCTCGTGGATGAAGAGGAGAAATATGGTGAATTTGACAAATACTGCATTAGATTAGAAGATTAGAAAATCGCTGACTACCCCTTTAAATCCCTTTTAATCAGAAAAACTTAAATCCTCTTTAAAAAATTGAAAATGACCACGTAAACATCTAATTCCAAATGAAAATGGCCATTCCAAATTAAACGTAATTCCAAAGTACGTTTATTCGACTTTAGAGTAATTCCATCAGAACCATTCCCAACCCCCAGACCTTAAGCAGAATTGAATAAAGGTGAATAAATGTGTTTCCCATTTAAACCTCAATTCAGAATTACTATTTCCATGTCAACGCAAGAAGGATATGAGGAGAATACTTTAATTCCAAATGATTTGATTCTGAATACGTAATTCCTAATTAATAAACATTGTGTAACCATGGCCACTGATGATATACAACAGAGAGCAGTTAACATTAGCCTTGCTAACACTGCCTGCCTCCAAGTCTCTAAACAAATCAACATAATGTATTCAGAATATGGTTACTCAACATTCTACTCATTATACGGTGCCACTTGACAAATCCCAAATGCAGCCTTGTCTTTATTTTATGGCACATAATACTTCTGAACTGATTTGAGCTGGATGTTGTTTCTCAAAGCTGTTTGTGCATTTGGAGACTGATGGCAGGGGCAAAGACCACAGTTACAGCTCGAACTAGGGCCAGGTGGCTACATTACACATCATATTACAGGCTTTGGTCTACCTGACCAAGTGCACTTTAAAAACAAAACAAACCAAGTGGAAAATGTAGATGACAAGCAGATATTCACCATTCTTTTGTTCTTTTTGCCACATTATGTTACACCAGGGGTGTCCAAACTTTTTATATCGAGGGCCACATAAAGAGGAATACATGGACAACTGAGCCACTTTCTGTGCCTCACTTTTAGTGCATTGAAGTTAAAGTTTTAAGGTTTGTGGGTGGGCTTTCACCTGTCATGGGGCCCTTTTCAACCCGGGTTATTACTAGATTCACACCTAGTACAGACGAGACCTTTTGAGCAACTGAGATGGGAGACACTGACAAATCCTATCTTCCCTTTCAGACACAAAACGAGAGTAAACTGCCAGAGTGTTCGCGCTTGAAGATGAATATTACAATATACTTTGTAAATGAGACCTTGTAACAAAGTAAATACAGCTGAAAATATGCATGGTTGATGGTAATGCTGCTGTAAACAAAATGTCTTGATTCCTCAAATGTTTCGGGGGCCACAGTTTGGACACCCCTGTGTTACACTGTCTTCCACTATCATCATATTATCTTCTTCCACTAATAAACAGAGGCCTTATTTTGTTGACTTACTCCCAAGCATGTGTGCGGTGGTTTGCGCTAGAGATTTGATGTTCATGAACGAGTCAAGTCTTTTGAACTGCTCTTTTAAGTGGACTTGGGAACCAAATTTGCAATTGAGAAGGTAATATTCATTTGTGAGCCATTCTTAAATCCAGATTTCCTGCCAAAACGAACGTCTCACACATAACTGGGAATTGGTTTTCATCGTTTACTTATCGGTTTCCATTGTTTACTTACATAAATGCAGACCTTGATATATGCCACTTTCCACCGATAGGAAGGTAACTACGCAAATTCACTATTTGTTTACATTGTCATTTATGACTGTTTGTTTTTTAGCTCAAATTATCAACAATTACTTATAAGATCTGTGTCCACATTCTTTCGATCCATTTGTGGATTTGACTGCCCAGCTACAAGCTGTTGTGCCATAATATTGACCTCTATCCATAGCTGTTGTTTTTCTGAACAGGGAGAGCTTCTTCTCATTTTAAACCCATTGCAGTTCAACATTTTCAGTGCATAACCTCCCAAGTTGATAAAACCCTTGGTGTCAGCTGCTTTTGGCCTTTTGACCTCTCCCTCACTGACCATTCAAAATCAAGACAGGGTGCTACTTCAGGCGCTTTGTAAGCAACTCTGTTGAAGGTGAAAATAAGTTGCCCTGCAGTTCCAGGGGTCTATTTTCTGTTATTCAGCTTCTGTTGGTATGACATGATTTCTCAACCAGGTTTTAATATTTCTTGGTGATATTTCAGTTGATAAAAAAATATGATACACACAGTTTTAAATCGACTTATAGTTATTCCAACCTAGGGTCAATTCTCATAACCTGGCAACCTTAAGAACTTGTGGGAAGCCCTCTGAAATTAAAGATAAGAGGTCAGAAAAGCTTTCTGTGGGCACATGTTGTAATACCTCCATATATGAAAAAACTGCTTGTTTCTGTAAATGTTTGTAGTTTATTTTAAAGCTACTTGGCCAAATCAGAAACATTTCCCACCGGCTGCTTCAACAAAAACATGTTATTGCACAAAACATTTATTTTAGTTATTTTTTTAAAGCAACAGGTGCCTTTTTTAGCTAATATTTTTTGCTATCCTCCTCAATATATGTAATTGTCCCTTGTCTTGGCTGTGTCTCTCACCTACTAAACATGGTTGCTTCTACTCCCTCTGCCTTCTTTTCCCTTTCTGTTATTGTTGTTTTGTGTGCTTACCTACAAAATAGTCATTGCAGTGCTATTGCTATCCTCCTGGATGGAAAACAGGCGTCAGAGAACAGTTCAAGACATTTTTAAAGAAATAGCACTGATCTGTTTTCCATGCTTGGGTTATGCTGTTTTAAATTGACAGTCTGCACAAAGGGAATTACCAGTGCTCATGCAGAGGCTTACAGAGAAAAAAAACAGCTAAAAGACTGAAAATAAAACAAACTAAAAGAACTAGAAAAATATGTCAGTCGTAGTTGCTAATCACAGTTATTTTCCAACCCCTTACCCTATGCCTGCCACATCTCTTTATGTCTCTTTTTGACATTTTGTTCTTTTTATCCCCCCCTTTCCTTCCCTCTCTCTCTGAATTTGTCTCTCTTGATCTCTGTAGCCCTCCATCTCTCCCGTCATCATTCCCTTTTGTTCTCTCTTAACAGTGGGAAATGGAGTTAAGTGCAGCTCTAAGCCAAATAGCCCAGTGATTGGCTCTCACTTAATCTTTCCTCCCTAGTGCATTTGAAATCACTGATTGCAGGAAAAACAGGTCCAAATCAAAGTATGGCCAAGAGGAAAGTCTTTCAAGGAAAAGCTGGAGTGTGAGGGCGAAGAGTCATTGGAATTTTTACTGTATCATTTTACTTAATACACTCTTGTAGCCGATAGCTACATTCATTTGTCGTACCACCATCCAAAAACACATTTTTTTAATCAAATGTACTAGTTTAAATCTTACTTACCATTTTCTTTGCAACATCATTTTCACTTGACCTCTCAAGCAACCTGAACCTCAATTCTTGACCTTTGTCTTCTGTCCCACTCCACAGAAGCCCTGAATACGAGGAACAACCATGTGATGTGCACCACCCTTAAAGTCCTGCAGCATTTGGTGGTATCTGGAGACAAGGTGGGAGAAACTCTGGTGCAGTACTACAGACAGATCCTGCCAATATTCAACCTCTTCAAGAACAAGAACAGTGAGTGCTGGCCATGCTAAATGTGTTAATTCATGGGCAGATGGTGTGTCGGTGTGATGTGCTGCTGTGCTTTTTGGAGCAGTCATTGTGTGAGTGTGTCCATTTGTGTTATCAAGCAGTTTATTGGGTTTAAATGTGAATGCATCAAAGAAAGAAGAGCAAAATTTGATGGAAAGTATTGCAACGGGATGATAATTGCCTCGTAGCTGTATTTCTATTATTATTATGCCTAATCTGTGCTTATTATGTGCTGTTGCTAGGTTGATTGCATGCTCAGGAGTTGCCTGAAAGCATGCAAAGACCACCTCTTAAAGTGATCTTGACTCAGCTGTATGTTTTGTACCAAAACATAGTCCAACTGGTGTCTTTCAACATGACCAAACATACTTTGCAAAAGTGGAGCATTTGTTTGTGATGGACCAACATGCGTAAAGCACCAAGTTCAGTCTTTGCTGCTGCTTGTGTCTGTGAGCACAGATTTTGACTGCATCTGTTGTGTTTTGTCCACGAAGTTGAAACAGCATGATGCTGAAAATGAAGTTTAGGTGGAGATAAGAGGAAAAGAAAATAAACCTGAGAGCACAGGTTTGGTGTCACAACTCTGAGCAGTCAAATCATTTCAAATCAGTGTTTCTGAAATACTAGGACATCAAACATGTCAGGGCAGGGGGAGTGGCCAAACTGGGACGTGGGTGTCTGGAATTCTGATGTGCCACTCCAACAGCTAATCCAAAATTTTGCATTGCTACTGGCTTATCGTCATGTTAGGGGTGGGATTTATGGGGCAAAAAACTGTCTATTGAGTTTATTTGGTTAAACTTGTCAATATAATTTTTTACAACTTTTCTCAAATCAGGACATGACAACATTCATAAGAACAAAAAAATCAATTTTATGTCAGGGTTGCTTTATCTCTTAAATCTCTCGTGTTACTTTGATATTTCATAATTTAGTCATGATCATGACATTGAAATGTAGACACTGTCCATTTCTCTCACTTCTTTTGACATTGTTGTGCTTGGTTGATGTTGTTAAATGTGGAGGTTTCATTTTGTTCTAACTTTAAATTGTGGCTCTGGACCTAAATCTTCGATGTCAATTGCTACCTTTTGTTCCTTTTGAAGATAGCATCTGGTAAGATTATTAATTTCGGCCCATGTGTGGGATTAAGAGGGAGAAATCAGTATTTATATACTCTAATGTGTTTTGAGAATAATATCTGCTTAAAGAGTCTTGAGCAGGTGCTAAAATTTGCAGAAATTCAAGCTTGTTCTGAGAAAAAAAATGTATTGATAAAAGTCTTTTGTATTTGCAATTGAGAACTCTGAACATTGTGTTTCTTCTCATTTTCCTCAACTTTCCCTGTAACTATGACCCTATTTTGGTTGTCTTAAACTTGTTGTCATAGCACTCACCACATCATGAGAAGAAAAATCTTTAAACATTGATAAATTGTCCAACCCTAGCAGACATTCAAGATGAAGTATGTAAACTGGGTTAAATCTTTAACAAGTTGATCACAAAGAGTTAGAAAATCCATGCAGATCATGCATGTCTATTTTTGTTTTAGTGCAACTATGAGTTGTTCAAGCAGAAAACAACCTATTTCTTCCCTGTTCTTTTCTCTGTGGATCTGAATGAGCCTGTACCTGAGTCCCTTTTTTCATTTTACCTCCATCACTTTAACATCCTCTTGACAGAGACGCTCCATTTTGTCCTTTCTGCTGTCAGTCAGGCTGCATTGTGCACGACTGCTGAGGAGACTCTGTCCTTGCTTTCTCTGAAAGCCTCTACCTGGGTGACACCAGGACCTGGGGAGATTGGCATCAGATAGGCAGGGCTCTTTGTGTGGCCATGTCAAAGCACTTAGCGCGCTGTGACATGATGTGGGCCCATCGATGGCTTAGAGGCACAAGCAATCCCAAACACAGTTTAGGTCGGTAGGATGTGGGGAGTGACATTGTGAATCAATCATTTAAACACAGGCATCAACAGGAAAAAAACACAAGGCTTTAGCCTCTTAATCAATATCCAATTTAAATCTCTTGTCTCTTTAATTCGCTTACATTATCTGTTACTATTTGCTGAGGTCTAAAAAAAAAGGCAAGGGGAGAGATGAAAAAGAGGTAGCAGGCAAAGACAAAGGATGGTGAAGAAAAGCCTGCCTTATTAGCACATGGTCGTATGCAAATCTCCTCTGTAAATTAGCTGTCAAATCAATTCCCTAAACCGTTTTTGAAGCGCAAGTTCCTCCGCAGCAGCGCCGGCTAAGCAGTTGACCGTTGAACCCCACTAGGAATAGTTTTATCTCTGCCTCATAGTTACCGTGCCGGCCTGTCTACCTGCCTGCTCTTTCACCGCCCTCTCTCTGGCAAGCATCGATTAAACCCGTGCCAACCTCTCACCTGGCAGACATTCCTGATATTGACCTCTCCCAGAGAGACCCGTCTGGGCCAGAGAGGGGTCCGTCCTGCTGCCAAGGCACAGGAGCCACTCTGCTAAACAAGGACAATACTTCCTGCTCAGCACTTTATGGCCATTAAGAGTTTGTCTCCAGGGTGCCAGACTAACTTCTTTTTTTGCCATGGTCTCTGAACTGTTCCCCAGAAAACTATTTTGACAGATCCGAAATGAATCAAAATAGTCAAAGGTTGCTTCTTTGAAGTCACTGCTGTGTTTTTTAGGATTGACTCTATTTGTAAGAGAAATCCATTCTCACTGGCAGAGTTTAGAAATCTGAAATGATAGAAAACTATCACCAATCAGCATTCAAAGAGCAGCATACACAATGTAACAGCCGTGTTTCCAATGGGCACTCTGTGTCTTCCAGTTCCGTCATAAGAATCATAACCTTGCAAAGCAGGTGGTTTCACTGGATTTCATATCCCAGGTCAGATATGAGCAGTGTTTTCCTGAGGACAAAGAGCCTGTAACTGTGAGTGTGGGTTAATTGTTCTGAAACAAATAACTCAAACTCTATATGGTCCCTGAATTGACAGGTAGAATATTCATTCATTCATTTTCACCTAAAAGGCTCAGACCATTATATCATTTTTGATATGATGTTGCTCAGGTGGGTGTGTAGTATATTGCATGGATGTATGAAACAGTCCATCTGGTGTGTCGGGTGGAAAAAAATTTAACCCATTCTGGCCAGTTTCAGCACCGTGTAGTCACGCAACCAGTACGTGTCAGTCTTGACGACCCTTTTTAATTCCACCTTTCATTAATCTATCCGCTTCTGTTCATGTATTTTTGACAAAGTACCATGACATGTGAATTGATCTCATCAATTCATATTTATCTGTTATTTCATTGTAAAAAAAAAGCTGTTATGTCAAAATAAATACTAATTATTTAATGTTATGTAAATCAATTTTGTTAGCATTCAGAATACATAACAGATCAGATTACACAAAGCCATCCACCTCTGGGGCAAAAAAAAATTAACCCTGTGTGAAAGTGCTAAAAGTAGTTTCTTGAGTGTCTGTTTGAGGCTGGCTGCAGAAACCATGACGGTTCTGTGGCTTCTTTTTGCAAATCTCAGTAACATGGCTTCAGCCAGCTCTTTAAAGTTCACAGAAAGTGTCACAAAGACTTACTGTTGCAGACATCTGTTTAGTCATTATTTAATTTAAACAACATATGAATGAATTAGAAATGGTGACAAAAGTGTCCATTAGTTGGAGGTTGTGCAACACTTCACAGCATCAGTTACTTCTGTTGTATTTTTTTAATGCATAAAATCTTTTTTTTTTTTTTTTTTTTTAATCTTTTTTGCGACTTTTACCAGTTTTTAACACGTCCACTGGAACAGCATCACAAATTTTGAATTTCTGAATCAGAACTTTGAATATTTTCTTTCTTTGATTTTGGCTTTTTTGGTTTGAGTGTTGTAAAGCACAAAAATAATTGATTCGGTTCTGTAACTTCAGCATTTGTGTGAAGGTTCTATTATCAGCATATTAGTGCTGGTAGCTCAGTTTGTAAATGGTTTGTCTATCAGCTGGATAGGTGGGACTTCAAGCTCCCTGTCACACATGAATTTGTACGTGTGCAAGGAACTTAACTGTAAGTTATACCCACTGCAGCAGCAGTGTGTAAATGTGTAGAAAAATGAATGCTGTTTCTGTGAAAACCTAAGACCCTGAGTGTTTAAATTGGGTGTGAATTAGTTTGTGTGAGCAACAGCATTAAAGTGCTTTTAGTATTTTGATGACTAGAAAAGTGTCATTCAAGCTGAAGGCCATTTAACAATGTGATTGTTTACAACAGTGTTGAAGCATCGCAAATTCTTCACTTTCAAAGAGCAGCGTCATTAATCCAAGCTCGTGAAACAGTAGAACAGCTGTTTGTACTTGATGTAGAGAAGGTGAGCAGTTTTCTGCCATAACTATACATAAAAAACATTGCTGACATTTAGTTCTGGTTAGGACTGGACTGTTTTTAGTAATATCAATTCCATCTCAGTTGCTATAGATTGGCTTAAAGCGGCCCAAACTTCCATCATTATGCAACTGTTATAGGTTCATAATTTTGGAAGATTCATTAAACCAAAGAGCTGGTACTAATGCTCCATTGTTGTTTGACAGTAGATAAACTTTCTTTAATCTCAAGGCCTCTTTGTTTATGCTGACAGTGTTTCTGGACCTGCTTGATTCAATGTCTGTCATCAGGCAGATCCATCTAAGCTTTGGTCTACAATGATGGTGCTCATCCCAGAGCGACGCAAACAAATCAGTGTCAGTTTAGCAGGAAGAGGTGGGACTATCAAGGCAGCAGGAAATGACTGCTCATACAGCTTTAGAGGAAATTTAATCAGATCTGGGCCATTTATGTTAATTTAATGATGAACAAGTCTAATATTGAAAGTATTTCTCAATACAATGAGGTGCACGTTTTCTACTTTACACAGCCACGGTAGTGAAAACCCACTACAACATCTGATTGGCCTGTAAGTAATTTGACTGGCAGAATGGATATTTTTATATTTATTTAACCTTTATTTAACCAGGAAGGTCCCACTGAGATTAAGAACCTCTTTTCCAAGGGTGAGGGTCAAGGGAGTCCTGGCCAAGAGGCAGCAAAGTTACAAAGTAAAATTACAGCAAAAAAAAGGAAAATTAGGGCAATTACGGATATCCAGTCATCTGTTGGATATGCCTCAAAAAGGCTCCGATCAGGTAGCAGTGACTTCAGCCACTTCACAGATGGAGGAAGATGCTTTCGAACAGGAACAAACCACATAAAATATACGGGTTAATGAATTCTCAGGACATGCCGAAATATTAACATGCATGTGGCAACACTCACTCAGTGTCGGACTTTGATAAAGACGTTTTGAAACCTCCTTTGCACCTAAATAAAATACCAAAATTGACTTGTTCCAATTGTTTCTTTGGAATTGCCCTTCTTTCTTTGAGTCCATTGAACAGTATTTTTATTTTCTGTGGGCTGTTTGCCAGAATAGAATGCATTGATCTGTCCATCTGGCATGTCAGTTTTCTCACTGTTGGTCACATGACCTTTTATTTAACTTCAATATACAGTGTATTATTAATATGCCTCAGCCTAGTCCTTCTCTGTGCTTTTTAATCTGCTGTTCTTGTGTTTGATAAGCTGTCAATCCGAAACTAGCACAACCCAGTCCCTGCTAATACACATAAAGCCTTTTCAGAAACGTAGCTTCTGTTCTGAGGACGAACACTATCTGAACCAGAACTCTCTGTTCTTTCTCTACCTCGCAGGTATTCCATGGTTGTAGCTCCCTCCTTCTCACACTCTCCTTGTCTATCTCTGTTCCTCTCTCTCCCTCTTTACTCAGTTTTATGTCCCTTGTTTGTATCAATATCAAAGCTTTTATTGAAGTCCACCTATTACCTAATATCTCTTACATTCACCTCCGGTTCCATCCCACGCTCCGTCGGCTGTCTCAACTGAAGCCAGCACGCAGCCTTCAGCAGACAGGCTCGATCATTGTGTTTAATACAGTAAGAGACGCACAGGAACGCTTCGGCTCACTGTGTGTGGCAACATCTCCTACACAGTAACTCCCGGAGCTTGCATGGCATCCCTCTTATCTCCTGAGTCACAAGCAGGCCACTGTCCAACCTGTGCCAAGTGTGTGTGTCTGCATTTGTGTACATCCATCATGAATAGATCTGTTGTGTCTCACAGGCAGCTGTTCATGAAGGTCCCATTTTTTCCCATCTCTGTCGCCTTCTTTTTTTCACAGCCTCTGGCACATAACGCTCCACTAGCCGGCTACTACTCGCGCATTCACAACATCTTTAAAATGGCACGCTATCCCAGCTGAGGCTACACGCCCTGACTGTGTCTCCCCAGTTGCTGGAGCTGTGAATCAATAGAGAGACAGCTGAGGATTGGGGGCTACACCGAGATATCACCAGCATCTCATCGTGGGACAGATCCCCTAGGCCGTGCTCACACAACTCCTGCTGTGTCAGTCCCATTCTCCGACAGGGTTGTGACCTGTTAAATTGGTCTGTGTACAGGCCTTATCTGAGCCATTTTTCCAGGGTCAGGGCTCAAACTCAGCAGCCATCTCTAAAATGGACCCTTGGGTGTTCTTTCACTCAGATGAAGCACTGAACTTCTGGCCAGGAGAACTTTGTCATGACCCACATGCTCAGCTTCTCTCGGCTTCTGGGGAAGTAACAGCTCTATAGTTCGGTGTGAAGGGAAAAAAAAGTGCCTGTTTAACTCCAGCAGCCGGATGCCTCTCGCCTCTCTCAGCACTGCCACAGTAATGCGTCATTTTGAAGTGCACAATAATGAGCAATCACATAGTATCACCGTCCTTGATGTACCCCTTTGTCTACTGAATCAGCTCTCAGCTTTTGTTTGCTTTGTGCTTTTTGCAAATCAGTTGTGCTAGAGTTTGTGTGTGTGTGTGTGAGTGTGAGTGAGAATGTTGAGGATAGTGTAGGAATTCCTCCAATGTGATTTGCACGGCTCTCTTGTTTGCTTGCTGTGATGAATCTTATCCCTAATGAAATGCAACAACGTTCCTTATGAAGGAGAGATGTACTCCCTCATCCAGCAAATTCCTCTTTGAGCTCAAAGGGAACTTATCTCCTGTATGTCATTAGAGGAGGAGAGAACAAATCTTTTGTTTGTCTTTAAAAGGCAGAAGCATAAATGACACAAAAAAACACTATTAGATCTTGAATGTCACTCTTATACATCACAAAAAGGCTTTTAAATGCATGAATGTTGCACATTTTGTACATTTTTCTCCAATGATTTCTTCTTAAATGCTGTGATTTTACTTTCAAATCTATTAACCCCCAAACAGAGCCCAATTAAGCTCTATTGGCATGATTTAAGATAAAATGCATCAAAGAGGCAAAAACTCTTCCACAAACATACACATAATGTGCATCATATCAGACTAAATAAACTCAGCTACAAGCTCATGTGAACCATTTAATCTAAGGTAGCACCCAGAAAAGGAAAAATGGCCATAAAGGGCGACCTAATCAAACATTTTCCTACATGTTACAGATAATAAAGAACTACATTAAGGACTAAATAGCTAAACAAAGTAAGTTATTGAAATGCTTCCTTAAGATGTGTTAACAAGCAGATGTTGACCAGGAAACTCCATGACTTTCAACTTAAACAAATCAGTCTGTTCTTTTGCCATATTAGAAATTTACGTTTAAGAAAATTCCTTTAAGCATTCAAATATCACATTTTCAAGATCTCAATCACAAGCAAAGAATAATTATGAGGCTCCATAACCTTGACTTTGACCCATGGTCTTAAAAAATGTCAGCTGGTTTCCTTAATCACAGTGGGATGGATGTGGAAAGTTTGAGGAAAATCAGTTCAGTATTTAGTATTTTGCAGAGGATGGCAATGAGTTTCCACAACCTTGACTTTTGTAATACTCAAGGTTGTGTAATAGTTTCTTTAGGAGGTAGAGAAATAAAATGATTAATTTTAAGATCCTTTTTTGAATATATGAGATCATAGGGTGTTAATTTTGAGAGGATGACAGGATCCTTGCATATACTGTATGTCTGTGTAGCTTGACAGTGCAAACTTTACACAGGCTTCCTGTCTCTGCTGTGACGAATGAAAAAGTAAGGCCTGAGGTATACTAACTCTTGAAGCTTGTGCTCATGATGGATGGATGAAACACGCTTTTCAGCATTTTGTGCACACTGTCTTGTTCATACCGCAAGCGACCCAGCTACCAAAATCACGTCGCCCACTGACGTAGCATTGCACGTCCATAAATACTTCATTTTGGTCACCGCTGCCGTCGGCCGTCGCTCGGTGACGTCACGTCCGCTCAAGTTTCACAATGATCTTATCACATATCATATAATAGGATGTATATGCAGACATTATTCCAGCTGTATCCTTTCATTCACTTTCAACACGAAACACTGCAGCTGATGCCCTGCAGCAGCATTATCTGTGAGTTTTCTGTGGTCCGTCTAGGTGGAACTAACATCCTTACTGACTAATGTTTCCCAAACGGACATGGATTGTTACTCTTTAGTCCTGATGAACAACTGTCTGTCTCGGGTACCGTCACACATGCACACACCGCTGATTGATCAACTTTTTTTTACTTTCACATCGCGCGAAAAGCTATGTGGTAGTGTGAAAAGCGGCTGTCGCATCGCGGGAGGGTTAGCCCCGCCCCATCGCGGCTGTACATTGACTTTGCATGGAGAGTGATCGCCGAGGTAGTACAGGTAGCGTCCGATGTGAACGCAGCATTACAGTAATGCACCATGTTCTCAGGAGGTTTGGCAGTTTAATTAGATATGCTAAATGGCGACTTTCTGTCTGTGTTCCTGATTTTATTTGTGAAGCAGCAGATAGAAACACAGTAAGTCCTTGTGAATGTCTCTGTATTGGGGTTTAGAAACAAGACTTTGGCTTCTGCTGATCCTGCTTTATGGTGTGTAATAATATGCACATGTGATTATTTGTCAGCCCCTTCAAAGGCTTGTCTTTGACCCTTTTGTGATTCAGATTAAAAGTATTCAGAGACACCAAGTTGTTCAGCTTTAATTCAGTCTGCAGATTATTCCATGCAGAAGGTGCAGAGAACCTGAAGGCCTTTGACACATGGTTTCCAACATCATGTCAGCTCACCCTTGAGTCTAATTTGGCATTTGTCCAAAAATTAAAGAAAATCTCTCAAAGTATTTTTGAGGTGATACACTTGCAATTATCACCACCTGAAACTAAAATGCTTCTGGCCTCTCACCTGTCACTAGTGCAGAGGTCACAAATATCAAGTGTCTGTTGTCCCTCTCTTGATTGTGGTTTACTTCCACCGTACAGTGTTGTTTTAAGGAGGTTGTTTCATGCTTTTATTATTTTAACATGTACTTTAGTGTCTTATTGTCTCCCTCTCTTGGATGCACATGGAGCTGCCTAAAATGTCTTGTTTTGCCCGATCCCTCCAAATTAGATTCACCAGTGTGCAGTCCTACCTTTGTTTTGTTGTCTATTCTGAACATAGTTGTTAGGATGAATATGAAGTTGTTCACAACACAACACCAAGCAGTGCGGGACTGGCCATATACCACAGAGCAGACCGTGTAAGTTCCAACAAAGTTTCAGACACAAAGAGAATACAGCACTATCAGGGGTCGTCTGTATATTAAAATTATGAACATACCCTTGATGCCATCAAAATGAATATACAAGCTTTATTTGAGGCAAAAATGTCCTTTTAAAACTTGAAACATTTGTTTTCTTTTTCAAATTTACAAGCAGACTTGGTAATTCAGCATGCAGTGCTTGCTTTTGTGGAATATTTGCACTTAGTTTTGCCTTTAAGCAGCCTGAAAACCATGTTTATCAGCCCATGCATATATATGACCGATAGAACAATACCAAGTACTTGCTGAGATTAGCTGAAAACAAAACTGACTGATAAATTAATTAGTGCCTTGTTTTTGTAACATTTACTCTCATTATTTTCATAGCACAAGTAAGCGCAAATAGCCACAGGCCACAGAGGAAAATGTTTGTCTTGATGTTCTCAGTATCTAAATAGTTATTCATTGGACTAAATGTCGCTATCCTTTTTTGCCTGGTGAGTTTCTTCTGGGTTTTTTAAGCTGACATGGTACCATTGTTGTTG
Organism: Scarus forsteni; assembly: GCA_036419115.1. Lineage (NCBI taxonomy): Eukaryota > Metazoa > Chordata > Actinopteri > Labriformes > Labridae > Scarus > Scarus forsteni. The sequence continues at coordinate 21,283,296 of JAZDUH010000451.1, read as the reverse complement.
TTGATGATTGTGGTCCTGATGATTTTCTCTACTTATCTGTGAGGTGTAGGTCCTTTAACTCCTATTCATCACTGACAAACACTCTCACACACACATTCTCACACTCATACATCCACTACACTGCTCGCACACACACTGCAGTGATCTGGTTCATTTGGCCTCCTTTATCATCCTGCTAGGAATGTGGCCAGCTATGATAAGGTCTCACCCACATGCATTTCTGAGCTTACACACACACACAACACGCTGAGGTTGTGATAGTGGCTCTCTGTCTTGTGTGCCGGGGCGGCTGGTGAGGTTTTAGTGTTGGTGACTGATGCAGTGCTGTGGCTGGCAGCTCCGTCTTCCCCCTGTGGGCTTGCTTTATCTGAGTATCACATGACACACATGCACACACACACACACACACACATCCCAGCTCATGTTGGGTGTCTTTATGAATACGACGGATCGGTTCCAGCACACACTGATCGTTGAAGTGGAAGTAAACAGGAAGAGTAGGCTGACCGCATAACCTCTTTTGCTCCCTGATTGAGGACAAAGAAGCAAGGACGCTCCATCAGCTGAACATGTAACTGTCACGTAAGGATGAGCGATAAAGAAAGACCCAAACTTTTTTTTCTAAATGACCCTGGAACTGCTGTTGACCACTTTGTACTTGCTTAACTAACAACCAACCACGTCTCTGGCTAATTTGGCTTCAGAGAAAACATGATTTGTTGTCTGAAAAGGATAACTTACAAGTGATTTTAAAGGCGCAGTGTGTAGAATTTGGCATTTTAGCGACATCTAGCGTTCAAATTCTAGAATGAACCTTACCGTAGCCAAGACATCATGTCACTGAGAATCGGAATCCTGTGAGGACCAAAAAGGATCCTGAACATGGCATCATTTACTAAAGTGACAGGGTTTGTAACCATTATTTTTTATAGATTATAGGTCAGTTTTTAGCTGCCGATTGTAGGTTTCGTAAACTTGTAGTAACACAAAAAAACATTAGCGCATTAAGGCTAATCAGATCAAGCCTGATGAGAGAGAGAACAATGTGGTGGAAAGCTGGGCCAGACGAATGAGAGTTTTGTAATATGATTAATGAAGTATTTTTTTTTTTTACCACTTATGGGCGTTATTTACAATACCAACACAATACGGGAGTTGTGTAGCAGCTCATTGGTTTACAGTCTGTGTTGATCCAATAAACAATGCAATTTAATCATAATAAACACTGTTACAAAATGTAATAAAACTGCATATTGCACCCTTACCTGTCCAGCAGAAAACAAGCAACTTCTGCATCAGTCTTCAGACATAACTTTGTAAACAAGGCTTTCTACCTTGTCAAAGCAACCCCAATGTTTGCCCTTGTTTTCTGACGTTTTCTGTCACAATTCTGCTTCATTTCGTCATGCTTTCTTTTTTTGAATGAAGTTGATCGGAGTCTTGACTTTAGAGTGAATTTTATTAAATGTGGTTTTCCATTTCCAAGCTTTAACTGTAAAATACACACAGTTTAAATCCCTAGTGCAAAGTAACAACTGTCTAAACATCCACCGCCGTCCTCTCTCCTCTTCTTCGCCTGCATTTCAGGTAGATTTTTGAACCGACGGATTGATTCGCATTTCGTTCTTTTTGTCCCTAAAATCCACCCGTAGACAACATGGCGGATTGTAATGTCGGCCTACATGAAGGCGGCCCACGGTAACATAATTTTTTAAAGCTTTTTCTAACTAAGTAAAAATAAAAGAAACGTTTAATGGGGATGATTGTACTCCTATTTTGACGGACTTTACATACAAATAGAAACATTACAACCTGTATTCACCGTTTCTGTTTGGTGAAATGCTGCCAAATTCTACACGTTCCACACACTGCACCTTAAAGCATCTTAATACACATTAAAAGGTCCATGCCAAGTCAAGCAACACTGGTACCTTGCTCTGAACAAATGTTATATGGGACTTAGCTACTGTTTGAGGTAGCATATGTAGCAGAAGACAGCTGTACTGTTTGCTTATTACAACTAAATTAAATGGGCAGCTCATCATAGACATCAGTGCTAACCAGAGATGAGAATTTAAGTTTGAGACTTGGTCCAGGAGCATAAGCTGCTCAAGGTGACTTGAGACTTGACTTGGACTTCTCCTTCAGAGACTTCATGCCCATACTTAATTGGGATTTGAGACATGCCCAGTCTCTTTATTTTGTACCTCTGGCTGCAAGCTGCAGTGCAGGTCATCGTCTCACATTACATGCAATTCTCTGCATTAAGTCTGTTCTCACCAAATCTCCTCTTAGACAAGCAAAGCACCTGCAGCAAGCACTAAATGGCAGGTTTAAGACATTCTCAGGACAAGAAAACCTTGAATGTTTATAGGGGGCCCATTAAACTATGTTACAGAAAGTCAGAGACTCTCCTCAACTTCACTGCTCTCTCCCTCTGTATGTCTTACTCAGACCTGCACCCAGTGTGCACATCCTGACGGAGGTAGCAGCATGAGATGTAACAGAGGATTTGGGAGAAATAGAGACTCCAAATATTAGAAACAGGACAGTTTATAGCCATGTGCATAAAATTGTAGTTAAAGTCTGGTTTATAACATGGCACAAATTCTGTTGATATTATGGCTGTGTCGTTCTGTTGACAAGCCTGTTCCCATCTGTGTGAAACATGTGCATCCTGTAGGAGACAGACAGTGTTTCAGCATCAAACTGATATTTAACTGTTTGTTATTTAGTAACAGTCAGGCTGTCTGGATTTTATTTCATCTCTTGTTAATATAATGGTTTCTAGGGTACATTATTCTGGAAGTAGAAAATGGAGGGCTATGAGTTTGTGGCGATGGTTGAATAATGTTTGAAACATCTCGGTGATACTGACTTATCCATCCTGATTTATGGTTTCCTCACTGCAAGAAGGTAGCTTGATCCATTACTTGGCCAAGCAGGGCCTTTCTGTGTCGAGTTTATGAGAGTGTACCTCGAATCTTGTTCAGTTTCAGTTGAGTTTGGCTCCAGCCCCATGTGATCAGTGATAATTGAAATATTGAATTTTCCAGTAACAGGTGTTGTGAACTTCTATGTCTTACAGTGGCATGGAATTGCTACTGTACCAGTGTATTTTTGTCATAAAAAAAAAAAAATCAATCCATTGTCTTATGCTTATTGGGAGTTGGGTCACAGCAGGCCAAGCAGGTCAACACAGACATCCTTCTCCCTCCCAACGTTTTCCAGTTTCTCCTGAAGGATCACAAGTTGGTCCAAAAACCTCCGCAGGAAGGCAACCAGGAAGCAATTCTAGTAAGATGCTCAAACCACCTCAACTGCATCTTTTTGATACAAAGAAGCAGCAGCTCTAAATTGAGGTCCTCACCCTATCTCTAATGGTGCGTTCACACCGGACGCTACTTGTACTACCTCGGCGATCACTCTCCATTCAAAGTCAATGTACAGCCGCGATGGGGCGGGGCTAACCCTCCCGCAATGCGACAGCCGCGTACAAGACGATCACTTCACTCGTCGCGCGATGTCAAAGTTAAAAAAAGTTGATCTATTCAGGCGATGTCGTGTGTGGCTGTGCAGCAACAGCCAATCAGAGGTGTGTGTACGTGTGACGGTACCCGAGACAGACAGTTATTCATCCGGACTACAGGGCGGATGAGTTCCGTCTAGGCGGAACTAATGTCAGTGAGGACATTAGTTCCGCCTAGACGGACCGCGGTAAACTCACAGATGCTGCTGCTGCAGGGCATCAGCTGCAGTGTTTTGTGGTTGATAAGTGAGTGAAAAGGATACAGCTGGAATAATGTCCGCTCACGTCACCGAGCGACGGCCGACGGTAGCGGTTACCAAAATTAGGTATTTATGGACACGCAACGCTACGTCAGTGGGTGACGCAATTTTGGTAGCTGGGTTGCTTGCGGTGTGAACGCAGCATAAGGCTGAGCACACACTCAGACACACTTTAATCTGCCGTCTCCTTCTTTCAGTCTTTAAAACTTCCAATTTAAATTAATTGTATTTCAAATAGTTATACTTTTGATAAGTGAGTGTAGTAAAAGTATTATTATTTGTATTTTTTTTACTTAACTGAGTGTTGAGCCTTGTATCTTTTGTTTTAATATTTTTTATTTCTACTGATATTGCCTAAAAAGTCAGTATGTTGCAAACCCCTGGGTTTGCCAATGAAATGAACACTCATCTTCAACCTCTTCATTTCAGTCAGAAGGTTATCAAATGTCGATGTGCTGCACCACCTGCACTCTTGCCCAGGATAGAACATAATGCTTCCATTAAGTGCCAAAGCACAGCACTGTTTTGTTTATGGCTGAAGTTAAATCCTTGGAATTCCCATTCACAAACATTTGGTTAATTTAATGACCTTTTCCAGCTGTCTTTGTCAGAAATTAATTCACTGTCATGCTTTCATTGTGTACATAGCAACACATAGGAGGCCACACACATAAACACACACATAAACCCATGGCCCCCTTGTAATCCATCATCCTCCAGCGACACACAGAGCTCCTTGTCCCCGTGGACGACAGAACACACACCTCATCTCCAGCCCCCCTGTCTCCTCCTCCATGCACCCCTCTCCAACAGGAGATATCTATCTATCAAGCAATCACTGGCTGCCAAGACCCCTCTGCCATTAAAATACCGACAGAGGCAGAGAAACAGAGAAAGATGGAAGGAAAGATAGCATGAGAGATGAAATCCAGGTAATACGGAGCTCGTCTGTTCTTACCTGCACCACCGTTAGCATGCTTCACAGCACATAATGACTTTTTCTTCTCTTCTGAAGCTTAAGGAAAGACAGTTTGGGAAAATAGTGGAAATATATTTTTGATATTAATGCAGTCCCCATCTCCCCCTATCTTCCTCCACTCTCCACTCGTTTATGTCTGCCGCCTGAGGATATGCCCACCTGGCTCTGTTAATTTCTATTGTCAGCAGGTCCAAGGCGGAGCAGCCAATCAGGTATGAGCGTCAGCCCTTGGGCCTGCAGTCGCTCTGCGGCTCCAATTTAAAGGTCAGCTGATAAGCAGCCTGTTTCATGCATAATCTGGGCTGCTTTGCAAGCAGACAGGCAGACTGCTCAGCCAAAACACACGTACACACATATACTCAAATACACACATTATATGCCTGGTCTATGACTGACCCTCTCAAACTTTTTACTTTGCAGACTGATGGTAGTGTTCCTCTCATCCTTCTCCAGCTGGAACATATTTTTGCCTCCATTGTTCCATCTGGTTAGATAATGTACTTTTCCTAATTGCTTTAGAGGAGTGCCTCAGCTTTAACTTGGCTTTGTGTGTGTTGATTTGTTCATTAATTTGTACATCGTGCTTTTTGCAATGTGCAGCACTTAGGGGAATTAGGGGATCCACTCTTTAAATGGCACAGAGCCCTACGGCTGCCAGTATGCTCACAATTAAATAGAATTTGGCTTCTTTGCAAAGGCAGTTTGCATCTTAAACAGAGTAACGCTTTGATTGCTGCAGTGTGCTGAGGCTGGCCAGCAGAGCCTTCATGGCCTTGCTTACTTTCCAGCCAAGTCAGTGCGACAGGTCAAGAACGTCTGGGGATTTATTTCTAGGTAAATTATTTGCTTATAATTTCCTTGTCAGGGCTCTTCATCTGACTGGGACATCATTAAGCAAACAGACTTTCATTTGTGGAAAGTCTGGCTGTAGCTGCCAGCGGTGTCCTTGGTAGCACTTTTGCAGCCCTTTTGTGAATTAGATTAATTTAGTTAGAGTTCAGTCTTCTGCAGAAATACAGATGCTTTAAAGTGCAACCAATCACGCTTTTCTTTTATTTCAGGTCTCAATAGGCACAAAAAATCAAAGTTTTAAAGTTTTGTGTTTAATTTGTTCCTGCTGGATGAGAAAGTTTGCCAGTCTTTAAAGTATACTAGAGCATTTCTTTATGTTTATGTTGTTCTTAGTTGACACAACTAAGAACAACATACAACCGTATGTTAATCAAATCTTCAGAAGATTTGATTAACATACGGTATAAAATGCATGGAACAAAGAGCATTTTAGTAATGGAAAAATCATTATCACAATATCATGAATGCTTTTTAGATTCCTTTTATTGTAGTCTCTCCAGTAGGTTTATCTGTTATGGGTGGTGGCCCACCAATTACAACTGACTGTCAGAAATTTGAACTATTACTGCAAAATGTTGAGATGGACTTGCTCCGGGATAACTAAGCTCAAGAAGAGCTGCTCCATGGAACAACTGTAATGTTTCATTTTTTTTAATCATCTTTCACTCAAATGATGTTTTCTGTTCAAAGAGTGAAATATTGGAATGTGACTTCACTTATATTTGGTGTTCTTGGAGCACTTCCTGTGAATGCTAATAACATTTTTCTGATTTTAGCAGATTATTATTGAAGACATCTCTTAAGACACAAGGAAGTTTATTTGTCATTATACAACAGGTCTAATGTAATAACATTGTGTTTCCCTCTTGAACGGTTAAAGATGCACATCCCATGCCAGTTTGTGATGTTTCCAGTCAGAATGCTTTTAAGTAGCTCTTTTTTAAAAGTTGTCAAGAACTTGGCTCAGGGATTTTTCTTTCTCAAGTGCCCTTCAGAAATACAGCCATTTAAGCTTTTTTGACCAGAGCAGAGACATGTGATGTCCATGACAGGTACTCTGTTATCCAACATAGCAGCCAGTCAGATTGTCTGTTATGTTGTTTGTCAAAAATGGGTAAAAGGCCAGCTAGGACAGATGTAGTGCAACCCAATAATAGTTACCAGGGAGGCTGAGACTTAAGAAAGGATCACTTCCTCTACATGTGCTTTGCAAAGAGGCACTTAGCATTTGCTGTGAACACTATGATATTTGCATTGGATGACTGTCCTTTGTTTGTCTAAGCAATATTGACTGTATTTTATATTCCATTTGTCAAGTTGTGGATGATAAGCTCAAGATCTTGAGTGCATAAACCATTATATTAATTGGATGGGATGGATATGAATGGAGGGCTAGCACTAGCATTAAAGCTAGGGTCTACGGTCTGAAAACCAGTTTAGCTGTTAAGACAGATTTGAAAAACGCAGCCTGCCCAGTGTTTCAAGATCCCGCCCCCCAGCTCGTGTCGCCTCCTAACAACACGCCCCCTCTGGCAGAGCAATAAGCCGGCTGGCATGAAATATCAGCAGCAACAGCAACCAAAACAACTCAGCTCAACTGAAAGTAACAAACACGACAGTCATCCCCCTTGTAACACTCAGCGGTAGCCATTCAATTGGACCGGCGGCAAAGCGGGTCTGGCGTCGCCAGAGCAGAGCCGATTGTGGGCGAGGATTTATCTTTCTCGGCGTGTCTTCACCAGCTCAGTTTACAATGCTAACGATGCGTGGCTAACATATGCTGATATCTATTGACAGAGCCTACCCGCTCCAACCAGCAACGTTCAGTCATTAGCCAGTACAGGCACAAACTAACCAGAGTTATTCAGCAGACATCTCCCACTGTAGTAAACAAAGCTATTACCTGTTCAACTAGGGGCGGAACAGCCAGTGCTGAAGGCCGTTCACCAGCCGGCGCCCAGTGCTCCCGGCGGTTCGGATTGGTCAACTTTTATGCTGCTTTGCTGCGGATATACTGAATGGATTTTTTTCATTCTTTTTGGTCTTTATATTGTGTAGATTGGACCATAGGACCATAATGGCCTTATAAACAGTGTTATAAAGATGTACCAATCCTCCAAATCGTAGACCTTACTCACTGACAGTCACAATAGAAGAAAAGGCCAAAGGCCATTTCTTTCTTGAACACACTTCTTCATATTTTTAGTGAAGAATGTTAAATCCAACAGAACAGGTACCTGCTATACCCCCCTACCATGAGCTTCAGTTGAGGCATCTGTGTTTACTCTTGTCACTGGTTTTGATGCATGTCCAGGGAAGTCCCATCCTCAATCATGTCCAGTCTTGGAAACAGAGTCATGAGTCATGTCACCTTAACAATGCTAACTGTTAGCAAAGTTCTCTGAAAACCACTATGACAAATCTGTGGGTGGTTTTACCAGCAGTTTGAGTGATGATCATATCCGAAGGCTGGTAAGATCCTAGGTGCTTTTGTTCCAGCTTCTCTTGCAATCTTACCTGTGCTTGAGATAAAAAATACTGCTCATCTATTTTTTGCAAGTTTGTTAGTATTACAGAGCCCCTTTTTCTCACTGACTCATGTATTGCCATCGTTTTCAGCACCCAGTCAGACAGCCAATCATCCTGATCCACTTCAAACGATAAGCCAATCAACTGTGAAATATTACATGATGTTTGAAATCATCATGAAATAGACTGAAACTTTGAGGGTGCGCATTATCATTCTTTGTCCAACACAGCAGGCATGTTTCAGATAATTTGACTGGTGAGATCAGGGCCCGTTGGACTGTAGGCTGTCGTGTGGTCCAATACAGAAAAAATATATTCAAGTCAAAAACACATGCACACACGAGACCACCTGCTACTACTGAGTTTGTTCACCTGTTGTTTAAGTGTACTAAAGGCAAAAACCTAAACCTCTGATCGTGATGAGTAGACTTGGTGATAAATTACAAAATCCTTTGAGTGAGTAATGAGCCAGACCATGAATAGGATGAGATTCAGCTGACACGTTGGTGTAATCTGTAGACTTCTTGGTTTTTGTTCTTACACTGAAAGCAGACGTCCTCAACCTCAGAGGACCTGCTTCTTTCTTTCCATCTAATCCAAGTAGCAGTCAATTACCTAATTGGATGAGTTATGAGCGTCCTTTTCCTCTCTCCATTCTTTCCCCATCTCAATGAGATTAACACACTCTGTAATTAATGAATTTGGGGCACTTTGAAATGATTCGCAGGATTGTCCGGGCTCCTGGGGCCTGACATGTGTAACACAATTATCGAGTTGTTGAAATTAGACAATAAAGTGAGATGAATAGTGAGAATGTAGCCTGTGTTTGTTAATAACAGGTGATCATTCCTGTCTGAGCTTTGTTTAGGTTTATGGGGATTCTTTACTCCACTCAGAGTGAGTTGAAGTCAGCCATTTAACTGCTAATGAGAGCACTGCTGGGGTGTCATTTCATTTCTTTTCTTGTGTATAATTTTTTTTCCTTGTGTGTGTAGTTGCGTGCGCCATCATTTCCTTGTATAGTGAGCAGAAAGCTCTCCTGCAGCCTTTCAGCACATCATTGTGTTTGACATCTCCACAGGCGCCCGGCGACAAAATGCTGGTGTGTGTGCAGAGATTTGTCCAGGCCGTTTTGGATCAGTGTTCGCACCCTGCGCCAGGTTGGCTGTCAGCTTTCATAAACTGCCACACCTTTACAAAAAGACCTGCTGATTGAAAATGAAAAAAAAAAAGCCCTATTTCGCAAAACAAATTACTCATAGCATTTCTACAGACACCTTAAGTTGTTGTCCCTGGGAAGGACAGAGATAATAAACAAAAGAATTGGAAAAGACTTTTATAAAAGATGACAGAAGATGAAACTGCTCTCTTCTGCCTGTCAGATGTGAGGAAAATGCAAGTACAGGATAACATAAATACAAAATGATTTCAATATCAAATCATCCAAACTTTGAAGGTATCAGATTCATCCTTTTCTTCTGAACTGTATTTCCACACTTTATAAAACACATTATCATGATGTTATTTAATTTAGTTCAAGTGTGTTTTAAATTATTACTCAATGAAAAAAATGCCCAAAAAATAAACTCTTCAAAGAAGAATTATCACTTCATTAAAAAGCCACTTTATTTATGTTGGCTGTTAATGCAGTTAATCTCTAGGAATGTTTCTCTTATGTTAAATTGCAAATAGTTTTTGTAGGAATGTACAGTCTTGGACTTTTGTGGATATCAAATATGATTTTATTTCCAAATGCAGAATTGCTGCCAATCCTGATATTTTTCGTCAAGTGTCTTTACATCAAGAAAATTGACTTTTTGCTGTCACTGTGAGAGTCTACTTGTGTGGTATCCCTTTCAGACTGGCCAAAAAAACAGTTAAACTCAGTAACAATTGGCTCCTATTTGCAGTTTGAAAGGGTCTAATCGGCATTTCGACCCAGGTCGACTGACCCTGCAAGTGACACAGGTCTTAAGAGACCTGCCTCTCATCAGCTTCAGTGGGAACATCACATCTGAGTCAACCTGCTAATTCACGTAAAGATGCCGGCGTAATGTGCCCACGGCATAATATCGCGCCCTTCCCCTCCATCTGTAACTTACATGACTCTTTGTCATCTCATCAACAAATTCCATCCCCCTTTGTATCATCAGCGCTCGAATATCATTCAGTCTGCGCTGAGTTTGTACTTTTTTAAAGAGGGACAAAAGTACAAAGTACAGAAAACAGTTAACCACCATGTCCACAACTTCCATGCTCCTTTCTATTGTTAACGTTGACTTGTTTCTTCATGCTGATGATGTCATCAATGTGATGACATCAGCTTGACGCACCTGAGGGTTTATTTTGTTAGGGTAGGGATTAAGATACTAGGGCAAAACTAACTAAAAGAAATTATACAAGAAAAATTTCAATTTATCAAATGTACTCCAAAATAGTTGATGATTTCTAAATTTCCATTTTGTTTCATTTTATTAAAAACAATTGCAATATTCAAAGGAAACTGACTTGTACTGGCCCAAGGCAAACTTAAAAAGTAAATAAATATTTATGGCATGAGTTAGCATCTTGCACCATGGGATGTGCTTTTATGCTGCTTAAGGTCCAATCCTAAGGCATATTACTCTGATCATTCTCTATTCTCTTTATTAACCTGAAAAGAAAACAATGGATGTTGGATACATAACAATGTTTTTGTTATGTATTTAATTATCATACCAAAACACCATCCCGCTTTTTTTTGCATTATTAGCAAATTGTCAACCAATGTAAAGTTATTGATGCAGAAAAAAAATAAATAATGAAATCTCCACTTTATACCTCTTGTTCCTCTGGTTTGAGTTTTGACGTTTCTCAAGCTCTGCATGCTGCTGTTGAAAGTGGCTTTCACACCTAAAATTCAGCAGACTATGTTCAGTTCGGTGTGTAGTCACAACCTTGTTTCATTTTTAATTTGGTTTGGTTTCTTTTGCACTGCACTTTGTCAAGGAAACCAAAGCCTGTCAAATGTTGAGTAACCTCGCCATCCACCACTGGATAAGGCTGTGTAGATGCAGTCTTTGTTTCTGCCAACAGCTTTGTGTTGCACTGTGACCCAGAAATGCAAAACCAGCTGTGAGTAATATCATTGTTTACACATTGAGGACACAGCTCTGCGGTATTTTAAATGATGAAAATAAAGATTGTGTTGTATCTAGGCTGCTTAGATTGAAATGCCATATTTACCACAGTGTTATTAACCATATTCTCCCACTGTCTTGTGGATGTAAACCTTTTAAGATGAATTAAGCAGTTGGATTAAGCCAAATTCAAGTCACAATGCATTGCCTTGTGGTTCATATGCTTGTTTGGTCCTTGTTTAGTTTTGATTATGTTCACACCCACCACGAACTGAACTCTGGTTTGCTTGGAAACAACTGAGACCATCTGTTTTGAAGTGGACGAGAGTTCAATTCTCTGGTTCATACCAGGGTTCATGTGAACTATCACACCACTTAAATCAATTAAACTTAAAGAAGCTATGAGGAGTTTCCAAGTAATTACAAAAAAAGTCTCACTTTTAGATCTATGCCTGATCAAAATACACATGAGATGAGTTTAATAGCAATAGCAATAGGTTATCTATAAATGCCATTCCTTACCTAAGTGGTCGGGTCGGACAGCCAGCTACAAAACTACGATGATAAGTTTTCCAAAAATTGCTTGTTGTCACACATCAAAAACTACCGCTCCGTAGCTGGAAAGAGATACATTACCTCGCCGCTTTGCATCCTTTAAGTTGTTGAAAAAAGAAGTTGTAAAGCAATGCAGAGTTCTGAGGAAGGTCCGAGCTGCATTCATCAGCATCTCAACAAACACACGCTTTGGCTTGGGTCATGTCTTTTGGTGCATTCCAGTTGTAGTCAGAAATAGGGATTTCCGGGTTCCGTGTAGGAAACTGCAACTGGAACGTCCCCAGAAGTCGGAATTTCCTGAACTCGGTGAAACCTCGCCACCCCCGAGTTGACAATCGAAGATGGATGCCCCCAGTGTGAACAGTCATTTAGCTCCTGTAACAATCAATTTATTTGCACTTCTGACTGGGGTGTGTCGCTCTAGATCAGCTGTATACATCGTATTGTTAGACTTATATTTACAAAAATGCTGCCATAGTGATAATCACATTCTTCATGTGATATTTGTGAACAAAAACCCAGGGCGTGGTAACAACAGCTAACAATAGCCTGGTAGATTGGCATGTTTTTTTCCGACTTCAGCTGGAACGCCAATAAGTCGGAGAGGATGTCACTCCCAGTTCTGAGGTTACTGGAACGCAGCATTACGACAGTCGCCACGCGTGCTCATGGGTAGCAGAGTCTTAATGTCGCCGGAAAGAGATTCTCCTCATAGCACCTTTAGGAAAAAGCAAACCAGAGTTTGTTTGGTCTTGACTTCAACACTTTCACTCCACAAATAAAAGCAGAGCTTCCCCTTGTTGTGTGCATTCTCAAAAGGTTCGACATCAAAATAATGAATTACAGCCCTTCACATTATCCAAAACACTGATGTTTGCTAGACATGCTTTGGACACACATTACACACATTTCTGTGTCAGGGTTTGGGAATTACTGTCCTCTTCCCCACATAGTCATTCATAATTCCTCCACACCTGTCATTTTTACATCCTGTCTCCTGCCTGTCTGTCTTTTCAGAGACCTAAGCCCCATTACCCACCGCCCACCTCCTACTTGTCCTCCACGGTGTAACCCTATCTCCTCCTTTCTCACACAGGCATGTCAGCATGCAGCAGTCACAGTCCTCACTGTCTCTAATGGATGTAATTTAATCCCATCCTAACATCCTAATGCACGCTACTTCTCGAGAATCCCCGAACAACATTCCCCAAAACTCACACAAACCCCCATCAGGTTTCCTTTAGCCAAGTTTTGTCTCTTGTCCAGACAACAGCTTTTTGCTGGCTCATATCCCTTATGTTTCCATCTGGCTCTACGACTCATATTCCCCCAGCCAACACAAAATATGAGCACACTATTAAATATGTAGAAAATTCATTTAGTTTTGATATTCATTATGTGACGGAGAAGCCTGATAAACACTTCCACAAAATTATTACTACAATTAGACAACAGTTAATGTCCTCTTTTAAATCAGAATTTTCCTGCTAATCACCAAGTCCAGACTAAAATTATCACAGTTCCCAAATGAGAAAAGTCAAAACAGCAGACAGAAAACAGACAGTTTCAAACAAAAACTTTTTCAACTATATGTGTAGGTAGTTTTTTATTTGTGATATTACTGTTCATCATCGCTATAAAGCTGAGCTCGAATGATCATTTTATAGAACCAGTGTCCTTTGCAAATCTAATGAACTGATAGATATTTAAATAAAACACACTTTATTTTGCTAAGCTCTACTGGGCTCTGTATCACTCAGACAGTTTTAAGAAAGTATCTTTTCTGATGTTTGTCCGTTCCATCATATTTCAGAGTTACATGCTCTTTCAGTCTGTGTTTGGCTCTTTTAACTTTGGCATGTACGTAGCAAATGAAAGCCAATCCGCTGAGCCAGATGTTATTTTATAAGGTTGGACCACCCACTGACAGGAGAAAGATCAGGTTCATGGACAACTAAAGCTTGCATGTTTCACCAAGCAGAGATCCTCACAGACCTCCAGGCAAATACCCAGAACAACCAACCTGAACACGACCATTTTTGTTCTTATTTAGCTTTCACCGCAGTAAAACAGAACACCCTCCTCGTATGACACAATGTTGCTCCAAATGCTATGACAAGCTCAACTCTGGAAACAGCTGTGACATAATTTCTGATGATTTTCAGTTCCAGTTGTGCTTTAGTTCAGGATCTAGGTTAATGGTAGACAGCTAACCAGTTTTTGGACTACACATGTTCAAAACAACATTGTGTAAAGCTGAATTCATTTTTTCAGAAAATCTGATTTGTTCGTCAGGGATTGTTTGAGGTCGTATTATACTCTGTAAATTGTTCAACTCTATTTATGGGCCCCTTTAGGCACATTTAGATTCAACGTAGACAACTTTGACAACTTTTTTGTAACAACCTGCCAGTAAAAAATACTCTTACAGTCCATTTAAAAAAAGATTCTGCTTAACAAACAAGCATTTTAAAGTGATCTCCATGTTGCTGGCAAATTCCCGAAGTCGCAGTGAAAAAAATCAGTCTTGCCTGTGTTAGGAGATGTGGCTATCAAAAGCTAATAGAAGCAGGCTCATTAGCACCAAACAGGAAGCAGCAAGCTGATAGCACAAAGTTAGTAAAGGTTCATCCTCACAGAAATGAGTTGAGGAGTATCCAGACATTTTGATCATATGTGCGTTTCATGTTTCATGTGTTTGGGAGCACAAAAACACATTTCTGAAATCTCAAAATTCTGCCTCCCAGTTTCAGTATTTGTGACAAATGTGCATGTTGTCAGAAACAGTGAACTCATACTACCACTGACCACATAGCATGTGCTGTTATGTCATTAACGTTGTGAGAGAATATGTCTGTTGGATGCCTGCGAAACTGCACCTGAAATCCATCCATTTTATTGCCAGGGCTCTCGAGTTTCACACATTCAGCGTGTGACACACACATTTGAACCTTTTCTCACACACCAAACCTGGTATTTCTTTCGCATGAAAACTTTTGCAATGCCCACTGAGTTACACTGCTATATATGCATTGGAATGTGTAGCAAGAGCATCATGGAGAATAACAGGAGCTTGACATGACCCAACCAAAAAGGTCAACTACCCATCAGCCAATCAAAAAATAACACACATACCACAGAGGATGCATACTGTTGCATCGTTACTTTAAAAATATACTAATATCACAAAGTAACAGTAAGACCCATTAGGTAATTGTGGGGGCAAAAAACACCTGACTACCAATTTACCAAATTTTAATTTGAAATTGGATAAGTGTTTATCAACGGATAATGACTTATTTCAAAGTAGAATCTTTTAGATAAACTGCCATACCCAAAGACCTGCACATCGTTGCACCATGTTTGATCACGTGTAATCTAATGTTAGGTTACTCATCCTTAAGGATTTCCAGTCTTTGCAAAATCTTAGTTTTAGATTAGTGACTGCCTTAAAACTGTAGCAAACACACCATAGGGAACACACCAGTACTCCAGCAAGGACTTCACTATGAATTTGGATTTTTTTCTGAAACTTGCGGCCATTCTTAAGTTCCAAAAACATTTACATTTCTGTTTCTGTTACAGAACAAATCAATCAAATTTAGCCACAAAATCAGTGAAACTCCAGTCAGAGCATGTGCTTGTTGCTCTCATTGTACTGAATCTACGAGGCTTACTGGTTGTTATTATGTGTTGTGTTGTGATGGAGGAGGCATGCTCTGGCCTGATTGCAGCTTGAACAGTATGAGTGCAGGACAATGGGGGACTGGGGAAGGTAGACAGTCGTGCTTTAATACAGTAAAGGGACACTGCCCTGAGTGTGGGTGCAACCTTAGAGCAGACCTAACACACAGCTAGTGTTTCAGGCAATTGGACATGTCCTCAAATAACACTTTCAAATCTCGGCTTCAGGGGAAAATGTATTCAACGAGAAACATCTGCCAACAACTTTTATTTGTGCTGCTGAATTTAGTGTTAAAAAGCTGCACGACAAACCCCACAAATCTCCGAAATGTATTACTGATCACACCTCACTTCTTTCTTATTCACTGCAATCACTAAAAACAAACAAAGTCTGAAAAGCCGAGTCTTTTTGAATGCAAGCTGCCAGCTGAGTGTGTTTGGAAATTAATGAAGTCACTTGCAATTTTTATCTACATAGAATGTGCTTCGAGCATTTCCGCTTTTCTGTGCTGCAACATTGCAAAGCGTTAAATTCATTTAATAAAGAAAAGATTAATATTTAAATTAGCTTCTGGCGATGCCCAGTTTTATAACTTAGAATGCACATTGTACACTGTTTGCATAATTAATTTACTGCAGCCTCATCTGTAAATAATAATGGTATCACAGACGTCGCCCAGGCAAAGAAGGCAACCGTCAGTGTGTGTATGTGTGAGACAGTGTGTGTTTGGTGTGTAGCAGGCTGCACAGTCATTGCTGAGCAAACACTGAGATATTCCCACAGTACTGTCTTATTTACTCTCAGGATCTGTTCTGTCACACAGGCTCGCATTCAGGGGTACACACACACACACACTCTCACACATTGTCTATGCCCTTCAGAGTAAATAGAGGAGATATAAACATCAATATGTCCGCCTCACACCAGCATGTGGAATCTGGAGTATGCCCGTTATGATCGACTTGAAATCAGACTCCATAGGGTACTACTTGGCATCTGTCGAAGGCTCTCATGTTGCTGTTGACCTCAAAGCTTCGTAAATAACATGCTGTAGTACATGAAGGGAAGTCCTAGCCTAACTGCGACAAATACAAGAGCACATCATTACAGATTTCTCAAAAAACATTTGTAATTGTTTATGGAAAAGTTCAAGAGAGCAAAGGAAATCACAGGCCAATCACAATTTTTGCAAACAATCCCACTGTCAGCAGTAACACTCATTACTCTGTAGCTGAATAAACATGTTCGGTCAGATGCTGTTAGTGCTGATGTTAAACATAGAAGAGGTTTTTCATCAGACCACAGGTGTTTTCGTTCTCCTCCTGAACTCAAAACTTCTATACAACTTCTATACACTTCTAACATTTGACAAATACAGTGTAATTTTAGACATTTGGTTACTGGAGTGGGCTTTTAAAGCAGTGTAATGTTTTTCAACAAAAATATTAAGCAATAAGTGTCTTGTATCCATCTTTTCATTACAAAAATAGAGATGATGACAACCTTAATCAAATATTTGATGATTAAAACCCAGTTGAAATATGAATTCACTTTTTTGTGGATCAGAAAAGATGAGGGTAAAATGTAAGAGGTGGACTGTTAGACATTGAAATAAATGAACAGTATTAATAGAGAGACCAACAAAAAACTCATCACTAAGGTTGTGTTATTGAACAATGTTTGGCAGAAAAACATACATTGTTTTATGATACCATACCATCCATTGTTTTTGTTCTTACTCAGACAATATTAATCAACAGTTCATTCCCTAAATTAATTCAGTTAACACAAATTGCACTTTGAGATGTTTAAATGGATCAAAATCTGTAATCACAGCAGCTCAGCTACAATTATGGAGACTTATTGTCAAGAGGTAGCATATTTCGACAGTAATTCAGCAGGATAATAGGGCAGCAGGGACATTTTTAAACAATGGCTCATGAATTAGGGATGCACAGCGTTGGATTTTCTGCCAATACCAGCGTACAAGTCTTTTTTCCTTGGTAAGGACACAAAGTCTCTTCCATACTAGAAGTGACCTGCTCTTCTCATTGTGATAGTTTACTGGTTTAAGAACAACAAGATGTTAAACAAGAAAAAAAGAACATTTAATTCTGCCATTTATCATGATGTACAGTACGGGCCAAAAGTTTGGACACACCTTCGCATTCAATTTGTTTTCTTCATTTTTATCACTAGTTACATTGTAGATTCCCACTGAAGTAATGATGGCCACTCGTTTCTCTTAACTTAGCTGATTGGTTCTTGCCACAATATTATCCTAACAATTGTCTAATAGGGCTGTTGGCTGTGCACCAGCCTGACTTCTGAACAACACAATTGATGGTCCCAACCCCATTAAAAAGGCAAGAAACTCCATTATTAACCCTGGCAAGGCACACCTGAGAAGTCAAAAACATTTCAGGTGACTACCTCTTGAAGCTCATAAAGAGAATGACAAAAGTCTGTAAAGCAGTAATCAGAGCAAAGGGTGGCTGCTTTGAAGAAAATAGAATATAAGTAAGGTTTTCATTTATTTCACACTTTTTTGTTAAGTACGTAATTCCACACATGTTCATTCATAGTTTTGATACCTTCAGTGAGAATCTACAATTTAGATAGTAATGAAAGTAAAGAGAACACATCGAATGAGAAGGTGTGTCCAAACTTTTGGCCTGTACTGTATGGGTTTTTAATTTTAACAACATAATGATGAAAATGTAAGACTTTGTAAGTGTCTCTCTTGCCTGATAGAGATATAATTTTTCTGACCAAGCATGACCAATGGAAGAACATTTCATGGTTAACCCTTTGAATGGCATTGTAACCATATGGTTGACTTTTTGATGCCATAACACTGTAAAGTTCTGAAAGAACTTCTTTGTCTGTTTTTCCTTATCCACCTTTCTAAATAGCGTTTGTGACACCAATATGTATCGGATGTGTGATGCTGCTGTACATGAATATCCCTGTTTGAAAACCAAAATAAACCGAAAGTGAAGCAATGCAGCCTAACTCCTCAGAAATCTAACAATAAAAGCAAAAGCATTGGAGTAAAAACATTTTTTCACATATTTCAAGATCCTTTAACAATCATGATTTAGTTAAAGGAAATAAATCTGGCAATGAAAAATTATCTATGATTCCTCAGAAAACTGGGTCAGCCGCTGCATATTTGAATTTTCTCTCTGGGATGGTTTAATACAAAAAAAATTGTTGAGGTAAAAAAAATCCATAAGTTAAAGAAATCAATTCACACCCAAGATTACCCTTAACAGGCAAGCCAACCTGCTGGTATATCTGCTTCCTGATGGGATAATCTGAAAATAATACCTGAAATGGTGCTAAATAAAAGGCAGGAATACACCAACAAATTATTTGTTGTAAATGTATTTCTTAGTTAGGAAGTCAAAGGGTTAAAGCATCATCAAAGGTCTGATTTTAACATACAGTGAGACCCATTTTTGATAACAAATGATCTAAGTATTGTGGCCCAATCTGTATTATTGTTACAGAGTTTGTATTTTCTCCAAAATGTATGTGCTCCTTCGCCTCTGAAAGTGATATTGGTCTGTGTCACCCCTTCGTCTTTCTGCCACATGGTGACAACAGAGATACTTTGACTGTTGATATTATGTTGTCAATCACTGGGCTTGACACCAAATCTGCTAAGATTTTACTAAGAATGTCTGACAGGTTGATAACTTAAAAATGGATCAAACATGAAGTCAGCCTTGGCAAAATGTTTCAATCTATATTTTTGTGGTTGCTGACATCACTCTTGGATTTAACAAAAAACACCGAAAATACCTGTAAGTCCATCCATTACATTTTTTTCCCTTCTCCAATTTCTGAGTTTGAGGATATACAGGGGCCTGGATCCACTGTAAGTTAGATTCCTTCATTTAAGGCAATCAGGGATGTTGTCATGTTAAAAACACGGTCTCAAATTAGCTGTACAAGAACTCCCACATTCTGCTGTGAGCAACGGAGCCGTGGACAGACACAAGAGGCGCCAGCAGAATGTGTTATTTTTTGGGTTCTTGTCTCTTGTTCTACGCCTCCTAGTTATTGCAGAGTGATTCGCTTGGTGAGGGCACCGTAAGTGTATCATAGAAATGACGAGTAGTACTGTTTAGGCTATAAACATGTGATAAATGATGTCAGTAAATGGTGGACATTACCCGCTCAGGACACTTGGATTACAGCGCACGAGCAGTATGGAGGAATATTGCCGACCTTTTGTGGACTTTTTGTGGATTTTTAAGGACACTGTTCGTTCGGGCTCGTATCTAAGTCATGATATCAATGGCAGTGGACAGCGAGGATACCCCCAGATCTCCGGCTGCATCCTAGATGTTCCAATACTACTCCACAGTGTTGTTCAGCATGAGGGTGAGTAGAAAATGAGGCCAAATCGTTGTTTGGGTGTAGTGTTCCTTTAAGCCTCCTGGAATAAACACACCGGTCTCAAGTCATGTTACCCATGCTCTTTCTTACATGTTCTTGTAAAATCAACCCTCAGGAGACCAAAATCATCTTTGCTTCTTACAAGTAGTTTGATTCTATCTGTGTTTTTTTTCCCAAAACACAAGGCTGACTCCTTGTGATCGCTTCTATAACAGAAGCCACATAATGAGCCCTATATTTCCTCCAACAGCAACCAATGGAATTTTACATTATCCATCCTCATCTCTCCTCATACCTACTCCTTTCATTGCTTTTTTAATGTTTTGTCTTTTCTCTGACAGTGTTTTCTGCCTCATCTCTCATTTAACCTCCTCCATATTACTAAAACAATGCATGATCTGCTTTGTTTTCCATCGTCGTCCATGTGCACAGCCTCAGCCTCTTTGTTCTTTACCATGGACCACCCATAATGCTGTTCTCATGTCGACCTCAGCAAGATGAATTATTCACCTGGAGGACTGTGGCAACCCATGTATCGCCCTGGCCCTCCCAGAGCACCTGGGACACTTTACACACTCCCGAAGGATATGCACCCAGGTTCTCCTCTCTCACCTCAGCTCCTCTCCATCACCTCCTCCCATCAAATATTTAAAGGACGTCATTGGAGAGGAGCTCATCCGTGGTTTCACCTCGTGGCTTTCACCCACTGTCTCACCTCATCTCTTTTCCTCATGCCACAGTCTGCTGTTTCCTCCCAATGCCCTTCTTGCGTTGAGGTGATGAATATCTAAAACATTTAGGTTTCCTCCTTCTCTTAGAGGCCTCATCAGACATGCTGAAACCTCAACCGTCTTCAGAAGAGGTAGCCAGCTGCTGTAAGTGTAAAATTATTTCTATACACAAGCCATGCAGGTCGCAATATTTGAAGCCATGCTGTTTCTCTCTGTTTCTTTTAATGGTAACCATAGCCAAACAACACCACAAGGGAGCATCCATCCCAGACACTTTTTTATTATGGTGTTCCTCCTGGCTGGTGGTTTATTTCCTTGAGTGCCTACTTAAGGCTTTTTTAAAGCTCACTTGTTTTTAAGTTCAAGGTTATGCATAAATTAGTAGCAGCATAATTGTTATGACTACATGTTAAGGGTGTTGCTATTTGTTGGATTGTCTCAAATTTGCCCCTACTGCTACTCTTTGTATCTTTTTTGATTTAAATTTAGTCTGTAGAAGTCATATTTTGCCTTAAATCAGGTTCAAATATTCATTCTTGATGACACCTGCTGCATGTTCACAATCCAAATTTTTTTTAAAAAAGTCCAGTTGTTGCTGAGACACTCTGTTAGAGCTCCTGTCTCTCTAAAACTCCCTCCTTTACGTGGTCCCAGTCTGCATTTGTCAGTTTGAAGGTCTGCTTTGTGGTACTTGGTCAGTTCAGTGCTGCTCGGCGCCATGTTGTCAACAGCTCTGCATACCTTCCAATGTCTCTGATCTGCAAAGGGCTTGCTTACACAACACAACCGGACTGTGCTCACCTATCAACTGACAAGATGAAAAGATTTACTTACACCAGCACAGAGAAGTCCTGTGAGTGAGGAAAAAATATTGCTACGCTCTGCAAGATTGTTCATGCACATGCTTGACATGATTTCTGCTCTTGAGTGGTGTATATGCACATTAGTGTAGAGAAATGTTGTAAGTGAATGTTGGTAGAGCGCTCACAAATATATATTGTGTGTGGCTGTTGATTTGTGCTCACAGCTCTTATATTCCTCGCTGTCTTTCTTTGCACAGTTTTGTCATCAGTTATCTGGTGTTCTACATATTCTCATTTGCAACATAAGAAGAACACCACGTTATTCTGTCCTTTAGACGTGGTATTAACATTTTATTCTATGATGGGGCTTAATCAATTATTTTTCTTACTCATGTGTGCTAGTGGTGACCCTAATACTAATCAGTTTACAATACACAATACTTATAAAGCTCAAATCTATTATCTATGCAGCCATGTTAAGTGATAGGTCACGTAACTGATGTTGAGTACTACTACATAAACTGTTGACATACTTTGTGTTTACCTTCCTTGCAAATAAATGTAACTTATTTCAGATACACTTACACTTCTATGTTACCCCCTGACGTGTGCTTTTGAAAAACTAAAACTCAAGGAGACCTTGCCTTTTGAGAGAGGACCCTAAATATTTTAAATGCCCTCTGAGATTCTCCTCTTGCAATGGTCCTACAGCATTGAGCTTTCAGGACTGAATTTCAAAGAAGTGTATATTTACGCCAAGAAATGCTGATTTTCTTGAAGAAAGAAGCAGTCTGTGTAAGGAAAGTACTTTGGGGCCCTCCTATTGCAGGAATATGTGGGACTGACTGGAAAAGCCTGACAGTTGCAAACTTTATTTGAAATGTTCAAATGTGTTTGGATGAAGCTGATTTGGCAGATACACATATTTTTTCATGCCTAGCAAAGCTAATCAACTTCAGTGAAATAGATATGAAGTAGATGGACATGAGTGTAGTATCTTCCTCTCAACACTCCTGGCAATAAAGCGTAAGAGTGCTAAATTAAGTGTGTCTGTGCTTTAATTTATATTACAAAAATAAATTAACAATTGAGAAATATTTGTACCCAGCAATGAAAACTTTCGATAATAGTAGTCAGCCACTGTTCTTTCATTTTAACCCACGTATTCCCCCTGACAGAATTTATGTGATAGGATTGTTTCAAGCAGAACTTCACTGATGGATTGATTTTTACCTTAACCACTCACAGACACATATGAAATGCACATTTAGAGGAGCATGTTAATTCAATCAGTCCATGAAATGTAAAATCAAAGAGTTGTTTCAAACTAGAGGTGGGCGATATGGCAAAAATATCATATCACGATTTTTTAAAAATAAAATCACGATTACGATTTTATCCCGATTCTTTTTTTACTTTCATTTTTCTTGACTAATTTGTATGTTTGACCATTATTTCCCTATGTTTAACATATAAAACATGTAAAACTCTAAAAAGAAAAAAAAAGCACAATTAAAGCCAAAGAAACTTTCTGAACAGGTTTTAATTTAAATAGTGCAGTTTTTATAAAAATGTGCAATAAATATAAACATAAAAGGTAATGAACAAAAATATCAACATTATCTCTTAAAGTGCAACAATTCAAAACAAATGTTTTCTAACTGCAATGTCTATAATCTGAGTGAATAATACAGCTGCTTTATAACAGATTTTTGTACAGACATCTTCAAGCTTTTATCTCCTTTTCTCTTTCTGCTATGGCTTCACACTACATCAGTGGTTCCCAACCTTTGTTGTCTTGTGTACCCCCTGAGCCTTTTTGTCATACCATGAGTACCCCTTCACTCATATGTGTCCATGATTCTTTTAAAGCAGAACGTAACACAACTAATTAACAAATGATAGTTTTATTTCATCTCCTCAATATGAACATTTAGTTCTCAGAAATTTTCTTTTAACTTTAATCAAAAATAATAATGATAGTTTGCCTTGAAAATAAATATGTAATCCCAATAAATAGAGAAAAAATCTCCTTTGATGAAGACCCCTTTAAACAGGCATTTAAACTTTAAAAATTTGGAACAACACTCTAAATAGTTCCTCCAAATCCAGAGGAACTGTATATTATGGCAATTATCCATATTTGCCTGGCTGCTGGTTAGGAGCTGTTTTCATTTAGCCTGGCTCTTGCTATTGTTTCCCTTGGAAAACTAGTTGTAGCGCACATATACAACTCTACTGACAGGCTTAACTCAGTACTTCCAAGTTGGAAATAAATTATTGCATTTTTTCACGTACCCCCTGCAATGTTCTCGCGTACCCCTGGTTGGGAATCACTGCCCTACATAACCAAACAGGAGATCCTACCATGCACTGAGCTAAATGTGTTATGATTGGCTAGTCGGGTGCGTGTCAAAGTCTCTGTGCCCACACAGACGATCTGACGATCTTTCTGCTTTATGACGATATTAAATTGTTATAATCCTTAACGATTTTATATCGTCACATCGCACACCCCTATTTCAAACCAAATTTTAATGAAGTAATATTTAATACACTGGCTTTCAAGGCCTCATTTACACGAGAACATTTTCACCAGAAACATAAATGTTTACCCGGGAGAACAACCAAAAATGCCGTAGCGGCCAGTAGATAGTGATGTAAGTTTGTTGAGAAACAGCGTTGTTACAACACATGTACAAAGAAGACAAACATTTAACAAACAACAGTGGTGAGTGGATGCAGCAGTTTCTTGTCTGGACAACTAATCTGTCTGTATAATTTTGTCTGGTGAACAAACCGAGCACAGCAAACAGGACACATGTTGCCCAGTACACGGCAGAGGCTGTTGTTGTTCCTGGTATGTGCGCAGCCTTTATTTTTCAATCAATCAATCAATCAAAATTTATTTATAGAGCACTTTACAACACTCGAGGTGACCAAAGTGCTTTCCAGATAAAAATAAATAAGATAAGAAATAAAAGCAGATTAAAAGAAAGCAACAATGGAACACGTCAGGAAAATAAAAACAGATAAAAACAGATAAAACAAGACAAATAAAATAACATGTCACCACATTACTGTGTATTAAAAGCCAGTCTGAATAAATATGTTATTTTTCACCCTGAAATGGTCCATATCCTGTCTACATCAAGCTGAAACGCTTATGTTTAAAAAAAAGAAGTCTCCACTCCGGACCCTGGTTTCAAAAGTTGTGGATTGGATAATGTAAACCGGAGGCAAAAATGCAATGGAAACTCTCTGTTTTAGGCTGTTTTCGTTGGTAAACACCACCTAAAGCACATCCAGCAGTCTAGAATGTATATGTTTTTACTGTTAGTTTGCAACCGTGGCTAACATTCGAAGCATAGTCAGACTTACCATCTTTGTTCAGTGCATGTGTACTGATCCCTGAGGGGTCCCAGAATCCGTATGTGCCTGTCATCACAGCGTGTGGTCCCTTCAGCCCTGCTATACAGGGTTAAAAGTTCACCCTCCCCTTAAATACGGCCCCTCAAGGATGGTTTATTATGACTGTGCTTGTTTTTGACTATTTTATTTAATTTTTGATGGCAAGAAAAATAAGTGATATTTTTGGAGCGCATTTTGTTTTGGACCCAGGCCAAACTTGAGCAGGTGGTATAGTGTAATTTAATCTGCTTTAAAAAAACTCCAGTGCTCGTTGGGCAGTGAAGAATGTGACAGTTGAAACAGAGCTCCTTGCTCCCGTCTCTATTTATGTCTGTTTTCCCCTGACATATGACTGCAAGCTGGTGGGTGCTCCATGGAAAGCTGACCTGTGCAACATAACATCTGTACCCCCTCACCCTGTGCACATACGATGAAATGACCCCATATTCTTGCGTGAGACCTTGCACCCCTCCTGGAAAACACAGACAAAAGGGCTTTCATCACTCCACTCGTTGTGTGCAGCAGACAAAGGTAACAGCTACATTTTTGGAGAATTTTGGAAACATAAGGACTCACAACTCCATCCAGGTTGAAGAAATGACACCACAAGTTGCTGAAGGTTATGCTATTTAAGAGTTCAGCTCTCTTGACTTCAAGTGAGAAGCCTTCAACTTGTAAATACTTGTCTGGCTGGTAATAAATCCTCACTGCCTTACTTAAATTGCAGCATTTTAAAGTGTGTGTATGTCACCTTTACTGGAGAGTCTCCTAAAATGTCCAATCCAGCACCCCTTCAAATAGCTGGTGTGCATATTGATTAAGCCAGGAATACTTAGAAGTCCTCACCAACAGGAAAAAACTGAATAGGGTAGGGCTATAAATGAGGAATATTGCTGCCATTAAGAGCTGGAATTAAGCTGCTTGCTAACAAATTAAACCTAGCTTACTCAATGTTATCTTTCTCCTGTGTGTAAACAGTGATTTGGTTTCCTATATGGCTGTGCGTGTGATTATGCTATACCCAGAGCAGCAGTCACCGCAGGGTGGGCTTTTATTAAAGAGTTGTAATGAGTGAGAGCCAACATGAGCCAGCTCACCTATTGATTACCTATAAAGAGCACTCAGTGGAGACGTGCTGTGATCCATAGATAATGCATTGCACAGGGAGGTTCAGCTTAGCCCAGTTCCAAACCCCTGAATCGTGGCCTACATGTCAAATTTTGTCGAGCATTTCGAATAGATTTGGTGTCACTCTCGAAAATGCCTGTGTTTTAGGTTGGAGGTAGTCAAGCCCAACAGAGTCCTCATAGACTGAATAGAAAAGTTCAACTGAGACTATACATTTTACAAACAAACAAGCACAAAAGAATGCAGTTTTTAGTATTTCTTTTTTAAGTATAAGCCAACTTCTTCCTAAAAATATTTGTTTATTAACTAATTTATCCAGAATGGGATACCTACAAATGCTAGTTCCAATAATAAAGACATTTGGCTCAGTACTTTACAAAATACTATTTAAAAATAAAATACAATAGGATTTAAAATCAAAAATTTGAAAAATCATGATAGAAAGAAAAAAAATACAGTAGAAACTTTAAGAAATGTGATGATACAATACAAGTTTGAACTTAATACAATATAATACACCAAGTACAATACAACAAAATTTCAATGTGATGCAATGCAACTTACAACATAATCACATTGTTTTAACATGATACATTGCATAATTATAAATGTGATACAAACCCATGCAAGATAATGTAGTACATGGATCCAAGCAGGAGAGTTTGATATAATAACATCCAAGAGGCAGGACACAATACAACTCAAGCTACAGCATTATATGATTAAAATGCAAAATACACTCCATGATTTCATACCATACCAAACGGAAAATTATAATATACAATACATGCAGCATGGTACAAAATGGTGCATTATGATATAAAACTTGGTTGTGTACTAGGGCTGGGACCATACGCTTTTCCCCCGATTCGTTTTTTTTTTTAGGATTTTTTTAATGTGCCGATTCGATTTACGATATTGCCAATTTTTGCAATTTTTACTTAGCTTTTTTAACACCAGCGAAAAAGATGAACAAAGATGATACCTACAGACTATATCAGGAAGAATACTCATCACATGTGAGTCAGTTTTTAGGATTTACTCGGCAATATATTTTAATCAGCTGTTTATACTCTCTCTTCAATAGCCTGGACTGCATTTAAAAGTGACTTATTAACACAGACTAAAATGAAGTATTTAAATTTGGAAAAAAATCTATTTTTGAAAAGAAAAATCGCTTTAAAAATCGTCAACAAAAACCCCTGATACTTATGTGAATTGATATTTTTCTCCCACTCCTATTGTGTACAGTGCTAAACAAAACTGGGCAAATGATAGACATTTTTTTATGACATTATAATCCAGTGATATGATGCAACACGACACAAAGTTATATATAATGATGAAATACAATATTTAAAAATGTGGGGGGGTTTGATGAAAGATGCCAAAAAGATACTATATTGTATTTTATGATGTCTTGGATACATAAGACTGTGATACAATATGATACATAAAAACGTGAAGCAGTGCAACTTGGCGTAAATGATGCATTACAACAGGATATTTTTTTTAACTAAAATTATTTATTCTGATGTTATGATGCTTTACTCTTGAGTATAACTCTGAGCAAAATGATACCTTACAATACAGTGCTGCACATCACATACTGATGCATCCTGTTATGTCCATAAGTCAGTCTATGATGCTTATCTCTCAGGGTTTTGTCTAGAGGTAGGGTTAGACAAACATTCACATACACACTCAAACATGAGGGCATTGAAAAGTCACCAATTAACTTAGCAATTATTTTCTGCGGGAGTAAACCGGAGTACCTTGAGAAACTCTAGCACGCACAGGAAGAGCAAGTGAACTCCACACAAAAAGCCCCGTATGACTGGGGAGTTGCTGGAAGGTACGGGTTTTATCTGCTGTACCACCATGCAGCCCACACTGATACACAGAACTGTACAAACGGATATGTGGCAATAGCAAGCAATACAGTTTAAGACAGTACATTGCAAAACAAGACAGTGTTATACAATATGAGATGTTATTATACAGTCCGTTTTGAAACAAAATATGTTTTACACAACGTGATACAATGTGACACTTAATGATAGAAGAGGCCAATGTAAATGTTATGCAGTAAAATACAATGATAACATAAAGTAAGTGGCAGAAGTTACTTGCAATAAAAGCATAAATGGCACAGATATGGCCACAGAATTGGTTGTGGGGCCAGATGATGCTCTGCAATTCAGTATGATGGGACTTAATACAAACAGGTTAATACTGAACCAACCACTAAACAATTTGATGCACTTTATAAGTGATGAAATAGCAAAATCTCCTACAGGGACTCCCTAGCAAGTATATCAGCCAATTAGAATGCATACAATACAGCCTTATACTCTGAACATAAGAGCTGAGGCTCTCAAACAGTTAGACCTCAGAGCTTCAGTACCAACAGTGTTTGTAGCAACAATACCACATACAGAGCCCCAGTGACGTCATATATGAACACAAGCCCAAGAAAACACAAGTAAAACTGGATGTGTTTCTTTGTAAAGGTCAGCTAATGTTTGTGTACTGTATTTATAAGGTCTGCCTCTTACAAACAAACAGACAAACAAATAGCTCATTAGTTTGTTAGCCTGGGGCAATGAACAGCTCTGTTCATCTGATTGCTCTGGGCTCCTCTCTTCAACAACATTTACTGGTTGTGTATTTGTGGAGAAGTAATTGGTACCGTGACCAAGCGAAGACAGACAGCATCAGTTCTGGAATGAGCCTAAAGACAAGGACGTACTCTCATGATGGGTGCTGAGCGTACCAAACTGTCTCTAAAAGGTTGAGCTAAAAACGTTATTGTTAGTTGATTGGTCACAAAAAGCCCTGATTCCAATGTGACAGCAGCTAAAAAGAGAACACACGCTGTTCCATGTACGAATAAGGCATGTATTTAGAGTGATTTGTTCACAGTTGATGCTATAAAGAAAGGCAGCACAAAACCATGCTCCAGAGGGTACAGGATGACTTCAAGTCCTCCATTGTTGCTCTTTGTTTGCAGTGTTGCTCTCTATTTCAGAGTGCTACTCTGTGCCACGCTGCTGTTATATCAGTTATATATCTGGCATGACCTTCTATGACCGGCTCACATCCCCCTTCCCTTAAGTAAAGGTACAACTGGTGGCGGAAACACAGTGAAGATCAGGGTTTATCACTCCAAATCATTCCAAACTGTACTGATCCAAAGCAGACTACTCAGCAGCTTAGGATCATAGTCCTTCCCCATTTCTGTAGAACATTGTGCCACATGATGGCATGATAGAATATGATGTAAAACAATGTAGCTTATTGTTTCAAAGTGAGGCAATCATTTTTCTGCACCTTATAAGCCAACATGACTGACAATGACAAAGAATGTACATGTTTTCCAAGCTGTGTGGATCATGTTGAGGGCTAATAACACACTGCTGCAGCCCTGTGAGAGGACAGAAAACATACAGTATGTGTAAGTATAGACACACAGCCCCCTCCCCCTGGGGCTACAGGGCAGCTGGTTAGATTGAGGAGTCACCCCATCACTAGTGATCCATGCAGGTTGACACACAATGCCCCCTTGACAAAACACATGAGGGTTTCTGTACAACACACACACACACACAAACAGCAGACGGTTCATTTCAATGCAAATAAGTATTCTCCCCTCTTCTGGGAGGAGACTTTGGCACACTGCATTTCTTTTCTCTATCACATGGAAGATCTAGATTGTATAGTGAGTTCTCAGGCAGAACCAAGCAGCCATGAGTACATAGAGTGTGCTTGCTTGAGCCAATTTATTGAGTTTATGTGAAGCATCAGACAGTTTTTTTTATCTCTGCCTTGGTTGCACAGGATGATGTAGCCATGCTCATAGTGAATGATATGTATTTACATTCTCTGAAATGCCCTGTGTGGTTTTAACTGTTCAGGCATCATGGATTATCTTTATTAATAAGCTGATATATTGTCCTCTCTATGCTGTATTCCTGCAGCATTACAGATGAAGCAAGATTCTTTGCCCCCTCTCGAGCAGGCCTTTGCCCTCAAAAGAATGGAGCCTCCTCACTTCATCGGCTAGATTACAGCCAATTAAATGTGTCCGTTATCACCCATTAGTTATCACCACCGCTTCTCAGCTCTACAAATAGGCCTGACCAAGCAACTGCCGTGGACGTGAAATTGACCCAAATACATCAAGATGAGTTTTCATTTTTTAGCTCCTTTTTTTTTACTGTCCTCATCAGCAGAGGCCTATCACTGAACCGATACATCCTTAACATGAAGTCCCTGAGAGATGTATATTTCTGGGTGAGCATGTACATACTTCTCCTCTACATGAATATACACACATGCTACGATAAGTAAGGGTGTGCATGCCCTACTTGCCCGGGTGTTGTATATGTGCCTGGTGCACGTGGTGTATTATTTGAGGTCAAAGCTGATGAAGTGGGCTCCCTGAGAGACAGACAGCGGCCATGAAGGATTGACACCCTGTGACACCTCTCTCTGTCAGCCTGATTAGTCACCTCTTTGATGTGGCAGCCTATATTAAGGCTCTTATGTGCAAGGCAGCCTCACACTTGCTAGCTGAATAGGCCTGATTGAGACAAATACAGGATCTGAAGTCCTTTGAACAACATAATACTGGAACATTTTCTCTAATTATTGAGTTGAAATGCCACAATTTATCTCAACTGTGTACCTATTATGATGAGGGGCAGATGTGTTGCTTGCGCGTGAGAGCATAACATGCATTTCTCATCAAGATTAACAAGAATTTTCGGGAATCATCACCACCCTGTCTACTATAGGGCTGGCCCATATGAAATAAAGTTCTTAGAATTGTTCAGCTGAATCACCATACATGTTGTACAACTGGATTTTATTTCCAGTAAAGAATAAAGAACTATCTGTTGGACTGAACGAAAGGCCCAGGTGCATTGGATATTGAAATATCTCATTGATTAACTTTGAGTTTTCATCATAAAAATGTGCTGCACACAGATGTGCAGATGGTCTACTTTGTTTTTTTGTTGTGGCTCAATTGTACTGAAACGCCCAGTTATTAATAAAATAATAAATGGCAACAGTGGAACCATGATTTTAGTTGTCCCTTCAATTTGTAACACAAAGGCAACATAGATAACTTTATAGTATGAAAAGACAAGAAAAATAGTGCCAGTGCAATATCACAACACTGTTTTTTTCAAAATAAAAGTTCCCCAGGACTGTTATAATAAATAAGCTGAAGTTCACAGTGTCACTCTGCCCAGGGACAGCAAGCAGTCACATACCATGATTTATTTAGGAGATTAGTCTAAAACATTATTTTGTTTATGCCTTATATTTTATGGTGGCATTTGCTCTGGCTCAAATTCCAAAGCTGTTGGCTTGGCTTGCTGAAGCCTATTCTTCGAAGCTCAATAAGAACTACATCCAGTCACGAATGTCAGTATAAGCAGGCTAAACTTCTCTTCTCATGTAGTATCACATCAAGCTAATTTTTATGTACTGGACTGTTTCTCTAGTAAAGTAGAGGAAGGGTTTAGCTACAAACTATGATTTTATTATGAACATAACCATATTGATCTTGATGGGGTGCAATAATACACGTATCTGTATTGAACCGTTCAATACAGTGGCCTCGGTTCAGTGAATCTGGGTTCGACTGCTCCGGGCTGCATTGTCAAGCACAGATCTGCTCCCCTTTCATTCGGTCAAGCTGCTGAGACAGAAGAAGCTACATACACTAGGGCGCTGCAACATGGCAAGTGCTTTACCTTCAGCTGAAATTGAAGACCCTCCACTATCATTCAGATCTGGCGTTTGGGACTACTTTGGCTTCCGTGTTAAGCGTGTCGTGGACAAAAACACAACAGTGTGTCGGAAGTGCAACTACGTCGGGGGAATCAAACAAACGCTGACATCATCCCGGTGTTAAAACAAGTGAAACCAGACAGAAACAACGAGCAGCACACATGCTACAGACTTTACCTGGGTCATTTAGACAGCCATTAGCACAAGATTCAAAGAGGGCAAAGGAAATCGACCGGGCGATAGCTACTTTTATTGCTGTCGACATTAGACCCTTTTCTGTTGTGAATGACGTTGTTTTCAGGACATGGTACAGACACTTGATACACTCATAGCTAGTTCTTTGTAATATTTACTCTGCTGCTAAGAATGTACCACATAAGATGGGTGGGTTCTCTATTAGATACATTTATTTTTTTACTTATTCTTATCTTTACATGTTGATGTTCTTGTTTTTTATGATTCCAAGTTTTATGTGTAACATTGCACCCCTACTTGATAATATAGATAACTAGTTCGAAAATATTGCAGACAACTCTTAGATTATTATATATTTCCCAGCCCTAATTCCTACCTTTTTTCTCTCTTTCTATTTTTCTTTTTCTTTCTCCTCCTTTACAATCTCAGGAGAGTGTACAGCTGCCCCTTGACCCAGTTATCGTGTATTAGAAAGAACAGCCTGATAATTAGTTTGCTGTTGCCTCACTGGGACGAGATCAGAGCAAAAAGACTGAAAACTGACTGAAAAGACACACAGAGTGAAAGGTTTGACATGTATTCCAACCAGGAATAATTAAGGGAAAATATTTAGTGTCTTATTCTTTGAGGTGTGTTTTCACATTTGCAGTCATGCTGTGCTGAGGGTCAGAGTCCCCTACGCCATGAAAGACCTGGAGTGTAAGGACTGACTGGTGTCTGATTCTACACTTAATCTGCAGCTGTGATGAAAGTGATAGCTTCTTCACTTGTGTTCTGTTTGTTTTTCAACTTAAAAATAATTTCATTTGTGCAGGTTAATCCAAGGCTTGCTGTAATTTTCCTGAAAATAATTGATTTTGTTCCAGTATTTTGTTTTTGTAACTTCTCGTATGACTAAGCCTTGATTAGAAGTTCTGTCACGACTTTCATTTCTTGAGAAAATCTTTCCAGAAAGTCTTGATTAACCATGAAATGTGACCAACAATCAAGAACTCTGAATTGCAACCATTTTTTTCTTATTTGTTGTGTTTCTCCCCTGAATGTATTGCCTCATCATTCAGCGTGATAATTTTGTCAGTTTGATGGTCTGTCCCCACATATGAGATTTCAGACTTGTGGTCTCCTCAGGTGGTAAAAAGCTTGGACTAAATCTGGATTTACTGCTCGTTATGTAAGGACTTTCTTGACACTGTCCAGATGAATTATGGGACAAAACCAGTGGGAGACCACAACTCAAGTAACCAGAGCTAGCCTGAGTGCTGCTTACTCCTCTTCTTCTGCCTGACACCCTTACCCCAAGCTCACACTGAATCCTGTGCGGGTCCGGTGCGGCTTCCGCATGTAATCCGTATAATCAAAATCACTGTTGTAGGCTCACATTAGCCCCGCGCGGTTCGAGTCCGGTTGCGGGAGCCGTACAGCACAACGGAAACAATCCGCAAGAAGTCTATTTTTTCCGGACGCCGGAGAGGGTCTGCGTCAAGCTGAATGAAATGTGACGAGCTATACAGGAAGTGAAATGCCGGGTGGCACGAAGATACGTTGTTTTTCAAAATAAAATGAGTGTACAAACAAATGTAAGTGAACTCTTCTTTGACCGCACACTTGCGCTTGTAGTAAATGTAAAAATAACATCACATCCGGTGACACGAGGTTGCAAAAGTGAGCAGCACAGCATCTCCTTACATGTAGTTCCTGTATATAGGGCTTGTTCTCGCGAAGTCCAGACAAGAACGTGAATCCATGTGAGCTTCTACTCCCGTGAGTGCCGTTTACGCACCCGGCACCGGAGCCAGCCGCAGCCTCTATCTGGAGCTGATGTGAGTGGCAGCTTGCGGAAAATCCGCACCGTATCTGGACTGCAACCGTCCTGGAGCCAATGTGAGCGCGGCGTTAATGGGCTCAGGAAGCCAACAAGGGATCTCCAGACCTTCTCCTCCAGGGCTGGTTTCATCTGCAGTCCCTAATTCTTTCTCAAACTGCAGATCCTGATTTTCCAAACGCTGTGGTATCTTTTGTTCCTGTTTCTGTGGTGTTGGTAAAAAACATCTTCCCATGTCTCAGTTTGGGCCATTGCTCTTTCCCCATTTCTTCCATCAGGTCATTCTATTTTTTATTTTTCCTTCCTTCTTGATCTAATTATGATGCCAAAGCAAGAAAAAACAAAACATTTTACAGTAGTTATTCAACAACCCTTCCTCTTGCACAAACCTCAGAAAAAAGTTATCACAAGGGTAGAAGTTTTCTGTCCCTGTAGTAGATTTACAGCAATTTCACTTTTGTGTTTTCATAAGTGTCAATCAGACAAAGATAAAAAAAAAAAAGGAGAAGTGGCTAGTGTGACTCCATCTATTAACTGATGCTCTATTAATAATCTACATGCTTTTCTGAACTATTTATGTAATACTTAATCCTGTTGCATTTTGTGTGTTTGATTTCTTGTTTTGTCTGCTGTGCAACGCTCAATAAATGTACATATCTCTGCACAGTTAGGCTTTTACTTTAATAGGGAACATCATGCTTTGTGTTTTATTTCTGGACTTACTGTTAACCTCTCCACTTTATTCAGTGATTGATTACCTAGATGGATGTAAATAAACGAAGTGTGGGAGTTTGCCATGGCTTATGCTACCTGCATTAGTAGGAAGTTAAATCAATACACAATATATATGAATACACAACAGGGGATACATCATAGAAAAGCTGCATAACAACACACGTGAGATTAAGGCCTGTTTAAGACTGTTCATTTGGCAACAGCTCTACGATGTATTAGATTTCTCACCACTGGCTTTGTTGTAGTGTTTCCTGACTGTGTGAAAATAAGCAAATATTCAAGTAGGCCTATGTTCCTGGTTAAGTTTTCCATCAGTTTTTTGTTTTTTTTGTTTGTCCTTGTAGCTCACATTTTTTTAACTTTGTCTCAAAGTCTTAAGGAGACTTCTTTAAATAGTAATATGTTTCCAAAGAATCCATTCAACAAGATGATATTTCAAAGCAAATTTCAGAATCAACACTTTAAAGGTGCTGTGAGGAAAGTCTATTACCGGCGACATTAAAACTCTGCTACCCATGAGCACGTGCAGCAAGTGTCGTAATGCTGCGTTCCAGTAACCTCGGAACTGGGAGTGACATCATCTCTGACTTATCGGCGTTCCAGTTGAAGTCGGAAAAAAACATGCCAATCTACCAGGCTATTGTTAGCTGTTGTTAGCACGCCCTGCATTATTGTATGAAGAATGTGATTATCACTATGGCAGAATTTTTGTAAATATAAGTCTAACAATACTATGCTTACAGCTAATCTAGAGCAACAAACCTCAGTCAGAAGTGCAAATGAATTGATTATTGCAGGAGCTAAATGACTGTTCACACTGATGTGTGACAACAAGCAATTTTTGGAAAACTTAGTATCGTAGTTTTGTAGCCAGCGATATATCGCTACTTACAGCTGGGTGCTCTAAGACGTGTCCAAATAAAATTAATGTTCTGTAGTTTTAATTGTCTTGTTCCCGAAGTTGAGTATCCAGGCCAGCCCAGACCTGTCCGACCCGACCGGAAGGCTAGGCAATAGCATTTATAGATAATCTATTTAGATGCTATAAAACTCATCTTAAAATGTGTATTTCAATCAGGCATATATCTAAAAGGGATACTTTTTTGTAATTATTTAGAAACTCCTCACAGTCCCTTTAACCTAGACCTGTAAGTATGAAAAACCTCTCAGTATTTTGTGTTTGCGTGGAACTTGTGTGAGTACATGCTAAACAACAACACTTTATGTTCTCTGCCAACACACTGTAAGGTTACTCCTGACCATGAAAGATGATGTTTTTTAGACATGACACGTAACGAAGACAGATGAATTAAGCGTAAAGGCGCAAAAGATGAAAAACTTTCAACCTGCTGTACGTGGTTAAAGGTATCAGCGGAAAAGTAACTTCTCTCGAGTGTGTGTTTGTGCACGCTCGTGTGAGAGCAATCAGACTTCCTCTCAGCTCTGTTAGTTCCACGCCTGTAGAAAACATTTTACAAGATCAAAGCATTTAACACTCCCGGGGCCTGGGAACCAGCCAGCTTCCTCCCTGCTTGCTTCTTCACACACGTACAAGCACACACCGTAGTTCATCCAGCCTTCCCCTTGCACATCTTCAGGGATTTTACAACACTGAAGTCACCAAACATCCCACCTGGAATGGACCGCCACCAGCTTCTGAGATAAGCTTGAAGCCCCTCAGCTCTCCTGCCACAGCAGCAGCAGCAGCAACGTGGTATCAGCTGGACCACAGCAGACACGCACTCTCCCTATCTCCCCCCCTCCCTCACCCCCCGCAGGTGCTCTTTGACAGAAATAATTGAGGTAGGGAGGTGGTGGGAGGTTAATGAAGCACTCCCAACACACTGCTGACCTTTCCCCAGCCTCTGCGCAAATCATTGCAGCACACTTTTTTGGACATTTTTAAATGAAAGCCTTTAAATAATTTATCTAACTATAGTTCCCAGAAGGCCCTTCATTAGAGATTGGCCGTGACATTTCCCTCCTCCCCCAGCCTCTCATATTTAACGCCTCACATCCAGTCCAAGAATATCACTGTCTATTTCTCTTTCGCCTTTGTCTCTCTTCTTCTGTCATACGTCTTGGTCTTTGTGTCTCTCTCCCTCTCTCTTCTCTCTCTGTTGCTCTCTGTCTGACATTAGTCACATTAATGATTGATCCCTTGTGTTTTGGCTCTGAAATGACAGACAGGCGTCAGAATATGAGATGTGATTTAACCCTGGTTGGATGTGAAATTGAGCTTATGTATGAAATGTGTTGAAGAATAATTGATCAAATAGATTGCATGAGGAAAACTAGAAACACTTGATGTCTGTGATGTGTCTCCTTGAGGTTAACAGCTGCAGGACAGTGGGGGGTAGTTACATGCTAAGTAGACAAAGGAATCCTGAAATTATGGGATGAAGAAAGGGCCCAAAGACCTTGACCTTTAATGTCCAAAATCTTATCAGTTCAGCCCTCAGCCAGAGTTAAGATCTGTGTATGCTTGATGACATTTCCTTAGTGTAACAAGAAATAGCCTGGTAACAAACCCAGTGATTTGACCCAAGTTTAATCACTTCTTTTTGAATCAGAGAAGATACTGTAGTACACAAAAAGTTGGACAGAAACCCCAAAAAGTTCACATATGCGATGTTTCACAAGAAAGAAGTGACCCTTGACTTTTATCTCCAATATATAATCAGTTCACTGGGGATGACACTATGAAAGTTTAAATTAATTCCTTTAAAACATTCTTGGAATATTACATTTATAAGCCAGAGATACAAATTAGACTCATTAATCTTTACCCTTTACCCAGAGAATGTC
Organism: Scarus forsteni; assembly: GCA_036419115.1. Taxonomy (NCBI): domain Eukaryota; kingdom Metazoa; phylum Chordata; class Actinopteri; order Labriformes; family Labridae; genus Scarus; species Scarus forsteni. Next base: position 21,245,940 of record JAZDUH010000451.1, on the reverse strand, counting down.
ATCATTCTATCAATGAATTGGTGATAAAGTTTGTACAAAGTATGACAGAAATCCCTCGAGCCATTCCTGAGGTGCGATGTTTGAAAAGAATTAGTTCCCCATGAGGTCCAAAGACCGTTGACCGTGTGTTAAAGCTGGGTTAGGCGGAGCCCTGAGGAGATGGTACTTTCAAAGTCATGCTAGTTTTCCAAAATCGCCAACCCTAGCTTTAAGAAATTTAGTTCAGTCTATCAGAATCAATAATTTGTTCAAAGTTTAATACAATATTCTTCAAGCATTTTAGCAACAAGCAAGAGATAAGTATTGGCCTTTGAGTTAGGAAACTTTTTTTTAATCATTGATTCACTAAGAATGATTGTGCAAAGGTTTGCAGAAATCACCCTAAGTGTATCGAGACGCCATGTTTACAATAAAGGGAAGATCGTAGCGCCACATAATTCTTGGGCTGTAATCTCCATAAGCCTAACTGTTTCTTGAAGTGAAAACATTTCTCGGATATTCTGATCACAAGTAGGAAAAATCCATGAGGCCACACAACCTTGGCCTTTGACTGAGGAAATAACAATGACAGTCTTTTGTCAGAGTGGGCATTAGTGCAATTGACCTTATGTCAAGCCCTGCCTTTTACAGGAAGTGATCCATTATCAAGCCCCGCCCTCCTTACTAAGTGTTTCTAGGTTAGACAGTATCTGTTGCTGTAGATTATAACTCTCAATTGGAAATAGCTTGCATTTTGACTACCTTCTGTTCCATTATGAAAATATATTCTTCTAAAAATGTTGCCTAAGTGAGAGAATGATGACAAAAATACAGTAGGACATGTGAAGAAATGTTAAATCTAGCATAATAGAATGATGAAAAAAAATATTTTTCTCTTACCTATGAGTGCCAGTATATATACATATATATATATATATATATATATATATATATATATGTATGTATATACAGTTGTGCCCAAAAGTTTACACCCCCCAGCAGAATTTCTGATTTTTTGGCTTTTTCTCAGAAAATATGAATGATAACACAAAAACCTTTCTGTCACTCATGGTTAGTGGTTGAGTGAAGACATTTATTGAAAAAATGATAAGTTTACTCTACTTAAATCATAATGACAACAGAAACGTCAAAAATTACCCTGTTCAAAAGTTTACACCCCCCAGTTTTTAATACCGTGTATTTCCCCCTTTAACATCAATAACAGCTTGAAGTCTTTTGTGGTAGTTGTGGATGAGGGTCTTTATTTTCTCAGATGGTAAAACTGCCCATTCCTCTTCTCAAAAAGCCTCCAGCTCCTGTAAATTCTTGGGCTGGCTTGCATAAACTGCACGTTAGAGATCTCCCAAGAGTGGCTCAATGATATTGAGGTCAGGAGACTGAGATGGCCACTTTAAAACCTTCACTTTATTCTGCTGTTGCCAATGGCAGGTTGATTTGGCCTTGTGTTTTGGATCATTGTCATGTTGGAACGTCCAAGAACATCCCATGTGCAGCTTCTGGGCAGATGAGTGTAAATTTTCCACCAGTATTTTCTGATAACATGCTGCATTCATCCTTCCATCAATTTTGACCAATTTTCCTGTGCCTTTGTAGCTCACGCATCCCCAAAACATCAGTGATCCACCTCAGTGTTTCACAGTAGGAATGGTGTATCTTTCATCATGGGCCTTGTTGACTCCTCTCCAAATGTAACGTTTATGGTTGTGGCCAAAAAGTTCAATTTTGGTCTCATCACTCCAAATGACTTTGTTCCAGAAGTTTTGAGGCTTGTCTCTGTGCTGTTTGGATTGTAAACGGGATATTTTGTGGCATTTGCGTAGAAATGGCTTTCTTCTGGCGACTCGACCATGCAGCCCATGTTTCTTCAAGTGTCTCCATATTGTGGATCTTGAAACATCCACCCCAGTTTTTTTCAGAGAGTCCTGTATTTCAGCTGAAGTTATTTGAGGGTTTTTCTTTGCATCTCCAACAATTTTCCTTGCAGTTGGAGCTGAAATTTTTGTTGGTCTGCCTGACCGTGGTTTGGTTTGAACAGAATCCCTCTCTCTCCTCTTCTTCATTAGAGTTTTAACAGTGCTTCTTGGCATCCTCAATTCCTTGGATATCTTTTTAAATCCTTTTCCTGTTTTATACAGTTGAAATACCTTTTCTCGCAGATCCTTTGACAATTCTTTTGCTTTACCTATGATGCAGAAACCTGACATTTCATCGCGGTGAAAGATGCACGTGTCTGTCAGGAGCTCAGAAACTCACTGAGCTTTCATACACACACACAGTTTACAAGCTAATAGATCACAAAGAGGATGGTTACCTTTAGTAGACATTCAAACCCATTTGAGTCAAATTTTGTGCATGTTATCAGGCCAAAACTGCCAGGGGGTGTAAACTTTTGAACGGGGTAATTTTTGAAGTTTCTGTTGTCATTATGATTTAAAAAGAGTAAACTTTTCATTTTTTCAATAAATGTCTTCACCCAACCACTAACCATGAGTGACAGAAAGGTTTTTGTGTTATCATTCATATTTTCTAAGAACAGGCCAAAAAATCAGAAATTCTGCTGGGGGGTGTAAACTTTTGGGCACAGCTGTATATATATATATATATATATATATATATATATATATATATATATATATATATATATATGTATATATATATATATATATATATATACATATATATATATATATATATATATATTTATATATAAAAGCCTGCCAGTGGCTGCTTTGGGAAGCGGCTTTCTGATAATGACTGTTTGGTTATGTTCTCAAGCAAGGGATGATCCTGCAGATAAAAAACCTATGACCTTATATCTCTAAAATTGAACCAGTGTATGACAGTAGACAGTAGTGTTTGATAAAATTCCCCCAAAGTTTTCCTGTTATATTGAACCTTTGACGCAGAGACATTTAGCATTGACTCAGAGTAGACATTTATACAACCTTTACTGCAAATAACTTTGCAAATGGTGGGATATTGTGTCTACAACAAAGGAATGATCATGAGACAAAGGATGCTTAACCTTGTGTCTCCAAAATTTAATTAATTCTCGACAGTTCACTTTTGTACAAGCCTTAATCAATTTTCTCCAGTGTTTTTGAGATATTGTTTTCCCACGCAAAGGATGAGCATGGGGTTGATTGACCATGACTTTTGATCATCAGTTTATCCTTAAATGAGAGTGTAGGTTTTACCCAGATGGACCGACAGATAACCTAAAAATGTTGCTATCCCTAACCTTGACTGTGGTAAGCATGGAGGTATTAAAATAGGAAAACTGATAACCTGTCTATTCTTTTGGTAAATGGCGTATCAGTGAAATATTTCCTGTCCTGTTTCTTTTTTGTAAATAAAAGCTGTCATCCTGAAGCCCGGCACAGCATAAGGTTTCTTCAGTTTTCTGCCCGCTTTAGTGTGATCAAGACAGATTTGAACAATATTAGACAAGCTCGTATCAGTAGTAGGTGGAATGAAGAAGTCAGCGAGGGAATCAAAGCTATTCTTATACAAACCTCTGTGCTATGAATATATGAGGAAATCTGTGGTGACATAAATCAAAAAAACAACAAAGTCTTCTCCTTTGTCTGCTGTAGAGGTGTGAAACATGAACAAACCAGATCAGATATGTCCAGGGGAGACTTCTGTCTTTTCACAAGAAACACAATTCGTCAGGCCTGTTTTTCTGATGAAACGCTGCCAGATGAGACGTGACAACTGCACGAGTTATTCAATATTGATATTAGCAAATGTTATCAGATACAATGTGCGAGGCAGAAACCCAGCCGTCCCGGGGGGAAACACGTAGTAGGTCAGTTTCCACTTTGGTCAGACACTCTCTTGCTTCAGGAGGGCGTGGTAAAGATGCAGGGAATCGACAGAAAATCAGTCAGTTAGCGGACCAAGGATAAACCAAGAAACTGAACTTTTTTTTCTCAATGGTGTAAATGAGATTTATAAAAATACTTGCATAGCAGATGCCAAGCAAATCAGCGACATCTTTGATTTATTTAATATCCAAACACATGATGCAAGAATGTTTTTTGTACAGCTTAAACTGAATAAGAACCTTAACTGAGGATTTATTCTCTCAGATAGGATGTTGGGAGCCAGTAGCTCAAATATTTGTGCTTAAATTGTTGCACATATTGTCTGCTCAGTCAGGTTTCAGTCTAAGACCAAATTGAACAAATATAATTATAAAACCACTCAGAAAGTTGGTGAATCAGCCATCAGCAGCTAAGCTCTCTGTTCTGGCAGACAGATTTTATCCTATATATATATTTGTTATAATTTATGTTCCAGATAATCAGTATAAGGAGCCATTAAGAACTGAGATCAATGAACAGGAAGGGAGTCTTCGAGAGATTTGATCAAATATCAGTGGTACCCTACCCAACACCCCACACATGCATGTTAACATCACTTTGGCCTGTGGCAATTATTGTTCTTTAGAGATTAACTAAAACATCTGGATTTTTTCCAAAGACAAATTTGTAATAATATTTTCTTAAAAGACTTGTTCTCCAACCTCCCATAATGACCTTTGCAGCTCTGCTCCAGCTTCTTCAAACTTTCATTGACTTCATTAGTCAGAGCTTTTTTTTTTTTTTTCAATCCTTAAATCTGTTTACTCAGCTCTGCAGATTACGCTTAGTGCCCCCCATACCCTTTTACTCTCTTTTACCATATCCCCCTCTCTTGCTGTTCCAGAAGTTCTGAATTATGAGGAAACAGGCTCTGATTTGCACCTTTGTCCAGTAATGGTTGGAGAGTGTGTGGTGTGGAATGATCTGTGAGCTGGATAAGTTTTCAGGGCGAAGAGGGAGGACTTTTAACAAGAAGAAAGTAACAGGGGATTGTTTGGTCGCCTGTTACCTTGTGCTGTAGTGGGTGCATTTTGAAATATTATTGAAGAGTTGCTCCATTAACTCTCAGGGTCTTTTTCTCCAGGGTTTTTCTGTGGCTGGCTGTGTTGCTCACCTTGGAAGAATGCTGGTTTGGCTCCTTTTCTTTTGCTCATGATCTCTGTAATCATGCTCATACTCATCCATATTTGCATACTCATCCAGAGATGCACTGAACAAATGTTAATGCTAGGTTTGATCTTACAATATAAGGCATAACCTTGTGCCTGTCTTAGTTTTACCTAAAGAACAATACAACTTAGATTGTGCCTGTTTTTTACAGAATACACTAACACAAGCTCAGTCTATATATGCTTCTTTAATGTACGTTGAAGAGGTATCTTTGCATGAAGCTGAAGTTTATTGTGTCCCAATATTCCACTAAGCATCAATGACATTGTGTTATTGTTTTAGCAGTGCCTTCCTCAGGTTTCACCCCACAGAATATTATATTTCCCCCTTGCTGTATGATTCTATTATGATTATTTCTGGTGCTGTGTCTGGTGATGCACTTCTTTCAGCAAGTTGCGTAATATGTTTTCAGGCAGAACAAAGGGCAAAATAAATCTTAGTTGCCTCCTCAAAACACATTGTTTAAAGCTATAATCAGGTTTAATTCCCTGGTTTACTGTACTGATATTTTTTCCAAACCACAAGGTGAAGATTGACTCCGTTTTTTTCACAATTGGGTCAATATTAGGTCACAGAGCAACTGTTGTGGCCACATATTGATCTTTGTTATGACTCACATGCTGCAATATTTGGCAATTTTAGGTCTGTACTTCTACCAGGGGATGCATTTAATGGGTTTTCTGCCCGAGATCTCGACTGATGTTTTTTGCTGGATATATCATTCTCCTTCTATTGGGTTTGATAACTGGACATTTAACATAACCTTACAGTTGTCTTACAGAAATTAACTTTATTACACAAACAGGAGCCAGATTATGCAATCCAATGACATTTCACACTTTACATTTGAGAGTCAAAAACATTATTTAAGGAACACGAAAGAAAGAGCAAACGGTGCAGAGGCTAATACAGCCATCTGAACCAATAAGCCACCTTTAAAAATTCCCAGATTTTATTATTTTTATTGTTTTGTTTTGTTCATTTTTTTTTTTTTTTTACCAAGAATGTGCTTCTGAATTCGTATTTCCCCCACCTGTAGTGGAAAACCTGCTGCTGTGAGGGATTATTATAGACAAGCAACTATGGAAATATCTAGGGGAAAGGCTCAAGAGTACATGTGTGCAAACAGCTCTATAGAGTTCAGTCTTTTGTACCCATAAGAGAGTTTATTGAAATGTAGTGCACAAAAAATAATACATTCAGAGAAAAAAACATGGTCAGTAAAGCTTTTAAGGGTCACTCTAATGCTTCTATAGTGTGGTGGTGGGTTTGAAATACATCCATCTATTTTGGCCTGGCATTGAGAGAGCAGGATTGCAAGATGACACTTTCCTTTTTATGTTTTGGTGTAGGAGTTTAACCTCTATTTCTCTCTCTTCTTGTGGGGAAACACACAGACACTCCTTATATGCGCACACCCTGATATACCACAGTAAGTGAGCTAACAGTTAGCAGTCTGAATAAAACAAACGGCAGGCTGCACTATAGCACCTAACAAAGATATGTCCCACCTACTGTCTCCTTTTTACCCATGATTTCTGTTGTCTGCAGTTAAGCTACAGCCATTCATCATTCAGAGTGATAGGCTTAACACACTTTTTTCACTTATAAAGTTCATGTGTAGAGTTTCTATTTGCCATTAGTCCTGCCAAAGCAATGCAAAAGCTGTATTCTTTTTTTTCTTTAGGACATATTTATTACTCAAGTTTTTGGAATCATCAGGTGTTTTTGGGTTTTCACCCTTGTCCTAATACCCAGGTGGGGCTATAGATCTCAGCTTGTGTCCAAATTAACCTTTCATAGCAGATGGATTGTCCATTCCTGCCATCTGTGGAATCCATTTCGCAAAGCTTTAAGCTTCTTCGTTCCATCCATGAGTGACTGTGAGAGTGAATGGCTTTGAAACAGTAGATGTGGTTTTAAAGTGCTTTTAGTAGTCAGAAAGACAAGAAAAGTGCTATATAAGCTCAGGTTTATTTGTCATCCCTGGTTGGAGAATGGCAGGAGCTTTCAGTGTCTTTAAGGAGAAAGAGGCCATTGCTAATAAGGTGGTTTAGTTGTGCTAGATGCAAGAGGCAAGCCTAAAAACAATGGCAGCTCATGAAGAGAGAAGTGAGGTTGCAACTGTTTTGCTCAGTTTTATCAGAAGTGGACAGCTTGTATTCAGTGTAAAAATAGCTAAGAAAAAGCACTTAAAATTTTCTTTTATTATATTCTGTGCTCAAATGTTCGTTTCAAAAGGGACAAGAATCTTCTTTCAAAGTAAACTTTTAGATGAAAATTTCTTCGTGATGTCAAGCTTTGGTAATGTGGTGTATACTAGAGCATGACAGGGGAGCGGATTTTCACTCCAGTCCCGTCCCACTCCCAGAGAAAAAATCCTGTCCCGTCCCAAGTCCGAGCCGCAGTAAAAAAATTAATCCTGTCCTGTTTCACTCCCATAGAATGACTCCCACTCCCATCCCGCTCCCACTCCTGTCCATTTGAATAAAACCAAACATGTTGAAAAATTTGGCATTTTTTATTTTACGTAAAAATGCAGTGCTTATAAAAGGCATTGCCTCTACGTTTTTTTTAACTTTGTGCTGCAGCTCTGTTTTCGACGTGTCGTCTTCTCCCTCCATGTTGTTTTATTATGTGTGTCGCTCCTGTTGCTTCTTCATCCCGTCCCGTACCGATCACGGGATTAATTAAAAAATGACTCCCATCCCGTGGGATTCCTGCGGAAATCACATGACCCATGGGAATTCCTTAAAAAATGTCCTCCTATACCTACCACCCAATTCAAGGTTCTGCCCTTAAACTTGGAGTGTAGCTTGAGTTTTTGCTTTATCGTGATGATTTGCTGCACATATAATTGTTACTGCATATCAGTTATCCACTACTGCTGAGTTCATGTTTATCTGTTGTTCTGTTAGAAACAATATGGTATGACACTCAGTCTGGTCTTCAAATTGGTTTTATATAGAAGTTGAAAGACAAATTCTGATCAAATAGTACCCCAAGAGAAGCTAATGCCATCCAGAGCAGTTGTATTATAAAAAAAAGTTAAGAGGAAGAAACTCTCTGGCCATTCAGATTTGTATGTTCTTTGGACACACTTCTAGTTTAGATAACTGATGTGTTTTTTTTCTGTCTTCATTGATATACAGTAGAGTATCATCTGCATAATGATGAAAATTAGTGTTTCCGTATAACATCACCAAGGGAAACCATTTATAAGGTTAAAAAGACTTGAACCCAGCACAGAACCTTGAGGAATTCCATAACTAACTTAAGTGTACACAAAAAACATATTGTTCATGTGTATGGCATCAGTCCTTGTAATTGTAAGAGTAATTCCTCTAATCTATGTTAAAGAACATTGTGGTCTATGATGTCAAAGGCTGCACTGAGATCTGTGCATGTGATGGAGCAAAGCACAGTGCATGTGGGGGACGTGGCCTCAATACCTCTGCGGTAAGCAGTGAGCTATGTGCATGTGACTGAGGAAAAACAGAAATATTTGCTTTAGTCGAGATTATGCTAAATATATTTTTCCCAACTATATCTAAAATCTAGGACCATCAATTTTGTACAATCCAGTTATTTTCCTATTTGTTTTAATTTATTATTGTAAATTCCTTTTAATACATTTTCCAACTTTGAAATTTCTAGGAATTTTTTAGCCATAATCTTGAATGGTTCTTTGAGGAAGCCCTCTGATGTTGTTTTCAGACCGACTGTTAAGCTAGTCTGAAAAAAAAAAAAAAAACGGCGCCGTCAAGTGGCATACATTGCATGTCCTGTGATAGGTAGCAATGTTCAAATAACACAATGTTCAGCCCTACTGTACTTGATCAATTAATATTTAAGCAAAGCAAATTGTTGGTGCTTCACACTTGACATAGATGTAGCACACTGCACTGTTAGCATCATTATGTTGAAATGCTGCGTCAGCATTTCAACATATTGTTCTCCCTAACCCCCATTTTGTTCTTTTTCTTCTTCTTTTTCTTCTTCCTCAGGTTTGCCCCCTTTCACAGGCTTCAAATTTACACGGATTTTCACAGAAAAAAATTGACATATGCAGCATGTTCATGAGAAGTGCGCTTGTATTTTTCCACAGGTTTAACAGTTCTACTTTTTACAGTAAAAAATCATTTCTGCATGTATTTTGACATTGAAATCAATGGGACGTTTCCGCAGCTCTGCTGAAAACTTCTGCAACTTTGAAGCTCCACAGCTTGGGCATGCTTCCACCTACAGACTTCATTCGTACTTTAAAAGCTGCACTGACTTCTCAGCCATTTTTACAGATCTTCAGCTTTTTGCTGATGTCTACGGTTTTTTAAATATGAATTTTTAAGCAACACCAACTTTTGAGGAAATCCTTCATGTTAGAGCGTGTCAGACCGAAGACCCGGACAGCCGAGTGAAGCACGTTTTTAATTCGCCACTGTGTTAACATTTTAAGTGGTACAGACATGAGAATTTTATTAAACGTTTCAGCAGGTTGTTGGGACGCTCACGGTGAAATCCTTTTCCTGATATCTATCCCGATTTAGACACAGCGAGCGTTCGTTTACCTGGAAGCGTTATCAGTGCTGAGCTGTTGTGCTCAGGAGAAATAGCCTGCTTTCCATGACTTGGCATATTTAACCCCATGGATAAATATATAGCGTAGCGGGCTGCGAAGCGGGAAACTGGGGTTCAATTCCTGATAGAGGTACTTTTCTTCTCCAGCTAATACAGATCCTTCTTTATATTGGCGTAATCATGCATGTCTTTACACTCTCAACCTTACTTTGGACGTATTACACTGACTGGCCACTTTATTAGGTGCATTTACAAATATCAACACATTTAACCATGTTACAAAACAGTCATTCATTTTCTGCTTTCTTTCACATCTGCAAACAGTTTTGATGTACTTTTCACTATCTGCTACAGTTTCTGAGATATGACTGTTGAAGCAGCATCAACTTTTGCACATTTCTTTGAAGTTAGAGCGTGGTCACGACGCACACCTGAGCTCCAGTATCTATAATGTTCTGCAAACATTTTTATTGCACATTTCACACATTTTCAGCCCTGATTTACTGCTTACAACTATTCATGTCACAATTTCAACTTTCTTTACATTACTTTGAACACTTTCATTTCACAGTTTCAGCAGTCACACTCAGCATTTCAACGCATTTCCTGCATGGAAATGCAAATTCTCTAGTTTTATGTAAACTTCATCAACCCCGAAGAACTCCCTGGTCTCCTATTCACCATGATACCTCCTTGATTACTTTGATTATTCTGACTACCTCCTGTAAGAGCATACCATCATTGTTTTTCAGGGTATGCAAAAGTAAGGGAAGGTATGGATAAGGAAATTGTTATGCATCAAGGTAGATATTGGTTCATTCAACTAATACGAACCAATTATCAACTGTAACAAATACACAACTTAAACTAGAAGTAGTATAAATGTAGGGTTTAGTGTGGGTATTACAGCATGTTTAAGGTATGACTTACTGACAGAATGTTGCCAAAATAAAAGTCTTAGTTTGTAATGTATTCCTCAAGTCTTTCTGAGGAAAGGTTTGCAAAGAAGGGTATAGACATAGCAGATATTCAGTGGAGGGAAAAATACAATTCAGTCTTACTAGACTTTTTCAATGAGTTTTTATTTCTGTCCAAGGAGAGCATTAAGCTTTCCATATTTTAAAAAGACAGCAGAAATCTTATCATACTTGCAGATGGCTGACAAGATTAAAATTCTTTAGTCTAATCCTGTTGGTACAGCGGTTGCAGAACTAAATCAATGTACTTCGCCTTTCCCTCCATGCTTTCTGCGTATCCATGCAACTTTCCCAGAACTAATTGTGGAGATATTTAATGGCGATAGGTGCTGTCTGGCTGCCTCAGCTTGTCTGCTGACCGGAGGGGGAGTGAGAGAGTAGAGTGATGTTTTCAGTTTCTTAATAAGCCAGGGACATCCTTAGAAAATACAGTAGTAGGAAAATGTCTTTGTTTTTGTGCATGTTGGCACTTGTTTGACTGTATGCATTCACACTGGTCTGTCATTGTCTCACTGGATGGTGTCATCCTCGCTCAATGACAGCCTTACATATCACGGCTGCTGCCTTTTTTGTTGCCACTCACATTAATAATTCCCCTTTCTGTTAACTGACTGATGTAAAGTGGGCTAATCCTTTTATGAGAGAAGAGGGTGAGGCTGAATTTGTCAGCAAGTGTTTGCTAATGAATAGAGCTTGCATCATCGGTATGCACAATGTGTTTTTGTGTAATGTGCATGCAGTGTGTGTGTTTTGTTTGGGAGGGAGAGGGGCTAATTTCTACCCTGCTAGGGTCCTAGAGGACTAAGCTGCTTTTGACCTGATAAGCTCATTAGAATTCCACACTAATTACAACAGGCCCCGTTTGGCTGTCACCAGATGAGAACAACAGGTCCCAGCAACATCAGCCTACTTAAGAGAAAGAGGAAAGGAAGTGAAACGGAGGGAGGAAGGATTTCCTCTGTGATGGGAGAGAACAAAGGGAAGTGAGAGCAAAGGAAGGGAGGGTGAAAGGAGATGCTCAGCTGATCAAGTTCTGGAGAAAAGTTGATACAGGAAATCACAGTGATTGGTACAAGGTGAAGTAGAAAGAAAACACAGTAGATCTGACAACTTTCGAGTTAAAAAGCTGGACAAGGGCGAGAGAAAAAAAAGACAGAAACAGGATAGAACATGAGACAGAAGAGAAAGATTGTAAATTAGCCAGGCCGCCACAAAGCGTTTTCTCTGACTTGTTGAGGCTAAACTGAGGGCAGCAGGGAGTGAGGCCTGATGTGTCAGAATCTCCCTGGCAACCAATCCTTCAACCACCCACACACACACACACACACACACACACACACACATACACATACACACAACACAAGCAGCACCCTGTTGAGCCCTGGCCGCTGTGTTGTTTGCATTACAGCCCAGATTAAATTTAAAATCTGTCCTTTTTATGTCGCAAACCACACCAGCCCTCTTTCACACTCCGACCTTCTTCTTTTCTGACCGCTTTTATCCTCCATCCTCTTACGTCTGCTCTCCTTGTGGCCTTTTAGTTGCGTTTTGTATGTTTCTTCTGTAACTCTGGCAATCGGCCCAAAATCTTAAGCAGTGTTTCTCTACTGGTGTAGCCTCAGGATCCACCATCTTAATAATAGATCTAAATCCAAGTTGAAAACTCACAAATTCATTCAATAAAAAATGTTCCAGTTTGGATCTAAGATTTAATAAAAGTATGATGAAACAATGGCAAAAGACTTAAGAGGAGAGGCATGCAAAGGTTTTTTTCTAAAACTCCATTTTGCAGTATTAGCATGTAAATGTTGTTTTTACTGTCATCAGAAATCATGAAAACATCAGACATTATCATATGATTACCAGCATTCTCAAGACAAAAATATGAGAAAGTAAATATTAGAAGTGGGATATATTTTTTTAAAAAGTCTATATTATTGTAAAAAATGGCAAACTAGAAAATTTGTGACACAAATAAAACAAATATTTAAGTTTGTAACAATATTTCCTTTTCAATATTTTTATTAGCACTTGGATAAGTGTGTGTTGTGTGTGTGTATTTTTATATATCTGCCATTAAATGACAATGGCATGAAAGCTGAAATTCTGGCAGAACTCTGGAGACGTAAGATGTCTCCTTCACCTTTAGAAACAATCTACCTTTACCTTACTAAACAGTCTTATGAGGCTGATCAGTTTGACACTCTCGCTGAACTAGGAAAGAGATGAAAGATTTATTCTTCACTTAAAAATAAAAAGTAAATAATTGCTTAATGTGGTTATTGGAAATATTGTAAATCAGGCTCCATTTTAAATAAATATATAATTTACAATTACAGCTGATACAGTTCAAGTGTAGAAGATTTCTTTCTTTAAATGGACATTTTTGTCTGAGTTGTTTAAAAGTAGGCTTGATATAAAAGAAAAAACTGAATTAAATGATATATATGTGATGGCAAAATACGATAAAGGATTGGCAAGAAATGTCAAAATATGCTGAGGAGTCATCTGGGACTAGTAAGAACTTGCTCAAAGAAAGTATAATATGTGACCCAAAAAAATAGTAGTTATGCCACCACAATCTAGAGTTTTCACCAACAAAGGTCACTTTCACAACTTACATGTTTGGTCTGTACCAGATTTACTCTGGTTTACTTTTCTGAAAAAGTGGTTTATTTGTGGGGACGTGAAAGCATGAAACTTTGGGGCGTACCATAGAACCAAACTGTGCTCAGCCTGAAAACAGGGGGTCTCGGTTTTCTTACAGGCGAACCAGAGCGCAGCCCATAGTAGCTGTCCAAAACAAAGACCAAATAATGTAACCATCCTCTGATGCTCTTAACAGGTTAACATCAATAAGGCTTTGTTTACACGGAGTCTCTATGACCTAAAACGCAAAGATTTTTCCTTGGCTTATTCAAAGTCAATCTGCGTTCAGCAGGAGATGCTGGAGATGAATAAAACTGCTGTAGTATGTATGCAGGTTTAGTAGATGGCGGTGTAGGTTTGCAGAAAGCAGTGCTGCTACAATACACGTACGAAGAAAAACAACTTTTCACAAACAACAACGGTGAGTGGATGCACAATGACACAGGAGTTTCTTTTCTGGACAACAAATCAGTTCGGACAACAAATCTGTCTGGAATGTTTGTCTGGATAACAAACCAGGCACGTTAAGCAGCACAAATGTGACTCGGTAGATGGCCGAAGCTGTTGTTGTTCCTGGTATGCATGTGCAGCCTTCATGTGAAAGAGTGCATGCGGTGACATCGTTTCACCCTGAAACGCTCTGATTTGGGTTTACACGGCGCTGCATGGATATCGTATTAAAACTCTCCACTCTGGAGCCTGGTTTCAAAAGTTTCCGGATTTGGGCAATCCGCATTGTGCCCATGTAAACGCAAGGCCGAAACACAATGAAAACTTATCGGATTTGACCGTTTTAGGTCTCGTGAAAATGGCCCCTAAGTCTGCAGATTATGTGTAGACATTACTTCAGTACATGCCAGTTTCAGGCTTTGGTCTGCATGACAAAGATCAGTGTAAAAGAAAAACAAACCAATAGAAAAATAAAATGGTGTTACAACTTCACTGCCAAACTCCAGGTGTGAAAGCAGCTTTACTCTTTATATCTGTACTATTCTACACCGAGTGCTTAACAGACTATAAATGTGCCATCTAGTAATGTATGTCGAGGGTCTTGAAAAAATTCTTAACAAGTAATTTAACCACAGATCTAAATGGTCTCTCTTTTTTCCATTTAGCGCATGTGTGTTGCTTAAATCTTTGTGCTTGTGTTCGTTCATGTGTACAAATGTGAGTGTGGTGTGTCAGTGTGTTGTCTGGGGGGCAAAAGCACTCTCGGTGGACCCGCATGCCTCGACCTCTATTACCCCCCTCCATTTGCCTTTTCCTCTCACACTGCTGCCACATGTGAACGGGAATTATCACAGTATGTCGATTTGCTCTCTGTGTCAATATGAAGCATCCCTCTAATTCCACTGTTCTGCCATCGTCTGTCATTCAGTCACTCCACTAAAGCCACAAGAGCTGGTGGCCTCACTCATTAATGGAGCTTCTCTAACTGACAGCGAGTCCCCTCTGAGACCATTCTGTTTATGTGTGTTCTTTTTTTAATCATGTTTACGTGGCTGGCTGTGTTTTCTCTTGCATGATGTCTCTGTGTGTTTGCATTTGATGTCTATCTCACTCCGGGGCTGTGTGTGCGCTGCCCCTGGGCAGCAGCTGGTGGGTGGGCAGAGCAGAGCAGAGCAGAGATGAGTGGGTTAGCCCCTGGCAGAGATCTGCACCTTGGGACTTGTAGCTGCTGGCGCCAGCCATCTCTGGCACCAATGCATCCCTGGGTCCTCCAAAAGGCTGAACCCCTCAGGAGATGCGCAAGGCTGAAAAAAAGTCTTATTTGTGTGGAAGAACTGTGGAGGTGGTTTTGTTTTTGTTCTCTGATGAATTAGTGTAACCTCATGTGTTAGTGCTTGGTGAATGTGTGATGAGGTAAGTGTGTTTTTTGCCACGTGATGAGGAGTGTGTCCTTGGAAGCTGAGGCCGCGCTGCCCTGGCAAGAGAGGACGGGGATGGTTGCCTCCACTGGGATGACACTTAATTGGACTCCTGTCAGCGTTTGGCTGTCTTTCACTTTGCTTTCTCTCCTCACTCGCTGCTATCTCTCTCTCCCTCTCCACCTTTATATATTCTCCCTCTCTATCACTTTTTAGGCTTGTGTACATTAGATCCTCCTCTGCCTCCATCCAGTCCAAACTGAAATACTCTCTGGCCCGTTCTACATCAAACCCTGCACCTTTCTCTCTTCCTCCATCTAAATGTCCATTCCTCACACTCATCCCTCCCTCTTCATTTGAAAAACAGCAGAGGAATCGATTGGCAGTGCAGCCTCTCATCTCCCCGCCCTCCATGAATTTATTATCCTCTCAAACAGACGCACACGCAGCGAGGGTCCCCTGGAGTGTCGTGTCCTGCAGCTTCCAACGCACAGATATGTTACACAGATGTCACATGTCAATGCATAATCACATAACAGCACAAAAACACACAATCTAGGCCACACACACAGTAACACATACAGTGTCGACTCATACATTATGGATCTGCAGAGAGCAGAGTGAGATGTATTCACACATGCACATTAATTTAAGCAAACACTCTGACACAGGAACCAGAATGAGCTAAGGGGGCTGGATCTGACTCAGCATTTCACATGTCCTTTTAACATCTCTGCTTCATCATGGTCAGCAGTGATTATAATAGAACAGAGTAAAGGTTAGGGAACAATAGAGCTCCAGTGACCGCCCACTTTTTCAGCAGCTCTGGTTGAAGCATCTCGATTTGCATTTCAGAAAATTCTTGTTTCAGTTTTAGCACGACACCAAATCAGCACTTACAGGCAACGCTATCTAAACTGTCTGGACTATAAAACAGCATTGTCAAGAAAAAGGCAACATTCAAGAATGTCTATATTTTGCCTCCAGTTAATTAACTACACATCCCAGACTTTGTTGCAATTTCTTAAAACATAATATATACTGGATTTTAAGCTTCCTAAACAGGCATGGACTCTCTTTTTATGATACTGTTTGGCTTTGCTAAGGAGGTATATGTTTTAGTCCCTGTTCATTAGTTAATTAGTTTGTTGGTTTGTTTTTACTCCAGATTATTCATAAAGTTCTTGATGGTTTTTGATTAAATTCTCAGGGATTGTTAATCAGTGCACGAGGAAGATAGTTTTTATTTTTTGGTGGTGATCCAAATCAGGATGAGGATCCTGAATTTTCTTTTTTTACAGGATTTGTGAACTGTGCAGGGTAGCTTACTTTTGGTGCAAAGAGTTTTCCGCTGATTGTGATTACATTTTCAGGAAATGTTGGTCTTGGCATCAGTGTTGGTAATAACGGCATTAGAGTATAACGTGTTACTAATGACGTTATTTTTTTCAGTTAGGAGTAATCTAATTAATAACTTTTTCACAACGCCGTTACCATTACCAACAGTGAAATGTGGCGCATTACTTTGCGCCGATGTCAAGCAGCTGTTATCTGGCCTGCCTCGCCCCCAAATTCCACGGCACACGGAAGCGCCTTGCTCTTGCACATGCTCTTGCTCTGACAGACAAACCCCACTAAAAGCTGTGCACTGAAAGCTGCACACTGAGCAGCGCTGCTGCGCGCAGCCCTGAAGGGGAAGGGCTGATCCCTGGAGAGCCACAGGCTCTCATGAGAACAGCGATGTCACGCTCATAAAGCATGTTATAGACTGAGGAAAGAAATAAACGACACCTCACTTCGCTTCTCTAAGGTCCCTTTGCTGGTCCCAACCATACAGCTTTGTGATTTATTCAACTTTTATATGCCTATATCCATGTAGAAAAGATGTTTGGTGTCATGTATACAATGTTATGTATTTCTGTACCTCGACGATTCACTTTTCTTCGTCCATGGTGTCGTGTTGCCTCTGGGACCCTCTGACCAACTGCTGACCTGATGGTCGTGCCTCCGGTTTTTACATAATGGCAAAGGATTGAGGAAATTTACGTTCGAGAGTCCATGCATTCTATTTTATTTTGAAACTTCCGGATACTCCACACATTGGCTTCCTGTCTGGTGCTTTCTTAACAACAGTGAATTTACGAGGTTTGGAAGCAGCCACGCAAAAAATAGACCTGAAGCAAATATCCAGCGCGTTGGCGCGCCAGCGCTTAACCAATGCAGCACTGCACGGTGCCCTTGAAACGTACTGCGGAGCAATTTGCTCACATTCTAGTCTATCTGGCAAATTCCACTGCAAGCGTTGTTGGAGAACTGTTGATGTCAGAGCTGCTGTAGCAGGTAACAACAAGAAAGGACACAGAGATGGAGACACAGTTCAAGCAGCAAAAGCTTTTCCAAAAAAGTAACGCACCAGTTACTTTACCTGGTAACTGATTACATTTATGAAGGAGTAATTCTGGTAATAATTCAATTACTTTTTTGGGAAAGTAACTAGTAACCATAACTATTTACTTTTTTAAAGTAACATACCCAATACTGCTTGGCATAAGAGATGCATGATTTCTTGTTGTTTGTCTTTTTTGTTTTCTGTATGTCTGTCTGTTTGTATTTGAGCAAGATTATTAACGTCGCTCCCAATAGATCTTGACAAAATATTTATGAAATGTTGATTATGTCACAAATAAGAACAGATTGGATTTTGGTGGTTATCCAAGTACTGTTGTGGATCCAGGCTCATTTTACAGGTTTTGTTGGTACATTTCCAGAATCACTGGACTAAGAATGTCAGAAAGGCCTTGGTGGATGTTGGCGCTCTCAGAGAACTTGCAGATATTTAGGCTTATGTTGTCATTAATGATGCTGTACAACACTGTATTTTAGTTTGTGTATGCATAGTATTTTTACATATAATAAATGGCACATGGACTTGAGCTTACGTAGTGCTTTCCTCTTTGGCTTCTCAAAGCGGCTTAACACTGCAGGTCACATCTACTCACACACTACCATTCACCCTCACATTCACTCATTGATGGCTCAGAGTTTCTATCAGTCCATCAGCATCAGCTTACACGTCCACGGCCTTTCATACCCATTCACACACCACAGAGCAACTTGTGGAACGACACATCACTAAGTGACAGAAGGAGTTGGGCTCTGACCTGAAACCTCCCACTCACCAACAGAGCGCACTATGAGACTGTGCCGTTGATGCCCCTATAAAGTGAACATATTCAGCATCAGAACTGGATTGCTACCATTGAGAGAAGCAGTGAATATGTAATGGCAATACTTAATTAAACAAGATTAATGATTAATGTTACATCACCAGTATCAGGTTGACCTCGTGAACTTTAATGGGTGAAACACTTCATCTGTCATCTCAGTAAAACATCTAATGATGATAAAGAAATGAAAAATAAAGATAGCAGTTGGAATTCATAACTGGTATACTTAAAGGTGGAGAATACTTAAATGAGGAGAATCTATTACCAGCGACACAAAGACTCTGCTACCCATGAGCACGTGCGGCGACTGTCGTAATGTCGCGTTCCAGTAACCTCGGAACTGGGAGTGACATCATCTCCGACTTATCGGCGTTCCAGTTGAAATTGGAAAAAAACATGCCGATCTACCAGGCTATTGTTAGCTGTTGTTAGCTCGGGGGTGGCGAGGCTTCACCGAGTTCCCAGTCGGAAAATCCGACTTCGGGGGACATTCCAGTTGCAGTTTCCTGCTCGTAACTCGGTAATTCCGACTTCTGACTACAACTGGAACGCACCAAAGACGTGACCCAAGCCAAAGCGTGTGTTTATTGATGCGAGTAAAGCATGCAGCTCGGACCTTCCTCAGAACTCTGCATTGCTTTACAACTTTTTTTTCAACAACTTGCAGGATGCAAAGCGACGAGGTAATGTATCTCCTTCTAGTTACGTAGCGGTAGTTTTTGATGTGTGACAACAAGCAATTTTTGGAAACCTTAGTATCATAGTTTTGTAGCTGGCTATATTTCGCTACTTACAGCCCAGTGCTCTAAGACGTGTCCAAATAAAATTAATTTGCTCTAGTTTTAATTGTCTTGTTCCTGTAGTTGAGTATCCAGCCCAGTCCAGCCCAGTCCTGTCCGACCCGACCGGAAGGCTAAGGAATAACATTTATAGATAACCTATTTTGATGATATAAAACTCATCTTAAAGTGTGTATTTCCATCAGGCATATCTAAAAGTGAGACTTTTTTTGTAATTACTTAGAAACTCCTCACAGTCCCTTTAAAAATTGATATAACTGGCCCAAGAGACTGTTATGATTTACCCTATTCTTAACAATTCCATTGCCATTGTGTACCTTGCATGACCATGATATCAGAGTCAGTTGTTTCGACATTACAGCTGAAAATCAAACAATTATGGAGAAATGATGGAGATTTTTGTACTAACACGATAACACTGTTCAGCCCTGCAGGAGAGATTTAGGGTTAATGTTCTACAGATATTACAAGTAGTGTGATTGTTTTCAGAGTAGTAAAGACATGAGTGGATGAGTGTTAGATCTACATGAAATGTCAGCATCAGTTAAATTAAACTAGAAGCAATATCACCACATCATTGCTGCATGAAAAACTTGTGTGAAGCTTCAGTTATCAGGAAATTATTTTCTGGAAACAATTGCCTAAAATGAAAAGACACGTTGGCTTCTCTTTCATAAACTCACTTTAGTTCCCCTCACTTTTTGTAAGGTTGTTTTTTGTCTGACTCTTTCTTCTGATATTATTTCATTGTCCCGCTGACCCTGACTAAAACAGAGGTTATATTGATGAAAATGAGAGATAATTTTTGATTCGCTCAGTGAAGCTACTGTGTGTTACTTTGAAGTTTATTTATTTGAGGTACAACGGTTTGATCAAAGTGGTGAACTTAGTTTGCCCTTTAAGACTACGAAC
The DNA here is from genome assembly GCA_036419115.1 of Scarus forsteni. Taxonomy (NCBI): domain Eukaryota; kingdom Metazoa; phylum Chordata; class Actinopteri; order Labriformes; family Labridae; genus Scarus; species Scarus forsteni. Next base: position 21,225,890 of record JAZDUH010000451.1, on the reverse strand, counting down.
AAACCTTGTTGATGAAGGGTGTGGGTTGGAAAAAGGTAGAGAGGAATACCTGAAGATAGAATTCAAGGATTAAGAAAATGAAAACTGCATGAAAACTGTCGACAAAGATGACAGAAGCTTAAACGATCAGAAATCTTATGGCGTATCTATTTAGAAATATTCATTTAAAGGCTTGACCTCTGTTAGGGCTGAACAATATATCGCTATCGTATCTATATCTACATATGAACATTCAAGATATTAATATAAAACTAGAAAGCACTCGGAGAGCGCAGACCTCCGCCAAACAGCACAGTTCCCACACATATTGTGACTTGCATCTAAAAACATTTCTCCTACATTTCTGTCTACTTTTTTTGATTCCTTGACCGTGAAAAAGTAAAATGGCCCTATCTCCCAATGATAAAGAATCCTTTGAACAATTCCTGGATCCAGACGGTGATCCGGATCAACACCAAAATTGAATCACTTCTTACTTTTCTCATGCTGAACATTTCCTGATAATTTCATCAAAATCCATCCATAACTTTTTGAGTTATTTTGTTCACAGACAGACAAACAAACAAACTCTCCCGTAAACATAACCTCCTTGGTGGAGGTAAAAAGCAACAATATAAACAATGTAGATTTCCCTCGTGCTCGCCCTGCATGTACAGCTGTAGAACTCACAACAAAATTTCATTTTTTAATATTGCCCTTGTATTCAGTGCCTGGTTTTCACCGAACCCAAAGTCATATTGTATTTTATCGATATTGAGATATTTGGCAAGAATATTAAGATATGAAATTTTGACTACATCACTCAGCCCTAACCTTTGTGTTTCTTATATTTACTTTATCAAACTCATGAGGCAATTAATGGTTATTATGCTCAACAATTGCATCAAATATCCTAAAAATACTGATAACAACACGTAAGCTTATAATCAGGAGTTACTTGGCAAAATGGTTTGAGAGGATACAAATTGTTCTGACTGAAGCAGAGTCTTAATTACAAAAAAGTACAAAATGATTTTCTTTAATAACATTAAAGGACAAGTTCGGTTCCTGCAGCTTTCACATTGTTTATAGAATGAAGTAGAACAATATACTCACCCAGAAGGCTTTCCTGATCCAAACAGTGCTTCAGGAGATATTTAGATCCAAAATCGAGCAGCGGACATCCATATAATGGTAGCACATAGGGCATAAAGCGCCGCTCCTAAAACTGCATTAATCGTCCAAAAACTCATTCGTTTCCCCAATATTTCATCATGGTCCGTTCGGGCTACTCCTCCATTACAGTCTGTGTCACTCCAGACATGTTGTGTGACTGTACTGACCTCTGAACTGAAGAAGAAGAGCGCTTGCTCCGCGCCTGCGCAGTACTCTCTGGAGAGCTGCCTCCGCGTCCTCCTTTCTATGAGCTCCTCATCTGTATACTCTGGCTCAAAACTGTAAGGACACCCATCATATTCAAAGTTCTCCTCCCCAACATCTTCATCCGATACATATCCGTCCATTTTGCACAAAACTGGAAGAAGAAAGTCGTTGTGAAGCCGGCGGTCGCCGCTGAAACAATGAGCCGTACTGGGCAGGCGCGGAGCAAGCGCTCTTCTTCTTCAGTTCAGAGGTCAGTACAGCCACACAACATGTCTGGAGTGACACAGACTGTAATGGAGGAGTAGCCCGAGCGGACCATGATGAAATATTGGTGAAACGAATGAGTTTTTGGACGATTAATGCGGTTTTAGGAGCGGCGCTGTATGCCCTATGTGTTACCATTATACCGATGTCCGCTGCTCGATTTTGGATCTAAATATCTCCTGAAGCACTGTTTGGATCAGGAAAGCCTTCTGGGTGAGTATAATGTTCTACTTCATTCTATAAACAATGTGAAAGCTGCAGGAACCGAACTTTTCCTTTAAGAGAAGAACAAAACACCAATACAGGAGTACACCGTCAAGAGAGCTAAGTAATGCTGAACGGTGTGGAAAGAATTAAAAGCTCAAGCATGACAGTGGTGTAATGTTCAAATGTAATGTTAATGTCTGCTTGACATCTGGTAGTTAATCCTTAAGAAGGCCTCAGTCTATCATGTAGTGTAGTTGCTTTCAGTGTCCATGCAAAAAAAAGGTCAGAACAAAATCCAAACTGCATCTTGTTTCTATCATATCAAATTTAATGTCCCATATTGAAATATATTGTTTTACATAAACAATACCATACCATATTGTGCTGTGTCATATCATATCACATCGTATCCATTGTATTACATCACATCACATGCCTCATTTTAATGGTATCATATCATATAACATTGCATCGTATTGTATCAAATTGCATCACATTTCATCACATTGTATCGCATCCTATCATAAATCCTGTCAAACTGAATCACATTGTATCACATTGATTGTATTTTATGCTTTTGTTGGTTACCCTTGAATTCCGTTATGAGGATGTAAACATGTTAAACCCCTCACAGAGTCTATATCCAGATGCCAAACTACTCAATTGTCTCTAAAACCCATGTTTGCGCCTCAATCTTTTACCGTGATTGCAAGGGATGCGAGTGATGCATTTGAGGATATAGTTGTTAAAAATGAGTTTCTTTTCTATGTGAGCCTGCTGGCCACCATCAACCATCCTCTGCCCCCCAACCCCACTCCCCCCAACAAACACACACAGACACACGCGCACACACACACACACACCACTGTGTCTGGCATAACGCTGTCTTCCTCTCCTCCCTCCTATTTATGACTCTGCTTTGACTCAGTCCCGCAACTTCCAATTTACTCAGTGCCACAAATCACCCACACTATCTTTGAAAAGCTGAGTCGCCTGTGTTCTGAGACAATTTGATGGTCTGTGAGAGCAGGTAGATGTTTTTGATACACAGAAAGAAGATATTTATTTTCAAAGGTCTGATAATGATACTGAAAACTAAAGGCTGACTCGTAGGCGGCAGCATTTTTACAACTTTGATCTCCCTGATGGGTTTCAGACAATAGACTATTCTTTGCCTCACAACGTTGCTGTGTTTCCTCTGTTTCTTTGTCCATCTGCACAGAAAAAAACAAAGCCAAATTGCAATGTCTAGCACAGGGCCATCCTCACAATGTAAGAAGAATGAGGAAATTAGGCCTGGAACTAGCTCCAGGATTGCCACAAAATGTTTCATTAGCTATTTAAATTGCTGTAGCCAAGTTATTCCTCATACATTTAAACTTGACCGTCTTGGCTCTCCTTTAAGTCTAGATCCTGATAGCTGCCTTTCATCAGCTAAAGTCTCCCCTTAGATGTCGACTCCTCAGATGTTCTCCCTGATTGAGGAACTGAGGTGAATTGAAGATTATAGGGAATATGTGCAGCCCTCGTGTGGTGCTGGAATCTGCAACTTGACACATTTAAGCTAAAATCACACTGAAGTACAGAACTTTTGCCCGTTTAAGAAGACAGGTGATCCTTTTTATGTATGTTTGACTAAATGTTCAGCTTGTAGAGCAAAGAGATGAGATTAGAGACTACAGTAAGTGGAGGTATCAGTGTGATCTTTTTGAAGTTCTTTAAGTTTACAGCTGCAGAATTACTCCTGCTGCTCAGAATCTGCTTTGCTTTGTTGATTATAAAAGGGTAATAAAAATGATTATCTCATTCCTGCACATACATCTTATCATGAAACAACAGCGGACATAAAAAATTAAATACAGAACATAAAAGCAACATTACAGAAGTTGGTTTAAAAATAGCCAGGGGGAATTGTCAAATTAATGTACAAATTACCATGTAAGAATGATTTTAAAAGATTATGATTGTTTTTAATCACAGTCATTAAAATGCATAGAGGTATATGAAATAGATTCCTTTTAGTTTTATGACAGACTCTGTTAAAAAAAAAACAACTGCCCAAGTATGAAAGGGTTTCTGTTTCAAATATCTGCACTTTTTACTTCTAATGCAGTTTCATAAAGAAAAGACATGCCTTTGTTTGCATTCTTTGAAAAGTAATATGATGAGAAGTAAATTATGTCTTAGCAATACACAAATACACCACACATTTACACTTTGCACCTCCATGACACAAGCCAATATCACACAGTGCCCAAGGATGGCAGGCTTTCACTTTTAAAAGACAGTTATGGAAAGCCCCATTACAGTGCAGGAGGTTTCAACCTCAATTATTTGGAGAATATATAGTAGTCAAACCGCTAATGAAAATGGAGGAGGGTGTCTACTCCGGCAAACAGCTTTCTGTGAAAGATGGGGAAGTAATCTATTCTCTTTACGAGGAGCACTACTTTTTCCCTCCTCTGATTGCCACAGCTTTAATGAAGAGCTTACACACCTGAGGGGAGTGATTCAGGAGCGAAAACATCGAGCAGCATATTGGACCTGGCTCCAAAATGAAAGTCAGGGAAGACAGTCTTTGGATAACATGTGTGTCTGTGAATGTGCGTGTGCTTAGGACTCTTTCATGTGCAGCCTGGTTGCACAGACACACATACGCTGACTTAGGTAACTCAACAATAGGCACACAAAATCACAACCATACATATATGGAAACACAAAATATGTAAGCAGATCTGAAACATGTGACAGAACATGGGAAGGTGAAAACGCACAGTACAGATACTGCAGTCACGCACCAGAGCTTTTTATGGCTTGACACCTTGTGTGTGTTTGTGCGTGTGTGTCTATGTATGTGTGTTTATGAGAGTTTAGTATAGAGTCAGCCGAGCAGAATTGAAGACACACGTCATGAACACATACTTCAGTGGATTGACGTTCTTACTGTCATCCTGCCACATTGCGAATTCTGGAGTCAACTAATGCAGGCCTTTAGACTATGAAAGAAAAATAATCAATCTCTTCATAGACAGAGAAATACCTATTGATGTGTGAGCATGTCGTTCATTTTCAGCTTACAGCAATTTACAACTTTGTACTTTGAGTTAAAGAATTTTCTGTTTTATTCGTGGTTTCTTCTTCGGAAACAAGTGAGCTTCTTCAGATTTCTTAAAGATGTTTCACCTCTCCTCCAAAAGCTCTGTTCAGTTGTATAAGGTGACTGGACCATGAGCTGGATGTGAAGCCTAGGTTGACCTTTGGTGTGTACAGTGGGTCTTATGAGAAGCATTAGCTAGGGGGAGAGAACGTGATTAAAGACATCCTTTCAGCCTTGGTCTTTGTTGTCACATGATGTAGAAAGGTTGTGTTTCAGGGCTCTTGTGCTTTCACTGTTCAACCCAAGAGCAGACTGGGAATATTTTCTTCTGAATATATCTCAACTTAAAGAGACTGTGAGGAGTTTCTAAGTAATAACAAAAAAGTTTCACTTTTAGATATATGCCTGATGGAAATACACACTTTAAGATGAGTTTTATAGCATCAAAATAGGTTATCAATAAATGCTCTTCCTTAGCCTCCTGGTCGGGTCGGACAGGGCTAGACTGGCCTGGATACTCAACTTCAGGAACAAGACAATTAAACCTAGAGCAAATTTATATTATTTTGTTATTTATATTACACGTCTTAGAGCAACAGGCTGTAAGTAGCGAAATATAGCCATCTACAACTACGGTAATAAGTTTTCCAAAAATTGCTTGTTGTCACACATCAAAAACTACCGCTACGTAACTAGAAGGAGATACATTACCTCGTCGCTTTGCATCCTGTAAGTTGTTGAAAAAAGAAGTTCTGAGGAAGGTCTGAACTGCATTTATCACAACAAACACAAGCTTTGGCTTCAGTCACGTCTTTGGTGCATTCCAGTTGTAGTCAGAAGGAGGAATTTTGAGTTTCGAGTAGGAAACTGCAACTGGAACGTCCCCCGAAGTCTGAATTTCCTACTGGGAACTCGGTGAAACCTCGCCACCCCTGAGTTGACAATCCAAGATGGATGCCCCCAGTGTGAACAGTTATTTAGCTCCATTATTAATCAATTTATTTGCACTTCTGACTGAGGTGTGTCGCTCTAGATCAGCTGTATACATCGTATTGTTAGACTTTTATTTACAAAAATGCTTCCATAGTGATAATCACATTCTTCATACAACAACGCAGAGCATGCTAACAACAGCTAACAATAGCTTGGAACTGGGAGCTTGGTAGCTCCTAGTTCCAAGGTTACTGGAACGCAGCATTACGACAGTTGGCGCACGTGCGCATGGGTAGCAGAGTCTTTATTTCGCCGGTAATAGATTCTCCTCATAGCACCTTTAAAGCAGAGATGGTTCCTGTAGTTGGCAAGCTGCCCGGCTGTTTTCTTGCACCCTTGCACCAGTCGAAGGTATTCTTTCCAAAATATAACACAATGTCTCCAGAGATTTTCAGTAATCCAGGACATACGTAGCTAAATAAGGTTTAGTCGTTAGAGTGCTTGTTTGGGCCTCTTGAGGACATCTCACCACCTCTCCAAAAGGCTTCTTCTACATCATGTGTCAAGAAGGACCCAAAAAAGACCAAGGCTGCGGTCGAAAAGTCATTTTTGCTTAGGAAGGTTTCTAACGGAGTGAAGTGAACGGGAAGTGGTTTGTGATTAGAGCTGTTCGAATGGTTTAAATGCTTAGGAAAGGTGGCTCAATGCTTCCTTTATTATCTCCTTTAGCATAGGATACACCGGACCAACCTTTAGAAAAGGAGAGGAGAATATTCTGTCGCACAATTCTCTGCAGCAACAGCTTTTATAAACAGCTCGTATTCTGACTGCTTCTGAATTCAACCGAATAATGATGAACAAAGCACACAGACCGTGTGAGTTACCACTGCTGTTCGATCCTTTCAATAGTTTACCAAAACATGCCTTAACTTTACAGTAGTCTGATTCTCTGAAGGGAGCAGGATATGAGACATTTGATGTTGGTTATATTTTAAACTTGGTTCAATATTAATAATGTGTACACCATTAGATTGTGGTCTTAACAATTTCTGCCTTTCTTTCATTCAGTTACCATTTATTTTCATGCATTGATTGGTGTTCATGTTGATAATGACTAGACAAATTTATTGAAATCCTCACCTCCAACATTGGTTATGCAGATTTAATTTTTACCAGGTTATTATGTTCAATGTTGTCTGAAAGGAATAACATTTTAACGATACATGATACATGATACATGATGCATGATGCGTCTTTTGTAGTCCACCTTCAGAAAATTGTCATTTTAACGCATCAGTAACATCTGCAGTCGCATGATGATGTAGCGTAGTGAAGGTGTAGTCGGATTCTCTCTGCACGGCAGTTTTCCTTTCCTAGGTTCTTCTGAATTCTCCTTTTACCTTTCCTTAACCTCATGACGCTTTCCGTCAGGGTTACGGAAAAGTAGATAGGAAAGGGCTTAGGAGGTGACTATTCCACCGCAGCCCAAGGCTGTTGATGTGTCTTCAATCACGTCCACAGACGAGCACCAAAATCCCAGCTAACAAGGTGGCACCATTTACTCAACAGTGGTCAACCTGGGCTTTATATTCCAGCTTGAGGCCCGGTTAGTACCAAAGAAGTCTGGGGAAGGAGCAAAATGTCTTTACGTGACCTAAAGAAGCTTAGTCGCCACTTTGTTAGAAACTTTGATTGACCATGGCTTGGATGGCTGAAAACCTTCATAGACATCTTTATCTTGTAGCTGTTCTCTGAAACATGAAACTGTCTTACGGTGGCCACTTTGCAACAAGATTGGATGACACCACAACTGTTTTGGGGATTAATTTATAGTAGGTAGGTTCATAGGTTTAGTTTATATACACATTTAGCGTATGTGTTTTGAAAAATGATTGAAAACCTCAGTAAGTCTGAGCTGTTTTGTTCTTTTGTTTGGCATGGCCACTTGATTCTCTATTGGGTGATATTTGTCACTGATGCCAAGTGCTTGCTCATAGTTGAAATATTGTAAAAATAAAATGTCAACTGGCAAGACCAGTAAGTTCTAAATAACTTTTTTGATGATTGGATGCTTTATGAACAAAACTTGATTGATAGGTTGACTGAATTTATGAAGCTGTCTGTCAGTTTGGTCATTTATTAGTAAACCTTATGGAGGCCTGGCTGTCTAAAGTAGAGCAGCTCCATGGAGTTAAGGCCACCCTTGATTAATCTTTTTCAAGGTTTCTGTTAAACTCTGCATAACATTCCTGCTGAAACATTGCACAATTAAGGTGAGTAACAACTACGGGATGAGTTCATTGATTATGTACTTAAAATAAGGTCAAAGTTGGGAAAGTGGCAAATTTATGCTCAAAATCAATCCAGATTAAAATATTTTCTTGACAAGCCAGTCATGTCCTATATTTCATGATTTCTATCCAATCACTGTTCATCATGAGGTGAATGAAAGCTTAATCTTAACCACTAAGTAAGAGTTCCTGCAGACAATATGCAATCAGTGTTGTTTACACTACAGCTTCTCTGCAATCGAATCCAATCAGGGGAGCTATTCCTGCATGCCCATTTCACCTGTGGTCAGAAAAAGCAGCTTGTTTTGTTAATCATTTGTCATAAATATTGGCTTCTGTGAATCTACCGCCACACAAAGAGGTTTAGTCTAGACAAACGTCTGCAGCTACATAGAAACTCAAGCACAGTTCGCGATGAAGAAAGAGAACTCCAGTTCCTCAGGTCTGAGCTGCTAAAGATCATGCCCGGGTTAATACACCCAGCCAGAGGAGGATAAAGACAAAGAGAGAGATAGGAAGAAGGAGAGAGAGAAATAAGATTTCATTTAAGAGTGCCTGCCGCTGCCTCACAGACGGCGCAGTGATGTGAGGCTGACCTCTGGAAGGAAAGCAGCAGCAGGGGTCACCAAGGTTGATCCAATTCTGGGCAGTCAGAGCCAACTCTCTGATTAGAGGTGATGAAGAGGGCAGGCCGAGCATCATCTCTGCAGGCAGACTCGCTGTGGGATGCATGTGGGCAGGAGAGACGGGGAACGGACAGAGTTCAATCAACCCTGCAGGATACATTATCAGTAAAGTGTTCAATTACTCTTAAGCTGATAAGTAGTAATTGCTTGGTACTTTATTTTATCTGTTTACATACTTTGAATCAGCACTCATGTAGAGTCAAGACATTTAGCAGAAACTAAATGAAGTAAAATTAAACAAACTGGTGGAAAGAAAGTTCTCTATATCATGTGAAGAAAGACATCTTCGGCCAAAAAAAGTATGTCTTGTAAAGTGCATTTGTGCCCAAAATATCCTTAAAAATAACAATAATAATGATAAGTATGTATTTTATATAAGAGCACCTTTCAAGACACTCAAGGATGCTGAACAGGATAAGAACAATAACAATACAACTATAAACACAGCAAAACTAAACAGACAATGATGGTTAAGTTAGATGAGAATGGCAGATTCATGTTAAAAAGTATGATTCCTGAATAGGTGGGTTTTGAGTCTGGATTTGAAAAGGGACGAAGAGTTCAGGTCAGTGGCGATTGCTCTAAGACTGCAAGGGAAGCTCAGCTTCCCCTAAAATGTCCCAAAAAAAAAGTGGAGATATGTACTGCTGTGTGTACATTTCATTGACTAAATGTGCGCTACAATACCTTCATCTTTTGTTCTGAATCAGCTTCTTATCACAGGTAACTGGCGCGACTTCCTTCTCATTCATCCCCGCAGCGTCTCAGCGCTTTAACACAGTCGGACACTGAGCGTCTTCTGACTTCAATGGGGAAGTGTAGAGTGGGTTGTTCCACTGTGGAAACTGGACGCTCATTGGATAAACGCTGGGCTTTGTCCCGCCCATTGGACGCTCAGCGTCTCTGGGGGTCTGTGAGACAGTGGGCTGGCCTAGACGCTCGGCTTCTGCATGATGATTGGATGATCTGTCTGAGGCCGAATCCCTTTTTGATTGACAGTGAAATGAGCCAATCAGCGATTTTGAAGTATAACCCTCCACAGGAGCATCTTCTAAGTTTTACATTCAGTTGTTCTGGAGAGGAGCTTCTCCTGTTTAAAGCGTCTCAAGTCTTACGCCCTCAACACAATGGGCCAAGGCCGTTTAAGCAGTCTAGCTCTGCTGGCCATAGAGAGAACACTGGTAAAATCCCTGGAAAAGACACTTAGTTGGCACGACAGGGTCACAGATCATTTTCTTGAAAAGGAACGGAGGGTAGAATTTACATTTAAATAAATAAACAAATTTATGATGTAGGTCAGAAAAAAATGAGCTTCCCCTTCTTTACTGACCAGCAGCCGCCACTGGTTCAGGTAAACCTCAGGTTTGAAATCAGAAAAGCTAAATGGTGTCCTAACATATATTCAGTTCTTAAAACAGAGATTGAAAATTGTATTTCAGTTGATCATTGATCCTTAAAAAGATCTTGTATGATTGTTGTACATACAGGAAGGATATAGGACTGCCACGGTCAGTTGACTTGGCGTGACTAAGTCGACCATCAAAATGATAGACAACTAATTCAATAGTAGATGCATCATTTTGTTTTTCTAAACGTTTTTTCTCTCAAAACTGCCACTGTACCTCCGCTGTCTTGTTTGCCTTATCATTGACACACATGTGCAGTAGTGGTAATCTGGCTCAGCTGTGATGTCACATGAAGAGCTATGCCCAAACAGTATGATGGCTAACTGGCAACATAACTCGAAAGTTTAGGAGCATTTTAGCAAAACAAAAGAGAGGAATGTGCAATGCAAAATCTGCAAGGCGGAGCTTGCCTTCCATGGCCGTATGACAGCAATGTACAAGCATCTGAAAAGGAAGCATGTCGTTGCTGATTAGATTTCTGACAAAGAGGTACAGTCATCTCGATAAGCTTATTGGCTAGTTAGCTGCCAACATAAACATCAACAGTATGGTTACCAGACGTTCACGATATCCGGGGACAGTCCCTTTTTTGGATGACCTGTACCCGGTTCAAGCTGTCCCCAACAGTGTGCCCGATTTTAGTGTTTTATTATTGTCAGCTACTAGAACAAAGGTTATTACTATAGCCGTGTGGGAAGCAGAAAGCGTGAGGGAGCAGATTGCACACAGACAAAGACAACAGTTATTGTGTTGCCAAGTCCACTCATTAAAAGTGATGTTGGGCTTGCTCTTCTACTTATGTGAATCCCACATGATTATCACCCAGCTGTCCCCTACAAAGCAAGTCATGAGTATGGTTGGTAGTTTGTCCTTTCCTCACTGCTGTTTGCTGGTTATCACGTGCAAAAATTAACCCGGCACACCACCAAACACACTCACGCATGTGGCGCATGTACAACTATGCATGCCCATAGTTGCCAAGTCTGCTCTAAACCATTGGCCCACCAGCTGCATGCTGGTGCGGTATGCTGCAGTTCATCCATCATGTGACTAGTCGTCTAATCGCAAAAATAGTCATTGACTCGTTGACTATCAAAATAGTAATTTGTGGCAGCCCTAGTAGGATATAACAGACTTCACTAGAGAATCCACTTCATGACGATTTCAATTTTGAGTAACTTTCGCTCAACATTTTGATAAATCAAATTTTGATACATGTTGTGGCTTAAATAGGAGATGCACTGATTGTAAAATTTAGGACCAATACAGGTGCTGGTTGCTGAAAATAACATTTTAGCCAATTTTAACACTGCTATTGTTTTTTTTTCTTGCTCTTTTCTCAAAATGCTAACATTTTCTTTCATGTTTTGTCATTTTGTCCATACTTGCATGATATCATTAGGCAGTTGCTGCTTATTTGTCGGCTGCACATACATGAGGGAACTTTCTATGCTCTATTGGATTGAGATCTGGTGATGCTGGAGGTCATTGGAGTGCAGTCAACTCATGTCATGGTCATAGCTTATATATGTAATAGCACATTACCATGCTATAAGCAGCCATCAGGTGATGTGTACACTGTGTTCAAAAAGGGTTAGACATGATCAGCAAAATACTTAGATAGGCTATAGCATTCCAGTGACGCTCAGTTGGTGGTCAGAGACCCAAATGAGCCAAAAATGTCCCTTACACAAAGGAAAGATGGATCCATGCTTCAATGTGGTTTATGCCAAGTTCAGGCCATACTATCTGACTTTTGTAGGAAAAACAGGTTTATCAGACCAGGAAACATTTGTACAATCTTCTGTTGGCTAATGTGCTTGGGAATTATTACCTCTGTTTCCCATTCTTAGTTGACAGGAGTGGCACCCAGCGTGGTCTTCTGCTGCAGTAGCCCATCTGAATCATGGCTCAGTATGTTGTGTGATTAAAAATGGTCCTCTGCATACCTTGTTTGTAACAAGTGATAATTTGAGTTACTGTTGCCTTCTAATCATTGCAAGTCACTCTAGCTGTGCTGCTCTGACCTCTGTTATCAGCGAGGCTTTGTGGCCCAGAGAACTGCCATTCACTGGTTGTTTTCTGTTTTTCTCTATACTCTATTTTCTCCTAGAAGATAAACAGCTTCTAAAGTGTAGACCAACCCATGTGACCAACCATGCTATGTCTCATTCTGTTGTTCAGTTTAAACTTAAGCAGGATTTCGATGAGAGGGCAGTTATACAAGTGTTTTCTCAACTATTTTAAAGGATTTCAATATTGTAGGAAGTCTCAAGCACTCTGATCGAAAAGCATCTGCTAAATGACTTGTAACACGGTAACATTGTGAAATCTAAACTCGTCGATGAAAGAAAGAGAAAGTTAAAGTTAATTTTTGGACAGAAAGCGAGGTCAGAGGAAGTGCAGTCAGTTTTTGCCCATGAGCCAGTTGAGGTATCATCAGATGTGCGTGAGTGTGTGTGTTTGTGTGCGTGCATGTATGTGGGTGTGTGTTAGTCGGTCGGGGGTAGATGGCACAGAGGAGGTGGCGGTGGCAGGAAGTTCCTCCGCTGAGCCGAATGCTGGGTGACTGCTCAGCTCTAATTAGTCCTGTCTCAGCAGCCTTTCCCCACCCATGGATCCAGAGCCTGACTTCCTACTGACCTGACCGCCAGCCTACACATAAACAATTAAAACATTACTACACTTTGAGAGAAAATACACCAATTCTTTTATAAAACGGCTCATTTCTACCCAGGTTTTTATTCTCTTATTGTGATAATTGTTATTATTTTATCATTAAATAGGACTGATCCTGGGCAAATCAATCAATAATTAAAATGTTATAATGTCAGTATATGTAATCAGCCATTCATGTCTGTCTTTGTGCATAAACAGAGTTTTACGTAAACACACAGTACTGCTCTGTCCTGATAACAGAGCAGGGGAATATGACCTCAGAGTCATAACACAATATTTTTTCTGCTTTCTGTGGCAACAATATGATATTGCAGGGTTATTAAATTTAAAAAGATAGAGCATTTGATTTTATTTCCAAGTGCCACACCTCCTGTACCTGAAATCTATAGATATACCAAACTCTGACATTTTTTTTCTTTCAGTCACTGCACTGAAGTGACATACATTGTTGACAAAGCTGAGGCCAAAGTTACTGGCAAGTGAACGGAGCTGTGATGTTTTCTGTCATGGCTTTGTTTTCCGTCAAGCCCAAGTCAACTTCTATGAATTATTTGAACCTAAGCCTTACATAGTGCATGGTGCAGGACCACTAAGAGGGGTTTGGCCACATTCCTGGTGAGTTGTCTGAGCAAGGGTGTGGCCAAATTGGAGCATCCCGCCTGGAATTTTGATTCATCACTCTATGTGACAGTCAACAACTCTGCACTGTTTGGCCTTCTTGCCATGTTTGAGGTGGGACTCATTTGAAATTTTAATCTGTTAGAACCTGAAAATGTGACTCTTGACTTGATATTTTTATTTGCGTTTTGAAAGAAATAAGGTATATTCGTTGCCCCTCAGTTTTTTTAGGATGATCTACTGATCCTCTGGTCAACAAGCACTATAAAATGGCTGCTAATGCAAGCACCATCCAATGGAAGCTGTCTCTCATGTTCCAGTTGTAGACGGAATTTCCGAGTTCTAAGTAGGAGACTCTAACTGGAACACCCCCCAAGGTCGGAATTTCCTACTAGGAACCTCACCACCCCCGAGTTGACAATGAAGATGGCTTCCCCCAGTGTAAACAGCTATTAAGCTCCTGTAATAATCCGTTTATTAGCCCTTCTGACTAGTGTGTGTCGCTGTATACCAGCTGTATACATAGTATTGTTAGACTTATTTGACACAAATGCTGCCACAGTAATATATACATTCTTCATGTGGTATTTGTGAATATCAGTGGCTTGATCGGCATGTTTTTTCCGACTTTGTAACTGGAACGCTGATAAGTCGGAGATGACGTCACTCCCAGTTCCCTCTTCCCAGTTCCTAGGTTAATTGAATGCAGCATTTGGCCTTTGACCAATATGGTGCCACTGATACCTCTCTTTGGACACTCCCCCTCACCCCCTGTCAGCACCTTCTTGGTTCAATACCACATGATGACTGAATTGACACACCCCTACAGCCATTCCATTGGCTGACCCAGATGTAACTGCATGACTGGTCAAATCTTGTAACTCACTCGTCCTTGTCCTGGTCCCTCAGTGAACAGTAGGCATCATCTGCCAAAGCATACAGTATATGTGTGGACTGAGCTCATAGAAGTTCCTGTTTCGATACTCCCTCACTTTGTCTGGCGTGAGGATGGAAAGTTGCCTGTAGGGGTTCATGGTGCCTGTAGGGGTTCAGGGGTTCATGTATAACTTTTGATTATTTTTTTTCCATTTCAAACCTACCTTATTTAAGTGTTGTTTATAATGCATTTTTGAAGACCCTGATGAAGGCCACAAGCCAAAACACGTCGGTCTAATAAAGTTGTTTCCTGAACTACAAGTGCTGCTGGAGTTCTTTTGATCACTCAGTTTTTAAATCTTACTGAAAATAGATTGGCTACCAGAATATTAATTAAAATTTGTGTTGATATGACAAGGGCATATTAATACTATTGCCTTTTATGTGTCCACAGTTGTACTTTTAGACAACCTGTTTAGAAAGATCTTAACTTTGCTCCTTAAAGGGACTGTGAGGAGTTTCGAAGTAATTACAGAAAAGTCTCACTTTTAGATATATGCCTGATCAAAATACGCGCTTTAAGAAGAGTTTTAGAGCATCAAAATAGGTTATCTATAAATGCTATTCCTTAGCCTTCTAGTCGGGTCGGACAGGGCTGGACTGGCCTGGATACTCAACTTCAGGAACAAGACAATTAAAACTAGAGCAAATTTATATTATTATATTATTTATATTACACGTCTGAGAGCGCCGGGCTGTAAGTAGTGATATATAGCTGGCTACAAAACTACAATACTAAGTTTTTTTAAAATTGCTTGTTGTCACACATCAAAAACTACCGCTGTGTAACTAGAAAGAGATGCATTACCTCGTCACTTTGCATCCTGTAAGTTGTTGAAAAAAGAAGTTGTAAAGCAATGCAGAGTTCTGAGGAAGGTCCGAGCTGCATTTTTATTTGCATCACAACACATGCACGCTTTGGCTTGTGGTGGGTTCAAGTTGTAGTCAGAAGTAGGAATTTCCGAGTTCCGTGTAGGAAACTACAACTGGAACTGAAGTCGGAATTTCCTACTGGGAACTCGGCGAAACCTCGTCACCCCCTAGTTGACAATTGAAGATGGATGCCCCCAGTGTGAACAGTTATTTAGCTCCTGTAATAATCAATTTATTTGCACTTCTGACTGGGGTGTGTCGCTCTGGATCAGCTGTATACATAGTATTGTTAGACTTTTATTTACAAAAATGCTGCCATAGTGATAATCACATTCTTCATACAACAACACAGGACGTGCTAACAACAGCTAAAAATAGCTTGGTAGATCGGCATGTTTTTTTCCGCCTTCAACTGGAACGCCGATAAGTCGGAGATGATGTCACTCTCCCTGTTCCAAGGTTACTGGAACGCAGCGTTACGACAGTCGCCGCGTGTGCTCATGGGTAGCAGAGTCTTAATGTCACCGGAAACAGATTCTCCTCATAGTCCCTTTAAGTCACTTTGTGGGTGGAGATTGAAGGGGAATGGACGAAAGATGTCAATCAGGAATGGAGGATGCAGAAAGTATTTGAGAACCACTGGTTTCAACACACTTTTAGCAGCTTTGTTAGCTGTTGTAATGGGAACAAAAATTCTACAGCCGTGGATTTTTGTCAAATGGCATTGAGCTCATTTCAAAGCAATGCCTGTGATGAAGCCACATAAGCTTTGTCAATGATTCATGCTCACTAGTTGTCAGTTATTTGCCGATGTCAAGCTTCTTGAAGGGGGTTCAGGCTCACTGCATTGCTTTTCAATTACTCACAATCATTACAATGATCAGATGTTGTGGTGCTTGGTGGATTGGGTGCAATTCAATCAGTGTGTGTGTGTGTGTGTGTTTTACTCTGCTCTTAAAGCATCACAGAGGAACACACCTCGGACAGGCTTCTAACTGAGCTGTCTGTCACACACCACTGTGTTAATGCTACTTCAGTTCAGCTTTCACTGTGGCTGGTAGTTGAAGGGTGTGAGCAACTGGCGTGGCATCAGGTAACTGTCTTGTGTGGACAACTACATAATGAGTAAGTTTAACCAGTGATGATGGTCTTGCAGATCATATTCTTACATAAAGGTGGCAGTATTAACACCTGTTTACTGCACAGCTCTAGGTGTTATAGTTTGCTGTATGACCAGGATATCTGGTGGTTTTCAGCCTAAAGTTGTAGTAGTTCAAGTCTGACCCCAACTTTAGACAAAGAGCATTGCTATTAAGATACGATAAGATAATCTTTTATTGATTCCAAAGGAGAAATTTGAGTGTTGCAGCACTAATTCCAGGGGTAAAGTACCATCCACTAAAGGTCAATCGTATAATATATTATACAAGATTTTGAATTTCTATTGTATCTGCTTCCATCACAACTGTATTAACACCTCTGATAACTGTTTAGGGGCATACCATCTCTGTTCCTCCATTGCTCTGATTGCTGTACACTTTGGGAGAGTCATACCAGATGGTAAATATTCCCTCCTTCCCACAGCACGATGCAAGCATCACTTGAATCAGCACATTTTACTTGGCCAAATTCATATAACAACCTTTGATTAAATCTTCTATCTGAAGTGCTTCCAGAGTCAAATTCCCAAAAAAGCTGCAGCGTTCAGTACACTTAATTATCATACTTTTGTTAATCAAACATTAACATCAGAAAACAAGAAAATATGATGATGAAAAATTATAAATATCTATGATGCTGTAATTCAGGTCCTGCTTTTTTTCTTTCAAACAAAATACTTTCATTTGTTTCTAAGGCTATACGTTTGGCTAAAACATGGGTCTCAATGTGGCCCATGAGCCTTAATTGGAGATGGAATGCATCGGCAGATTATTGATCAAAAAGAAAAATATTGGTACGAACATTTCTTCCAATATTTACTGCCAATGTTTTTGCCTTGTAATTTTAAAGTCTTAAATTTTTATCTTAAAGCTATGGTCTACAATTCGGAAGCTTGGTACATCTTAATAACACCATTTATAAGCCCGTTATGGTCCTATGGTCCGATCTACGCAATATAAAGACCAAAAAGAATGAAAAAAATCCATTCAGTATATCCGCTGCAAAGCAGCATAATAGTTGACCAGTCGGCGGTTCGGATTGGTCCGTGAGTCTATCCAATCCCCTGTCTCCTCTGCTCTGCACCGTCTCGCCCATGGTCCCGCCTCCTCCCCACTACCTCCCTCATGTACCAGTGAGCAGCTAGCAGCACAGCTAGCTGCTGGAGAGGAACAGCACGGTAACCGGGAGGCCGCTTCTGTTATCCTCCACAACAAAGGGAAGGAAACGTAAAAGTTTCGAGGAAAAGGCTGAAATAAGGAAGAAATAAGAGCAATACAGGTCCCAATGGAGACTCGGCATTGGAGAATCGTACAGTGGAAAAAGCTGCAGAATGATCTTGGACTGAACACTGCGCTGGCTGCCAAACGGCCAGTGGCCGGTGGCCAGTGCAGCACTGGCCGACCAGCAGCACTAGCCGACGGCTGCCGAACGGCCGCAGCACTGGCCGTTCTTGTATACTTCAGAACATCCAGATGACCAGCCTGCCCCTGGTTGAACAGGTTATAGCTTTGTTTACTACAGTGGGAGCTGTCTGCTGAATAACTCTGGTTAGTCTGTGCCTATACTGGCTAATGACTGAACGTTGTTGGTCTGACGGGTAGGCTCTGTCAATAGATTTTAGCATAAGTTAGCCACGCATCGTTAGCATTGTAAACTGAGCTGGTGAAGACACACCAAGAAACATAAATCCTCGCCCACAATCAGCTCTGCTCTGATCGGACAGTGGCGACGCCAGACCCGCTTTGCTGCCGGTCCAATTAAATGGCTACCGCTGTGTGTTACAAGGGGGATGACTGTCGTGTTTGTTACATTCAGCTATGAGAAATGTCATTATTGTTGCTGCTGATATTTGCTGCCGGCTTATTGCCCTGCCAGAGGGGGCATGTTGTTACGAGGCGACACGAGCTGGGGGCGGGATCTTGGAACACGGAGGGGAGGAGTGAGTGAAGGGGGGGCAGGCTTCGTTTTTCAAATCTGCCTCAAAAGCCAAACTGGTTTTCAGATCGTAGACCCTAGCTTTAAATGATAAGTTAGTGCTCCAAAGAATAGAGTCCATTAGTATGTGGAGTTTTTCTTACATGTAGTATAAATGTTGGCTTGGTTACTCTGTTAAAAACAAGGAAAACAACATTCTTTAAAAATCAACTTTTGACTCATGATAGGGATCATTTAGTGAGAAAAAGGTCAACTATAAGTTAAATTTTATTTTCTGGTAATATGACAACCAATATATGGGACATGCATAGCCATTTACCAATATGTAAGTATAGACATAATGTTTTATATCTGCCGATAGAGGTAGATATGAAGCCACTGATGATACTGTGCATGCCTTATTAAAAACTTGATCAATGCGAGGCAATAGATATAATTTAGCTAATGCACTGTTTTCCAATAGCACAAGCTTGTATCGACCAGTACTAATATTTAGAGAATATAATAGTGCATGTCATATTAAACTTGGCAGAGTTTTTAAAAGCAAAATGGAATCTGTCCTCTATTGTTGAAAATCCAGACACAGGTAGAGACAGACATAAAACTGGGCTGACGCACAAACAGGCCGAGTGACAGCTGTACACAGAGATGGAGGGGGAGGCCTGCAGAGAGATGAGAGAGGGTGTTAATCCACACGGCATAGCATTTCCTCTGTGGACCTGTGTGTGTTTGAACTTTTCAAGGGGAGGATGGCGAGGAGCGATCGGCCACTCTGTAAATGTCAGTGGATCTGAACAGCCCGAACCCAGACAGCCTCACGCCGTCGCCTGCCACTCACTTTGTCTCTGTCTGCCTGCTGTTTATTTTCTTCTCTCTCTCTCTCTTTCGCTCTCTCTTTCCCCTCCGTCTCCTGCCCTCTCCCACACTTTTATTATTGTCTTTTACCTCCGCCCAGCCATTGCCTGCAGGAAAATAGCACATCCTGTAATAGACAAGGCTGTTTTTTGTTTCTGTGTCTCTGGCTCTTTTTCGCTCTCTGTCTCTGACTTGCTACTGGACCCCTCAACCTCTTTATCCGCCTCACATCACTCTATTTCAAACAGCCAATATGACTGGATGCACAGCTTTATTTCTCTTATTTATAAGCCCACCTTGATTTCACTCAGCTGTAATTAGATTTTTACCCTTGTAGAATGAGTTGTTGTTTTATTTCGGTCTTCAAAACCATCTTCAATTTCCTCTGGATTTATCAAGGGAGGGCTCCTTCATTTAATTTGAACGGAAATGAATTTGTCAGCATGAGAAATATGATACTTCCTAATCTGGTTAGGCCAGCTTGCCCCCCCACCCACTCACGTTAGGTTTATACCCCTTTACCTCTATCCAGTGTTCAGAAACAAGAGTGAGGACACACATTCGACAGGATTCAAATATGTATTTAAGGGAAATATGGAGCTTTCTGTGACAAAAGAAACACAGAAAGAGGAATTGCAGAAGGGGGAGAGTATTAAAATCAAAACGCAGAAAGTGGGGTCATAAATGGAAGAGTTTATTGAACAGGGCACAGTGGGCCAGTTGCAGCCTGCAGGCTTTTCTAGTCAGTCTGCTTGTTCTGCACTGCATCTCTGTCTGCTCGTACTTTGGTTCAGTGCAATGAGGCTGTTTTATAAAGAAGATTTTAGAGAGAAACATCAACACTTCTATGTTTATTTCTTGCTGTCATTCAAAACACGGCATAAGGCAACGCAAAGGGAGAAACTTTGAGTTGATTACATGTGTTAATGCATTTTTTTTTCTCTTATGCCATGTGTGCTCAGCTCCAGCAAAGGGGTAGAGAGAAGTAAACATCTACTCAGAGAAAAGTGCAAAGATTCTGATAGAGGTGTCAGAAAAAAAGTGGTTCATGTCGGAATCACAGTTCTTATGCTGTAAGAACAGCCATTCAAATAAATCAACATGAGCAAATTTAATTTCTTACTCTCACCCCTGTTTTCCATCTTGGTAAAATGTTAAGTCTCCGAGATGTTTCAGATATTTTCAACATGGTAGCAACTTTTTAGGAAAGACAATTTCCTATTCCAGCCCTATAATCCCTTAAGTCCCAATTTAAGATCCATCCATCCATCTTCTTCTACTTAACCGTGGTCAGGTCACAGGGGCAGCAGCCTAAGCAGGGAAGCCCAGACTTCCCTCTCCTACAATTCAGGAGGAAATTAAGTTTGTTGTCTTAGAAGAACTGAGCTGGCCAGCAGAGCCTTAACCTCAACTCTTTTGAGAAAAATTACTGTCTGTGAGCCAGGCCTCATAACCCAACATCAGTCTGACCTCCCTTATTTTCATTAGGTTAATAAGGGGCAAATCCCTTCAGCCAGCATTCACGATTTTGTGGCATTAGATTTAGGAATTGTTTGACATTTTTTGATTCTCTGATATCAGAAGGATGAATATTAAGCCTCAGCCAACAGGCCCTTGGTTAGTTAAAGCAAAATATATTGAAGCAGGGTAAATTTGTAGCTCATACTCCAACAACAGTGTGCGTTTCCAAGGGGTTTAGCTTCATATTTATGCCTATTTGTATTTTGTAATTGACAAAGATATAAAGTGGCAGTAAAGAAATGTAAACTGTTCTGCTTGGTGCATTTTAAACTCTGGAAAGTAAAGTACCAAACCAGAGATTTTGTGCTTAGATATGGCTTCTGATTTTAACTCTTTTTTTGACAGAAACAAAAGGTGTCATTTACCTGATGACGAAAATATGCTTGCAAAACCAGCAAAGACTTGGTAGGATGGGACAGTGGTTTCTTGCAAATATGATTCTGCCAGTTTCGACAACCAGTTGTTTGCAAATGATGCCATGATGTGTTTAATATGTGGCTAATCAATGTGCACAGGCAGAGGTACACGTGACCATTTGTTGCATTATAAGAAAGTGCCAAAAACTGACTCACTGAAAAATGGAGTGCTTCAAAATGTTTTTTACTCAGTAGCACATTTGGCCCAAAATAGTTTTGTGGCCCTTTTTTGGTAAAGTACTCACATTGAACTCTGTTGCAAGGGTTCCACACTTCTTAGCCTACTTTGGCAATTAAAATAAAAGAGACCATCTTCAAGGGAAAAAAATGTGTTTGCTTATTTTTGCATCTGTTAGTTTGAAAACTGAAACATAATTTGGGTTCATCAGCTTACCTGCTGAACATGAGACATTTACACATTTTATAATATCTGCCACTGAATTGTTGCTATTTGTGCATGCTTTTTCTTGGTCACTCCCCTTAGCATCATCTGTCAACATTACCTTCCATCTCTTAGCAGGGCTTTCCACAAGCACAAGCTGCCAGCCAAACATTTGGCCAACCTCCCTTCCAGAACGCTAGCATACATGTATGGATATTTTTATATTTTACGAGTGTAGGCTAGATAAAGAAAATTGTGTTTTCTTTCATAGCACAAAATTTGCAAAATGTGACCATTAGTTTTACCTAAGTTTTTACATTCAGGACAAATACAGGAGCAACTCATTTTCCAAATATTCAGAGATGTTAGACTTAAATCAGTTTGCACTCAGGTGTCTGCTATTGACATTGACAGCTGATGAGGGGATAGTTGTGAGATGCTGGCAGAAGGATATTTAGCCCATATGTTGCATCACAGAAAAGTTCCAAACATATGGGCTTTGTTTAGAAGAAATGAAATGCGTTGGAAAAAAAGCATAGTGTAGCATCTCATTGAGCAAACATAGTTTAAGTTTTACCCCAAAAGTAGAGTAATCACAAGACTTTCGGTGGCAGTATTAACAGCTGAGCATTGCCTAGTGTCTGTACCCAGCTACCTCCCCAAGTGGCCAGTTGCTCTACTGGCACATATATTTACCAGTTTAATGGGCCTTGAGCAATCCCACTTAAAAAAAAACTAACTTTCCCTTTAATGCTCAGATATTGTTATGCTTTGTGTTGCTGGACATATACTGCAGCTGGAGTTAGAAGTTTTTATTGATGATGAATTCATGAAGTCTGAATGAAGTTTGAATTACTCATTCATTCAAATAATATGGAAATTTATGTGCATTGCATCATCTATCAGAAAATAAGTGAATCAAAGAAAAAGAGGAGGAAAAATAGGAATGCTTCTGTCCCCCTCCTCGCTCTCATCCCTCCTGGCCATCTTCTCTCTACAGTCAGGCAGACTCTCTTCTTGTTGTGTTTGTGTGAGATATGGACTTGGAAGCACGCTGAGAGACCGCCCACTCAACACATTCCTCTGTAGTCCGCCCGCTACTCTTGGACGTTGAACAAATTGATTTGGGCGTCGATTATTCAAGGGGCACATTTCATAACTTTTTGACTGGCTTCTTTCCACCTCTCACTTGGACTTTTCTTTGTGCAAGTGGTTCTCTCCAACTCGCACCCTGCTTCCAGCTGCCTCTCCGCGCGATGCAGCAGAATCACGCCCGTGGGTCTTGTAGTTCAAGGCTCTGTCTCCAAGCTTATGGCGCTGTAGCAGATCAGTGGTGTAACCTTTCTCCCCAGGGAGCCACATAAAGTGGCCGGGCATGGCTGAGAGTCAGAGATAGGGAGACAGAGAGGATCCATTGGTAACACAATCACTCTGTTTGATTGGAACAGAGACTAACATTCAAATGAGACTGTGAAGTTCTCCGAGAGCTGTGGATGCAGCTCAAGAGAAGGCTGTATTGTATATTTTTTTTAGACATTTTTCTCCAAGCACAGTGTGTTGATAGTATAAATACAAAATTTTGCTGTAAAAAGTGTTTCTGTTAAGTGTTACTTCTCAGAAATATGTTCCTTTCATGGCATTGAGTTACTTTTATCCACTCGCATATTGATTAAATAAAATGTCGAAGGGAACCCACGACTGTGTAAAATCTATAACTGTGCACCAATAATGAATATTCAAGAATGATCGGACACAAAGCATTGAGGCATTCATCACAGCGACATGAGCTGAGGCATGGCTGCAGGCACACTCCCATTCGTTATTAATATAAATGGTTTTCAATACAAATTAATAATTGACTCTGCTTTTTCTCAGGGAAAAGAAAGTCAGATTCTTTTACTCTGATAATTAGTAAACTTTTAAAGGTTTGATTTTTCTAATTAATTAACAAATACAACAATTTAATCTGTGTTTTTTTAAACAGGTCATGCATTCGTATGAGGAACAGAGTCTTTAGAGTTCATCATATCCCCTCAGCAAGTATGTTCCTGATGCTACGCTCTAGTTGCAAGACTCAGATCTTTTCATGTTGTGCTTTTGTACTTCGCTGTTGGGCAGAAACCTTGTATCTCCATGTGTATGAATGTCAGTGCATTGGTCATCCTCCATGTCCATCAGTTTGCCTAAGAAATGCTAAACCAGTGAAAACATTAAATCGAGCTAGTTGTGAAACTTCTTATCTCCACAGGTCTATAAACCTCTTACCTATAAAGACAGCACTAATAATAAGCAGTATCTTTATTTTAACTTGTAGTATTCTACAGTGGCATTAAACATAATTGTCCAAGTTAAAATAATAGACAAAATAATAGATAAAGTAATAGACTTTTTCCATGAATTTAAACATTCCTGTTATTCAAGAAAACTGAAAAAAGCTTTGTAGTTTTTGGCTGCTATAAATCTCCTTTTAAGCCATATCCTCAAAGGATATTTAAGCTGCAGCTATACACTATTTATTTTTTAGCCATTTCTTTATTTTGGCTGGAGAGTTTGTTTTATTTTCAACCATATACTTGTGGTTTAAAAGGTTTCATGTTTCTCCTGTTTGTTTTTCTCTTTCTTCTCCCAGACAGATTAGTTTTGTTCATTTTCTACTGTGGAAAACAGTTCATTTCATGAGAGAAGCTATTTGACAACATAATGACTAAGAACTTAATTGTAAAGTCCACAAGTTATAGCTGCAACCTGCATCTGAAATCCTCTTGGACTTCAGACAAGCAGGTCAACAGTTAACCATTCATCAGGTAGAGTCGGAAGAAATTCACTTTAAATCTGTGAAGGTGTTATCTGTGTCAATTCATGCTGGGATATTTAATCATTTCAACTTAAACCAAGTACAAAATACCCCCTGAAAACGGTTGTACTTGACAGCTCTATTTATTGCAGGATCATAGCGTTAATTAGCTAACAATGTTGGATTGGGTTTGTCAAATTCGAGAGTGACTGATGATAGTTGAAGTATTGCAGAAACTTTCCTTCTGTCCTGTTTATCTACTTGAACCTCCACATCTCTGTACTGACTGTTTTTATTATCAAAATATGTCCAAACTTATCTGCTCCTATGAGACACAATTTGTGTTATTAGATTAGATTAGATCAACTTTATTGTCCTTTGCAGGAAATTTGTCTTAGACAACACGGCTACTGGCCAAGGACACAGTATTATAAATAACAAAATACTAGACAACATACAACAGTAACATAAGCAAGAGGTCGGCGGCAAGCATGGCCAGAGTTATTGCACAAGGATGTTAAAGTGCAGTGCTCGTCACAATACGCAGTGAAGATAAGCAGAAACAAGTTAAGAACCGAGTTTTGTCGATTAGAACAAAACATGGGTAAAAGCCGGATAATAACAGCTAAAGAACAAGTAGAAGCAGATAATAAGTAAAATATGTAGAAACAAGTTAACAAATTAAATAACAAGTAGAGAAATAAAACCATGGATAAAAGTGGAATAATCATAACAGGTCAGTGACTGGTGGCAATAAATAGGCTGACAAAAACATATTAATATACAAGCATTATATATCAATTTAAGGAAAGAATTAATTAGATTGCTTGTTAAGCAGAGAGATGGATGTTGGGAGAAAAGAGAGCTTATAGCGATTCTTGCTCTGTATCGTCTCCCTGAAGGCAGAAGTTCATATTCCCGAGAAAGAATATGGGAAGGATCATTGAGAATTTTCTGTGCCTGGTTAAGGACGACACTATCAAAGACAGACTGGAGAGAAGGGTGGTCTTTCTGACCTATCACCTTCATAGCTGATTTTATCAGTCCACCGATTTTTGATTTACTCTGGATGGATGATGTGCCGAACCAAGCTGCCAATCCATATCTCAGAGACTTTCGAAGATGGAATTATAGAAAATCAACATGATTTCACGCCTGATACCGAACAGTCTTAGCCTGAGAAGGAAATGCAGTCTTTGAGATAATTTGTTGCAGAGGAAGTCAACATGAGCTGTCCATTTTAAAAAATTGTCCATGACAATACCAAGATATTTGTAAGAGGCAACCTGATCAATAACACTACTTCCAATTACCACTGAGTTCTGCCTGCCCTGTAGCATTCATTCAGGGTCCTTTGTTAACTTCAGGTTTGGGGACATTTCAGCAGTGAGGCAGCAGACGCAGAGTTAAGCTAAGCTGTATACCAGAGGCAAACAGTTGAATTACACTTTAGATGGATGATTTACTATGAATTAATTCTCTTTATTGTTTATGAAATCTTAAGAATTGGTTTAAACCACTTGTAAATCTTGTGCCGGCTGCTTTGTTGTTCGCTTTTAGCAACACCTTCTGTCCATGCAAATCCTAAATAGTTTTTTATCCATTTATTTTCTAAATATATTTTGGGCTTTCTAACCTTCACTGATAATGAAGAGACAGCTGACAGGCTTTTAAAGATTGGTTGAGAGCAGCAAATAGGATATATGGAAAGGACGCAGTTGTAGCCGTTTTTAACATACCTACACGCATTTCCTAAAAAAAATGGTGATTTTGGGGTGCTGGTTTGGCGGAGTGGTTAGCAACCAGGCACCCCATGTACTTGCTTCTGCCAGTCCAGGTTCAAATCTCGCCTGTGACCAGTTTGCGGAGTGTCTTCCCCTACTCTCTCACCCCCTTTCACAAGCCTATCCACTGTCTCTCTCCTATCAATAAAGGCACAAAATGCTCAAAAAATACATTAAAAAAAATGGTGATTTTGAGCTGTGGAGGTTAATGTATGACTACAAACATATTTTCTAGTCACATTTTGAAGACATTTGAATCAGAAAGTTTTGCTCCATTAGTTTCACTTTTAAATAAGTAAATAGCTCCCTATTATTTCTTTATGCTATCATCACTTTGACACTTTTATTCTCATATGGTTTTAATTTCCAAAGCAGTTGACGGACCTTGGAGAGCAAATCAAAACATGTCCCTCAAGATGAAAATTATCCATGGCCTTGAATCCATTGAACTTTCAGGCTCAGTCAAAATTATGAACCTCTTTTCAAAAGGAACAAGGCATCCACATAGCAAAAATCAAACACATGGCTACTTTTTCAACAAACTATCAGCGGTGCTCTCATTACCACATTATTGTTGGTTAACAATGAGAGAAGAGAGAGAGAGGAGATGGACACACAAAAATGAGCGCTAGCGTAAATGAGAGTGTTATAAAGAAAGGGAGAGACACCAGTGATTAATTAACTGCTCTCTGCTCTTCGTCGTCCACAAGGCCAGGATAATTTTGTGACTGTGAACGAGAGCTGCGGTACTGTGTGCTGCGGCTCCCTCTCACACTCTCCAGTCGAGGCATGAAACATAGATCAAGAGGAAAGTTTGAGCAAGGAGAGAGAGGGTGTATTATATGAGAGTACGGCTGATTGCTCTGAAACCGGAGAAGAGTGAGGGGGAGGAATACCTTTTGTGAACTCCCTAATACATCTGATGTGTTTCTTCCACTTCAGCGCACACATACACCTTATGTAATACAAAGTGTGTGTGTGTCAAAAGTACTTGTACACATAAACAATCCACCCCGATGTCCAAATCCATCCAGAACAGAAAGTTGCAGCTGCTGCTTCCCATCAGGCTTTGTGTGTAGAAACTGTTTGTGCCAGCTCGTGTGTGTGTGTGTTTGACTTTTCCTCAAGCGTCGTGCTGTAATCAGGTAAGCCCGGCGGCACAGCACCTCTCTCAGTCAGATACTACGAGCAACGTTCAAACTCCTCCGCTGCACTCCTCTCCTCTTTCATCTCTTCCTCTTTTTCTTCCTCCCTCTCCTGCTCGGCAGCCTCCAGGCACTCCAATCTGCCTCTCCTCCCTCCCTTCTGGCTCACCTGCTTGCCTCCTTCCTCCAGCTCCCCTCTGGCACACACTGTCGCTGCAAGAGCGGCACCTGGCCTGAGCCTGTTTCCCTCTGCCTTTGCTCGGTGGAGTAGATCTGTGTCGTGTTGTATGTTCTGTAAGAAGTGGGTGCAGTAGCATGTTTATTGAGTTTGGGTGCAAGATGAGCTCGCTCTTGTGGTTTTTGTGGTCACATGGGGAAGATAGGAGGGATTGCATGTACAGTAGACACACATATGCAGCTTATTTACTGCACTTGCTGCACAGTTAAGAAGACATTTGCTCTTATGTATCCTAAAAAATAGCACTGAACTGTGGATGCTGCATGCTTCCGCCTCCACAGATAAGAACCACTTCATTCTTTCTTTTGTTTGTTTTGTTTCAACTTCATTAAGAAGTTGTACCAATGTTTTAAAGATATGTTGCACAGAAGTTTAGTCTACAACTTTAAGGCTTATGTATCTCTTTAAAGGAAAACAGGAAGGGCAATGGTGGAGAGTGGGAGTATTACTGTGAGATTTCTGTACCTCTGTTAGTATTAACTTTCTATTTGTCTTGGTATTTCTTGTAGTGATAGAAGGTTGTGCTGTTGGATTACATCCATATCTGTGATTGAAATGTTTTACTTTCACTTTGAAACCCAGAGACAAACTTCCTGCCCTTTATGAGCCAACCACTTAGCAAAACAATGCACTACATATCTGGTTCTCCAACATGTTGCAACCTTTTGATGCAGTACTTCAGACTCAGGAGATATAGTTGGTATTTGACAGTTACATTGTGCCCAGAGGGCATGGAAAGCTGCATGAAGTGATTCAACATCTAATGCTCAAGCGTTGTCAGCTTACTGGCTGCTTACTCGCAGTCATTGTTTACTGTCAAACAAGTTTTTCTTCAAAAAAGAAGCTGTTTAAATATTTAAACCATACTGCAAATTTGATATATCCTGTTAAAATAGGTATATATTGCAGACAGGAAGATTACAAATGGCAGCCTTTCTTTACAGTCTGGTAAATAATTTTACAATTAGGTGACAAGTTACATGGCTTTATTAGCTTAGGTGTATTTAAGTTTGTTTGATGGAAAATTTGACAAAATATGCTACAACCCTTGCAAGCAAACAATGCACAATGTAGATTAAATCATCCCCTCCACTATAGCCACAAGTCACCAACCCGTAAATGTTGATCTATCAGTAGAACATTGAGACATTTTCCATAGATCTTTACATTAGGTCTTAATCTGGCACACCAGATGGACTGTTTCATGCCAGATCCCCGTTTTGTACGTAGGGGTGTTGTGAATATGTTTGCTATGCAAGTTTTGTAAGGTCTAACTCATTCCCCTTCACCCCTGTTGATATAATGTAGTTTGGCTTTTTACTTACAATTCCCAGTCTTCAACTCATAAATTCATTTATTCTGTTACATTCTTGGCTGCATTAGTTGTTGAATGCAAATTTGTCTTTGTCCTTTATTGATTCTATATTTCATTATTCTCATTTTCCCTTTAGTGACGTGTTGTTTATATAAATTGGCTTAAGAAAGGGTCATTTTTAATAATACTTATTAAATACAAACTACAAGTTGTGGTCTCTCATTGAAATTTAGCAGGTAGATCTAGCTTTCACGGTGTTGGGATCCATGTCCCTGCAGAAGCCTGCACCAAAGTTTGGCTCCCCCGAGGGTTCACACATAGGTGTGAACCCTCTGATAAGAACAAAAGACCCTGCCCTGCTCTGCAGTTTTGGAGTTTTCAGTCCCTTCTGAAGAGGACACAGGTCCTTTCTCTCAGCTCAGTCTCTTCCTCAATCATGGAGTGAAGCTCAGTCTCTCTTTCTGAACCATGGAGTGAAGGGGACAAAGCTCCTCTCTCACAGCTCTTTCTCAGGAAACAACTCAAGACTTTTTCCACAGTCCTGCTCAATGCAGACTGTAGCACCACTTAAGCAACGCAAGAGCCAGCCTAAGAAACAGGAGTTCCTGATTCAAAACCAGAAACAACACCACCGAGTTAGCATCAAGCTGCTAACTCAAAAGACAAAGGAGCAACCAGTGGACTTCAGAGCCAGGAGCTTAAGGTGCAGACCGGCCCAGGATCCACTAGGAAACCATCAACTTGCAGTACTGGACTTTGCAGAGCAGAACCCGAACGGACACTTTTCCTCCCATGGACTTGATAATGCAATTGGGCCTTACAGACTTTAGCATAGCACGGCTAAGCACAGGACTATTCAATTTAAACAATCACGGCATTGCTTTACTTAATATGTTCTTAGAGCTTTAAGCTGTAGCTAACTTCTGCGTAGTTACATTACTGTTTCAGGTAAAGGCATCAATCTAACAAAAAGAGACCATTTCTGACCTCCACACTCCCCATGTGGTCCTGGTCATAAATGTCTTTGAGCCATGCGGTGTTGACACCTTTAGAGGCAGCCATCTTGCCTTTGTTTGTTACACACAGACACACAGACACACTCACACACTCTTAGAGATAGGATTTTGTTAGATTAGGTATTGTATGTTTGCATGTTTGTTTGTCAATAAATGATTTTAAACACAGTCAGTTGCTGGTCTGTTAATGTTGTATAAGAATGAATCTTGCCAACCTCTTCTCTGCAGAACTACCAATCCTTCAACTTTGACTGACAATTCATTAGGTAACTTTGGTTATATTTATTAAGTTAATTATAAATCATTGTTCCAAATTAATAGTCAGTAACCTTAATGAGACAGACTTAATAAATTGACTATCATTTCCCCTTTTATAGGTGGTTCCTCGAGGTTTAATGTAAATTAAATCCCATTACTTAATTTAAGTAATTATTTCTGATAGCCAATATTATTAAGTAAAACAGTGAATAGTTGTCCACTGATCATAAAAGCACAACACAGTTATCCTCAGTGAGGGCTCTTGGTTTAAAAATGAGTGTAACCTCTGTTTTAGAGGATTCTATTTATCCGTTAAGACAAGCACCTTCATGTGTTGGACTCTATCTAAGGCTGCATTTACATGGTGTCGAAAACGGTCAAATCTGATAAGTTTTCATTGCGTTTTGGCCTTGCGTCTACATGGAAACTCGTTGAAAACAGAAACTTTTGAAAACGGGCCCCAGGGTGGAAACTTTCCAAAACGCTCTTCATGCAGCTACATGTAAACCCGTATCAGAGCGTTTCAGGGTGAAACGCTGGTGTCACCCCATGCGCAGTACTCTTTCAGATGAAGGCTGCGCACGGATACCAGGAACAACAACAGCTTCGGCCGTCCACCAGATAACGTGTGAGCCTCTTACCGTGCTCGGTTTGTTATCCAGTCAAAACCATCCAGACAGATTTGTTGTCCGAACTGATGTGTTGTCCAGAAAAGAAACTCCTTCGTCTCTGTGTGTCTATTCGCCATTGTTGTTTGTGAAAAGTTTTTCTTCTTCGTACGTGTATTGTTGAAGTGCTGCCTCTCTGCAGACCTACACTGCCATCTACTGAGCCGGCATGCACACTACAGCGGATTAACTCGTCTCTGAGCGTTGTCGTTTGAACGCAGAAGAATTCTAAAAAGCAAAGGACAAATTTTTGTATCTTTCAGTCAGGAGTTTCCATGTAAACATAGCCTAATAACATTATATATTTACAGATCAAGGGTCTTCGATCATCAGACACCATCACCCATGTGACCCAGTCAAGGGTGATCAGCCCCTGACTTATGTACTCCATGCATCCCCCCTCTGTGATGTTCTTAATGGCTCTTTTTCTTTTTTCTGACCTTTTACTCCAAACTGTTTTAGGGTTCAATACAATGACTGGCCAGCAAAACCACAGCAACCAACTTCCACTGGTTCCCTGTGAGCTTTCCACCATTGTTCCTGCACTCCATCACTACCTCCGTGTATCTTGCTACTGTATCTTGCACTCATTGGCCTCTTCAATCCAGTCTTCCCAGGGGACAGTAAGCTCCACTAGGACCACTTGCTTTGTTGGCTCCGATGTTAACACCATGTCTGAGCGGTGTAAGTGTCTGAGATGTGTACTGGGAGCTTAAGTTGCCTTGCCAGGTTGACCTGAAGCTGCACATGAGCAGAGCACTGAAAATTACCAGAGACGAGAATAATGTTGCGTATGACTGTCACCTTGTCATTCTTCATAGTTTTTACAACAAAATATTTTTGTCCTGACAAGAGACTTTTATGAGGGCAGAGGAAGTGTTTGTGTTTGCTGGTTTGAGAGTGTGTTTTGTGCCCCAGCAGAATGGCCCATGTAGAGCACTGAATTGAAGCATACAGTTCTGCGTGCATGCAGGTAAAGCCCCAGTCACACATTCCCCTTTCTCATATCAATTGTGCACCGTTGTCATAATCCTGATGAAATGTGCTTTGGTTGTGGTGTTTGCAGTATTTGATCTGGATCAGCATTCTATGGCCATGGACAGAGGCCGGGGAACGGGGCAGGGTACCAACAGTTTTGAACAGTTCAAAAACGTTGTGGAGAAACATGCTTCCAGCATAGCAGGGTTGAAGTCTATTGCAGTCCTACAGCAAACGGTATTAGCGTGGCATGTATGGGGCTCAATCGGGCTGCTCGTGGCTAAATCCTGAAAGCTTTCTGAAGATGGCTGACAAAGACATTTTTGTTTGTGCCCCGACTGTGTCCCGTCCAAGGTGGTGCAAGTGACGGGGCTCAATCGGCGCTTAGATGATGCAAACTGTGCTGTCGGGGCTGACGTCGTGTCAGCGGGATTGAAATGTATGGAATGCTCATCATATTGTTGTATTAACCCAGTGGTTCCCAAGCTTGTCACAGCCTGTATCCCTTCATACACTTGACCTCCAGCCATGTTCCCCCTACTCTCACACACTTAAGGCAGCTTGAAAAAGAATTGTGTCTGAAACCCTGCCGCCACCCCGTCCTCCGTCATTTAAAATGCATAAAATACAAATAAAACCTCTTAACATGAATAATTTCTCAGTTACAGAATTTTGTAAGGGTCATGTTAGGTGGAGAAATTAATTTTGGCAAAGTCGAGATTAAAGTTGAAATTTCGTGATTAAAGTTGAACTGACGACAATAAAGTTGCAATTGAATTTTGTGATAAAAGTAGAAATGTTGAGAAAATAAGCCGACATTCAAGAAAAAAGTCAAAATACATTGTTGACTTTATTCTCGACCTTCCACTTTTCTCTTGACATTTCAACTTCTATCTCATTTCGCCTTTATCTCAGAATTTTGACTTTATTCTTGTCGTTTTGACAAGTGCTACTAACGGTGTATTTACGGGTTTGTCTTGGGGAGAGACAGTCAATTTTTCACGTATCATGCGGATCAAACCAGCCTTGCCAATTGTGTACAGTCATGCACAATTGCGATGCGAAACAGGAATGTGTGACTTGGGCATAAGCATGTAACCATTTGGTACACATCCATACTGACCTGAACACCCTGTACTGAAAAAGTTCAGTGCAAATATATACACCTTTACACCCTTGTGGCCCTTTTCCACTAGCACGCCTTGGCCCTACTCTACTCGGCCCTACTTGATTTGCAGCGTGTTTCCACTAGCCCGGTACCTCCTAAAACAAGCTAGTTTTAGTACCTACTCTGCTCTGGTTCCAAGCGAGTTGAGTCGATACTAAAAGATGACGTCACCGACTGCTGGCTACTGATTGGTCAGACAATGTCGTCATCGATGAGTCATGAGCGCGACGATCTAGCACGCTAGCAGTAGCTACCGCTAGCTTACCCTCATATGTCTTTTCTTTGCAGCTCGATTGTTCTCGTCCTCGGCTTCATTCTGTTGTATAGCTTCCAAAACTCTCCCGTGCTTCTCAAGGGGTATTTCTTCTTGCCACCTGCAGCCTTCTTCTGCTTTCCTTTTTTACTCAGTTTGTGACAAAAAGCCACAGATTGTTGTGTCGCACTCAAAATGACTTCACCGCAGTGCCGCTCACCCCATTGGGCGGCCAACTGGGGCTAATGGAAAAGCAGCACAAGGCGAGTAGAGTAGAGCCAGGTAGAGTTGAGTAGAGTAGGACTAATGGAAAAGGGCCATTACTGTCCCGCAAGTTTGTTTTGATGATGGTTTAGAACTGTAATTGTACTGTCATCGACCTCGGAGCAGACGAGATCTCACACCCTCTCATAAACTTTGATGGCCCTAGTCATGACACAAAGTGGGTAGTAGACATGTTCAACAGAGGGAAGTTTTTGAGTAGCAAAGGGCTGCCCTTTGCTGTAGCATATGGTACTCTCGTGTTGCATTTGATGACCTCACTTATGGCTTTACATCCTGTTAACAACATGCATGGCAGAGAAACCCTATAAGTAATATGTTCCTAACACCACCCAATTCTCCCACTTTAAGTATAAACATTTGACAGAAAATCTTGAGAAGTGTGTCTACACCTTCTGCAAAACTTCAACAGTCAGATTGACTACATTTGCACATGAATAAGTTCCTCGCTTGCTTCAAGTTTGGATGATGTAACCTGCTGCAAAACACTGTTTTAAATCACTACTTTGTAACCATCTTACAGAGAACTTGAAACACTAACTTGGAATTTCAAATACACATGCAAAAACAATCCAGGTCTGCATGCCAGCTTCATATGCAGAAACACAACAGGAATCTTGTTTTTCAAGTTGACTTGCACGCACACTTCCCTGCACGCTCTTGCTCCTTTATCCTGTGTGTGCTCGGATTGGAAACGAAAGCTTAAGGTGAGAGTGTTTGCCAGGGTGTCCGTCAGGTGGAAGGATGATTTAGTGGGTGATTCTAAGAGGAGATTCCTCGGTGGTCGCAGTCGGGATGGAGTGAAGGAGATAGTGAGAAACAAGTGGAGGAGGGCTTGCCAGTCTGTTTGATGGAGAGGTGGAGGGAGGCAGGGGCGTGGGTAATAAGGCTTTGCTTGTACACACACATGAACCCAAACACACACATAAGGTGCTGGTGGAGCAGATTAAATGCGCTGCAGGTTGTGTGAGACCTGAGAGCGGAAGAGAGAGGCGACGGGGGGAGAGGGTGTGAGTCAGTGTGTAAGCCTCAGGGCAGCAAAGTCTTCCTCTACCACTAAGTCAGCTACTGATCTCATTTCTCCACAGATGGACTCGTAACACACTCCCATCAGGGGACAAATATATATTCCCTCCGTCTCTTTCCCTCACTCTTCCCTCTTCATTCCTCTCCCACTCTGCTTCTATTTCTGCCTTTTCTTTGTTTTCCTCAACACCTCTAATCTTCTCTCCACTCCATCTATATTATCCTCCATTTTTCTCTCCGCTCCCTGGTTTTAACCCTCTCCTCCATCCCATCACTTCATCCTGTGTCCGACCACACACCATTACCCTCTCTCTTCTCCCTTTGATCAATCATGGCCAACAGGTGCTGTAAATTGTATCCTCTGGCAAGCGGCTTCTGCAGTGTCTCCTGTCTGCCTTCTCTCTCTCTCTCTTTCTCCGTTCCTCCAGCTCTTGCCCCAGTTTGTCAGCGAAGCAAAACTGGCTGTGTCCCGGAGCCCATCATTCATCTCCCCCTCCTCTCCTCCTGTCACGGCGGCAGCTCGGCTGGTCTCAGACAAATAGCATCACGGCAGATAATACAGCCACCGCCAGAAAAAGAGCCAAATAAATGGTCCCTTCTCTGCAGACCTAATGGTCCTGCTTTCCACTTGGCCAGGGGACAGTGCTCAGCCCAGAGACTACATGGGCACAAACATCAGCATCTAATGAGGAAAGCCTACAAGCCTCAACTAGCCATGACGCTTTGGAGTCACACTTGCACACATTTTATGAATAAAACCTGCCAACATCTCTCCAGACGGATGCTCTACCATCTTTATCTGTGGAGGCTGTTTTGGTGTAGGCGTGACTGAGGCATGATTGTTTCAGGGACGTTTCAATGACATAAATACCCTCTCAAAACCCAAACCAAGTCAAGCACATGCACAGTTCTGAGAGCTGTACAGAAAGGTGTCAGATGGAAGGATAATGTAGTGAAATTTCATGTAGCAATTTTCTGAAAAGTTTGCAAAAGAAAATGTTAATCACGGCGTTTTTCATAGTTAAGCTCGACAGCATGTGAAAGTTCTCAACAGGGTTATAAAAAATTATATGATTACACAAGCGCAAGTGTCTCCCCTGCAACTCAGACACATCGTGGCATTTAATATTTGCTTCCCACCTGAGATGGCATTTGTTTTGACATATGTTATGAAGTCTCTGCTCTGTTAAGATTCCAGGTGGTGATTTTTGCTTATTAGTTATATTAGTTTTAGTTCCTTGGTAGAAATCATGTTATATTGAAGGGAGAGCTAGTTTGTGCTTACAAGAAGAAATTATATTCTAATGTATTTATCCCTGGCAAGGAGAGTATTGTCTTTCATCATTTTGTGAGGACTTGAGTTAAAAAATCCAACACTAGAAAAAAGAGAATATCAATAAGAAATGAATTAATTAATTAGTTAAAAAAATACGTTCATATAATAACAAATTATTTTATACTGATGTTACATTTAACAATCTTTAAAGTGATTTTTACGTTGCAGTGAATGTCCAAACTCTAAAAAAAAATGTTGAGTTTGTGAACTCAGTGTAGCAGTTTTCAGGCATTTTTCTCTTAGCTTTGTGTTATAATGAAATCAAACATTATTCCTAACATTGTCCGCTTTTAGTCTTGTCTGTCACAGTTTATGTCATTCAGTGATGTGACTGCTGTCAGTGATCATTAGCTGGGAGTATCAAACAGTAATCTACCTTTATCTAATTTCTAAGTTCACAGAGAAGTGTGCGATGTCTCTTTGAAGAAAATGCCCTTTAAAGGAAAAGTTCGGTTCCTGCAGCTTTTACATTGTTTATAGAATGAAGAACAACAATATACTCACCCAGAAGGCTTTCCTGATGCAAACGGTGCTTCAGGAGATATTTAGATCCAAAATCGAGCAGTGGACACCGATATAATGGTAGCCTGTAGGGCATAGATCGCCGCTCCTAAAAACTGCATTAATCGTCCAAAAACTCATGTTTTTCACCAATATTCCATCATGATTTCCTCCGAATGGACCGCCATTGCAGCCTGTGTCTCTCCACACAGCGCTGTGTGGCTGAACTAACCTCTGAACTGACGACTTTGTTTACATGCCCTTTGCGCATGCGCAGTGCGGCTCATTGCTTCAGGGGAAGACTGGCAGCTACAAATCGACTTTCTTCTTCCAGTTTTGTGCAAAATGGATGAATATCTATGGGATGAAGATGTTGTGGAGGAGGACTTTGAATATGATGGACGTCCTTACAGTTTGGAGCCACAGTATACAGATAAGGAGGTCTTAGAAATAAGGAAGCGATCGCAACGCTCCAGAGAGTACTGCGCATGCGCAGAGGTACCCGGTCTTCTTCGTCAGTTCAGAGGTTAGTTCAGCCACACAGTGCTGTGTGGAGAGACACAGGCTGCAATGGCGGTCCATTCAGAAGAAATCATGATGGAATATTGGTGAAAAACAGGACTTTTTGGACGATTAATGCAGTTTTTAGGAGCGGCGATCTATGCCCTACAGGCTACCATTATATCAGTGTCCGCTGCTCGATTTTGGATCTAAATATCTCCCGAAGCACCGTTTGCATCAGGAAAGACTTCTGGGTGAGTAGATTGTTGTTCTTCATTCTATAAACAATGTAAAAGCTGCAGGAACCGAACTTTTCCTTTAAGATACTCATTTTGTGCTTCTTGGGTTTATTATGTAAAAGCTTTACTGCCTCCACCTGCATGTGTGTTTCCTGCTCATCACAGGCAGATACCATTTCTGTATTGGAAGTCCATTCATCGGCCTTACCCCCTCCTCCTCATCTCAGCTGACATGGTTTGAGCACCTAATCAGAGCAGAGCTCATTATCATAGCCTCCTGTAGCCTTCCTGCTCCCTCAGATCTGAGAGTTCCCAAAGGGACAGGAAAAAAGAGCTGTATCTGATCTTCTAGACAGAGGAATATTTTCATTTTCTACTCAACTTAAATCAAATCCTTGCTTCATAGATGCCTAAGAGATGTTGTTAATGGTCAAGACACACCAGGATGTGGAACCTTCAAATCTAGGCTCATTCATGCAGCTGATGACCCTTTAAGATCCCCAGCCTTTACTGAATCCCAAAAAGATCAGTGAAACTCAAAGTTGTGGGAATACGTTTGACCACATTCTTTTAAAAACCTTTTCAAGTTTTCATAGTCTTTCAGTTAACGGAAAGCATTTTTATTGTCTGGAAAACAATGTTCTTTGGATTAAGTTTGTTCAGCTATGACTGTTGAAATCACTGCAGAATGAGGAAGTAGATCTTGTTTTGAGAATTTCTAAACCACTGCTGTGTGCTGGCATGAAACCGTGCTCTCCTACCTCCAAACCTGTCAACTCCCCTTCCTCCTATTTCCCACAGAAAAATAGACTTTTGCATATAAAACATTTAGTTTGTTGTGTATGAATGTCTAAGTGTTCGTACCATCATCAGTGCAGGAAGTGAGAAGAAGCACCACCACAATAACTGCTGACTGCGTCTTCTCGATCTGTCGCTCACTGATGTGCCTCTTCCATTCTCCTTGATCACAGCTACTGTTGTCATCTCCTCTCCTCCAGCGTAATGAGTCAGTGTGTGATGTTGGATGGCTGCTGACAGTGTGTCCTATGACTCACATCGGGGTGGTACTGCTGTCCTAGCATATCTCCATATTCCCCTCCTCCACACACCACCACATATCCTCCCATCCTTTACCTCCCTCTGCTTCTGTTTACTGTACCTTCCCCAGTGAGTTTGGACATCTGCTAATGATAAGAAAACAGACTGTACAGGTGACACAAACAAACACATAGAATCCCACACATACATGCACGGCCAGGTTGGATAGTTTTCTACCTCAGCCTTTTTTTTAGCTCAGAGTTGATTGTATTTTCATCGATCATTCTTTTTCTTTCTCTGAAGAGAACAAGAGGACAAAAATAAACTCTCGAGAAAAAAGGGAGAGAACTGGCAGAAGGCACAAAGAGTTGGCCAACTGAAAGTTAGATCATGATAAGGATGTGGATACCTCTATGTTGCCACTTGCCAAGAACAAAACAAGCAAAGAAGTGACGTAAGTAGGGAGCAATTTTAAAAATGTAGAAGTACTTCTTGTTTAGTAGCAAGGGTGTGTAAGGTAAGCAGAAATCAGAAACGGTGAAATGGAAAAAGTGTGTACAGGTGATTAAAAAATCAAATAGATCAACCAATGTGGAAGAGTGCTATGCTGCAAGTTCAAGACAACAAAACATACAGGGGCCAGCTCTAGCTGTTGGGGACTTTCTAATGTGCAAACTTCTGTGAAAAAAAAATATTTTAGAAAGAAGTTGTTCTTAACATGTTCCGCCATCAGAAACATTAACTTGTAGAGCTTAAGCACCTAAAAAGGTTACATTATACCTTTTAGTGTGTTGTTCATGTCTTTTTAGCTTGATATAGTACTTCTGTGTGTAAGGTGATAAAGCCTGTGGCATTGGGGCATCTCCCCCTCCCCAAGTAGCAAACAACATTAGCTGCCTGAAATGGCTGATCCCTCTGGCCCCCGAACAGACCGACCACTGGGACATCCTTCAATTGTTGTATTAGTAGTTCAAGCCCATTGGCAAGGGGTGGCAGGATTATAGAAAAAAGCAAATACGGAGATGATGAAATTGGTTCATCGCTCATGTTGCGCTTTTCCATTCTACTGTTCAAAGAGCTTTTAAACCAAAGGCGCATCTACCCATTCCCTCTCACATTCAGCCACTGATGGTTGGAGTTTCTGTGTAAGTTATCAATCAGTATTTGCAGACACATCCCCGCCCATTCATACCCATTTACATGCCACTGAGGCAGCAGTGGGAGCAACTTGGGGTCAAGTGTCTTGCCAAAGAACTTATTGACATGTGAGCTGAGTTTCAGTCCTCAACCCTCTGATTACTGGATGAGGTAACTATCAGACTGAGCCCCTGACGACCCCAGTTTGCATGAAGGTAAAACATGCCCTCCTTCTGTAAACCTGCAAGGTTTATGTAGCTTACAGGTTAGTCATTGCTGTATTAGACGATAGGCTAATGCAAGCCAACTTTACACTGAAAGCACAGAAAACTGGAGTTTGACTTTAAAGGCTTAAAAGTGAAGCATAATTGAACTGTTTCTGTTGTGTCTGTGGCACATTCTACTATTGTGGTCATGTATATCAGTCTAAACAAGGTGGGGCACTTCCCTGTCCACTATTGCTGAGATATGTGAGTGACCTGTAAAAATAGGCAAGGGTGATTTTTGGCTTGCTGGCCAAAAAAAAATAATGCGCACACACCACGACTGTTCAACGGGCAAAATGCATCACCTATGAAATCATTGTTAGAACAATTGGTTTAAAAATTGTTGAGAGAGGTACGGAACTAATGGATTTTTATTGTGTTTTCAGGTAAAATGTTGGTCATTAGAACAAGAAGAAAGTATGGCCATCTAAATACAAATAAGACCTTTTTAGAAGATTTGTTGACATTGATGGATGGGGCAGTTTTCAACATTTTCCATAGTAATTTGGCTCATGGTAGAAATGCCTGGGCAGAGGTTTGTGCTCTCATGGCACTTCTAGCTCTAAATAAATTGACATTGATCCTTATGGTAATTCCCACTCCCCACTCTCCTTCTGCTTTTTTATCCAACTCTGTTCCAATTTCAGGATTCTTAGAGACGCCCATTCTCATCTTGCAGGAGTCCCATGGGACATTGTGACCTCAGGACTCAAGATAAATGTCAGTCACTAGTAGGGAGCAACCCTCTTGATTATTTATTATAGTTAATTTTATTTTCAGTTGATATGATTTCAGCAAATCTTAATAAAAAAAAGTTACAAGATACAAATACCTCAATGTTAGTGTATAACCTCATATTTCCAAAATATTACTTGTACAAAGTAAAACTTACAAGAGAGTTTTTTTTTTTCATTTTTAATGTCACAGGATCATAATTAGAGAATCATTTTCCTTAACTGCATTTTTTTTTTTCTATTCAAGGTTAAGAAACTGAATTTAGCTAGACCTAGATATTAAATTTCTAAGATAATTTGTGACTCTGAGCTTGTTACCCTGTCACAGCTGTGAACATTAGCGTACTGATTTTAGGCCTGCTAAAACAGACACCCTGTCCTGTTTTTATGTAAATACCACACTTAAACACTGCTGCTTTAAAGGTCTCAGGCACTCGTAAACCTTGACAGACCCTTGGGATGAGTGGCTGCCTGTAAAACACTGACTGTTTATGGATGCCTATACCTGCATCCCTGCAGCCATAAACACTTGTCTTTGTCCTTCTGGTGGATCGAGAGAGTGAAGAGGAGGAGATAATGTCCTCTCAACCAGGAAGTGTTCACGGCCATGTCCATGCTAAAGTGGAAGAAGAAAAAGCTTCTTTGGTTTTCATGGTCAACATGAATGTTTTTTTTTTAAACCATATGGTTGTCTTTGCCAAGATTATTAAAAAATAGATGAGGCAAGGCAAGGGGAGTTTATTTGTAGATAACAATTCATACACAAGGCAATTCAAAGTGCTTTACAGAACAAGAAAAACACATTAAAATCACAATACAAAATAAATACAACAATAATCATTATAAAATGAACTTTAAAGAGAAGAGTGCAGATAGGATCCTTTTAGTCATCTGCACAGTTAAATAGAGCTGTTCTGAGCCTTAGTTTGAACATAAGTGCATGTCTCCACCTCTGAATGTAATGGTATTAAATCCCAGCTTGTTTCCATGCAAATTGATGTTAGTCAATGTCACAGCCTCAGCGGTTCTCTGATTTTGTCACTTTGTCAACAGTACACATAGCATACAGGTGATACAGTACTTAAAGGGACTGTGAGGAGTTTCTAAGTAATAACAAAAAAGTCTCACTTTTATATGTATGCCTGATCGAAATACACACTTTAAGATGAGTTTTATAGCACCAAAATAGGTTATCTATAAATGCTATTCCTTAGCCTTCCTGTCGCGTCGGTCAGGGCTGAACTGGCCTGGATATACTCAACTTCGGGAACAAGACAATTAAAACTAGAGCAAATTTATATTATTCTGACACGTCTTAGAGCACCGGGCTGTAAGTAGCCATATATAGCCGGCTACAAAACTACGATACTAAGTTTTCCAAAATTTGCTTGTTGTCACACATCAAAAACTACCACTATGTAACTAGAAGGAGATACATTACCTCGTCGCTTTGCATCCTGTAAGTTGTTGATAAATAAACATATAGACTAAGAGGTATAATAGGTCTGAGCTGCATTCATTAGCATCACAACAAATACACGCTTTGAATAGCATACGCCTTTGTGGTGCATTCCGGCGAAGAAGCAGGAATTTTGAGTCCTGCGCAGAAACTGCAACCGAGTAACCTCAAAGTCAGAATTCTCCTGGGAACGCGCGAACCTCGCCTCCCCGAGTTGATAATCAAGATGGATGCCCCGGTGAAACAGTTATTTAGCTCCTGTAATAGTCAATTTATTTGCACTTCTGACTGGGGTGTGTCGCTTCTAGACTGAAGCTCTTACATAGTATTGTTAGACTTATATTTACGTATGCTGCAGGATAATCACATTCTTCTGCATGTGATATTTAGAACAACAACGCAGGCGCAAGCAATTAACAGCTAACAATAGCCTGGTAGATCGGCATGTTTTTTCCAAATTCAACTGGTACGCTGATAAATCTGTGATGATGTCACTCCCAGTTCGCGTTACTGAACGCGAAAGAATACGGCAGTTGCCGCGCGTGCTCATGGGTAGCAGAGTCTTTTACGTTGCCGGTAATAGATTCTCCTCACAGTCCCTTTAAGCTGCATCTTTTTTACTCTGTGGAATACGTTTGTCTGAGTGAATGACAAAGAAAAGTTGTTTTAACAAAACCTTCAATGTTAAAAAAAGAATAAGCGAGAATTGGTGGTGGAGGTGATGTCATGTCATCCATCTTAGGGAGCCACTTCATTAGGCTAATGGAAGGGCTGGACCGCATTCACATTTTTACTTGTTTGACTAATGGTGTCCTTCTATTGGTGGTCCAGCAACAAGTGGTTATGAAGACTGAAGTGATTTTATTAGCTGGCCACATATCCCATCACTGGACATAAGTGTGTGTGTGTGTCCGTTTGGGTGTGCATGTGTGTGCCAGTATCTTCACACAGGACAGTAATGATACTGTTTTTGGCGAAGGATAGATAATGCGGTGCTTCTAAAGGAGCTAAAGCACACTTCATCCCTTTGATGTTAAAACCACAATCCCATTCCCTCAATGACTTGCAGAAAAGTGAAGCTCACCGAGGATACTCAAGGCGCTTTAGGGTAGTATCAGTGATAGACTTTGATTTGTCACCGCCTTAAATTAGCGTGTCACTTCAAATGTCCCTCTTGTGACGAGTGAAGAGGACAAATGGAATTACGGTTTTAAACTGCAGCGCCCGTCCCCCTCTCTCTACGTCTCTCTCTGTCTTTGTCAGTTTTTCCACCTGAAGCCCACATGATATTTTGGACTGAACGTCTGCTGTCTTTATGAGAGGATTCCTTCTCTGCTCGTTCCATTCCCCTTTTTGTTGTCTGGTTACTTCTTCAGCAGCCTGATGCGGTTCTTTAGATATTTTTCAGGCATCACATGAGACCTGATCCTCTCTGTTCTGATCATCCTGGATTTGTTAAAGGAAAGTTAAGCATGTGACTGACATTGTACAGTCAGACTGACATACTCACATTACACACAGACAGACTTCATCATGTCTACCTGGGCAGCTGAGTGATAGCATAAACTATGTTTTCAATTATTTTGATTAAGTTTGAGCTAAGGTTGGTCAATATAGCATTTTACCATCTTGAATGTAGGAAAATTTATGTTTGTAATTGTTCGGATCTTTCATTTCTCAGCCCTCTGAACAGGCTCATCAGGAAGCACACTGGGTTGTAACTAGCGTTTGTCATTATTTGTGTCATTATTTTTGATTAATCACCACAGGTCATAAACCTGAAACACTACAATAGGAAACCAAATTACAATCTAAACAATATTTTCTTTTGATAAATTGTCCAAAATAACGAAAAAACAGAAGCCTGTATGGTCATTTACAATCATATTAAAGCCAGTTCAGATTTATTACATTGACTACACTACCCAGAATGCTTAGCGATAAACAGAGCATGTGCAAAGCGGCTGTTCAATGTCCATCGTAGTTGTGTAAAAAAGTGATACAAACAAAACAAAGTACAATGCAATGCCACGCAATGGGCCATTAACCAAACACCCATCACAGAT
This sequence comes from Scarus forsteni, assembly GCA_036419115.1. Lineage (NCBI taxonomy): Eukaryota > Metazoa > Chordata > Actinopteri > Labriformes > Labridae > Scarus > Scarus forsteni. The sequence goes on along the minus strand of JAZDUH010000451.1, from coordinate 21,182,066 downwards.
TGCAACGCGCTATCCAGCTAGCGTCAAACCCATACAGCTACCATACGTCCATGTTGCTAAGCGCCCACAACGCGCCACAGAATCTCTGTTATCAATGCCGGCAGTCATGTCAAACACACCAATATAAACTTATGACCAATTTAACAGGTAAGCAGGCTTCTGTTCAAATTTAGCGTGGCTACATACCAACGGGCTATGTGCTCCTGACGATGGTCAGAGTAGAAGTGGTAGCCCACCACCTCAATTAAACTTTCTGACGCAGCTGCATTGTAATTACTGCTACGCCCAGACAAACAGAAAATCTGAACATTTATGTAAACAAAAGAAACAATTTATTCCCATTTTAACTGATATTGAACAAAAATTTTAAATCCATAAAATTCCAGGTAGTATTATTTACTTATTTAATGAACTGAAAGTCTGAACGGTCTTTATGGTTGTTTAGAGATGTTCTTTTCAAGCATACTACCTCATCTTCACTGGAATTGTCAATGCATCATGCTCACCACACGACAAAGGGATGAAACATTGGTACATCTTTCTAAGGCCACATTTAAAGAAATACCTTCCTATTTATGTTTTATGCTGACTTTGAAATCTGTAAGTATCATCTTGGGTCTTGTGGATTTATCATGGTTGAGATTCCTCGATTTCACGCTGCCATTGGGCCAACCTACAGAGTCATCTTTGATTAAACACCTTAAACTATTAGTGTTGGAGATTTTATAACCAAAAAGTAAGGATCATTTGATCAGTAAAAGCACGATCAGTGAAATCCTCATTTGTTTTTCTTTATTATTTTGTGGATTAGATTAATTTATTCTTTTATGAATTAAATGATTTCTCACAGTAGTTGAGATTTGATGTAGTGTCACCATTAGGACCCTCAATGAGCAAACTCCTTCAATTTTTCCCTTGCATATTTCATATAACCTTTTATCATATATTTAAGTTATTATGATAACAATAATAATAATAGTAGCTTAATTTATATGGCACCTTTATAACAGAAGTTTACAAAGTGTTTTAACAGACAAAACAAAGGCAGAAAAAGGCAGAAGAAAATGAACAATCAGTTCATCAGAGACCACCAGAGTCAGAGGAAAAGGCACGGGTGGTCCAAGCAGCAAAATGTAAGAAAGTAGTGTAAACTGGTAGGATTTAAACCGCTAGTGTAATGCAGAATGACAAGGAGATGGCAAGACAGTAGATAGATAATCAATTTACAGATACATAAATACTTTTAAGACTGTTGAGGGTTGACAACATCACATCAGGAAGATAGAAAAGACTAGGGCAGAAAGAGGACAGGTAAAATAAAAAAAAAAAATCAATAAATCAATACGTAAAATAAATGGAATAAAAATAATGTAAATAAAAAGGGAGTATATCAGATTATATTAGTGGTAGTTTGGTGGTTTAACCAATAGTCCTGGTGCAAGTAAGTTGCTGGTAGACCTCCTGGACAGGACGGGACCTTTCTTTGTCCTTTGGTGCAGGCATGCATGGGTTTGGACCAGTAACACCAGTTTCTTCTCACAAAAATGTTACCATTAGGTTAAACATTAAGTTAACTGATGGCTCTATTTTTCCTGTAGGTGTGAGTGTGTTAGTGAATGGTTGTTGAAGTAGTATAGATAATGAATGGATTCATTAATGTGCTTATTCACACTATTAAGCCTTTATTGTGGGTGTGAATAGACTAATTGTGCATCCAAACTTGCACAGTGAGGGTGTTAATGGCTAAGAATAGTGAGACTGTGATCAAGCTGTTCAGTAGTTTATTCATTTAATAGCCTACATTTTCAAGAAAAATAATAACAAAAACTTAGCAGCATCCTTGTATAAATTTCAAACATATGCTGTGTGTAGATGTTAAGATGTGTAAATGAGAGGATAAGATGAGCTGTGGCCTTAGCGAGGGGCCGGTATCCCCCATGTATGGACACCTGCTTCCCGAGCAGAGGTACATGAGCCAAGCTGTTTCCTATGAATATTAAATATCTTACTATTATCTTGTGCTGCTGAAGGTCGCTACCTCCTGGGGTAGAAATAAAATATCCCCTGTCTTTTATTCATTATTTGTGACAGACAGTAATTTGATGGCTCAATGTTCGCTCAGATCTGTGGGTTGATTGGTGTTGTGAGGTTTCAGAAAAACATGTGTCTGGCTGGGCCTCCCCTCTGAACTCTGCAGAAAGCTTTGAAGGTCTGATGGATTGAAAGCTGCAAACAAATTATGACAATGTTTGTTGAATTCCTGTCAAACATGTAAGATATTAGATGCTGGTTTGTTTGCCATCAGGTCTGAACAAATGTCTGTCTGCTTGATGCAACATTATTGTAGAGCGTCATTATCTGATGTAACCTGCAGGTCATACATGTCATGGGATTTTTTTTTGTAAAGTATTATACTCTTTTTGTTTGACATTTTGTTTTGACAGTGTTTCTACTAAGTCTTAAAAGTGTTAAACATTAATTAATCAATTTTGCAAAATATGAGGGCATTGAAAAATCGAAAATGTTGATCCAAATTAAACAGTATTTAATTTTTGAATAATTTTTGTTGGTTTTCATGGTTAAGAGAGGTTGTGGAGAGCAGTGGTTGGCACCTCAGAGCAAAAAGGTTTTCTTCCAGTTCCGTTCAGACAGAGCCTGTCTGCAAGGCCACCCTTAAAGAGGGTAGAGGGGAAAGCTTTGTGAGGCCCAGAAACACATGGCATTTAATAATGACATTCTAAATGTAGACCACAATTTCGTAACATTTAAAATACTCACCATGTCCTTTTAAAGCAGGGAAAGTTCAATCTATTTGTCATGACCTGTAAAGTATAAACCTCCCTCTTCCTAAAGTCTTACAGTCCTTATTTTGTGTGATGTATGGATTGGACTGTCTAATTTATTAGTTAGTACAATAATGTTTGGTGATAGTGCCACAACTCTGAACGTAGAAGAACCTGTCGAGATTGCCAACTTATAATTTCAGTTGGTATTCATGACATTATACTAATATAGTAATATAGCTCTGCCTGTTTTCAACCTTTCCTGGGCTAATGAACCAGCATACTCGTTAACTCTGTTTGAGTGTCATTTCATTTGAGTGACAGGAATGGAGATAGAGTGGAAAGTTGGGGAAAGAGAGTGTGGAATGACATGAGGTAAAGGAGCCACAGGACACATTTGCATACCTGTCAAGTTTTGGATTTGAAAATAGAAATAGAAATTTTCCAGTGCTTGCTGTGAGCTGTCCCACCACCCCAACGTCACTATGCCCCATCCTGCTCCTCTTTAGGAAAGTAAATTCGCTGTCCCATTTTTCGAAATATTTACAGGACTTCTTTGGGTTTTTTTGGCAGGAATGCCTTCTCCCTCCTCACATCCATCCATCTCTCTCCTCTGTTGTCCTGGGTTTGTTCCCACTGTCGGCACTAACCTTGCGACAACTGCCACCCAGGCTACTGCAGGTGGCATTTCTCGCGAGGCTAGTGACAGTGTTCAGTTAGGAGCAGAGGAATGTTTTTTTTTTTTTTAATACGTGAGAATTACGGGAAAATAATAATATGGGAGGACGGCGGGAAAGAGGGGTAAAATACGGTAGTTTCCCAGCCAAAACGGGAGACTTGACAGCTGTGCATTTGTACCATGCTCTCCACTTTCTACAGCCTAAACAAATCAGCCCATCCTGGATATTCTTGCTCCTTCTTATAGACATGGAAGTGCCCAATAGGCTTAATGGTGGTTGACTGGCCGCCAGTCCAGGGTGCACCTAGCCCTTTGCCCAGTGAAAGCTAACATTGGCTCGATCTTTTTTGCTTACCAGGCACACAATTTATGCACTCACACCCCACAATTCCATATAACATTGTACAAGTGAGGCAATCTGCTTGTTTCCTGCTGTGTTTTTGCATGACTTAAGTATACACACTGATTGAAAACACTTGTGCTGTGGCACACACTTACATACACACTTAAAGCATCACCTGCAAACACAATCAGATGATAATCATAGGAAGTATCTTCTGTCAGCTGAAGCTTTGCATGTCCTGTATGTCCTGTTTTTCCCAAGATGGAAGTAGGATACTCCACATATAGATGCCAAAAGTAGGTATGAATGGGACCAGGCCAGACCAAAATGTTAAACATACCAGAAAATACAGGAACACCAGTTTGCCGTTGTGTGTCCCCTGCACACAACAAGACATTTGACACAAGATTGTTTGTCTCGTTGTGTACAGGGTGTCTACGTAAATCTCGTTATCCAGTAATTAAGCACTGTGTTTAGTGAATTATGGGTAGAACCAAGTTTTCTCAGAAGTGGTAGGAAAAAAAGTTGTAGTCACACTGTAAGTCTTTATCAAGTACAGTTTTGGGGGCTTTTGGTAATCCAGAGTAGCTTTGCAGTGAGACTTGAGCCTTAATGACAGACTACAATGACATAGTTTGCTCCTGATAGCATGGATAGCATTTGAAGTTGGACAAAATGCACCTGCCTGCCTGTCTATGTTGACGTATAGGAGCAGTCTCGTGGTTTTTCTTCTTCATGGTATTTACCCTGTTATTTTAGTTTTCATTCAAGAATTTTACCAAATACCTGTCACAGCTTTCCTTACTCCAGAAAGATTCTGTGTACGCTGAGCCCAAACTAAAGACTAGAAGACATGGAGATACTTTTGACCATTTTGATAAACTGGTTGGTCACGATATGTCGTCGCCACTGCAGGGATTTCAACTGCATGGAAACACAGCCATCTTTGGCCATACGCATCTCTTTTAAAATGAACACAGGAAGGACCCAGATAGTAGCAGTTGTGGCTCACAATAAGCAGACTTTGACAGATCTTGAATAAACACAGTTCAGTGTGGGGATCGAACCCGCAAGTCATGTCTTGCCGGTCCGTGCTTTAACCACTCAATCACACTGGAGATGAACAGCAGATGGAAACACAGTCTTTGTAAACGACCAGGAGAGGTGAGAGCGGGGATCGAACACGCAAGCCTTTGTACAGGAATCCGATGAGCATACCACTCGGCCACACAGGAGACTCACTCTTGCTTGGCAACACAAAGGCTTTCAGGAAGACTGAGACTGGACTCACTCTGTCTTTAGCGTGCGGGGATGAACCGGAAAGTCAGGAACCAGGCTGCCACCACTGGATCAAACACTCAGGCGAGTACTCGACAACTGGAACGGGCTGGAAGGTCAGATGCGAGGAAAGCCACCACGGGTCAGGATACTCAGACAGATACTCGGCGTCGAGGACAGGCAGGAAGGTTGGATGCCAGGAAAGCTACCACAGGTCAGGATACACAGACAGATACTCGGCGTCAAGGACAGGCAGGATGGTCGGATACCAGGAAAGCCACCTCAGGTCAGGATACACAGACAGATACTCAGGCAGGAGGGTCGCATACCAGGAAAGCCACCTCAGGTCAGGATACACAGACGGATACTCGGCGTCAAGGACAGGCAGGATGGTCGGATACCAGGAAAGCCACCTCAGGTCAGGATACACAGACAGATACTTGGCGTCGAGGACAGGCAGGAGGGTCGGATACCAGGAAAGCCACCTCAGGTCAGGATACACAGACGGATACTCGGCGTCGAGGACAGGCAGGAGGGTCGGATACCAGGAAAGCCACCTCAGGTCAGGATACACGGACAGATACTCAGCGTTGGAGACAGAAGGCGAGGTCGACAGCCGGGACTAAGGCAGATGGGTAAGTGAAGAACAGAAGCTAGTTGATATCTTGCAGTCAAGCCGAGGGTCAAGCGTAAAGGGCAGAACCAGGAACAAAACTTGTCGGCAACGGGTGATCAATCCGGAGGACAGGTCTGGAGTTCTCAGCATGAAGGCAGAGACAGTCTGACCCTGACTGTGTGAGGAGCTGAGGTTTAAATAGGTGGCTTGATTGCAGCAGATGAGGTGCAGGTGTGAGCAGGAGCGCAGGTGAGCTGAGTTGGACTGATTAGGCTGAAGCTGGAATGTGGCAGGCTGAGCCAGAGACTGTGACACTCTTTACAGTCACAAAAATTCATATAGAAGCCTTATACTGATACACACCTAACATGGAAACTTAAACCATTGTTGTGTAAGAGTGATGTGATTGTGTTGTGAGTGGATGTGATATACAGTGATTCTGTTGAACTCAATATGTTGCAGACCAGCTTTAAGCTGCATACAGACCTTTTTTAATGTCCCACTTCAGGTAGCTTGATTGGTATATCACAACCAAACCTTTTCTTCAATGCTTTGCTGTTGAGAATGTATTCTTGACAGAAGAAGATTACAAATTGAAGATGTGGTGGTGTCAAAAGATTAGAAAGACTGTCTTTAAAAAAATCTTAAATGTAGTAGATTGCACTGTAGATTTTACCCAAGTTTAAAACAATAGCTGATTTCACAAAGACAACTGGCTGGATCCTGCTCTTGGGAATTCTTCCTTTGAAGGTTTGTAGGCACGTTTGATTGGTTAACTAGAAGGTGTCAATTCACATCCATTTCACATGGCCTTGGTCTCCATGACAGTGTGCTCCCAGTGCTTTGGGTATCTGTGTTGCATGTTTACACCCATATTAGTGGACCTATGCATCTCAAAGTGCAGTGCTTATTTGGCTCGTGTGGCCTTTAACGCCTGTCCCTGGTGTAGATTGATTTTGTGCCGAGCCAGCAGCCCACTGCTAACCTTGAGGTAAGCTGGCGTAATGAGATCGCATCTGACTGCATTGACTCACACCCGACAGCAGTGACACTTTCCTCACAGGCAGTGAGAGACATAGACAAAGGCTGGGCCCTTTGTGGTAAGTCATATGCTAAAGTCATATCCTGCTTAATTCTACACAAAAACCTCTACCTTACACAGATGTTGGATATTTAATTGCATGGATGGGACCAAAGCACCTGAATTCCCACATATCCCACTCCTGTAAAACATCCCTTGGGCATGTTTGCTTTGTGAGAATATAAAGACAAGGGTAAACTTTTATTTTGAATCATCAGCAGCTGCAGCCTGTTGGTGTTCAGCATGGTAGAATTCCCTCTATCTGCTGTGCTGTCTGTATTTTGTGGTTCAAATTAGAACCTCTCCTGCAGATATTTTTTACCATTACCATATACGCACACTCGCTCACCCTGACGAATGCTCCATCTAATTTGAAACTAATTAAAACCAAGCTTGCCATCCAATCCGTCAGTGTGATATACCTGTGAACATAACACGACATGACTCTCTCTTTTAGAGCTGTGACATGCATGCTGAAGCCGATTCGCAGATGCATGTATCAGGCTACAAGTGGATGAGATGGGGCTTGGAGAACCATTATCAGGGTGGTGGTAATTGAAACAATAATGGACATGGTAACAGCTTGGAAAATAGCATTGATCCATCATCTAAGATGAGCCCTCTTTGTGCATTAATACCATGACTAAATGGTGCAAACTGATATTGCTCTCGGTCATGGCTAGATCTGGTTGGCTAATTGAAAAAGAAATGAGCAAGGGGAGAATTTTGTGAGGTGTGGAAGAGTGATTCTTCCACTTTGCCCCAGCAGGGCTTTGAATCCCTCCCACTGCTGGGATTTCTAAGGAAAGATTAGCAAAAGACATGGCATGATTTGGGCGGAAGTGTGGAATTGGAATTCAATTCTTGTATACCAAGTACAGATGTAGACTAGTAAGCCAGAGGGAGTGGGATCAATACAAACCAAACAGCTTTAGCTCCAGGGTAGCTCAGGAGCATCCTCAGCAGGTTACGTCTGTCTTCCAACCTCGTCTGCACATTTCTTCAGTCTGTGCAACCTGACCATGACACATTCCCCTCCAACCTGCCTGCATCTCTGCTGATGTCCAACTTTCCTGGAGTTGAAATGGCAATGAGCTGGAGCTAGCCTGTAGACTGAGCTCTGCTGCACTGGATGAACACATGGAAAATGAGACCAGTGACCTACAGCAAAGGTTAGACTTCAGTAAGCATGAGCAATCAGATGATGGCTGAAGGAGTAGCAGGGCTTAATAAACTACTGCTGCCCATAAGCCCATTGTTTTACTTTTCTGTGCTCAACCCTATGCAAGTGCACACACACATCTGTGTGTGTTTGTAGCTGTGTGGAAGTGACCAAGGCCTCATTTTGGCTCGCTGTGTTAAGCTGAAATGTTGTTATTGATTACACACAAAGGTTGGGATGGAAAAGCAGGTAATAAGCTCTGCTCCTGGTGTATGTATATGCTTGTATGTGTATGTGTGTGTGTTACTGAGTAAGACTGTGGTTGTGTACGTGGACCACAGCTGTGCTGTCTGTCAGCCTCTGCTTTATTCATTAGGGGAAAGGGGGCTGGGGACATTGGCACAGGGAAACACTGGTGAAAAAGGAAGAGGAGGATTTGAGGCTGTGGTGGAAAGGAACAGACCTACTGTTACAAACCTGAGTGCAGTTTGTTTTTATGCTTAAGTACAGTTCCAGTCTTGCTTGACTCAATATTTCTACGCCTTCAAAGTTCAAGATGTGTCTCATTAACTCCTTTTTGTTTTTGCTTTGTTAAATAAGCCAATAAACTGGATCCATTTTTACAGCTGAAACCACAGAGCAGTCGGCTGGGTAATACCAACAACTCTTTAATTTTGACAAATAATAGTAAATAAGCAGAGTTTAAAATGTTAACATCGATGAGGGCTTCAAATGCTTTCTCACTTTTTAACTAGTGTTATGTGTTGAAATGAAGATGTTTTACCTACCCCAAGCAGGTTATATTTTTGCTGATTTTTTTTGTTGTTGTTTGTTTTGTTATCAAGATAGGCCATAATGCTATGAATGCAATTTAATATAGTTTCAGGGGATGTTGGTCATGGCGCTAGGGAGACTTGATTAAGTTTTGGTGGTGATCTGAATCCAGATCCGGATGTGGATCCTGTAAGTTTCCAATGATTTGTCAACACTATGAGGTTAAGCAGTTAGTTTTGCACTTTTTTTTAACAATGTCAGAAATGCACTGGCAGAGGTTTGTGCTCTTGAACTTAAAGGTTATCTATGAGACGTTAGCCTTCCAACTACAGAATCTTATTTTTTATCCAGAAAACGGTTGAGTTTCATTAAGGTTTTGTGCAATTTGCCAGCAACACAACTCAAGTTGCAACCCTTAGAAGCAGCACAAAAACCACTTGTTGGTTAATCTAAACTTAGCAGTCTTAATGAATAGGTAATAAAAGTGTAAGTTCAAGCACAAGCTTATGTTACGGTCTTTACGAAAACATACTTAAAGACGACCCTTAACTGCTCACTTTAAGTTTCACAACAGAACAGAATTACAAACATTTTAATACAAATACAAACGGTAGACTGTATTTCTAGATCATTCTATATTCATTTTGTTTATAACCCTAAAATAAGAGCTGTAATGTTTTTATGCATTCTTTCGTCTTACCTGTTCTTTAACTGTCAAGGCCTGCGTCCACAAACAACACCATTTGCTCTGGTGTCAATTCAAACACAATATGTTCCAGCATTCTCACTGCTCAGTGCCCTAGGTCAGTGATTCCCAACCAGGGGTACGTGTACCCCAAGGGGTACGCGAGAACATTGCAGGGGGTACGTGGAAAAATGTACTAATTTATTTCCAACTTGGAAGGACTGAGTTAAGCCTGTCAATAGAATTGTATTTTTGAGCTACAACTAGTTTTCCCAGGGAAATAATAACCTGAGCCAAGCCAAAATGACAATGGGTGCCAACCTGCAGCCAGGAAAATATGGATAAATAGCTGAAACATCCAGTTGCTCTGGATTCAGGAGATGGTTAAGAGAACTGCAGAGAAACTATTTTGAGTGTTTTGATCCTGATTTTTAAAGTTTAAATGCTTGTTTAAAGGGGTGTTATTCAGAAGAGTTCAAAGGTGGACTGTGGTAAACATTACAACAGTTCTATACAACAAAGGCAGGTTGATTATTTTGATTTCGTATCTATTTAGTAACATTACATATTTATTTTCAAGACAGTATATTGTTATGTTTAATTTGACTTAAAAAGGAGAAAATTTCTGAGAACTCAAATGTTCCAATTAAGACAAAATATTTTAGTTTATTAATCAATTGTGATTACATTCTACTTTTGAAGAATCATCAACACGTATCAGTGAGGGGGTACTCATGGCATGACAAAAAGGCTCAGGGGGTACACAAGACAAAAAGGTTGGGAACCACTGCCCTAGGTGAAAAAAAAACCCTCAACTGATTTTTGTTGCTTCACTCCTAATGCTCTAAATTAAAAAATAGTTCAGCTTCTGAGAGAGCAGTACACTCACCAATGTCACTTCTCCCTCACTGGCCAATCAACAGCAAGGAGGGGCAGATCTCTGCGGTCTGCTTTGTTAACAACATGGCGGATGTGAAAATGAGATGCCTCTATTTACATCAGAACTATTTCCTGGTCTTCACCTTCTATCAGTGATAGGATATTATTTCTTGATCATGTGTTAATCTTTTCTGGGTGTTACTTTTCTGAGTAATGGTACATTTGATACACATGGAACAATTTTCAACAGCCTTACAGGTGCAGAACTCAACTCTTGTTACCTGGCAACATCAAGCACAGTCAAGAAGCACTCTGAACCGAAGCCTAGAGTGCTTCAAATGGGAATAAAGGAACTAAATTGTTTGATTAATTATCAAAGCTGTTCCTCAAGTTTACCACTCTGACAGGATTATATAGCAGCTGTGGTTATTGATGAGCATTTATCAGTTTGAGACAAATGAGACTGTGAGGTGACACTTTGCCGAATATTGCAGAGAGCAAACTTCACATTTGTGGTGAAATGGCTTAATAAAACAAAAATGATACAAACAAGGAAATTCCATAACTTCAGCCAGACATGACAAATGGCAAGTCAAGTCAGTGATGTTTGCTGCTAAGAGAAAATGTCACATTATCCACCAAAACAACACCTAGAATAGATGAACACATGGTCAAGAAAATGTTTTTAATAATTATCTTCAAAGGACCATAAAAGACAGCAGTGCAGTTGCAGAGTTACACAACAGTGGGTTGTCCAGCATATGAATTTAGTGTCTCTCTGATGTCCGGCAAATATTTTGCATAGAGAGTTGTAAATTGTGCAGCACCTACCAGTTGCAAAACTTGTATTAGGTACCTTTAGTGGTTTGTAGCTTGGGATTACCTCAGCTTTTACAGTTTGCAAGTTTTTTAGTTGATACAAAATCTCGATAGGCAAGGCAAGTTTAATGTATGGTACAATTCGTACACAAGGCAATTCAAAGTGCTTTACAGAACAAGAAAAATGCATTAATATCATGGTTAAAAAAAAATAAAACCAAAAATAATCATTGTGAAATGAACTTTGAAAGAGAAAAGATAGGTCCTACTTCCTTTCCAAACAAGCTGATCAGTAGACTGAAGCCAAAATAGGCAGCTCCAGATCAATAAAAGTTAACTGATAGGCATTTATTATTTCTTAGATCAGCCTTTCTCAATAAGAGTGTCATGCTGGGTGCCCTCTGTCTTGATCAGGAGTGCCTTCAAAATGGATTACAATTTCACTGCCTAGATTTTAAACGTGTTTGCTAACGCCTATAAGCATTACTCAAATAGCATCCCTCTTTATTCTGGAAGGTGGTTTTGGAGTTTACAATAAACTTTAGCAGCTGGTGCTTGCTGGCATTTTATTCAACCATCAAAGCTGAGTCTGAGCCATCAACTCGCTCATCCAGTGGTTACCCAGATGTGAGGGGGAGGAAATTATTATTTTATTGGTTTGCAAAGTCAACATCACTGGCAATAGTGAATAATAATGATAATAATGTGCTCAATTTTCAGAGAGCTTTTGATTCTTGCTACCTTGTGGCCTCAGTGATAAGGGCAGTACATTGTCTCATGATCAGGATTCTAAGCAATGATAATGTAAATAATAAGATTGTTATGAAACATTGTTGTTGAATAATACACCAATGTGCGCCTCAGTGAGTGATCAGAGAGATGTTGGCTGTTTTTGTAACATTTTGACTTGGGTGATTTAAAGTTTTTCAAGTCTCTCAATCCAGTCCACGGTATTTCTATGACATATAAAAAAAAAATCAAGTTTACAAAAGTATTGCACAGTAAAGAATAAAATGAATGTACAATAATGCAAACTAACAATTAAAACCAAATAATAGAATTGTATAAAAACATAAAAAATCTTAAGAATACATAAATTGGAAGAAAAATTTGGAAAAGTAAAAGTCAAAAAGTATAGTAATCATTAAAAGCAAAACTTCAAGAAATAAACACATAAAGAGAGACGACACAACTCAAATGCTGAATCACAAGGGATATATATTAAAAATGTGTTTTAAGGAAAGATTTTAAAACTCGGTAAGCTGGGGGACATTCTGATTTCAAGAGAGAGGTCACTCCACTGCCCTCAAAGCTTGGTTACCTCAAGTTTTTAGCCTGACATTTGGGACGAAAAGGATAAGCTTCTCAGCAGACCTCAAAGATCTTTTGACAAAACAAAAACTGAAAAATGTTGATAATCATGTGGTGTGTATTCACCAGTCAGTTGAAAATGTAGATATGGAAACAGTAATGAAAGGAAGAAGAGATATCACAACATCTCCACCAATAAGACAAGTACATGTCTTCCCTCCACATGTTTGTGACTTTATAATCTTCACAAAAACACCTTATTACCTCCACATGCTGCTGTACACACACACTGCCAGGATAATCCCTTGCACTGTACACTGCCTTTTCCTTGCAGACACCTGTTGTTTAGCTCAAATCAACACCCCTTCTCTCTCTCTCTCTCCCTTCATTTCCTTCCTCTCTCTCTCTCTTCTCTCTCTCTCTCTCTGGCACACATGTGGTCTCTCCCACCTCTCTGCCGGAGTGTCTCTTTATGAGAGGCCTGCCTGACGCCCAACTGTGAGGCCCTTTTTAATTAGAGTCCTGCTGTTAAGCACAGGCCTCCTCCAGTGGTCCCATCTTTCCCCACCACCTTCTCACACCTAATCACCCTCTGTCACACACTCACACACACACACACACACGCTGCTCAACTGCCCTCACTCTTCCTGTCTTCGTGTCCTGCTTCACACCTAGAACCAATAATTATCTAAATAACTTTTATTCTGTATTAAAAATGAGCGTTATGCATATCAGAACCGCAAAATCCAAGTCAAATATTGAGCCGTTTTAAAGGAGCCACTTGAGATAAGACTTACCTCTGCTGCTTTGGATTGATTTCATTCATGAGAAACAGACGAAATGGAAAATATGCATACTTCAGTTGAGCATACTGCAGTGGCTGTTTGCATAAAAAATCCACATGTATAGTCTGAAAGAGAAGGCAAAGTGTGAAAATGAGTTTCTGCTTTCCAGGTTTTTGGTCTTTGTAAGTCTGTATCTTCATCTGCCATTTTAAAACTAGAGTTGAAAATGTCACCTTTTTTTGGCTGAGAGATCTCAACACTTTACCATCTATGCCATCTGATAGATGATGTGTGCTCTTAGGAGAAGCCAGTAAATTTTGTGTATTGTCATTGTTAAAGAGACTGTGAGGAGTTTGTAAGTAATTGCAAAAAAGTCTCACTTTTAGCCTGATCGAAATACACACTTTAAGATGAGTTTTATAGCATCAAAATAGGTTATCTATAAATGCTATTCCTTAGCTTCTTGGTCAGGTCCAGGTCAGACAGGGTTGGACTGGCCTGGATACTCAACTTCGGGAACAAGACAATTAAAACTAGAGCAAATTTATATTATTCAGACACGTCTTAGAGCACCGGGCTGTAAGTAGCAATATATAGCCGGCTACAAAACTATGATACTAAGTTTTCTAAAAATTGCTTGTTGTCACACATCAAAAACTACCGCTATGTAACTAGAAGGAGATACATTACCTCGTCGCTTTGCATCCTGTAAGTCGTTGAAAAAACGAAGCTGTAAATCAATGCAGAGTTCTGAGGAAGGTCCGGGCTACAACACAACAAACACACGCTTTGGCTTGAGTTACGTCTTGGTGCGTTCCAGTTGTAGTCAGAAGTAGGAATTTCCAAGTTCCGAGTAGGAAACTGCAGCTGGAACGTCCCCCGAGGTCTGAATTTCCTACTGGGAACTCGGAGACCTCGCCACCCCTGAGTTGACAATCGAAGATGGATGCCCCCAGTGTGAACAGTTATTTAGCTCCTGTAATAATCAATTTATTTGCACTTCTGACTGGGGTGTGTCGCTCTAGATCAGCTGTATACATTGTATTGTTCGACTTATATTTACAAAAATGCTGCCATAGTGATAATCACTGCTAACAACAGTGATTACAACAACAGTGATAACAAGTGCTAACAACAGCTAACAATAGCCTGGTAGATCGGCATGTTTTTGTCAGAATTCAACTGGAACACGGATAAGTCGGAGATGTCACTCCCAGTTCCGAGGTTACTGGAACGCAGCATTACGGCAGTTGCCGTGCATGCTCATGGGTAGCAGAGTCTTTGTGTCGCCGGTAATAGATTCTCCTCACAGTCCCTTTAATCATTGAACTTTCAGACAAGACTCCCCTCCCACAGCAGAAATTAACACCTTAAACATCAACATTGTCTTTTCTTGGGAAATAGCATCTTAGTGTAGAACCGGTTAGCCGGATGAGTTTAACTGCATCTCAAAAGTAAAATATAAGTTATATAGTCATTTGACTTTAACACACTTCAGGAGCATATGCCAAAAAAGAAATACTTAATTGTGATCTATTTGCAGCTCAGAGGGATTAGGTTTACAAATACAACAGCCTCATGATGCAGACTTGTTGAAGGTAACAAGTAAAAGGTCTAGCCATGCCAGGACTGTCCTCAGAAGGAAAGGAAAACTATTTAGGGTTTATTTCATTTTATTTTATCTCGTAACTGAGGTGAGGTCCATGTTTTACAACATGTTTAGGTCAAGCAATCAAACAAGAGACCAAATGATGATCTTGGCTTTATTGAATTTTGACCCTGCTGGAGAATATTTTTAAAAGTAGGCTTCAGAAAGTTGTTTAGAAAATGGTAAAACTGTTCAGTCAGTATCACATTAAGTGAAAGAATGGAAAGAGGAACAACAGAACATTCTAGCGTGGACTTTTTTAAATGATAGTTACCATTTTCCTTCAGTTTTTAATGCCAGATGATGCTAAATATAAAAAAAAACAACACAGATACCCTTATATGACATTCTGAGATGTGCATTTACAGATAACACTGGCGCAAAATATTCCTGGAACTCAAGCTTTTTCATCACCACATTCCATCATTTACCCTTTTCAAGCAGCACTTGAAAAAAGAAAAGAAACAGGTCTCTCACATTCACCCGTTCCCCTTTTTTCTGCATCTGGTTATTATAATCAAAGAGCTATTGTGTTTCGGTGGCCTCCTGTCTAAGCTGCTTTCTTATGGTACTTCCACAATCACAGTTAAGTTGATTAGAAACAACGGTTAAGTGGGTGGATATTGTGTTGAATCAGCTTTGGAATTCGGAGCAGCCCAAAGCTGCTGCAGTGTGTGTGTCACCCGGTTCCCGGCAGTGGAGGGGGATTATAAACACACAACATAACGTATAAAGCATGCCAGCGCCGGTCAGAAAATCTCAAGTAGGTCTGGAATCAGCGGTTTGAGCCCCATTCCCAACAGTTTACATCCCCTTAAAATTTACAGTCAATATAACCCAGATGATGTCGTAGGAATCACTTGTCTGCATCTGTGACTGCTTGTCTCCAGCTTGATGTGGGAAGACAGGTTGTGTAGGGCTGTGGGGAGAGAGGGATGGAGACAAAAGGGAGTGGAGGAAAGAAGGAGAGAAAGGCTGCAGCTGTTGTTGTGTGTGGTTTAGTGTCAGTCTGCTGTGGCTCGGCAAAAATCGCAGCTCAGCCCAAAAGAGTCACAACCTCTGTTTTCTTACTAAAAAGATAAAGTGAGATAGATCGCCCTTATCTTTCGCTTCCCTCCATCTTCCTTTACCTCCATGCTCTTTGTGCTAAAGACACTCCAATCCCGGGGATTAAGCATGAAAGGCAGAGACAAAGCACCCTTTTTCTCCACGAGCCACCTTCCCCTTTTTCCTCCTCCACCTTCAGTGTAGCAGAAGTTGCCGCACCGAGAAACCCTCCTCTGTCTGCGTTGGTATCGACCAGGCCTCTTCCTCTCAGGAGCAGACAAACCAGGGCCCTTCTCCCTCTGTTCTGGGGCGGAGTTTTTTATATGATTGTTTTTAAAGATTTTTTTTTCCTCTTCTTTGCTCCGTCTGCCCAGACTATCGGATATTGCCAAAAGCAGAGAGGAGGAAAAAAAGGGGATCGGGGAGCTGAAGAGAGAAGTTATTTTGCTGAAGGGCATTCGCACAGGCAGCTTTTAACACCCCTCTCCCCTCCCTCACTTCCTCCCTTACTTTTCCCCCCATTCCTCTTTTAACACACTTCTCCCTCTTTCTGCTCTTTAAATATTGAGAATCGTTGCAAATTCCTCTGGCCTCTTCCTTTTGATGCTCCTGGCCTCCCAACAGCTCAGCAGCAAAAAATGCACTGACTTGGTTAGGCAACAGTAACAATTCCCCCATCGAAGGACCTCCTTGCCCCCCACCCTCCCCAGTAACATGTCTACATGGTTCTCAGGCCGCACCTCTTCCCCTCTCTTTGCATTCTCTCGTCGTTAAGGCCAAGCTCTCTTCCTGAGCTGGTTTTGAATGCTCATTTTTTTCTTCTAACAGAGAGAGGGGTGACTCCTTATGGGCCTGGCTTTTTCACCCACAGCAACATGCATGTACGCAGAAACATATAACAGCTGAGATCCCAAGTTGCATCAGTAGTATTTGCACACTGACTCTGAAACTCCTTTTTATGCATTTTTCTCAATCCAAAAAGGTCTTCAAAGGGTTGTTTGTCTTTTTAATGCCAGTGTCTCTACACTGAAACCAAACTGGCAGCCATTGTTAAGGATCGGTTATGTTACAGACTGTGGGGGTCTTTTGTTTAATTTGTCTTTTATGGCAAGCATATCATATTGGACCACTGAAATCTCGACAGATCTGGAAACATCAAGATAATTCTGCACTACTATAATCAGTAGGTGAAACTCTCTTTGCTGCTCCTACATTCTTTCTTTGCTTTTTTTAAGTTGGGAAAGAAACTTTTGATCATCTTCACTTGGCTGTGACTTTTGTTTCATGCTGTGAGTTTGCACAGTGAATAGAAAAACAAATGTGTGGGACTTAAGCAAGGTTCTATAATGGATCTGAAATATGCCTAAAATTGCTTTGTTCTGAAAGCTGTTTCGTTTGGTGTCATTTACATGTAGCTGTGCCATGTTGTAACTGAAAAGTAACTTGACTATACGTGGTATATTACTAGAGACTAAATCTAGAAGTCAGACTTTTTATAACTGCCTGAAGAGGTGGGAGGTAAACTGATGTTGCATCCTTTTTTTTTTACTTCCCCACTGGTTTAATCCCAGTGTTGTGGTGGTTAAATTCAAAGCCTCAAACTTCCAACCCCAGTGTCAGGTGCATAAAAGTAGTGTTAAAGAGTGATTTGTGACACAGACAGATCAGTTAAGAGTCACATTCCACATTTTACTGCTCGGATACTTCAAAAATCAAGCAAAGCAAACACTCATACACACTGGCTAAGTGCAGCTGATCGACCTTGTGTAGAGCGCTGTATGTGTTTAGAATGAATATAAGTTACTGCACAGCAATGTGGTAAACTCAGGTTCTCTTTACTTCAAGTTTAATATCTCAAAGATGCTGCAATAATTTTGATATCACAACTTTGCCCAGTGGTGTGTGACAAAGAACAAGACCACACACTTCCAGCAAGGTCACAATATATTTTGATTTCAATATTTACACAGTTTTAAACTATTAAGAATCCATGTGCTTGCAGTGTTGGATGTGAATATGTAGATGAATTGAAGCTGGAAGCAACCACTAACAGGAACAGTCTGCAGGCAAGGGAAAAGAGAAATTGGAGTGAGGAGGCCTGTTAAATATCTTCTGATCTCAACCAGCTCAGGTGTGTTAAAATGCAATGTCCAATCAGCTGCCCTCACCAGGAGACAGAAAGCAAAGCCAGCAACAAAGTAACACAGATGCCCCCTTTGGGCCATCACAGTTGATCATAGAAGTTGGATTCTTCGAGTATCAAATTAGATGTCACTGGAAATGGTCCCTTTGGTTGCAATGTCCTACTAGAAAGTTTCCAGGCATCTAACTTGCCAGATCGTTACTGTAAGGCCTTTAAATGGATACAAATCCACGCGCAAGTTTCGAGGTAATAGGAACGCACCATAAGATCAAATGGATCCACAAGGTTGAATCTACTCTCAGCATTTCAGGGGTTTAATCTATGTAACAACAGTTAAACAGCAATCATAAAACAATCTTAATGGTTCAAGTAGCAGCTCACTCTTGCCTGTGACTGTTGCATGTAAACTGAACTGGTTAAGATTTTTAAGACATTTCGCCCCTTCTCCAATAGGCGACTTTAGTTCTAAGCGTTGATTGGGAAAGAGTTAGAAACATATGCCTCGTTAGCAGGCGAAAGATCAGAGTGGTTACTTGAGAGTCATTGGCAGTTGTCAATTCAACAAAAACAAATACCATCTCTACTGCCCCAGCTAAAAGTCGCTAACTAACAGGGTCACACAATAAACACTGATTTGTTTCAGTTTTCATGTTTTTACTTTGACCTCCA
Organism: Scarus forsteni; assembly: GCA_036419115.1. Taxonomy (NCBI): domain Eukaryota; kingdom Metazoa; phylum Chordata; class Actinopteri; order Labriformes; family Labridae; genus Scarus; species Scarus forsteni. Next base: position 21,163,364 of record JAZDUH010000451.1, on the reverse strand, counting down.
AAGCAGAACTGAACAGCTCCAGCTAATTTAACAGACTTGTTTGTGTCCTTGTGACAGGACAAAAAAATGCACTGATGTGGATCAATAGCGTTTAGCTTTCTGAAGCCTTGATGCTATCATGACATATTAATGCAGGCTGCTAGTACATATCTGTGTTATTAATAGGAAGTGCACCTCAGACTTTATCCTACTAACTTCTGTAACTTTGTTCTTTATTTTTTATCTCACTACCACCCTAAAAACACAAATCAAAGCTATCTGTTGTCCCCAATTTGCCTTTCTTTTATTGCTCACATGGCTGCATTTTTTATGCTATTTAAGATTTTGCGAACTGGAAGGGTGCAGGCATTTGTGATGTGGGTGGAAGAAGAAACCTCAGCCTGAGTTTAGATGCAGATAAAGAACGTTTTGACTGCATTCCTGAGCATGTAGAGTTATTCTTGTTTCTCTTAAAAGAAAAACAGTAAAAAGAATCTGCTAAATAAAGCCGTTAAAGTTTTCTCGCGGGCTAACTGGCGGTCAGAACGCGGCTGGAGAAGTCTACCCCCGTTGCTTTCATGTAAAAGAGCAGAGCGAGTCCTGAGCAGTGAGCCAGTGCAGCAGACTGAGATCATAGACGTGTTACTGCTTAACAGCCCGCTTTATGGGACCGGCTCTCTTTGTGTTTTAATGAGGAGACCACGGATGGTTGGAAAGGCGAGGAGAAACAGAGAGAACGACAGAGAGTGAGTGAGGGGGGAAGATTTGGTCCATCAGGGAGGATGAGAGATTAGAAGAGATTGAAAAAGAATAAAAGATGGAGCATTAGAAAGACGTAAAGGAGAAGTTTAATGTCCCTGTCTCTCTTCACGTCTAATTAAGAGTGAAAGAAGAGGCTGAGGGGTCTCTCTTTAAGAGCTGCTGTTAATTTTTCACACCTCAGGTACACTTCGTGACATTCTTTTTCTTCTTAACATCTTTTCTTTCCCAACTCAAACTACAGGAGCTAAGAGTTAAGGTTGTCAAAATTTCAACACATGGATACCTACTACAAACCAAGTGCTTTAAGTAGTATTATATTTGTTATTTATGACTGTAAAAGGGGCGGCATAGTGGTACAGCAGGTAGTGCACATGCCTCACAGCAAGGAGGTTTCTGGTTCAATCCCTGTGTCAGTCAGGGCCTGTCTGTGTGGAGTTTGCACTTTCTAATTATGTCAGTTGGTTACTCTTAGTTCTTGGGTAAGAGTGTGCACGTCTCTCTATGTGGCTCTGGGATTGGCTGGTGATGAGTCTAGGTTGTACCCTGCCTCTCGCCTAATGTCAGCTGGGATGGGCTCCAGCCCCCCGAGACCCCGAAAGGGAAAAGCAGTTTAGATAGTGGATGGATGGACCGTAAAAAGCATTGGACAGTCTGTGTGACATACTGTATGTCATTTAGTTACTAAGGGGAACTCTTCAATCCAGTCAAAAAGCTGTATCATGTGGGTTTTTAAGGGATAGTTCTGTAGTTTTGAAGTTTATTTTTATAGCTTATACATCAGCCACAGTGATTTTAACCAGCTGTGCTCCTCCAAGACAAGAAACAAGGAAACAAGGCTATGCATTGCTGCAGATGGGGCGAAAAGCATTGTCTGATCTACTGGATTTTAGGTCAAATCAAGCTAAAAGAAAACAACACAGAGGTGACTGGTCTCTTTACTAAGCACATTAACAATGCATTACTTATCCACCAGTAAGCTCCTTTGTTTCGATACATTGTTCAATTTTTACAATAATGTAAAAATGTTTATTTTAATGCTGTGACAGGTGTGCTTTGAGTAAGGTGACTGATTCTTTGCAGGTTTTTGTTTAAAATTTCAAGTAGAAGATCCAAAGTTTCTTTCCAGGATCTCTTGGTGAAACAACTCATTTTGTAGCAAACAAACTTGGACGGTTTGTTTGTGTGTGTTTGTGTGTGCATGTGTATGTGCTAGCCACATTCCTCTCTATATTTACCTCCCTCTGAAAAGTGTTTTTGGCCTCAAGTGCAACGGCATGAGATTGGCAGTTTGCTGTGTGCTGATAAAAAGTCACGATCTGTGTGTGCCTGTGGTGTGTGTGTGTGTGATTGTGTGGGTTAAAGTGTGCCTGCGTGTGAAAGCGAGGAAGGTGCAGGAAGTGCAGGCTGGACACCTCAGGAATGCTTTTTCGATAACAAGTTCCCCCAGCTCACTACTGCTCTGGTGTACAGTTTGTGTGTTTTGCTGCACTGTGGTGTCAGTGTGTGTTTGTGTTTGTATGTGTTTGTGTCCTCTGGGAGTGGAGGAGAGGGGCACTGGCCATGCCTTTGTGATGCTTTTACTCGTTTACTGCCAGGGTTAAGCCTGTCAACGTTTAATCTGACTGAAAATATTTACTGACAACTTTATTATGACAAAGTACGGAGACCCTAAGGTGCCACGGAGAAAAAATAAATAAAGCGTGCGCACAAGATACTAAAATGTTCGCATGATATACTAAAACGTGCGCTCGATTTAATTATACAGGCAAGTGGCAACAGGCAGCCACGCTCATCAGGAGATGGTGGTAATGCCCCATAATATATTGTCGTCAGCTGCCGTTACAAACCAAGAAGAAGAAGATAGCCAGGCTCGATTGAAGCATCCCAGTCATAGAGATTATATACGTATATAATGTCTATGAATCCAGTAACCAGCCAACGTTAGCTGTGTCTGTGAATGTAGGACTGCAAGGTATGTACAGTCCCTTAGGCTATTTATCACTACCTTATAAAACATGCACAAATAAGTATTTCGAGCACGTTTTAATATATTATGCGCACAAATAAGTATTTCGAGGGCACATTTTGATATATATCAGGTGCAAGTTTTAGTATCTTGTGTGCACGATTTATGTATTTTTTTCTCCGTGGCACCTGAGGGGCTCTGCAACAAAGAGACGATGATTACTTGAAAAAGAAATGTGTTGATTTAACCCCTCGTGTTCCATCCAAAAAAGCTATACATAGCACATTGTGACCCAAAAAGTATACATCTGCAACAAGTGTGCCAAAATCTTTCTTTTGCTGTCTCACCTACAAAGATAATAAAAAGAATAGTTAAAATGTAATATATATATATATATATATATATATATACACACACATATATATGTATATATATGTATATATATATATATATGTGTGTGTGTGTATATATATATATATATATATATATAGATATATATATATATAGATATATATATATATATATCTTCATATATATATGTATGTATATATATATATATATATATATATATATATATATATATATATATATATATATATATATATATATATATATATATATATATATATATATATATATATATATATATATATATATATATATGTATGTATGTGTATATATATATATATATATATATATATATATATATATATACATGTATACAATTACTGCACTGATTTGCAGAAATTGACAGATTGGGCAACAGTCATAAATTGAAGATGAACATTTTTTGCTAACATTTGCCTTGATATACCAGCTTTTGCTCATTATACTCTTCTTTCTTGCATGTTGAAGGGACTGTGAGGAGTTTCTAAGTAATTCCAAAAAAGCCTCACTTTCAGATATATGCCTGATCAAAATACACACTTTAAGATGAGTTTTATAGCATCAAAATAGGTTATCTATAAATGCTATTCCTTAGCTTCGCGGTCAGGTTGGACAGGGCTGGACTGGCCTGGATACTCAACTTCAGGAACAAGACAATTAAAACTAGAGCAAATTTATATTATTCGAACACGTCTTAGAGCACCGGGCTGTAAGTAACAATATATAGCCGGCTACAAAGCTACGATACTAAGTTTTCAAAAAATTGCTTGTTGTCACACATCAAAAACTACCACTATGTAACTAGAAAGAGATACATTACCTCGTTGCTTTGCATCCTGTAATGTGTTGAAAAAGAAGTTGTAAAGCAATGCAGAGTTTGGAGGAAGGTCTGAGCTGCATTTATTATAGCATCACAACAAAGGCACGCTTTGGCTTGGGTCACGTCATTTGGTACATTCCATTTGTAGTCAGAAGTCAGAATTTCCAAGTTCTGAGGAGGAAACTGCAACTGAAACGTTCCCCGAAGTCAGAATTTCCTACCGGGAACTCGTTGAAACCTCGCCACCCCCAAGTTGACAATCGCAGATGAATGCCCCCAGTGTGAAAAGTTATTTAGCTCCTGTAATAATCAATTTATTTGCACTTATGACTGGGGTGTGTCGCTCTAGATCAGCTGTATACATCGTATTGTTCGACTTATATTTACAAAAATGCTGCCATAGTGACAATCACATTCTTCATGTGATATTTGTGAATAACAACGTAGGGCGTGCTAACAACAGCTAACAATAGCCTGGTAGATCGGCATGTTTTTTTCGACTTCAACTGGAACGCCGATAAGTCGGAGATGATGTCCGAGGTTACTGGAATGCAGCATTACGACAGTTGCCGCATATGCTCACGGGTAACAGAGTCTTAATGTCGCTGGTAATAGATTCTCCTCATAGCACCTTTAAAATAAATATATAGTCAATCAAATCAAACCTACAAATTAAATTCTCCACTACTAATTAAAGTTATTCACTGATTGTGTGTCAGTATTTTCATTAGTTTAGTTTGAATTAATTGGATAAAAGTATGTAGTGTGCATAAAATACGATTTTGTTACTGCTTGAAATTTGCTCAGAAGTTTAGCTGAAAAAACAGATTATGATGAGTCTAAAAGGGAGGATGATAATGCCATCTCAGATTGTCACAGTCTCTGCCTGCACGACTCTATGCTGGTTTGCAGAGACTTTTTTCAGCAGATGCCCTTTCAATCACATCTCAGTCTCTGCCGGGCACGTCGACCAGAACAGAATAAATGCTAAGTGTTCAGGTCGTTTTAAAATACAGCAAACATCGTGGAAGAACTTTTTATCTAACTACATCTGGACTAAAATGTTGTTTCATCCACCAACAAACAAGACTATTTTTTTTGGTGAATAATGACCAAAACTTTACTAAAGCTAAGTCAAATTAGACTAAATTCTTAGCTTTCAAAACACTATTTAGTACAAATGTATTGTACATAGACAAAAACACACACATACACAACAGTCTTTACTTCACTAGGCTCAGAGCTTGACCCTAAAGTTTTAATTTCAGTGATGTTATGTGTTTTCTTTATCTCAGTAGCTCAAATCCACCCACCCACACAGCCACATCCCCACCTGTGGAGCTTGACTCCAGGTCTCTGCTCATGCTGTGTGTGCACCAATGCAACTTTGTGCAACAGCAGAGCCAGTGCTAACTCGTACGTAGTTGATGCTGCTCCTTTCTCTGCAGGCCACCTTATTAAACTTTCAGCCAGACAGTTAAAAACTCCTCTGCTGCTCAGTCCCTACCGACCCCCCCATAAGAGGAGTAAATTAAATTCAGTCTGTCCAGTGGGTTTGAAGTCAGATGGAAGGATGGCATTTGCAGTGCACTGTGGCCGCAGGTGGTGCTTTGTGAGCCTTGACATCAACCTCCCAACCCGAGCTGAAAATCTATCTTTGGGTTATTTTTTTCCTCATACTGTCTAGCTTACTATCTGTCTGTCTGTCTGTCTGTCCTTTTAGCCAACATCGGAGACCGCATTGACTACAGCCAGGGGAAGAGAGAGAATATCGGTGACCTGATCCAGGAGACTCTGGAGATGTTTGAGCGCTACGGGGGAGAAAATGCCTATATAAACATCAAATACATGGTGCCCACCTACACCTCAATCCACTGAACAACCTGACGCTGCACAGACGCTTGACTTTTTGTCTCCAACAGCCCCTCTTTATCTACCCCTCACCCCTAAATGAACCTCTTATCTCAGGCCAGTCTTTACCAAGCTCTCTCCTAATCCTAATCTCACCTTCACTCCATGGCTTTTCCTTTTGTTTCCAAACTGAGCTCTTTTCCTCTCTCCTCTCACCTTTTTAAAACCTCCATTAATCCATTACTGCCAGTCACGAGGTATTTTAGGTCTGCCTGAGCCTGTTTATTTGTCACTTTAACTTGCAATGAGCAAATTGGCGTCATTAAAATCTTGCAGTATGTTTAATATATTATCCATGAGTTGCTCATTTTTATGTCTAAAGAGATTTATTTTGCTAGCGGCAATGAGTCCTTGATGCACATGACTTTCATTTCAACCATAGATGCTCTTCAGATGGAAAATGTGACAAGTGTTACATAATGAGTGTAAACAGAATTAATACAGTCGCTGCATTGTGATAAAATTTTAAGCTTCAACAGATCCACAGTAACTTGCCCTTAACATTTTCACAATTTTTTGGGCTGAGAACGTGTAAGAGCATCTAAAATATTGGTGTTATTATTCACATCTGAGTATCTTATCTGTATCCCTCATTACCTGAATACAGATCATTCTAGAAAGTACTCTTAGAGCACAAACCTCTGCCAAGGTAGCTCACATATTGCTGTTACTACCTCCGCCAAGGAGGTTATGTTTTCGGGAGAGTTTGAAGGTTTGTCTGTCTGTCTGTCTGTCTTTGAACAAAATAACTCAAAAAGCTATGGATGGATTTTGATGAAATTTTCAGGAAATGTTCAGCATGGGAAAAGAAAGAAGTAATTCAATTTTGGTGTTGATCCGGATCACCGTTTGGATCCAGGAATTGTTCAAATGATTCTTTGTGGGAACTGTGCTGCTTGGCGGAGGTCTGCGCTCTCCGAGTGCTTTCCTAGTATCTATAAGCAATAGTTCCACAACAAAGTTACCATCACAATATGATGTCTTGACCCAGAAAACACACACCTAGCATTTGGAATCATGTTGGTATCATTACCTCCGCCAATGAGGTTATGTTTTTCGGGAGAGTTTGAAGGTTTGTCTGTCTGTCTGTGAACAAAATAACTCAAAAAGTTATGGATGGATTTTGATGAAATTTTCAGGAAATGTTCAGCATGGGAAAAGGAAGAAGTGATTGAATTTTGGTGTTGATCCGGATCACCGTCTGGATCCAGGAATTGTTCAAATGATTCTGTGTCATTGGGAGATAGGGAACTTTGCTACTTGGCGGAGGTCTTCGCTCTCCAAGTGCTTTTCTAGTTATTAGTTTGCCAGTTATTGCGCAAAAACAACCATCCACTAATTGCCGATATCTATATCAACACTTAAATCAGTTGACCAGCATCTCCGTAAATCTTGCGCAAAATATGTCCAGTAGTTTTTGTGTAATCTTGCTAACAGACAAAAAGACAAACAAACATATGGGGCCAAGAAACATAACGTCCTTGGCGAACGTAAAAATCTGGTATATCGCAAAAATGCAGAACTATGGTTGCCCATGACCATAAGTGAAGCTATGAACAGAAGATTGGGAAAGTTAAGAAATGAGCAACAACCACCTGTTTGAAACACTCCACAGATGAACAGGTTGCAACGAGTGAGTGTCATGATTGTGTATGATAAAATGACCCCGAAAGGCTCAGTCCTTTACAAGCAAAGATGGAGAGAGGTTCACAATTCTGGGAGCAACTACATGAGCAAATAGTTCAGGAACGTTTTTCAATGTGCAATTTGTAGGAAATGTAATATCATCAAAAGATGCAGAGAACTGAGAGAAATAGCACAAAAAAGGCAAGGCTAAAAACAGTGAATACTTGTGACCTTTGATTCCTCAGGTAGCACTGCTTTAAAATCAGACATCATTCTGTTAAGGCTATTATGTGGGTTCAGGAACACTTTGGAAAACCATTGTCAGTTTGTGGCTACATCTAAAAGTGCAGTATAAAACTCCACCATGCAAAGCGAAAGCCACATGTTAAAATCCCGAGAATGCAGCCTATGAAAGTGGCCATATTTATCTCCAAACTAAGTTTCCAACAATGTTTACTTCTCTTGTAGCTCAAAAAACAGAATTTAGTCATTTTGATGCTTCAGTTGTGGGACTCCACCACTGCCACCACCGTCTTTGTTTCGTTGATACATAATTTTGCTAAGAATTAGGACTGTGCAGAAATGTTTCAGCTTTCGGAAAACAGGGTAAGGCATGTGCATCCCACAGTATCCAGCTTTCTATTAGCGTTCTCTTAAAACCACCATATTTTTAAATCAAGATATGATGTCTGCATAATAAATCTAACAAGCCTGACAAACCCGGTCATCACTCTATCCTGCCTGAGCCAATATAAACACGGTCAATGTGTCGACTGAGCTAGAGAACCAACGTGACTGACAATTTGAAGTAATATTTCCAGATTTTGCACTACTGTGACTCTGCAAGCGTCTACAGCAAACGTATTGTTGATGAGTTTATGCATATTACTCACCTGTCAAACAGCAGCATGGCCAGTTTACAGAGTCGACTGCTAAAATTACAGGTGCAAATTGTCTGTCCCGTATTTACCTTGATTGTTGCCTCTCATCACAGCCAATCAGTAAGTATGATTGACTTACTGGCTTAATTTAAGGTGAAGGCTGGAGTGTGAACCAGTGCCAAAAATCAGGACCCAGTACTTGTTATAGAACCATTATCGGCTCAAATGCTGCATTCCAGAAAAGAGAAAAGAGGAAAGTCAGAGTTTCCCAACCAGGAAAAGTGCACTGGAATGACACTCAAACTGGATGGTCCTAGTTACGAAGTCCGGAAAAAATGATCTACCCTGACTTCACCGAGTTGCTTCATTCTGACGTCACTCGACAATGGCGAGGCCCATGGAGACACAGAGCATGTATGGTCAAAAATAATTTGCTAGATTATAAAAGTAAATGTATCTATATTTATTCATTCATTATTAGATTAATTAAGCTATTCAACATTTCAGTTTCAGAGTTACTATTTAATGTTTTACCACTGTTTATTGATTTATTTATTGTTTGGTTTTAAAAGAGTTCTATCTTAATCATCTTTTAGAATTTTAATACCTTCGTCATATCTTATCATGGTTTTATTTATTTATTAATTTAGGCAGTTATGTTTTAGCTCCTGTGTTTCCTCATTTTCAATTCAAGATAGCGTTCCCTCAGTCCTCTGCGGATTTCTGAAGAATCCTGGCTTAGAGTCCTTTTGTGTGCGTGTGCATGTGTGCCAGACTGTGTGTGAGTGGCTGTCTGTGTTAAATGTGGACTGGGAGGGTGGGTGGGGTTCCTATTTTATTTTGTATCCCTTACTCCGATCTGCTTGTTTATTTTAATGTACAGCACTTTGTGATACATATGAAAAGTGCTTTATAAATGAAGTTTGATTGATGATTGATTGGCTGATACAGTAACTTAGCTTAAAGGAGACATATCATGCTTGTTTCTCCTTTTCACTATGCCAGACTAGGATGCCTGTAAAGCATTTCTGCCCTCAGTACAAGTCATTTAGTTCCTTCATTGCCCCACAATAGCATTCTCAAAATCCTCATTTTAGGCCATTATCAAGCTCTCGTTGAAACACTCGGTTTCCAGGCTGACCTAAAGTTACCTCGCAACGTTACAGCCCTTTGTGCTCTGATTGGTCAGTTCTATCGGGGGTAGAGCCAGCCTGTCCTTCTTCTTCTACTGTATTTTTCGGCAGGCTCAAAGCAGCGACCGCGTATTGAGTCCCCCTACAGGCCGGAGCTGGTAATGAGTGAGTGTGAGCTAGGGATCTATATACTGCTGCTGGTGGATGTGTTCCTCGGTGACGGTTTTGTGGCTAATGGACATCACAGAGGAGGAAGTGTTTTATCAGATTACTCCAATAAAAAGAAAGGTACCTCGTGTCGTCACGACGATTTAAATCTCGCGGACATCTTGCAATGACCTATTTTCAGAGGCATCAAATCTCGTTCTAGGATATCAGAAAAAATACAATATCTCATTTTTTGAAAATTAAGGGGGTTTAAGATCTTGATTTCAAATTTATTATATTATATGTAAGTATTAAATCATGCATCAGCATGATATGTCTCCTTTAATGAATTTTTGGATGATTTTTTTGAATGACTTTAGCCTAGCTAACTTGTAGCCTAGCTAAAGAGGGCCGTTTACAGTGTGTTATTTACTTCATCCATCGTTTTCTTCCTCTATTTGATTGATTTTGAGAGGGCAGGTTTGCTGGAGGTCAGAATGTGTTTTGAGGAACAAAACATAAAACTGTTCTTTTGCTATTGGCTGTCTTAGTTATTTATGTTCGCCTGGAATGCTTTGAGGTACTGGTATATCCTGAGTGGGATAAGTCCGACTTCCTATCTTTCCTGGAATGCTGCATGGTGCTTGTAGTTGCATAGTAGCATCTATGGCTCTCTATTTTAAGCCATTTTATCTTATCAACCTATTTCCCCCTCTATTAGCCCCCCTAAAACAGCCAGCATCTTATATCCAAGTGCAACTTATCTTTCAGATTTTTAAAGTACTTTAATTTGTCTGCTTTTAAAAAATGCTGCAGGGAGTTAATTATTCAAAAAGACGCTAATGCAGCCTGAGGGTTACAAAAAGCAGATTAGTGAGATATCAGAGTTGTGGGGCCCTTTTTCTCAGAGTCAACTCATTAAGTCTTGTTGCACATTTGCGCTGTGTTTTGTCCCGTTTTACGACTGCCTCTTACCACAACTGCCTCTGTGCTGTGTTGTGTTGTATTGTATCGCACCAGTGTACCCATTCTGTCACAAAACCCAGCTGGAGTCAGGGCCTGTCTACGCACGCAGGGGAAGACTCACAGGAATGATGGTCGACAACATTCCTTACACACTCACGTACACACTCTCACACATTGGTTAACATGCTTTGAACTCCCAAACCCCACAGAGCATCTCGTGTGCATGCATGTTTGTTTGTCACTGTTTGTGCATGACAACACACATGTTTGTTTTTATTTATGCAGACCAGACACTAAGTCGGCATCTTTAACCAACTCGGTGTCCTCGTGGTGCGCTGGTTGAAGCTGCTGTCTTCTCCTGAAGTCGCAGTAGGAGCTTCTGCCCAGACACAATAGGATTTAAGCAGCCCAATTTCCACCCCCCTTCCCTCTCTGTCCCACTCCCACATATACATACACAACCCTGCGACCCTCCAAGGAAACATAAGGTAATTGATTCCTGACACTCACAAGGACACTCACACCATCTCTTATTGTAAGTCATGTCTCCAGCTGAAGCAACTTTACAGGCCTGCGGAGGAATCTATTCTCAACAGGAAGACAGGTTCATAATGCTCATATTTCAGCCTCAGCACATCCTGAAAAGAATGAGTCTGAATAGTTGTTCCACACTGCTGAACCCGGCTGTCTCAGCTGCTTGATCCCTGCAGCCGAAGAAGGAAAAGAGCGCAGCCCAAAACAACCCCCCATGCATTTCAGCCTAATATGAGAGTCTGTGTAATAAAACCAAAATAGACACTTTTAAAAGAGGGTGCAGTTTCACCTCTGTTCCTGCCGCATGAGCTGATCGAACTGAGAACAGCCTGCAGTTTCGTCAAACTATATCAGTGACGCCCTGCTGTCCCGCATCACCTGTCCAATTTTACTGAGCCACAGGCTAGCAGCTAGCCAGCACAGGAAGGAAATAAGTTGCACAAAAAGAACAAGTGAAACATGGTGAACACTCTTGTTTGGCTTTTTTTCAAACAAATGTTTGTTTTGGCATCTCTCTCAGACCCAGTCTTTGGTTATGGATCAAGACCCTCTTCACTGTTAGGCAAATGTAAGTCAATTGTTGGATCTACTTTTATGTGACAGAAACTTCTTGAAACATTATATTTTTTATCAATAGCACAACTTGAACTCTTTGTCACCATTTTTTAAAAAGAGTTATGATTTGGAATACTCATTTTGATGCAATTTAAGTGCTTTGACTTCCAAATAATCTTTATAATGTGATGCTTAGTAGGGATGTAACATTACACTTAGCCCAAGATTTGGTATGTACCTTTTTTGGTCACAGTTTTTGGTTCGATTTTGACAGCTTTTGCAATTGGGTTACATTTTAAAAAAAAAACATATTTATACCTACAAACCTTTTTTTGAATGCTGAACCAACACTTCTTAATTTTTATCCTTTACGAAGGATTTGAAAAGAGGAGGTGCTCCAGGAACGACACAGTGTCAGATCCATCCCACCTGTTTGATGATCTTTGTCTGGCCCATGTGTTTGAAACACGGGAAAATGTGAGGTGTTTAAGGCTAACTTGACTTTAAACATTAAGGGCTTATTGGGAAGAAATGCTATTTTTCATGCCCTAAACATGTTTTTTTCAAACCAAAAAAAAAATAGAATATATTTTTAAAAAAGGAAGACTGCAATTTATGATATAAGATAAATTAAATATCAAATAAAAACAAAAATTGAAGTGTTTTTTTACGCCTAGCTGACAACAGTTAAATCTTTTTCATCCATTCATTAGTTTTTCCTTTCTGGGTAACAGGGGGCTGGGACCAATCACAGGGCAACATGCAGAAGAGAGACTGACAACCATTCACACACAGTAACCAATACTTAAGGGGGATTTGTCACAAAATTTCCTGAAAGGCAGGTTTTTGGTCAGAGGAGGGAACCTAGAAGGCTTTGAGAGAATCCATGTATGCTCAGGGAGACTGTGAAAAGTCGCGCACCAATTGCTCTGCCACTGTGCTTACCAATTTATTTTATAATATTAGATAGATCAAGGCATAAAAAAAATAGGTACCCCAGCTTGAAGAAGTTTTTTTTATCAGTTGTATAATGCTTAAAAAGAATAAAAAAAGATGTAAAATCCAAACAAGTGTAGTTTCTCAACTAAATTTCTTTTTCTTGACATGCCATTTGAACACATTAAGCTGTCACTGAGCTCATCATAAAAATAACTGCTGACATCCAGGCTTTAAGGCGAATTAAGACAGTTAAAGATTTCTTCTAGCAGTTCACCTGCTGACAAGCACTTAATGAATAAGATTCATGAAGTCTTGTAGCTACAGTGATGAAGTTCAACATGTTAAGCTTACTTAAATGCACTATGCTGATTTGTTTAGAGTTTATGCTCCTATGCAAAACCCGATGTACCCTTATGTACTAGTGGATTAATAGGATGATGCTATGTTACATGACCGGGCTATGAGACTCAAGAGCAATAGTTAGTAGTTAGTAAACATTATTGATTTTCAGGTTTGGTCAATTCTATTCCCTCCACAGATAAGAAGAATGTGGACTCCCTATATTGCGAGTGTGGGTGCATATTGGTGCCTCTCATCTTAAAGCTGTATCTTGGCTCAAATACCACAATATACACAGGCATATTGAACTATGGACGCCATACCACATACCTGAAACTGAGGATGTTTTCATGAAGCAGAGAATTTTCACAGCAGAGTTAGTTAAGGTTCATTATATTAAAATTGAGAACCATGTCAACAGTGCTTAGCAGTCTGAGTCTTTATTGACTACATTGAAGCTTTCTTATAATTTAGTATTTTTTATCCGCGTAACGTGTATTTTTTTTTTTTTTTTTTGATTGTTTGAAATCTAGGTAACTCTGACAAATGGTTCTTTCATGTTTCCTAGAAAGTAGTTATTTTTTTTATCAGTTATATTTAATACATTATAATGGTTAGTTTCCTTTGCCAAATAGTTATTTTACCTTAATCTTCTTTGTATGTAGCCATATTTTTTACCATGTTAAGTTAGCTTACCAGCTTTTGTCCAGCTGATTTCAACCTGATTTTAAATAATAATGTCTCGCATTTTGAGTTTTTCCCTCTTGATAAAGTCAGTCTCCATTTTTTAGTTTGATCTGATGCATTCTCCTGGAGTTATAGAATCATTCTATCTAATGGCTTTATTGTTGGGTTCATATTTATAAAAGATTTAAATGATACATATGAATCAAAGTTTACTAATGCCCTGATAATGTCCTGATACCATATCGACCGTCATCACTAGTCACACAGCGCTCTTTATCACATCATCTTGTGCCCTTTCTGTCAAGCTGCCTCACAAGCTTCTGCTCTTTCACCTGATCTCCACTTATTTGTTGATAAACAGGTTTTATGCTCAGGAGAAAACTGTCATGAATATTAGCTGTTTGACAGCCTAGCACTTGTATTTTAGGCTTGTCTGGCCCTATTGTTGAAAGAGTTCTAAGTTTTAGTATCAAGCAACATTTTTAGCTCACTCCTGTCTCATCTTCACCATGGATACATGTTATTGTCAGTCATGTGTTACTTATAATCTTGCCTACAAATTGAACCCTTAAAATTAAAAGCAGGTCCTGAATAACACAGTGGGGGAATGTTCATTTATTGTGTTTGTAATTATTATTTGATGGCACCCCCTGTTCCATGGATGTAATTTTAACTATTCTCATTTGAATTTTTAGCTTGCCATCGATTGTTTTTAAAAAAAGAAATATTGCCTAATGTTTTCTTATGCAACGCCCCCATAAGTGAAAATAAACCAGATGATTTTAATATGGGATTTCATACAAACATTTTATTTTGTTATTCAGGGAACTATGAATCAGCTAACATCAGGGATAGATACATAGATAGCTTTTGAATTATGGCATGCGTCTATGTCAGTGATGAGTTGGAGATGTATATAAGCGTAATATTAAAACATAACAGAGGTAACAAAGAAACCTGAATGAGTAGTTTTGCAGAAATGTTTATGTAAACACCTTGTAACAGCGTACTTGACAGTACCTTGATGTAGAAGTTGAGATTAAAGTTGCTCATATTTGTTTGTCAGGTTAAACTATGTGTAAACTCTCAACCACTTTTAGCTCAAACCTGTGGACACAGCTTGGCAATGCCTACCCTGCTAATGCTTGTCAAAGTCAAGAGTTAATTCAGAAAAGTCCACTAATTGCAAGCAAAATTTAGCTGTATATGAAATTATTTGCCAAGAAAATCCATTAATCAGAGCAGAAAATGTCTAAATCTAACCTCTCCTTAAGCTAATTGTATGCCTCTGCTTCAAGCTAGCATGCAATGTCACACAAGCTATAATAACTGCCCAGAGTTCACTGCACTTCTTTGCACTTAAAGGGCCAAGCAGTCTGATTGCTTTGGCTCAATTAGGTCACATCACAGGCACTAATGAGCATTAAATGCTAAATGGTGTCCGTTTCGACCTCTTTGGGGAACCCACTGAAGCTCATTAAGAAAGGTGACAGTCTGGAAAGGAGCAACGGGGAATATCTTCTCCAATCAAAAGCTTGACACACTCTGTCTGAAGCACACACATGCTCTCTCTCACACACACGCACACACACACATAAATAAGAAAATGGCAAACAATACCAAACAACAAACACCATTGTAATTGCTCATGCAAGTAATAGAGTGAAGTGTGAAATGAACAGGAATGGAGGCAGCCAATGAGGTTATTTGGTCTATCAAAGGCATCAACGCATGACTGGCCCAGACCTACGGGCTGGAAAAACCAAGCATGACATTGCTTGAATTTCTCCCTTATCTGGCTCTGTGCTCAAACATGGAAAAAAGCTTCAAAAACAAATCCGGCAAAGCGCAGAAATTTTCCTCATCATCACGTTCTAAACCTTTTCCCTTAGTCATAATGAGCAATTGATCATGTTCTGTCTGCCCAAACAAACACAAAGAAATAAATGGCTTCCCATTTAGAGCATTTCCTCCGGTTATAGCACTCAGGTTTTAACATCATGCTCTACTTCCCTACAGCTGATAGTATCTGTCTCAGATAAAGCCACAGTTTTATTTTCTGTGAAGAGGATTTCAGAGTTTTTGTATTTCTCCTTTTATTCCTTTTTTTTTTGCCTCCTGGACTATCATGATAGATCTGACTGGTTGCGTGTGAAGGCGGTGGTATTGATCAAACATGTTATTCAGCCATTTTTGTTGCATCCTAATGCTGCCCTTTGTTAATTTCTCCTCAGGCCAGATACACACAGAGGAGATGGAGATAGTGCTGCCAAACACGCCTCAGCTTAGAGCTCGAGGTGAAGGATTTATGGTTTTTGTTTTGTTTCACTTCCTGTGTTTGCAGTCTCAAATCATTCCTACATAACAATCTGTGCTACCTGCACTTTGAAAACTAGTTTGTTTAACAAGTGATCAATACAAATGTCCTTCATCCTGTATCCTTGTAGTCACAACAGCAACTTACATAACCAAGATGTTGTGTTCCTGCACATGCAGCTTTGCCAGACGTGTTAAATCTAAACTCTAAATGCTGACATGTCTTTAAAAAAATCATTATATTCTTGACACGGCGTCAAGGAGATTGGCACATTATATTGCCTTGGTCTTTATTTTCTCACCTGTTGTTACTTCCTGTGTTGTTTTGTAAACTTATTATTTTCTCTGTTTCCAAAACTGCATACTTGTGCTTCGTGTGACGCATGTTGAGCATGCATTATGTTACAAATTCAAATCAATGCAGTATACCACAAGTCTCTGCAGGTGTACTATGTTGGTTTTAATTTTGTAGAACAAAGGAAGAGCACAGTGGTCAGACTACCAAATGAGAGACTTTGCATGCTGGCCAACAAGCAACATAAAAACTAAACTTTAGCTAATGAAATCATTCAGTCACACCAGCGCTGTTCTGAGTCACACAAAAGGCCGTCTTATATAATTATGGCACAGCCGGTGTTGCTTAAACTGCAAGTCACGCTGTGCATTATGGGAAGAAAACCAGCAGGCTGCACCCCCTACAAAACAATTATATAATAACGTTAATAGCAGAGATTTAATGTCCTATGTAATATAACACAGATGAGCATATTAATCAGCATGTGACACGCCTTTTAAAAAAGTATAAATAAGCTCAATGCATGAAGAAGATGATGTTTTAACACTCGCCTGTGTCTACAGTGAAACACAAGAGAAACCAGGTTGCATGGAAGCTTATTACAATGGAAATTCTCCTACTTGAATGACCTGAACCAGAATCTGGGATTTAAAGGAACTTTTTGAATCAGCTGTGATGTTGAGTCCTGTGACAATCTGCTGTGGAGATCATGAGGGATGAAAACCTGTTGATATGTTCGGGGTATCCAAGACCGCAGGGGATCCAAAACATTGTTGTTAAGTTGTACTTTGTCATCGGCCTGGTTGCTGTAATGTAATTATCATAGCTACTACTGATGCTTAATACTATGGTGTGATGAGTTAACTCGTCACCCTGTTTGTGTCACTTGCTCTGTAATTGTGTCTTTCCTGCAAACGTACCCCTCCAGGGGGCAACTGGGAATCAGACACCTGCGACCACCTCTAAGGTGAGCCAAGCACAGTTGTTTGTCTGAAACAGGAATCATTTGCTGTGTTTTCATCTATGCAACAAACTGTATTTAGCATGAAATGCCCACTTGTCAGAGCCACTCTCCTCAATCGTCTGAAAACAACCTAAATGTTTCCCAAAAATGAATCCTTGGTGCTTTAAATGTGTTCTACAACCACATTAACCACATCATTTCTGCACACCTGCCTTTGTCCTTAAAAAGGGTGAAAGTCTGCCCTCTAATCCACAACCTGGCCTAATCCCCCTTGCTGCTGCAACTGGACCCCTGAGGTCAACCCCAAACGATGGGGGCCCGTAGGCTCCTATCAGCTCCAGGGTTATTATTAGCCTAGCTAGCTCAGCCTCGCACAACAGCTGCCACTGCCCTGCAGCCAGCAATAACTCCCACTGAGAAACACATGCAGGCCATTCTACTGATGGAAACACAAAACATTGCACCCACATTGGGAAGATTCATACACCGAATATCCAACAGCCCTCACAGATCAACACAGGCCATGACGCAGACAAGTGTTTACATGCGTGTCTGGCGCGCACCCCACCAGTTCCCCCGGCTTCCAGGTTGAGCCTTTATCTCCCAATGAACAGTGACTTTCTAAAAGCTGGTTCCACGGAGCTCAAGTTTGTCCTTGTGCATCTCCGTCTCACCACATCACAGCAGTGGCAGGCCAACAAAAGCTTTTGTATTGCAGGGAGCCGAGCGACAAAAGCTACACAAGCGCCCCGATAGCGTTCTGTTGACGGAGGGGAAAAAAGAGATTGAGAAAAGTCGAGAAAAAAGCTGAGACGTGGGGAGACAATTATGGAAAAGAGGAGGCAGCGTGAAAATGTTTGGAGTTAGAGAGAGAGTGCATGTCGAATAAAGAGGAAGACAACAGGAGATACATCGCGTATCTGCCGCCGAGAGAAATGAGAGGAAGGAGAGAGTGTGTGGGCCGTGTGGAGATGGATGGATGGAGGGAAGTGGGATGTTGTGTCACCTGCTAGAAAGAGCTGTCGAGCTCCGTCCAGACCTGAGATTTAGGAGCAGTCAGCTGCAGAGAGTGAGGAATGGGAGACAAAAGAAAAGAAGGTAAAAGGGAGAAAAGTGGGGGTTGTGGCTTCAAAATGAACCACTTTGTGATCTTTTCTTTCTTCACAAGTTAACAGAAAGGAACTGAGGCGACAAGTGGCACTTAGCATAACCACACCTTCTGATCTGAACCAGAGACAACATGGTACAAAGTCATTCGTTAGTGTATTTAGATTACTCCCTTGTTTTAATGACTATCATGATTTAATGCAGTCAGACCCATTTAAAATGAAATAACTACTCACTGTAAATTTATTTCCAAAATATACATTTATTTATACTTAAAATATACATTTAAAGTGCCTCCAGGTCAAAAAATCAACACAGAAATTGACACAAAGTGCTACTACCACAGACAACAACCGCCTTCAGACACAATTTGCAGCGATGTGTTGTTTGGTGTTCGTCAGACGCTGCAAAACCAAACCAATTTCAAATTACGGACGTTGAGGGACCTTTCTTGGGCAGGAGCCCCTCTTTCTCCTCGGCGGTTACGGTGCCATGTTGACAGAAAATGTTTTTAAAAGGAAAATGTTTTGGTTTCCATTTAGAAAGGGCGTGCACAAAAGGTGTGCCTGAACAGGTCCCATGTCCTGAAGTGTTTTAACTGCTCACATCATGACTTGGGTGTCTATGAAGCAGAGATTTGATTAAAGTTGAATAAAAAATAAGTCGAAAACTTTGTCTGAGGAGAGGATCAGATGCAGCTCTTTTTCCCTTTGATTTGGAAACACTCAGGGGTCGTTTACACAAGGTCGAATATGGTCAAATCTGATGTTTTCATTGCGTTTCAGCCTCCTGTTTACATGGGAACTCTTTGCGAATTGCCAAATTCTGTAAACTTTTGAAACCAGGCTCCAGAGTGGAAAGTTCTCAATATGCTCTCCATGTAGCTCTGTGTAGACCCATATAAGAGCGTTTCAACATGAGACGCTGACGTCACTGCATGCACAGTACTCTTTCACATGAAGGCTGGGCACACATACCGGGAACAACAACAGCTTCTGATGTCTACCGAGTAACGTGTGTGCCGCTGATTTGTTATTTATAAAAGCAAACTCATGCATCTTTGTGCATCCACTCGCGATTGTTGTTTGTGAAAAGTTCTTCTTCTTAGTACGTGTGTTGTAGCCTCTCTGCAAACCTACACCGCCATCTACTGAACCGGCATGCACTCTACAGCGGTTTCATTCATCTCCAGCGTCTCCGTCTGAACGCAGATCGACTTTGAATATGCAGAGTGTCTGTGTAAACGTAGCCTCAGATCTGAGGCTATGGTAATGAGCTATGCGCTGATTGGCTGCCCTAACATTGCCTAATGAGAAGACTGAGGAGGGGTCACATGTAGTGAACTTTAAAACATTCAAAGTGTCTGCCTGTGAAAAGAGGAAATCACATGTAGGTGGAGGCTGTGCAGATATTATATAATAAACCCCAGGACGTTTTTTTAAACAGAGCATTTAAAATACATGTTCTCGAAAGGGGTGTTGTGCATTCCTTCATGAGGGTTTAAATGTTGCCTTGTGTTCTTCTGCTCCCCAATCCCTTTCTAACAACACTAAAAGCAAAGAAAACTCATTTTGCAGGAAATGAGACCTTTTAATATGGAACACTGTCCAAGATTCTTATTGTATCTTCAACCCCTCAGGTATCAAAATAAATGACTTTTTATTATGCATCCTAATGTAATGAACTTTCTTGTATTTTATGATTGTAGATTTTTGTACAAGAACTCTTTAACCACCCTAAATTCAGTCAAAGTAACAGTACTTTTCCATCACTGATCTTACCCAATACCGATCTGAATAAACAAGCTGCATTCGACTATGTTGTAATCAAATCCATCCATGTGGTCCAGCTTTAGTGTGATCAGAGTTGTGTTATTCATCATGTGTCCTAGCCCTGTGTACTTTGTGGGATTTATTAAGCATTCAGGAAGCCTTCATCAGTCTTCCTCTTTATCACTTCCTTCCCTTTTCCCCCCCTTTGTCCCCTCTTCTGCTGAGCTGTCTCTCTTGTTCCAGTATTATAGTCTCAAAAGGCAGATTGTTAGGACCAGCAATGAGGGGATTGTGCTGTGCAACAGAAATAAATGCCCCCCAGGGGAATGATTCGTCTTGTTCACGTCTGCCTGGCGGACTCATCTGGGGAGCCACTGAGCATGTGCGAGAGGGACAGGCACAATGGAGATTTATCTATCTGCCTCTCCATATGCCAGGTGTCTGATTCAGAGGCTTAATGCAAGAGTGCAGGAATAATGTAAACACCTTAAAAGAGAGGATCATATTCAGCATCTTCCTTCCACTGTGAGGCTTCTCTTTAAATATTAATAAAGTCTGCTAAAATTGTGCATCCTGCCTCACTGTTAAGTCTGCTATCAGTGCTTCTGTGTGATTGTCAAACAGATTGTATGTTTTTAGAACTCACTGCAGACCAAACCTTGGATCAATCCTCTCCAAACAGATGTGATCAATGAGGATTCTCTCCGTCTCCGTCACTCCATTTCTTTCCTTTCTTCTCCTCTTCCTCATCCTCTTCTTTTCCTGCAGGTCTTATCACTCACAAACACTCATTTCTTTCCCTGCTATGGGCTGGCAGGCGCACACAAACAGGCAAGTAAACAAATACAGGCTTCTTCAGTAGGAATGGATCCACACTGTTAACAATCAGCGAGGACAGATGTAGCATCAGCTGGGATTCTTTAAGCCGTATTGACACCCGTGCCTCCCTCACAAGTGGAAGGAACGAGGAAGAAGCGGGCGAAACTTGTTTATCTACAGTTAAGTGCCCTGTACTGTAAAAAAATACTGGTGTGATTTCGTCGTTTCCTCCTCTTGATTGATGCTCAGCAGGTTTGAGGTGGGATTTTTGGAGGTGCTGTTTTCCCATCACAACTGGCTCCAGCTGTCCCCCCACTCATCCACCATGTCTGACTCCCCCCCTCCAGCACTGCTCTCGTCTGGGCAACAACAGGCGGGCCAACAGGCATTCCCATCAGCAGATTGCCAAACCACTGGAGCATCTAGACTACAACACCCAAGGTGACCTTTAACAAAATGGAGAATGGTGACTGGCTGTGGTGGCAGAGAAAAGAAAGCAGTTATTGTCGACGCAGGAATGTTGGATTGAATTGTGATAGATTTTCCTCATACTGCTCCACTCTACCAGCTGGCACTTCTTCCTTCAAGTGTGAGAGTATTACACTCCCTCTTTTCTACTTACTCTTACTTTTGACATTTAAAAGCCTGTTCTTGGTAGATTTGAACATTACAGCCTGCATAATGGGTGTTGTCAGGTGAAAGCAAGGCCCACATCCATTTGAAAGACTTTCTTTTCAGTTTCCTTTTTATTGCTCTCTGTCCTGGTCACAGGTTGGTGTCAAATACAACAAGATGAAGAAGTTTCCCAACCCCCAACACCAAACACACTCCTCACTTACAGTTGCAGTGGAAACCAGGACTACTGTTGATGATTAAACTCCTAGAGAAAAACCAAAAAAAAAGCATTTTTTTAAATCAGTATCAGCCGTTCTGGAAAATTATCCTGTTTTTTACTGTATTTATGAAAAGAAACACATTTTGTCTTACCTCTCCTTTATAATCACAAAGTCTCTAAGAGAGGCTAAAATTTTGAATATTTTCTGTATACTTCCGTTTTATTTTGTCAACTCAGCAGCTCAAATAGTTGTGTAATTTTGCCATCCCACTGCTTAATGTTATGGCCCTTTTCCACTAGCACGCCTTGGCCCTACTCTACTCGCTCTACTCAATTTGCAGCGTGTTTCCACTAGCCTGGTACCTCCTAAAACAAGCTAGTTTTATTACCTACTCCACTCTGGTTCCAAGCGAGCAGAGTCGATACTGAAAGATGACGTCACCGACTGCCGGCTACTGAATGGTCAGCCCATTGTCATGAGCGCGAAGACCTAGCATACTTTCGGTAGCTACCGTTAGCTTGCCCTCATGCGTCTTTTCTTTGCAGCTTGATTGTTCTCGTCCTCGGCTTCATTCTGTTGTATTGCTTCCAAAACTCTCCTGTGCTTCTCAAGGGGTATTTCTTCTTGCCACCTGCAGCCTTCTCCTGCTTTCCTTTTTACTCGGTTTGTGACAAAAAGCCACAGATTGTTGTGTCACGCTCAAAATGACGTCACCGCAGAGCCGCTCAGCGACACTGCACCCTGTTGGGCTGGCGACTGGGGCTAATGGAAAAGCAGCACATAGCGAGTCGAGTAGAGTAGAGTAGGGCTAATGGAAAAGGCCCATTAGTTACTGTGAGTAGAAGTTCCTTGGACTTAAATGCTTTTTTCTTCTTCAAAATAATAGGGCGTCACTGGAGAGTATATTCGTCAAAAGAAGTTTGAAATATTATTTTGGTTGATTATTTCTTCCTTTCCCTAATACAAATTGGTATTACATTTCATATCATTGGAAAGCCTGATTAGTCACCTTTTAATGCTTAAATCGCAGTTGTAAGGACTGTGTGTTCTTGAAATGAGCAACACAGCGAACATGTGGGTAGCACTCAAAAAATGTGCCAAAATCCCCTACAACTGGTGTTCTGGTACACAGATTGCTTACAATACTTGGTGTTGGCCCACTTGCCATTTGCAAAATGGAAGACGACACCCAAAGAGGAGCAGTTCCTCACTGTTGTTTCACTATAAGCCATCTTCAAGGCAAAGAGGGGATTTTGGCACATTTTTGGGCACTAACGTGTGACATTCACAAGAATATCACAGAGTATGAATGTCTTGCCTTTAAGCAGCACTGTGCACAAGTTGTTTTTACACCTTCCCTGCAAAGATTTCTTCAGTAAAAAATAAATATCAAGCATAGAGATCAATTGATCAGTAAACATGGTCATAACTGTAAAGCAGAAGTGCTGTGAACCAAATTTATTAACCTTGCAACACTAAGTGCTGCCGAGAAGCCCCGTTAAATTTAATTTGTGAGTGAAAAAAATCTCAATTACTTTTATTCAGACATCCTTCCACTTATTCTGCTATTCTTCCTTAAGGTTATTCCAAGTCAGATAAATAACAGTCAGTATTTGACAATAACAAATGCATACTGAGTATTCAATACAAGCTCGCTAAAACAAGTACGAGTGCAACAATGCATGAAGACACAAGCAGAGGTGGGTCATTTGTCATCCCGTGCTTATGATTCCAGTTAAAATGAATAATAGCTACATTATGTGTTCCCTGTATATGCGCCGCATGTGCTGTGGTTGCTAGAAGGACATTTATTTCTGTTGCGCTGTGCACACACCTTCCTCAAAATGTAAATGACCCAGATTCTGCCGGCACTTTTTCCCTACAGACCTCAAAGTAGTAAGTCAAAAGAAAAGAGGGAGCGATGTTGTTCTTGTTTTTTTTATGTGTGTGTGTTATCAGAGCCTGTGGGCCTCTGTTTGCCTCCTCCAGAGCCGCAGCCGTTATCACAGACAGCCTTGCCTCGACAGCTTTGCCGTCTCCTGTTCGTTTTCCTGCGGCTGTGGCCCCCGAGGCAGGCCGGGACAATCTACAGGGCTCCTACTGAGGGCCCCATTGTCTGCATCAGCGTACTTTCAGTGGAAAAACCCAGGGCGCTCTCTGAGCTCATTGTCAGTGAGTTAACAGCTTCTCTTCAAAAGGGGCTAAACGCATGTTCATTAATTATCTGGATCCTTGTTAATTGGATTAATTGTTGAATGGAAACCGTGTTATTAAAAGTGACGAAAACACAAGGGCAGAGAGAGCAAAAGAGGGGGATTAATAATGCTTCTGTTTACTCTCAGGCTGTCAGAACACACATGCACACACACACACACTCACTCAAAGTCAGGTATCTCCTCTGTCTGTCTATCCAAGTGTCTCTCTTTCCCTCTAACTCTGCATCTCTATTTCACGCACACATCAGCACACACTCACAGACGCACTCCGCAGCCGTTTGTGACCCAACTCAGAAGAATCAGCGCCGAGGCAAGGTGCAAATTACCATGCGCACCGCTGAGATAAGAACTAAACCCATTTTCAAAGCTCAGAATAAATGCCAGATTCTTTTTGATGCAAGAAGTCTGTGACTTTTTCCATTCCGTATATTCAAAGATTAAGGGAGGAAATAAAAGAGAAGCATAAAGTCAACACCATGAACTATTTAGCTATCTCTGAGCCATATGAAAAATGGGGTTTCTCATTCCTGCTGCCTATCTGCACACCAAAATCACTTATCAGTGTTTGACTTCAAGGGATGTTTTATCATTCGGGGCTGTGAGATAGGGCACTGTTATTGCAGACCGTTTGGATGACAGGACTAATATTACATGTCATGTGTAATTGGAGGAAGGGAGAATGACAAGACATTATGCAAAGACATGCGATGTGTAATTTCCTGTGGTCACTGGATAAAATCATGACAATCACCAGACACTCCAGCAGACAATGGATGTCCTGTTTAACGCTGTTAGGTCCAATCAGAACAGGCATCATTGAGATTTACAGCCACAATTTAGATTTCATTTAAAGAGGGTTATTTGCACAGAAAATATGTTTACATTGCAAATACAAGTTTGCTATTTAAACACAATATTAAATTCATTTACATAAATAACTAAATGAAAAGCTGGTTAAAGCAAAAACAAACAGAGCTGAGCAGGATTAGGCTATATTCCTTTTGGGGTCTTTGGGGGCTGGAGCTATCCCACCTGACATTGGGCAAGAGGCGGGGTACACTTTGAACCAGTCACCAGACAAGTGCCAGAATCAGAATCAGAATCTCTTTATTGTCCCATGGAGGGAAATTAGTTTTGCAGCAGGGCACACAAAAGACAAAGTAACAACAACAGGGTTAAAAAACATAAAAGTTATAAAACATAAAAATACTCAAAAACATTAAAAGTTTAGTTCAGAGCTCATACCAAAATGGAAAATTACTACCAAGTAATCTAAAATGCAAATGCAATGTGCGGATGTGCAAAGGAGCAATAAAAGTGCAAGAATTAAGAGCAACCTAAGGGTTAACTGCCATTAAGTAAATGAATAGCACTGGGGATAAAGGAGACTTGAAGTCTTTTAGTCCTTCTCATAGGAGCCCTAAAACGACGGCCTGAGGGCAAAAGCTCAAACTCATTCCCAAGTGGATGATTGGGACAATTCAGAATGGCATTAGCCTTTCTCAAGACTTGTCTATTATAAATAGACATTACCCCGGTCTGCTGACAACCTGAGATTTTTCGAGCAGTTTTAACAAGACTGCCGAGACGATTCTTGTTGGTCAGGTTCAGGTCCCCAAACCAAGCAACAATACAAAAGACCACATAGAGAGACATAGAAACAGCCATTCCTGCTCATGTTTACACTTAAAGTCTACAGTCTTCTAAATGAGCATGTTTTTGGTCTGTGGGGAGGATGTCGGAGCGCATGGAGAGAACCCAGGCATGCACTGGGAGAACATGCAAATTCCACACAGAACGGCATGTGCACTAACTGCTCTGCCACTATCATCAACATCTAAATAATGTTATGTAAGACTGCTCAGGCACAAACATGACATAATCTTCATGGCATTACTTCACTTCTCTTTAAGGAGCTGGAAACAGTTTAGGGAAATAAAGTGTATCTGTTCCTATAGGGACCATGTGAATAGGCGACCTTCAGATATCTTCAGCAGCTGCTGTGTTAGGCTGTGATCACATAACACAAATTTCAGTTTTCCCACAATTAAAGTACATTGAAAATGAATGTTATGATGCAGCATTTTGTACAAATACCAGTGAAATTGTCTTGAGAATGATGCAACTTGTCATGAAAGTGATGTGAATTTCACCCCTTTGGCAAATTTCATCAAATATCTAACTAACCTGACACACTTTTCAATAAATACCACAAGTTCATCTGAGAAACAGCCCATTGGTGGAATTTTTCAGTATCTGGCAGAATATTGAATAATTGTTCTGTCAACTACATTTTTTATGGGCCAGTCAGCTGATGTAGCAGTTAGACTCTGGCAGTGTAAAAGACAGAAGGAAAGTAACTTTGTAAAACAAACTAAAAATATCCCCCCTGCAGATAAGTTTGTAGGGTGTTTTTTTTTTGTTTTTCAATTGATAAAGAAATACAGTCCAGATCTAATAAAATTACTACAGAAGACATCACACTGCCAGAATAAAGTTTGCCTGAAGCTGTGGCACAACAGCCAATCAGTACTGGAGTGAGCTCTGACAAGGATGACATCACAGACAGAGGAGGAAGTAATCATCACTGCACATCAGCATCAGAGCTCCTCTTCGTGTTTTTTTTTAGTGTTCAGTGACCAAAACCACAGAGATAAGAATGAGGAGGAAGTCCCTGGAGAGTTTTGATTGTCAGGTAAGTTCAGCTCATATTATTCAACACTTTTCATGGGCTGGTGTGTGAATGAAGTCAGCCAACACAACAGCAGTTAGCACATCTGCAAGCTGGCTATTGGTGTGTTTTTTCTGGCTCACTAGCGGGGACTTAATGTGTTTTTGAAAAGAGAAAATACGCAGAAACTCATGGGAGAATTACCGAAGCACTCATGAGGGAAAGAATAGACTGGGGAAGAGTGGGTCTCTTGCTCATGCTGAGGAAAAGTGAAGCAGGGCTATCTGGCAACAGAGGGTCATCACCAGAGAATGGTGAGGAAACTCTCCAAGAACTTATGGATAAACTTTCTGGGACATTAAAGTTCTCATTTCAGAGATTGGAAAGAAGAAGACAGCGATTGTGGAACATCCATCATGGTTGATCTTGGATCGAGGAGGCAGAAACATAAGTTGTTGTAGCTATGAGATAGGCCCACTCCCTTATTTCCCTTATTCGGTTCTCAAGTGTAAAGATCACCTCCACAAATATTAACAATTAGAACACATGAATCCAAATTTTCTCATGCAAAGATTTTTTTTTAGCTTGGTGTGAACACAGCTTACTAATGGTGTATTTTCTCAGGCTGTGTTTTCTCAGGATAAACTGCTGATTGGTGTTTAATGATAGGATGTTTATAAGTCTCAAAATGAGGCATTGGAGAATACAATCTTTGTTTTACATCATGCTTCGACATCCATTCACACAATCATCTGAAAGTCATCACTTTCCATGGTCACTCATTAAACCGTAACACCAAGGGGTTACAACAGTGCACGGAGGAACATATTTAAGAAGCAGCGAAAATGGCGCCAATGATGAAGTCGAATCATCTGAGCTGTGCTTCTCTAATCTCCAATATTAAAAGAGAATTTGATAATTAATTGTGATACAAGTGAGGGACAAAAATTCACAAACAAGATACATGTAGAACAACATGTTGCAGTGCCCACTTAATAATAATAAAGCAGTGTCCTATGTCACATCCAGTTTTTCCATGGCAATTATAAACATGCTGTGTCATGTCATGGAGGCTCTGTCATATCAGTGTCAAAACAACACTATTCAAGGCACTGCAAGTACTTACCTGAAGATATATGTTATTTTGATTGACTTAGAAATTTCAGTCTAGATAATAGCATACTGGTCTTTAACTTTCACACACATAAGTACAGATAGTAGCTATTGTTGCACACAAAATATAAACATGTATGAAACGTCTTTTAAAATTGTTCTTGTCAGAAGTTTATATGCACACCCATGGTCTTTATGTATGTACTGTAAAATACAGATGTCAAAAATTATCATAACTTGTTTTTCTAATATTTTCTACTGTCTTTAGTGACTCACTTCTCACATTTTTCAGAAAAAAGTCTGTATATTTCCACTATTAAATGCATGATGACGAAGCATTCTTGCCTTGATACCAGTATTTATGAGATCTCTCAATTAAAATGTTTAAAGATCAATAACCTGAATGATTAAAGCTCAGTATGTCAGGCATTACACAGATTTTTCCTATAACTAGGCATTGATAAGTGTATGATTATATGCAGAGTGGCTGAAAGACGGAGAATCAGTGGTTGTTAAGGCAACTGTGTCTGTCCTCCTGTTTCGATGTGGAGGTTCTAGTCACCAGCTAGAAAACTGATGGTAAATATATTTGAGGGAACAAATGAGTATTGTTTTCATCTCAAGGTGATCCTGACAACAAGTAGCCATGTGAGTATGATAATACCCTTCACTAACGTGTGTGGCAGAAATAATGGTATTGGCTGGCCACTTATCGTATAAGCTGCTAATTAACCCTTTGCCAGATCCGGCCCTCCCTGGTTATTCGACTAACTAACTCAAATCTTTGACTGAACTTTTGTTCATGTTAAATAAGATTATCTTAAATCGGCCTCAGTGAAAGAATAATTAGAAAATATACAGTTTGGTGAATGTTGATTACTCAAAACTATTAAATATTATTAAAATAATGTTATAGATTTCTAATGCTAATGATTATTTAAAAAGAGATGAACATGGCATCAAGAATATTCTGATCTGATTGACTAAAATCAGCAGTTATGATAAATGTTTGCTGTTCGTGCAGTTTATCTAACTGACCAAATTAGCATCATTAAGATCATTCACTTTAAAAAATACAACATTATTAGGTCTGCAACTGTTTAAGAAAATTGCAGCCTTAACATTTAAAAGCATCAAATATTGTGAGTGTGAAAGTACTTTGTCGCTGTTAGGATAAAACTCCTTGTTTATAATTTTCCAGAATTGGTTTATTTTTAGTTTTTTTCAAAAACAGTGCTATTCCTCACTTGTCTACATCAGTGAGTGGCTCAATAAACGTCAAACCAATTAAAATGACAAAAAATAATGTCTGATTTAGACAATCCAATATTTATTTATTCAAAAGAATAGTGTTGTTCATATTTCCTTTAAATATCAGTTTTGGAGATACGAGTATACTGCATGTCCTTGTGTTGACACACAACAACAACAAAAAATGTTCATCAAAAGCACAACATTAAAAAAAAACATTTGATGAATGAATACCATAGAATACAAAATTTCACAACAACAAATCAAACAGCACAATAAAAGCATAACAAACCAAAAAATCATGAATACCAATGGAAAAACATTAAAAAAACATTAAAAAAAAAAAACCCTCAGAAAATGATGGCACAGAAAAACAGAATTAACCAGAAAAACAAACCAAACAATTTAAAAAACACCAAAATAAATAAAAGATAACATTTTAAATTACATGACTAATCAAAATAACACAACAAACTAAAAATGACACAATTCAACAAACAAAACAAAAAAACATAAATTGTGACAAAATTAAAGTCATGAAAACAAGAACACAAGTAAAACAAGTTAAAATAAAATAACAAATAGAAAACAATGAAACAAATATAATCTGAACAAGTCAACAAGCAACACATCAAGTCAATAACCTTTCAAATGACATAACCAGATATCAAAACAACAAATTTGAAAAAAATCACGAAAAAAGAGCCACAAATAACAGTTGTTGCCGTTTGCAATTTTGTTGTACAGATTGTTAATAATTCATTATTGTCATTTTTAATTTGTTGATCATTTTCTTGATTTGTTGTTGTCTTTCGTGTTTGGAGCTAAAAAAATGTTTTTGTATTATACTTTCCTCTTAAGTGTTTTTGTGATGTTTTTGTTGCCTCCATGTCAGTTCCTTTTTAAAAACTATAGCATTTTCATTTACTTTTTTTACTGGCCTTAATAAAACTGCACATAAATCCTGCAGATGGAAACATCATATTGTCACGTCAGTTACACAAGGTCCCTGCAGTGGAATTTATTTCTACAGTAAATAACAAAGACCAAATTTTAGTCTCATTTAACTTGTCCCCAGACATTATCTGATCCACTTGGTTCTGTTTAATCAATGTATTGATGAAGTTGCTGTAAGAGTTTAAATTTTGTTTACCACTCTGTGTCCACTCACCACAGCAGGAAGGTCATAGTGCAGCTGTTTGGGAATTCATGCACCTACCGTGGGGACTTTTCTTTACAAAGACATGAGAGGGTGAGCAGTAAACGGACAAATTGAATGAGGGCCAAGGTCAGAGCTCAGATTTAGCCGGGGCCCCCTCTTAGCCAACAGCTGTTAAAATGAAAACGGACCAGTTGTGGTTTATTTTCACACTAAGCAGGATGTGTGAAGCCTGGGGTAGCTGGTTTGTGTGTGTTCCATTGATCAGGGATGTTAATCTTTGGAGGATATGTTGAAAGGTCCTCCCAAGGACAGGACAATGAAAAGGCTCTATTGATCAGGGAAACATTGATCAATCGGTCCCAAGACAGATAACAAGATGTACAAGTCTTGAGTAACAAAAGGCATCTTGTAGGATATGGACAGCACAAGTTAACCTTTTTCTTTTCATATTTCAGCACCCAGTGCGAAGACTTCACGGCCTGATTCATATGCTGCTCCTGGTGGAAACATCACCTTTGTCAGGCACAAATCCTGTGGATGAAGAAGACCACTGTGTACACATCCGACACACACATGACCAATAAAACCAGATTAGTCAACTCACACACTTCAATGCTAAAATGATAATTAGACCAGAACTTGTAAAGTCTAAAATAAGGACTGCAGTGCTTTTAAGCAGTCACAGGAATGTTGTTTTCACACTTGATCTACTGCATGACCCTGCTGATCTTGTGCAACATGTTAAACCTCATGGCTGAGAGACCTTAGAATCAGAGCCGTAAAGACTTTTCTACAATGTGAAGTATATAATTTACGATCCTTTATCAGATCTTATTAAACTTTAGAGATGTTAAAACTCTGAAAATCAAGTGATAACAATGTTGGGTTGAAGACATTGACCAAAAGGAGTGATTCTTTCCTTCCCCTCGGCAGACAATGAAGAAAAGTGACCCACTGCATAAGAACTGAATTAATAGAATTAACTGCAGGTTTTCAGACATTGTTATCCCAATTACCCCTCAAAGTAGGAAATAAAGCTTCAGTCGACTCCTCTTTCATTTCTGACAGTAACAATAATATACAGTTGACTTCATCATTGGGCAAAGACAATTGCTTGAGGTCTTCAGCTCCATATGGACTGGGTTTACGGCCATTTAATTTGTTTAAAAAAGTTTTCTGTAAACATGGCAACATTCAAGAAATGTGTCTGACCACACAAAACACTGAAAACACTGTCATAAATATGCCTGGCCTGTAGGTGTCACTGTAAAGCTGCCACAGACAAACACTTTAACCAGAGAGGAAATCAAAAATTAAGCACATGAATGTGCGACATAAACAAACACAAGAAGAAGATGGGTGATAGTGGTGGTAGAGGAGCAGAAGATTTTTCTGTTAGAGCTATAATAAACTCACTCAATGTGTTAAACCATTGTTTCTATTCACACATGCAGTTTAAGGGGGAAGTGCGGCTATGAGATTGTTGTTTCTGAAAATACGCATATTTGTTATAAACACATTTATTCAATCTGGGACCTGTTTTATAAATGTGCATTTCCAGGCACCCAAATGCCACATCCGTATAAACGAAACATTCATACATTTCAAACTTTTGCAGAAACTTTACTCCTGAACTTTTCACCATGTGGATGGCTCTTAAGATAAAGCCCTGACAAGTAATCAACAAAAATGGGGTATATGTCTAAAATGATTTTCATTGATGAAAATGTGTATTTTGGATAGCACAAGAGGTAAAATATGAATAAAATAGCATCAAGTAAAATTTGATTATCCCAAAATGGCTTTGAAGAGGATCCCTGGCAGCATGGTTATGTCTTTTAAAAAGACCCCAATATCAATATCTTTAGATCAAATCAGTCACAAATAGTTACTGGATTGATGCATATGACATGGAAACCAGTAAACAGAAATGGTTTATAGTACAAAAATTAATATTACAGAAAAAATGAGGAAGCATTTTTTATTATTTTTCTTTAAGCTTTTTCCAGCATGGAGACATGATTAACCAATATTTTTGATAATGTGTATCCTGACTTGTGTTTGGCAAACTGCTTAAAATTCTGATAAATTTACCCAGCATTTGACAAAACATGACAAAATGTTATACAAAGTTAATCATGGACAGTGTTCCCTGAATCTTGTACAGACACAAACTTAAAATAAAGCTAAGACTTGAAGTTTAAAGCAGTACTGCAGAGGCACTGTCCAATCAGCATTAGAGAAGACAGAGGCAGGAGTTATGTGCAAAAGGTGGACCGGGAGCTTGAAAAGAATGGCTTTTTGTGAGGAGATTTGCATGGATGCTGCCTGCTGCTGTTGCAGTTTTATGAGAACTAGACAACATTTGTTCATTAAATGAAGAGCAATGAAAAAAAAAAACTATCTTCATAAAAAAAGGTATTTTCCCTCCTCTGCCCTTGGCCAGAGTTCAAATTACAAGCTGTCTGGAGCCGCCTCTAAACTTTACTTGTCTGCAGCAGTGCCTGCCCATTACATCATCTGATTGGCCAGTACTGAATGTGATTGACAGGGTGATTGTCCAATCCCCTTCTGGATGTGTATATATATATATAGATATATATATATATATATATATATATATATATATATATATATATATATATATATATATATATATATATATATATATATATATATATATATATATATATATATATATATATATATATATATATATATATATATATATATATATATATATATATATATATATATATATATATATATATATATATATATATATATATATATATATATATATATATATATATATATATATATATATAGATATAGATATATACACATCCAGAAGGGGATGTGTATATCCCCCCAGGTAACAGCCACCTGTAATACAAAAAGTAAGTAAGTCACGTGCTGGTTATACTGTTATTACTGTTTTTTGAAATCTTAATCCCTTAGACTAGTTAAATATAAAAGAAAATAATTATTACAGTTATTTATTCCAAGTAACTAGTTACACCTTGCAGATGAACTTTTACTATTAATTCTTGTGAGGACAGAAACGGTAAAACATTAATTTCATAAATAACAAAAGGGTTAACCATGAATAAAATATATTTGAGATACTATGCCAGAGGGGGGGTATCTGCTATGTTAGGTGGGGGTCCTTGTATGGTGCACTTTGGGAACCCCTTGCCTCACAGCAAGAAGGCAGTCAGAGCTTTTCTATGTTAAGTTTGCATGTTCTCTCAGTGCATACATAGGTTAACCTTGGGTACTCCAGTATCTTCCCACAGCCAAAATTATGCTTTTACAGTTTATTTATGACTCTCTGAATTACACTTAGTTGAAAGTGTGTGTGTGAGAGAGAGAGAGACAGAGAGAGAGAGAGAGAGAGAAGTTGTCTCGAACTGTCTGTCTTGTGATTGGGTGACAACCAGTCCACAGGGTATAGCCTGCCTCTCTATAGACTGTTACTGTTTTCACACTAAAATCAGCGGGTCAACGCAAGTTTATTCCATGCGGGTTAACCCGCTAACAATCTGCAAGTGACTCTTTTCCCACAGCAGACCCGGGTATAATTGGCAGCAGACAAACTTCGTGGCTGTTTATTTTCCTCTGGTGCATCATTGAGTTGATGACATCATGAGCTTGACAAAGCACGTCCATGTAAACAAAGGAAAGGAGCATAGAAGCCATGGACACAATTTTCTGTACTTTATTCTTTTGTCCCTCTTAAAAAAAAAATTACAGACAACTCTGATGATACCAAGGTGGATGGAATTTGTCGCTGAGATGACAGAGTCACGAAAGTTTCAGACAGAGGGGACGGGATTAGTGTTATGCCACGGGGACGTCATGCCGTAGTCATCCATAAATTAGTGGGTCGACCCAGGTGTGATGTTTTTACTGAATCAGATTGAAGGTGAACCGATTAAAACCTACGTCGCTTGCAGGGTCAGTCGACCCGGGTCAAAATGCTGATTAAACCCTTGCAAACTGCTGACAGGAGCCCACTGTTACTGTGTCTAAAAGGGTTTTTGGCCACTCTGAAAGGGGTAGAGATGTTCTCTATGTTCATGAATCATGACTGACAACAAAGTCCAAGGCAAACAAAAATGTACACTTATTTTGATCATAGTAACCTTCATGAACACACCTTATTTTCACAAGTTTTAGGCTTGAAAAGTGAGAAAAAAACTAGCAAGCTGTTATGGAAGTACATGTCAGTAGGATTTTAAACCAGCTACTCCCAACACATAATACCATGTTGTAAGTGGAAATTCCTCTTAATTGAATGATCTGATTAATTTTTGCTCATGATTGTGGCTATGATGTGTATCTTTTATCTTTTGTTTTATTTTTTTAAAGAACTGTTAGAGATTATTACATTTGGCTCCCTGGTCATTTTTGTAGTGCTGGTTAGCAGTTTGTAAATCTTGTATTTTCTCTCCACTGAGCTTATTCAGGCACAAATCCAAATAACTACTCTGAAATCCCATATACTTATGGTTGAAGATTTCTGGTTTGAGTCCCTGTGTCTTCCAGAGTCATTCTGTGTAGCGTTTTTCTTATTTTCCCTTTACCTCTCCAAGCAAATACTGTTTCAAGATTATTTTTGGAGAGGTAGGCTATAGATTAAATTCACACACACACACACACACACAGACACACAAAGAATGTGTCCCTAGGGCCAGTTCAAGGACACTTGGAGTACTAGCGTATCAATCGAAGTATGACAAACATAAACAAAGGTGTTCCAAGTAGAATTTAAAATAATAAATATGAGATTGTAAATATAACAAGACAGGCTCTGAATAAGAGTGAACTGGAAATTATCTAATTAATAAATAATTTATGACAGTTCCTTTTACAGAGGCTTGTAAATTGTTGGTGTATAAAATAATAAAATATCGTAAAAGTGCCCATTTGCGAGGAACACAAGTCAATGTGAGGCTTTCCACTTCACTGTATTAAAAACGGTCCAGCGCACACGGCTCACCATTGGCCCCCCTCGCTGTCCATCATCCGACAACCAACATAGCCCCGCCCCTCTGAATCTATTGTGAGCGCTCATTGGCCCTCCCATTAGTCTCCGAAAGCCCCGCTGGCCAATTGTCGTTGAGGAGGACGTTGCCTTTCCGGTGGAACAGTCTCTCGCGCCTACAGTGGTGGAATCGAACGTCCCCGAGCGCACACGGCGTAGAGGAGAGTACGGCGCGCGAGTCTCTGGAAGGAAGATAACGGTTTCTGTTTTTGCCCCCTCTCCACTCCGACAACAAGAACAAACCAAACCTGAGTCTAAAGGGGGGTTCGCAGAGTCCTCTCGTCTGAAGGAGGAGGGAAGCGAGGGATTGGGAGCCGCAAGTTTTTTTTCTTTTTTTTTTTCGTTCTTTCTTCCTTTTCCCGAAAAGAGGATTCTGTTTCCGCGGTGATTTGTTCTCCCTTCTCGCCGCAAAGATGATGGTCGGAGAGGTCGAAGTGAAGGAGCGACCGAGGCCGAGTCCCGACTATTTAATGCAATTATTAAACGAGAAGAAGCTCATGACCAGTTTGCCAAATCTCTGCGGCATCTTCACACACCTGGAACGGCTTCTAGATGAAGGTAAGGGGGCGAAAATGGAAACGGGAGGTAGAGAAATGGGGAGGGGAGCGTGACCACGGCGCAGTCCGGACCATGGTGTCGGTGCGGCGGCTCCGCACGGCTGGGGCGTCCCTTTGCTGCATAACGCCTCTATACCTCGGATCACAACAGCAATGCTGACCGTGGCAGCCACAGCAACACTTACAACTCATCCGAATCGATGCCTATCAGCCAAAACAATAAATCCAGGGACACTCCTAATGAGTTGTCAAGGCGTACACAACAGTGTGAGGTGGGAGTTGTGTTGCTTTGTCAGGCTTTCATGGAGTTTGTTGCTGCACTTCTTACTTTGTGGCGACGAGGAAAAACTTTCTCTCACTCTCTGAGACAAACATATCGAGTCCCTCCCTGCCAGTGCTCGCATAAAAACAGTTCACAGTGTAGCTCCCGGCCACACGTGATGATATAATTTAAGTAATCTCCATTTAATAAGCCGGGGCCTGATTCCACATGTTCCTGGGCAATTTAGCTCGGGTTAGCCACATTTTTAGCTAGCGAGCCTGGGTGTCTGCGTCCCGCTGGAGTCTCGAGGAACCAAAATGGTAGCCCTGAGTCAGAAAAAACTCAAACCAGACAAGTGACCAGACATTTTAGCTCTCAAGTGAAAGAGTTTTAGAAGTTGACTTGGCGTATTTGTGCCCACCGCGGTCTGGTTAGTAGTTGCCCAGCGGCCGAGCTCAGCGTTGCCAGATCTCGTGAGAGAAGCAAGTAACCAGTTTTATGAAAAAAAAAAACAAGCCCAAAAAGGGGAATTTGCTCAAACAAATGGCTGAATATAGCCCCAAAATTAGCTACATCACTTACTACAAGGTGCAAAAGAGGTGTCACTAAATCTTTTACATGATATATGAGAAAATAGGACATAGTATGCATTTTAACACTTAACTGCAGAAACATTGGTCTTTTGAAGCTATTAGAAACTCTCTTAGTCAGCTCATAGATATGCAAAAATAAATTTTAATATATAGTGAGGTAGATTCTAAGGTACCATGACTGAAGGGACGCCCTAAAATAATATATCAGCAATATTTCTTCATAGATTTTTTTGAGATTTCCACTTAAAAAACGCACATTTGTCTTGTTTCCACATAAAAGTAAAGTAATCTTTCGTATCACTAAATTCCTACGAATTGGCGTTTTAAATAAAATTATTTTTAGTTTATGCACGCATGTCATTGCCTGAATGATATGTTGAGATGATGGGGTCAGATAGAATTTAATCTGTAGGAGAATTTAAGTATTCAAGGGTTAAGATATTGTAGAATCATGGGGGCTTGCTATATTCCAAATATATGATGAATTATACCCAACAGTCTGCTTCATATGGCACAGCTGTCAGCAAGGTTCTTATAGTACATGCTCTAATTTACAATCTAATGTTTAATTTTCAGTTTAATGGCATTTCCCCCCTGTTTTCCCTTGTGTATTTACTTTCTGGACAAATGCTTGGTCCAAGAAACTGCAGAAATTAGCCTCAATTCAATACCTATTCATGGGACCCAGACTGTCTGGCATTGTCCCTAATACAATAATATTAATATAAAAAGTTTTTCATGACCCTCTCCATTTCTGCAAAGCCGTTCAGTGGGTAGCCAAGGTCGTTTCTTTGTGCTGAAAGGGGCTGGAATAGTCAGGAGAGGTCTACAAAAGCAGCAGAAACACCAAACCACTCTGAACCCCAGAAACTCACCCTCTCTCCAAACTGCTTTATGTTTGTAAGCCACTTTTAGAAAAACAAGTCCAACGTTGCTTACAATAGACGAACTTGGCAACACCGCTCCCAGCACGGAGGAATGTGTCTGCTTGTTGCCCAAACAATGGCCAGTGATTTGCTGCTGGGAGGGGGAGAGCTCGAAGATCATTTCAGCCGTCTAACTTTTTC
This sequence comes from Scarus forsteni, assembly GCA_036419115.1. Taxonomy (NCBI): domain Eukaryota; kingdom Metazoa; phylum Chordata; class Actinopteri; order Labriformes; family Labridae; genus Scarus; species Scarus forsteni. The sequence continues at coordinate 21,125,681 of JAZDUH010000451.1, read as the reverse complement.
ATTACAGGAGCACTACTTTTTGTGTCCCTTCCTCATGCTCCTGCAGCATTTGTCCCCACGCCGGGGTCTGTGTCCCTCGGCGTTGTTTCCTTCCCCTTGCTGCAGCAGTCGTCGTGTTTTTTTGCCACTCAAGCGTGCTATCAAAAAATTACGTCGCATTTTTTTGTCTGCGTCGCCGTCCAGACAGTGTTTGTCTGTCTACCTGTATCCCTCCGCTGTGTTACTTATCCTGACACGGAGAGCGGCGGGATAAACAAGGCGTATATCCGCCGTTTATGTTGGTATCAATAACATAAGCTGGTCTAAGCGGAAGGTAGGACCCGCGGTTTATGTAACCGAGCTGGGGACACTAGAGAGCGCCACAGCCCCCTCAGCACGCTGTCCCCTGTGCCGGAGACCATGACACTGTGGATTAAAAATAACACGCATTTTTGACCACCCCACGGCATGAATGAGGGCTTTCAACCTTCGACTTACGGGCAGTGCATACCTCTTAGTTTCGGTTGCATGTCTGGATGAGGAGGTGTAGTAGTATGTAGTCGCTGAACCGGTCTGCAAAGATTTTCTTGTTCTCTTGCTGAGAGATAAACAAGACACTCTTCATGTAAAGTGGACTATTTCCCCCTTGTTGCACTGTCTACTACTTTAGTGCATAATTAAATTATATAACTCTGGAACAAGAGCCCTATTTGATTTAGTATTTAGAGCTGTTCGAATGATGTTAACACCTTGTTAACGTCAGTACTTCTAACTGAGGCCCAATTTTATTTTATTTTTCCATCGTTAAACTTTATTTAACAAAGATGCAGCATGTTTAACCCTAGATGTACACAAAGAGAGACATGATATACAAATGAGTCCCTCTTGTCTGTTTTTCAGATATCATGGAAGGTAAACTTGTTATTAAAAGATTGCCACTGTACATGATGAAGATCGTGAGAAAAAATAACCGTCAGCCCTGTATATGCAGTGAAACTAAAAGCATGGATATCCATTTGTTGAGCATTAGACTTCTCATGTTCATGACTTGATGTAAACAGCCCTGCAACCCTCTTCTGGGTCAAACTTGCATGCTGGGAACTCCTGATCAAGAATTTTTTAAAAATACTCTGCACCTCTCGAATTAAACTGTGCAGAAGTGTTAGCTGCGTTGCAGAAATACATTTGAATCATTGTGGATTTTGTCCCACTTTCTTTCAAACAAAATTCACATTGAAATAATCACATTTCATCACCTCGTACATCCTTTATAAAGAGGATGCCTCCTTAAAGGGGCTGACTGTCTCATCAGAACCAGCTCGATATGATGGCTGTGTTGATATTTCTGTTTCAGGGAAGGTCTGAAAGAAGACTCGCTGTCTTCTGAAGCCCTGCTCCTCTTTGTAGTTAACCAGCCCCCCGCTTCACATGCCCTTAAATTTTTCAGAGCAGAGACGGAGCGGTCTGTGTGTACCTCTCATTCACACTTTGCTGAGCAGCTGAGCCGTGCTGCTTTGGGTCTGCTGAATGATTGAACCATCTAAAGACTTTTATTTTAGCTCACTGTGTACCGATCGTTTGTTAAAGGAAATCAAATGTCTTGTCTGTTTATTGGAAAACTGTAAAACAGACAGAGAGTTGATTTTCAACATGGATTGTTGACTCTAGAAAACCATGTTTATGTTCTCGTGTAGGCAATAAAAGCTTGAGAGTTCTGAAATGTCCTGCTATTAAACAAGACCCTGATTATTAACCCCTTCATCCTTTTTTTACCTGCTTTGCAGCTGACTTTTATTTATCTCCTCCTGTCATAGTTAGCTTCATTAAACCGTTAAAGCTGAGACTGTAAAGTATGAGCTAGAGTGATGGGACAATACTGTTTGTTGGTGTAAGCAGCCAATGTTTCTAAATACAGGATTGCTGTGGATCCATTAAAAGCCTTAAATCAGATTTTACTATTTCTCCTGAAAAAGAAAGAAATCAAAAATTTTTCAAGAGTTTCATCATCTGTCATTTCCCTACCGTAAGCAAAGATCGTCCTCTTTGAACTTTATCATATGTAAAAAACTTATTTTTGATGATTCGGTCGTGCATTTTTTAATGGTAACTGGAATCCTGTTAGTAATTTCTCTCAATAGTTAACTTTTACATAAAGAATAAAACAGTATGAAAATATCTTATTCCATATATTGCCATTATGTGTGTTTTTTTGCTTTACTGTGACGAACCAAATTTGTCATAATATTAAAATATAAATATATATATTAGCTCTCAACAAGGGTCTTCAAAGGTCCAATTTTTATTCTAGGAAGTGCGTAGAAGCCCTTCAGTATAACATAAAGTATAAATTGAAGGCTAAATGTATCCCGACCTCTGATCTTTTATTTCTCAACCTGGAGAAAATGCCATTCAGCTCACGTCAGGAGTAAATATTGGGCAGATTTGCTACGTCATTCCCTCTAAAGACTCTTCCAACATTTCGTTTGATGTCCTGCCCGATATGGCGTTTACAGGAGCTTGTAAGATTTCGTCAGAGCCTCAGAAATGAATTCTACTTCTCTTCTGCTGCTGTCCAGCGCTCTCCAAATAAAAACAGATCAAATGTTCCCTCTTCCCCTGTTTATGGAATCATGACTGGGTTTGCTGGTAACCCCACTAACGTCTGCCTCACTCCTCTCAGACCGCACGAGTCAGAGGTTTACACGGGTTTCCACAGCACCAACCCAAACTTTACCCCCCTGCCAAAAGTTGCGTGTGTGTGTTATGAGAGACACCCGGGTGCAGGAGGCCTGTCGGTCTCACTGTCTGGTGCCTGTTAGGGGCGGTTTGGTTTGCCTTTTCTCTCTGGACGAGGCTGAGCGTGATATTCGAGCCCCGACCTCCGTCCACTCCCCTGTCCCCACCCTGGGTAAACTCGTCGCCCTGTCCAGAACCTGCAGTTTCCATCAGATTTGTTTTTTCACTTCACAAAGCAGATCTATTTTCTGTGTTAAGTGTTTTTTCTTTAGTAAAATTGCTCTGGTTTAAGAGGCCCTGTGGAGTTTTCTTTAGTTGTTTTGTAATGCAACTTTAAGGTAATTTATTTTTAGGGAGATCAAATTTTCATGATGGAGATGCAGCCTGATTTCGTACCATCTTCCAAACATCACACGCAAGCGCAAACTTCCAGTGCAGACAGGACAGACTTCAGATGGGGCCCTCCTCTTCTTGCTTGTTATTTTGCTGTGTGTCTTTTAGGTAGTTTTCTCCTCAGAGTGTGTTGCAGGGATAGGAGACTTCTCCGTTGCTGTTGTCTCGTCCAAAGTGATTGTATTGTCGAGGTGTCAGGTAAAAACAGGTGCTACATGAAACACTATTGATCAGAGACGCTCAAGGAGAAGTAGAAACAAACTAGTCGGCGAGGCGCTTTAAAAGTGCTCAGAAACGAGAGTTAAAGAACCAGCCTTATCTGTCAACAAAACAGTAACCACCAGGAGTCTCCACAGGGACTGAAGTTTCTCTGTATTGTTGATAAAATAACACTGACAGCCCTTCACTCCTGGGAGAGAGCCATTACAGAGACAAAAATGTGACTGAACGTCTTAAAAACCATGTTTGGTAACGTTTAAGTGCTCTAATAATGAGGAAAAATCTAAAATGTTCACTCACAAATCCCAATAGACCATTTTGGTGACATGCAGACTTTTGTTTTGAAGGTTATTTTTTCATCAATAACCCATTTAGCATTTATTTTGGGAGAAATGCTTTTTTCACAAATGTTTTTTTTTTACTTTAGATATCATAACAGACCGTAAGTGCCCTCCGTCATCAAAATAATCACCCTCAGCATATTACAGCCACATGTAAACACAAGTGTTGATCATACTGCCTTTGCAGTTTTTAAGCTTTTCATGCCCCAATCTGGGGTTTTAATTTGAAGGTCAGCTCTCAGATTTGTGGGTTCCACTACTCACTTTCTTATATTGGTAATCAAAGGCAAAAACATGTCAAGCATACCTGTGGTGGCCAAAGTTTTTTTTTTGTTGTTGTCTTTTTTTCTACATCACAAATAAACACTAAACTCACTTTTAAATAAATGATTGACACATGAAAAAATAAATAAATAAATGACTGACACATGACACAAATGATTCTTCTTGAAGCATTTAAATTTGGAAAACAGGTCATCTTTTGTGTTATTCTACATTAGTACCCAAAACACACATAGAGGCAGAACTGAGGTTGATGAAAATATTTGATGCTGTGAAGATGGATCAAGTGACCTATGTAGGACTTTTTTCCCCTGACTCAGAAAAGGCAACACAAGGACCAAAGTCATCCTGATTATCATTACTGTTGTGTCTCAGTAGTGTTAATCCAATAAAAGATTGCTCTTTTAGCATTTTTGACGTTTAAATAGTTAGTTTTACATCTCTCCCCCACTCATCTGTGTTAGTTTTCTTCTAAAAGCAGATCTTTTTTTTCTGGCTTTTTGGAAAAAGTGCTTTTTTCCTCCTGTGATATTGCTGCCAAAGAAATAGCAGTAAAACAGTGTATAAAGACTGGCATTTGAGAGATACCTTGCATTTTTCACAGAACAAAATATGTATCTTCAGGGTTTTTCTGAGTTGGACTGGAGTTTGCCGAAGCATCTAGTGAGAGGGTCACCTAATTTTAATGTGCAAGTGTGCAAGTAGTATTTTTAGGACCCAGTGTGCCAATAGATACCTTTTTATGAGACTGACAGGATAAAATACAAAGAAAATAACCACAATAAATTTTGGCTTGAATCATCAGCATGCCCCTGATGATGCTAAAAATATTTTTTAAAGCCATTGTATTTGGGAAATAATTTGTTTTGCCTTTTTTCATGAAAAATACCAGCACTGTATGCACCCCAACTGGCATATCAAAGGTTAGATGTCTGAACACATACTTTTCTTACTTGTGAGCATTGACATGGTGAAAACATTTGATGCATGGAAAATATTTTCATATGACACTTATCCCCTTCTCCCATCCAGCCCCTCTTTGCACCCAGTGTACCAAGTGTAACTTTTTGGTGGTAGATGAAAGTCACAGACGTTCTGCTCCCGTTTATTATCCATAACAGCTGCTTCTGCATCCCTCGCCCACCCGATGAAACACAGCTGCTTCTAGGCTGGAGAAAGGCGACACCACCCTTGTGCGTGACGCCCGCACCCACCCTGGGCTGTCCCCGCTAACCCTCCCCCTAATATGTTCTTGTACTCCCTCAAGGTCACTACGGCTGATTGACAGGCCCTCCTTTGAAACCCACTTGCGTTGCAGTTGTTCGTCTCCCCTAGGTGACACCTGCTATGGAGGGTTTTTTTCTTTCTCTTTACGATGTGCCAGCCAACAAGCGGCTTCAAATTGCTATATTTTCTCTTGGCAGGAGACGACAGCCCATATAACATCTAGAAGTGCAGGCTCTGTTGTAGCAGGAAGCCGCACAGGGGAGAAAGTCTGGACTGAGTTTTGTTGTCATGAAGTGTTTTGGGTGCTTTTTGAGGGCAGCAGTTCAGTCAGAATGATAGAAAATATTAACTCTAACTCCCTGATGCTTTGCTCATTAATATGTTTTGTTTGTATGTAGGATTAAATGCTCTGTTGTTTCATCATAGCATTTGTTCTTGGCAGCAACATCCCTCTTTGCATATGCAGTTTTGCGCCTGCTTGTTTGTCTCTGCGAGTCGTGATTTAGCAGGACCTTCCCTGGAGAGCTGTCAGCATTCGGAGGACAAACTGTCTGCTGTCCACGGCGGAGGAAACGGGTCCTCTGGGAGCAGCTGTTTGGAGAATTTGATAAACGTTCGGGTTTCTAACTAATGTCCAGTATTTCTGTCAGTCTGTCAGGTTCCTCCCTATTTTATCCTTTATCAGTCTGCGCCCTCCCGTCGCAGCTTGACCCTTGGCGTTTTCCAGCACATGCCGGGACCTTCACTAACCTCTGACATGCAATCAATTTAGCAGCTAATAAGATCGAGCGGTGCTTTGCAAAGTAAGATACAGCCCAGAGCTTGGAGAAAATGCTGATCGAGACTGACACGGGTTGGAGAATTGAGGGTGTTTGGCTGGGGCTGTTGTTGCAAAGCAGAGACCTTTTATAACCCCCTCTCTCCGCAACCCCTCTCTCTCTTCTCCCGCATTCTCTCCCAAAGCACCACTTATAAGCTGGAATTTAATTAACCGAGAGCCATTCTGTGAGCTGGTTTACTGAGCCGTTGCCACCACTGCGAGGAAGCAGAATGGGAGGCTTTGTGCCGTCTTTCTCTGCCTGCCTCTCTCGCCCTCACTCCATCCCTATCTCTCTCTCTCTCTTTCTCTCTCCTCCATGGTAATAAATTAGACAGTGGCATCCGTCTGACAGGGTGAGGTGTAGAGGTTGTGGAAGGGCCCAGAGTTGCCTTCCCTTCTCTCTGACGTGCCTCTGCCTTCCTCCCTTGTAGCCTCTGCTTGTGTGGGCCTCTCCAACCCGAGACCTGTCCTGCAGAACCCCCCCCCCCCCCCCCCCGCTCCCCTTCCACACACCCCTGGTGGGTGCTGTATGATAAAGTCGTCTCCAACGACAGCTCTGGGCTCTTATCTCCAGCCTCAATCCCATGAGTGCTGGGGCCTGCTTATCAGCGCTGCTGCCACTGCTACCTGGCCTCCCATCTCCGTGCCCTACCCTGACTATCTGGTCTGCTGTCGCCAAAACTTAAGCGTTTTTCCTGCGATTACTCCATGCTGCTAGACAAAGCTTAACCACAGGCTTTCTTTCTTCCTTTTGCTTCATGCTTCAAATGATTCAACTTATGGTTGTTTTGATTTTAATCTTCATTGATTCCTCTGTTATTCTTATTTAATGTTCTTTCAACTCTGTATGAGTAGAAGCCATTAATGTATAATAAGAACAGACTAGTTTTTTGGTTGACTACCTCAATCTTCAGTGGGACTGTCATCCTGCCATTCTATCCATGATGATATAAATGTACATTTTTAAGCATGATAAATGAGTATTTGCAATAGTGTTAGGCTGTTTGCACACAGCCTACCATAAAAAAAGACACATGTATGTTTAATAGGACTATTAGGGCAGAAGGGTCTTGAATCGGTCCACCACAAATAGGAATGGACATCACCTATTGTGCTGTTTGCATCATGGCTTCCCAGGCTGCTTTTCTGTTGATGCTGACTGCCTCTCATCAAACATTATTGTTTTGCATGCATGTAGAAATTTTCAACTCGAAGGCAAATGCTATCTACTCCTCACTGGTAGTAGAGTCCCATCATTACGGTGAGGTTAACTCGTCTTTCCCGCCGCAGCTGTGAATGCACATATGTGCACTCAGCTGCCAGAATATGTGCCAAAGTGTCACTTTAGTTATATCTGCACAAAAAGAATGAGAAATGCCAGGAATAAAGGGTAAAAGAGAAGGACAAGAAACTGGAAATACATGTAACACTTGTACTTATGTTACTTCTCAAACTGTAACTGTAATTCCCAGTATTAAAAACACAAAGTTGCACTTAAAAATTAAACACATGCTTTACTTCTAATTCTAACTGTAAAATCCCCCCCTCAAAGCATCCAGCAGCAGTTGTAACAATCAGTATGTTGTATTTCCCATAAAAGCATCAGCTAATAAATGAAAATCGCCCGTGACTGTGATACATGGAGGCAACATTTCAGCATTAACATTGGCTCTAAAGTAACTAAGGACTAAATTGCTTTTTGTTTGCATACGTTGATGAATAACGTTGCCTGCAAACTGCAATTACTGATAAAACATTAACAGCATTATTAAATATATCCTTATACGTACCAAATGTGCTAATTTCCTTGAAACTTTGTGGTATTATTTATACATCCCTCCTCGTTTTGAAGTAAACAATAATTAATAAATAATTTTCCTTGTCCATAGTAAAAACATCCTTAAAATTAGGTATGGAAAATATTGGGGTTTTGCTGCTTAAGAAATGCAAATATTTCCAAAGCCATCATCCCCAATGCTAATTTTGATTCAGATATTTCGTATCAAGAGCACAGAGTCTGCACTTTATTAGATTATGAAATATAAATTCATGGGTTGGCTCTATTTGTGTTAGAAGTAGATGTGAAGTAAGAAAAACTAGCTTTGGTTTTTAAGAAATTATAGTTTTGGTTTATAAATATGGACATTGTGTGAGGATGAGGTAAGACAACATGGCACATTGACCATTTTGCAGATACTGCAGACAGTTTCTGCGAAATTCATGGGCAGTTTGTATGATCAAAATATTGGCTGTGATCAAAGGCAATGAATTTTATATGTCTCTATACCAGTATTCTGTTTTTAGGCAAATATCTGCTGATACTGTCAGCTGTCTGATAGTAGGGCTGGGTATTTCCAGCAACTTCACAATACAATACGTATCCCGATACTCGTAAATTGTGAACATTGACTATGCTTTCAGCAAAATTCTTAACAAGTTTAGTTTTTTCTTATAAGAAGAAAAAGAACAAGGAGGAGTTTTTTTTTTTTTTTTAACTTTTTTTTTTATTAATTTAATTGTTTACATGTACAAAGAACATGAGATCGTCATGGGTGTTACAATTAAAATGAAAACATCATTTTACATATACATCATGGTACAATGTCACATTATTCATGGTGCGTACACAATCCATTTTTTCCATTGTTTGGTACATTTCTCCAGCTGAAGCCTCAATACAAAAGTAAGTCTCTCCATACAGTATATTTCTTGTGTAATTCCACGCCACTGGTCCAATGTTGGAGGGTCTGGTTGCAGCCATTTTCTAGTTATAGCTTTCCTACAGCTTACCAAGAGTATCTTCCATAAGTATTTATCCTTCTGTGAGACTGTTACTGGTATTTTACCAAGATACAAGGTAACAAAAGAGAAATCCACTTCCACCCCAAAAATCTTTTGGATCTCAACAGCCACCTCTCTCCAGAATAGCTCAATTTTTGGACAGGCCCAAAAAACATGAAAGTGATTAGCCATTGAATTTCCACATTGTCTCCAACAGGAGCCTCGGCTTTGTACACCTGTTTGCATTGCTGATATTTTAGGAGTTATAAAAAATCTCACTACATTCTTCCAGCTAAACTCTCTCAGTGATCTTGAGTTTGTAGTGCTTGCTTGTGTCTCACATATTTCCATCCATATCTCTTCTGATATTTGTGTTTCTGATTCCGTCTCCCATTTTTGTTTAATGGATAATGTGGAATGGTTTTGGAGGCTTGTATACTTCCATATATTCTTGAAACCAACTTTTTATTTCTTTCTTTTGGTATGCATCACAAAATATAGAAATCAAACTGTAATCCTTCTCCTCTTTGACCTGTAATTTTTTATTATAATAGTCTCTGACTTGCAGATATCTGTGAAAGTCCTGCTTTTCCAGGCCAAATGTGTCTGAAATTAACTTATAACTCAGTAATTGTCTGTTTGTAGTGAGGGAACAAAAGGATGTAATACCTCTCCTAATCCACCGTTTAAAGCCCCCATCCAAACTAGCAGGTTCAAATTCTGGATCGTATGCTATCCAGTTCAAGACCTTGACCTGTTTCTCAATTTGTAACTTTCTCATAACATTGAACCATAGCTTAAGAGTGAATAAAGTCCATTGATTCAAGCTGTTATAATGTCTTTCAGCTTGGTTTTTATTTCCTATTATAGATTGTATTGGAGTTTTTATCTGTGTCATTTCTAGGCTTTTCCATTTGGACTCATAATTTGGGGTGCACCAGTATACTAAGGGTTTCAATTGCGCAGCATAATAATAATCCTGTATACATGGTAAAGCTCTTCCTCCCTTTTCTTTTTTCAACTGTAATGTCTTAAACTGAACCCTAGGTCTTTTACTGTTCCAGACAAACCTTGAAATCCAGGCATTCCATTCATCAAACTGCTTTTGAGGTACCTCTAGAGGTAGGGACTGGAAGAGATAAAGAAGTCGGGGTAACATGTTCATTTTAATTATTTCTATTCTATTACTCATATCTAATGGGAGAAGTGTCCATCTAGAGATGTCAGATTTGATCTCTCTATTAATGAGACCATAGTTGTATTCAAAAAGTTTTGACATATCTTTAGTAAGATGTATTCCTAAATATTTTATTTTGGACGTGTCCCATTTGAAATTATATTTTCTTTTCGTATCAGGGTGGGGAGTGTAATTAAAAGTAAGTATTTGTGTTTTTTGAATATTTAGCTTATATCCAGAATAAAAGTTATAAACAAGGAGGAGTTTTAAGTGGTTCTACAACTTGAGAGACATAAATTCAGATCCTCAAAGATGGTAGACCTAAGTTCAAAATTAGAACATATGCTTCATTATGTAGCTCGTCTTCTACCTCGAACTGTGCCACTGTTAACATTAGCCAAAGTGTATTTACAACAACTGTCAAAATATTTAGGCCGTATCGATTCTGTAGAATCCGTATCGATACACGTATCCCAAAGGAGTGCGATACAATATTTTGCCGTATTGATATTTTGAGCACAGGCCTATCTGATAGCATTATGTATCCCTACTTTTTTAATGCAGTTTTTGTGTAGCGTATAAGCGAGAAAATCAAGATACTTCTGAGTTTTTTTATGACTGACAGGCTGTTTCTTTCAAGGAATTAAGTAAAGCTGAGCAACATTTGAACCCTTTGGACAAGTGGAGTAGTCCTGACCCACAGGAGGGTTCTAGCTGAGCAGTCAGGTGAAAATAAATGCTGATACAACTTCATTTTCCTGCAGTAATCTCTCCGTCAACACAGCAGTTAGAATTCTGTGTCTGTGTGTGAACTTGATGATGACAAACCGTGCTAAAAGAGGAACATGAATTAAGGGGATGTTGTAATTATTATGTCACAACAGCTCCCTGGCACAGACTTGTCTGTTAAAGCATGTTTATTCCTTCTGACTGAAACCATGGCACCTCCTTTTGCCCTCAACTCTGGTTATTTCAGCGTCTTCTGTGTTTTTCTAATGCAAAAACGTCTGCGGGAAGTAACGCCTTTTTCAGACAGGAAGGGACTATGGGGAAGGCGAGTCAGTGGTTTGTTTTTCCTTCAGACAGACAGGGAGAAGGAGGGGGAGCTGTTTTTATGCTTTGGTGACAAGAGAAGGCCTTTCTTTTCTCTTCCTTTCCCCGTAGAGTTGACTCCATCTACCAGCTTTCCTTCACTTCTTCCTCTAACACTATTTGAATCTGTCACCCACACCTATGTAGATATGCAAGACACACAATATTTTGTTGTGTTTTTCCCACTTTGTGTCATACGCACGGCCCCACCCTGTTGAATTCTTTACGTGCTTGAAATAGCTCTCCCACCCCCTCATTCAAAACAGGCCCCTTGTTTCCTCACTCTTCTCATTCTGTGTTACTTTCAAGTCCCAGAAGTGTCACAACATACTCCATCTCACAATTAGGGTCTTTCCCAGGTATCATACCAGCAACATTTGTCACTATTTCCTGCCTCCTTCCCCATTTTTATCATGACAGGAGGTGAAAAAATGAGCTGAATGCTCACTCTGTTCCTCCTTAACCCTCCCGCCCCCCTCTCCGTATTCATTTTTTTCCGCTCCTTTCAGAGGAGGAATGGCAACTGAGCATTGGCAGCCAGCTCAGGAATTTTACCGGGAGCACAGTCAGAGCACTTAACCTCCAGCTTGCTGTTTGTTTTCCCCACACACTCACTGGTAGTGTTTTTGAGCTCAGCTTCATGAGAAGCCATCCACACTGAGGACTGCAAACTTCTACTTTGATTTAAAATTGCTAAAAAATGTTCCCAATGCGTCAAAGTTTGACCGCCTTTTGCTTCCATCCTGGCACCAGCAAGCTTCTTTCCACTTGTGTAACAAAAATGAAGCTGAAATGTTTCCCTAAATGTTCTGATTTAACGACACACTCACCCCGATCTTTTTGGCAGTTTATCTTTCAATATTTTCCCCTCTTCCTCATCCAAATCCTTTCCATCCTCTCGATCGTCTCTGCCTGTGGTTCGCAGCCTTTGACTCGACTCCTCACTAGTTGCAGGCTGGCCAATAAATCAAAGATAAATAATTTACCTGTCCCTCAGCAGCCTGTGTTGTTTCTGGGAGGCTTTGCGAGAGCAGGCGGTGCTGCCATAACCTTCCCTGAGGGGCTTTGAGAGCGAGGTGGCTAGAGGTAAAGAGATTCCTCTGTAGGCTCCCGCCATAAAGTATGAAGCGCCTGCGACTCCACTAGCAAACAATCTCAGCTTCTGCCCTCACCGTGTGCAGCTGTTCACAGTTTTTTTTAAGTCCTGTCATGTCTAAACCAGTGCTAGTTTTGAAAGTGCTTTTTAATTGAGTTTTAGAGTCTTTTCCCAAAAATATCTTTTAGTTTAGTCACGACTTAGTCATCTAAATGGTTTTAATTTTGGTCATGTTTAAGCTGATGAAATTTCGCAGTATTTTAGTCGACTAAATCTACTGTATATTTAGTCGATTAAAATATGAAGTGTAAAGTGTAAGGCATTTTTTTTATATTTCCTTGAATTTCTGAAGTCATGTTTTACAGTTGGATTAAATGAAACATCTAATAACCCTAAACTGGATGTTAGTAAAGTTTATAATTGTAAATTAAAAGAAACAAATTTAACTTTTGTGTGAAATGCACTCACCTTTATTTAGGCTACCTGGCAGAGCATCTCAGTTTCAGTACTAGAACTCACAACAAACAGTGAACCTGCTCTACATGAATATATCCATTCAGAAGGAGAATACCTCTGATTGGATCGCTCCCCAACTTAAACCACCACTGAAGCTAAGGCAGCTGTGATTGGATGTCCCTCTCAACTCATCCAACCTTTCCACACAACCAAAGGGTCTGTGCTTGATGAATTCTTAACGTGTCCCTACTTTCCTCATGATTAAATTAGATCTAATTGGATTAAGTCTCTGTAAAACATTTAGTCCAGTTTCTATTTGTTGAAAAAACTGTCAGTTAATTTAGTTTAGTTATTTTCCATATACACTTGTTCTTATTAGGTACTGTCTAGTTTTCATCAGGGTTTAAATGTTTTTGACGTAAACTGATGAAAATAACAAGTCATTAAAATTAACTCTGGTCTAAATGCATCTTTTCATCTTTATTTAGGTTAAATTACTTGAAGAGAGCTGCATTTTTTCATTAATGTACTTGTAAAAGGGTGTGGCTGTAAACGATGGCTTACAACTCTCCACTCTCCGGTCTTAGATATAATAGTTTTCCTTCTTTTGTTTGTCCTAAAAGGATTCTTAACTAGTAGGCTGGAACCTAAGGGTGGGTTATTAGCTGGTTTTAGTGGGTCATGAATGTGCGCTGAATGTGTCCTACAGCAAAAAGATGCAAATGTCCAGGAGGCAAGCATTTAAGCAACATATTTAGCCTGCTTGTGCTCATGTTGTTAGTTTTAGTATGTCTGTTTTTATATGGCAGCATAATTACAGGACATGACATACCTAATACAAACATGCACTAAACAAATCAAAGCTAAAAAAGAAAATGTATTATTAAGACAGTAAAGCTAAACAACACAAATTAGGATGCGTACATGAACAAATTAATTTTTAGAGGTAATTTAGAATGAAACACAAATATAATAGCAAATCGGCTCCTTACTATCTTATATTACACAGAAATATCAATAATCAACTCTTTAGTGAACATAAACCAAGCCTCTGCTTATTTGTTGTCCATGGAAAAGTTTATTAAGTATCTAAAAATTTCCACTGTAATGTACAAATGTGTGCATCACACATTTTTTAATTACAGCACATTCAGGGAAAAGGATCCAAATCTTCTCATAACCAGCACCTGTCCCTTCAAGTACAAGACGACTTCTTCCTAACGTAACAACAGCCCAATTCACCTGCCATTTCAATGCTTAATATTTACTCCACTGTGATGTTTCTCCTTCACTGTAAATGTCCTGGAGACAGAATGGGGGGGATGTATTGACCCCCTCTTTGCCTCGACTCCAGGCAGTAACAGAGGCGTGATATTGAAGGAAGGGGGCACGAGGACTGAGTGGGAGACAGGAGTGATGCCAGTGAGCATCTCTGCCTCTGTGTGTGTGTGAAGGCTTGGGCCGTGTCACACATCCAAGCCCTATCGTAGTGTGAATCGGCACAGATATTGCAGATTTAGTGTTAATGTCCTGAGATGTAAATATGTTGTGCCGTTTTTGTGTGAAGATGGCTCACCTGTGACCTCTTAGTGCTTTTCACGACGGGGCAACTGGATGTTTGGCTTACAGCAGTCTTATATTAAAAGATCTATTTTAAAACATTGGTATACCTGGGGATGGAACCGAATATAATAAAAAAAGAAGATTGAGGGCAAGTTTCACTTCTAGTATTTTTTAAAATAATTTCTTAAATTTAAAACCAAGTTGTTGGTTTTATCTCCAATGGTTCCTCCCTGTATTCCTTCGCTCATATTATGAAATGACATTTGACCTCTCAGGGCTCTAAAAAGTCTTTACACACAAATCAATTGTCTGGGTGCATAGCCACTAAAAATCCTAGAAGGCCAGACAAAAAGATTCACAGCACTCTTGCTCCAAAACTTACTGGAAGTCAATCTGTTTGAATAATTAACTAATTCAAGCCTGGCCTTGCTCTTCTTCAGGTGCTCTGCTTTCAGGCTCAGGTTTTATGTATCCATTAAATCAAAATAGTCCTGCATATGACTTCAGAGCCAAAAACATGAATAAACACATTGATTTTACCCCAAAGCCCTGAGGAAACTCAGATTATAAATTTTATGTGAGCATCTAATGTTACTCGCATCTCCTAATATTTACCAAAGTTTCCAGGTTAATGCTCTGGGGTCCTGACACCTCTTGTCCTTAATTGACAAAAAATGTGTGCATTCAGTCTGTCTTTAACAATAACTTTGTTTTCCCCAAAAGAGATGCAGAAACAGTTTTGAAACACTTACTGTTCACTTTGCCAATCATGTTTTGTTTGCGTTTTACCTGGGGCGCTCATTGTTCAGGCAGCTTTGTATCCTGAATGCAGATGACGTCTTGCAGAGATGTTTTGCAGCGCCGTCCCTTTAGGTTTTCCCTGCTTTGGCTCTGAATTGAATTGACATATTGTGTGAAAATCTGTTTGGCATGTATTGGACTACCTTGGGATAAGTTTTCCAGCACTGAGGAGAACAAACATAAGTAATGTCAACATTGTTCCAGCAGCTGTAAATATGTTTTGGCTGTTGTCTGGTGGAGGGGCACATTTGTTGAAGTGCTTTTGCAATAACAGTCTGTGTTTACTCTCTCAGTCTTGCAGAACACTTGATACATTTCTTAAATACAAATCAGTTGCATAAATGGAAGCAAACTGTGTTCCTAAGGTCAATATTGCAAGAAAGCTTGGCTCTTGTTTTGATTTTACTGCAGTTGCCTCTGGGCCTTGTGACTATTAGTTGTAAAGTCTATTTTGAAGGCACGCTGAGTGGTTGGATCACATGACGTGTAAGTATGCATTTGAGGGGGAGGGAGTCGCCTCAGTGATCATGCAAAACGGCTTTCTGTAAGTACAGTGAGCGTGACAGTCTGAGGTAGTCGTTCAGGAACTCTTTCCACACAAATGTTATACAAGTTTCATGATGTTTGAAGCACCTGTGCCAGCCAACCAGACCCCCAGACTCACATTTCACTCTGAGCAGGCCTGTGATTGGATGCCACAGCACTCTCCAGATGTTGTGCTGGAATTAGCGAACATGTATTGGAGGTAGTTTTTGGATCTTGAAGAAATACCCCCGCCAGTTTCTAATCCTCCGCCTGCTTGTTCTGTTCAGCATTTTTAACAAAATCTTCTGTCTCTCTCCAGCCTAACTAGAATTAACATCCATGTGCAGTGCACTTGTGTTAGCAGTGTCTGTCTGCCCTGCAGTCGGTGCCATAATGTAAAACATGATTTGCTCAGCATAACTTCTGCTCTTGTGCATCATGCCTTGTTCAAACTAGCAGCAAATCAATCAAGT
Source organism: Scarus forsteni (assembly GCA_036419115.1). NCBI lineage: Eukaryota > Metazoa > Chordata > Actinopteri > Labriformes > Labridae > Scarus > Scarus forsteni. The sequence goes on along the minus strand of JAZDUH010000451.1, from coordinate 21,109,720 downwards.
CAGTCATACAACTGCAAGTGAAACAGTAGCATTTGAAAGTGATGTTTGTTTAGCTTTTGTGGTTGCCTGTTGTCTGTTTGTGCTGAGGCTTAAGTCTGTCTGTCCTTTATCAGTTCAGTGGTTGCGAGGAGATTACAGAGCAGAAAACAATGGCTGGTTTTGTATGATTAGGCTCTAATTGTTGAAACAAAGAGCCCGTTTAGCACCATGTGTACTATAGGAACGATTGGCACACAAACCCACATGTAGCTGGCAGGAAGGAGTGTGTGAGCGTATGAAAGGGTTCGCGAGCATGAGACTCGTCTCTGCTGACTTGATTGATTGTATTTGCCAAAAAGAAAAAAGATGAGCGAGGCTGCTGAGAGCGATGGGTGAATGTGATAAAGAACAGTGGGGAGGGGGACAGAGGATTCCTATGTGCTGTGAATGAGGTCATCTGCTCGGTTATGAGGAAGGTCAACGACCCCTCCCTCAGCGCTGCACTCCACCACTCTTTTCTCTCTCTCCCTTCCTCCCCCTCAGCTAATGATGCACAATGGCTTTTTGTGCTTTTAATGGGCCAGACGCAAACACCGGGTCATTCCTACCAGTTCACAGAGAAGAATGCACACTAGTGCTGTCTGTAAAAGAGCACAATGCACCGTCGCTGTCATAGAGGAATGAGGACAGCTCGTAAAACTCAGCAGAGTTTCACAGATGAAGGTTTTATTTGGACGGATATATGAACTGGTTTTTAAGGAAATAGTACCCCAGTATATGCTGTTTCAGAAAATGTCAGAACTGCTTTATCTGGATTATGGGGCCCAGTAATGATTAAAATTGTCATGCAGCTGCCAGATTTTACAACTCACATCAAATACCAAGTTTAGTGTTTGCATTCCTCTTTATTAATTTTCAATTAGGGCTTAAGAATATGTTTTTACATTGCAATTTCAATGCGCCCTTGTCAATATTAACAATGCAGGATGTGCAATATCACTAGACTGAAGGCACTGCATTTCCTGTATACGGTTAAAGTGTCAGTCGTTACCATCAGAAGACTTACGGAGAGATTACGAAGCAGCAGTCATGATGTTAACTGCACTTATAATGTTTAATCCACAGACCATATTCATCAGAGATACAGGGGTGTTACATGTCAGAGATTTACCGTGTCAAACAGAGTTAGACTTTTTTTGTCACTCCTTAGTCTCTTTTTGTATCAGAATTCTGTGAAAGTGTCAGTATTTCCATAAGAGGGTTTGATTTTCAAAACTGGTGACCTTTTGTGAAGCCCTGCCTGCTTAGCAACTGTTACATGACAGAGATGACTAGTTACCTGCTATTTGAATATCTTTATTTATATCTCATATGACTCTTACATAAGCTGTGCCTCACTGACTTAAAAAGGAAAATATACTAGAAAATGGCACAAGATCCATCAGAGTATCTTAAAAGCACTCTGAGTTAAAAATATTAGTGATGCAGGTAATTATGGCTAATGTTAGCTGTCTTCCTGCAGTTTATTAAGGGAGTTAAAACTTTATAGAAATTCTGGATTACTTGATTTTTTAGACTCTCCATGTTTCCATTAAATTTATTGTAATCATTTCTGTAACTGGAAAAGATGCTAAAGTTAACACATGCTGCAAAGAAGTGGCTTTATATCAGCAACACCAGGGATACAATAGCTGGTCAACATTCTGAGCAATATTTGTTGTCTGACAGATTTGATTTTTGCATTTTTTTAGCAAGATGCACAGATGTGTGAACAGTTACACACTGTTTGGTCATACTGCCAAACAACCTGGGGTCACCAGGCATCACATTAAGACCAAAGTAGTTTTGTTAAGAGAATGAGAAATGTTTGGCTTTTGTTTAAAACTAGAACTGCACTTTTTTTTAGTTTAGTTTCACATAAAATAATGATCACATCACAAATTTATACGTATTAAGACCAATCAGGTATAGGGATGGGAATTGAAAACCAATTCCATTTGATAATCGATAACGGCTCTGTCAAACAATTGACATCATTTGTCATTTTATGTAAACATTTTTAACAGTTCCTTCCAATTTTATTCTGCCTGCCCCAAAATTAAGAGCATCATGGTCTCAGAGGTGGTTGGCTGACATGACAACAAACAAGGTAAAATCATGGCAGTCTTTGTTTTGGACAAGACATTTACTGCACAACTTCCAGCACATTTGCATCTTGCAGTAGCATTTTTCTGTGCAAAATGACATTGAGTTTGAGGACTGTCATGTGTCTGACATTGTTAACATTAAAAATTGTATGTAAGCTAACTTTTGTGTGCACAGAAAATGATAAACTGTTCAAGAAATAGTGAACGATGAATATATATGTACTATAGACTTTACTAAAGAAGAATAAGACTATTTTGTGAGTAAAATAATTTATGGTTTTTTCCTCTAGTGCTGGGCAATAAAAGCAATACATCAGAATAGATGTCATTTATTACGGTAAAGAAGTCTACTCGTCTAAAAGTTGCTGTGTCTGTGTTATGCCCATCCTTTATCTGTAGATAGGTTTCAATCCGAACAGACAACAACTTACTGTTGAAGTTACACGAAAAATCCACAAGTTAATTTACTTTACTCTTTTTCTTATCTTACCCAGCGACAAAATCGTGTGCTGTTTTGGAAAGTACCTCAGTGTGATCATAGCTTACAAACAGTAAGCTCTGAAACATTCCTGCTGCCATGTCTGACCTGTCACACACCTCCTAATGGAGGTTTTCCGGTTCTGAAAGCATGAACCAGCTGGCTCAGTTAAACGGATCCTCTCCACCTTGCTGCTCCAGTTCACTTCAGCCTTAACTTCCATCCCGGCTCACTGTCATTACACAGGAATGCTGCCCATAAAAGACTTACAAGGTGCTGCTTTATTGTCCTCTTAGATAAGATTACAGCTGCCTCTGTCTGTCTGCTGTGTTTATTTTCTTCTAGGACAGGCAAGGACGAGCTCACCGACAGGGAGCACTGTGATTTTACTGACAAGGTGTCCTCAAACTTGTCTGGATGCTTCTGATTATTTTCTTTGTGAAACAGAATAGAAAGATGTACTGCAAGCATTTGGGGCCCTGTGGGGAAGGTTTAAGGCAGCTGTGGTTGGACTGTACACAAACACAGCAGCAGAGGTAGGTGTGGGCACAAGGGAGGTGCAGAGGTGCCAGCTGTTGTTGACACCTTAAGGTGAAGAATAGTCTTCCAGGAGATGAACTTGTCTTCCCCCGTCCCCTCTAATCCCCCTCTCCCGCTCCTCTCTGCCTTTCCTGGAGAGTGTGTCTGACACTGGTTTGGGGTGTTTGTGATGGGCGCTCTTCCTGCTGCTTTATTTTTATTGAGCGTCTGACACTTTCGATGAACCAGACCTCGGTTATACCTCCGCTCCTCCTCCCTCATCACCATGTATAATCCTGCTCTGCTCTGCCTGCACACAAGCATGTTCGCAGTTTGCTTAGCATCTCTGTTTGATCTCATCCATCCTGTTTTAAATGTATACATGCATCCCTCTCATCTGTTTATGTTATGGCGCCTTCTGTCGCTGTCATAGTGTTTGCTTAAGGAGAAAATCTGTATCAGTTCTCCCGAGGGAATGACACATTTTCCTGAGCCTTGCCTTTTTACCTATTTACTTTGGTAGCATGACTCTGAAGCTCCCTCCTCCCTCTTTTTTCCTCTATCTTTGTGTTCTCTCCTCTCATCTTCTGCCTCCCTGCATTTCACCCTTCCTCTCTGCTTCACCCTTTCTCCTCTTCCACTTGTTTCCTCTTTTTCAGCTTTCCCCCCATGTTAAGTATGTGTGGCAAAAATCGAGCCTTGGGGCTACACTCCCTCTTTCATGTGAGGACCAGTGGTGACATTAAAGGCCTGTTACGTGGTCTGTCGCTTTGCATCAGGCCCGGCTCTCGCTGTCTGCTCGAGACTGGAATACGCCTCTACCTCTCTGCTCTATCTCTCCTGTGTGGCCTGTGTTCGTTCACATGCACAATCCTCAGTTCCAGAAACATTTGGACAGCAAATAACATGGGATTTGCAGAGTACTCCTCTTGGTAAAGATGATTAACTAACATATGACACATAACACAAAGTCAAGATATTTGTTCTTTAAATGAATAAAGTTGTTCTTTTTAAAGAGTTTCTTACAAAAAGCATGAAATAGAATTCACCATAATGGTCATTCAAAGGTCTTCCATGAAACGTTATTGCATCTGAAGATTAAAGTGGTTCAGATTTTGTTTTCTTTTAGGCTGAGCACATTAAAGGGAAATTGATTTCATAAAAACATTTCATTGTACAAAAAAAAGAAAAACCTAAAATTGTCTTGGCTTCATTTGTATCTCCTTGACTTTGCAGTTTGGTGCAGAGATATTCTGTTGAATGACAACCCTGTTTTATCATTTGTAAAACTTTGGCCCCCAAAAATTCAGACTTTTATGTAAAGCATTTGATCGTCTGGCACATAATAATTTTGGGAAACTGCTCTTCACTGTACTTTGGAGCTTTAGCTTCTTTGCCAACTTAGCAGGTGTCTCTGGTGGCTGCTTCAACATGTTTGCATGGTTAATGAGGGGAGGAGAAGGGAGAGAGGAAGTGTCCATTGTCCCTGTCATTAGTGACCCCCTCAGAGCATTATCCCAACAGATTTGTTCCTTTTCAGTCAGAATTCAAACTATGTAAAATGTTAGCCATTTCCCTGAAATTCTGTATTTAGATTGAATTCCACGTTAAGGTCCAATTTTGTGACTCCGTCTGTGACTCCATAATTGTGGATTTATAATGCCCTACAGTGACATCTACTTACCTGTTAAATGATTTATTATCTAGGAGTTCATGCCTTCCAGTCTTGCCAGTATCCCAGCTGTTACATGTTGTAGACAGCAGGTTAAAAATGTGTATTTCCAAACAAATAAAAGCGCTATCATTGATCACAGCTAGGTTGAAAATAATGTGCGGACCATTGTATTGTGTTATCCTCATCTTACAGAGCATTCAAAGTCTTTTAGAACAGAGCTTTGCACGTGCACTTCAGGATTCCCTAAATCCTCACACTCAGGCACTTTGAAGCAGATCAATGTTTAAAGACTGAAGTAAGACAGAAGCTGAGTTAATGACAGAGGATGCAGCGAATCTTCCTCTCCTCCCTCCTGCGACACTCTGACCCAGTTGCCCCAGCCTCATCAACATCTTTGTTTTTTTTAAACGCTCTAAATGGCTCATTCAACATGACTTGGCAGACAAAACAGATCAGCCAGATGATCTCCAGGAAAAGACAACCAGACGCACTTCCCAAGAGCAGCTCCTCTGATGATGTGCAGACAGAAGTGAGTAGGTCAGGAGGAGGCTTTTCATCTTCCTCTCATTGTCAATCTTAATATCTGGAAGTGCATCAGACACCCAGGGAGTTTTCAGCATCTCTAAACACTGCCAGGCCTGTTTGTTCTTCATTGTGAATCATTATGAACCTCTTTGTCTCGCCGCTACAGCACAATCCATCCTCAGATACTCGACCTAGAACAATTGAATTCCTGGCAGAGGATCATGCATATCTACCAGGCATTTTACACAAGGCATGTACGTCTAATTTTTCATTTTATGAGTAGGCGTTTGAAGTGGCAAGATTGAGATAAACGGTATGTAAGGCTGTGAGAATGAGAGAGCAGTTAGAAGACCCAACAACATCTGTTAGGTGTTGTCACAGCTCGAGACAGCGCATTGAATGGCTGCTGGAGTTGAACTTTCCGAGGTTGTTACAAGCCTCGACAGGCCCTTTACCTGGGGATGAAAGAACAGCTGACACACACATGATACACGTGTCCTCTGTAGTCCAACTGGTTTTTCTACTCCTTTGTTCACACTTTAGACACCTTCTTGGCTTTTTCTGAAGGGATTATTTGAGCTTCCTCCTCGCTCGGGCTTGCTTCTTCTCTAAAGCACCACTCTCTCTGTAATTGCACCTGAAAACCTCTTTAGAGTAGAGAGAGGTGAGTGTAGCTAAAATAGTAAAAGGATGCCTCAGCTCATGCGGAAAGCCCAATAGACATACAGTAGTCTGTGGACCAACATGATCAGGAAAGACGCATTTGTTTCCCAGCCTTTGTTGCAAAGACAAAACTTAGTTTGTTTGGGTTAAAGTAGAACAGTTGTCCTCATTCCATCTGGTGGAGCACACAAGAGTAATTTGCAGTCGCCTGTCATGAATTTCAGGGAATTACATCTGTACTGATCCTCATTCGGCTAGTTTATAGTGAGGTTGTGAATATTTCAGATACAGTTGCACTCTTGATAACATGGTTTCAGTAACTCTCTGATTGAATAAGCCAACAGAAAAGTGCAAACTTCAACAAATGATGATGCACAGTTGTGTTTTTAATCAAACCCTGTTGTGAATTACATAAGAAAGGAGTCTAAATTGCAATTAGGTCACAGTAATACAGTCACTTCATAGTTACACCTGTATTGGATGATTTAACTGGTTTACTGTCCTTCCCCTGCATACTTACTGTACTTAAGAGTGAATCCATTTATTATGATGGCATGTCCTCCATGGTTGATAATAAATGCCCCCTTGCAGCCTGTTATAATGGGCCTTCTTCCTGTTGGCCTTATGTGGGGGCAGGACTGACACTATTTAAGCACAAGTAAGGTCGAGCTTGACAGCAGTATGATGTTGGGACTCGTCACTGCGGAATCGGTTGTGTCATCTCTGTTGTGTGTGGTAAATGACAGTAAAGCTCCTGTCAGGGATGCTGTGTCCTGCTTATTTTTATGTCCTGCCCCCCGCTACATGTTCCATCAGGTCAGAGATATTGACCAGTGGAAGCACAGAGTGCCTTGCCTGCCCAGCAAAAGATGTAAATAAACCAAACAGCAAAACAGAAGAAGGACGAAATGGAATAAGTTTGTCAAACTCTGAGAACTGTTGAGGAACAATGGTAGATTGCCAAAAAAATGAACTGTTAACAAGAAGCAGCAAGAAACAGCCATTAAGCTAAGATACTATTCATCTTAAATGAGGGCAAACAATGTAATGCACTGTAAACACATTGTCTTTGCCAGATGTTTTAAGTGTCAACCCTCTATCTTCAAATTTCATCTTGTCAGTTATATGTGACCTGCTCCACCTTTTCCTGCTCTGAAGTACTCTGATTGGGCCGTGCTGCTTTGTGCTGCTAACAGTCGGTGTAGATTGGAGCCTGGTTAGATGGATTTGCCTGATAATGATTCATCTGTATGGCAAGGTTAACACTGCACAGTATCGTGACCTTTAGAGTGTCCAGGTGTAAATTTTCCATTTTTTAATTCCAAAGCAAGACACTTCTTAATGCTTGTTGCAACAAATTGTCGTACATTTTGCTTTGATATCAAAAAGTGACACTTTCATTTAATTTTGCTATAGTGGTGCTTGTTTCAGATTTCAGAGACAATCTTCTCACTGGATCATATTGCTGCAACTTAGAGGGAGCAAAGGTTTGTTTCAGTCTAAATGTATCAGTCGTTTGATTTCTGTACTTCTGAAGTAGGCTCAAAGTCCAGATGTTGCAAACAGAAAGCCATATGTTAAAAAGTATTGTATTTAGCGATTGAATGTTTCAGAAAGGGACTGATTCAACACCATTTTGAAGGCTAGGCTTTAAACCCAGAGCAGCCATTCCAATGTGCTGTCTCCATCTCATTTATTCAACTATGTTCAGACTTCATCCATTGGAGCTGGATGAAGCTGATTAGCAGTAACAAGCAAGCATATATTAAAAACATAACATTGAGCTCTCTTTGTTAATGCGTTGTTGTTGTTTTTCATTAAAATTCAATCGAATATAACAAGAACACAAAGTGCAGCATGTGAATCACCCACAGCTGAATCAATGCCTCTCTGGCACTGACACTCTTATCAGCAACTTAAGGATAAGATTCATAAAGGTAGGCTTTATTACTGGGTTGTTTGCTTTGATTGTATTGGATTAGAACAATATTATCTTTGTAATAGTTTTACTGTAGGCTGATTATTTTGAGATTGCACAAGTATTGAAAACATGATTTGCTTTTTTTCTGGATTGTTGAATGATTGCTGCGGGCCCCATGAGGACAGTTTCAGCCTCTGATCTGGCTTTTAACATTCAGACACTTGAGTCATCACATGTGCTTTATTTTCACCCTGGAAAATTCCCCACACTTTAAAAACCAATGCTCGTTTCTAATTTTGTTTTCTTGACAGATGATGAGCCTGTAAATGTCTGACACAGAAAACAGGGCTGAATATTTATCGCTGTCAAAACAAACTTAAAGGCTGCTGTCACTTTGCTGTCAGCCGTGCTGTTTTGTCGTAATCAAATGACACCATTCCCTTAATTTTAAGAGAGCAGTAGGACTTTGGTTGTTCCTCATTCTGTCACTCTACAAACAAATGAATACACATTAAATAAAGAGATTTTTTTCAACCTGATTGTAAACTTCTGACAAGTTCCTGCTGCTGCCATCTGTTCCTTGATGAAATACACCAGTGTCACAATTGATGTCAGGATTTCCCACAGGTGTACTGTCTTATTCCTTTTCAGTGTTTACTTCTGACAGAGACAAATGTAACGATGATGACCGCTCGGGTGTGTGGGTTTTCTGCCCTGCAGATTGTAGTTTTTCTCAAAGCACCCAGCGTTTCTGGAAATCAGTGCTTCTGAAACTTCTTGGGCTTGAGCCCCAGATGAGAGGTTTGCTCTCACCCCAGGACCCAAACTTGAAAAATGACATTGTCATACCTAAAGATGCAACCCTAATTGATTTCAGAGACATTTTTTGGCTTTAACAGAGAGTAGAGTATTTAATCATTACTTTTTTCTTTTGTTTTGTTTCTAAAATTAGGTGTTACTGGTTGGTGTTGAGGGGTTTAACCACAAATAATTGATATCATTTGCTAAATAAAAATATGGCATGTCATGCTTTTTTTACTATTTACAGTATGTTGATTAGAAACATCTCATACTCTCATCTTATATTGTGTTGTTTACATTTTGGGTCAAAAAGCTGAAAACTTTCCTGCTGTGAAATATACTTTTGAGCCAACAAACGTTGTCCAGCTCCAATTTGAAGCCTTTTTTTTGCTTTGAATAATGAAATGCCTGGAATTGAACAGAATAAAAAAAGAAGTATCTTAGGTAACACTAATGAAGAAAACAGAAGAATTTAGAATAATAGAGGATATTCTTTTATTTTAGATCTGTAAGCTTTTATGTCATGCGTTTATGATCACCCAAAAGTGCTGTAACAGTTTAGTTTGTTTTCTTTATTAGAATGACTAAGACAGTCTCATCCTTCTGAACTGCAGAAATGGCTTTATCAGTGTTACAACAGTCCCTGGTCTCCCCTATAAACAGCACTGCTTGTGTCTCTGACTCATTGTAGATCCCTCTTTGAGTAGAGGATGCAGATTAATCATTTTGTGATAGTCTGATATTTTATCACTCTTTTTCTGGTTTAGAATGAGGTTTTTAGAAGTTAAAATGCTTCTCATGTTCTTTTAAGTCTCAAAGATGTGAAACACTCACTGCTGCGTTGTGCCTGATTTGCACATGGGATACTCACAAAGTTAATGATTTCTTATGGCACACACAAACTCAATGCCTGCCTTAGATTACGTGCTTTTTCGCTGTCAGCAAGATGATCTTTGTGCACTTCTTTTTCATTAAGTGTTGTGATTTTCCTCGACGCTGCAGAGGCTTCATCTTGAGGTGTCCAGTCTGTAAAGCTGAACTTCAGCTCAGCTCATCTCATCTTTATAATTTAGCTTCGTCATCGTGGACACAGCCGTCCATGCTGCTACTCCCACACACGTACTGCCCTCTGTCTCCTGCTCTGTGGAGCCAGAGGGTGCGTGCAAATGTCAGTGAGCAGGGTCACACAAATGGCCCTTTTCCACTAGCATGCTTTGACCCTACTCTACTCGACTCTACTCGATTTGCGGTGTGTTTCCACTAGCCCGGTACCTCCTAAAACAAGCTAGTTTAAGTACCTACTCCGCTCTGGTTCTAAGCGAGCCGAGTCGATACTAAAAGATGACGTCACCAACTGCAGGCTTCTGATTGGTCAGGCAATGTCATCATCGATGAGTCATGAGCGCGATGACCTAGCATGCTAGCTGTAGCCACCATTAGCTTACCCTCATACGTCTTTTCTTTGCAGCTCGATTGCTCTCGTCCTCGGCTTCATTCTGTTGTGTATCTTCCAAAACTCTCCCGTGCTTCTAAAGGGGTATTTCATCTTACCACCTGCAGCCTTCTCCTTCTTTCCTTTTTTACTCGGTTTGTGACAAAAATACACAGATTTGTCGTGTCGTGCTCAAAATGACGTCACCGCAGAGCCGCTCTCTGTTTACAGCGACACTGCACGCCGTTGGGCAGGCGACTGGGGCTAATGGAAAAGCAGCACAAGGCGAGTAGAGTAGAGCCGGGTAGAGTTGAGTAGAGTAGAGTAGGGCTAGTGGAAAAGGGCCTAAAGAGGAGGAGGGGGTGAACATGACCACTCCAAAGAGTCACTTCAGTGATTTCAGTCTGGCGGCTCGAAAACCAGTGCAAAAAGGCCAAGTTTTTCGGGTCGGGACCCAGTCTTTGGGAAAGGCTGGTTTAGATTCAGATCATTTGGAGACATTTTTGAAGCCTGGCTAAGTGATCTCTTTGAACCAGACAACAAAGATAAAGATAAGATCACAAAGAGACACAAAGTCAGAACTTTTTGCTCTAACTGATGCTGGAGAGGATGACAAATCTCCCTCCCTCCATTTTTGTCACTGGCCGTGAGCACTGTGGTCTTCTTAGTGACAGGGGAGGGGACAGGAAGTGTGGAGCACGTTATCTGCTCCAGTCACATTGACAGTCGGAGCCTTTCCTTCCCCTCTCTTCCTCTCTTGTTTCCTCTTCTGACAGCTGGACCTTTCCTGCCATTGTTACATGACGAAGGGTGCAGCTGTGTGCGAGGGAGACAAGATTTGTGAGAAGATTATTGCTGCATTGTGCTTCTGAATTCTCTGATCGGTGGTCCTTAGATGGAAAATTGAACTCCTTGGTCACCCTGTAGGGCTGGGAAATGAGGAGCAAGATTCCTATCATCATATTTTTTTTTGAGCTATACAGCAATGCACAGTCTTTACCTTTTTTCATAAATGTATAACAAATGGTTGTCATAGTCCCAGACAGTGTTTCCCACACATGGACAGTTCTTTCATGGGTCATCCTGGTATATTCACAGCTATACAGACTTTATTAAACATTATGTAGTCGCCATCTGTATGAACAAGACAGACGTCTACAGGCATTTTGCCTCCTCAAGTGCACCAATTGAGAGTGTGACCTCTTCCATTAAAGTGAAGCTTTGCTTGCTGTTTTATTAAACCCTTTCCTGCAGCTTGTCGTTGTCAGTATTGTACTTCTGCATTCTAGGATGATGGTTGCAACACAGTATAACAACACCAACAAAAAAAATTCCCGCTTACTTTTCACCTCCTTTTTATTTAGGATGTTGAGTAATGCCTTTTAAAAGTTATGTAGCGTGAGGTTATTTGACAACTTTATGTGTTGCTAATAAATATCCTATAACACACAAAAATAAACCTGTGTAATGATGTCAGACTGGACAGCCCTCCTTGCAACCCCCACTCAACTTCAGAAATAGTGTTCCCTTTACTGGAACACCAGAAGTATTTAAATTGACCTTATGGATGGAGAGATATAACTATTTTATTGTGAGTATTTCTGTACAGAAACCTAAATAAATAGGCTCAGGGCTTAAAGGGTTAAAGTAAACCGTCTGAGCCTAAATCCTGACATACATTTTTAATCAATCTCAGCATGAACTGTGATACCATTAGTAAAGTTCAGTTTGTATTAAACTTGATATCTCTCCCCTGAATTTTAGGCCAAGTTTACTCTTGACATCTAAACAAATCTGAGCTTAGCAACATACAGGAAATGTCAGTCATCTCAGACCCCCTTAAGTAGTGGGTAAAATAAGATAATCCCACTTTTCCAGAGGAAACTGTCCCAGGGCACAACAAAAGAGGCCAGGAGCTGCCTGTCCAATCAAAAGACAACCATCCCATCAGCATGCATCCTGACTCTTCATCCTGTTATTCTTCCCTTTCCTTATCTCATATTCTCACATCATGTTCAGCTCACAGCAGGCATCCTGTGCTTCATTTTCATCCCCTGCATTGTTGTGGGTGCACGCGTATGTCTATGCAAGTACAAATGCATGTTTGTAAAAGTCCGCCTGGGGCCTGAGTGAGTGAAATGGATGTGTTTTTAGATTTCTGAGCATTGCATTGATATCCAGTGCTGCACTAACAGCAGAGTTAAATGGGTTAAAGCACAATAAGTGAGGAATTCTTTAGTAGCACCGAGTGTGCAAGGCTCAGGTCTCGCTTTTTGTTTGTTCGCTGATTTCTCTGGCAGGTAGAGTCTGTGAAATGAGATCCCCCGAGATGCTGAAGAACCAACAATCTGTTTGGCTGTTTACTCCAACGCTTTGTTCATGCTTTGAGTTTCTGTTTGTGTTCATACTAATTAATCCACCGGTTTGACTGCCCCTGTCATATCCCAGCTTCATTCTTAGCACTCATAGAGTGATTTAGGTTATTTCCTTTTGAAGAGCAGAGTGGGTTTCCTCTTTTGTTTTGCAGCTGAGTCGAGGCAGGCTATTTCCTTATTTTTCTCCTCTGGAATTTGTGAAACCATTTTGCAGCTCATGAGGCTTCACTCTTGAAGCCAGCCGGTTAAATGACTATTGCTGTGGCTTCCAATTTAACGCTACATATCGCTCCCTCTTTAGATGGCAGAAGCAGCAGTAAAATAGCCTATCTTTGCTTGGTATTTTCTGAGGAGTCTGAGTCTGCATTTGTGTGCATTATGTTGGCTGTTTCAGCTGATCCAGGGTATTGGGCTGCTTTAAGAGGTGAACCCAGGCAATGGGAAGTATTAGCACACAGCCCTGGCTTCTGCTGTGCTGGATTACAATAATTTTTGCTGAATAATTAGCTGTATTATGAAACTAAACTGAGAAGGAGCAGTCTGTAAACCACCAAACTTACACTCCTTAAGGGCAACTGTATCATGTGAGTGTTTCCTTAGCTCTTCACCCTTCACACTTGCTTCAGGATGCCTCCCTCTAGTTTAAATGTGTGTGGGTGTGCATGTGCTCCCAAGTTTCACCCCATGAGCCAGTTGAAAGTCCCCCCACGCAGAGAGTAATGAACGCTGGCCCCTTGCGGCAACCATTAAGAGTAAGCCATTATGGTTCAGTATTGAACCAGCCCTCCCTGCCAGTTTCACCTCACTCCATGGCAGGCCCCACTGAGAGCACAAAACTGGCACTCCTATGGCTCATTGAGCTGCCAGCATGCCCCCAACCAGCACACAGGCCCATAAAGCAGTTCCACATCATCAAATGTGATGATCTCTTGTTCTAATTTTAGTCTTAATAGCTCAGCAGATACTGTCAGAGTCACTCATTTCACTGTTAGGCTCAGGATGGGAGAACATGAAGGGATTTTGCTCTAACTTTTTAGGAATAGTGTAAATTATTTATCGCAGCAGTGGAGCCTAATGTGACTGACTGGCAGTGAAAACACGTATTTTTAAAGAAGTGTCAGAAAGCAAAGCAAAGACTCACATTTTTGGGCTCCAAGTTGTAAATAAATTGAGTTGATGGGGTAAACATGACGTTTTATCAGAGGGATCCTTACAGATATCTCTTCAAAGGCTGGGAAATGTGTCAGAGTTTTAAGTTGTATTGATATTTTCTCAAGAGAGACATAGGGCAACATCCAGCTCCCTGAGCTCTTAATAGTTAAGGTGGCCAGTGAAACAGCATGCTCCTGTTGTAAAGGAGTGATTGAAATCCTCCCACGATAACTAGATCCAACTGTAGCATCTGGTCGTACAGTATATCGCTGTGTGGTCTTCACCTCAGTGGTAGTAGCATTACTTTAGTTGTGACATGGGCCCTTACACCTAAGCAGCTATTCAGCCTTCTTAGGTTGGCGTGTTATGAGGTTAGCAAACAGCAAACCCTTTTTTTATGTCAGAAAGTTTGACCCTCAGCTTTGCACTACACTCAGACATGATGTGGTACTGGTACCTGAAGATTCTGGTGAAATTGGGGTCAAGAAATGTTCCGAACACTGCTCTGGCTAATCGTGATGTGAAGGAGTGTCAGCAGTGACATCAGGCTGATTATTTGGAGCTGTATGTGAGTGCGCTAACTGCCCACTAGCAACCCAGCCTCTGTTTCTGTTTCTGTTTCCATTCTGTTGCTTGCATTGACAGACAAGGACTGAGGGGGAAGGGCTTTTGAGGAGGTTCTTGAGAGGTTTTCTTGATTTTCTTGGACTTTTCCCTTTTTTTTCTCATTTTTATCATTTTAACAAAGCAGATACCATGAAGCATCTGTCTATTTACATGACGGAAATGATTTACTTTCACTTTTTACACCAAATAAGAATCTTTGCTTGGCTCACAAAATTGAAAGGCTTTGAGTCAACCACTCAACAATACAAAGCAATACCACCTATATCTCTTGATATACTGTTAACAAAGGGAAACATGTGGCACTGAGTGACATTTATACAGATGCAGTGTGGCAGCAGGAATAAAGAAAAAAATCAAACTCAGAAATCTTACGGGTGAATGATAGGCAGTTCACATCAACAGAATGCTTTTGTTATATCTGCTAAATATTACCAGAACACAAAATACCATTAGAGCAAAAAGGTTTTCTCTTACCTGTCAGTGTAAGTAAATATTCTTTGTGATCTTCAGTGTAGTAAAAAAAACAAACATTAGAATAGACTGACTTGAGTAACTTGGCAAGGCTGCTTTGAAGAGGGACTTTCTGATTCTGATTCAGAAAGACAGAAGCAATAATTAGATAAATGTCTTATAAATGCAACAAACTAAAGTAACTGTTTATCAGTCATTTCATTTTGCAGCATGTAATGATTTGTCAGTGACGAGACTGCAACATCATTTTCTCCAGCTTCTTGTGATCTTCTGATCTGTCCTGCTGCTTCTCTTCTTGCACTCTGTAATTCTATATTTCCCACCATCCTGTCAGTGGTTTAATGAGTCTGTCTCTATGAACATCATCATCACCTCTGAATTAGCATCATAACGCCTTCTCGAGCCTGAGCTAACCTGGCCTACTTTGAAGCTCGGTTTTTCCAGGACAACTGCTGCACCTGCTCATCCATCTCAGCCCAGTCGAACTGCAACTTTTGTCTAGAGCCACTGTTTCCTTTTGTGCAGCATTGAAGACGTTCCTCACATTTATTTTCTAATAAAGGCCAAAGTGGCATTTTCCACAGGAAAGAAAATTTATTCTTCGTTCTCACTGTTGTTTTTTTAGGCCCTTTTGTCCCACACTACTGCTATTTCTGCCTCTTTCTTTCCTCCCACTCTCCTTGTCTGCTTGTCTGTTTGCTTTGTTTAATCACCAAGCTAACATGCTATGACACGTTCCTATAGCACACTGTCCCCGGTGCTGCCAGCAGACACACTAAGCCACATTCAGCTTGGCACTTCTTCTCCTGCCTGCATGCAGTCACAATGACAGATACAAAAAAACTCTCGCATTTGCCACTGGTAATGATTAATGGCTTTGCTGATTGCTGTTTTTGGCTCTCAACACACCCACAGGCTCTGCTTTTAGCATACCTATTCTCAGGTGTACAGCCAGCATAGAGGCCGTACATTTCTCACTGCTTTATATTCAGTAGCTGTCGCATTTGCATATCATGTAAAAGAGAGTTAGGGCTGGGAAACATGTTGAGTTTTGGAGATGTTTTACCATTTTCATGACTGGGAATGCTGATACTGCTGTTATGTAAACTAGTGCGATTATTTTGTATCAAACAACTATAGTTTTATTCTGATTTTTTTCTGGTTATTGGAGAGTGAAACATAAAATGAACTGATTCAAAAACAGAAGTTTAAGACCCAATGCTCCAGGACAGTTGTTTATGTTAAGGACCACCAGCTGTGCACTTGTTGACTAATCATGCACTCTATTGAGTACATTTTATTAATTCTAAAAATGATAATATCCCTGTGAGACACCACAGCAACCAAGATGACAAACCAGACATCAAATATTGAGTGATGTTATTTATCAAAAATTGTGGGCAAACTTTGGCACATTTAGTAGAATAGCACATATTCATTAACAACAGTGAGTAATGTGTAGGATGCTGTGTTGCAGTGCCATAAGTTATTGCTAGGCAATCAAATGGCTTTCCCTACCATTTTTACTTTTCACTATCTAAAATTTATGATAGAGATTACATGATCACTACACTATATGCTGAGCTGTGCTTCCAGGGGTTTGTTTAATAATTTATATATTTTATCAACTCATGTGTTATTTTTGTTTTACTGGTGCATAGTGGTGGGAGAAAAAAATTGATTCACATAAGAATTTTTTTGGTTTAAGTCTGTGTTAATAAGCCGGACTGGAAAAAAGTTACTGCTTTTCTCAACAGAGATCAAAATGTTTTTCTTTGTCCATCTCAACCATCATTCTATCATTTTGACAGAAGGGTTTCAGATGTTTTTATACTGATTATCACTGCTTTTAGATACAGTCCAGGCTTTTGAAGAGAGCGTATAAACAGCTGGTTAAAATATATTGATGAATGATTGCTAAAACCTGACTCACGTGTGATGTGTATTTTCCTGATATAGTCTGTATAAATAATCATTATTCATATTTCCACTGGTGTTAAAAAAGCCAACTATAGATTGAAAAAATCGCTAATATCGTAGAATCACAATTTAAATCTAATCAGCACCTAAAAAATAAATAAATAATCGACTCGGGAGAAAAGTGAATCGTCCCAGCCCTACTGGTGCACTTATTCAGACATTTTTATTTGCCTGTATGTCAGTGTTTAAAACCTCAGTGTGTGTTCGAGTAGAAAACACATCCGAACAATCCATTGAAAAATTGATTTGTGATTTATAATGTTGACTTCAATAATAAAAAATTGAGTTTTTGCAACAACTTACAGATCTGTTTAAACAACACTCCATCTGTATCCCTTTGGCCAAATACAGCCATCGGATGGTTTTGTGCAGGTTTTGTGCTTTTTATAACGCTCCAACAAATAGTGTTCAAGGAAGAAGGTCAAGTTTGTACTTTATATGACAAATCTGAAGTTTAGTTTTTGTTATGCTTTTGGTCAAGAGAAGGGACGGAGGTTGGAGTCAAGAAAGAGAATGTGGGAGCGATACGGCTGTCACTTTTACCAAAAGAGCAGTCAGTTGATTTTTTCGAGCTAATGTCCTAATAATCGAGCATTTTCTTATGCTATCAAACAGACACACATATTATGATAATTCCTGAGCTGCTGTGAAGTTTAACACTTAGCCATAGTGAAAGACATTTGTTATTCATTTACATCAAGTATGTTGAGGTGTAAAGTACATCCTGTTTCATCATTTAGCTGAAGTTATTAATGATTCATGCTCCATATCTCCCTGCTCTAATGTGAGTCTCAAGTTTTAAAGGTTTTAAATATTCCCCTTTTTCTTTGCCTCTAATAGATTTAGTACTCATACTAGCAGAAAAAGCATAGCACTGGCAAGTAAAGCGAGGTGGAGGCGAGATGTAGCACCACTTTCTGTTGTATTTGTTCAGCAGATTTTTCTCTGAGGCTGTTTCCCTCCTCCTTCCACGTGCAGTGCTATTTCTGTGGGTTCATTCTCTCAGGAGAGCCCAGCCCACAAACACACTAAAGCTCATTAGCTTATACGTGTAGGTGTTTCAAATGTTTGTGTTTTTTTTTAATGCACATGAGCTGAAATGTATGTCAGGGCTCACACATCCCGTCTGCATCTGACCGCAGGAAAATGTTATGCGAGTCATTAGCTACATGTGTGTTTTCAGGCAGCTTCAGCTCATTATTGATGATCAGAGAGCGGAACGTGCTGCTCTCTGGGTGGGCGCTGGCTGGGATTTAAGTGTGCTTTGGCGTTCATTTACAAACCAGGAATGTGGACTTTATGCTCTATAGTATATGCCTGAAAAGATTGTTGTGTGGAATGCATAAGCCGTCTAGTCTCATTTGGGATAAAACCATATTTCCGCTGTGTGTTGGCTTTCAGTTTTACCACAGATGACTAAGCATAAGGGTTTTTTTTACATTTCTTACCTGGCACAGTGAGATGAAGATCTAGAAACCTTGTTACACCAGATGTTTATTTTGCAGTCTGTCTACTTAAGGACAAGCCATTGGAGCTTTAAATGCAGCCCGCTGAAGGAGAATCCCCGACACATGACGTACATCTCTCCCCCTGACTCGCCTGCCTGCTAACAGCCCCGTCATTTCTCTCTGCAGCCACTCAGACCCCCTCGGCCTGTGGGGGCCATCGCTGATATTCACGTCATGTCAAGGATCAGGGATGAGTCACGGCAGAGCAGAGCAGAGATGCAATTCTAAAGCTGTTTTGAATTTGATAGTTGTAAACCACAGTGGGTACATTTATGCAGGTCACTGAATTTAATGCAGAGGTTAATGCTTTTCTTCAGACTGTCTGAATGTTTACATGCTTTACATACATTCAGATGATTGTTGGTTGCTACACTCTTCTTGTCTATATGGCAACATGGACTTTCTTTTCCCCTGCTGCACTCACTTAGAATGAAAGCACCTCAAGGCTGCTGCTTTTTCAAAAGGATGTTTAAATTTACATTTCCCATGTCAGCTATGTAAAGCCAGGAGTTACATCTATTGAAAAAGCATCTCTTAAGTCTTAGAGAAAAGATATGCTGTGTTTTATGAATTGTTTAGCATTAAATTCCTCCTATTTATTGTTTGTCATCTTTTAAAATCCCTTTAACCTATTCACTGGGGGTATTTATTCTAAAATATGCATTTTTCTGCCATTTAAACTGACATGAATAATGATTCGGTTTTATACTTACGTTAAATATGGACTTTTAGATATAGAAAAGACATAAGTGTAGTTTCAATAAATGGCCAAAATAATAGAGTGGAGAATACCTAAAAATACAGTGAAAGGAAACATTTAATACCGTGTCATATCTGTATCTGGTATTTATGTTTTGTGGTCTGTATTTTACATTTTATCTCTTATTAGGGGTGTCTAATGTTTGATTTTGTTGGCATTGTTTCCAAACTAATTATGACCATACTGACATTTTTTGTCAAGGGCGTGAAGCCTCTGCCTCTGTAAATCAGACTTGTTCCTTTCATAGTGACAGTGTTTAATGCAGGAAAAACTTTTACTCTTTAAAAAATGCTGCTTTTTATTTGTAAAGGAGGATATTGGTGTTAATGAGGTTAACCATGATTGTACATAAGGACATTTTTCCAATGTTACAGCAAATGTATGGGATGTACAGTAGGGCTGGGTATTTCCAGCAACTTCACGATACAATATGTATCCCGATACTTAGGCCACGATACGATACGTATCCCGATACACGTAAATTGTGAACATTGACTATGCTTTAAGCAAAATTCTTGACAAGTAGTTTTTTCTTATAAGAAGAAACAGAACAAGGATGAGTTTTAGTGGTTCTACAACTTGAAAGACATAAATTCAGATCCTCAAAGATGGTAGACCTAAGATCAAATTTAGAACATATGCTTCATTATGTAGCTCGTCTTCTGCCTTGAACTGTGCCACTGTTAACATTACCCAAAGTGTATTTACAACAACTGTCAAAATATTTAGGCCGTATCGATTCTGTAGAATCTTTATCGATGCATGTATCCCAAAGAAGTGCGATACGATATTTTGCTGTATCGATATTTTGAGCACAGGCCTAATGTACAGTATGTGTTGCCAAAATATCAGCTGTAAATTAGGGGTGGGCGATATGGCAAAAATATCATATCATGATTTTTTGAAAATAAACAATTTTATCACGGTTCCTTTTTTATGTTGATTTTTCTAGACTAATTTGCATGTTTGTCAATTTTTTCCCCATTTTTAACATATAAAACATGTAAAACCCTAAAGAAAGAAATGACAATTTAAGCCAAAGAAACGTTCTGAACAGGTTTTGATTTAAATAGTGCAGTTTTTATAAAAATGTGCAATAAATGTAAACACAAAAGGTAATGAACAACAATAAATTGACCTTTTGTAACGCAAAAACTAACCACGGCAAATAGCTTATTGAAAAGGGTCGAATATAAATGCAAACTTAAGTAACTGGTTATCTCTTAAAGTGCAACAATTTAGAACAAATGTTATCTAACTGCAATGTCTATAATCTGAGTGAATAATACAGCTGCTTTAGAACAGATTTTTGTTCAGACATCTTCAAGCTTTTATCTCCTTTTCTCTTTCCGGCACGGCTTCATGCTACATAATCAAACAGGAGATCCCACCATGCACTGCGCGTGATGTGCTACGATTGGTTAGTCGGGTGTGCGTCAAAGTCTCTGCTCCCACACAGACGATCTTTCTGCTTTATGAGATCATCCCCACGTTACAATCCTTAATGATTTAATATCGTCATATCGCACACCACTGCTGTACATATATGCAAAATTTTCTCTGTCTGCTAATGAGGATATTGGTACAATAAAGCAAAATTGATTATTTCATTTTTGCTCTATTAAAGTTACCTGCCAGTAAAAGTTTTGCTGTTTTTACAGATTCATTCTCCTTTTATTCCTCTTCACTGCTGTTTTAGAACAAAACTACAAGTCAGATTCTCTGCTGCTTGAATGTTTTTGGCAAATTGGAAACTAGACTTCATGTTTCCTGAATTGTTAAAAGGTCAAGGTTTTCTGTGGCTCCCTGGTTACTAAATTTCTAAGTAAGTTTAAAGTTTGGCATAGAAGATGGGAAGTTTTTTCTCAATATATTCAAGCTTAAACTGGTAACGAATGTTTGTTATAGCCATTTTTAACTCCAGCATGTAATTCATACAAAGTTTCTGAATAAAAAGGAATCAAAGGGAAGAGATATCACAACAAATTCAAATCAAGTTAGACTTGCAAATTGAAAACTTGCAGAATGAAAGTAAGAAAATAGAGAAACTACATCAAACCGTTCTGCTAAAGAATAGAAGAAAAATACAGTGCTTTGATAAATAATCTGTTCAAAGAAAAAGAGCCTCACGAAACATTGATTGAATAACAGTGTGGCTGTTCTCAAACATATACTTTTAAAAACATCTCAGATATCAGGAACCCTGATTCTGACATGTTCTAAAGTGTCATTTTCACACTTGTCTCTCACAGAGTCCATTTCTGCTGTATTCTTCCAAGTTATAGAGAATGAGGCAAAGACAAAAATACAAGGGAAGTAGCAGGAGAGTGACGTCTTGAGTCTTTTAGCAGGGTGAGCTGCAAAATTTCACAAAGATTTCCCCTTAACATGCGCTGCTCTCCCATCATTTCTCCACCCCTTCATTGACTGGAAATCTTCCTACTGAAAAGGACAAGAGTGAAAAAACAAGCTAAGGAACTTTGAAGGTATATGATCTTCGTATTTTCCAGGAAGTATTAGGGTTGCTTGTGTGAAAAGGGTTGGTTTGAAAACTTTTCAGGAAGTTTTCAGCTTTCTCTGCATTTTTTTTTAACAATGGAGGGATTTTTCAACCGGGAATACACCTGAAATTTTCAGAGCTGCATGTGTGAGAAGAGCTTAAGCGACTAACATGTTCACTAAACAGCTCACCCTGATGGCATCGCCCTGCAACACTTTCCTGGGGATGTGACTCCACACTCGGGTACAGTTAACATCTACACAAACTGTCTGCTTTTAGCAACTTAAAGCTGCTCTCCATTAAGTGTACTTGTTAATCAGTAAACTACTGATCCTGTGTGTTCAGTAATTTCAATATTGAACAAGGAATGGACTTCAAAAGTGACAACACTTAACTGCCTCTTGTTGCCACCATCTACAGGATTTATGAATGGCACGCAGTGAGCGTTGGAACAGTTAAAGCCTTTTTCACCCTAAATAAGTGAATGCATTCATGAAGAATGATGGATTACTGACAAATTAATAGATGAAGCTAAGTGCAGTTTTTTGCATGAAAGGACTCCGTAGCTCAAAAAAGCTGATATGCACGGTGTAGCTAGGCTTCGCTGTGATCAATTCTGAATTTCCCTGATTAATGAATGAATTGTAAACGTGGCTTTTGCTCGCATGATGACAAAATTCCGACTTTTTTCTCTTTTGCGTGACTTGTATTGTCGAACAGAGATCGACATAAAAACTCCTTGGCTCTAAGTTTCATCCTCTCTCTTACTTTATCAGGGGGAAGAGGAAGCTTGGAGTAGGTGATTGACACACTTAAATTGTGCTGTAACCAAAGTTAGAAATGCTTTATGTAGCTTTTTCTAGAAACTTATATTTTCAGAACATCGATCCAAAGTTTCAGTCTGATCTTTTCTCTTGCTCTGCCTTTTATTGCTCACCAAAAGGAAACTGCTCTCTTCCTTCCCCCGATTCTTCTTTTGTTCATTGGTTCCTCATACCAGAAATAATTCTTAAATGGGACAGAGCGCCTTATAGGTTATGGGAGAATTTTGAGCATTAAAATCTGGTATTTTTCTTGTAAGGACTGAAATGCATCTGCTCTTCTAATGCAGTACTGATAGGGAGACGTAGTCATTAACAACAGAGGAGTGTTGTGCATGAACATCAAAGGTGTATTCAGTGTGGGCCTTTTCTTAAATCAAAGATTAGGAAGTTAAAATAAGACAGAAGCATATAAAAAACTTTTTTTATTCCAACACAAAGAGGGAGGGGGAGAGAGAGGCAGCTGTGAGAAGATGATAAGACCAAGAAATGCATACGTTTTCATGGCTCACTCACCCCCACTGCTGCACTCTATACTTCTGCGCCCTGCTTTAAAAGAAACCTCCGCATTTCATATGCTTGGCCTGCCAAACCCCTAAACTGTTGAAGTGAAGTGTCGTCTTGGATAAAGTCGTCTGTGCCGTGAATAAAGGGCAGGAATGCATTAAATGCCCAAATCCTTTCACTTGCAGCCGGTACCCGAGCTTTGTGATTGTTAAAGTGCACAGCTTTAAAGTGAAAAGGCTTGTTCCTCGCCCGAGTGTTGTTTCACTCCACACGAGCACATTTAGCTGCATCCCTGATTTGCTGTTTTTCTTTTCTTTTTTGGACACGGCTGCCACTTTTTTCTATGTCTATATTTACCTTGTCTTTCCTTTTTTACTTTCTCAAATCATGACAGGACACTCGTGCATGTTCCAGCGGGAATATAGAGGAATATGAAGCATTTTTTGATGTTAAAGCCACTCTAAGCAGAGAGGAATTCTCAGTCTGTCCACACGTAGGAGCATTTGATCATTCTGGCTTTAACATTAATTGGTGTTGGACACAATCTGTTTCAGGTGGCAGATATTATCAGCCTAACACCAGGCATCACAAGGCATCTAAAGCTGCTTTCCTCGGGCAAAGCTGATCACACTGATTCCTCGGCCGTCACATTTCTTTTTCTTCCCTCTCTAACACTTTTGTGGACAGATGTGCCCCACGTGGTCAGAGGGTGCTTTGCTGGGAGCTGCACAGCGAGGACAAAGCAGCTCTGGTGCATGTCTATTTTTGGGCTCTTAATGGACTTGTTCCTGTTCTCCGGCGGAGCAGGTCTTGCAGAATGATCTTCCCTGGTCTTAAACCTGATTACAGTATCCCTCCTGGAGTTCTCCATTGTTCTTAATATTCCTCTGCCCTCTCTCTCTTTGATCTCTCCTCTTCTCAGTTACAGCCTCCGTGTTTGTCCTCACGCTGTGTTTACATTCATTAGATCACGTTGGGAAGGAGGAGATGCTGCATCAAGTGGCTATTCTTTCATCTTCTGACTCTCCCTGCTCCCCATCCCATCCTCCTCTGCCTCCCCCTGACTCTGCCGGCGCTGCTCCTGTGTGATCGTGTTTTTAGAGTAAATAAATGAAAGCTTCCTCCCATCCAGTGGTGCTGAGTTCATGGTGGCTGACTCTGTCAAATATCACTCACTCAGATGACTAGATTCACTTAATGGATTTTGTTCTGATTTTCTCTCGCTGGTGCACATGACTCTCCAGCTGAGGCCCAGTCCTGCTCTGCCTGATCAATGGGTAATGGTCTCTGTGTTGGTAAAAATCCGACTCACAGTCTCTCTGTGCTGTTTTCACAACTTGCTTTGTTTTGGGAGAGAGAGTTTTCGGCTCAAAACCTGTGATGGCAGTGATAAAGGCTAATGGTAGTGCTAATTGGTGCTGTGTGCGATATGTTGATTGTGTTCCTCATTGGTAAGCACTTTACACACCTGTTTCAGCCAAGGCATACAGGTTTTATTAGCAGTGATTTTTTTTTTTTGGTATTGGTATCTTAATTTTTTTTGGTTGCATTCAGCATCAATCCAAGTGTTTCGATGATTCTCTAATCCATTCCTGCTGATTTTCAGTGTGTGCACAAGTTGACCTACAGAGGTTTCAGTGGCAACTATGTCAAACACAAGACACTAAGGCTGCCACTTTTCCTAAAAATCAAACTTGAACGGTTTTTGAACATACACCCAAATAACCGAAGAGGCTCTGATGTGCTCATAAGGAAGATGGATTTAGTACAGCGCCAAACATTCGCTCTTCGAAGAAGCCTTCAAAACTTTATCAGCAATAAAAGTGTACCCCTGACAAGTTTTTTTTTTGAATCCTAATTTCTAGGTGTAATACTTTTATTTTGAAGCCCTGGAAGTCTTATGTATTTGTAGCAGGTTACCACAATCAGAGAAACGAACTACATGTTGAGTTACAGCTACTACACAAAAATATGAACTTAGACTTGTAAAAAGGTTGCTATGTGATTCAATGTTTTAGGGGAGATTGTGTCGTAGTGCTTGAAATCGCAATTGAATGAGTGATACACATCATATGTACAACACTGCAGTAAGACGGCTAAGAGGAAAAATACTGTGACGACATCCCCCACCTAAATGTAGTGGGTAACACTGCACTGACTTTTATCAGTACAGTAAATGGTACCATATTTTACTGTTAAGAACTGTGCTGTTTCACACTCTAGTGGCAGAGTTTTGTGTCATATCACACTAAATATTTTTTTCTTACTCTGTTATATTTTATCCCATCCTACTGTACGGATTATATCATATATCATATAGTATATCATGCTGCACCCAGAAGTACTGAACTATAACTTATTACCTCCGCCAATGAGGATATGTTTTCAGGAGAGTTTGTTTGTCTGTCTGTCTGTGAACAAAATAACTCAAAAAGTAGTGGATGGATTTGGATGAATTTTTTTTGCTAATGGTATGTTTTCATGGTCAAGGAATCTAAATATTTAGATGAAATAAAGGTAGGAGTAATATTTATGGTCAAAATGACAATATGGCTGAGGACTGTGGCGCTGGCGGAGGTCTGCGCTCTCCGAGTGCTTTTCTAGTTTAATCCTGTGGTCATGCATTTTGTTTCACATCAGACTAAGAATCACATTAGCAATGAACTTTTATCTTTGGATATGCCAACACTCATGTTGTTCTTCCTGCTTGCATCAAACGATGAGGCAGAAAAAGGCACAGTGGATTTTTCTCCAATTACTCTTTTTGAGTGAAGCATGACTGTAAAAATATGCCCTCCTGACTCTTAAAGTACGCCCCCTTCCTCTGCCATATTCTCCAGTCCACTACCTCTCAAAGCCCTCTATCTACCTCTCCACCCTCCTTCGTCCTTCCCTTTAGATATTCATCTCCCTGTTTCCAAGATCCCCGAGAAGATGAGGCAGAAAGGTCTCTTTACTCGAGCTCTCAAAGGGCAGATATATCAGCAGCCACCGCCGCCTGTGACATTTTCTATTTTCACCGTCGATTTTGAGAAGAAAGGGCAGAAATTGACAGAAACAAAAAGAGCGGCGGATGAAATGAAATGGGTTTTAACTTACACAGAGAAAGAAAAGAGCATTGTGGAGGAACACGGCTGAGCTCAGCACTGTGGTTATCATTCCCTCTCTTTGCACTGTCTTTGTCTCATCAAACCTGCCTCCGCTGCCCTCCAACTAGTCTCAAGGTTGATTTTGTGTACGTGTGTGTGTGTGTGTCTTTCTGACAGATGTCTGGGTAAAACACTAAACCCAGATATTATGATCTCTTCCTGAGTGTGCCTGTGTTTTTGTTCCCGTCTGTACGCAGGCACCCCCCACAGGTAAATAGACAGCTCTGACAGAAAGTGCTGTTTATGTGTGAGGTTTGCTGAGTCAGGTTGTGGATGACACACTGAGCTGAGAGATGGCTGAGGGAGAGTAACAGGGGATCTGTTAGTGCTAAGGCTGGGAAATACTGACCAAAAATGACTTCTTCATTTGTTTAGTCAAGTGGACATGGGTCTCTTTTTTTCTCAAAAGAAAAAGAAGTTGTTCTGTCAGTACAGTAAATATTGATTTTGAAATCTTTTTGAAAGAAAAATAGCAGCACCAGTTGAAATCCTAGAAACCAAAAATTTGAGGTAATTTCTTGTTTTGTTTGTTTAATTTTTAGAAAGATGCCTGCAAACTTTATATGGCTCTGTTTCCAGCGATTCGTCATGTCTTGTTACAGTTTGGATGTTTGTTTACTGTTTTTGGCCCCATAAAACAGAAAGACCCGTCTCCCGAAAATAAAATAAAATAAACAAAATAAAACATCCAGAGTGAAAACTTAACAAAAAGTGCCTCTGAAAACAGGCTTCTAAGAAATATTGTTAGTTTAATATTACTGTTGGCAGGTAAAAGCTTTGACAATGAAATATCGGTATCTGCAGATTCAACAGATGTATGAAAACAAATACATCTGCCATACATATTGGTCATATAAACTGTATGTTTCTGCAAAATATGTAAATGTACCATAATGCTTCATCTTCTTATCACTAAACATCTACATAAAAAATAACTATCACTTTTAGAGAATGAAATTATTTTCACGTTTCACATTTGCGTGTATGCAAATAAACTCTCACAGTATCAGTAACAGGTCCATTTTAGTCAAGTGCGTACTTTAAAATGAAAAATATATTTTTTGTACCAGCTGATCCGTCTGAATTGGCCATTGATGGTTTGACCTTGTTTATATTTTTATGCATTTACTCTGTTATTCAGTATTTAGTGTCTTGTGTGTTGATTTTGGTTGTTTTCATGATTTCAGCATGGGTGATGGGCCCACATCCAGTTTCTCACTTTACGTGACTAATACGTGTATCTTGCATCATAAATCTTAAATCTCGGGATGTATTTCAGCCTTGGTCAGTATCCATATGCATTTGAAGTTATCATTTATTTGCTTTACTCTGTAAGCTTGGAACCCAAAATTTTAATCATTCTGCTCACACTTTGAATAAACAATGCTTCTTTGTCAAAATATTTATTTACTACACTGCACCATCACTGTGGTCAGCAAACCTACATCTCTGCCCCTCTTACAGAGTATCAGACTGCTAGCTACTGGCTTGGCATGTGTACTACTTTTTCTTCCATTTCTTTTGGCCATTTCTGTCTAAAACTATGCAATTTACGTAGTGTGCAGGATTAAGCTTGCTCTTTTTGATAATAACCTTTGCTTAACAAGAATAACCCTTATGGGCTGATGAAAACTTTGATTTGCATTGGCTTGCATTCAAATAAGTATCAATAGGTTTTGGTTTTTATCATGATAACAGGCTCCTTTATAAAGTAAAACATCCAAAACATCTATTTGAGGAGCACAAGGCCGAGAATTTTCCATTCTTCAACTTATATAAACTAGAAAGCACTCTTGAGAGCGCAGACCTCCGCCAGCGCCACAGTCCTCAGCCATATTGTGATTTTGACCATAAATATTAGTCCTACCTTTATT
The DNA here is from genome assembly GCA_036419115.1 of Scarus forsteni. NCBI lineage: Eukaryota > Metazoa > Chordata > Actinopteri > Labriformes > Labridae > Scarus > Scarus forsteni. Next base: position 21,081,856 of record JAZDUH010000451.1, on the reverse strand, counting down.
TCATCAAAATATTTAGATTCCTTGACCATGAAAACATACCATTAGCAAGTGGATTCATAATGACATCTATTTTAGTTCAGTTGTTATTCACAGAAATCACATTTTTTGCCATGGCGGCCAGACGCTAATCCCGATCAACACCAAAATCGAATCAGTTCTTCCTTTTCCCATGCTGAACATTTCCTGAAAATTTCATCCAAATCCATCCATCACTTTTTGAGTTATTTTGTTCACGGACGGACGGATGGACAAACTCTCCCGAAAACATAACCTTCTTGGCGGAGGTAATGATCTTCATTCAACCACCATCGTTGAACTCTATATCATGTATGAAAGAAATATCAGTGTCTATCAAAACCATAATATCTTGCAGTGTTAGTCATCACCCTTTCCATCAAAGCTAAATACTAAATACTTTCCCTCAATGCTTTTGTAGCTGTTTCAGTAATGATTTGCCAGCTTATGCCTCTTTTTTTAAGCCACTTTCCCCTTTCTCTTCCTGCTTCTTTCTCACCGAGATAGTAATCCTCAGTCTCCGCTTGTTGTGTCTTTTTGTGAAGACAGCCTTTTCCACCAGGGCGGACAGCTAGACAAATGATTCCATCGGTCGTGCAAGGCAGGGGGTAATTTTTAGGTGAGCACAGCGCTTCAGCGAAGACTTGCTGCACTGAAATTAGAGGTTGTCAAATGCCGCACGTCTCCGCTGATGGCCCAGCACGGCCCACTTATGTTAATGTGGCATTTCAGCGAGAGGAAACAGAATTAGAAGGAGATTGGGGAGGGCTGCTGCTGTTGTTGTTGCTGTTGCTGGTGGTTGTCTGGCTGCTTTGTCACATGCACATACTTCCTCTTTTTATTTTCTCTGCTAATCTGAAAAATGGGAGCAAAAATCTTTCCGTTTGTATGCGTTTGTTGTAAAGTGTGGGCAGAAAAGCCATTTTGTAACCTACAGAACATTGGCTCCCCTTCCCCACCATCATTGATGGCTCCTACACACATGCTTAGCCCACCAGTGGTCTGTTAAATAGCTCTTCTGCATTTAATAATGTTAGCTTGAAGTGACAGATACTGCAAGTAAGGCTGGAAGATTTATAGTAAGTAGGGGCGTTTCATTTTTATTGGATGGCTTTTAATAGTTTCCAGACAACTATCAGTGAGCGGGCTGTGGATGGTTTTCTTTGAGCTGCGTGGTTAAGGCCTTTTGGACACAAAATAGAGGCATTTCGCAGCATATCAGCATTTATCCGTCTTAAAATTTCATATCTTCACCACACCCTCATCCTCACAGCATTATGTGTCATTGTCATTCCCGTCTGTTTGCACACGAGGCCTCGCTGTGGCCTTTTGTCGGTCAGGACTGATGTCATTTGTGCTGCGGGTCAGATACCATGAGGATGAACTCATCTTCAGGGAGGATCTGATTGGACCACAGGGAGCTGAGGTCATGTTGTTTAAGGAGCAGTTGCTCTGGGCCGAGTCTCCTGCTGGCTCGTCCTACAAGGTGTTTTCCCACACAGCTGCAAGCCAGATGTTTGTGTGTTAGCTTGTCAGTGTCCATTAGCCCATCTATCACACATTTGTCAGTCTGTCATCGGCAGTATTCAGGGGAATGTTTTTTCAGCTGGACAGGAAATCCCTGTGCACAGATCCCAGACTTAAATCACTTTCTTAAGGATGCACCATACTGGATTAATTTATTTTAGCTTTTGACTTTACCCACATATACACACCCCTTTTTGTATCGTAAAAACAAGGTCTCCTCTTCCTTAGAAATATCTGTAGATTTTTTGTGACTGTTAGTTTGTTTAAGAAATTGACTCCAAACAAGACCTAATGTTTGATTCTGCTATATTTTGTAAATGGATAATATTCTTTAAAAGACATGCAGCGTTGCAGAAAGATTTAAAGTAACATAAAAAAAACTTCCTTTTCACTAATGAGAGCTCCCAAACAGTACCAACAGAACCTTCTGACAAACAGTGAGCACTTACTGTAACTTAGAGAAATAAATCCATACCCTCTTTTAATGGAGTATATTAAACTTCTGACCATACAAAACATTTAAAAGTTGAAGGAATGTGGATAAAAATCCCCTTTATCAAAAGTTTGTTTGTGGTGTTAAAAACTTCACAGACTTGTGCCATGTCCACACATAGGTGGGTAATTTTGAACATGGAGGAATACCTCCTCTGATTGATCGAATGAGCTTGTACACACATTCAAAGTTAAATATTTTACCATTTGAAAAAGTACTGTAAAATGCTGACAGTATCATGCCACAATGTCCCAGACATGCAAAATCATTCTTGCTGTTCTTGGTACTCTGATTTACTTTTCAATGTATTCTGCTTACTCATGAACATTTTAGCTGGTGTTCTTTCTAAATTGTTTTTATCTGACATTTCTGATAAGCAAATATGGATACTATATTGAAGAAATAAAAAAGCCTTCTTGAGTTACCCTTACCTGTCTCAAAATTTGCATTTAAAACTACACCAACCACAGACTGACGCAGTTTCCTCTTACAGAAGGTAACATTGGGTCTGTCGAAAATGTAAGCAGGGTTTTTATTGTCCAAGTGTCCTTCAAGCCATCACATAGCAGTTATGAATGTGTGTGTCAAGATTTAAATAGTACATTTGACAACATTAAATCTAAAGGTCCATGTAAATAGAAGATCTAACAGTTACATTTGGTAACTGAACAGCTGGCCCCAGTATGAGAAGTCAGTTTAATGACTTCTTTTCTGATGCAGAGATCAATATAGAAGGCTAATATTGAAAAACGTTTTGATAGATTTACATACATCACACTAGCTGATTAAATTGGATGTTAAATTGGATTTTTTCTTGTGTGACAGGAAATATGTTTTCCCAAAGATGTAGGTCCAATGTTTTCAAATGCTGGTATTGTGTTTCAAAGGCTCAAATGTACAGGACAGCTAGATTATTAAAGCACCTTCATTTATGTGGATGAGGCTATGTGGTAGATTTTCAGATTCTGACAACTTTTAATAGCCCATTAATGTCCTGCAAATGTTGTAAAATGTATGTATTTCCTTTTACCGATAATTAACCTTTTAAAATAGAATGTCAATGACAACCTGCACCCCAAAGTTTTTCCTGAAAGTTGCAGCATCTGTGCTTCTAAAAGTATTCAAACTTTATCCAAAGACAAGAGTGCCTCAAAAACCTAATTATGTAAGTTTAATCCTCCTTCTATTTCTGCTTCAGTGTAAGGTTAAGGCCTCGAGGTCATGCATTCTCCTCTAAGGGCAGCTAAAGTTGAGTGTCAGGTTCCTGCAGCCAGAGTTTAAAATTAAACTCCCAACTGTCCTGAGCCCTCATGAGACATCGAAATACTGTAGCACCTAACACTCTCAGCCCCGCCACAAATTGTACCTCAAGGCATTACAAGTGCAACCATTTTGTTCCACACCAGCGAACTTCCTCTGTTTCTGTTTTTTAAACGTTTCTCCCTCTGCTTTTCTTATCCTCAGCACTTGTATGACTTTTACTGTGAGAAGTTAGAAAGTGTAACCAGTCTGTGTCCCCTACTACGGGTGTTACAACTGCTGCTATTCACAAGTATACACACAGAGACGCTCTCAGGATGAATGGGTGCTTTTTCAGGCGCCATGACACAGCATTCCTCTGTGGTGTGAGCCCCAGAATCAGTCAAAGTGAATGAATTCAAGGTATGCGTGTCTGTTTGAAAAGGCAGTTGGAGTGAAAGCCTTAGTCAGCCATATGTGTGTTAGAGAGAGGAGAGGGGTCCATTAGTTTTATCTGACAGAAGGATCACATCTAAAGGCATGTACCTAAGCGATTGTGTGCGTCTCTCCTCCCCACCTGCAGCTGCGCCCTCGCACGCTCTTCTCTATTAGAGAACAGCCACTGGGGAGTAAAAGGGGAGACAGTGAACTTAACCCCTTAAATAATGGAGATGTTAACTTTTCTCGCTGACGTGTACAAAATCTCCGAAAGCGTCACATTGAATCTTTGTCTGCAAAGTCACTTTATCCTGCAGGTATAGGAGGCATCAACGCTCAGCTGCCTCACATTTTCACACTATCAGGCTGTGCTAGTTTTTGTGTACTCTCCAAATACAAATTTCCACATTTGTTTGTCAAGCCTTACTCAAGGCAGTTGGCAAATTTCTGCTGCCTTTTTTTTCCCTTTTCTTAAACCACCACAATTTATATGCTACATTAAGCTAAAGTTGCCTGGAAGTGAAAATCAATTGGAGAGTGATATATTCCAAAAATTGCCTTTAATCCTGTTGTTGTTGTTCAGTTTCTCACCACGGTGTGTTTCTTTTTGTTTTTCAGAGATCAACAGAGTGCGTAAAGATATGTACAGCGACACAGTGAATGGCCTTGTGGACAGACACCCTCTGGAGCTGCCTGAGCCTATGGGACCCATCGTCCACCTGCAGGAAAAACTGTTCGTGCCTGTAAAAGAGTACCCCGATGTAAGTGGCTGCTTAATATATTTCACAGATTCACACTGGAGGTGGCCGACACCGACTGCAAACAGCTGTTTGGACGGGGTCACCAACCTGTCCATCTTGATCTACTGGTTGAGCTTTTAGACATTCCTACAAGCTCTGAAGAAAGGCTGTGCTAGGTCGTTATCTCACACAGAATGGAAAACTTGAAGCAGTTTGTGATTTATTTTTATGCCACTGGCCCAAAACTGTGCTTACCTGTCAACGCCTCATTACTGAAGCCCAATGGAAGATCACTAGACCCCTCCTCGCTCTGTGCTAAGCCTTTTGAAAAGCTAGCAAGAACTCAGTGTTCTGCTAAGATTTAAGTACTTTTTGTACTTCAATGAGCTTTTGTTGTTCATTTTGTACAGGTAATGTTAATCTTATGAAGGGTAAATGAGGTTTGTGACTGTTTTGTGGCTGCAAACACTTTCTATTGGCATAATGCTAACAGCAGCTCATACAAACACAGTGGGTTTGTTGTGCATAAGGGAAGGAGTGTGGCTAGGAGCACAACCATGGAAGGGAGGGGAGATTAAAATTGCTTCCACTGCAGTCTCACCCAGGTTACACACCCCAGATTTTATATCTGTGTATTTCCATGGCTCCCAAACAGTTAGGACTTTGTGAGGGATTTTTGGCTGCAGTGATTTGTTACAGAAATGTAAGAAAACATTATATTAATATCTAGTTTCTAACTTCTGTGTTTGCTGCCCTGGTGTAATGGATTCCTCTCTGTTGTTTTCTTTTTTTAGTCGAGTCTTTGTGCAAATGTTATAATTCTGATACGTTGATGACTATTTGAAATCATTGCAGAAAAAAAGGTAGTTAAGCTACATGGCGTCATAATCCAGACAAAGATATTGAGACGGGATTTCTGGTTAATGTTGCACAGTTTAATGTTGGAGCTTGTTGTTTTGTTTCCAAGAGTTATGATCTCTGCAGCATATTTAGTTCCTAAGCTAAATCAGAAGCTGTAATGCATTCAAAATCCCTGCACGTCTTTCACTAACACATACAAGCACATAGTTGGTCTTTTGCCTGAGGCCATGTGTCTTTACGGTGTGTCATCACTGGAATAGCAGCTGCTGATAGTTGAACAGTCTGTCACTGTCCTGAAGACACACACTGCTGTCTTTCTGTTCTGCATTGCTGCTTAGTTATGTCTTCATACTCATATCCCTCGCACCTTTTTTCTGTAGTCTTCATGTGATACTTGCTGGACTCATAGCGTTTTTAAGATGCTGTTAATGGACTGCCTCATAGCTGTATCATGCCACGGTCTAAATTGGTTCTTGCTCTCAGGAAAACATGTCATGCTGGGGTGTTTATGGGTTGGCTCAGCAGTGGGTTAGTACTGAGATGGAGAGAAAGAAGGGAGGAGCAAATTCATAAATATTCAGTTGGAGGAGATGGAAATCTTTGGGACCCACCACTGACTTATGTCGTAAAAAGCTTTCTTTTGTATCTACTTCAGACTCATTCGCTCATTGGGGTATTTTTTTGTTCATGCTCAGGACAGCTGTAGTGTCTATTTAAGCAGGTTGGTTTTCAGAAGAATTACAGCTGTACCTGCGTGTGTCTTTGTTAAAGCCTCGTCAAGTCATTGTGTGTGAGGGTTTGACCACGGCTGGCCAGTCACCTTCCCGTCCTCATGGTAATCTTGGACATACACATGAATGCTCGTGTCACGTCTTGAGGAGCAGCGTTTCTCCTCATAATCCAGCCGCTTGCTGAGAGGAAATGAATGGAGGGAGGTGACGGGGGATAAGGAACACTGTAGAGCGGGGCAAGGCCCGACCAGGCGTGGACTGCATTTTCCCCCTGACAGAATTGATAAAGGGCACCAGGGACTGGCTGGGATTAGCTTAGCTCCAAGTGACCCTCAGAACAGACCCAACCTCTAAGCTTGAACTAAATCAGCCAACGACAACTCAGTCTTTGACCTTTATCTCCAGTGCAGAACTTTCGATCCCTGAAATGTCTCTGCTCTTCACAGTTTCTTTTCCTTTTTTATTCAGTTGCTGCTCCTTTCACTTTCGATATCTGAAACAGTAATTCATGTTTGAACAACATTTTTTTCTCCAAATAGAGCTGAATGTGTGCAGCTATACCTTAGTAAACAAGTAAAGTGTAATATGAAGCAACTTTCCATTGCAGATATCCAAAGGTCTGTACAATTTAAGCTTAAAAAAAGACTGAATAATACCTGAATTCATCACATCAAACAAGGCACGTCTGACCAGGCTGGTCTTCAGCTGCATTTAATAATACCCTGGAGTTCATAGCTTTCAGGCTCAATTGTAAGGAATTACATTGTATAGCAATTATAACCCCAGAGGCCCAGCTCTTTTTATGTTCAAATCTGGTTGAAAGGACCACCTCCAGCAAGACCCATAGGATCTTGTTGGAGTTGTATGGATTCAGCCACTCTTTTATATTAGAAGGTGCTTGTTCCTGTAGTGTCTTTGACAAAATGCATAGATTTTTTCATGCATTTTGGATTATCCTGAAATAAACTGAGTGGCCGGAAGTCATTTGACACCGACCCATCTTCACAAATTATTTCCTTTTTCGAAAATGTAATCAGAGAAGTGAATGATAATGGAAAAATTAGTTCTGACCTGCAGTGTGGTGAACTACATTACAAAACTTCCAACTTTGATGGGAACCATTCTTTATAGATGTTAAAAGAAAGTCAAGAAGGAGCAGATATGAAGAAAAAAAGAAAAACAGGGCCCAGAACAGAACCATGAGGGTCACCACATGGGTCTGCATAGGCTTTTCCACTATGTAGTATCTGCTTGGTTGTTTTGGTTTTACATTATGGATTGTACCTGACACTGCTTTTTGTTCCACAACTATACATGGTGTGGAGACACTGAATGAAGTAAATGATGAATTAAAGAGTATCATCACAAGCTGGGGTCGTAGACACACAAATGAAATGCCCTCTGTTGTCAGCTCTGTGATGTCTTGTGACTTCCCAAACTCTCCTCTGCTTAAATAGCATGTTGTTTTGCTGTTTGCAACCACGTTTGGAACAAAGCTGATCTCTTAACTGTTACAAAAAGACACAAAGGGACCAGTAGCCCTATTGCCTCTGTTTCCTCCCTTGTTTTTGTGAGGATGCTACTGTTTCACACAGACACTCAATGACAGGCATGCCTATCTTAAAGAGGTACTGATAGAGTCTTTACTGTAATGAAAAACGGAGCAGGTAGTAACCAAACCCTGCAGAGTCAAGCCGAGTTGATCAGATATCACAAATGGAAAAGCACCACGTGTCTTTATTATAGATGGTTTCAGTAGGCACATAGGCATTACATGTACATATATATGTTTTTTTCAGCAAGACAAAAACCCAGATCTTCTCTTAAAGAGAATCACACACCAGTGGACTGATTAAATATGTGTAATGGTCCATTCAAGATTTCTAGCTCAACAGTGTTTTGTTGTAACTAGCTTAGATCTCAGTCCCTATGGAAAAATGTAGTCTCAGTGGAATGCATTATATTAAAATAGAAGCCGAAAACTGCTGCTATTTTGTTCTTGATATGTCGATGTACTTTTCTCTGCTGCTAGAATCTCCATTATCTGTGTGTGTGTGTGTGTGTGTGTGTGAGAGAGTGAGTAGGTGGGTGGGTTTTACATAAACCCCGTGTATAGCTGTATATGTTTTATAGAAAAGTGAAAAGGTCTGTGAAAAAGTATGTCCAGTATGGGTGGCTGTAAAGATACCAGCGGTGTGGTACTCTTTCTCGAACACACACATACACACATGGACCCAAACAGTCTATTAAAAGTGTGGCACCCTCAGCTGACCTCAAGTTCCCTTCGCTCTGTGTGCTATGCTGCTCCGTGCAGAGCAGGGCTGTAACTCTGTACCGTGTTTACGATCTGCCGTGGAAGACACTAAATTAATTAGGCTTCCCCCTGGTGGTTGAGATGACTCACTGATGACCTTAGCAGATGCAAATTTATACAATTGCTTAAGATGCACACGAGCATGTATGGAGAGGAGACAAATGCTCTTACACAGTAATGCCCAATTGGTGAATATTTCACTTGGACGTTTGATTTTAGACAATGGGGTGCATCCCTTTGTGCAAGTGGGGTCATTAGGTAGGAAGAAAAAAACAGGGAAATGTCAGATTTATTATTTATGGATGTGATGATTGGAACCATGGGAAATCATCTGCAACTAGATTGAGACTGTTAATGCTTTTTAAAAATATCAAAACATTGGCTCTAAAACATCTTTTCACTGTTGTTTGATGTCTAGGTGCTGCTGATTATTGATTATTAACTGTTAGTAGGGGTGAAAAATTGTAATCCATTTTGTGGACTTACTTTGGACTGTTGTAGGGGTATAAGAGGAGGACATGTCAGGATTTATAAGGAGTAATGGATAAAATACAGTAGACATATGGCACGTCACTCGGCTAGGCTAACTCCTCTGAAAACCCAGCTAACACTTGCCATGCTTAGCTTGTTAATGCTGTCTCCCTGTTCAGAATAAGCAAAGAAAGAAACGCAATCCATCACTTACTTCATATGCAAAGATGACATATTGTGGGAAAAAAAAGGCTTTTGCAACATGCTGGTAGGAGCCCAGGTATATGCCACCGTTTTGTTGTATTGCTGTTTTGTAACATGTGAACTGTCAAGTTTGACGTGTGTTGAAATTGAGTTTTTGGACATTTTTTGATAATTTTTTCAAAAGTTAAATAGCTGTCTGTCTGATTATATAAGGCATCAGATATACGTAAACTAATACAGGCCACTGAGTTATTGCAATACATGTAAAAGGGCTACTTTTAATTATTATGAATGTGGTGTGCCTTGAGATTAAAGGTTTATTTTTGGTGGTGCTTTGGGTAAACGGGTTGACAGTTCATTATCTTGAAGTACAAAGAATCAAAGAAAATGGGTCGTGGACTCAATTATTGTCACATCATGTGGCCACTGGTGATCCCGCCCCTAACTGTTTGTGTATATTTGGCTAATTTTACAAACAACTAGCATTAATTCTGCTTGCACAGTCTGCCGTTTGTTGTCTCAACACAGGGTTAGCTACAGTATCTCTATATCAAGTGTGTGTTTTCCACAGAGGATAGAGAGAGGAATCATTTAGTGGTGGGGTAAGAGAGGGGATGATGTAGGATCAGCTTTAAAGGGAAGAGAGGAAAGAATGAAAGAAGAGAAGAAAAATGCCACTTCCTATTCCCAGCTGCCTATTGCTAAAAGGAGAGGAAACTGTAATGATGATTATTAGACCAGGGAATATTTTCCCCTCTCATATTTCCGTCTGATTTCCCAGATTCCCTCAATAAAAAGGCATATGCATATGTGTGTGTGTGTGTGTTCTTCTGTGTGTGTGTTGCTGATGTAATTCGGATCTCCCCCAAGAAAGCAGCATATGATGTCTGACAAGTCTGTGCTTTATGTTCTTGGCATCAGCTCACCTGCCATATAAGATTTATCATCACTCATACTATCTCCTATCTTTTCCTTCCTTTTTCACTTTTTTGTAATTTTAAAATGCAGAGTATTTCCTCACCTGTTTCCCAGCTTCCTCTTCGTAGAAAAACACATTTTCCACTTATCTTTACCTGCCACATACTCGGAGAGAGGTCAGGCTATCTCAGTGGGGCTCTCTCTGTCCCACCTAAGTGTCGCCTGCGTTCGTTCCACCGGTAGATAATTAGATTGTCCTGGTGCCTGGATGCAGAGCAGCATGTCAGTTCTACCAAAATAACTTGCCTTGCCAGCATGCTTCCACTCTAATTCCCTTAAGTGTGTCCCTCCTCTGGCCTGCCTGTGTGTCCCACATCTGTCCGCAGATGTGTGTTTGCTCACCGTCCTGCGTCCCCATCACTCCGTCCGCCTGTGTGTCTCTGTATCCGCCCCCCCTCCCGCTGTTCTTCAAAGTCAGCCGTTTCCTGATGTCGTCAGAGGTACAGGGCGCTGTGAAGCGTCACTGTGGTGACTGCATCTTGACTGACAGCTGAGTCGCAGGCTATCTGATAACTTCAACCTTCAATTAAACGCTATCTGTGGCTGCGCTTCCCTCCTGAGTGCACACGCACACACATGCATTGATAGGCGGCTGACTGACAGCTCAGCATGTCATTTCCGTTTGACCTTCAGGCATCTGATAGGATGTGTGACATGTCTTTTAACTTCGACTCTGTCTCCACTTTATTCCCAGTGCATTTGTATTTGCAAACTGTTAGCTTGCTTGTGGGCAGGTCACTGGGTTGTGAGAAATGCTTAGGAGTGAAAACACAGAGACACACACCACCTTTGCTGTGCTGACTTCATGAAATGGGAGCAGCAGCTACCTATAATGACTGTCTGGACTCCTGTCATCAGTGTAAATCAGCCTGAAAGACGTTAATGATCAGTCTTCTGCATATGTATGTGGTACAAGTGTTTGTATGGTCTTTTAGTAGAGTCATAAATCTCACAGTAATCTCACCTCTGTAATTGAATCAATATATATTTTTTTACAATTTCTCTTTCTTTGCACCTGTCATGTAAGTTCTAAACAAGTCTACTTTTTTTTTTGGTTAGCAGCCCGTGTTCTGAAGGCTAATGAATCCAATTGAACGGTGCAGGTAAATTGTCTGCTTTGAAAAGATCAATACAGGCTGTATTGGCTCAGCTGTCAGAAGCAGAGGGACTGAAAGTTTGTTGTTGTTGTTCATCAGTCTATTAAAGCTGGAAGAATGGCCTTCCATAGTTCAGCTCTTTCCTGTAAACTTAAAACTTTTGATGGTGTTTTTTTAAGAACAAATTCTTTAATCAATTTTCAGAGTTTATTAAATGACAGATCAGTGTTTACTAGAGAGACAACATTCATAGGACTGTGCTGGTATCTTTACAGCCACTTCAATACTGTATCCATTTTTCATACCCTTGTACTTACAGTGAAACGTTTATTGCATCGAAGAATGAGAAGAAGGGAAACGCATAGTGATGTGGCAGTTATATGTGTCTAATGTTGAAGCAATCTGCTTTTCGTTTTGAAAATATTCTGCAGCTGCTTTTCTGTTGTGCCTTCATGTGAATTTGACAACATGCTTTTTTTTTTAAAAAAAAAATTGTTTCCTAGCTATTTTTTTGCTGTTATTGATAGTGGAGGGACGGGACATTGGCCTGGAAAGAGTAGGGGAAGACATGAGAGATATCAGCCTCAGGATGCCAACTGTTGCTACACTAGGACACACCCACATCCCCAATAGGCTGGTTCTTTTAGGAGATTTTTATATTACATCCTCAAGCATCTTAGGCAAATTTGGCACGAAAGTAAGAGAATTCTAATGAAATCTAATTTTTTTATATCTGATAAACCAATATTGATGTACTCATTACCTTTACTGCCACCAGTATTTTTTATGTCAAAAGTACAAAGTTCTTTCTAAACAATATTGCTCCTTTGTGACAGTTATCTTTTGATTGAAATAAATGTTTGAAGTAGCATCTCATTCTCTGATAGATTGTACTTTTGATATTTAAATGTAGGAACTTAATGATCATAAGGTAAAACTTAATGGTACATCCCTTCATTCTGCTCATACTCTGTGTTTGGGTTTACAGTGCTCAGTCAAGTTATTAGACCACCTGCCATAAAAATGAGAAAACAGAATATTTTCAAAATCTTTCAAAACCTGGTTTAAAACTGATAATATTTTTTGTTATTGGACATGACATTTTAGAAAGAATAAGGAATTTAAACCTGAATTCACTTTTTAATGACCAAATTATTATTATTATTATTAATAATAAAATTATAATAATAAATATAAATATAATAATTATAATAATGACACAATCGTGTGTGTCTTTTTTGTTTTTTTTTTCATTTGAAGTTCATGAATAACTAATAATTATATTTAAGTATTAAAAATACAATTGAGGTTTTTCTAGTGTATTAACCTATAGAGAAGCATAAAAATGATTTTGTTATCAGTGCTGAGCATTAAAGCATAAAGCTTGCAAGGGTGGTCAGTCTTAAGTTTATTAAGCACAGCTGTGATCTGCTGACGCTGATATCCTGCCAATAACATTGTAAATATGAAATACCAAAAGGTTTACTTTTATACTTTAAAGCTGATTAAAAAAAAACTCTAAACAATCCAGTTGTACTTTGATCAAATCAGACAATCAAAAATATTCATGACTTCATGTTTTCAGATTGATTTTACTCCAACAACAGAGGATTTTAGGGCTTTTTTTGGGCTAGCTGTTAAATCCCCTGCAAGAACCGATTTTAAATAAAGCTACGCCATCTTTTTTACTCAAGTAGACTTTTGAAAGATTAAAATTCTGGTTTCAAATGATGCGCAGTGATGACGTTGTCGAGCTTTTGTTCTGATCAAATGGAACGGACCCAAGTTTGTGCACCAGTTGAATCATAAATGAAATTTAGTTAGAGGAGTCATTGGTCGTAATTACATGCTGCAACATTTTTTTGGTGTGATAGAATATGATATTTATCAATAGCTGGGTTTCACGTGACGTCACATTGTTGCATAGCGACAGCGGGCAATTCAGATGGAGGGCAAGAAGTAAAGTAACGTTAGAACTTGCGGTGAGAAACATTTAAGATGCCAATGTTTTGTGTTGTTTACGGGTTCTCCAACAGCTCAAAGCGCAAGGACAAGGACTTTTACAGAGTACCGAAGGTCGTTGTTCACAACGGTGAGAAATGTAAAAAGCTCACAGGACAACGTTGAAAAAAATGGATTTTGAACCTGCGTTTGCGGTCCGGAGGAGCATAGTCTGCTAATGCCCGTGTCTGTAGTGACCACTTCAATCGAGGTATGTAAGCCAGCTTGCTTTTTGTGGCTTTGTTAATATCATTGGGTTGTCGTGTTTGTTTCCATGGTTTGTGTACATCATAACCGCGACTGCCAGCTGCTATAGCCTTAACACATAAAAAAAGAAGAAAGACTCACCCTGGCGAAGACCAAACAATAACCATCCTGTAGCCGTTTGATGCCGAGGTTGTGGACCCATCCGCTGACAAAAAGTTGTATTATAGGCTTTCATCTGCTGTTTGGTAATGTACGACGTTTGAATTACCAGATATTTAGCGGTGTCGATGCCCTCAACTGCCGGTAAATCTTTTGTCTCTGCTGAAAACTCACTCGTCTTCATGAGATATGGATCACGCCCGACGTATCTGTTGATTAGCTGATTATATCTTTCTCTTGCAACTGGATCTAGATCCGAACAATATAAACTTTCGCCGGTCTCCTTCATAGACTCCATGTTTACTTCCTGCCCTCCATCTGAAACCACGCCCTCTTCATACGTCATAATAATCACGTGACTGAAACCCTCCTATTGACTCGCAGGTTCACTCAAAGCAGAGCCAGTACAGAGATATATTGTGCATGGAGGCTAGCTCTGCACAAATCTAAAAATAACACAGCTCACAAGTGTTTCCTTAATTTTGGATGCTGGCTGGTTTAATATTACTCTGAGAGTTGTTGCATCCCTCGGAGTAGAAGGTAATGTCATTTGAATGTCTAGTGCTCTGTTGATGAATACTGATGTATTGAGCAGAAACACACAAAATAAAGCTACAGAAAAAGATTTCTGTCGGAGGAGAGAAGCACGTTAAGTGCACAAAGTTGTGAGGTACTTAAAAAAGAGCAGCTCAGGTGATCTGAGGAGACAGGATGTCCCAGACCTCTCTGTTTCACAGCAGCAAAATTGCCCAGGCCAAACGGGCCGGTTCCCTGCACACTGAAAGTCATTAAGCTTGTTCCCATGAGGGTGTCATCACTTATCATGCCAGCTCCTGATATCCTTCTGACCCCCTTAAGTCATTACCAGTCCTGGAAATGTACCTCCCCACACCTCGCCTCACCTCGCTGATAGAGCAGCGGAGTGGAGGATTTGGATATCTCTAGCTAGCCACCCATGCTCGATGATGATAATTTGATGAACTGATGGTTTTTCACTCAGCTGTTTGATGGGGATGGTAATTACAATGATCATTTAAACAGAGGGGACTCTTTTTGTTGTAGACAGTTAACATGACACAGCAGCAGCAGCGTAAGGCACTGGATGTGTGGTAACAAGTGCTCCAATGACCCTGATTACATTGACAATACAAACGCATGCTTGTAAACTAGAAGCGGACAGTGTTTGGAGCTTCCTTAGGGTGTTTGTTTCTGCAGTAATTAAAGCCAGAGGAGGAGGGACGAGAAAACAGAATAAAGATAGAGGAAGCAGGTGACTACAGGGATCACAGGCTGCTCTGAGACTATTGCAGTCTCTCTGCACACAGACAGGAACAGAAAATATGAGTGCTAATATTATTTTTTTCTTCTGTAGCCAAATCCCTCCCTGATTATTTGTGTTGTTTTATCTTGAGCCTTCTGAGTATTAACTTTTAAACAGCAATTTTTAGCTGAATTAGAATGGTCACTCGGGAATCTTTTCTTATATCGCATATTTAAAACTGTGCTTTTTTTCTTTTCAAAACAGATGTCGAAGCTAGTGTTGCCATTGTAAGGTTCTCCGTAACAGTGTCTTAGTACAAAATCAGGTTAATGAACAAGATGCAGCTTATGATCTTGATTTTCATACTTATGGTGTCATTCAAATTAGTGCTGCAGTATCATGCTCATTTGACTTCTAAGATTGAAAGGAACAATAGCTTAACCATGGATAAAGGAACTGGCAAAGGAATGGAAATTAAATAAAGAACAGGCAAAGGGAGCAGGAAAATAGGTGAACAAATATATATTGTAAGGTGATACATATAGATTAAAGTTCAGACGGAGCTTTGACCAGGATTTCAGACCTATTAATAATGCACTTGAATTATTGAGCTGGCTAGCCATGTACATCCTTACATTAAACTCATAAATGTGATTAGCTGATGGTTAGTTATTTACCTAGTAGCTGATGTAAAATACTAAGATGAATCATGAGTGACGCAGCTGATTTCTGGTCAGCTGTTGTAAGGTTCTGCTCTAGTCTATTAACTTATTTGACACATTGTGTCTTCAATGGGTTTTTAACAGCCAGATATGACCAATTTAACTTTGAAAGCTTTGTAAACTATCCCAGCATGCTTAGCAGCATTAGTCCACAGCTTCTCAGCCTGTCAAGAGACAGTTTTGACTGCCTAGCTGTGACAAATACAAGAGCACTGACAGACGGTGCTATTTAGTGTCTTTCTGCTCATTATTTTCTGTTGCTCTTTTTAAAAAGTTCAAAAACTTTTCTCTGTACTTCCCTCGCTCACATCTTCCAAACTTCCAGCAGACATCAATCTTCACGCCTTCCATCTCCGCTGTATTTCCACTCTGCCTGCAACCCCAAAAATAAACCCAAACAGAATTATCAAAGGAGTCATGGATTAGGCGTTAAATGCTGGATGTGCTGAATGGAGAACTTTGAAGTCTACAGGGGCTTTGAGGCGAAAATGTCACCATTGGAAATCTAACTCCAAATATTACTCCTTCATCGCCACGGCCTCCTCTGTCCCTGCTGTAGATCAAGCATACAAGCCGCTGTCTGCTCAGCATCCTCTCCCTGCTGCTGGAGCTGCTGGAGCTGATATGTTTGCATTTATGTGCTGTGGGGATCAGGCCACAAAGTGAAGGTCAGTAAGATGGATTAATTGAAAGATGGAACACAGTGGTTGAAAGATGAATGAGTGATTAAAGGAAGTCGGCCCTATGACGTGAGCGTCTTTAGAGAAACATCGATATATGCTGTGGAGGAGCCATGACTGATATGCAGAATAGAAAAGGCAAGATCCTGTGTATTTTGACAAAGAAAGGAGCCTACTGTGTTTACAGACGTGATGAATTCATACAGAAAAGAAAAGACTGTAAATAGAGTTTCAGCAGCAAAGAGCAATGTTTATAGAAGAGCTGGGAAAAAAATATCAAGATTATAAAAAATAAATCTGTTTTCAGACAAGATATAGAATTCCTGATAGCTTTTAAGACAATATAATATATTTTACTGATAAAAAAAATAAGATTCTAAGCCTTATTTTTTGCTAAAAGGTTCCTTGCCATAAGCAAAACTTAGAATTGAATGCTTGTTGGCTGCATAATGAATTGGCTATTTGATTTTGCTTAAATGTAATAAAGTATTTCCCTAATACAAAATAATGTCATCTTCAGGACTTCCAACAGACAACCTTTAATTTAGAGCTGAATTAAGGTATGTTGAGATTAATTTGTCTTGTGCTTTTATTTCTTATTTCAGATCATCCAGAGCGATTCTCTTAAATTTAATAAAACCGTAATGCTCAATTCCTGGTACTGAGGCTGGATGAGGCTCTTTCATGATTAGCTCTGACTCTTTTAGGTCATATGCCAAAGTGCTATTAAAAAGTGAAACAAACTCAGCAGAAATTAAAAGTTGTGAACTATATCTATCAGGTAGAGGAGGTGTCTGTGCCTGTTTTTGCAGTTTTAAAGAACATGGTGCAATATTTCTCTGGGGTGTAATCTGTGCCAAAATACTTTGAACAAAGGGAGCAAGTAAAAATAATGGTATTTTTTATTGCAGAAACTGCAAAATATTATACCTATCGACCATTTTATTGTTATGTAATGTGAAATTTTAATACCTTTGTTATTACCCCCGCCGAGGAGTTTATGTTTCTGCCTTTGTTTTTCTGGTTGTTTGGTTTTGGCGAAGAAGTAAGCTAAAACAGCTGGACTGATTTTGCTGAAATATTCAGGAGTTGTCAGTAATGGCCCAACTTAAACATTTTAGATGTTGGCAGTGATTGGGATAACCAACATTAGCAAACAATGTTTTCATTCCATGTCATTTTTAAATTATTATGACATCAACATGATTTGAAGTTCTAGTAATCATATTATTAGAGCAACTTCATCATGGAACCATAGCTCACAGGTGTAACAGCAATGTGTGAGCTACCTTAGTGGTGGTTTGTGCTCTGCAATTGCTGCCTAGTTTAATGCTGTTAAGTATAATCAGCTAAAACTCTGTCGTTGTCAGTAGAAAAAAATTTGATCTAACTCGCAGTACAGATCAGACTAATAGAAATTCAATAAGTTGTTCTGCCCAACACCTCATATTTGGTAATTTCTTGCATTTGATTAGAAAAAACTGCAATTAACTACGCACAGATTTAACTGCACACGTTTCTGCAAAATTTGGATAAACTGGTGGGTTTCTGTAACCTTGCAAAGCCGTTGGATCTGCCTAATTCCATGTGTTAATATGCAGGTTGATCTTGCAAAGCTTCAAGCTGAAGCAATTGTGCTCAGTTAGGAAATGAATACCCTGTTACGGACTTAGAGGCAGTATTAGCCTGACTTAGTTGTGCCAAGAGTGAGAAGCATCCGGCATGTTAAAAATTAATGTGAATGGCAACCAATCATGCAGCTGCCATCCAGTTTTCTGTGAGATATCCTGCCCCTTCCGGTCACTTTGCTTGGGATGTTTCTCAGATGGTTGTAAAATCTATCTTATGGATATGCAAAACAGTCTGTCTAGTGTGCCAGGTTAGGGTTTCCTTTTTTTTTAAACATCAGATCATTAAATTTAGCGAAATTTTGTCATTTTAAACCATTATCTTTATGAGTAAAGAGAATTTAAACAACCAGAATGTACTCAAATCTTACAAGTGATTTTGTACAATTCAGTGTGAAAGAGCTTGATGCTTTCCTGTCAACAAAGATTCAAAAATTCTAAATGTTGTATATCTTTGGTGTCTGTTTATATGCCTTGGTGTTACATAATTACAGCTTGTATTGCATCCAGCTCATAAACGTTAGGGTATTATTCATGGTCTTAATGGCCCATCTCTAAGTCAGTGTTTTCCCAGCTGTAGTACATCAAAATACCAAAGAAAGTCAAATGAAAGGCGATAGCTAAAGTATGAGGAAAAGGGAGTCGAGCAGTGATAAGAGTTTGGAGTGAGCAGCTTCACAGCGTGTTCTAACATTCTGGGTGTGAGTCAAATCTAAGCAGTGAAAACATAGGAAGAGATAGAAAACAGGAGACAGCCGTGCCTGGTGTAACCACAGATCCCACCTCTCCTCGAATTATCTGTTCATTTCCATAAACCCAGCGACGCCGTCTAATAAGCGATTGGTATTCTCCTCCTGGCCCAGCCCTGCTCTCCCATAAGCCCTCTGCACGCACACCCAGCGCCCTCAGTGTGATCTCATTTCCTGTCTCCACACACCACCACAAACAAACGCCGTCAAAGGCACAATTGTTCCCTTTCCCTGTGTTGTTGGAGCTGCTGTTGCCTCTCAGTTGTTCCCACAAAAAAAAAAAAAAAAACACCAAAACACACAAACACACACAAAATCCCATGTGACAGGCAGCAGGGGGTGTCGAGGGTGTCTACCAGAGTTCACTCCATACGTTTTGGCTTCACACAAACACACAGTGGCAGAGGCATAGATATGCTCACAACATAACCCGCCTGTGGAGTAGCGATAACTGGGGCTAAACAAAGGCCCTTTAATGTCAGTGTAAGCCCTCATCCTGAAGGGGGCTTTGTTTGAGTGCATGTGTTTGTGTCTGTCCGTCTGTCTTTCTGTTTGCACATGAGCTATGTTTGTGTAAACTGCATGTGCTTTCTGTGTTTGTTTGAGGAACTTGGCAGAACTTGGATTGAATGGGACATTCAAAGAGAAGTAAGGGGAAGAGTTAGTCCAGCAGAGGTCCTGAGTCTCTAATCGCCTCATGATGGAAATGAGCTGAGGAAATGAGAGAGCAGAGCCCAGAAACAGAAGAATGCTGAGACTGCACAGCTGGAGGATAAACATAAGTCTTTATTTTGTGATTGTTTAAGCTTCAGAATGCCCAAAAGACTTAATAGCTACAGACAGGGAAAAGTGAATCAAAACTATTACTTGATAGTTCTTAGCCTGTAAACTTTGATGAGTCCATTTGTAAGATATTGTCCCCATTCAGCATTTCCCTTATATGATCAAATGTTAGGGGTGTTGGCATGTCACACATGCATAAAACTATCATTGGCTTTTTGGTATCAATGGAGGGACTTGAAAAATTCAAATTTTGCCGCAATTCTGCTACATGTATGAACTAGTTTCAAACTAGAGCAGGAGAAAGACTTTTTCATTTTGTTCTAATGTTTCTTTCTCTTTAGATTAAGGAACCTTCATTTCTGCTGTTTAATCATGTTTGATAAAAATATACAAGAACATTAATATATAATATATTAGAGACAGTTTTATAAGACAGTGCCTTTCAACCTTGGTAACGAACTGCTGTTTTATCTGTTTAATATGACTGAACAAAACTGCCCCAAAACTGCAATAATTTCACAAGATTTTAAATTAAAACCTTTTTTCGTTGGTTGCCTTTGTACACATCACAATGATTATTTTGTATTCATTTTTTAAGTAGACCTTAAATGCAGCAAGTCTGACAGTGTGTGCCCAGCCTCCAGCTGCTTTCCAGCAAAGATCAGCCTCAGCTGTTTAGGAGGAATACCCTCTTTGTCCTGGATTTTAGCCTTGACATCGTCAGTAGTATCTGAAGGCTCCACCTCGAGGGTGATGGTCTTCCCTGTGAGGGTTTTGACGAAAATCTGCATCCTGACGTCCAATCCACCACAGTGGACGTTAAAGGCATCAAAAGGTCTTGTACTGTGAAGTGGCTATATAGTCATCTTCAAGAAATAAGACTGACAAAAAAAGTTTGAGCTGTTTATAGCTGGACTAATTGTAATGTTATTTTTTTCCATGTTGTTCAATATTACCCACCGAGGGACTACTGACCTCATCCTGGGTGCATGTTTATGGGTAGGGCTGGACGATTACGGTAAAAATAAGAATCCAGATTTTTTAAATGGTTTTGAAATCACAATTAATATACACAATTATTCATTTATTTAAAAACTTCATTATTAATTTAAACACAGCTTTAAATAACCAGCGAATGGCGGTGCTTGCTGCACATACCGTATTATTGAACCACATAAATCACACACACTCGCTGTGGCTGCACATGTAACACAGAAGCGCTATGAAGCGCAAGAACTTGCATACACGGCACTCCACACTATGTGGCACATTAATCGATTTTCTTCGATTATAATGTTTTTTATAATTGTCAGATGGCAAAATTGAAATCATGATCAAACTCCAAATAATTGTCCAGCCCCATCTTTTGCCCCCATGTGTGGGCAAAGATGGCTGGATTCAAACCTGTTTCTACTACATTCATATGAGTGCATGACATGTGGCTTTAGATATGATCTATCGGTTTTAAATGAACCAATTTATTTTTATGACTGGTACTATCAGCACAGAAACTTAATTATGTTCTAAATAAAAGAGATTGCAGTAATTCAGCTGGATAAAACATAACTTGCTGACATGCTTCCACATTTTAGACTTTCTCATTTGTGTTACTTTTGATTTGAATGGTGATGAAGGAATGACAAATGACCCCAATGTTTGGAGCCAATGACTTTTGTTGCTTTTGCTCTGACACTAAAAAGTAATTTTCCTAATATGTCATTAGATTTTATTCCTTATTTGAATGCTTTCAAAAAGTTAATTAAATAAATTGACATTTTTCTATTTGGAATGATCATTTCAAATGACAGTGGTTATGAAAAGTAAGAATATTAATCTGCCTCTACTGTAAAAACTAAAATAACCTTTATTGATTTAAATAACCAAATGTTTGTCAAGTTCAGTACATTGATTCACCTTATTAACGTACAATATTTCCCAGCCCTAGTTTATCTCTTGTCAAATATAGAACCAGAACAGTCACAGTTTTAAGACATTTTTTGTACTCTCTGTATCCATGATCCTCCCTCATGTTATTTTCCCTCATGAAGATCCAGTAGAGCAAAATAAAACACATCATCTTTGAGAGTTTCTAAGTCTGCAGAGCTTTAGAAGTCCAGCCAGAGAGTTGTGGTGTTCCCCCAATTTGATTTTTCTGAAGTCGATGTAACAGCAGGAAAATATAACAGAGATGAAAACTAGCTTTTTTTAGTCATTGCGGAGGAGGCGAGATAGTTCAGCAAGAGGAGGTGAAGAGCGAATAGTGTATTTGGCAGTGAGGGCACTGTATCCATCCCACTCCTCTGGCTGTGCTGAGTGGAGTTCCTGGCGGGCTCGAATGGCCCCTGCACCCTTCTGATAACTGACCCGCTTGGCTCTCCATTGTCTCTTCATTCCAGTGGCTTAAAACGGAGGTCGCCTTTGCTCACAGTGTATCACCATCCACAAGAAGAATGTCAAACCCTCCACGAGAGCAGCGAGAGCCGTCCGCCACACTTAACTTCCAGCTTTATTCCGTCCCTGAAACGATTTTGGCATCGCTTTAATTTACAGCACAGTTACACTTTGAAGCCTGTGGATTTATTTCTTGTTCCTCTGCCAAATTGTGGTGAGAAGCTTGATCAGAGCCACAGCCTTTTGAAGTGTGTTTGGGTTATTTTCCATGCGTGTGTGTGGTAAGCGCTCATCCAGACGCGATGCCTGCTCTTCGCCACACCCCCCAAACCACTTGTTGTCAGTGCGTCTGTCACCATAAAATCACATCTGACTCTAGTCTGACATCTGACCAGCCTTTTACCCAGAAAGCCCTTCCTCCATACGCAGAGGAATCCTTAAACCTGAGCCTCTCACATGCATTGGCCTGCCCTTACCCTTTATCCCTGAGTGCCCTATCACATGGGCTGGAGTGTGGAAGGAATGTGTTGGCAGGGTTGGCTCTCCTTGCTCCCTCCTTGTCGAGGCATCCATGACTTTTTCCCCTTTGACATCTTCACTAACCTCTCCTCTCTTTATTTCTCTCAGCTGTCCTCAATCAAGAGCTGCTGTCTGTCAAGTCCAATAGTCTTCGACATATTTACGTCATGAGAGCCACCTTACGCTCAGGGGTGAGGGTTGTGCTAAAAATAATTGAGTAAAAAGCAAATCTGTTCTTTTACTTACCTAGTTCATCTGACACTGTCAGCTTCCCCTGCAGTTAATCTTTTTTCTTGCAGAGTGGAAAACTGACTTACCAGATGTCTGTCTGGTCAGGGCACAGGTAGATGAAAACTCTTCCCCGGCATTTTGGATTTAAGTTAGCAACAGGTTGTTTGGAAGGTTCGCTGACTCCTTGTACATATTGCTAAATAACTAGAGATGTCCCAAGGCAAGTTATTTAAAAGTTATTTAAAATCTGTATAACTAACAAATCAATGACAAAATAATCAGTGTGTATTTTTTGTTTTGACAACAACACTAGCCAGTAATGTGACATTAGTTTGCTAAGTGTGTCCATTTACAGCAGCATTAACTAGGCATGCATGACATTATGGGACCAATATTTGTTGATATAGGCCTAATATTCTGAACACCATAATCTGCAGATATAAAAATCTTTTTACAAATATCCACAATTGATATTCTGACTGTACAAATTGACCATAATTATCCCATAAATTGTCTGTAATGTCTGCAAAATGCACAATGTCTCACAATGTTTTACCCCATCATCACTCAATGTCCACTTACACTGATCAAAAGAATCTGTCATTAAAAAATAAATATTCTTTTTCCTTGATTCACATCTGTTGCTAACACAAATAGACTCCAAAAAAAAGTAATAGTTATTTTTTTTAGGTAGAGGCTCTGCGCTGTTAACACAACATATCGATATCTGCGATGATGACTCTGGAAATACTGTCATATCCAAAAATCCAATATTGTGCATCCCTTCTTTTAACGTCATCAGCCTCACAGCATAATGTCCACATGTCTGAGCTGAACGAGGTGACTTTGGACCTCCATTGATTGGCTATTCAGTAATTTAACTTTGATCAGTCTACGTCTAACTTCATCTTCAGTGTCTATATCATGATAATGTTGATCCCCCAGTGATGCTGTTTTTGTGCTTTGTTTACCTTGGTATAGTAAAGCATCATTGCAGCATGGCAGTGACCATTAATCTGAGCTTTATTGGTTACTTGTAGCAGGCAGCTGTAATTAAGATGCAGTGTTTGACTTGAATAATGGGCCTGAATTACTTAAATAAATAATTACTTTAATTTACGTCGTTGTGGGGATGGGTGGTGTTTGCATCCAAATAGTCTGTGATGTTGTGTTTGTATGTTTTAAAGCATGCAGAGCAAATACATGTCCTTTTCCACTTCTTCAGATTCTGATCTCACAAAATAACAAACAGCTTAAATAAATGCAACGAAACAAGCATATTTCTATTGTTCAAACAATGTATCATTTTGCCTGGCAAAAACATGTTAGCAGACAAATTATTTTATAACATGCCATCTTGGCTGATAAGTCAATCAGTGTGTTAGTGCTGACCACAGAGATCTCACTGTGGTCATTTAACAGGCAAATCATGTGTATTCACTCTGATAGCTGTCTGAGTAGTAACCAAGCTCTTGCTCATAGCTGACCTGCTGCAGACAATTATCTGATATCCTGTAAAGGAAATAGTTGCTATGCAAACATGGAGGTAAATATGTTGCTATTTACTTTAGTCATTTTTAAGAGCCCGTAACATTTTTGTCTTATGTCCTAAGAAGCCACAAATAATGTGATGAGATATCAGTTTACCCAGTCTGTATATATCCAGGCTGATTGGTCCTAAACAGATCTAGTGGACTACATGTGCACTTTATTTTTTCTGCCGTGCACAAGGTATAGAGAGTGAGCCTGCAGCGCTTTGTACCATAAATAAAGTGGAAAGTAGAGATCATCATTCACATTTTGTTGGGGTCAGTATTTTCTCAACAGATTTTTTAGGCTGCATTTTGACATCAGTTGAAACAGTAAAGTCTTACCATCTGGTTACTTGTTAATATTTTCATTTTCCTCTAAGCTGTATGTAATTCTTTTCCTTTAAAACTGAGGTCAGTCACTGTTACCCACACTGCTCTCAGCTATTTTGGTTCAACGTCCATACATTATAGTCCAAAGGGTAGTTTGTTGCTCATAGATGGATTTGACACTAACACTTGTAGTTCTGATTGAATATTCACTTTCAGTGACTACCAGGTGCTTTCTTGTAAACCTGGTCAAGCTTGAAGTCATTTCTGATGAAACTTTATCAGTCTCAGTTGTTTTTGGGGATTGATGTTACAGCTGCAGGATTTAACTAAAAAGTAAAAACCCCAACACCAGTTTCCTGAACATGATATTGTTCTGGAAGCTGGATGGAAGACTGTCAGGGCCTCACTACTTGATAATCAAGGACTTGTGCTATGGATGTAATATATATAGCTATGACCTTGCCAGTATTCAATATACAAACTTGTCACATGCTTATTTTCTTGACAAGGCCAACTGAAAGAGTCAATGTGTAATTTTTGACAATGGTGTTTGCTCTGGGACAAGGACAGTTGTCCATTTAGACAGACACTAAGTCACAGAGCACTGTAATAAAATGGCTGTTTTATTTTAAGTAATGTCATTTCATGGATACCCAGCCTGTAGTTGTTATTTTAGACTCTAACTTGATGTATTTCATGGTGTTCTGGTTAGACTGTATTAGTTTGATGAACCGCATTGGTGGCATGTTAGGTTGTAGAAACTATAACATCTTCTATCAGCATTAAAACAGGGGAAGTTTTTAAACTCTTATGCCACAGTTAGCATTTTATAAAGAAGCGGTTGCTAGCTGGTCCCACTTTATGCAGCACCCAGGACATTGCAGGACACAGACGTTTGCGTTTGAAAGGCTAGAGGTCTGTTTATGTGTGTGGGAGCACCACCGCAACGCCCAGAGCTCGGGGTTCGCCCTTGTCTGCCGCGGATGCTTTGATGCAGACAGACAGCTCTCTCCCATGCACCTTGAGGCTGCGCGTTTCAGTGTTTGTGTGTGTTTACATGCGAGTCAGGAGTGGGCGACCGTGCATGGTTGGTGGCTGACCTCCAACGACAGGTGCCTCTGCATCCCTCAGCAGGCGCGCACACTATCACAAATAGCCCCTGCACCATTTCCCTTGATTCAAGTTAACCAAACAGACAGTTGCCTTGTGACAGAGCTACACAAGCAGCGAGCCCGCATTGCTGCATGCTAGGATCATCCGCGGGGACCTCAGCGTCTCGGGCTGTGTTATTCCTGCTACAGATGGACATGCGATGGTTGCAGGCGAGCCCGGTGACGGGGACAAAAGAAAAAAGAAAAAGGCCTCAGGTTTTGTTTGTACTTGCTTTTGCTTGTTCACGTAGTTTAAGGGAAGCACACCAACATCACTTTACGTTTGAGATGCCACCATAATTAGATGTGACTTCTGTGATGGCCTTTTGGATTTCACAGAGGCATGGGCGCGGCGGAGTGCATAAGCAGATGTGACTGCGTTTAAGAATTTAATGCAGCCGTGTCACAGCTTGTTGTAACAGTTAAGGAGACGAACAGTTGTGCGTCTCATCATAAAGGAGAGCACTCCTCTGTGTCAGCCAGCATTTGAACATTTCAGGTTAAGAAACTTAGCTAGAGTAAAAATATATCCCCCTTTATAACGATGTCAGAGATCTCTTTACCCATCATTCTCTTCCCCAGCCGCTATGCGCACAGTTTAAACATGGATGGTTTGTTTACCTCTTTATGCGTCACCCTGCCCCCCCGCCCCCCTCCCTTTTCTCTCTTCCTTTCCTTCTGTTTTTATTTTGGCAGAAAATTGTGTTGGATTATTTCAACACATTTTCCCTTTATCCCGTTGGAAGCCAGTTTCAAGTGGAGAGGATTACGGTGCTAAATACGTTTCCCTTTGGTACAAAGCTCCAAAGCCACACACCAGTGAAAGGAGGCCTCGATAAGAAAATTGTGTCAAGAGCACTGCCTCACCTTATGGCTCCCCCCCCACCCTCTCAATTTTCCTCTTGTTTGCTTCCTACCATTTACACCGGGTCTAATTCCCTGTAGTTGATTTTTTATTTTCTATTTGGGACTATTTGACATCTACTGGGGTATGATAAAGTACGGTTAAGCCTCTTCAACCTCCATCCACCACAGTGCTCTGATTCATTTACTGACATTATGATGTAAAGGAGATTTAAATTTCTTTTCACTCATAGATAAACCGGTTTATTTCTCTCTGTTTGTCTGCAGTATAACTTTGTGGGGAGAATCCTTGGCCCTCGGGGACTCACAGCCAAACAGTTGGAAGCAGAGACGGGATGCAAAATCATGGTGCGAGGCAAGAGCTCCATGAGAGACAAGAAGAAGGTAAGCTCTTCGTGGTAGGAATGTGTCCAGTGTGAACGAGCTTTATCTCTGTACATCATAATAACTCAATAGATTAGATGCACTCCAATCCAATAAAATACACACCAAGTAGAGCTGAGCAGTGGCTGCCAGTGTTTCAGCAGCTGTGGTTCAGGGAGTCTTTCTGTTCAAACCCTCCTCTTCCATTTTTAAGGAAATCCCTGTACCATCAAGTTTGATATTTGGAGAATACCAGCTAGTCACCAAATCACTCAAGACCACACATTTGGCATTAAATTTGGATCAGAAGGCAGTTTCCCTTAGCGCTTTATAGTTAAAGGGATAGTTAGATATTTCTGAATTGAGGTTGTATGATATACCCACAAATAGTCAATACACAAGCCTCAGTGATTATGATCTCTGTAAGCTAGAGCATATGTTACTGCTGATGGGCCAAGAGCACTGAGCTATTTAGTGTTTCAGTTGAAATCAAACATTACAATACAATGTAGGCATGATTGAATCTATGGCTGAGTGATTAACCACGTTCTCCTCGCTATTGTGGCGTGAACATGCACAATGATCCTAATGTGAAGGCTGCCTGAGAGGCGCTGAGTTAAAGGAAAAACCCCTGCATGTAACATACTTTTCACCAAATGCAAAAAAGATATTTGATTTGTGCTTTTGCACGACTGAATTCTGCACAGGTATGTGCGTGTTCAGATCATATTCTGTATATGGAGGCACATTTTCACCTCTCAGACCTAAAGGGGACGAGAGAGGGGTGGGCCTGTCTCCCAACCATAACAATGTGTGTTTGCACCTTCTCGATCCATGATCAACCAAAGGGGGATGTTTCTACAGTCACTGTCTTCCTCCTGTTTTATGAAAATGTATTTGTTAAAACGAGAAACTAAATGTCCCAGAAAAGTCTGAATAGACACTCATCCATTTGATGATGCAAAACATCCTTCAGAGCCACACATGTGCAGTCTCACCATAGTGTCTGGGGGATGTCCTCCCTATTGCTGAACCTACCCTGCTTTACTTGTTTTTTCATGGGGTGATCTCTCCCTCATCTAATTTTAGTCTTGTGTTTGCTCAGGTAGTTCTACCATAAGTTCAGCATGTTTTCTCTGGAAAAAAGAAAAACGTGTTAAATCACCACGACAAAGCCAGAAAAACACACTAGCAGTCTCCTCACCGTTGTGATGGTGGACTTTGTTGAAAAGTGTAAGATGTATATGCTGTTCATGCCAAAATTGGCGTTACGGTAACTGTCAATAGTGAGTTGTTACAGACTTCAACTCAGGTGTTTTGTGTTTTTGTTGTATTTATAAGAACGAGGTGCAGATTCAGTTGGTTTTCGTTTGCTGAAAAAAATTAGATATTGAATACAAAATTATTTCATTTTTGTTTTTCAGCATTCGGATAGTTTAAGTTAACAATAATAAAATGTTTTCTTGAAATAAAGATCAATATCATGTTCATATGCCCCCTGCAGCAGACCATACCATCATCTCACACTTGTGAAGCCAGGGGTCATCATACCTGTCATAGTTATAATATTATGGCTGATAATCATAACTATGGAGAAAAAGAATAGGATCTTTACTGCTGGAACGACACTGATGACCTCCATTCTAGTGGATTTCACTGGACATCTTACAACAAGCTTGCACAGTTCATCCCTCAGCACAAGGATTTATCCTCTGATACTGCACACAAACCAAGGGACAAGCAGAGACTGCTGTCACTCGTAAACATCTCAGCTGCCCTACAGCAACAGGAGGCTCGCGCGCGCACACACACACACACACACACACACACACACACACACACACACACACACACACACACTCTTGGTCGCTGCTTGGTGGCTGCATTCTGACATCTGAGAGGGCTGTTTGCAAAATGTTGTGCGGTGGAAAGTACAGGAGGTAGTAGTAAAGAAGGCAGATGAGGCTAGTGGCTGCCTCTATTTCTGGACCCACAGAGCTGAAGCTGGAGACATAAAAGGCTAATGTGTGTTTGTTTGTCGACAGAAACAGAAACAGAATGCTCTTTGTGCTATTTCACTTTATAATGGTCTTGTTTCAACCTGAAACATCTACTTTCCGATATTTGAAACTCAAGAGACTGGCTGTTTAGAGATACTGTCAATCCCAGTCAGGCTATGTATAGTTTTTATCGCTCTACAGTCGGGTCAGCCTTGTAGTAGTATGTCTTTTAAGCCCACAAATCTGACTCATAGCGTATCTCAGCTGCCTACATATTGAATATTGATGCATCACACCATTCAGCCACAGCAGATGGTTAAACAATGAAAATCTAAGCTTTGAATGCTACAGCAACTAACATTCACCCCTGAGGGACTGCAATGTGTGTCAGATCAGATTTAGTGATGTACTTTGAAGTTACTGCGAGGACAAAATGGCAGATTTTTAAACTGTGATATTTCAAGCATCTGTGCTTTTTTTGCCTTTGGGTCTGAACCATGTTGTAATGGCTGCTTTTGGTTTGTATTTTCTGTTTTTGTGTCTTTTTTTCTTGCTTGATCAACAACTTTTTCATCGTGAAGTCCTGATTCTCGTAAATCTTTTTTTTTTTTTTGTCTAAATTTCTCAGTTGCTCTGATTTGCCAGGCAGTGGTTCCTACATTAGCTTGAGTGAGAAGACGAGTGCTTCATGGGAATCACCATCTCTGCACACGCTCACACACACACAAAGACGCACAAAGATGTACGCAGATTTTTCAGCTGAGTCATAATCTGAGACGCTCCAGTTCGCTGCAGGCCCAAACGTTTTCCTTCCCTCTTTCGTTTTTCTGACTGTGCTGTTCGTATTTTAATTCCCGTCTCTTCCTCTCATTTCCCTTGGAGTGTGTTCATTATCACAGTACAAGATGAAGACGCTCAGCTCGGCCTCTTTCTGCGGAATTAGATGGCGATGTCGTTAGATGGGAGCGAACACATTCAAGCATAAACCGTCGCACACTCTTTGCAAAGTTAGTCTGTGCTCATTACATGAATCTGTGATAACCCTCATCATCTCAGTGCCATCTTAAAACTTAATGATGTGTGCCACTTTGTTTGGAGAGGGCCCGTCAAAGGCCTCGTGCAATTACATCACTGAAAGAGCCCAAAAGAGGCGAACATTTAAAAAAGAAGACATGTGAGCTGGATCATTTCTCTGCTAATGGTTTTAGTGTGATATGAAGTGTGTAACATGATATGTAAGCTGGATTTTATATGATCTATTATTGACCTATGTGGTATTTCATAGAGCTGGAAATAGAGCCAAAAGATATTAGTTATATCTCCTCTTCATGCAATAAACATAACCTTTGTGTGATTTTTAACATTTTTCACAGACAAATGTGTAATCTGCTGAGTGTGTTCAGTGTCGCCTACAGTAAAAAACAAAAATAATTATACCAGCCCTGTGTTTTTTAAAAAAAAAATCTGCCCATGCAGTGTTTAATATCTGCCTCCAGCCAGGTTAAGGTGTTGAAGTTTAAGAAGTGACAAAATCAGCAGTGACCTCAGGTATCTGTGGTTGTAGCAGACCTTTTTTAAACACACAGGGAGTCTTAACAGAAGAACTCTTTGTTTAAAAATCCACTAAAGACATATTAAATGGAATTTTGACCATGTAAAGATATATATATAATAAACATTATTACTTCTTGACCATGTAGCTGGTATACAGTCCTGCTCAGTATTATTGGCACCCCTCCATTATTTTCATTACTTTAACAATATCTTCAAAAATAAATTGAAATGAACCAAACTTATGTCATCAGGATCTTTTAATTGAAGGTCCAAAATACTTTGACAAAAAAAAATATTTTTATAAGTTACATATTGTAATTTCAAACACAGAACTAAAAAAAAGCATGTGCAGCAAGAATGTCACCCCTCTTCAGTATTTTGTTGCACACACTTTGACACTGATGACAGCCTCCAAATGTTTCTTGTAGCCATCTATAAGCTTCTTGCTCTTCTCAGCTGGTATTTTCTCCCACTTCTTCCTTTGCAAATTGTTCAAGCTCTTGAACATTTGGAGGTTTCTTTTCCCCAATGGCAGATTTCAGCAATACCAAAGATTTTCAATTGGATTGAGATCAGGACTCATTGCTTGCCATTTTAAAACAGTCCATTTTTTTCCTTTTCAACCATTCCTGTGTGCTTTTGGATGTGTGCTTTGGGTCTTTGTCTTGCTTTAGGGCCCACGATCTTCGACTCAAACCAAGTGTTCTTACACTGGGTAGAACATTACGCTCTAAAATTTCTTGATAATTCTCTGATTTCATGATTCCTGTGATAAGGTCAAGGCCTCCAGTACCCGATGCAGCAAAGCAGCCCCAAACCATTATGGAAACTTCACCATGCTTAATTGTTGGTAGGGTGTTCTTTTCCTCGTAGGCTTCAAGTGGTTGCAATTAAAACTGCCGAATCTAAATATGACTGCATGATCATAGTAGCTAATGAAGTATAATTTTCAAAACTTAATATGTGAACATTACTTCTGCCAAGTTTGAGTCTGATAAAGTGAAGCAGTGCAAAGTTAGAGAGGTTTGTAAAGAAACTGTACTGTCACATTGTGTACTTAAACTTCATGGGTGCCAATAATGATGAGTAGGACTGTATCTGTGACAGCAGCAGAATAACCTGTAGCTTATGTTTTGTATTTTACATGGCAAGGACATAGATCTTTAGTTCTCGAACTTCTGGTGGTGACTTATTAATCCAGTTTTTACCAATTGTCAAGATAAAATGACAGCTTTGGTCTCCATCAAATAACACAAACGTGTCATTGTGATGTGCAGTGCAGTAAAATCACACCATTGTCAGAGAAGCCAGCCAGAACAGTATGAAGGAGATTATTTGTCATGGTGGTCAGATGACTGAAGGGGTCTTTAGTGTGGCTAAATTGTGCTTAACACAAACAGCACATCATGTGATGTCCGTGTTTGTGCAATTTCAAATGAAGATGGAAAAATCAGCGTTACGCTGAGTATTTGCAGCACAGCTAACCATTAAACTATCAGCAGTGTTTACATTCCTGATGCAGAAAACCAGGATTTTTTTTTGATCAGACTTCTCCACTGGAGTTGAAGAAGAGTAGAATCTTTGATGGCACTCATATCAACTTAGGATAAGTGTTTTAGCTGTAGTTCTAAGTAAATTGTACTTTTGATCAGAACAAGCTTGATTTAATTCACACCCAAAGTTTTCCTGATTTAGTTTATCTTCAATAAAATTATCGTTAATATTGAATAACTGAAAAAAAACTGAGGTCAAACACAAGCAGCTGGCTACTTTTGCGTATTATATTTTAATAATTGTAGACCAAGCATTGCACCATGCCTCAATTATACAAATTTATGTTGGAAACATTTCTGTTCCAAAAAATTGTTCATTATTTTTGGCAGGTTGGACCGTGCTCTCTTTCTCTTTTACTTGCAGCAGGTGTTGGTTGAAATTATTCCTATTTTCTGTTTCATTTTCTTTTCAAAACTCTGGCACCTATAGTTTTTATTCTTTATCAGGATAACAAACATTATAATACAGTGTCTCTGTGATTAAACAAAAATGTCGCCAGCGTGTTTGTTCAAGACAGGGCTCCCATTTGCTTTTTGTGACCTTTGTTTAAGATGTGACTTAAAATTTTGGCAACTTTTGTGGAGAATTGGATCTGATTCTTCATAATGTTATAAGGCATTTACATTACATATGTTGTTTTTATTATAAAATATTTTATTAGATTACTTTTATCAACAAAATAGTCTCATTGATATATATTGTCTACATTTTGGCTCCACATAAAGTTTTATTTTCTCATTTTGTGTTTAAATGACTCTCTTCCTCATACTTAGTTTTATTCCGATTGCACTGCCTCTTTTTCATTCATCAAAATAGTGAAGTTCATCACCCAACAATATCGTAACAGCCGACACTTTGCCGCTTGGCATCATCTGCAGACTCCCCTCTCATGAATCACAATGCCGTTTATCAGGTTAGCTCCCTGCTCTCAAGAATCCCTCGTATGAGCCCATTTGTGTCATAGCGGTGGCTCAGCCCCAGACAAAGCCTCAGCTGCGGCCTCCAGTCGCTGCATCCTCAACCTCAGTATTTCCAGCTTGATGCCCTGTGGCAGCAGAGGAAGCCGCGGGAGCAGCTTAGCCAGTGTGTTTATTCAGGATCCATTAGCGGCAGCGTTTTTATGCTCTCAATAATTCAGCTGGTTGCTCCCTCCTGGGCCGCGCAGCCTGGCGGGGAGTCGGCTCACTGGAGCTATGCAGTGGGAGAGAGTGGAGCCGGAGAGGGAGAGAGAGAGAGAGAAAAGAATAAAGAACAATAGGAAGAGAGGAAAAGCAGATCAAGTAGAAAATAAGCAGATAAAGAGATGAATGTGGGACTTCCCTCTATTCAAAACAGACCAAATAAAAAGCTGATAATTAGGTATATCCTGATCACTGAGAAAAAACTTTTAATCCTTTTAAATTCCCTGTATTTAAATATTCAGATTCCAATTAAGCTATTGCTGTGGTTTGACGATGTATTAACTGCTATCATTGTGTTAGACAGTTTACTTTTATAAATGACTTCATATTACAATCTAATGATGACCGTCTTAAACTTTAGACCAGGAAATGTCTCAAAAGATGTCTTTTAACAGTTATTAATCTTTAAGAGGTCATGCCATGCTTTTTTCTGTTTTATATGCCCCCATGTGTGTTAAACGTTTATCCTTTGCATAGAGACATAAGTCTGCAGCATTAAGACCCCCCTCTTTCCCCAACTACCACCAGTAGACCTGCCAGTGTGACATCCTGGTTTGGGGCCATTGGGTTGTGGTTGTAAGCCCTTCTCAGAGCCTACATGTTAAAATGAATGCAGAGAGGGCAATGAGCAGCACTGAACCGACTAATTACCACAGAGTTGACCTGTAAACCACGGCCCACATGGGAAAGGGGTCTTTCCCACACCTTAAAGAGCCTTTACGGGGCAGTAGCCCTTACAGAGCATCTAAAATGAAGAGAATATACAGCGCTAGTAAGGGTACTCTGTATACGAATTCTAATTTAAGGTAAAAATGACACATATCGAATAATTTATCTAATTGTACAGGTCTGGTTAGCTTTGTATCTTCATTTTGTGGAATTTTGTTTGTAAGTGGACAATTTCTTTATACAGATCTGTCTCCAAGAAATACAGAAAAACAGATATTTAACAGAGCAAAATGAAAGTGTTTTCGCATACTGGGGACTCTAAAAGGTCTTCAGAGTGTTATATTTGATCTGAAACTGTGCAGTAGCCCTGTAATCCAGCATGTTCTGGATTCATTTCTTTACTTTAATAAAGTGACAACTGCTGGACCAGGATGATCTAACTTATAGTTTAAACTAAGTCAAAGTACAACATTTTAACCTTGTTTTAAATACACAAACTTGGAAGTTGTGTGCTCAGGTGCAGTCCTGATATTTTTTCTGAATATACACTTAAAAAATCCTTTTTCCGACATATTGGCTAAGATTTGGGGATTACACACCGTATCCGTAGAGAGTGCTTCTTTCAAGTGTTTGCCACCACTACACACCATCCTGTCTGCTTTTAACTGTATAAAGCTTTAAAACATCGTCCAGAGAGAAGAGACTTCCTTGTTTTTTCCTTTAAAAAAAGCAAATAACAAATAAGGATTTAAGGTACAAGAACTCCTTAAGGGACTGATAGTACCTCTCATTGAAAGTGGTTTTAATGTCCCTGATTTTTGCTCTCATAATCCTGCTTAATACAACATAGCAAGTGGAAGAAAAGAAATAAAATCACAGGTTTGTTAAAGGACTTTGCTTATAAAATATATTGTTTACCAGACTGTTCAAGATCTTACCATTTATTCACCAATGTTAGGGAGAGTTAAATTAGATTTATTTATAGTAGTGGAAATAATCTCTGTAATCTCTCTCTGTTATCATGAATAGTAATAATGCTTCTTTGATTGCTCAAGATCATTTTCTTGTATTTTGTAATGCCTTAATAAACACAAGTACAGACAGTAAACAGTAAAATAGCCCAGCTTTTACATTTTGCAGCTAATGAGTAACGTACAAATGTCTTTTATAGGTAATGCAGTAGCTGTTAAAAGCTGTGTTTTTCTATTCTGTTTTCTTTTCACTCACCAGTAAATCTTGGAAACTCTTTGGAAAGCATTTAGAGAGACCAGTTATGTTGATGAGAAGAGCAGGGCCATGGCAAAAATTCACTTCAAGAGACTTTGAGGACACGAGGTGAAAAAATAGCATGGGGTATGTCCACATGCAAAAAGCATGACTGACTCTGATTTAGATTTTCCACGTCATGGTTTCTGGTCTTGACAATCATGTGATTAATTTAGACTGTCCCTCATTTATGTTTCATGTCGCTTTGCTTATTCAAGACTTCATGGTTACTATCTTTTCGAGTTAAAACAAAACAGAGTTGCAGTGTTTATTTTTTTGGTTGTTTGTTATTTTACTTTTCATTCCTTTGTGTGTTGTACATACTGTACAGAAAAACAAATGGTTATGATGAAAAAAGATTCTTTTCCAAAAAGATTTCTTTATTCTGCCAATAAGCAAATACAGTAAAATAAACGTTTCCCTATTTTTTTATATTTTAAATTACCTTGCTTGCGGACCAGAATGAAGGAGGTTGTGGCCCTGGGCTGTCTGTTGCCCACCTCTGATTCAGGGAAAAGCTTCTTTCATGATCAATATCAGCAAGAACTGGTGAGTTAAGATGTCTGATAAAATGTCGCAAAATTTGTTTGCAGCATTATACTGACAAAATCTAACTCTGTTGTGACTGGATATTCACTTGAGGAAAAGAGTTTAAGTATCCCAGCTTCTTAACTCTCAAGCTGACAATATGTAAATCAAAATAATGAGTGAAAGCGTACCTGCAAAACCAAAAAATGTACGCAATCCGTAAGTGCATATTGAACCGTGGATGCTAAGTAAACAGGTCAGTTTTTTTATTGACCGCTGTTGCTTCCCTATTATTCTTACAAAGCCAAATAAATCAAAGTAAAGTACAAGACCATAAAGCTGTAAAAAGACCAACCTTTTGTATTTTTTTTATTTAACATTTTGTACCCATTCGTATTCTTTTTGATTACCGTTACATTCAGTCTTCACTCGTCCTTTCGTGCCCCCACAGCTCTGATCTGCACCTGTTTGGCCTGCTGGCATTAAGCCTCAACCCTGACGGGGTTTGTCCTTTAGAATCAAACGAGAGTGAACCCTTCATAGCGGGTGAGACAGAGTTACAAAGGGGTCAGGACTTTTTGTTTATGAGTGTTTTGTAGGACAAAATAGTGTCACCAAAGTCCAAAATCCTATTGAGGCAGCAGAGTGGTTCATAAACTCAGACTGACCTTCAGCTGCTGCGCTAAGGACTTAAAACTGAAAACATGAGCCCTATTATGTGTCCTTGAGGGTTGAATTAAATTACTTCCTGGTTGAGAGTCCAGTCAATTTGATGTTGTTGATGGGATCAGTAAAGTCGCAAATAAACAACAAACTTAGACCACAACTTTTTTTTTTATTATTATTCTCAGTACAGTCTTAAAAAACAGGAGAGGGTTAGAGGAGAGTGACAGTCCTCTATTTTGGTCACTTTCGTGCATATGGTGTCACCCATGTGGAGAATTAAAGCCTTGAAGTTACCCGGAGTCGAGCTCAGGGGTGTGAAAAGCAGCAGGCAAACAGGTGCTGCACAGACAGACGATGGACGTCAGGCAGCATAACTGAGGAGCAGTCTTTCCCCTCTAATCCTATTCTTAGATGTTGTTTCTACACGCAGGCTCCATGCTATTTATTCATGCCACATATTTTGCCAAAAGCGATTACCCTCCGCCATGTGCTTATTGCCACGCCATTTGATGTTGGCTGAGCGCGGACATTCTTGACAGAGGCCTTCCCAGTATTCCCCTTCCCTTGAGTTTAAGCCCCCTCCCAATCTTTTTTTCTCACCCTCCCACCATGCCACCCACTCCCCCACCCATCCTCATGTTTGTCATGCTGTCACTTTTTCTCAGAGGGACCACAGTGACCTTGTTCAAAGGCAGTCATGGTGGTGTGTGAATGGATGGAAGTGTGTATTTGCACCAAATTCTTCTTTTCACTTCATTGTTCAAAGCTGTTGAAACAAAATCAGGATAACCCAGAGAAGGTCTGAGCAACCTGGTTAAAAAATTATACTTTTGTACTTTTAGACTATACTAGGGCATAAATGGTTTTGACATTACCAGAATTACATCATAGTCATCATGCCGGTGAGTGCAGCTGTCACACCCAAACACTGCACGCAATGTTTTGTGTGGAAGTTTACTCCCATTCATTATGTGGTTTATTCCCAGTGGCTATTTTGTGACTTGAAATGTGCAGAAAAACACAGCAATATAGACAGAGCTGATGAAGACTGGTGGCACGATATAAGAGCTTTTATCCCTCATTAAGTCATAATCTTGCATTTAGATTAATAACTGGTATACAGTGAATTAAATACTAATGTATTTAAACTGATGTAATACAGATTTTTTTTACTCCTTAGTCAAAGAGGATAAGCAGAGATGGGCATTTAGACTTCTCACACACAGGCTGTTTGTGATTACGTATAATTCCTGTAAGATCAGAGCTAAACTACCAGAATACGGCCAACAGAAGCACAAACTACACACTGCAGAGGAAGTGATGCTAACAGGAGATGCAGTTGCAATTTGTGAACTTAAGTGAACACAGGATGCACTCACACAAGGACAAGACACAGTTCATAACCATTTTTTGTTCTATCTTAGTCATATTAAGACCACAGCCATCCGACACATATAAGTCATGAGGCTATTGTATTCCCAGTTTTCTGCAGCCGATGCTGCCAGAGTAGTTCTTTCCCTCCCTATCTCTTTTTGGATCGTTATATTTTTTAGTATCAACAATGATCTCATCCACACGCCGTATAGCAGATATTACTTAATATTGAGTGATGCAGATTTAAATCCAGAGTTGTAATACGTGTGAGATTTGAAAAATAAAATAAAAAGCAAAATGATATTAACAGTCAAGCAGACTCTGTTGAACAAAAGAAGTGGGGAACGATGTGCGGGAAAACAAGGAAATCGAATACCATATCTGAACATACACTTAAATTAGTTGTGGAAAATACTTAAATTACCTGTATCTGTCACTTTTTGTGATTGTTAAAGTAGAGTTAATGAATATTAGTGAAAAAAACTACAATTCTACAATTTCATTTAGCAGTCGCTTTTGTCCAAAGCGACGTACAACACAAGCAAGAATTCGGACTGAGGGGAAAAACCTTAGCAAGTGCATCGAAGTGCTTCAAGTCAATTGGCCACAGGTGCTGCCATCTAGTGCCAGAAGAAGTGCCAGTTTTTTTTATAATAATGCAGCTTATCACAACGAATAAATCAAGTCAGCCACAAAAATTCAAGTCAACAACATCGATCAACATTCCGAGCATTCAAAATTCAGTGCTAAATATTCATTAGGAGCTGGTCTGAGACCTTCTGATTCATTCTACCTCTGAGGACAAAGAGGAGAAGATCAGATTAAGTGCCAAAATGTTCCCTGAACAGATGAGTCTTCAGACATCTCTTAAAAGTAGAAAGGGACTCTACGGATCGTATGGCGTTAGGTAACTCATTCCACCATTTGGGAACAGAAAAGAAGAGTCTGACTCGAGATTTAGTGCCATGTTGGGCTGGGAGCACCAGGCGTCTTTCGCAGGCCGAGCAAAGTGGGCGAGAGGGAGTGTACTACAAAGACACACTTTACAGAATACTTTCTTCAGCACCTCACACAGGTCAGTTAGCTCCATCAAAGTACCCCATGAGACATTCAAATTAATCTGCGAGGAAGTAACACTTCAAGCAGTCCTGGCCCCTGCTGAGTCGACATATCCCGTCTGGCAAATATCAAGCCTCTGATAACACCTCTGGAGACCGAGAAAACGGACGAGGGGTTCAGGCCATTCACCCTATTCCATCTCCATGATGTCCACAGTGGAGTCGAAGCATCACAGGTGAAATATATTATCTTGAAACGGCAGCACGAGCGAGGCTTTTAAATTAGTGTTGTTAAGAACATGTGTTGGCTCCATAAATTAATGCAGATGTTTGTTTTGGAGAGCAGTGCATCACTTTTATGTTCCTGTTGCTCCTGGGGGATTCAGCCTTTTTTAGGTGAAACTGTAGGGGGTTTCAAGGATGAAGGACCAGAGCCTTTTTCTCTTAGAGACTCATAAATTCAAACTGCAGCTTAAAAACCAGTGACCTATATTCCAGATTTTACAGTTGACACCTGTTTTATTCCACATCAACAAAAAATCAGTCCCAGACACTCACTAACAAGAGTGTTCCTTTTTATCCATCAAAATTGCCGACTATGTGACTGCATTAATTGTACAAAAACAAATGCAATATATGATCAAATCTCTAACTTTATTGATTGGTAGTATCATAAAGTAGATAAACTTAATGGACTTCAGACGTCTTTCTAAATTACCGGAGCTCAGAAGTTTGTCTTGCATTTTTTATAATTGAAGACAACATATCATGCAGAATTGGTTATTTTTTATCTTTTTTTCTGCTGGTTTCAAAATAGATTTGATTTTTACAAATAGCTTGCTAAATGCTCCTTTATGGTGATGTAATAGAACAGTTTATTGATAGTTACCTTGTGTTTCCATGCAACTCATTTATAATTATCAATGATCAGATGAAGCCAAAATGAAAATATTTTGCTCTTGTGCTTACTGATATCATATGGTTTTGAATTAATTTGATTCAGATTCAGATTCAGAATATTTATTGTCATTGTCACAAAGAACAATGAAATTAAGTTTGGAGCATCGATCGAAGTGCAAATCCACAAAAATAATAAATAAATAAATACCCCGGTGTGTAAACATTTGACTCAGACTGACATCAGTACGGCAATAAAGTAAAGTGCAGAGCAGGGTCCATCATATACCTGAGAAGATCATCGGTTATCGATGTGGGTGCATGTATGCGTGTGTGTGTGTGGGGGGGGGGGGGGCATGGAAAGAGAGTAGTGATGGTGACGTATTGCAACAATGCATAGCAGTTCATTGCTATTAAATTGATGAATGTGGTTACTGTCCCTGAGCGGGGGGCAGAAAGGGGAGAGGGCAGAGTTCAGTAGTTGGTCAGTCTGGATGTTCTTGCCTGTATGGACCTGTACCTTCTCCCTGAGGGCAGCAGATAGAAAAGGTGATGGGCCGGATGGTGCTGGTCGCGCAGGATGTTGTGCACTCTCCTCAAACATAGAGTGAAGTAGATGGTGCTGATCTCTGGGAGAGTCGTTCCAATGATTCTCCCTGCGGCTTTTACCACCTGTCGAAGTGCCTGCTGCCCAGCCTTAGTGCAGCTAGCGAACCACACTAAAGCCCAAATTCCACTGCATGCGTATCCGATCCGTCTCCGCTCCGCCGCGGCAGCGGAGCCGATCCGTTTCCATTATAAGCAATGCGTGTACTTCCACCAGCTCCGTCACAGCTCCGACGCGTTATCTGCTCCGCCCGGCCTCCGCATACGGAGCAGATACGCAGAGCTTCTATTTTTGCCGGATGCCGGACCACGGCGCAGCAATTTAGCACACAAAATATCGTGCGGGGCAGGAAGTTGAGCACAAACACAAAATAAAATATCCGTAGATGTTTCAAAATAAAATAAACCGTGTCAACAACGGGAAAGTATTGTACCTGGAAAAACGTCATTTAGGGCGGAGACAGACCTGGTGTCAACAGTTCAGTCTCACCCCACTTCACCATGGATGAGGAGCTTTTGATTTTGGAGGTGCAAAACCACAAAATACTTTGTGAGCTCGTTGACCCGCTGCAAGGCGGAGCCGCAATGCTTCCGCAGACGGATCCAGTGCGAGTTGACGCGCGTCAGATGACGGAGCCGAGCGGAGCGGAGCGGAGAAGGATCGGATACGCATCCAGTGGAATCCCCCAGTAAGAAACCATAGGTCAGAACTCCACTTATGGCACAGGTGTAAAAGTTCACCATCAGAGGCCTATTCCTCAGGTAATAGAGGCGTTGTCGTGCCTTTCCCACAGCCAAGGCAATGTGTTTGCCCCAGGACAGGTCCTCAGTCACTGTTACCCCCAGAAACTTAAAACTTGCCACCCTTTCCACCACCATACATGTCGTACTCTACTACTAAAGATATTCCTACATTATTTAAACAACACACTTTCTGCCCAGGTTAGTGTCAGCAGGCACATACCAGACATGCTAATGACTGAAATTTATTGACAGATTTCGTCAGTACATCAGCATTGAAGTCCGCTGTGGACTTCTGTGCAGAGCCCCACATGCAGCAGCAGAGACTGTGGTCCCTTTTGAAAAATGCTGAGTCACCGTCCAGGCTCCATGTCCCCTAATAGGCCACGAGCAAACAGCCATGGTGAAATAATGGCCTGACTGCTAAAACTAGTCCCCCCCCCCCCCCCCCCCCCCCCCATGTGGAAAAGGGGAAAACGAGAGTGGAATATTGAACTTTTTTTCCCCCCGTCCGTGTGTGTGTTGTAAAGAGCAGTGCCATGGCAACAGGTCTCTGTGGAGTAGAAAGGAGGTGGGTGGCACTCTGCTGAAGATTTGTGTGTATAGTGAGTGCATGTATGTGTGTTTGTGGACTCCATTGAATCATGTCGGGTGGGCCTCCTGCAGAGCTCTGCAACACATTGTTTGTAATCAAGACACAATCACAGCGGATCACTACCCCCAAATGAGCAGTGATCTGAGGCTGAAGTGTTCGGCGTGGGCGGGGTTAAATGACACATCGATCACCAGCAGCAGGAGGGCGCAGAGATGAGGCTGATCTCTTTTTGATAAATAAATCTCAAATCTGCTTAAGTAATATTTTTTTAACTCCCTTGCCTCACGACTTTTTTAAGCGTCTACATAAATTCACTCAGATTATATCACCTTACCTCTAAAATCCTTCTTTTTGCTCATCAGAGAATCTGCGGTCTTCTTTTTTTCTGACACCGTAGACCTCAACTCCTCACCTCAGGGGGAAGTAGTCAGCCTTCAAACCGCCGGCTTTCATGGCTGTACAGTGACATGCGATACGACCTCAAAAGCCTTTGAAAGCTCTGTGTCTGCTCACTGCATTTACTGTCAGCAGGGCGACCAGGAGAGCAGCGCTAAATTGAATAACATGTTTAAAAAGATGTGGAAATATGAGGCTACTTTATCATTGTCCTTACACTTCCCATTTTACCTTTTCACAAAAGAGTCGAGTGCCTCTCAGTTTCTCTCAGAAGTGCCTGAAAAAATGTAAAACATCTACAAAATGTCCAAACCTCAGCCTTCGCTATTCAAAACTTGAAACTGCTTCCTATTTGAGCCTGTTGAAAGGATATCAAGCAGGGGTTTTGGTTGTGAATACAGCACTTTTTTTAGTTGTTCATGTACTGCTAGTGCTTCAATTTGGAGCCCTCTGAGTGTTTTGTTGCAGCCTTTTCATGGTGGAAATCAGCTCCCTCAGAGAGCTATTGTAGCCACACCGGTTTTATCCAGGCAAACAGCAGTCAAGGAAAGAGGCGCATGCTCGTTCACCCTGAAACTACACACCTTAGAGTCTCCCACATTGTACAGCAATCATTGGGGTAGATGTACCACACAGGGTCGACCACACTGACTTCATCATGCACAGTGGTTGGAATCGAGACCTGGTTCAGATTAAAAAACATGAACAACTATCTTCAGGGATCAATATCATTTGCCTTTGTGCTTGATTATATTTCAGATTTCTGTGTGCCTCAATGCTCTCACGCAAGAGGCAGTCAGAACTAGCTTCAACAAAGGAGTAAAAAAGAATGACTCAGTTTTACACAGAGATTTGGTAACAGTGCAGCATGCAGTGGTTGTAGCTGCATATTTTCAAGCACTGGTGGAAACACCAGCAACATGCTGAAACATTGATACAGCCCTGCAGTCAACAGCAGGGGTGTTGCATATTTGAGGCTGTTTATACTGAAAATGTGAGCTGAATCCCCCCCACCACCCCCTCAAAAAATCACTTAAGTCTATAAGAGACATGAAAAATTGGATTTGCATGTTGATGCAAATTGTTTCTGAAAATTTACACAAAAACAAAACATTCGATGATTTACCCCCAATCCTTCCCAAACCCGTAGTTACTAAACAACCAGCTGTGCTGTGCATCCATTATTCCATGGGATGCACAAATGCAACTGTTTAACATTAATATCATTTTTTAAAATTCATTATTGTATTGTTTTTTTACACAGATGATGGCCATTAGCAAATGAGTGTGCGTTAGGCAGATATCAGTTTCAGATGTTTAATGCCTGCATCATGCACAACAGACTGCTTATCCAATTAGGACATTCCTCACTGGGCAGAGGAAATGACCTGTTGGACAAACTCTAATCTGTTTTAAAAGTTTGAGAAAAAAAAACGTTGATTTTTTTCCCTTCTGCTGTACATATTGAAATGGTTCTAGGCAACAATTAAGTGCTTGTGCAGGAATTTGAATGTTATCTTTTCAAGTTTTTTCTACATCCATGACTTCTATCATTGCACAGATTGAAAGTAAAGCAACACATTTTACCATAAACTTCACAATAGTCTAATAGTGTGTAACGCCATTACTTAAAGCCATTACTTAAAGCCATTACTTTAAACACTTCTGTTCATGTACCGACACCCTGAAAAGTTAATTCTCTATGAGCAGCCTCATGTTTTCAAATCCTAATAACTCTCCTTGTTGCCCTGCTTAGTGTCCATGACGGTGCAGTAAAGACTGTTTTTGAGGTTGGAAATATTGTGTTGTCTTTATGGAATGCACAGGTGATGGGCATTTTTATAATTATGAACAAGATAAGGTCCAAGAAAGAAAAGAAACATATGACAAACATATTTGGAGTCATGTGGCAAACATTTGCATTTCATTATGTGACTATTGCATGTTGCAATTTCAACAGAAACGTTTGACATTATGGGAGAATCACACCAAAAGACATAATTCAAAGAAGCAACTCGATCAGATCGGCCCTGATTTTGATATGTGGTTCATAGCTAGTTAACACAAAAACTTTTTGTTATTTTTGTTCCTTTACAGAGCACCCTCGTTTGTATGATGTGAGAGTGATAATTTCTTCAACCACACTTGTGTAAGATTTTTATACTTCTTATAAGTCTTTGGTAGAGCAAGTGCGCACACTTGCAAGTGTGCACAGACAAAAGTTTCCATCTCAGCCTCATTTTGAGCCAGGAAACTTCAGGAATAGCCAAGAATAGTATCAAAGTTCCTAATTTTAGACTACAACAATAAAAGTCCAATAAAAGTCTTAAATTTGATTTTATAAAGCATTTTAGAGCCCTGAAATTCAGAAAAAAAAGAAATGTAAGCCCCATCACAACTGAGTAGAAAGCTTTGGTAAGGGTAGCACTAAGCATACAGACAAATATTACCAAAGCCTTGAACTAGTTGGAACCAATTCTCGATACCCATCCCTGACACACACAGTGCTGTAGTTCATCTCGTAAAACTTAATCCATGTATCATGATTCCTTTCCCACCAGCTAAAAATCCCCTTCCATCTCCCTCTGATCCCTCCACCCATCCATCTTTCAGCGATATTAATTGCTGCAGGGTTAGCTGTCGTCTTTGTCCCTGTGAAGCTGGGGATCTATTAAAGAAGGGTGTCCTTTCAAAGTTAAAGCTAAATAGCTGACTAAAGGGCCGCTCCTGTCATCCCGCTTCTCTTCACAGGGCCTCAGTCGTCCTCTGTGTATGCCTGCCTCTCGCCTCCGCTTCCTCTGATACGCTGCGTCGCTGCACTGCTGCTCCAACACGCCCACACTGTCACATTCACTCACCATCTCTCACTCTCTCTCTCTCTCTTTTTTTCCTCAATCCAGGAGGAGCAGAACAGAGGGAAGCCAAACTGGGAACACCTAAACGAAGACCTGCATGTCCTGATCACAGTGGAGGACTCGCAGGCCAGAGCGGAGATTAAGATGAAGAGAGCAGTGGAGGAGGTCAAGAAGCTCCTCGTACCTGCTGTGAGTACATATAACACACATGCTCATATACACCC
The DNA here is from genome assembly GCA_036419115.1 of Scarus forsteni. Classification (NCBI taxonomy): domain Eukaryota; kingdom Metazoa; phylum Chordata; class Actinopteri; order Labriformes; family Labridae; genus Scarus; species Scarus forsteni. The sequence continues at coordinate 21,037,013 of JAZDUH010000451.1, read as the reverse complement.
ATGAAATACACTCACAGAGGGGCTGCCTGTGACCCCATAATCTGTGTAACGCCCCTCACAGTCATTTGAGTTTCAAAGGAAGCTCGCACAAAGGACGGGGTTTATTTAGCTCTGATTTAGAGGCCTCTCCGTGCTCAACAATCTCAGTCCAAACAGGACGATGGGGCTGCACACGGCTCATCACCTCCACCCCACTGCTAGCATCCTGTTTACTGCCATATATAGACCAGGGGAACAGGTTGCCTTTGCCCCCCAGTAGAGTGGAAAAAACATAGCTGGCAGTGCAACACCTCCTGTGACTGCCATATTTCATCTTTGCTCCCCCCCCCCTCGCCTAAGCTTCCTGACACACAGAGCCACTGGTGATGTCTGCTGGTAGTTTGGCACCCGATGCTCATGCTTTTCGCTGTTTGCCGTGATGACCAGGTGGACACGGCAGCTGACGGTCATGGTTTGCCATCAGGTGGCAACACACAGGGCAGGGTGGCTTGCAAAATTTGGGCCAGGTAATGCTGGGCATGTGGGCAAAAGAGGAGGTGTAGTATCATTTGAAAGTAACGGTGTTGATTGTGTCAGAGTGATGCCCTTTAACTTATAAATGCAGAACCATGGTTACATCTACTGTTATTTCTACTTAAGGGAAATGAAGGCAGTAGGACTGATGTTTACGTTTGTTAAAGTAGAAATTAGGGCTGTCTTATTGCTAGGTTTAGTAACTTTACAATACCAATAATCTTAAATGATGCTAATAACTGTTTGTGTGCCACCGCAACACCCACTGGAGCGGCATACTTTTAAAGCTAACCCACAGATTAGTCATGTGTAGGTTCTGTTGACAGTCAGCCTATGTCATTTCTCAAATTTCATTTTAATTTCTGAAAATAAAAAGTTGACATTTCATTTTCCAAAATTGAAGCTTTATTAATTTTTCAAGCTTTATCTTAATCAACATGAGTATGACACTTGGCTATAAAGGAACTACACCTCAGCCAACTTTGGCTGATGTCCCCTTTTTTTTCCCCCCTTACAAACAGATAGGCAATTCTGTTTCACATTTAGAACAATTTTTGGGTGTCTCACCAGATTCCAGGTTTGATTATTTGTCCAAATAACTTTAATGTGTATGACGTCAGTATTAACTTTTAAACTTTCCCAGTCCTGTAAAAGCTTCCCTGGTCTCAAATATTGTATACGGCTCGAGGTCAAACTGCCCATGGTGTAGTCTTCTGTCATTTTTATTTTTGTCAGAAAGTCAATTAAGGCAGGTGTTTGGGGTAACTTACTATTGAGCAACATGTCAATACAAACTACAGAAATAAAGTATTCTTATTATATGTTATAAAACAAAAATAAAATAACAAATGAACAGGATAAAAGATTTAACATACAAACTACTTTTCTTTAATATAACGAAGTTCACCGTCTACAAAAACTTTTGCACCTCCAGTGAGAGCATCTGTGTGATCTGGTGTCAGCTTTATGGTCCGTTGATGTGGCTAAATCTTTCATAGTTCATGGTTTTAAGGTTTATAAGTTGAAAAACTGGTTGAAAGTGTCTAGTCTGGTTTGCCATGTTTTGGATTTGAAAATTGTGTAGTATGTTGCCAGCTGTAACCACTTGTTGGTAACAGCTGTTGGTGAGATGTAAAAAAGCTGTGAACTTCAAGAGTGGGGGGATTCAAGATGTTTTCAATGCTGAAGAAAAATGTTAAAGTCTCACAGGCTTGTTTTTACTTTTACTTTTGATTTAACCAAAAACTTGAACAATTCTTAGAGACACTTGCAAATGAAGTGATAACATTCTTATTTCACTGAACTGCTCTAAAGTGATTGATATCTTGTTTTAAGCCAACAGAAAATGCAAACATGACTGCACATTGTCTTGAATGCACAAAAACACGGGCTGTGTTTCTGTCCCAAAAGATGCTCTCTCTCTTACCCTCAAGACAGCTTTGTCTTTTTTGACACTGCTGATCGTTGAAAAAGTCCACCATGTTATTGCCCAACATTTGGTGTCGCTCGGTGTCAAAGTTCATTAAATGTGCTGCAACATGGATCTTCATGTTTTAAAGCTGATGTGTTTTGGTGTTTCTGCATACAAGGGACTATCAGCATCTCAGGAACGGCAATAAATTATTAACAAATGCACAAACACTGGAGCAGGATTATAAGACTTAAACAAAATGAAAGTCTTGAAACAGGGCTGTAATGTTGACATTATGTGGCTTTATTTTTTGTAACTTTCTGTCCAGCTTATCTGCACCTCTGAAGGCACAATCACTGCCTTCATGTCTGGGTCTCCTGTCTAAAATGACCCATCCTCCCTGTCTGTCTGTCTGTCTGAGCCAGGCCTCATTCAGTCAGACAATGTGGAAACACCTCGTTCTTGTCCTCTTGTTGGCAAGATGAAGTCTCTGTTTTTATTCAGCCGGCCTGTCACTGCTTCAAGCACTTGTTTTGTTTCGGAGTGTTTCAGATCTCCACAGTATGTACACACCGAGCATGTTGACACACTTACGCATGCACACACAGGCTCACACACCAACGTGCTGACGGGCAGAGCCATTTCTGAGAGCGCCAGCGTTTTGAAGAGTGATGCAGAAATGAGTCAGTGTTAACACACACGTGCAGACACACAACAAAACCCCTGTTCGACATCTTTTTAAGTCAATGACAGCCCTCGGCAACCAGCTCTCAACTGAATGGAGTGCCTCGAAAACAGCGTCCTCACTTTTCGAGAAATCACAATGTGCTCTGCAGCCAAACGAGAGCATTAAAGATGGTCTGGTGATTCAGTACCTGAACCGTTTACGGGTTAAGGAGAAGCTCCCCTTTATTACTCTAACAGAAGAAAGCACTTCTGAGCTCTTTTGAGGCACTAATGAAATCCTGCTCATAAAAAGTTTCTCTCTTCCCTCAATTCAAATAAGAGTTTTATGGAGCTAATTAATGACCCATTGCAGTACACCAGAGGCCATTTTTCCCTCAAGCAAGGCATCTTTGTTCATTTAAATGTAATGAAAAGATCCGTCCATTAGATAGACGACGTGTGCTTTTCTGACTGAGGATATATTTCGCTGCCTCGTTTTCCAGGAAATAAAAAGTTTTAACATCTCATCTGCTTTGTGTTCCAGATCCTGCTGCTTCTTTCTCAGGGGTTTATTATTAAATGTAATTACCTTTAAAATATTTTGCTTCTTGCATCAATAGCTCATTAATTCACAGTGCCCTTTCATTCCGCCTCCATTAGAGGCCCAACTCTTAATGCACTTTACCTCAGTGGCCTTACACTGGCCTAGAGGATGACAAATTTAAATGTCAATAGATGTGACGTAGTTTCAGTGAAGCTCAAGCAGCTGTAGTCTTCCTCTTGAATGGTGCATTATCCTCCAGTAAGCTCCTCAGGATGCTGTATTTTCTTCATGTCAATGAGTGGTTGTGCATGCAAACATGCCTTAAGTGGGTGGGCAGCAGGGCAGACTGGCAGTAATGGCCTTTATCATGCTAAACTAGATTGGATTAAAGTGCAGACATGCCGGGTATGCGCTGTTCTAATGAAGGGCATCTTTTCCACATTTGGCAGCGTGAAATCGCTTTTATTAAATCGCACAGGAAACAAAATGAGGTCATGCTTTTTCGTTCTCTTTTAAGGAACAAGCTTCACTCTTCATTTAGGATGGTTTGGTGGAGAACTGAGACAAAAAGAGGATGAAGTTGTTTCCAAAAGGTTGCTATGTCTTCAAACCTGCTGTTAAATCAAAGCTAAAGGCTGGATAATGATAGTTTTGCTTTGAATAGCCTCACAGCTCCTCTGTGTGGATTAGGAGCCAGGATGTCTGTCATGGAAACACCTCTGATTTACCGGCTAAGCTGAACACACAATGACGCAACTGTCAGACTCATAATGTTTGTTTATTTCAGGAGAATATAAACTGGGAGATATGCTTTAAAAAGGACATTTAGCATAAGCAATATGTCGGCTAAAACTTGGCATTTATAAAAAAGAACTTCACTTGTTGTGTTGCAGGGTGGGAATTGAGAACTGGTTCGAGTCAAAAATCCGTTCCAACTAGTTTGTAATCAGACACATCAGGTTGACCGACTCATGTGTTCATGGGTTCTTTAGTTATATGGGCAACATTCCATAGAGAGAGACTAGGGAGAGCAGAACCTGCAGGTGATTTAGCAGATATTTTGTCAGTTTGTAGTTGGCTTGTAGTCTGGTCAGATCAGTGGTTAATAATAATAACAACAATAGATTTTGTTTAAGGGCAACTTTCATGACATTCAAGGTGACCTTACAAAAACAAATAAGAAGTGCATTAAAACAGGATTAAAATCAAGCAATATAATACAAAGACAGCGCAAGAGGTCAGAGGGAGTTAGAGGGTTTGAGCAGATGAGTTTTGAGTCTGGTTATAAAGAGAGTCAGTATTGCAAAGGTCAGTGGGGAGTGAGTTCCATAGCTGTTTAAAGCTTGAAGCTTTGCATACATCTGTCCTATGATAAGGGATGGGAATGAAAAACAAGTTCCAGTTAAGAATTGATAACCGCTCCCTCAAGAAATTGATATCATTAGTCTTTGTGTTTGTCAGTGCCCTTACCAGTTCCTTCTATTCTGCTCTGCACCTTCCAAATCAAAGATGATACACATGCACAAGAGTCTGTCAGCAGAAATTATAACAAGAGATTAAAAACATAGGACAGAAATAGTCAAACTTATATCTCAATTTGTAAACAAAAATATGATTACTGCATTGGAATGACATGTGTTTGACATTATTGGCATTACCCTTTCCGAACAGAAACTCATGAATCAGTAAAGGAATCACTTAAAACTGAATGAGTAAGTAGAATGGTTAATGGCATAGGTGTCAAAAACTTCTTGTAAATTCTCATCCCTACTCATGACAGACATGGATTCTGTTGATCTAGTTGCAAGGTTAAAATTGATTGCAAGAATTGTTTTCCATTCTTTGCAAAACTGTGCCTTTTTTTCTCTGTGAAGAAGCGGGCAGCACTAAAGACAACAAATGGATTGAGACAGAAGTAGTCTAATTCAGGGCTTAGTTTTATACAAAATGACTCCAACAACACCATTCACAGATTTTTCACGCTGCGGGAATCAATAAGGAAATTCATAAAGAACTGATTAGCAGAATCTACAAGGGCATTGGTGTCAAATGAAGTATTTAGTTCCCATCCCTACGCTCTGTTTATGCTGATGTTTTGTCTGTGTCTAATTCTGTAACATCTCATTATTACAGACAAATTCTGACTGTTGCATAACACTTTGTTGGAGATAGCTTACTCAGAGATTGATTGACAGCTGGGAGAGGGCACCGGCAGGTCATGTATACAGTTCACATTTGTTCATCTTTGCCCTCTGCAGTGCTCTTTTGCTCCCTATTTCTGTGAACTGCTCAACTCTCCATGAACTGGGAGCAAGGGAAACATCGGCGAGATGAGAGACACAGAGGGAGAGATGGGTGGGAGAGCTTGATTGAGCTACTCTTTCAAGTGTGGATTTACTCCACTGATCCTGCTCTGGTACACACTTAGAGCAGTACCACATGGAGATGCTTGCCCAGAAAAATGCTTCCACGTACATCCCCATTCACACACATATACTGACTAAAATGCTCCGCTCATCCCTTGAGTCCTGGGTTAATGCCCTCAAACGGAGCTGGCGGCAGAGCCCCGGTGCACTTTAGGTAACCTCCTCACAGATACTCACAGAGCAGCATGAATAAAGCCAGGCTACTCTGTTTCTCCTCACCTCACTGTCTCAAGAAGAGCTAGAGAGTAAAAATAACTGCAGGTAGTCACCAGATTCATACCAGTCCCTATCTGTTTGTCAAAGTCAGACAAATCTATCTCTAGTCTTAAACTCTTTTCTAGTGATCTAAATGGCTTCTGTTTATTTGATTTATTAAGTAATAATAACAGAGGGATTGTTTGTTTTGTTAGTGTGGATACTCTTTAAATCCTTGGTAAACCCCTGAATGATTTACACCTAGTCATTAGTTTAGTTTATGTCAAACATCCTGGAAACAGTCAGAATTTATTGCTAACTGTAGATCACAGCACAAGAAGATAAAAATAAGAAGCTGGTTTACAGAATTGTATGGAGCTAACTTAAACACTGTTTGAACCACCAGCTTTTGGTCCTTCTTGAGATTGTTGTCTATCTTTCATGCAGACTGTGGTCACACAGTACTTTGGTTAAGTGCTTAAACACGAGTGTAATCTGACACAACATTCATAAAAATTGATCTAAATTTAAAGTGCAAATAACTTCTAACTAGGATTTCAAAATTACTTTTATTTTAAGGCTCCATGGGAGTTGACTTGGGATTTAAAAACTGAAGGTTGGCCATTAACAAGATTTTAAATATAGCTGGGAAAATGTAATTCAGCATAATCTTGACTCAAACAAGCAGATTTCATATACTTATATTTAAGAATATCTTTGATATTCCCCAGTCACATGCACTGATGATTCTTGAACCCAAAATTCCCAACCATGAAATGTTTCCAGAAATGTACCAAACATTTTCCACCATTTTGCCACCCGTCCTGCCAGCTGCCCTGTTCCAAAAGACTGTAATAATGCTGCCTGTTCATTTCAGTGTGTTACTTTAACAGGTTTTGTTTATTTAGAGATAAGATGTTTACCTGTAGCTACAGAGGCAGCTTCATTACTATTTAAGTAGAATGCTGTATTAAGGTTGTGGGCCTGAACTGATACCAAATGAATATCAAATTAAATAAAACTGAACTGTAAGTCTTGTGCTTACTAGTCATGGGCATAAGTTGTTCAGCCGGTCGATTGCATGCATCCTTAAGTCCAAATCCATCAAGAAAAAATGGATGTGCTTATCTCACAGGGATTTACACATTCAAACAAATTGCACCTTTGTCGACAGCCTTATGTAAAAACAATCGTCTTAGCTTGTATTGTTTGGAAAATGTGCTCTCTGTGTCCTCATTGATTCAAGCAGAAATTTCCACTGTGTTTGATTTCAACTCATGCAGCAGAAATTTGTCAAAATGATGCAGTGTAGCCTTCATCCTGAATTTTAATTTAAGTGGAGAGATGCATTTTAATATATGCTAGGAAGGAATAGATAATATTTAAAAGAAAACTCAGGGAGGATGTTTTTTTACTGAAAAACATATTTTTAAACTGGCTTCCCGTTCTGATCAGAGCCATCATCACGTTGACATGACAAAAGTGTTCTACTGCCCTATGTTGCCATGTACACTTCTCACCTGGCTGTGTAGGTGACAAGTGTAGTGTGATCCCTCAGTGTGGCAGCTTATTTAGATCCATCACCGGTCGTCACCGTCTGAAGGATGGCAGAAGCTGATCTGGAGATTGATTGGTGAAAGTGTTCTGTAAGCGTATCAGTACAATCATGGCTTTTTAAAACTATTTACATTTTTTTCAGTCTCAATATGCACTTTGGATCCTTTCTTCATTTTTGTGTGTATGACTGACAGGTTTATGCACAGTCATTGTTACAGACGTATTAAAGTCTATTGTTCCCCCGTAGGTCACTGCAGAGTTTGAAAGGCCTTATGGGAAAGTGATAGACAGGTAGACAATTGCACACAGCCATCTGAGACCAGACAAAGGTCATGTCCCCAGGTGACCCTAAGCCACATACTCCTTTGAGATAATAGAAGTGCTTTAAAAATGTTCTTTGGTTGAAATATATTTGAAAACCTTTTGTGACATCTGTTTGGATAGTCTGCTGGAGCTGGGCAATCAAACAAGTTTCAATTTCAAAATTAAGTTAAAATTCAGTTAAGTAAGTAATTAAGTTAAATAAAAGGATTACTTTGCCACAGTACATGGTCCACTTGTGTTGCTATTTTTAACAGTGATTCTATAGCATCTTTTTTTCCCACATATTTAATTGTTGCTTGTTCTTTAATACTCAAAATGATAGTGCTAAGATCAGTAAAGTCAGTAAGTCACTGTGTTCAATAAGCTCAAACTCATTTTCTATAAATATAATCAGGATAAAGATTGTATGCCAAAATTAAGCAGCCCTAGTCTGTTTTTAAGTTTGTGTTTAGCCTTCATTTTCTGCTTGAATACTTTTAAGGGAGAGCTTTTTCTTGCTGGTTTCTCTATGTTTTTCTCCTCTTCTATCATGTGCTGAATCTTTGCTAAATATAGTATGCTCCGGTGATGGTAATGGAATGGTCAGCTGCTTTGACCTTTGCATAATTTTAATTTTAATGAATGTTAATCTACAAAATGAAGCATGTAATTGTGCCACAGTTTACTGCAAGTTCAGTTGTTAAAAGCATAAATAGGCTCAACACTAAATGTTAACATGTTAATGTGGAATCAACCCTCTGGTGCAGAACCTTATGCTTGCTGACAGATTAAAATTAGGACTGTCAATAGACTAAAAAAGTTTAATTCTGATGAGAACTGGAAAATTCTGTTACTCAGTTGGGATAATATGATTTTTTTAAAACCAGTTTCTTGTTTAGGCTTTAAAAATCAAACAAACAAATGTACTTATGTACTTATTTATATTAGTTCTGCATATTAACATCATTGTGGTCTGAAAAAATACAAGGGCAATAGGCAGCTCTACAGTGCTTATTCAGTCAAAGTGTTCACAAACAGTAGTATAGGAGTGCAACATCACTCAGTGAAGACTGTAGATGTGATAGCATTTACGTTTTTTAGGGGTTCCAACTTCGGATGCTTTTTGTGGTTTAGCAACCGAGTTAAAATTATTATAACAGATGTTCTTGGTGTGAGGTTTGTTGTGCATTTATTTTATAAACCGTATAGTTTTGAATTTAGATTTTTTTTAGATTTAGATTTTCCTTCCTGATGGCTAGACAATAAAAAAAACTATGATAGTTAGCAATATGAGAGGGGTTCTCTTCATCTGCTGTGTGCTTTGCCAGTAAACTGTATATGGAACTTGTGTGTAGCCATGCTTAGTTGACATTGACATAAGTTCAGATTTGTCAGAGATTTGAAGCTGTCCTGACATTCCAAAGACCTTGCTGCATTTCATCCTGATTTTGAAACATGGCGCACAAAAATAAAAAAAAAGTTTGCATGATTAAGACTGCATTTAGACAGTATAATTTCCAGTCAGGGGGTGGTCAAGACACAACAGGCGAGTGCCTGTCCACCAAATCCCAAGCACCCATTGGAGATGACTTATCATTTGAATGAATTCAAGGTATTAAAAACAACAGAAACATATGCACATTATTTAGGCGAGCATTTCGTCATAACCATAACCTTAAATGAAAAGTTACACACAACACTACAAGCTACAAAAACAAAGAGCTGACGTGGTCAGTTGGGATATGAAGGAGTTGGAGTATCCCTTCTACACTGCGTTCACTGTTTTTGAGTATTTGCTCTCCTCTTCAGTCTATCATCTTTTGGAGCATGAAGTCCAATGATCAGAAGGGGCACCTTAACAAACAGATAAACCTTTACAAACACTTACTCATTTATATCAGGAGCACACAAGAGAACCATACCAATGCAGCCAAACAAATACAAAACATACCATAACAATATGCACTAGGACTTAGTGGAAATGCACGGTCCTGCAGTCACAAGATGACACCTCAGCAGAATTTTCTGCTTCTGTAAAGTAGGTTGATTGTGCTCACAAGAAAATGTTACTTAATCTGCAGGGACTGATGTGGAGAAATCATCAATTCTTATCATTTTATAGATAAAAAAATGTGAGAGAAGAGGTTCCTATGGGGACAATACTGTACAAGTTAGAGCTGGATGTGAAGTAACACTATGCTGTTCCAGATATGAGAGAGAGTCTGATAAAGAGAGCTTTCAACAATGCTATCTTAACCGCTCTACATTTCATTCAATGTGCTGACTGCAGGCACTCGCCTCAAGGTACCTACAGTACATTCAGGGTGGTAGCAGGGTAGCCTTAAGTTTCCTTACACACAGATTCCCACACACAAGCTTACATAGCATCCCAGATGCAGGAAAGGTTAGGTAAGATGGGAGCACACTGCACACTCGGAAAGAAAAAGAGCTAGCTGGCGCAGTGGCACTCTGGCCCTGGAGAAGCAAGTGCATGTCTCCTTGAATGAAACTGCCATCGCTGAGAACAAAGTGAGGATGGTAGCAGCCTGTGCAGACCGGCCGCCTTGAGCACTTCTCTCCATTTGCACGCAGTGAGAACCCTGTCGCGCCCCTTTGCTTCAGCTCACTTCTTCCTCTTGTGCGCCATCCCCCTCCTTTATCCTTTCATTCCCTTTTCATTAAATTCTATTTTTGGTTTCCTTTTTACTTCTGTAGTTTTAGCCCTTGTTATGGAAAGCAGGAGATGGTTTAATTGCTCCACTTTTTCATTTTGATAAACTACCTTGGCAGTGGATGGCTAAGAGAGAACTCTCCATTAGTTTCTATGTTTGGCACACGAGCCTCATTGTAGTTCTCCCGGGCGGAGGCTAAGTTTGTCTTCTGGGCGAACCTGGGCGCCAACCTTTCTGTTCATATTCCTGTCTTTCGCTCTCCTCAGCCTTCTGTTCCCCTTCATTTGTCTCATTCTTTTCTCCTCTTTCTCCCTCTGCTACAGACCTCCTTTGAGGAAGAACATACAGTAAATGGTGTTGTTTTTTTTTTGTAAAAGCCAGACAGATGGACCTTAATGGACGCCAAGTTAGGCGATCGGTGGGGTGTTGTGTCTGTACTCGCCAGCATGCATCCGGCTTTGGCAGAGCGCTACAATGGCAGCACCATCAGAGCCACTCAGACAGGAAAGGCACACAGAGAAGATGATGCAGAACAAGCAGAGCTACATTAAAACAGTGCAAGTCTTTTTCAAGGCGGCAGCGTACTGACTATGCAATCATTAAGCACCTCTTTTTCTTTCCCTCTCTCCCCCTGCTCTCTGTCACCAGCGTCTGACAAATGAGTACAAAACACCATCTGGCTGCATCCATCCATGTGTGCCTCTCCAATTAATGATGTTTATTCTCTGTTAGTTCTACCTATCACTACCATTCTCCCCTTATTTACTCTTAATCTACCCCCACCTCCACCCTCAGCATATTATATTGTGCATTACATCCATCTATAACCACAAGATCAGAAGCTTGTGTTTCTGTTTAGCTTCATTGATAATTTGGAGAGTATTTTTGTTGAATACTCGATGCAGATTATGCTAGCACTGAGGCCAGTAAGTTTCTCACCAATATGTTCATCAGATAAAAGTAGCGATGAGGAAATCATTGGTTAAAAAATATCAGTCAAACTAAACAGCTGTGGTGAAGTAGTTTAAAGAAAGTTTGTGAAGTTTCAGAAGGGTCTGTTTCTACATGAACATTTTTGTGTTGACAATGCTTATTTTCAATACTTAACCAGTATGCTTGAGCATTTTCAGCACACGGCATCCAGGGTGCATAAATGCCATCAGTGCCAGCTGCCTTTAATTGCTGCACTTAACAGCGCTCTCGGTTTAGCCTCTGACACACAGCCAGGCTTGTAGTGTCACTTTTTCCTCACTGACCAATCAAAGTAAAGGCAGGGCTGGGCTTTTTATTTTAGCCTCGACACTGTCAATGGCAAAGAGCAAACTTATTGAGCTCCTCTTTTCAGTTGCTGCTTCTAATGCCATAAAGTATCACCTGTACTCACTCTTAAAAATGTTCTGGGTGATTTTTCCTGGAATAAAGAAATATTAATTTTTTTTTTAACAAATCTTGCAGCTCCCAATGTAAACACCTTTCTCTGAAACTGAGGTTGTGAGTAGGGGGTACCTGATTTCAGGACATTATTGGGTAGCAGTGCTGGTACTACACACTCATATCTATACAGTCATCATGGAACAAAAAGAAGAATGACAAAAGTAAAGTACCACATAATATTAACTCTTTAACTGTTACAAGAAGGAGTTAGAGACAAAAAATGTAAGGATGGTAATGATATTTTTGACTTATATTTTTTCTTTGACATTGAGTTCTCAAATGTTAGTATATATACTTGATCTGAAAACAGGTGGTATTTGCATTCCTGCTTGTGGGAGCTTCCAATTTAAAAAAAAATGTCTTGTAGTTTCCTGCAGGACTAAACATTTCTTGTGTTGTACTTGACAACGTATGCTTTTCACCTTAACTGCAGCTTAGAAAAGGAAATTGAAATCATTGAGATCCAGAAGCAGCATCTGTTGGTTGCATATCATCAATCTGCAATCATTTGTCAGTGGCCTCTCTAAGGGTGCAATCATACTGGGTGTCACGTATCATGCAGAATGTGTAACTGTTAGAGCACAACGTTTCTTCTTAGTTTTCAGCTACATTATTAATGTTTTTCTTTATTGATGCTTTGGAAAGAGGCTTTGCTTTTATCGTTATGGACATTTTTGTTGTACCAAAAATATATTTTATCACTTTTGAGCTTCATGTATGGAACAGCTGCTGGATACAGCTGGTGACAGACACAAAAGTCAGTGTAATGATTTAATATTAGATCTTGTCCCACATACTGTACATTTGTGGGTAGCTTAATGTAATAAATGTCTGAAGTGACCATTATCTCACTCTACCTCCAGGATCAAGTAGGCTTTAAGGAGTTAGAGGCAGGCCGTTTGTAAATACTTTTAGTCCACCTGGCAGTCTTCTTGTCCCTGTAGGCTGTTATTACCTTCATCAGGCTAATGAAGGAGCTGGATTGGATCATATTAACCTCCTGATCTCCACCTCCCAGGACACCACAGTTACAACAGGCTGGACTCCACTGTTCACTGCTCTTATTATTCATGTGTGTGTGAGAGAGGACGGCGAGCCCGTCCCACCCGCACGCATACGCTGCATCTCCCACATGAATGTTAATCATCTTTTTAATTGGCTTCCTTGACTTGGTGACCTCTACTTGAGACTGCATCACTGTGCCCCTCCCTCAGAGCTGTTTCTTTTTTTTTTTTTTTGCTTTGCCACGAGTGTGTTCATCTTTTCATAGTAGTCTCCGCATCCATTCACTCTCACAAAGCAGAGATAGGCCTTGAAGAAGCATCACCTTTGACCTCAAGCTATCATTATCCATCAAACGCTGCGTACTTCTCCACGCAGCCTTTTGTTCTGCCTAGGCCCCGCTAATATGTCTGGGACTGGTACTTCTCAGACACCTTTTAAAACCCCGTAACCGGGAGAGCAGAGGAGAGCAAACACTGAAGCTGTGTGATGTATAAATCACTTCTGATTAATGACCTGGAGGTGATAAGTGGGTAATTGGAATTGACCACTTAAGCCGTTTTACCACAGCAAACAGACATGGCTATTCCGACACTTATGCCAATAACGATTACTGCACCATGTCATTTGATTGGTCAATATGCAAGAAGTTATCATGATCAGCCAATCAGTGAGACAGCATTCACTCATGCAGATGTGTTGAGAAGACCACTACACATTTTTCTTGACTATCTTTGGTATATAAATAATAGCCAGTGTTGCATCCAGAAGCCACCCTCACACTTTAAAGATTGCCCTCTGATCTGGATTTTGGCATTGACTTTAAACATCTGAAGGCTGGCTCAGATAAGACACCTTTGGCCATTCCATCATGGCCAGGGTTGAAAATAAACACACACATATGCAAACGGTCACATCACAAGGCCCGCACATGGAAACAAAAGAGTAATTGGCAGGAGAAGGTGGGAGCTATTTTGTACCGGGGCCCTCCCTCTGTACCTCTGAGAGAGGATGCGAGGACAAAGGAAGCTATTTTTGTATTCAGCAGGTCAGAAATGGGTGGAAAGGGAAACCACCATCCTGTTCTCTTTGTCTGGTCATGCAAGAGGAGCTGCTTGTTTGGATTTCATTATGTACCTATATTATATTGTACACATGTGAATGTGTCTCTTTTTTACCTCTATGCAAGCTTGACTATAAAAGCAGAAGCTCTTCTTTGCAGCCCTGCCTGCAGTCACATTAGGCTCAAATCAGACCGATGAGGCGATCTGAACGCTTTTTATGGAAGTGCTATTTCACATAACTGCAACTGAGTGCTATGATGAAACGAGTCCATAGCAATGACACTCGTTCTTCAGTTTCCCCTTCAGCCACTCGTGCCTGTCTAGCTGCATAGAACTTGCAGCATTTGATATAAATAAGGTCTGTGATCATGAGTATCTTGCAATGGTTGCAGCATAAAAGCAGTAAAAAAGTGTTGATGCTGGTGGTGAGCTTGTCTAAAAAATTCTACCTTTTGTTTTTTCTGCTTATTTTCATCTTACATGCTTTAAATCAGCAACTAGACAACTGGGTGGTTTGCAACACTATCAGTTTGCTGCAGTGGCTCCGCTCACACAGTTGCGTTGCCATCCTGTAGAATTACACTGACGTTATTCTTTTAGCTGCTTCCACTGGAGATCTGAACAGTTACCTGACTGAGTGGGTCAAGTCAGATGGCCAAGAAGCCAGTAACAAGTTCACAATTTTTTTTCAACAGAAGCAGTATTAACAATATTTCGTACAGAAATATGGATATTGTGAACAGAAGTTTGTACTTGCAAGTGGTTATGAAAAGCCACTCCAACATGTCTAACACCTAACAAACAGAATCACAACACAGATCTTTGTGATTACTTTCTTTCACTATGTGCTGAATGTCAGAGCTGAAGATGCTTGACCCTCTGCTTTCTCTGCCCACTGAGCTGTCCAGTTTTCCCTTTAGCCAGATAATGAACGATACAGGAAACAGAAGGACCATGACTTTAGCCAGATCAAGTGTTAAATGCAATAGCTTTTTGTTCTCTCTTTCATAAGTATTCATTCATGGCCCTTTTTATGCAGTGGCACAGGTCAAAGGTATTGCTTCAGCACTGGTATCACGAAACAATACTGAGCCATACTGCTTACACAGCTGTCATGAGCCACACTCTTTTCTGAGTGCTTAGTCAACGAAACTAGTCAACGAAATGTCTGTTTGTGGTCTTCCTTGGCTTCTGTCCATTTCATTTCCACCATAGCTCTTATTTTTCTTTCTTCATTTGTTTGCTTAAATCTTTCTTCTGCTGCCCACTGCTCTCCATCTTTCTTCCATCATTTTGTCCACAGATGCCTCACGGCAAACACATCCTGTTAACACCACGCAGGTTACACACTACTCAACAGGCTCAAGCTGTCCATCTCGACTGAACCAGTCATAGAAACAAACAAACCAAATCACTTTTGCTTTATAATATTGTGTTTTAAATTTAGGGTTTGTAAGAGAAAGCTAAGTAGTTATTCTTAGGGACAGTTTTGATGATTCACAAGTTGCACACTTTCCTCCAGTCTAAGCTTTATATTGCTGTACAACATAAAGTAGCTATTGAGCTCCTTTCCATGTGTGCCAAGTCCCTCCTGTCAGCTTAAACCCAACAGGAAGGACTTGTTCTGGTCTTGGCCCAAGGGTTCCTCCCCTGCCATCCATCCACCCGAATCTCCATCTGCCCGTTCCTTCTCGTCTCCAGCTCTACAGCTCTCCTGAGGGGCAGACAGGTGGTTCTGGCCCTAAAGAAGCAGGTCCCCTGCAGGGAACAACCTGTCTCAGCCTGGACACCGTCCCTACTCTTGTCATCCTCCTGTTTTTAATTTCCCGGTCCTTCAGCTGAGGAGCTTTCCCTGCAGGGACATAGTTTCTCCTATATGTTGCTGAAATCGCTTCTAGAAAGCATTCCACTGATCAAATATGATCGAGCAAAGCTCCATGCTTTTAACAATAAGTTTTAATCAGAGAGCTTCTCCATATTGACCAGCCTCAACAAAGAATCCACAATCACAAAGATTTACTTTATCCCCAAACATTTTAATTTGTATCAACACATGCGTTTCTCTAGAGGCAGATCCATGCTAAGCTTGTTTGCATGAAAGCATGTTGTTGCACACACTCTGACATTGGAGCAAAAATACAAACAGAGTGACTTTGGATTCCTCTTACATGCTGTTCCCATTCTCATTGCCAGTCAGGTCACATGAGTCAAAGGAAATATTGTAAACTCTCAGCAGGGAGAAGATTCAGATAGCAAAAACATTTGTGCTGAATGGCATCATTCACTCCCTTCTTCACCTTTCCCCACTTTTTTGATCACAGTCTTGCTCAGTGAATGTACAATGTAGACAATTTTAGAAGAAAAGGTCTCACAGGAACGTGTAGTTTAATTTTTGTTCAGTATAACAGTTTACACAGAAGTATGAATAAAAGCATGAAAACAAGATTGAGAGGCAACAATAATAATGTGATGATGAAATTCTTAATATATATTGCAAGTATATGAAATTACATGGCCATTTCCTAAAAATCTCAGTGCTTTCTATTGATGCCTTATCAACAGAAGTATTGTGATCAAACAATTGTGTACAAAATTGTAAAAATTGTTTGAAAGCAAAGATGAATAGAAAATGAATTCATCTTTATTTTCAATCTTCAAGACTTGGCATTTAAACGCACAACTCTGGTTAATGTTTCTTGCATCGGGTCGACACATTTTTTCTATTTTGAAATTAGTGTATTCGCTTCAATCAGAACAGACTGGTCGAGGTTTTCTTTGAATGCTTTGTACTTTCTGTGCTTCCCTTTTACCAAGAAAACAGAGGATTTGAGGGAAGTTTGGCAGTACCCAGAATTTAGTGAAGTAGCGTAAATGCTAAGATGGGGATTGTAAAGCGTTGGGAAGATTTGTATGATTTCACACACCTAAGCTAGAAGTGCAGCATTATTACTTTTTTTTTTTTTTTACTAAAATAATGCATAAAGTGTGTTTTAAATGTGCAGACCTGTAAGTTTGTGTGCACGTTTCTCATACAAGCATTTCTGTGCTTGCTAATTTGTTAACACAATCAACTGGGATACGGTTCATATGGTGGCTTTGTTTTGGTCCAGGAGGTGCCTGAATTGCAAATTGGAAAGTAGATTTGCCACTAGGAATACCCATATAGTTGGAATTATTACCCAGAAGGTCAGATGGATGTCTGTCTCCTGAGACGACCTTCCATAATTAGAAAATATTTAAATGGAATATGACATGTTTCTGAGCTCTAACATCAAACTCTAGGGTAAATGGATCATAGCAAAAGTATCAAGATGAAAAGGTTGCACATTGCCAACAACTGTCGTAGAAGATGGCGTGCCTGTTTATGAAATTGATTTCCATTCGATCACGTACACAGGGACAGGAACAGTACTTCAGTTAAATTCTCCAGGCAAGCTATTATTGCAGTACATTGATTTCACATGGTATAAAAGCTTAACAACTACTTGAATAACTCTCCAGTCATTGCTGGTGTACCTAAAATGCCCCACAGTGAACACACTGAAGACTAATTTGGCATAGCCTGTCTTTTGATAAGCTTGTGAACCTCAGCTGGTGTCGCTTCATTCAGATCAGTTTTGCTAGATTTTAGAGCCTTTATAACTGATAAGTCAAACTTGCCTATGATAGACACAAATTTGTCTCTTTAAGTCACTGAGCAATC
Source organism: Scarus forsteni (assembly GCA_036419115.1). Lineage (NCBI taxonomy): Eukaryota > Metazoa > Chordata > Actinopteri > Labriformes > Labridae > Scarus > Scarus forsteni. The sequence continues at coordinate 21,019,523 of JAZDUH010000451.1, read as the reverse complement.
ACTATTTAATCACTGGTAAAAAGTGCTGTCTGCCAGTTTTAAAAAGCCCAGTTGTTGGTGTGACAACATTTCTTTTAATACCACCAAACCAAACCTCATCCTCATAATGCTAGAATTAGCACACACTCTCTCTCTGTCACTCTCTCGAGTTCTGCCTTTCCTTTTTTCCTCCTTGAAACATCAGCCTGTTGCTCATCCGTCTCTTTCATTTCTCACCCCGGAGGACACTGAGTCTTATTTCTTCTCTTGTCTCATCCATTTAGATTTCTAAGTCAGTCAAGATCCCCAGTGAAGGTGCATGCAATGTACACAAGCCCTCTGCACCACTTACCAAATTGCCTTCCCCACTTGTGCTGTCCTTTTAATTTCAGTCTACACACATACACACGCTCTAGGGTCCCACAACACCCGGGCCTCTCACATCATTGTAGAATAACCTCCTTCCTAATCCACCTGGTTGCACTAGGCTCCTCAGGGGGGGGTTGTTTCAAGTGTCCTAATACAGAGCACAGAAATAGGGGGCGGTAACAAGGCGGGCGGAGAGAGGCCCGGGCAGTTTTAATCTGCCCTGGTCCTTCCAGTGGGAGACGAAAGGGACCCTGCAAGCCCAGAGCCAATCTCTCTGCCTCCCTTTGAAGGTCTCCTTAATCCCCTCACTGAGAGGCAAGGCAATGCAGATGTGGATGTTTTCTTGGGTCCAACTCCAATGGTCCAGTGCTGATTGACACTCAAACGCACCATCTTTCCCTTCACCCCTCCATCTCAAATACACTCTACCGTATACATTGTCCATTTGCAGTGGTTTCTGAACTTCCCTCAGGGGTCTAACCAGGGCCAAGCTCTAACATGTGCAAAGTGGAAACGCACACACATGCACACACACACAGCTTTCATCTCTGCTTCCCCCAGTGACCGTGTGTCCCAGTGTTTAGGAAAGGAAAATAGGATTGTGTGGAGCTCAGCGTTTAGAGAGCCCAAAGGCCGCCCATCAAATTCAGCTCCTCCAGCCTGTGATGACTCGCTCTGCCAGCCGTCGCTCAACTCATTTCAGACACCATTCTCCAAGTCCCACCAGCTAACCCCGGCCTGAAATGGCTTTAATGGCCACTCACAGATATTTTTTCAAATTTATGTGTATTTCTTATCAGTCGGCCTCTCGTCTCTTTTTTCGCTGTTATTGTTTGTTAGCCGGTTTATTTGCAGCACTACACTTGCTGCCTAATGCTCTGATTTTCTCCATGGGTTGTGTTATGTGAGGGTTGAACGGATGCTTGAAATCCTTGAAAATCTCCAATTTTAATGTTGTGTTTTCAAATATATGGCCTAAGATAAAAAACTGAATGTAGTTCCATTAGTCTTTCTGCCATAATAAATGTCTGACTTAACAGTTGTAACAGGAGCTGTAGTAATTTTAGAGTTGTAACAAGGCAATTCAGCTTTTGTGTGTCTGTATTAAAGGCAATAGATATCACGTTGAAATTATTCTTTTGAAGTAATATCATGCCCGTCCCCTCCGTCTGTAACTTCCATGACTCTTTGTCATCTCAGTAACAAATTCCACCCATCATTGTATCATCAGTACTCAAAGCATGCGCCAGGAGAAGTCCTGCGGTCAGTAAAGTCTCCTACTAGATAACAGTTATTTATTAAACTAATCAAAGCATGTAGGGCCAGGCTGAGATGTCATCAATGTAATGACATCACCTTTACGCACCAGAGGAAAAAAACAGCCACACAGCTCATCTGCTGCTGATTAGACCTCCTGCATATGGGGTATTTCCATCTGTGTTTTGTTTGTTAGCATTCATGCATCTACCCAAAACCTCATTTGAAAATACCTTAAGACATCAAGATAATGTTAACATGTTGACTACATTGAGGCTTGTGCTTTTGTAGATAAGAACTATGATAGCTCTGTCAGGTGGCCCAAATCAAATCTTGGGCATTAAAGAAATATGCATAAATAATTAAACTTGAGGCCTCCACGTGTCCATGTTGACAAAACCAAAGGTTTCCAGGTTTGACTTTTTAATGTGCCACTTCCAACAGTACCGCGATCAGCTCCGAGTCAGGATCTCTGAAAGTGTTGATGTGTTTGTAATAATCTGACTGGAGTCAGGTTCACTTCTATGCTAATGAGCTAGTTGCTCTAGATTGTGGCATTTGGAACAATACAGCGTCTGGCAGCCTGCTGAACAGAGCTGTCTGGGAGAGCAAAAGATAAGGAGGAGAAATAGAATAGAGGTGGATGTATGAGGTGGAAGAGGTGAGGCAGTCAGGGGGAGTTGCCGGGAGATTGGGTGCAAGTCTTTGGGGAAAAAAATACAGTTGATGAGCGACAGGAGAGAATGGACAAACGCTGAGGAGAAGCAGATGGAGCTATTTCCATCTGTTGCCTTTGAAAATGCATCTGTTTGTCAAAGCATGCATCTACCCAAAAACCTCATTTGAAGTACATATCTAAATCTCGTTGTTAAATCTGTATATATTTTTCCAGGTTATTTATATGAAGTTTAATCCGCTCTTAATGCTGTTATGTTACGTTGAATACCAGCCCAGTCTATGAGGATAAACAAGATCGCTCAGAATTTCCACACAGATTTCACCCCCTTGTGCTATTGGAAATGACTTTAATGGGAGAAAAAAAAATGTTTTTCTTCTTTCATTTTTAGAAAGTGCAGTGAGCTGGTAGAAAAAACATTTCCCTTCCCGTTTTCTTTTCATCTCCTTTCCCCTGTTGCTGGCACCGAGCCTGTGCATGTGCGTGTGTGTGTCAGCTGATATTGATGGAACAAGCACAGAGCACCAAGTTTACTTTAGTTTGCTTTGAATTGATGAAACATTTTTTCAATTATTTGTTTAACATGGAGATGCTTCAAGCTCGCTACAAGTCCTCATTCCTTCCTCCCCTCAAACCGCCCAGTGGTGCAGGGATGAGGTGATTGTGTAATGCTGACAGGAAGCTAGCATTACTCAAGTTCCTCTGGCATTTACAAATGGGCTTTGGATTACTGCTGGAAATCAACTCCATGGCAGAGATAACTAATTTGAAGATGATCTTCACAAATGATCACCATTTGCATCATTTTGAAATGTGAAACCAATTTCCAAGTCCAGTAACATGCACTACAGATTGGCTCAAAATGATGTGTGTTTACTGCTGAGGTAATTGGAGTAGTTTGGAGAGATCCTGACCCCCGTGCACTGCCACGTTTGTTATGTATGTTTTTTATGCTTGCTAAGGAGTGCTGTTAATACTTCTCATCCCAGGACATGACTGGCAGGGAGGCCAGGGAAGGAAAGCAGGCCATAAATGGTTTAGGTAACTGATGACTGTCTGTCTTTTCTTGTCTCATATTCTTTGTTTTATTATTTATTTATTTTCCTGCATTTAAATTGTCCAGCAGCATATATTTAAACTTGAAAGGTCACAAAATTGAAAACTGGGTGAGCTGATAAATGTGAGAAACAAAAATGGTAATGCTGACACTAAAAATCCTGAAGTTTTTGTCTATGTTTGTCTTCAGAGGTATCAACAGAGTTGGGTTCATTAGAGGGAGAGAGGAAGGAAGACTCAGCAGTATCCAAGCAGCACCCAAGCTATATTGCAGTGCGAGATTAGGATATTAGATATTAGATATTAGATATTAGATATTATGGCCTTGTGGAATTCATCCAACCTAATCCAGGCGCTTGTTGTGTTTATCTCCGAGTGAGATGGATAGAAGAGGGTCTTGGGCCGGGGTGTCAGGGAGAGTGAGGGAGCGGCCTCATATGTATTCTCAAGAGTGCTTTTTAGACACGCACAAACCCAGGGTGGGACATGTTTTTTTTAGCCTTCTTAAGGCTGCGAAGCAAAAAATGGCAGCATCACAGCCTGTTAGTTTATTAAACTAATCAAAGCATGTAGGGCCAGGCTGAGAGGAAATGCATCAGTATTCTCCCAATGAGGCCAGTGTTTATGTTGGTAATCATTATTTTGAGCAAAAAAGTGGAGGTGTGGTGGGTGGGTGCAGTTATTCAGCATCTACCCAAAACCTCATTTGAAAATACCTTAAGACATCAAGATAATGTTAACATGTCTTTTCTTGAAATAATCATAACTGAGCATTCCTGAGCTCTACTTAGATGCAGAGAGTGAAGAATTAACAGAAGAGTTGAGGCATGACGGTGATTTGGCATAAATGCCATCTCAGGGTTGTCAGGTAGCGACAGTGGGACACGGCTCACCTACTTTAGCTCACCGCTCTCCTCCCTCTTCCCTCTCTTCCCTCCCTTCCTCATCCCCTCCGTCTTGCTCCTCCCTGATAGCTTTTCCCGCTCTGCTGATTTCACAAATAGGCCTCATTGATTGAATCTGATTCTTCTGGATAGAGCAGCTTTATTGAGTGGCTTTTCCGCTGATGGACAGGAGTGTGCAGGGGCCCGCGTTTGTGTGTGTTTGTTAGGCACACGCACGCTCACACGTTAGCGACGGTAACGAAAAACTTCCCCTCCCTCATCCCTCGTGAATTTGAGATATCCACAGCCATTCCTAATGGCCTGGGAATTCCAGCAGCTATTCCTCCTTAATGCAGCATTCACAGCACACATGCAGCGTGATTAACAGGCTGTTGCAACATTTAAGTGTTACTTGGCTCTCTGCACTCTCTATCAAACATTCTGTGGAGCTGTGAGTCTTGAGGCAGGCACGGCTCTGTTGACCACGCAAGAGCTCTCCAACTCCACTCCAGAGGTGTCCTGAACATTATGTTTCGATTTCGTCTGATCTCGCGTCACCCCCCCATCTGCAGCCATTTTGGCTTCTCGCCTGTCGTGTCTCTCTCCTCTCCAACTCCAAACAAACTAGGCAAAAATTTGTATCTTGATGTGGAATTGGCTATCTTGATGTGAGCGGAAAATGACCTTGCCGTTAGATGTGAGTTTGGGAACCAACTCCACTCCAGAGGTGTCCTGAACATTATGTTTCGATTTCGTCTGATCTCGCGTCACCCCCCCATCTGCAGCCATTTTGGCTTCACTATCTCGCCTGTCGTGTTTCTCTGACGCTGCCAACACCTCCCAAAAGTCTAAAACAAAACATAGGCAGGGAATTTGTATCTTGATGTGGGGAAAATTGGCCCGTTTCAGATGTAGAGCAGGAATAATCTGTTGAGGTTTGGACGCTTTAGCTAACAAACTGTGTTAGCGGGAAGATGGAGCTTTATCAGCACCCCTCCACTGGGGATACACACATTTTACACACAGCAGCGCACACCTCATCCCAGCAGCAGCAGCAGCATCTGTGCTCTTCCCCTCTCACTGCCCTCTATTTTAGTCTCTCTCCTCTCGGCAGGCATCGTGCCACCTATGCACAGGCGGATGGATGGTGGCACCCCACCTTGCCCTGCATGCATTTAACCCCCTCGACCCCGCAGATCCATCATCATACAGCACACACAAACACAGAGGCACCCCGAACATTATTTCGCAGCATGTAGTTGTCCTTTGGTGTATCCTGCTGTGACGCTGCCTCTCATACACAAAGACTATCTCACCTCTAAAATCCTAAATGTGCTCATTATTCTGTCTGGATTTAAAAGGTTAGTCTTGTGTTTGCGTGTTCAAGTGTTTCCACAAAGACTCAGATCTGTGTCTCTCTAGTCAGCATTCTCTCCGTGGGAGTACACCTTACACAAGGACAATTGATTCAAGAAAATGAAGGATCTGCTCAGACAGCTACTAGACAGTAGGCCTATGTGTTACAGTTTGTTTGTGCCAAGTGATTACAGTGGAGTGTGAATGCTCTCTATAAACAAAAAAGGCAATGTGAACATGTGAAGCTTTGCAGTCACAACACAGTTAGCCCTAGCTGTGACCTTATTCTGATTAAGTTTAGTCAAGTCTTTTCCCTTTCCTTATTTTATTTTGTTCTGCAAGTGGGCCCAACCCACATCTGAGGAATAAGTGAATGAGGTTAAGAGCAGACTAATTTTTAAGTGGACGCACACCTACCGTACTTTACTGCCCCAGAAGGCATTGTAACTGTCGGACCATCTATGTGATCACTTTCAGTTTGTTACCAGCATGGAGAGCTGAAGGACTTAACGAGAGGCTGTCACAACTGAACACAACGTGGAGCTGCACCATCAGCAACTACAGGAAAAAATTAAAGTCCATTTGACGTGCAATTTTAGGCCTTTTGGACAGTCTTATAGTATTACCCTGAATATTAGAATCCCCAAAGAGGCTAAAGCTGTTACCATATGGAAATTAAATAATGTGAATTTACTGTTAGGGTTGAGAATACTTCCCCTTGCACCTCTACTCGTACATGTATTTAAAAATATGGACAGTGATTTGCCTTTTTAACATCTTTTGGGATGCATTGTAAAACCAGCAGCAGCAGGCTTGCATGGCCAGTAAAATAAGAACAAAAGCAACAAACTTTTCTCTGTGTTTTGAATATGATTAATGACACTAAAGTTACTACAAAACCCTCAATATAAGGGTAAGGTGATTCTACTCAACCTTAGATTAGTAGGTTGCTAACGGCGTACTGATGGTTGGGCCTGTAAATAGTGTGCAGTCCTGTGTGAGTATGAAGTGGGCAATATGTCCGTTTGTGGTTTTAAACACACAGTAAATATTTATTTTTATCTTTTATTTGCTCATGTTTATGTTGTTGCCCCCGGTGGAATAAGTTGCACCCGTTATCTCTCTGCTAATTTTGCCTTTTACATGTATAACTGATAATTAATGGTTGAATTCACATATTTCCTGTTAAAATCCAATGAAAGGCTTTCTCCTCAGTGTATGTCATCTAATCTTACATCGGCTTCTCTTGCAATGAAGAATTACTCCAAAGTAAAAGTATATTTTTAATGTCAAGGATATTCATCTCTATCAGTTTCATACTTTTTCCAAAACTTCCTTGCTGAAGCTACTCATTGATTTCAGTTGCAAACAAGAAAGGGGAAAAAAATGAAGTGACATGGATAACAAAGGGAAATTGATTGTTTACTTTACACCTCTGGAGGTGTGATAAGCAGCCATTTTGTGCCTTGTTCATTCATGTTTACATGTGTTTACACCGTTCGTGCATCACCTAATTAGTACTGATTTGTCTCTGCTGTGAAGAGGTTTTCTCGCCTGTATTAGCAGTGCCGGCTTTTGACCTGGGCTGTGTTCAATTAGCCTGGTCTGGTTATTATTGTTGACACTGCGTGTCAAGTGGCCCTTGCTTCACCTCCAGAGCTGCTAGTGAGGGAACAAAAGAGTAACTGCTGGCTATTTCAGGATATCTTCGCTGTGTGTGCAGGACTTCTCTATGTGGATTAGTGAAAACTACTCTGTTTTTTTTTTTTGAGGAATGAACAGTTTTTCGCAGCTTATTATGTTAAGTTGGATATTTGTTGTTCAGGGTTTGGATTGTACTCCCAGGCAGCTAAAAGGATAGGATTTGAGGCTTTGTTAAAAGCACATTGTGACAGACTAAATTGTTTGCAGTATATTCAAAACGACTTTTTTTAACATGGTCAAAGAATACCTCTTGGTATGATGATTTTACTTTTATATTTTTTGTCAGATGAAGTTAAAGCTGGCTAAAGTATAGATTTAAATTTGTTCCTGCAAGTTTAGTCGAAGAAAGTGTCTTGATTTTCTTTTAAATTGAGGAAAAAATAGCTGTGAGTGTTGCTTGAAACAGGATGAATAGCACACAGACAGACACTAACTTATAGCTTTTACGCAGTCTTCATCTTTTTTCATCACAGCTTAATTGCAGTATTTATCCATGTAAGGTATGTGACATGTTTTTCTCATTTCCTGCAGGCCTAGTAGGGCTGCAAGATTAACCCACATTTTCTTTATATTTTGATATGCACCATCACATTTGACACATTTGCCAATTTGAATTTGCAGCAATAAATGAAATTCAAGAAGAATATGCAATATTATCACAATATCAGTATTGGAAGATAAAGGCTTTTTAGGTGGAATATTCCAGTCAACAGAAATGAATCAGTTTTTACAGCAGATGTTTATTCTGGATATTTTAGCCATATATGTTGCTTAAACTGGCTGTTATATTGGAAGAAAAGCAAAAAAATGTAAAATAAAAAATGTTATTTACTTAAAAACAAAGTTCTTGTTTTACATCTATTTATAACAAAAATCTGCACTAAGAAAGGAATAGGTATATTTTACTTAACTAGAGGCTTTTTGCTCTTGACAAAGAACATCAACATCAGTATTGAAAATAATAAGAGTCTAAATACTTGCTGATTGGATGTTGACACAAATCCAACATCATTCATCTCAAAAAATTACTTTTTATGTGGTCAAGCTATATTTTTTGCGGCAGGGCATAACGGCCTTGTTATCACATCTATTAAAGCTATCAGCTGAAGCATAAACTGGTTATAGGGTGCCTTGAACTCTACTTGTGACAACTTTTTGGAGAATAATAAGTTTTTTGTTTTCTTTTCGATTCAGTAAAAACACGTTACAACTACAAGTTTTGAGTAAAACATCCAGATTAGCCTAGGTGAAGACACTGTAAATGAAAACTTTGATTCACTCATTATATTTCACATTTATTTGCCAGTTTTATCATCACCATACTAAACATTGTTATCACACATCACATATTGTCCTCATGTCATGCAGGCCTCATTTGAATCATGTATGTTGTGGTCTATCTCCGTTCTGTCATGGAAAAGTAATGAGAAAAACGACTTTTTTGTGCTTTCATCCTTCCCCATTAAAAGAAAAGAGAGGCTGCACACCGTGGAGGTAGCAAAGGAGAAAAAGCAGCGAGGAAATTTCCTTGCTCTGTTAATTGGCAGCTCTGTGGTACACTAAACATTGCCTAGGCTCGCACACACACAGGAGCACACACAAACACGGCTGAATGCTGTGACTGCTCTGAAGCCACTGCCTTATATTTAGTCAAGGGAGACCAGCCTGTGTCACTTTTTCTCTTGCTTAACCTCGCTCTTTCTCTTCCTCTTGCTGTGGCGGTGTTGAAGAGGAGTCTCAGGGGAGGGCTTAACTCTGAGCCCTCATTCTTTTTTTTTCTTTTTTTCCTCCCTTTGCTTTCTCTCTCCCTCACCATGTCTTTCTTTCCTTATCGTCCTGTGAATAGAGCAGCAGACTGTTGTTCGACTTAGTCCAGGAGACACACTGCATGCACAGATAGGATAGAGAAATGGAGAAGGTTCAGTATCTGCCTCCCTGCTTTTATTATTGCCATCATAAAGAGGTCGGTCTGTCCTTCTCTGTGTGCTCACGATGTGTTTACATGCAGATGCAGAGGAGAACTCTGTGCCACCTGTCTTGTAATTGTGCTTGAGAAAACGCAGCACAGTTTTTGCATCAGAAGGTATGGGGTCAAAAGTTCAGGAGGTCATGAGGCTTCTTGTGCATCCTTCAGAGTAAAGGGGTGATTCACAAAAGACCCTGCTTGAAATTATGATGTACAACCTGGAAAATCACAGGGGCTTTTGTGTTGTCATGGTTATTGAGTGTTCAGTCGCTTCAGGGGAAATGGAGTTTGGGGGAGGAAAAGGGGGGGAGACAATGGATGGGTGTGCGTGGGAGGAGGCGAGGGGGTGCTATCTTAATTGCTTTCCGTGAATAATTCCAGTCCCCTAATTTGGCGATAATGACAGTGGCTGCGGCTTTTGTATTTATTTATCCAAACATTAATTGACAGGACTGACATTAGCCAGGGCAGTTATTGCGCATTTGATTGTGCACAAGGGAGCAAAAGAAAATTACAGTAATTATCATTCTGATATGGATTATGAATATGCATTCGCACACTTAATGTCTCTGTCAGCATTTTAGGAGCAACAAGGCACTCTGCCATGACAACAGCACTTAAGCTTATCACCATCTCTGTCCCTCCATACCCCGTCCAAGCGCCGCTGCAGAGAGCAGATGACATGTAGTGTCCAAATGATTTAGCTGCCCCAGCGTAGCGTTAAAAACAACACCCAGGCATGTTGTTAGGTGAAATGGCCGCTGTGTGGATTGTTTCTATTGGCCTATAAAGGGGCCTCTGCTCGTGTGAAAGTCGTGCGTGTTTTTGTGAATGAGCATTAAAAGTTTGTGTGTTTCCACAGGCGGAGGGAGAAGACAATTTGAAGAAGATGCAGCTGATGGAGCTGGCAATTCTCAACGGGACGTACAGAGACAACAACATCAAAACACGTAAGTGAGCTGCTGTAAACACCAAACACACTCAGGGTGCGCAGTCATATATTCAGCCCCACGTACACTTAGGGATGGAGATCATCATTTTTTATTGTTATTGATAGTCCTCAACATTAGGAGTCCTTATCGGTACTGCAATCACAACAGTCCTAGTGTTCAGTAAAAGACTGCAACACATTTCTAATGTAATAGTAAACACTAGGGATGCTGGGGATGATTATTGTCAGTATTGGATCAGCATTTGCAAACATTTCTCAGAAATTTTTTATTGAAATCAGCAGATTTGAAAATGTCTTTCATTATGAACTGACTGTATCATAGTCTTACACATCAACAATAAGTTTGTCTTGTTTTTTCTAACCTGTTATAAAATTGGGAGAATTGTGTGGATAAAAGTAAAAATGAAAAACGAACAAGTCAGGTTCTGTCAGCCGACTGTTAGATCACATTTGTACCTCTTGAAGGGATGGATGAGATTTTTTGGAGTGGGGTTGCTAGAGGTCCATGGCCCAAAGTAAGTATAACTGCCAATGAAGCACAACTTAGGAGATACACTTAGATTGTGTTGTATTCATGTGCAATTGCAATTAACCTGTCCTATTCTGTTCTGTTCTATCCTAATCAGCTCGTTCTGCCATTGTGGTCAGTTAGCTTGGTATACATGCTAGGCAATACATTGCTGGAAATGACAACACCAAACTCCTCATAATTCCCAATTTTAAGGGTAAAAATACACAAAAACTATATTTACCAGTAGCATGGGCCTTGAGCAACCCAACAAAAACCCAAACTGTCCCTTTAGAAAAACTGATGAAGCTTGGTTTTACTGTGCCTTTCAATCCCACATATAGCACACAAAGTACATTTAATGTAGGAAGATGTTCTACTCTGTATACTGTGGTATCAGTATGTGCTAAAATGAGTTTGGAAACATGTGCATGTTAGATATCATGAAAGTAAATCCAATGTCATGCATCCCTGCAGGGTTGAAGCTTTGTTTAGAAGCTAAAAAGCTTTTTTATTATTATCATTTTGTCTTGATGAAAAACAAAACAAAAACATACATTTATGAAAGTTTTCAGTCAGGGTTTGAATTTTCCCTTTTGCTGACGTAATACTGACAGTTTTCAACTTCAACTCTAAACCTACCTTAAAAGCATCAACATCATCATTATTACTCATCATCGGGCTATCTTTCTTTCTTAAAACTGACAGTTTAGCCAATTCTAATCTCCATCCCTACAGATAACTAATCTTCAAACTCCATTGATCAGACTTTATCATAGCAAACCTTTCTTCTGTATTATACAGACTAATATTGTTTAACTTCATTAAATTAATGCGTAGATCCCCTCTGTTCATACTATTGTTTAATATTTGACAACAGGCAAACCTCTCTCTCTCTCTGTAACTGTACATACATTCCATATTCACCTTCCAAACAATAAGTAGGAGAACTCTGACTCTGTTCCAGTTTACATTTCTGTCCTTCATCCATCCCCACATCTGTCCTCCTCCCTGCAGCAAACGTGTGATCCCTCTTTTTCAGTTGCTCTTGGCCAACTTTTACCACATTGCTTTATTCCACCTGCACAATTCTGCATGTCAGTCACAAGCTTATACATCTAAATGTTTGCTATGTAATCATCCAAATGCCTTTTTTCAATGCATAAGCACATTAAAATACAGTAAATCAATTGTAGCTCCAATGTTCCGCCTGTATAGCACATTATTTGAGAATGTGTGCATTTGAACCCTTTATTACCATTCTTAATGTAATTTATACATGGCCTTATACTTGGGCTCTGATTTATGAAATCAGCAATGAATAAATTAATCAAGGTAATTAACTTTCCCTGTACAACATCTGTTCAAAGTGAAGCCATGATGGACTGGCCCACCATCTGACCGTAGTTTCTGTTGTGCTTGATTTAATTGACCTGCCTTTGGGGGAAGCATGTGTGGCACGGCTTGTAGCACATGCTAATGCAGAAAAACTCAGGAAATATTTTTGTGTGCAAAATTGTACATTCTCCAACCTAAATGGAGGGCTGAACATGTGGGGGATCACACCATTCGGATGTTTCCATAAATGATTTACGGTTTTGTAAAACCAGACTGTCATTGAATGTCTCCTCCACATGTTGACATCAGCTCCATTTCTGTTGGCATGTGTTGTTGACCTCACCTTTGCCATTTGCAGTAGATGAATGTGTAGCTGCCATGGTGATCTGTATGCTTTGAATGCATTGGGATGACAGCAGCATTTTGTGCTTTTGTGTTTTGGTGTGAGGGTTTTTTTAATTATTATTTTGTTTGGCTATTTTGACTTTTCCTTTGCAACAGATTGTGGCTTTGTGGTCCAACACCATGATCATTGCATGGACTAATTTTCCCCTTTTGCCCCTCTCCCTCCTCTCTCTCCTCTCTACCTGCCACTTCCTTTTTCTTCTTATTTTCCTGCCTCCTTTATCCCCACTTCACTGTTCATCTGTGATTATGATCATCCACACCACACTTTGTCTTTGGCCCTCTGTCTTTCTCTCTTCTCCTGTCCTTTGCTCTCTTGCTTATGGCAGCCACCCTTGCATTCTCTCTTGCAGCAGCGGCAGCAGCCGCTCAGGGCCCACGCCTAATAGCGGCCCCCACGGGTCAGGTGTTGCCTCCCCCGGCACTCCGGCCTCCAACACCAGCCGGGGCTCCCATCATGAACCTCATCCGGCCCACTCAGATGGCTGCCATGCTGCCCAATGGCACCCCCACCCTGGTGCCTCCCACACCGGATGGCGGGCTAATCTACACCACCCCTTACGAGTACCCTTACGCCCTGGCACCCACCTCCCTGCTGGAGTACCCCATCGAGCACAGTGGGGTTTTAGGTAAGAGAGCCTGGGGGAGCATGGGTGCTGCAGGTACAGCGGCCAACTTTAGCCAGCCTGGACAGGAGGGCAGCTTGTTTTACCCCGGAGCTGGGGTGCTGGACGCAGCTTCCATGAGCCACAGTCAGGACTTATTGAAAGGTAAATATGTCGTGTCCACCTGAGGATAAAAAAAAAAAACAGACAAACTCACAGAGTGGATGTGCTGGGAAGCTCTTTGTTATGGGATGTCCAGCTATGTGGCTCATAAGGACACTGAATTAAGAAGGCAAAAGGGGACAGACATTGAGGGCCAGGCTCTTGGGAGGTTCCCTTTCTAGTTTAGACTCCACTGTTTCAGTTGTGCTCTCACCAAACAGCTCTGCTCTCAGGTTTACATTGCCTCTTCCCTGCACGGTTCGTATAGGAGGACTGGGCTCAGAGTGAGACGAGGCACGCTGGCAGAAAGACGCCACTCACACACGCAGCCTGCTCTCTCACCCTTTCATGCACTGGCCTGGAGGCATATTCAGTCTGGCGGCAGATCCCCTCGGATTTCTGCAGCTTTTGAAATCATTTCTTCGCGCTGTTCTCTGCAGGCAGGCCTTGATGCCTGCAGATAGTCCCTCTCTCACTCCCACTGGGGATGTTCATTAAATTCCTCCAGTCCTGTCTTTTTTTTTTTCTCCTCCTTCCCCTGTCTCCATTGTCTTAGCTTCACCCCTCTTGAACTGCGCTCATACCTGACGCACAGTTCAATATGAATGTATATATCGTATTCAGTCTCTGTGGTGCTTTAAGCTCATCACATCTGCTACCAAAGACGCATCTGAACATCCAGTGATGAAAACTTGTAGATATGAACCCCATATGTAAGACTGAGGGTCTGGTTAATGAAAACAAACACCTTGTTCCAGTAAGAAAGCCAACGCAGACTCTCTAAAAATGTTCTGAAGCATCATCTGGCAGCAGCAGACACAGGGTAAATTTAGCTGACCTGTGTTTTTTGGGTGCCTCTGGGAGTCATGTGTAGAACAGACAGGGGCAGCTGACTGGCTTTTCTCTCTTTAACTTGCAGGGTTACACCAGCTTAGTGCATTTTATTTACTCACACTATCGATTGGTGCCTTCAGCAACACAGGGCCCGGTGGAACACACTCACTCGCATACCCACACACACTCAGCACTCGGCTGGGCTGTCCGCGTTGCTGAATCCAGCCACCGAGAGTAAGATGATGTCAGGCCATCTGCACATTTAAAGCAGCGTAGGTGGCTACATCCTCATGAGCCAAAAAAGCTTCCTAATTCGACAACGCCAAAACAAAACCCATATTGATTCTTGTCATACTTCACTTGTCCTTTCTTCCTCCCGGAGGGCTTGATTTACTTTTGTTAGCACATTTCGCAGTACTTGAAAATGTAGCCACAGATCCCGCCGTCTGCGTTCGAGGCAGAGTCAAGCGCGGTGGTGGGAAGAAATCAGTTGTGACAAATATAGGAGCAAAATGACAGGCTCTGCCGCCGGAGAACAGATTGACCTGGAGAGAAATTGTGAAGGAGGGATAGTGAAAATGAAAGAGAGAGGTAGAGGAAGAGGCAGGTGGTGTCTAGCACTATTCAATTACCATCAGAGCTGTATTGGATTTCCCCCCCTTCCTTTCAAAATAAAGAGACAAATTTCTCTCACTCCTCCTCTGGATCCCGCAGGAAGAATCACATTATTTCTCCAGACAGCCCAGGAGCCGTTACCCTTTAGCTGCACCCCCCCGCCCACCTCTCAAAGAGTCCTCCTATAACTCTGAGCACTGTGGAATTTTATTACTTAAGTTATGCATTTTTTAAAGTTAAACTCCAAAAAAGATGTATTATTTGTTTTCTACTGCATTTTTCTACACGTTAAGAAAGCTATGTGTGATGTGTGTCTATGTAATATAATCTGTATTATGTTGCTTTATGTGTATTGTTGTATTATCCAAGCATTATAATGATAATAGTTAAAAATGTGAATGTTATTACTGTAAAAGATGACTGTTTTTCCCCTGCTCA
This sequence comes from Scarus forsteni, assembly GCA_036419115.1. NCBI lineage: Eukaryota > Metazoa > Chordata > Actinopteri > Labriformes > Labridae > Scarus > Scarus forsteni. The sequence goes on along the minus strand of JAZDUH010000451.1, from coordinate 21,004,419 downwards.
AAGTGAATGGTTTCTAACCTTGTGGACCTGTTACAATCTAGGTGCAATGGCTACTAAAGTGAGACGGCATGACACGCGGGTCCATCCTTACCAAAGGATTGTGACCGCTGACAGAGGTCAGTTTAGTCTCCTAGCTACACTCTGCTATTGACTGATGAATTTCTATGATTATTCTGCCTATTATGCCTCGATGCCTTAGTTGGGAATTTGTATAATGTCTGTACTGTTTTATTTCTTTTTGTTTTCCTTTACCCCCACCACCTCTCCTCCCCCATACATCCACACACCAGCTAAATGGTTGCTTGTGGTTGCACATTTTGTTTACATGTAGTACTTAGAACATATGCAGTATGTTGACTGTGTATATGTCAAAGCTCAGGCAAAAGCGATCTTAAAACAGCTATTTAGTTCATGCAGCTGTGAAGCAGGACAGGTAGTACTTAGCAGGCAGTGTTGAAGGTGTAAATGACATTCCTCTGATGTGAGATTAGAGTAAAATGGGGCAGGCTTGTGCCCATACATGATTTATCTCCTCAGCTCAAAAAAAAAGAAGCATTTCTATACTGTAACTAAGCAGATGACGAGTAGCCACGCTGCTACCAGGCGCCATTTCACCTTGAATTTAAATTTATTTTGCATTTTATTTTTCTATGGACGATAGACACGCACAGACATAAGCTGAGGTAGCTTGCATTCTCTCCAGTGTTTTTTGCAAATAGATGGAAATAAAGCTAAAATACATTTTTTTAATATTTCAGTTGTACATGAGGTACTGTCATTTTATATTTGAGCATTTTATATCAAATGTATTTATGGTTCTTGTGTATATTTATATTCTATAAAAATATACTGCTAAATAAAGAGAAAGAATCGGAAAGCATCGATTCATCTTATTCATTGCACATTTACCACTAGTCACAGCTCCCCCTCACATAACATTAGTTACCACTAATCACACTGTCTGTAACTTGCACTCCAACTTGACAGACACTAAAACACTAGATTTTTGTTTTTCTGATTTTGTTTGTCTGTCCGACCTGTCTTTGCTTCAGTTTTTTTGTTATTTTATTTTGTTAAGGGGGCAATGTGCGCTTAAATTAAACCACACAGCTACCTGTTGGAGGGTGGGGGCTCATCATGACGCTAAATCGTCATGGTTGTAGATTAGAGGGGTTCATCTCACATCGGCATAAGGGGACTTAGGAGCAGGGAGGGGCCACATGAGAGATTGCATTCATTTTATTGTTAAAATGATGTCATTCCAGTCTCTTCTTGCTGACACTAATATCCTTTCTATCTTTTTTTTCTGTTTGTTTTGTTTTTGTTTCTAACCACCTAGCCGCCACCGGCAACTAACACATGACCTTCTGACCTCTGAACTCTTCACCCAATGACGAGCCGCCCCCAGCCTGCCTGCTGATCAGTTAACTGGTAATTGCCTTTTGCTAGCCTCTCGGACGCAAGTGAGAGAGAGAGAGGCGCCTGCCCGTACAGTTACCCTAACACGTTCTGACAAAAAATAAAAAATAAAAATAGAAAAACCAACGCAGAATCTTCACGAGAAACACAACGAAACCCAACAAAAAAAGTTGTGTAATATTCATTTTTTCCCTCTGTTCATTGAGTTTAATTCCCATTCTTTCTCTTTCTTTTTCTTCATGAATCACACTCTGGGTGGACGAGTTTATGTTTTCACTCATAAATCTGCACTGAATTATATAGCAATAAAGACCCCCACCCCAACCTGCCCACCCACCCTCCTTTTATAAGCTCTAATTTGGTGAGTCAATGATCAATAACATCCATTTGACGCAAAACCTCTTGGTTTCAGAAAAAATGACACAATCCCCCTCAATTCAAAAGCCCCCTCCCATCCCCTACCCCAGCTTTCAACGCCCACCTTCTTTGGGAGAGAAAAAGAAATAGAAGGAAAGAGAACAAACACTCACATTAACTTGTTTAATTTCTGTCATTTTTCACATGTAGTGCAATTGTTGAGCTCTGAGATGTAATTATGAGCTGACACATTCTGGGTGTGCACCTCCAAACAGCTTTTCTGTCTGTTTTTTTTAAAAGCATGGCTGAAATGATTGCAAAAGGAGCTTTTTATGATTTATGTGTGTGTTTATTTTTTTTTCTCCTGTCTTTTTTGTTTGCTTTTACTTATGAGTCATTTTTCCACCTGATTTTTTTTTTTTTGGTTTCTCTGTTGTTCATGTTTGACTAATTAGCTCTGCTTAAATTGAACTAGCCAAAATATGGCAGGTGTTTATCTCTGGCAAACAAAAAGCAATCTGATGTTTGAAGCAGGCCATTGAAAAGTAAGAAAAATCATGAAGGGCAAGATGGGGAGGTTTAATTTGGGATGAGGGGTCTGTGTGTGTGCGTGTGTGTGTTCTTTTTTTAATTAATACTACAATGAAAGTAGGGTGTGCTGAGGCTTCGGGGACATTGGAGCAGTGCTTACTAGCAACTGACCATTGCTACGCCCCCATCCACACTACATCCATTATACCAGTGCCTGATGTATTTAGAAAAAAAATATCTCCATGAGTTAGCTGAGCTGTGATTGAAAAGACAAAAAAAAAGTATTAAGTGTGCATATTTAGCCAAAGGGTTTTCCAATGAGTTATATATCTGCAGTTATGCATCAGTCTCACAGAGGGCTCTTTGTGATTTTAGACTTTGGAAAGGTGTGAGTTTGCAGTGCCTGCCTTCAGCTGACGGACAGACACGGGGTCACTCCAGGTCAAATCTGACACGTATATGCTCTGCTCAGACTCGTCTTTACTCTAAAAAAGACCAATAACATATCTGCTGATAAAGTATACCAGGAAGATCTTTTGTTAGGTCAATTTTTGCCTTTCTGAAATTAACCTCAAAAGAAAATGATCTCCAAGATTCAAAAAGTGGAGACTCAAAGCTCCAGTTGCTTCATAAGTTAGCCGAGATGCATTGATTAGTGTTCATCAAAACCAAAAGATTTAAGAGTGTAAAAAAGTTTTTTTTTTTTTTCTTCATTTCTGGCTTTAAAAAAACGAGAAACAATTCAAAAAAGCAGTATTAGAAAGAAGTTAAGAGGAGTTCTTCCTGGACTCAAAAGAAAGCATGTTCTTTAGAAAGGGATTCATGTAATCAAGGATTTACAGGAAAATAAATCCAAGGAGCTCTCCTTTAACCATTAAAATGTCTCTGTCTTTACAGCATGTTCATGTTACCTTCAAAAACACCTTTTGGCATTAAAGCTGTCCAGAGCAGAAAACTGAAACAAAACACCTCAAGACAATTTCAGACCTTTAACTGTTCAAAGAGAGTAGCTTGGATTTTTTTTTCTGGTTAATCAAGGTGTATTAAGAAGCAAAAACTCTCATGGAAAAAACAGAGTTTGTATCCAGTGTTAGTTTGTTAACACACAAGACGCAAACACAGGATTCAGGCACATTTTGCACCATGAAAAAGTTTCAAATCTGTGCACATTTTTCTTTTTCAAAATTCTGATCAAATTAGTTTAAAGTTATTATAAAAGTAAAGCCTTGTTTCCGATTTGTCCTGGTATGACCCTACAGCTCGTCAAGTCAGTTTTGACCCATTAATGCTCTGCTTTCTGAGGAGCTTCAACGCAGGCTATTAACACTAAATCAACTGCTGCTTTAGAGCAGTCCATGTGCAGGGGGATGGGCACTTTGAAGTTCTGTACATAAATGCTTTTGTCACGATAACCAGCTTCTGTTTTGAGTTGTTTCATCAGCCACATTGCCAAAAGAGTGTTTATTTGTTCTTTTTTTTTTTTTGACTGCTTCTCAATATTTGGTCACTTTATTTTTAACCCCTGTTAAAACTCATTTGTAAATCAGGTTGGCTTGATCTTGGCCTCCCTGCATACTGACACCCTTTAGTTAATGATAAAACATCCATTTCTAACACATAACAAGCCATTCAAAGCGCATCCACAATGTGTCACACTTCCCTGTGAACATAGACTAGATCCTGAGCCCACAAACCTTTGTTGAACTCTCTCAAGAAAAAATAGGATGTGAAAGCCATGCCTGCCTGTTCAAATTGCTTTATACATACATATTATATATATATAAATATATATATATATATATAAATATATAAAAATGTAGATATCTGTCATTGCATATACAAATACAGAAGAGAACAAAAAATAGATAATTTTACAGGGTGCTGGAGAAGAGAAAAAAATTAAGAATTCTATTTTTGGCAATTTTAGCTTTTGATACTTTACTTGCAGTTACAAAATCAGAAAAAAGAACTAAAAAAAGTTTTAAAGCGTATGGGGGAAACAGATAAACTGAGTGGGTGAGGAAAAAAGTGCTGTTACCCTGGATATGATTGGAAAAAGGAGGATGAAGATCAAAACAGTCATAACCCTGGAAGACTTAGAGCGAGACAGACGCCTTGGGAGTTTAAAATGGAAGGATGATCAAATCAAAGTGCCTTATCAACAGTGGTTTCTGTTCTCTGAGTATTCCAGTTGTGTTCAATAATATCCAGCACCCACCGAGATGGCGCAGAGAGGAATGGCTAGTGTTACACGCTCTGAATAGTCGAGCAGGGCGGCTCCCACTTTTATCGTGGCGTCGCCCGAGTTACTCTATGCAAAAAGAATAGCAGTCGTTTTGACCAGCTAAAATATGTGCCATGGTTTTGTCTTCCTGAAATGATTTTTTCCTTGACTTGATGGCCCTTTACTCTGCTGTATGTGCAGGTTTTTGTTCTCTTTTTATTTAGATTTTAGTGATCATATGAAATATTGTGTTGATTTTTTTTTTTTCATTTTGGTGAACTGTGACAAACTTCCTAGAACAAATTGAACTGCCAATAACAATGCAGCAGTCTGCCAGAACATGTTTGGATCATGAGCGGAAAAAATAGGACATTCAAAGAGTTTCATGAAAGGGGAATGGGTCGTCGTTGTTTGTTTCAACAACTACAAACTGAAAGCATCCAGTCCACGTAATCTCTGTTGAAATGACTATCAGTCAATCAGGACGTTTCTAATTGGACGGATGAAATGCTGATTAATAAAGCAAGCTCCTCCATTCACAGCAACACAGTTTCCAGTTATTGAAACAACCAACAGATTAAAGCTAGAAGTAAAACAACACTCAACTTGTAAAATTGAGAAATATCCGACCCTAGTGTCACCCCTGGGAGTTTGTTTTTCTGCTCGTAGCTCTCTCATCGTGCTGTTACACCGAAAGGTCAATGAATTTATCTTCTCAGTGTTACTATTATTATTTTTGAAATTGAAATGCAATATAAAAGCAGATCAAGAGATGGCTATTCAGCATTTGACAGTATTAAGAAAATTCCCTCTGCAATGTTACAACCTGCTGTGTCATTGTGAAAGGCTGGATCAGTCCATCAGGTGATACCTACCGTATTCTCTCTGGCCTGCCTACTACATGTATGATAATGTAATTAACAGCCATTGTTACAGGTTTATAATGTATTTTTCTAATCTCATTTTATATGTATATTAATCATGTTTCTGAGTGCTTTTCTTTTTTTTGTTTGTTTTTTTAAAGAAACCCACTGCTACCCCTCTCTCTCTTTTACATCTTGAAAACTGTCTCTTGTGGGGAGTGTTGCCTTTTCCCTGTTATATTTTGATTTTTTTTTTTCTTGCCAATTCCCAGCTTGTTTAACTCATTAGCTACTTTATTAGTTTCCTTGTCATAAGTATTTTTACATGCTTGCATTTAGTTTTCATGGTGTATGCTGTTATTTTTCTTATTAACCTCTTGGCATTTATTTTAATAAAACATTCTTAGTAAGAATTTTACTAACTTTGCTGATATTTTGTCTTGTGTTTTTAACCAGTTTCATGAATGTATTACCTTGGTCTGGTTCACGGACTAACATGATTAAATAAACAGAACTGGTGTCTGGCAAACACTTACACTGACTGACTACACAAACACACACAACAAGGGATCATTTATACCTTATATCAACATCCAGGTTTTGGCATTCTGATACCAAGTTAAGTGCAGGCGCCCACACTGCTCGGCAAAAACATCCTCTGTGACAACCTGTGATTGGAATTTGCTTCAAAAGTCAGGTTATGCCAAATCTCAGCGGCGTACTGCGGTTTGTACGCGTCCATCCAGCCCTAAGTTAAAAAGTATGCATGCTTTTTACAGTGAACATGCTCGCAATATAAATATATTGGGGCCAAACAGCTCTGAGGTAAGACACTGGCAGCATCATTTTAACAGCTTTTCTCCCTTGTTTGTCACCAACATACATTTTATGGAAACAGTGAAGTCCTCTTTTTTCAAGTAACCATAAATAGTACAAAATATTGATTGAAGCAGGTGGAACATCTACGGATTGGTCACTGATTTGAACTTTTAAGTCTGATCATTTGCATTTGCCATGCAAAAACTGGTGTCACGAGCTAACTTGAGATCATAGTTAGGGCTGTTTGATGTGTTCCAGTTGGTCTCCGAACTGTGATGGTTCAAATTACAAATTAGATAACTTCACTGGGAACGTCCTCTTTGGTTGATATTTCCCACTTAGAAGTCTGGACGCCCTAACTCCGGCTTTACCAACTCAGCTAAAATGCGTCTATCTGGGATGTGACATTAATCCCTGTTCTGATGTAAACGGAACAAACCACTAGCCTGTAAACAGACAGCAACTCCTTGTTGACTTGCAGTCTTTTCCAACATGCTTTTAATTACAACATGACTTTTATAGAAAGAATATCCCTCCTATTGAGTCCCAATGAATATAGGAAGTGTTTCATCAAAAATCATTTTTGAATAAGGCTGTAAACATGTTTCTTTTACTCTTTAGAGGAGTTCTACCATGAAGCGTATATGTTACCTTGTTTTTGGCATCCAGCCTCTTGTGGACATTTGAGTGACTAAAGTTTTTTGGATTTTTTTCCTCTTTTTACCTCATTAGAGCACAAAAGTTGTTGCTTGAAAGAAATTTTGTTGGTGTCTTGAATACAATTCATGACATGATGTGTCCTCAGTTCATGATTAAAGAGAGGGTCCAAACAAAGAGCCGTCTGGGAACCAAGAAACTAGCTTAATACTGGTTGGTGCCAAATGTCCCAGATCCCCAACAAGATCTGTAAATCCCATCACCAATCTCGAGGAGAGAAATCCATAACAAGCCACAGTAGAGCATATTGGTGGACTACTGCAGATCATGTCAGTGCACTGGGTGGTTTCTTACATTTGCAAATAGCATTTGAGTCTGCACTGCCAATCCAGAATCTGGGCTAAGTTCTCAGATATCTTGTAGCACTGGGATCATATGGAGTTTTAACCAAACCAAGTAGTAAAAGAGTACCACTTAATTTCAGAATACTGAGTTTGGATGTTAATATAAGGTACAAACAAGGTCCAAATCACCTGCAGTCACACACCAACCTAACAGGAAAGTGCACGAGTTGATAAGCGCCCCCCTCCTTCACTGCCGCTCACACACTCTCACCTCTGTGCTGGAGAAACCTGCTCACAATCTCTGCCCCCCCTCCCCCTCCCTGGCTCAATTTCAACTCCGCTGCTGTGTGTCGTCGTCTTTGTCGTTGGAGACAACTCTCTCGATCGTCCTGTCTTTCTGTGTCACTGAAAGGGGGGGGCGGGGGGGCGTATAAGCTATGCGTTACTCAAGGTCACTGGTTATCCTCCTTTAACACTCGGCTTTTAGAGTGTTTTTTCACAGTGGTTGCTCTCATAGAGTGAAAAAATAATCCCTAAAGGTAAAAGTCTGTGTTCGTGAGGACTAGTGATAATCTGTGCAAAGACACTGCATATTAGTCATCTCAAAAGGATTAATTTTACTGTGAATTATGTCGAGCAGGACATTACAACTTGGGGCGAAATTTACAGATGACAGTCGTGTGATAGCCTAAATCTGTCCCCAGTCTTCCATTGTGTTGTCTCTCCCTCCATGGCTGCTCATGCCTGGATAGCAGCATTACAGTTATCACCAGCTGCTGTCTGTTTGGTGAACACTTCTCCCCATTTGGCTTATTGATATAAGCGCTAATACAGGGCCATTTGGGAGCATCCATAATGCTTAGACACACACCAGTACACCGTGCCAATATGAAGTACTTTGGGATCAAAACAACCCTTTCTATTCCTTCCAGTGTAAAATGCTGATATGGCTTTCAGCTAGACCATTGTGTTTTTTTTGTTGTTTTATTCTGCTGTGTCAGTGCGCTCGTCCCGGGGTCCGTTTAGCTCTCTTTACTCTGTTATTTACTCTTCCTCCTCCACTAATTCAAGGTAATGACACTGACACACAAGCAAAAAGATTAACTTCATTAATCCCGATTATTACTTTAACCCACTGAGTGATGCCTCAAGGTTTTTTCTTCCTTCTTCCTCCCTTTTATTTTGAAAACTGCACAACAAAAACAACTTGGCCTTAAGTGTTGCAATTTTTCTTCATGTCTACGCAACAAGGATTAAACATGTCTAACATCGAACTTAACACTTCTCTGGCATTAACATGTGTCTTTGATCAGGAAAACGGGTGTTTTTTGCCTCCAAACCTGCTTGTAAATCAACAAGTAGAGGCGGAGATTGGATTACAGGCACCAAGCACAAATTCTGTAAAGGGGGCCCGGCATATTGCCCTTTATGATATTAACATTGTTGTCTTTATATGTAGGTAGTGCAAAGAAACACACTAGATTTCTATGAATTAAGGAAAATAAATAGATTTATAGGAGGGCTGCCACCATCTTCAGTAAAACTACACTCAGGTTAAAAGAAAAAGCACAATAAAAAACCTTTGAAGCATTCTTGAGGCTTCATTATTTTTGGCATTTTACCTACAAATTTTAGGTAAACTAGAGCAGGTAGAACTTCCTTTCTCTATTGGCATCATAAGGGATCTTGGAAAAAGGTTGGCAACCACTGCCTTAAAGTGTCCTGACTCTAATGCACATGATCATGAGCATATGACCTCACAGCTGAATCACATCACCCTTTATTCAGAGTTAGTGTGAAGCTGACAGAAATGAAGGGAAGGAAGGCTTGAGCATTAAGATCTATATCCCTGAAATTTGACCTCCAGAATCTAATCCATGTGTTTGGAGTCATCTTTTTGGTAAGGACATTTTATAAGAAATGGTACAGGAAGAAGAACATTACAACTGTTATACATCATTTCCCAGAATGCACTGCACAGCAGTGTTAATTGATCAGATTGTAGGTATCTAGCATGTTTCTTTGTGCAGAATCCGTATAAAAGACACTTTTGTTATCCAATATGCAGGGCTCCCTTCAGCACATTGGTAATAAGCTTTTTTTAATTTACAGCTTTTCTCTGATTGGCTCTTATCATAATGAGCAACTCGAGCCAAAGTCCGTCCATTAGCAGCTCATTTCCTGTCACTTACTCTCGGTGCGAGCAAAGAGAGAAATTAATCATGGAAGTTATTTTCCAGAAAACACTGCCTGACAAAACGCATCTACGAGTTTTCTGAACAAGTGCCTTTTTTTCCTATGATTGGGAGATCATATATATTTTTGTACTTTGTCGAACAAGTGCCAATGTTCTGCCTCCCTTTACTCCGCCGAAAAAGCTTTTTTGTCAAGCACAAAAAGAAACTAAATGCCCACGCTTTTTTTTTTCTCCACATACTTTAAGATATAAACCGGGAGTGTTTGACCAAAGAACAAAGCAGAATTTTGGTCACAACTGTCCCTGCCATTAAACTTTTGGTTTAATGGCTCCTGTTTTGTGTCACTGAGAACTTTTCATTTGTCTCTGATTGGACCACAGTATGCAGAAAACGTTCTGTGTGCATACTGCTGCCATGTTCTCAGTGCCTTCTCCAAACGCAGGGCATTCAGTGTAATAATCTACTAACTACCTTTTCACCTGTCAGTCGTTTTCTTTTTCTTCTGTTCTGTTTAACAAACATTCCTTCAATGAGTTAAACGGCAGGTTAACCAATCAGTATTGCTCTCAGCGATGTCGCACTCAGGTGGTTAAAGGGCAAATGCTACCAAAACAGAAGAAGAAAAATTAAAGCCCCACTGGAATTTTTATCTTTATTTTTGACTGTGATAAATATGCATTAAAAGTTTTTCCTAAAATATAAACTGTAAGTTTCTCATCCATATAGTGGTGCACTAAATTCTGTGAGATTTTCTTTTTTTTGTGGAGTTGTAAGTTTTTATGTGAAGTAGCCTTTATTTTGTTTTGTGTTACCTTGTTTTTATAGAGGGTTAGACTGAGGATTTTTGATTAGGGTTGTAAACCATGTAATGCCAGTTTTTGTTGCTCACACCAAATAAGAAAAAAAAAGAAAAGAAAAAAAAAGGAAAAACAAATGTCATGTGTGCAATAAAGAACCATATTTACAAGCTTCCCTCTGACTGCTCTACCTGGACTCGTCCTTTTTCCTTCTTTATCGCTGACATCATTTCTGTGGATTTGCTGTGACTTTGGGCCGTTAAAAGGTAGGTGCTCCTCTTTTGCAGGGAATAAAAATCGTGAAAGTTCAACGCAGGCAAAAATAAATCTCGCCCAAAACCTTCAGAGTGGGATCGAGCCCTCGCTTGGATTGTGGTGTGGTGTCGTGAAAATGTTGGAAATGTCGACCTTCTGAGTGGGTTGAAGGGAAAGCTTTCTCTCTGGAGATGATATTTAACGCTCCAATCCATTTCTGGCTCAAGTCGCTCTGAACCAGGCTCATAAATCCTCCAGTCAGTGGTCTCGCATCCTCAGCATCCATGCACAACAGATGATGTGAGATACTGTGGCATTTAGTTAAAAGTTCACACTTCTACACGCCAAAGGAACACTGACACTATTACAGACTGATCTATTTTAATAAAGGCGATGCACAGTGTGCTTGAGTTTTGAGCTTGGCCAGAGGTCAGACGCTCGCTAAAACCTGCACATCACACTCATCACACCAAAAGCAACAGGATGTCAAATGTCACTGTCATAAATCTGCTCAAACTTCAACCCTTGGGCTGAAGTTTAAGCTCAGACACATGCCTGATATTCACATGCATAACTGAAGGTAAACACTCTGGCAGTGATATCAACAGGTGGCCTGGGGCCCACATCAGGCCCCCCACAGTTTCCAATCAAGCCCCCAGAATATCATAGGACTCAAATGTAAGAGAGACACATGACACGCTTTTAAGGGTCTCTTTTTGTTGTGTTATCACTATAACTATGAACCCACCCAAACAATAGTGATGGAAAGAGTATCAGGTATGGCTCGATGTTTGATCTGACACTGTGCAGCCTTCACTGGCGAGTATTTAATCAGGGAAATGAGTATACTGTGAGTCAACTGCAGTGATTTAAAACATGAAAGCTTCAGAAAGAAGAGGACCAAATGTCTTAGTTGCTCGCCTCTAAAGACAAAAAATATTTATTATATATTAAATTACTAGTAATGTGTTAGAAATAATTATGATTGTTTCTGAAATCTGGCCCCCTGTAACATTTAAGTAAAAAAAAAAAAAAAACATGCCTGCTGTGCAAATGTAGATGATCCCTGCACTATAGCCTTTATTCCCAGCAGATGGTTGAACCCTCACAAGAAGCGGCACAAGGCTGTTAGCTTTTAGGTTGTCAAAATCAGGTTTACATATGTCAACAAAAATACAGATATCAAGCTTACTCTGTACTTTCCTAAAGGGCGTTTTTCTAGTATAAAAATGTGGTTGTGTGCTGATTCCACCTAAAATCTACAATGAAAATAATCAAAACTGATTTTAATTTTGGACAACCAGGAGCAGCTTTTATTGTTTGGGTATTGAGGAGGCATAACTCTTCCATAAAACAAGGAGAGGAGCTCTAAGGGAAAGAGGGCTGGTAACTACCACTCTATGAGGACCTCCTTTAGGTCTGACACTTTGCTGGATGAATTTTCAGGCATGTTTAGGTCCCCATAAATGAGGGTTTGTGCTGAAAGGAAGGTCATGTGAAGGAAGTTTGTTGAGTTGCTAATAGAAGGCTCTAAAAATTCAAAGTGGAGCTTCCCTGACAGCACAATAAGGCAATTTGGGCAACAGTAGCTGGTCTGTTGGATCCCACCACATGGACCAGCCTTCGTTCACCACATGCACCAGTGAGCCTTGGCCTCCCATGACCCCGTTGTCCTCCACTGCTCCTTCCTTGGACCACTTTTGATAGGTCCTGAGCTGCGGTTTAGATGTTCTGTCCCTCTAACCGTCAGTTTGGTCCTTGTCCGACTCCCTCAAATCCTTACCCTCACCTGTTTTTCCTCCTCCTAAAAAGTTAAATTTGAGGAAAGTTGTTTACTTGCTGCCTGATATGTCCCGCCCACTAACAGGGGCCATTACAAAGAGATAATCAGTCTTATTCTCTTATCTGTCAGTGATCATAACAGCCCTTATAGCTGCTTAACCTTTTTTCTGTTGCTGCGCCCTCAAGAAATGGGACAGATCTCCCCACCTGAGGTGTATTAAAAACATTCATTTTTGTAAAACACTATGGTGAATGGCATTATTGACTCCACAAGGTGACTCACCTTAAAAGCTTTCTCATCCATTTTTCAAACTTGCATAATTACTGGCTCTTATCAATGTTGACTTTTCAAGCCACACATCCATCACTCCATTCTTCCTCTTTACCATGGTTTCACTCCAAAAAGAAATTTACCAAGATTTAGAGTCTTGATGATGAAAATCCAAGTTTGTGTGCAGCAGCTACAAAAGTTTATTGTGCACACTAAACAAACCTGCCAGCTAAACAATAACACACTGATGTTAGCCCATTCATTTAGTGACCCAGATGTTAGAGCAGGGGCCCCAGTGCATGAGACCATGTTGTCTCAGTACATAAGCTAATGATCTGTTTAATCTACGTGCAGCTGAATTTTTATATACATCAAATATATGACGAAGACAGAGGGCACCCCACTGAGAGAGGCTGGTCAAGGGAAGAGGTTTCAAACTTCTTTTTCTCAAAGCTCTCCCAAAATCAAATAGAATAATCAAGTCAATCAATATCAATGCAAAGTAGCCTTAAATTAAATGTGTGAGCATATGTTCAATTCATTTACTATATCTACTAATGCTAAGTCAAATTTTACAACAATATTTCCCAATAATTGCTTTTAACATTATTAAAGCAATCATTTGGTGTTTTGTTAAATTGTCTATATCTGTTGATAATACCCAGACCAATTAATTTTAATGACTGCAAAAAATGGCACCTGTTGAGTTTTTAAGATCTTTTAATGAGAATCTCTCTTCAAAACATATTCTGAACAAGACACAGATAAATGACATAACTGAACTATTACAGCATTCATATAGATATATGGATAGACAGATACTTGAAAGGATCCCACTAGAGAAGTAAGCAGCAAACAAAACATTCAAGAAACATCTTAGTAACCACACCTGCTGCCATCTCACTCAGCATACATAAATCAAAACTATAACCTTGTCTTTTGTGCACCCTGCTGCAAAACTAATTTCCCTTCGCAGGACAATAAATAAATTCTGATTCTGATATAAAAAAAAATCCAGCAAAGATCAAATTTAAACTAATATAAATGTTGAGTCTTTTAAACCAAGTACATACCCATAAAATATATTCAACATGCACTGAACTCAAAGGGCAGGGTGAGGTTCGTATATATTTTCCCTTATGAAATTGACTTTAAGAAATGAAAGCACATTCAATCTCTGCTCTGTTTAAGAGAAAATGCCTCAAAGCATTTATGAAACCATCTCAGCCAGTCGTGTCTACCAAGATTATTGTTGTCACATAAATCCTTGAACCTGCAGCTACATTTCTGCTGCAGCTGAGTTCATTTCCAACTGCTCTCCAAATCATCCCTATTGATCTTGTTTACTTTCTTTGTTGTTGTTTGAGCACGCCATGAAGTTTAGAAGAGATGTGCGATTTAAATGAAGAAAAAACACAATTAATTTTACTCAAAAATAAATTAATTTAAAGTTACCTGATTCAAATCATCCTGGGGTCTCCAGCTTTTCATCTTGCAACCATCACAATAAAATGATGCACACACTCTTAAGTACTTTTCAGATTAATTAAACAGTTTACTTTTTTTAAAAAAAATTAACTTATCAAGAGAAGGTAAAAAAAAAAAAACGTCTATAATCATTTGCAGTTTTTCTGAAGTATTTTGTATGGCGTCTCATGACCTTCTGAGGGGTCCCGGCTTTCACTCGGGGAATCTCTGCTAAATGCTGCTAAAATAAATTGGTTTAATAAATAGAACAGATTTTATGACAGTACTTCTGAAAGCTCAATTAATATCAAAAATAATTATTTACTTATATCAATAAACCTGACGCATAAATCACTAACTTGGTTATGAAAATAATCAAGATTTTTTTTATCAATTTTCAATATCTTTCATTTAACAGGAATGTTAACATCTACAGCCCTGGCCCCCAACCCGTGGACAACACCCTCTAGAGCCTAGTTATACTTATGCATCTAATCTACTCTGTGCCTCTGCCATAGTGCCCTGAAACATCTTGAGCAGGTATACCTTTGTGTCTGTGTTTCTTCACAATGTTCCACCAAAACGCCATTCGGCAGTGTGATTTATGAGTGTCCTGACACACTTTGAGATTGTGAACGAAAGGCCACAGCAACAGAAACCAAGCATATAATGTTGTATATAAAGAGATAAAAACAGCGCACCAATGCAAAAGAGGAAACAACAGAGAAATTTACAGCAAATGTTCAACCGTTGTTGAGGAAGAAGAAGGGAATTAACCTTTTTTTTGTGCCACTTAAAGCTAGGGTCTACGATCTGAAAACCAGTTTGGCTGTTGAGACAGATTTGAAAAACGTAGCCTGTCCCCCTTCTCACACCCCTCCCCTCCTTGTTCTAAGATCCCGCCCCCCAGCTCGTGTCGCCTCCTAACAATATATATGTACATATACACACACACACACACACATACATATATATATATATATATATATATATATATATATATATATATATATATATATATATATATATATATATGTGTGTGTGTGTGTGTATATATATATATATATATATATATATATATATATACATATAGATATATATATATATATATATATATATATATATATATACATATAGATATATATATATATAGAGAGAGAGATAGAGATAGATATATATATAGATAGATAGATAGATATATTTCTTCCTTACTTCAGCCATTTCCTCAAAACTTTTCCTTCCCTTCGATGTGGAGGGTATAACAGAAGCGGCCTACCATTTTCGGTGCTGGTCTTCTCCGGCTCCATGACGCTTCAGTAGCTGTGCTGCTAGCTGCTCACCGGTACATAAGGGAGGTAATGGGGAGGAGGCGGGACCATGGGCGGGACGGTGCGGAGCAGGGGAGACAGGGGGTTGGATGGACTCACGGACCAATCTGAACAGCGGGAAACGCGGTTCGGATTGGTCAACCATTATGCCTCTTTGCAGCAGATATACTGAATGGATTTTTTTCATTCTTTTTGGTCTTTATATTGGGTAGATCGGACCATAGGACCATAACGGCCTGATAAGCGGTGTTATTAGGATGTACCAAGCTTCCAAATCGTAGACCCTTGCTTTAAACAGACTTGAATAGGGACATACATTTTTTGATGTTTTAGAAAGTAAATTGTAATACTCTGTAGCCATTCTGTCATACTATAGTGTACAAACTTACTAAGAGACATACAATCACTCAGTACTGAGCAGAGACCATTCACAAGACACTTGTCCTTTTGACTTGCAGTTAAGTTATCAGGGAGGCGCACGTCAGGCTATGGGCTTAGACTTGTGTGTTATTTCAGAGCTGCATGGACCAGCCTATAAGGGGGGATGGATATTCTGAGGTTGGTGGGGTGGTATTTAAATAAAACAATTCTAATACACTTAATACCCACTCTTAAAGATACTTTGTTAATGATGGTGGGACACAGTCGATCCAGATTATATTCAAAACGATCTCTACTGATGTCACAGTTGGACAGTAGTGTTTAACTTTTTGGAATGGGGTCTTTCTGGTTCAGCTCTGCTTAGGGATGATTGGAAGTTCTGAGGTAGAAGCTTGGGACAACATATCTATAGGTTTGATTCATTTACTTGATCTGCAGAACACTAATCTGACAAATATGTTTTTTCTCTCTCAGCAGAGATACAGTATAAAGTCATAGTTAACAGATTCACATTTCATTGCACAGTGGTTCAAAAACTGATTCAGTCAGTATGAAACCAGATCATGTCATGCCTCCTCTGGTGTTAGAGCAAAGATCTGAATGTCTGTGCCACCTTAACATCTATTTTCATATAAAGAGTGAGTAAAGAAACCTAATCCAATGAACTGAATGACTAGACATGTATATTTTAACCTTAATTTGGTTTCTCCTCAGTGTTTTGTTTCCTCATATGAGCCAGCTGGATGCAAATGTTTCATTTTCTGTTCTGTCTCAGTTCTCACATTTAGAAATAAAACCCACAGAAAAAAACTTGGCTCTTTCTCTTTCATTAACGGGTTCCCTAAGGCTCTGAGCTCTACACTTCAACACAGGTCCTTCACAAAGACTGCCCTGATTGTCAAACATCATGTTGAGTGTGGGTTACTAATGGAGTTTGGTGAATCTGAATCTGTCTAACAGAGGAAACAGAACCTCTTCCCTCAGCAGGTAGCCCTTAACTTTCTTCTTCATCCAAATGAGGAGTCAGGCCTGCAATTTAGTCCCATTTACATCAGTTAACATCTCCTGTGGGGCTCCAGAAGACTGTTTGAGGACAACTGAGACGGCTGTAACAAAGTGAGGGTGTGAGGATGTACAGTTTCACAGTTAGCTGTGCGTTTGCATGCCTCTGCATGGGTGATAGCCAGGCCAGAGGAACCTGAAGAGAGGTCAGCACAAAGTTTGGCATTGTGGCTCAAAACCTGTTTTTCCCTGTCCTAACGGGGGGGCGCCCTAGGCTGACTTTTACAAAGCCTTCACCTTGACAGAATTTCTATTGCATTTCTAGTGACTTAAAATGCCATTTACCTGTGGACAAAGGGCCAAAACCACAGAAAAGCTGCATTATGTGAACTGGCCTGTGATACTGACCCCTAAAATGAAACAGATGGAGTCAGTTCATCCCCCATTCTGTCCATGTGATGTTCACAGGAGGCAAAACTACCAACGGGATGAAAAATTACAGTTTGAAAGTGCAACCTCTAACTAAAAAGTGAACAGGTTGAAGGGGTAATTAGCTTGGGACTGAATCTCTAATGAGTGGTAACCTTATAAACAACTATTTAAGGAAACTCTTCAAACTCTACACAAATGCTTCCTCAGACTCAAGAATGACCTGCTTAGATGTTTAAAAGTTAAGGATCGAAGGTCAAGGTCATGTGGCTGTATGTCCAATTTTATTTTGAACACAGTTTTTTTCAGTCTCTTCCCCTGAGACTTTAAGATGAGCTAATTATATCTTTAGGATCAAAGCTCATGGATATCTGGCCTCATCTTCATCCTTTGCTTGTGAAGAAAATATTTTGTAAGCACTTTTCTCCCTGCTGCCCACCAAATATCAGTTCTGATAGACTGCAGGCCCTCATGCCACCAAAAGATAGAAGCAGGATGGGTGGGATAGATGATATGAACTTTTTTTGCAATGTCTAAGCAAAACTTGTTCTGTTTTCACTCTTTTTCCAACTGAAAGTTTAACTGGTGTTACAGTTTAATTTTAAACTGTTTTGCACATTGTTTGAAGGCATTTTGAGGATTGTTTTTTAATTTGTTTATATTTCACTCCAAAACACATATCTAATAATCATGAACATTTGTTCAAATTTTCATGAGAACTCTTTTTGATTTTGGATATCTGTTGTAGCCACAGCAACCACAAATACAGGTGGCCATGGGTCATGGGTCAAGTCAACACTCTCACTAGTGAAACAGTAACACTGGGGTCGCGTTCGAAATGGCGTACTACTACTCGTACTACTCACACTAACCCCGCCCCCATATTGAGTATGCTGTGCGTTCACACTGTACAGTATGCGAATTTTGTGTATGCGACAAATGCCTGGATGTATACTTAATCGGCTTCGATTTCTGAGTATGGAGCGGAGCTTGCTTCACGTACTGCTTCTGCCCCACAATGCAAAATGGAGACAGCCGGCAGCAGCTTCCAGCGGTGTATAGCGTTATCACCATGGATACACAGGTGTTTGTGTTAATTTTTTCATCCACTGCTGCTCGGTTTGTGTCATGCAGCTGTTGATAATGAAAACACTTCGCAATAACTTGGAAACGTGAAGGGGGTCTGCTGCTGCCAGGTGTTTACGGTACGCAGACGGAAACACCCACCAAGCGGACACTTCGGTCTCTCCGAAAGCGACGAGACAAATTAAAAACAGTCGCTATCTCAAAAAACTGGGCTCATAATCATGATGTAAATACTTACTTTCTCGCTAGAAAATATATTATTACTGAATGAATTTGTAGTTTTTCCGGAATGCAGTCGTCTTCTGTTGCTTGTGGTCAGACTATTTTAATTTTCCTGGCCGGCACGAAATGCATCCTGGGGTATTATGTATGCATCTGTATGTAGTGTGTAAACGCTTGGGCAGCCGCGGCATACTCAGATCGTCTTTGAGTATTCAGTATGCAGTATGTACTGATTAAGTAGACAGTAGGCAGTATGCCATTTCGAACACAGCCTGGGTCTTGTCCTAAACGTTATCAGTGTTTGTTTTGTTCTGAGGGAAGCATCACAGTGCATCAACTGCTGCAACACAAAAATACAACAGTGACATCCTTGCATAGTGTTATATCACCCCGAGGACAACTCAGTGTGGAGTAGACCCAAAAAGCCGTTTTCTCCTGTTCACACAGCAACATCTGAAACTATTCCGTTTTTGAATTCACCTACTACATACTGCGTATGAAAGTAGTATGTAGTAGGCACTGCATACTGCCTACTACACTTGAATGTATATGTAGTATGACTGTTCTGTTAGGTTTAGTTTGTAGTATGATACGCTGGTTTACAGTTTGAGCAAAGCGGAAGTAGGCTACAGCTGATTTATTTTCCAAACTTAATTTCAATTGTACAAAAAAACACACCATGAGTAAATGTTGACATTTCAATTATTAATCTGCAAATATATTGCCAGAAGCAGCATTTTATTTGAAACAGTCAGTGGTGGAGAATACTTATTATTTCGGAGAGGAATTCTTTTGTATATTTTTGTGTGACGGCGTACGACGGAGTATTAGAGCAACTTAAAAGAAAAAAAGCAACACGTCAGGAATAAACATGACACACACAATACAATATTAAGAATGAGGAGAAGCAGGATAATGTAAGGTGGTGGAAATACAGAGGAAAAATACAGGACGTAACGGTAAAATGTCAGACTTGTCAGTGGTTTACACTAATAATCCCGCAGGTGTAGGACAGACTTACCACCGTCAGGCCGGAAAATCAACAACAACAGACCTTTTTACAACTTATTACACACAATTACGTGTTGAAAAGGTAAAGATAACAACTAGTGGCTCCTATATTTGTTTTCGTCTGATGCTCCGGTTGTTGAAGCTTCGCTCTTAGTCATTTTCAATTCAGCCGCTTTACATTGTGGGTGATAGTAGGTGAAGCAGACTGGTCCGATGCATACTGGGAATTTTTTCCTGAATCAGTACGCCATCCAGGTATTATTTGCATACTGCAACTTCGCTTTTGTCCTTACACTATATTCTACATACTACATTTTGGTCGAATCAGTACACACTGCTAGTATAGTTGGCGAATTTGAAAATGGCCTAAGTTTATAAAAATTTTAATCCTGACAGAGGTTTTTCAAAATGGACGTTTTCAGTGTCCATTTTACCATTGGACAGAAAAAGCCAGATTTTTAAGAATACCTGCCTACGTGTGGACATAACATCTGACACACGAAAAACTCTATACATTTTTGGATTGCTAGGCTGATATTACAAATGTTGTCTCCGACATCAAGGAGATACAATTTCTACAATACACATTCCAACAAACTCCCCCTAGCTCTCCATCTAGACCCCAGACTATAATCAAACTGTGCAGCACTTGTAGACCTCATGGGGGCATACACCTGCCAGGTGGTATCTGTAGTTACTTCATGTTATAACCAACAAGCACTCTGAAGTGGACTTTCCATTACACTTCATGCCGACAGCTCTGCAGGAGGAAAAAATCCAAACGACACGGACGAATCATCGTCTCTCTGTACTCTCATCCTCTTGCTGGAGGACAGAGCTGCTGCCTGCTGCTGGATGGGGCAGTGGGGAGTTACGGTTCATGGGGGGCTGGCGGGTGGGCTGCTGGAAGTGACTTTAAAGTTGTGCAGGAAGCGAGGACAAGAGGAGAGCGCAGGAGTGGAAAGGAGGAGGTGGAGGGTGCTGCTGATGGTGGCTTTGGCCCCCGGGTAGATGCATCAAAGGAGCATTTGTCGCAGAGAGCAGCTGGGAGTCTAATCAGAGAAAGAGAAGTTGGGTTTGTGTGTGTGTTTGAAGCAGAGAGAGTGGAAGGGTTGCATCAGTAGTGACAGATGAACGGGCTTCCTGTGGAATGAATGTAGGGCATTCATCAGAGTGCAGCTGTTTCTCTCTCTGTCTTAAACTCGGTGTGTGTGTGCAGTTGTTGCACGTTTTAAGGCATCCATTGATGAATGAAACTCTATAGTTCTTTGGGCACCTGTGCAGAGTGACACAGTCTAGCAGCTGGATTTTGTGTGTCTGTCTACAAGTGAGACAGACAGGAGCAGCACTTTTATTTATTTTGCTGCTACAGAGGCATTTTCTCCTTCCAGAATGACTAACAGGATCATTTTGTGTCTCTTTCTGAAATCACTCTCTCTGTATTGTAAAGCTCAGGTGATTGTGTCCTTAAGAGAAAATCTATCTTAAAGTAAGGCTCTTGAAAACATAATTTGCTTTTTCTGTGTAGTTTAAATAATACACAAGGGCTAGTGACAAATGTGATTCTTAAATATACAAAACCTCTTGCATTTTTCTATTTATTGAGTTCCTGCTAAAATGCATCTACCCATGAATTAAAAATAACATCTCTAGAATATCAGAATCTTGACATGAATGCGCCTGCTGTCATGTTTGGTTCCAGGCAGACCCATCTCACCCAGATCCAATCTGCAATGATTGTGAGGGGCCCAAAGTGGTACGGCCCAATCAGAGGCCTTTGGAGTGGAAAGAAGTGGGAGCTATTAGCGTGATGATAGCTATCTGCTGATGATAGCAGAAAGTAGCTGCTCTTTCAGAGATTAGCATAAATGCTAACAGCTTCCGTAGCATTGTTTCAGATCTTGCCTGTATTTCTTTATTAAATTACAAAAAAAAATGTAACTGTTCAAACTTCTACATAGGATGGATATTTTTGCTCTATTTTGACATGCTTTCCAAGAGTTTGTTTTACAAAGTGGCTTGCATTCTGTCCTTTACACTGCCTTGTCCTCAAAACTTTCTGTTATTCCATCTCCGCCAAGGAGGTTATGTTTTCGGGACAGTTTGTTCGTCCGTCTGTCTGTCCGTCTGTGAACAAAATAACTCAAAAAGTGATGGATGGATGTTGATAAAATTTTCAGGAAATGTTCAGCATGGGAAAAGGAAGAACTGATTCGATTTTAGTATTGATCCGGATCAGCGTCTGGCTGCTATGGTGAAAAATGTGATTTCTGTGAATAACTACTGAACTAAAATAGATATCATTATGAGTCCGATTGCTAATGGTATGTTTTCATGGTCAAGAAATCTAAATATTTCGATGACATAAAGGTAGGACTAATATTTATGGTCAAAATCACAACATGGCGGAGGTCTGCGCTCTCCAAGTGTTTTTCTAGTTATATATCCTCTGCCTCTACTCTGACCCTACTGGTAATAAGTGGACTGCAGCTCACGTCTGCTTCACATTAATTCTGGACAGTGTGCACAACCGACACACTGAATAAATGCAGGTGTTGCATGACCACCATCATGTAAATGCATCCATGCAGTTAATAGCACATATATCTGTTATGGTAGCCGACGATGGCTAACACACTGCAAATAAACAAACACACCACAAATGGTGCAGAAAAAACAAGAGCAAGAGATGTAAGAGGTTACCGTCAAGTGTTTTAAAAAGACGAAAAGGAAAACATACCTTCTTATTCTGTTTACCAAACGATTGCTAACCTACTTCTGAGTATCCCGCTTGCTTCTGAGCTAATGTTGTTCTGGGTGTCTCCTCTCCGTAAATAGGGTCTGGTCCATCCCTCTGTTCTGCTCTCCCTTGTGGCCTTGCTGGCGAACTTACGTTTTGCGACATTAATTCGCAGCATTTCTCTGTTGCAGTTATTTTGGGTTTTGTATGCAGCATTACTTTACTGCATTTGTATTGTCGGTTTGTGTTTTTTTTTTTGTTTTGTTTTTTGTTTTTTGCTCCTGCAGCTTTTCTGTGATTGGATCAATTTTTCATGCAACGTTTTTCCATTGCATTGGTTTTGTGTGTTTGTGTGCTTTTGATTTTGCATCTTTCCAGTGTTTGTAACGTTTGGATGTTCGTAGCAAGTATGCTCTCATTGGCCACCATATTCTCTCGCTTGAGGCTAGTCACTAAGGAAAATCTATGGTTCCTCTCCTGTTTTTCTCCAGAATTTCTCTTTGCACATTCTGATGGTAGCTCAGAGGCAGGGAAGTTATTTTCACAGCTTTTATTTATTTTCTTTGTCTCATAACTTACAAGGCATTGACTCTGGTCTGTTAATATCCATAGTTATAGAGTTCCCAGTGCTCTCACTGGTCGATGTCTCCGATTTGAGGAAAGAAATTGTTGGAGGCAGGACAGAAATCAAGGATGGGTCTGTTCTCTAGCAAGAACCCACAAAAAACAGTATTCAATTAAACATTAAATAAATATGTAGGAGTATGTAGAATAAGAGTGATGAATGCGTGATGTTGGATATGTTGTGGGTTGGGCCAATCTAGAAGAACATGGTAACATCTCTGCGATCCAGTCGCAAAACATCATCTGGAATGCCCGTAAAGTTGGATATCCTACTATCCTACTGCTAACCCCAAGTTCATCAACAAACATAGCTGCTAAGTGCATAGACAGAAATTAAAAGCAGTGCGTTATTACCCAACACAATAACTACGTGTTGGTCAAATGCATTGGAATCTATTATTAAAAAGGATACCATTAACAGTATTGTACACCATCTACATGTGGACATATTGTGATGTTGACTTCTCTTGTAATTTGCTGTTTATGTTGATTGTGAACTAACAATGTTAGCTGCAGCTGGAGCTGGTGTTGATCTGTCAAATGTGCAATAGAACTTGATAACTTCATTTAGGTCTGACTAGGATAATCTTAAAGTTACAGGAAAAGTTTTTATTTTAAAATGTAAGTTTATTAACATAAAGTGCTTTCTGAAATGGAGGGCAGCCTAAGTTCTGGTTTAACCTACAAAAACATGTCCTCCTGGCACTGTCGTGTGGCTGCAGAGCTGTGAGGAGGTGGGTGTGGCCCAGCAGAGCAGCCTGAGCTGATTGTCGGCACCTGTGACCTGTGTGTGTGTGTGAGGAAAGACAAAGGAGGGGAGAGGTCAGACAGAGGCAGGGAGAATGTTTGAGCCAAATCAAAGTGGAGGTTTGTGATCATAAAAGTCCATGTGCTGTCTGGATTGAAAAGAAAAAGGAAGTGCTCGTGGACACTGAGCGTGGGTGACTTATTTATGGAGTATTTTGCTCTGGAGAGCTTCTCTACTTCCTGGAAAAATTTTGCTTCTGATGACAAAAACTGCTCTCAAACATGTCGGCCAGATAACCTGGACTCCAGCCTCTGATTTCATGACTGCCTGCTCTCCTGAACCGCAAGTTATCCAAATATAGGCATTAACACCCACAGACACTCACGACTTCTACTTTACAGCTGTATTGGTTTTGTACTTTATAAAAGCTCTGAAACAGGCACAGTGATAGTCTGAGATTTTAAGCTTTGGATTTGACTGTTTAAGACTCATGAAGACAGGAATGGTGTTCTTTAATTAACAAGAGTTACTAATTACTTAAATGTGTTGTTTTAGCCTGATTTTCTTTTCAAACTGTCGAAGGTAAACATCTTTGCTTTAATTTAATACAATTTTATTCAATTTAATTTTGTTGTTTGTTTGAAATTCAAATCAGACCAGAGACCCACAGCATTTTGAGATTTGGAAAACCATTAGATGATGATAATACTAGATTTGCGAGATCAACTACTTTGTTTTTTTAATTATTTATTTTTTAAATGACCTTATGGTGCATAAAATTGATTGTTTTGAGTTATTTTTTCCCCTAAATTTTCTTTTCAAGATATAGCCTCTTCCAGCTTCACCGGTGAGCAGGAGTCTAAAAGAACTTTCATGTCCGCAAAACTTGCGTTATAAAACAACAACTACTCCTGTAAGACACCTTTTTCCTAACATCTTATACTTGTGGGACTTAAATGAAAATCAACACCAAGCCATTGAAGCTCCAGTTGGCATTGTTAGCTTACAACTGACATCATCTACAAGATTATTTTGCTCAAAGTCAACATCACAGTTTAGCCACATGAAGATGGTACTCAATACTACTGATGTGATAGATTTAATGCTTAAAAACAATCCTTAGTTGTTTAAGTAATAATGCACTAGTTTTACTTTCTGTTCAAGCACTGAGCAGCCATGTTTATTGACAAATTTAGGATCTGTAGAAGTTGTCTGTGGCCCCATCCACACAAAGCCAAACCGAGGTCGAAACGCATTGTTTTTTGCCAAATCTGCGTATCATCCATACGAAGATGGCGTTTTGGGGGTCTGTAAACGATCATTTTTTGAAACCAGGTTCCAGAGTGGAAAGATTTTGAAATGCCGTATACGCAGCTCCGTGATTACTGGCTCTCCGCAAGTTTTCAGATACGCTTATGTCATAGTTTCATATCGTCATTGACACGCATCCGCCACACGCGGCAATGACAATGGCGGCGTACGTGAAGCATATGTGCTGATGAAGCGAGTGACCCTACTATCCCTGTTGCAGCAAAATCTCCTTCTTCTCAATCACCACCGAGTTGAACAAACAATTATCGAGGACACATTACGGCACTTTATGATCACTTCATCACAATCTCTGTTCACAACTTTTGCCGCAAGTGCGCATGCCCAATGTTTTTTCGTCTGTTTCCGCTTGTTTCCGTCATATCGTTATAGCGCCCCAAGAGGTCTGGCATGTGTTTTACAGTGTTTTGATGCGTATGGAGTGCATTCATATAGACGCACACATTTTCTGAGACGCCTTTGTCTTTATGAAGATCATTTTGGAAACTGCTAAGCGTTTTGTCTTTGTGTGGATGGGGCCTGAGTTTTCCAGTTGGACCTCCAACTTTAAAGGGTGTTCCAGATGAAGCTCTTCAACTGGGGCACTGGAATACCATCTTCCACCGTAAAGGGGAATACACCTTTACCAGAGTGTCCACAGCAGTCTGTAAAATAAATTAATAATCAAAATATTTAGGTTGCTGTGCTTGTGCTGGGGTTAGCTTTGCTGATGCTTGCACCTGATGTCATGTCTAATCACGAGACCAGAATACCCGGCGGCACACCTTGTAACAAACAGAAGTCCCATCATTTATGTCACCCTGCTTGCATAAAAACAATGAAAATACCCGACAGAATAGCCGCCTGTCCGGTTGTTTTTGCCCTGCCCTCCTGCTGAGTGATCTGGACAGGTGTGAATACTGCAGGCCTGCTGTGTCACCTAACGCTGACAGAGACTTTCTAACAGGTGTGTGTGATGTCCTCTGTCAGGTCTGTCTCTGTCTGCACTCTCCTCCACTCACAGCAGTTGCACAATAACTACAAAACAGTATTTACTTCATGTTCCAGTCAACGTTTGTTAAAGGCACTCTTAATGTAAGTTGTAGTTAAGCTCTGGGAAATGAAAGGCTTGGTGAGACATATGTACAGGATTTCTTGTGAGAGTTAAATGTCAGTGGTACAAGTAGAGAAATCTGAGTCAGAAAGAATGAACCTCAAAATCAATTCAAGTGTCAGCAGGTGAAATGCCTTAAAGACCAAAACTCTTCATCATTGTGAATAAACTCTCATTCTGAATAGTCTCATGAGTAAAGACTCATAGGTGAAGAGATTTAAAGTGCAAGAAGTCCCCTTTTTATTTAATTATTTGTTTTGTAGTTTAAATGAAACACAAACTTCTTGAGGGGATAGTTTAGTATTTTTGAAGTGTGGTTTTTCAAGTTTTATTTCAACCATCAAAAATATAACAGTGATTTAACAGGAAACTACTGTCTAATAGTTACAAAACTTGTTCACGGTGACATTTGAATCTAGATACATGTGTTTTCAAAGCAAACCTGATTCGAAAACTCTGCAAAATTAAGAAATAAAATCACAGGGAATCACAGCAAATTTTTTTCACTGTATTATGAAGCATTTTTCAACATAATACTGCAGTTTAACAGCACTTACTGCAGTACACAGTGACCCAGACTTGACACATTACACATTTTACATAAACAATGTTAATGAGGTGCTGATTTGGCGGAGTGGTTAGTACACGCTTCTGCCGGTGGGTTCGAATCCAACCTGTGACCAGTTTGCAGAGTGTCTTCCCCTACTCTCCCACCCCCATTTACAAGCCTATCCACTGTCTCTCTCCTATCAGTAAAGGCACAAAAATGCCCAAAAAATACATAAAAAAACAATGTTAATTTACAAGTGACTATTGTAAGCCCTGGACAGCATCAAACTGCTGGTATGAATGCTGGTAATTTACAGTAATGCGTGTTCAGATTGTTGTATATTTACAGTAAAGCAGGGCTGGACTCTATTCCAACCTGATAGTTTGATGGCACCTACAGCCCACTTTGCCTTACAACCTGTAGGTATTATGTTGGGTATAAAAATCTAAAATGCTGCAATATTCTCTACATCATTATTCATACTGAGTTTTATAATTTTATCTAAAATGGAATCCTGATTGGATTAAAGAATACAATAATCTGCTTGCATCTCAGTTCTGAATCGGGTATTTTGAAATGAACTTTTCTCTGTTACTTTTTTTTTACAAAGCACAAGTGACTGCTTTTATTTTGTTGATATAAAAGCTTCCGGCTCTGGAAAAATGACCATGTTTTGTCAGTCATACTTTATGGAAAACCGTTCATCTGTTCCTTCTTCGTTCACAGCAACAAATGTGTGCTAACATTGCAGGGGTCTTTTCACAGCCACAAAAATCAGCTTTGATTTTTTTTAGATGGATGATGCCCAAGTCTATCAAAGCTCTTTTACAGCACAAAATTTTTGTAAATATATGACACTGATCTGAAAAATCCTGTGAAAGTCATGATTTTAAGGTGATAATGTGGAATATTAATTCATATTCTTTACTTATGTCTCTTTCTTTAACCACGGGTGGGTTTTGCAGTTCTAATGGCATCAGCATTAACATTGCGCACCCCCCTGGCAGTCTCTATGTGTACATATCTATGGCTTATATTCATCCACAGCCCGATGCAGCCTGGGCAGAACCTCTGAGCCTGGGTTAAGTTTTTTGAGTGTACTGTGCTTCGGCCTGCGTGTCCCTATAACCAGTCTGGCCCACAGGGCATTGTCCTGGTGCTCCAGATCCTCCACCTCGTGTTGTAAAATCACATTAGAAGAATGTGATTAGAGTGCTGTGAATATACCAATTTACAGCGCAGAATTTGGGTTTTCTTTACTCTTTTACTTAGTTCTGTTCAGCAACTCAAAGCAAAACACATATTATTTTTTTGCTGTCTTCTTTACTAACAGCCCAAATAAATCAGGCTATACCAGACACAAAGGTAGACTTATTAGATAAATGGAAAAGGAAAACACTAGATTTGCAGTTGTGGTGCTCTGTGTTCCCTTTTAGTTCCAATTCATTCTCCTGTTAGCCTAAAATACATAATTGTAATGATGCTTGATCAGGATCATCACTGATGTCATGGTTGCTGTATCAAATACGATGAAACAAACAACCTCCTGCTTTTGCTAATGCTAGCTGGCTATGCTGCTTTTCATGTATATTATTCTGTTCACAGACTCCTTTGGATCTTTTGTTTAGATTCTCTGTACTGTTCACCCTTGCTACTTTCTAATGCTGTCATAAAATAACAGCTTTCATGTTGTGAAAATAGACTTCAGTGCTGACTGTAAATATCAGGAAGAGGTGGTCACCCTGAAGCAGACACACAAATACACAAACTTCAAACTTTGCTTTCTTTCTTGCTTTTTGAAAGGAGTTTACCTTCCTCTGACCGGGCTCCCCTACAGTTTAAACCCTGGACATGGCTGCCTTGAAGATATTATTTCAACAAGCACAAAGGTACACAAGAGATGCAGTAAAAGAACATCCTTTGTTTTGAAGTGTTGGATTTAAGGTGTTTTGTAGATGCAGGAATATCCCCTTATCTGGGAAGCAGATGTGTGTGCATACATGAATACTGTACATGTGTGTCCTTAAGCGTGGCGTGTGCAGCTGTGTTTGTAACAGAGTTTACTATGAAATGGCACAATTCTGTTTGTGTGTCTGTGTGTGTTCAGCCTGCGAAATGAAAACGCTGACCCAATTTAATACACCTGTGTCTCGCTGCACTCTGGCCCGGCACTCAATCTCACGCACACACACCTCAACCCTGACTGCAGAGGAGTACAGCTCTCCAACACCTCATAATCCCACAGCTCTGCCTCGGCTGTACAGATAAAATTTGGCCCATTCAAATACAGAAGGTGTTTTTTTTTTCTCCACTTCTGCAAAGTCAGAAAATAATGAAACTCCAGCAGCTTGATGGAGTTACAGTTTGAATGGAGATTTCTAATACTTTCTTCTCTTGTGTCATTAACGCAGCTTGCAGATGCTGGTACATTTCACAAGTAGATTTACAGTTTTAATAATTATAAAATAAAGCTGTTTCAAGTCAACTGGTGCAACAAAACTATTTGTCTAATTTGTCTAATACTTTCTTCTCTTGTGTCATTAACGCAGCTTGCAGATGCTGGTACATTTCACAAGTAGATTTACAGTTTTAATAATTATAAAATAAAGCTGTTTCAAGTCAACTGGTGCAACAAAACTATTTGTCTGCAGGTGAACCTGTGCACAGTGAGGATATTTAATAATATAGAGAGTATTAATAATGCATATGCAAAGGAAATAGCATCTGTAAACTTATTCCTGCTTTATTTGTTTCCAGATTTCTGCTTTCATGTTTGTGTTTTACCTCTGCTGTTGAGGATGTGCTTCCAAATGGGGTGTGTTTGCCCCCCCAGGCTCAGCTCCCTGCACGCCGTTATGGTCCCAGTGAGCGACCCTGTGCCGGGTGGCTTCAAACTGAGAGGCAAGGCGGTAATGAACTTCCTGTCATTCACACACACACAAACACACACACACATATAATCTCATCCTCACCCCGAGGCACAAAGAGATGTCACATTAGCATGGTGCTATCTCTTCTTGTGAGTGTGTCGGTGTGTGTTTTCAGAGAGACAAATGACTGCTCTGTCTCTGGATGTGTGTTTTCTGTGTGTGTCTGTAATTAATCTGGGCACACGGCGAGTGTAAACATTAAGGAGGACAGTTTTTTCTGTTCTTTTCTTCCTCACATTAATCTGTCTTGTCAGATCTGTATCCGCTCTAAATCTCCACATGTTGGCCCTACAGGGGACTCGTGATCATGCCGTTACACACAGCTACACACATGATGAAACACAGGTTTACTGTGATGCTCTTTATGTTTTCACACGTGTATTTGTCATTATCTGAGACAATGTATAAAATAACAGTCTGAAGAACATTTCACGTTGGAAAGGATTATTATTTTTGATAAAATGTCAGCATGCTCCTATCTGTTTATATTCACGCAAATACTGCAGCTGTGATGTAGGAAGATTAGAGAATTAGTACAGTTTGTGTTGCTTTTTTTTGTCAAAATAAATGTGTCTCAGTGACTTAGCCTGCTTCTAGTTTAGTATAAGGCCCTTCGGGGATGGAGTGGATGGGGTACAGCAAGGCTCTGTTCTATGGTTATAATTTTTTGGCACCTGTAAAACCATCTCTCCTTATTACCTCTGCCAAGGGGGTTATGTTTTCGGGAGAGTTTGTCCGTCCGTCCGTCCGTCCGTCCGTCTGTCCATCTGTCTGTCCGTCCGTGAACAAAATAACTCAAAAAGTAATGGATGGATTTGGATGAAATTTTCAGGAAATGTTCAGCTTGGGAAAAGGAAGAACTGATTCGATTTTGGTGTTGATCGGGATCAGCGTCTGGCCGCCATGGTGAAAAAATGTGATTTCTGTGAATAACTACTGAACTAAAATAGACATCATTATGAATCCAGTTGCTAATGATATGTTTTCATGGTCAAGGAATCTAAATATTTAGATGAAATAAAGGTAGGACTAATATTTATGGTCAAAATGACAATATGGCTGAGAACTGTGGTGCTGGCGGAGGTCTGCGCTCTCCAAGTGCTTTCTAGTTTAACTCTACAACCAGAATTTTTGTGACCCATGTTTTCTCTAGTTTAACAAATAAAAAAAACAAGTAAATAAAGAGTGTGGAGCACAATAAGACACATTTCAAGTGCTTTACCACATTTTGACAGTAAAATCTTCCATTTTATAAATGGTCAAAACATGAATATGGGACCTATTGTTTTTGTAGCGTAATCTAAAGTGTTGAGGGACTGGAGTGAGCAGGGTGAAAAAGGCTCATCTTTGCACTTTTTGAAACATGGTCTGTTACAGCGCACTAAGGAGATAAAGTGTGGTTAGCAGAAAGGCTCTACTCTATGACCGTTCATTCATTTTTTCCCCCTTTATAATCTTATATCTCTTTTAGTTATTTTTCCTTTGGCCTAACATAGAACCTTGAAAGGATAGAGTGAATAGTTTTTCTATTTTGTTTGTACCATTAACATCCTCCTACTGTCTTGAAATATAAAAACAACTATTTATTGATACTTTGTCACTTTGGTAATAGTAAGGTGCTAAAAGGATAGTAAGTGGAATAGGATCCATTCTAGGGTTTTGTCATGTTCTTTTAACAGTGGCATCCTCTGTCCTTTTTTAAGAATTGAAGTTATATACATATATGTGGTCCTTTGTTTATCTGGTTTATTCTAAGATACTATGGCAGAGTACAAGGCCCCATTAAAGCGTTTCAGTATTTTTATGAGTTTTATTTTGTTTCCTTTAAGCATTTTCAAAATAAATTTGTTTTTGTGAACAGCAGTCAGTTGCTTTTTACACAGGCTGATGGTACATATGTATAGTAAAGATTCAATAACAAATATGTTCTACTCAGCCGCTTCATGGCTCTTTATTTTACAGAACCTCGGCAAATTCAAGTTTTTGCACTTCAGATTAGAAAAAGACCGCTACAACACCTACTTTCATGATTAAGCGTAGCCACCAAAAAAGCTTCATTAAGGTTAAGAATGTCTTTTGCAAGAGTTTTTTGGCCAAAGCAGCCAACACAAGCACAGAGACATATCAAACAGTCATACAGTTGAAACAAATCCTGGATAATTATCATCCAAGACTTTAACCATCGTCCCCTGAAACCCTCAGTCTGAATTACCTCCACCAGGGGGTTTGGGTATTTGCCAGTATTGGTCTGTGAGTTTCTTTGAGTGTGAGCAAGATGCCTCAAAAAGTTCTTCACAGATTTTAATGAAATTGTCAGGGAATGTTGGCCATAGCACAAGGAAGAAGTAAAATGACTTTGGTAGTCATCTGAATCTGGACGTGGATCCAAGAATCTTTCAAAGAATTACTAAACATTACGAGATGTGGCGGTGGTCCACATTTTTCGTAATAACTTGCCAAATAATGCAGGAAATGCCTTGCCGCAGGTTTCTGTGCCAGATTCTTTTAGCTTCAACAAGGTTTGGAGAACAGATCCTGTAGACCAAAATCCTCTGGCAGTAATCCACAACTCCTCTTAAGGGACATACAGCCGGAATGTATATTGGCAAAGGGATTGCTAAATGAAGACTCTTGCTTCCAGCATTTTTCTACTGAAAAAAAATGACAACAAACAAGGTGATAATAGTTAAGAATTGCCAAGTAGCAAAAAAATCAGAGTATGGGGTCAACGCATAACAAGGGACTTAAAAGAAGATGACTGAAGGTAGAATACTTAAGTTCATGTAAGGAGTGCAATGATGAATAAGAGCTTTTGGTTTGTTTGAAATTGACTGCCTCATGTTAAAATATCAACTTATTTAAAGCTTAAAAAGGCATCAGATAAAAAAAAACAACCCCTGTAGTCACTGGGAAAAAGATGCATTCTTCATGGTGCAAAAACAGATGTATTTCTTGTGTTGCTTCACTTTATCCTAAACATGCTGCAGCACTGTGATCTGATGTAGTTTTAACCTTTTCCCTCATCATTAGCCTTCATGCTCATCTGTTGGGCTTTATCTCCCCCTCTCATGTCCCCTCAGCTTCTCTTCTGACCTCCTCACACCTCCTCTCACCCTCTGGCCTCTCCTCCCACTCCCTCAGCTGCTGCCCTTTATCCGGGGTCACTTCAGTTCCTCCATCTGACCCCCATCCTTCTCCCGCCTCGTCTCTGATCCCAGACATCACAGCTCTAATTGAGGCTGACAGCCACATCAGTTTAAGCGCCTGTCGTAATGTCGATCCACGCTGTTGCTATTCCACGCAGCTCTACAGGTGAACAGCGACCCAGTGAGCGCGTGTGCGGCTATGATATTACCCAATTAATAATTAGAACGGCACATCTGGGGTCCTCATCAATACCGCTGTAATTGGCACAGGAGGCAGAGATAATTTGCTGTAATTAGCCAAATGAGGGAATGTGAAGCTCCTGGCCTCTCGCTGTGTCAGTGTTAGAAGGTACTGCGTGATTCAGTTTTGATGTTTTGTTAACTAATGATGCCTCAACATCAGCAACTGTTTTACATCTGTGACATCTGGGCAGGGCTGTGCTAACAGAGGCAAAGGAATTCAGATGAACAGTACCTTGATTGAGTTATTAAAGAATAAAAACTACAAAAAAAGAAAGGGGGAGAGAAAGTGTTCAGCTGTATGTAAAATGAAACCATTTCAATATTATATGTAAATCCTTGACAGTTCAGTCCTCAAACACTTATGTATAATTATCTTTGAATTCAATGCTGGCTCATTTACAGACTTATTTTTTTAAATTATCCACTATATGCAAACTTACAAACAAAACAAAGACAGGTAGTTCCCTACTTAGTTGGCAAAGTCATTAAAAAAACAAGACTGATTCCGTTTCACAGATTTGTTGAAAATATACATTTTTTAATGTATTTCTTGCTTAATATCTTCTTCTGCTAACCTGACTCACCAGGTGGACCATTCAACATTACATAACAGAATATATGTCATTGGTCCACCTTGGCAGAAATATTTGTATAACTATCTCAAAGGTTTGACTTTTCTACACATCACCATGATTTTCTCTTATAACTATGACCCTTTTGCCAGAATATGATCTTTTATCTCATAAATTTGATTTTTTTTGACATAACATGATCTGTAGTTTGATTTTTTTTGGACATATGGTCTTTTATCTCATTATTTTGACCTTTTTAATGTACCTATATGAGCCATTTTTTAGATAGATAGATAGATAGGAACGTTATTATTTTTTTTTAAATGTATTTTTATGGGCATTTTGTGCCTGTATTGATAGGAGAGAGACAGTGGATAGGCTTGTGAAAGGGGGTGAGAGAGTAGGGGAAGACACTCTGCAAACTGGTCACAGGTGGGATTCAAACCTGGACCAGCAGAAGCTAGTACATGGGGTGCCTGGTTGCTAACCACTCCACCAAACCAGTACCCCTAGATAGGAACTTTATTAATCCCTTGGGAAGGTTCCCTCAGGAAATTCGGATTCCAGCAGCAGGTAACACCATAGTACAGAAAAACATGCAGATAAGATAGAAATATAGAAAGATAAAAACACAGGTTATATACAGCAAAATACAAATAATTAAACCATACACTTTAGCAGCAGTGGGGATTTCCAGCATAAATAAACTACTGTGTAAATTATTGATCTGTACTCAGCAGCAGTTGAAGTGTCCAGCATAAATAAACTACAGAACAATGATATACCTTTACAGTGTAGCAGAAATTAGAATGTCCGGTAAAAATAAGACTAAAGTATAAATAATTAACAATAACACTGCAGCACCAGTTAGAAAAGCTGACATATAAACTACAATACTAGTAATTAACCCTCACACTGAAGCAGTAGGTAAAGTGAATAAATATATAGTATAAATATACTACAATGCAAATAGTTAAGCTGTACACTGTAGCAGCAGTTAGTGTCTGGTATAAATAAAATACTAAAAAGAACATAAAGGATAATATTTTGTATCATCTTTTAAACTTTCTATCTTCATGTTTTTATGTTTCAATTTTGTCTTTGACATATGAGAATGACTTAATATCATGATCTTGACTTTGCTGAAATATCAGGTTTCATGATTTTAGTTTTTTCTATAATTTAATGTACATTTTCCATTATCTTTTCAACTTCTAAAGGTTTCAGTCTCTTAATTAGGACCTAATTTCCAGCTGTTTGACTTCTCATCTTATCTTTCAACCATAAATATACCTTTGACCTTTTCTACATTGACTCTTTTCTCAAAATTTAGACTTTTGTCTCATTATGATTTTTTATCTCTGAAATTTCAACTTCCCTTTTCACTGTGATGTTACTTTATATCGTAAAATGACTTTTTTCTGTTTTTTTATTGTCTTGTGACATGGTGTCCCCTGATTTTTTTTAAAAAAGTCTCTTAATGTTGGCTTTTTATTTTTCAACTATGCCTTACATATATTTACAAAAATCACCTATAGCTTCATTTATCATCTTATTATTTGGGTTGTTCATTACTTAATAGTTTTTTAATCTCAAATAATAGCTTACTGGTTAATTATAATAACTCTCTTTTCAGTTAATCTCACCCTTTCCCTAATTTTGACCTGATCATTTAACTTTGATAATTTTTTAGGTCTAAATGAGCTTCCATTCTTTTTGTGTTCTCTGTTTGATCGATTTAATGTGTCCTCCCATTGACCATGCAGGCATGCAGGCCTAGCACTCCAGCTGATATCTGCTAAATTACTGACTGGGTATATGAGCCCTTCACTTCATGAATGTGCCCACTGGGATTAATCTGTATAGCACAGAGACTCCTACACCTGTACCATGATTGTTGGAGGTAAATCTGTGTTCTGTACTCAGGGGAGACAGACACCACCAAGGACCTTGTACATGTCTGCTCTTATCAAACTCTGCACCTCTTCCCACCTCTCTCAGTCTGTCTCAAATATTACCAATATCTGCCCATCCAGCTCCTTTTACATCCTCCTGAACAGACTCTCTGCAGCCTCTCTCCTCTCCTGTGTGCCTCACTTAACGCGACAAAGAGATGGGTGAAAAAGGACAGACACAAGAGCTCGTCTGAATGTGTCTCTGCTGTCCGTGGCTATTCATTTTAATGCCAAGGTTGAGGTGTTTCTGCGGCGATTAATTTGCACCGCTCGGCCTGAAAGAGTGGCAGTGAGAGCTGAGTGCATGTAAACGGCTCTTTGGAGACCAAGGTTGGCTGATTTTTATATTATGAAGACATGGGCGAGCTTGAGGAGCTGAAAGGATGAGTCAACCTTGTTCACACTAAAGTTTTACCCTTTAAAACAGGTGGAAGGCTTCTGTTCTAAGCACTGACCTCCTGACATAATGAACACACTTTGATAAAAAAAAAGCACATGTCCTATCAAGTGTGCGCCAGGTTTCCCCTTAAAGGAATACTCAGACGATTTTGGACCCACGCCCTTTCCCTATCATTGAAAAAGTGAGACAAGCTCAAAAATACCATTTTTGTGTCTCTGTGTCCAGTGGCTGGCTCCCAGCTGTTAGCATCGTAGGTAGCTTAGCTCAATAGCTGGAAGTGAATAGGAGTCAGAGCCGGACTGACGAAAGTGGAAAAAATACTCCTTGCAGTGGTCCTGTGGAGGGCGTATTAGCACCTAAAGTAAATCCGAATGGTAATAAAACATTTTAAAAGACGTGTTTTCTTTTCAATCCGTTAAAATAACGTTTTGATACACACAGACCTGCGCATGCGCAGTGCTCCGCGGACCGGAAGTAGCAGCCGGACTGACGAAAGTGGACAAAATACTTCTTACAGTGGTCCAGGGGAAGGCGTATTAGCACATGAAGTAAATCCGAATGGTTATAAAACATTTTAAAAGACGTGTTTTCTTTTGCAATCCGTTAAAACAACGTTTTGATACACACAGATCTGCGCATGCTCAGTGCTCCGCGGACCGGAAGTAGCAGCCGAATTGAGTCCCGCCCCATCGCGGCTGTACATTGACTTTGCATGGAGAGTGATCGCCGAGGTAGTTCAAGTAGCGTCCGGTGTGAACGCAGCATAAGGCAATGGGGGCAGTTTAGCAACAAGATAAGCTAGCACCACCTCTTCCGTCTTAACACTTCAAAGTCTTCGTATTTCTTCCCTAACTCTGCAATAAGGAGTCAAATACCCCAACATGACAGTCCCTGCGATTGTCAGAGGGCATATAGAAAGACTTATTTGTCTGCACAAAGGCCAAAGTTGTAGCTAAATTCAGGCCTAACAAGTTAACCACAACATGTCAGATCTCTTGTAGACATCAGCAAACAGACATGGGAGCCCGCCATAATTTATGGAGTTATGTGGCATTTATTACCGCTTAAATTTCTCTTGCTCTTCCTCACAGCTACAGAAAGCATTTTCAGTGCTTCAGTAGGGACATTGTGACTGAGTAACACACCTCGTAATGTCACCCTTTGTATTTCTTTATCCACAGTATGAACAAAGATAAATGGATCATACTTGAGATTTGTAAAGTGGACCTCTTCATTTTGACCTTCACCATGCTGGTTATGTTTTTGCTGGCATTTATCAGTGTCTTTGTTTATTTGTTAGTTTGAGGGGAAAAAAAGAGTTGTGAGTTTAGATTACATTTTCAGGTAACGTTGGTCATGGCACAAGGAAGAAGTGTTCCGATTTTGGTTGTGACCTGAATCTGGATGCAAATCCTAGAATTTTTCTAAATAATAAATATCTCACCTTACAATGTTGAAAATGCCTTGGCGGAGGCCTATGCTCTAAAGTCACTTCTGTTTGAGCTATTCATTGATGAAGAGCCATAAAGACATTTCTCATTTGTATCCTGTTAAAACTTTAATCAGCTCATATTATCACAGCTCATGTTTTATTTGCTGCATTTAACAACATGAAGAGCTTATTGACAAATGCATAATTTGTCATCTATTAAAGGTGCATTTTGTTTGTTTTAAACTTCTGAACAATGTCAAATCTGGGGCATCTGCCATTAGTAAGAACAGGTGAATCCCCCTAATGCCTTTTATTCCCTTGACCACGTGATATTTTTCACCAAGGTCAAGTTAAAGTGGATAGAAAAGGACTTAGAAGCTTCAATTTTGGATCTTAAAGAGTAAATCCTATGATTGCAAGCCAAAGATAAAGCCCATACTTACCATTTGTGTACACGTGTGGGTAGGTGCACTAAAGTTTTAATAAAAATGGCACTTCTCCTTGTTTCAAAGCCAATATAAGGGGGGAGTGTTGCAGAAATTACAACATGAATAAGATTCTTTTTTGTTGCTCTGCATGTTCTCCACTCCATCCTATATTTAGATGAGTAAATTAGCCATACCCTGCAGGGATTCGCTCTCTAGCTTTATCTGACTTTGCAATAAGGCGACTTTTAATAACAAAAAGCCTGCAGATGGGGGAGAGTTTCAGAAGCTGGGAGAAAGCTCAGGCACAAACAGCCCAACAATGCATGTTATAGAAAGGCCAGTTTGAGATATATTTGCATCCTCTGAGCTGAGCGAGATCAAAAGTGTTTTCAAGGTCATTAGAAACTTTATGAGATGCAGCCCTGCCAGAGCAGATAAACATAAAAGGATTTAATTAATTGTTTTATGTTATACTCCTGCTTTAAATGTCTTTGAACAGACTGAAGGAGGAAGTATAAAAGCTTGAATTCATGCGCAGATAAGCAGGCTTGAACAACAGTTTGTGTTATCAGTATGCCTATGAGCGGCTCTTACAATCCACACATGCACATATGCAGCCATGTATGAATCACAATTAAAAAAGCTAAAAATAAAGCACAACATATGAACGAGATTGCATATCACGGCAAGAAACAAAAGAGAAAAACATCCGCTGGAACAATCGCTGGCGTCTTCAATGAGCTGTGTTAAGAACAGCTTATCGCCCAATCTGCTTCCTCTTTCTCGCACACACACACAAACACACACCATCCTGTAGGCCTGGGGCAACTTTTCATTAACGTTGTGGTATTACTTCAAACCCATTAAAATAGGCCTGTCCTAATCTAAATCCAATAATTTGTGCACTCCCCCTCCTCCCTCTCTCTCTCTCTCTCTTACTGTGCCGGCATCATGCTTCCCTCCATCCAAGCCGGTGCTAAAAGAGAAGATTCATTATCTCTTGTTTGGACAGGGATTATGCTGATCGGGCCAGCTTAAGGCACAAGATATAAAGACTCTTAATAAAATTCTTCAGCCATAGCAGCGATGCGCCGTCTAATTTAAAGCAGTCAGACCCCTTTAACGCGCACACACACTCACACACATCTCATCCATCACCTTCACCTTCTTACCAAAATCTTCACATCCCTACACTCATCTCCATTTCCATCCCTCTTCCCACATCTTTTGTCACTAAAACCTGCATTGAAATGTAAGTCAGGCCCTCATTTAATATCGTACTGGCTCCTGCATCGGCCTGCTCTCATATAGCTTCAGCTTACCTTTTTATGCCTCAGGGCCGGCCACTGCTCGGGCCAGAGGCATTATGTTTTTCAGGCTTTCTGTGCATTGGTTTGTCAGTCCAAACCATTTCTTTTGAGGCACATGAATGCTGGGAAGGATTTCTGTAAACTTTTTGCCAATGTTTACTTGGACTTAAGGATGAAGGGATTACATTTTAGACTTCACAGATCAAAAGTCAAGGTAATGAAGCCTTGTGTTTATCCCTTGTTTGTGAGTGAGATTGCTCAGAAATGTTTTGATGGATTGTCTTTTCAAATTAAGCACAAGCATCCACTCTGACTCTAGTTGGACATGATTAGATTTTAAGGGCCAAAAGTCAGAACCATTAGCTCTCTTGTCAATCTTTAAACACTTGTTTAAGCTCTTCGCAAAATTTTCCTCTTTGGCTCGATGAAATACAGGTCCTCACACTCATTTATCAATCTTTTCATTTACCAAGTGTGGTTCATCAATTAAGTGTATTTGTCCAATCCCAGTGTACGAAAGACATGTGCATTGATAAGTCTGGTGGCTGAAAACAACTGTAATGAAAATAACATGTCCATAAATGTTGACAGTTCAGCCCAGAGTGTACAACAAGGAGTGATGAAATGCGATCCAGATGAGGAAACTTCTTAGAGCTGGAAGCTGAAACTGTCGCAGGAGAGGAAAAGAATAAAATATTGTTATTTTGAGATCTGAAAAGTGAGATTAATGGGAGTCAGAGATGTCATGTCGGCAAATGGAGTGGTGCAAGGGTTTATTGTTTATGTTTATTGTTTATTCTGAGCCCCATTAGCTGCAGCACAGCTACAGCTATTCTTCCTGGGGTCCAACCAAATTATACATACATTTTTAAAGCAATAAAGTTAAAAGAAAAAACAGAAAACAAAACGTAAACAGCAGAAAAACATCAAACAAGGCCAATTTTCCTTCCAGATGTAAAGAATTCATATACATGGAAGAAAATGGCATTTTAGTAGTCTCTTGAATTGTTTTAAATTAATGTCCACTTTTACATGTGCAGGTAAAAAATTCCATTCTCTCATTCCTCGGTACAGAACTGTTCACTTGATTGAGTTAGATGTTGTCTTAGGTATTGAGAAATTCCCCACACTAGCATGTCTGGTGTTGTGATTATGACTTTCTGCACTAAAAGTGAGCTTTTCAAACAAATCATACGGTGTTCTTGAAACAGATACATTTCTAATCACAATCAGCGGTGAATAAAGAATTCTGTCTTTGACCATTAGCCAGTTGAGCTTTTTGTGCATAGATACAATATGTGTTCTATTGCCACACTTCAGAACTGTAGTTCTGACGGGTGACATATTTACATAGGCCAACACTGAAATTAGCATTGCGCTGGTTTCCTCAACTGCAATTCAACCACAAGAGCCTACGGGATTTTTCACTGTGTTTTGGATCATTGCTGATTATAAACTCTGCAGCCAGCAAAACATTATGAAACTAACATATTCCGCTCTTTGTGATAATCTTAAAGGATAAGTTCGGTTTCTACAGCTTTCACATTGTTTATAGAATGAAGTAGAACAATATACTCACCCAGAAGGCTTTCCTGATCCAAACAGTGCTTCGGGAGATATTTAGATCCAAAATCGAGTGGCTGACATCCGTATAATGGTAGCACATGGGGCGTGTATAGCGCCGCTCCTAAAACTGCATTAATCGTCCAAAAACTCATTAGTTTCACCAATATTTCATCATGGTCTGCTCACGCTACTCCTCCACGACAGTCTGTGTCACCCCAGACATGTTGTGTGACCGTACTGACCTCTGAACTGCACATGCGCAGTACTCTCTGGAGAGCTGCCTCTGCGTCCTCCTTTCCTCATCTGTATACTCTGGCTCAAAACTGTAAGGACACCCATCAAATTTAAAGTTCTCCTCCACAACATCTTCATCCGATAGATATTCATCCATTTTGCACAAAACTGGAAGAAGAAAGTCGTTGTGTAGCTGGCTGTCTTCCCCTGAATCAATGAGCCGTACTGTGCATGCGCGGAGGTAAACATTCTTCTTCTTCCGTTCAGAGGTCAGTACGGTCACACAACATGTCTGGAGTGACACAGACTGTCGTGGAGGAGTAGCCTGAGCGGACCATGATGAAATATTGGTGAAACTAATGAGTTTTTGGACGATTAATGCAGTTTTAGGAGTGGCCCTATACCTGCCCCGTGTGCTACCATTATACGGATGTCCACCGCCCGATTTTGGATCTAAATATCTCCCGAAGCACTGTTTGGATCAAGAAAGCCTTCTGGGTGAGTATATTGTTCTACTTCATTCTATAAACAATGTGAAAGCTGCAGAAACCAAACTTATCCTTTAACAACCAAATCTACTCTTCATGATGTTTAAAGTTTTAACATAATCAGCGAGAGACAAAGCTATTATTAAGCTTCATGAAACTACAGTTCAACTGAGATACAAACTACAATATTTCCAGTTTATGACGTCTTGTTGAAATCTTTTGTTTGGTCTTTTCAAGGTGGTTCTCATGGCTGTGGCAATAGGCATTTGAGTGTTTCCTGCCAAATTACAACAAATTTCTTTGGTTTTCCACAAAAATCATAGATAGTATTTGCTTCAGTGAATAGAGAGAATCAGAGGTGGAGGGTAATATAAGATATGTTAGTTATGAACCTGTAAGTCTCGAAAAATCTCAGAGTATGAATCAGAATCTGATTTGATGTGTTGCAGCGTGATGCTACAATTAATGTAAACTTGCGTACAGAAGCTAAGATCTGACGTGGATGTGTTGACATCCTATGCCTGGGTTAAAATCAGGTTTTCTGTCATTTCACTTTTTCCATGACAAAGCCCCTGTGTTTAGAACTTTGTAGTTGAACCAGAGTAAGACAAAGAGCTTCTGCAGATGAAGTCACAGGTAGAAGAGGGATGAAGAATAGTAAAGTGACCTGGCAGTGCAAATGCCTGAATGTGAGCCTGTGTCCACAAACTTGGAGGCCAATTACTGTCGCAAGCGGGACTTAATAATAGTCCTTATCC
Source organism: Scarus forsteni (assembly GCA_036419115.1). NCBI lineage: Eukaryota > Metazoa > Chordata > Actinopteri > Labriformes > Labridae > Scarus > Scarus forsteni. Next base: position 20,962,430 of record JAZDUH010000451.1, on the reverse strand, counting down.
TTTTAGCAGAACTCTGTAATTGTAGTAAGCCTTCAAACTGCTGTCGTGTACCGTAGTCTTGATTGGTAAAATGGGCACTGCAAACATACACTTTGTTGCTACAGAGGGGTGAGTCCTGATGTCCATGTTTAAAACAACAAGCCAAATTTGTCAAAGGCCCACATCACAAGACATTCTGTGATGAATTCAGAACTTTGGCCATTTCCTTTGTTGTTTTATGCATCTGGGATAAGTACGGGAGTGACCCATGTTCGTAATACTCCAAAACCTGTCCCTGCTGCTGCACCCTGATCTGATCTAATGGGGTGGGGGCACTGGTGGGAGGATTAGCAGCTCTTCGTTGCATCACAAAATAGTTCTCAACACAGGGACTTTGTGGAGGAAAAGTTAAAGGCTGGAAAGAATCTTACTGTAGTGTATTTATGAGCTAAGTAGGTTTTAGCTGAGTAGTTTTAACCTAAAGGGGGGTTAGTTACAAAGTTCTTGGTGGCACCATGTACTGCTATGTCCAGCTGCTGCAACGCACACTTGCAAGTTCATTTATTTGGTACCCATGTTTATTAGTGCCACTTGCCTCTAGTAACCCCACTTTAGAAAAACCCAAGCTAACCCTTTGAAACAGTTTACAATCCTAGATTTTTTTAGGATTTAAGCTTTCTGAGGATGTATGGCATGTGATATATTTCTGTACAGCCTGCTTTTTTTTAACATAGCTTGAAATATGGCACAGTACACCAGTGTCCCTGGTGGGATGTTAAAAGGACCGTTCAGTTTATTTGAAGTGGGGTTGTAAAAGCTCCATATAGCCAAAAAAGTACAACACGCAGTAGAAAGATATCTCCTCTTCCTCAAGAAGCCAAAGTTTGTAAAAGTGTGTGACACAGAACCAACTGCAAACAGGGAAGTATTGTACCAAATACAAAGGTTATTTTCTCCGCCTACAAGAACGCCCAGCAAACAATGCTTTCGCAGTTTAAAAGTACTCTACCTAGAATTTTTTTGAGTGCATTAACTTTTCAGAAAAATAAAGTTAATCTGGAACAAGGAATACATGGAATATGTGTAATACAAGGAATATGTGACGTGAGTCAGTTAGTTCCAGATATCTTTCTGAAAAGTTAATGCACTCAAAAAAATTTCTAGATTGATTACTGTTAAACTGTTGAATTATTTTTTGATTGGAGTTCTTGTAGTAGTAGTTCTCGAGAAAATGCCCTTTGCATTTGGTACAATACTTCTCTGTTTGCAGCTGTTTCTGCGTCACAAACAGTTTTTTAGACAACATCAAACAAAGATGTTAGTCTTCCGTGTAACTTGAATTCTGTCTCGATATACCATAAAAACTCCACATGAAATATACGAAAGCAAAATATCATGAAGAAGAGAATCATTTCTTCCTTGTGTCATTTCAGGAGCAGCTGGGGAGTGTTTTTTATTGGTCTCTTTTCACTGGAGGAAAAATTGTACTGAATTCAAATGAGGTGTTAATTTCCAAGAGGAATCATATCCTTCAGCACCTGAACTTCTTCACTCAACACTCAAGTATTCAACTCCTTGAAAAATGTGGAGATGTCTACATAGGAAACACTTTCTTTCACCCCGTCAGGAAATGGCTCAAACTTAAAAACTGCTGCAATTTTCAGTGCAGCAATCAGTCTTATTTTAAGGTTAGCTGTCGACATTTTTCATATGCACAAAACAGAGTGTTTTTTTTCAGGATTGCAGCCTGTTGGAAGCTGAGCCCCCAGGATAATTGCGTTGCATTTAGATGTGGCAGATTAAGTCATGAGAGTCAGCGTGGATTAACCTACAGAGCAGGGAAGAGAGTCACCAAAGTGGCAGCTCTGCAAATGTTTTCACGGTCACATAAAATAAATGTAGGGATGAGTCGAGGGAGATGCAAAATACATCCTGCATCCATCCATCCCTCCTCCTCTCCCCTTTCCTCCTGGCTTAATGATCATAGACCTCCCTGCGTCACACCCCTTTGCAATTCAAACTCCAGTTCATTTCCTGCTGCTGTTTATGTGTCACTGAAGGCAGCTTTTATGAACAAATCTGTCTTCTTGATGTCGCCGCTATTTGACAATTCATTGTCAGCCGAATTGGCTAGAAGAGTGACTGTTGTCTGTGCTGCACAAAAAATAATATCAGAGGATATTCTTTGTCAGACTCACTCCCCTCTTGTCTTTGTTTATTGGTTATTTACTTGTTTGTCATTATGGTAAATAATCTGCTGCATAGTCTCTGGGTGCAGTTAAGTTGATGCATGTGTTTTGTTTTAAATTTAACAACAGGAGGAAGATACAGATGTGAGGAAACAAAAGTTATTATTTGTATAGATGGCTGCAGAGTGTGTTTTATGGTTATAGCAGTGGGGATTTAATGCACACAGACAGACACACACACTGAGGGGTCAAACAAGAACTTGGGAAAATAATCAGGGTACCAAAGTAAAATTTACTGTTGAACATTCGTTTAAATCACACTTGATTGGAGTGCCAACGGCTTTGCAGTTATGTCTGAACATCCATGTGCCTGTTGTCCTCATTACTGATGGTGAAAGTTCAAATCTGGCCAAGGAACTTATCCTCCACGTCTTATCCCTGTTCTCAAATCCCACTTTCCAAGGTCGTTTCCCTTTCATATTCACCGATAAAGGCAAAAGCACAAAAATCAATCTGAAGAAGAACTGATTAAAACCCCCACAGATCCAGAACATTTTGGCTTTTCTTTTCTTTTTTGCTTTTTTTTTTGCTGCTGTTTTGTTGTTTTTGGTTTCAAATTTAAATAAGGAGGCCTTTTTAATTTGATAGATTAGATCAGGGGTGGGCAGCTTTAATTACCAAGAGGGCCACATAAAACCATTTTTCCCAGCCTGAGAGGCCGCATTGTTACAAATTTTCAGAAACTCTCGATGAGGAAAAAGAATGTTGGATAAACAACATATGAGAATATAAATTTGTCATAAAATTAGAATACCAATATTCATATATTACAACAAAATACAAGCTATTATGCCTAATCAAATGAACTTGATACAGAAATCAAGCAAATTAAGCTCATATACACAGAATTAAAGTCAATGAAGCTACTTTCAAATCTATAAAATGATGTGTTTTTCAAATTTTTAAAGCTCAGATATTTTGCTGCTGCCAATATTTAAATATAGTATTGAGTAATACTTGATATAATGTTAAAGGCTTCATGAAAGAGATTTAAAGACACTATTAAAGCAAAGTAAGGTTGTATATAACTTACATAAGCCAATAAAAATATCAGATTACATAGAATTATTTCTATTGGATATCTGAGTTTTCTTCATATTTACAACTGCTGGTTCTTGGGAATGAATGGGGAGCCACATTTAGTGATGTGGAGGACCGCATTTGGCCACCGGGCCGCTATTTGCCCACCCCTGGATTAGATAGATATATAGACAGACAGACAGGCAGACAGACAGATACTTTTTCACATGGAGCCCTATATTATCATTAGAGGGCATAAGAAATGAGCTTTTAAAGGCCACATGCGAACACAAATGACTTTCACCATGATAGTCTCAATTAGCATTATGATTATAATAGCTACAACATTAAATACTACTTAAAATCTAAAATTCATGCAATAACTATTTAAAATACCTATAACAATAAAGCAGGGAAAAAGAAAGAAGCGTACCTCCTTAAAGACTGCCGCTGTAAGCTCTCATCATTGTGGGGGGAAAAAAGAAAAACAAAAACCATTAATACACTGGCAATGATTTCTTTTCTTTTTCAAAAAGCAGAACTTTTGCGGAACTGAAATCTTAAATTTGATTTTTACCTGTCATTTGATTGGTATGGCTAAAAAAAAAAAAATCAAAATTATGTTCATTATGGTGCCTCTGGCAAACAAACTGACAGAAAACTGCTTTTTGAAAAATAAATAAATGTTTTAAGAGACTACCTTTCCCAAATATGCAATAAGTTTTTGATGTACCTTGGAACTGTTGTAATGTTAAGATTGTTTCATTAAATGAGCCAAAACAACAAAGAGAAATTGTCTGCAAATGTGGTCTAGCAGTAAATTAGCAATTTGTTCCGTAAGAGCCCCACAGCTCACATATACACACTGATTCCATTAAGATTGATAGAGTGAGTGCATTTCTGTGGTGACCATGCAGCAGGCACACGTCTGCCTCAGTCATCATTAATGTTAATTTACAGTCAAAACTCCCCCCTCACAAACCTGAGGTGCACTGGAGCACAATATCGGAATCTTTAAAACAAATACATAAAATATGACCTGTTCCGAAAGAGAATCAATATTGCATGTTTGTCTGGAGGAAAGCTGCTGATGCATTTGCTGTGCTGACTTTTCCAATTTCTACATCTGAGATTACCATCGCTTTCGAGTACGCTGCTCATTTTAAAAAACAGAATTTCATTCAGCTGCAGCTCGGGCTGTGTGCCCCGAGGCTCTGTGAGAGAGGGTGAGTGTATTAATGAAATGAGAGACAGACAGTGTTATTTAAATCACCTCAACAGCGTAACCTGAGGCCTAACACAGGCTCGCTGCTGTTTTCAAGACCTGTTTTCATACCTCAGCCTACCAAACCAAACAATCATATCCACAGGAAGTCAGCCAGAGGAAACACACTGAGACAAAACACTCAGCCAAATTGAATTTAATCAGTATTTTGAATCTGCCAATCAAATCACGTCTAAAATTATTCAATATGAACTGAATTAACCAAAGTATAAACCGCCAAATACTCTGTGACGGAGCACCAAACCTAATAGATAAATTTTATCAACCCTAAAAATAACAAATTAGCAGAAAGTACCTCATATCACTGGTGAAACAAAGTGAAAACAAGAGGCCTATTCAGATGTAAAGTTACAGAACCTGTACAGCTCCTGTTAAGGTGTACGTTAGATAATATTCATAATGGGAAAAAAATTAAGTAGGTCAAATTATGTTTTTTATTTAGGTTTTTACACCCTTTTAGTGTGTTTTGCATATCTATTCACATCATAGTCTCCCTCAAAGCCTCATTCGCACACTAATGCTTCAGCCAACTTTTGCTAATGTACAAGCCACATCTAGCCAAAATTTAATTCCATTTATTGCTGAACTCAAACGTGGAAAGTGGGAATGCATCATGTCCCAGCTTAAACGTTTTACAGGTGCAAGACGGTAGATTCTGACTTCAAAATCTACACAAAATAGAACGCACCATAAGTCAGGCAATGCTGAACTAAGTTGAGCTACAATGTACAAAAGCAAGGAGGGGGAGTGTGACAAAAAAACACTTGGAAAAAGTAATTTATTGAAAACAACAAGTTATCTGATATAGGCTGTTTATCAGCTGATCAAAAGTTTAAGACCACAGGCTATTAAAGCCAAAATCTGCTCAAAATGTTTATTTTCTATCAGGCATTCACACGGTCATGCCCTCCTGATGGCTAAAGCTAAGAAGCTTTCTCTTCTTGAACGTGGTTGGATCGTCGAGCTGCATAAGCAAGGCCTCTCGCAGCGTGCCATTGCTGCTGAGGTTGGACGCAGTAAGACAGTCATTCTACATTTTTGAAAGATCCCGAGCATTATGGAACAAAAAAGTCAAGTGGTAGACCCAAAAAAATTACACCTGCGCTGAGCCGGAGGATCTGATTGGCTGTCCGTCAAGACACAGGGCGGTCCTCGACCCAAATTAAGGCCCTTACTGGTGCAGACTGCAGCGCAATAACCATCAGACGGCATCTGCGGGAAAAGGGTTTCAAAAACAAAGAACAACTTCAAAGACGCCAAATTCCTTCAACGCCAAAAAACTGCCCGTTTAGACTCTGCCAGGGAGCATCAAACATAGGACATTGAAAGGTGGAAAAAAGTTTTATTCTCTGATGAGAAAAAATGTAACCTTGACGGTCCAGATGGCTTCAACGTTACTGGCATGACAAGGAGATCCCACCTGAGATGTTTTCTACCCGGCACAGTGGAGGGGGGTCCATCATGATCTGGGGTGCTTTTTCATTCAGTGGAACACTGGAGCTTCAGGTGGTGCAGGGTCGTCAAACGGCGGCTGGTTACGTGCAGATGTTGCAGACGGCATCCCTCATGACTGAGGGCCCTCGTCTGTGTGGTAACAGCTGCGTTTGTCAACAGGACAACGCTGCAGTTCACAATGCTCACTTGACCAAGGACTTCTTCAGGGAGAAGAACATCACTCTTTTGGACCATCCTGCATGTTCCCCTGATTTAAATCCCATAGAGAACATTTGGGGATGGATGGCAAGGGAAGTTTATAAAAATGGCCATCAGTTCCAGACAGTTGATGCCCTTCGTGAAGCCATCTTCACCACTTGGAGCAATGTTCCCAAAAGCTTCCTGGAAACACTTGCATCAAGCGTGCCCAAACAAATTTTTGAAGTGATTAACAAGAACGGTGGAGCTACTCATTACTGAGTCCTACTGAGAAACATTTTTGTTCTGGTTTGAGAGTTTTTTCTCATTTTTTGAGCAATGTTCTTAAACTTTTGATCAGCTGATAAACAGCCTATTTCAGTTTACTTGTTGTTTTCAATAAATTACTTTGTCAAAGTGCTTTTTGTCACACTCCCCCTTCTTGCTTTTGCATATTGTAGCTCTATTTAAAACCTCATTAAGATCCAAATGTGCAAAATGCATATTCCAGCAATTTTTCAACTGGTCTTAAGATTTTGATCAGGTCTGTACGAGCAAGTGCTGACCTCTGCTTGCCTTGCTACCCCCAGTTACAGCTGTGCTTTAACCATACGGCTGGAGAACAGATGTGGAGTGCCTTGTATCAACAAGGGGTCACAGCAGTCTCATACACAGCTCTCTGAGGGCCAAACAAAGTTTCTCCCTTGGTGTTGAAAGTGAAAGTAAATCATTGTAATCACAGAAACAGATGAATGCTCTGCTATGAAAAATCAGCACTGCCCAGTGAGAAAGGTTGAAGAAAACCAAGAAAATCCTTCTTGCACCTTGTTAATCTGTCGATTTCCATGTTGATGTGCATGACAGAGGCAAAAACATGGACGGGGCTTGTTGTGTCAGTTGGGGGCAGCTAGGACACTAACGTATGATTCAGTGTAATTACTCTCATTTTGTCACTGACCCTCGCTTACCTCACATTCAGTTAGGACATGGAATAAGCAGAACTTAACTGATCAATTATCCCAGACTAGATTGGTCAAACAGTCAGAGTGGACCTGGCCCATGAAAGTAATGGTCGGTAGGAAACCTCCAGGGAGTGCCAAAGATGTAGTACCCTGAGTGTCCACATGGGGCTTGCTGCAGTAACCTGACATCTTAGTGACTTTATGCAGGGACAATACAGTTTTTACGGCTTTAACAAATATATTTACAAACTTACATACTGTACCTTTCAGATTGTAAGTCACACTTTTTTATTGTTTGGCTGATCCTGCGACTTATAGTAAGGTGATTTGTACATCAAGATATACATCATTTAACATACCGACAGATATGAGCCAAGAAGTAAACATTACCATCCACAGTTGAGAGAAGGCACTCTAGGCTAGACTAGACATAAACAAAATGCCCTGAAAGTAAAAATCCTGTTCTTAAAAATTGCAGGTAGTAAAATATGCAGCACTAATCGAGCAGGAATAAAGTTTGGAATGAGTGAAAAACTCGTTAGGGACTGCAGAAGTTACTCTTACTCCAGTGAAGAAAATTAAGAAAGCTAAGCGTGAAAGCAGGATGGCCAGAGCTGGAGGAACGAGTCCATAGATGAGTGCTTGAACAAATAGCTGCTGGGAGTGGCTACTAAAGGTCCATTCATGCTAAACATTAACGACAGATCCAGATGGAGCCTCCTGTCTGTGCTCTGCATTTATTTTGTCCGTATTTTTGCACATTTTCATAAAGCTTATGGACACAGGCCAAATGGAGCAGTACCACTGGAAACAGACAGTGTCGCTGTTACTACCCATTATGTAGCTCTAGTGAGACATGAAGATGAAATCATAATCGTGGAACTTTTTGAAGAGAAATTCTGTGTGTTCGTTAAAAATTACAACATACAACACATGTATGATGTTCCTTCGCCTGAACACCGGGACAAACACATGCAAATAAAAAACAGTTGGGGGGACATTGTAGAGCAATCAAATATCAGTCAGTCGATAATGAAGGAGGAGTTGAGGTCTGTGTGAGACAGATTTGTCCGAGCCCCACCACTGGATGTATTGGTTAACAGCAATGTCAATGGAAAGGACACAGTGGACCTTCCTGGTGTTGCTACTTCACACAAGGCAACCAATTCTTTGTCAGAGCACTAAGTAAATGTGATTTATAGTCCGGCACGACTTATATATGCTTTTATTCTGTTCATGACTTATCCTTTGGAGCGACTTATAGTTTTGAAAATATGGTATTAACTTCAGATAAAGCAAAAAACTGCTTCTCTAACATTGTAGAGGAGCACCCATTTTGACACTTTAGTGTAAATGCACAACAAAATAGGCTATATATACAGCTTTTGTAAAAAAAAAGAAAGAAAAGAAAAACAAACAAACAAAAACACACTCTAAAAGTTGAATTTAATTTCAAGCTCTGTTAAAAGAATTTACCTCCATTATGCAAAGTGAAACCAAGATGACCATCTTTATTTAGTTGCATGAAAAGTTTTTGTTGACAGAGCTTATAGCAATTCTGCCTTGCTTAATTTTATTTCCATTGATAAAAATATTGTATTTAAGATTAGCCTCTTACCTTATAAGTGATTACTTAATCCTTGCATGACTTGTTTTCTCACACGGGAATTGATAACCAGTATTTAGTATCAACTCGATTAATTTTAACCTTATTAACTTGTGCCACAGCTGATGAACACACTTCATAAATAAACACTTGATGGCTCAAGTGTGGACAGAAACACTCGTCTGTGCATTCAACAGGAAATCTACAGGAGCTCATCTTGTAGCTACACATAGCGTGATAATGTGTGTGTTTGGCTTCAGAAGCTACCTGTTCTCCCTGAACAATTAAGCCGAGCCTCTTTACAGTATCTCTGCTCCAATTAATTTTAATATTTAAACAGCCATGCAGAGACTTCTGAACCCGCTAACGCAAGATTAGAGTAAACTCAATTAAATATTGATGGCCATAAATAAACATTCTCATTTGGAGAGCTGCCATGGTGTGCAGTGAATCAAGAGGAAAAATGGTTTCAGCTGAAATGCTCGGCTTATTATCTGAGCAAATGTTGGCAGGGTGGGGTCAGGGAGGGTGGTGTGAGGAAGGACAGGGGATTAAAGTGGAAGGACATGGCAGAGAGGAAGGAGAAAGAGGACATAATTTAGGAGTTTGTGCCCCATCTTAATGACTTCATCAAAATGATTGGTGAAGTGCACATGATGGCTTTTTCTAAATACCAGCATGGTTTAACTCAAGCTTGATTTCAAACTACAGCCTTGTCTTGCCTTTAAAAACATCCAGACACTGAAGCTATTTCAAGTACAGTAATGGACCAGGAAAAGTACTTTGGTGACGTCATGGAAGAGGAGGAATTAGTCTGAGGAGATGGATAACATACTATAAACACCACGTCTTCGTCCATCCACCCCGCTCCTTCATTTTTCCTCCTGCCTCAATGATCATAGATTCCTTGAATCACACCCCTTTGCAATTCAAACTCCAGTTCATTTCCTGCTGCTGTTTACGTGTCACTGAAGGCAGCTTTTATGAACAGATCAGTCTTCTTGATGAGGAAGATTGATGTGTTTAATAGTGATGGGGCTTATTTGAAATGATCCTTGGATTATAGAGCTAGCAGAGAGTATGAGGGGTTTGAGGGGTAGGGCGGATTCACAAAATGATGAATTTGACCTCCAAAATTGATACAGTCCACCCTAAAGTCTAAAGCCCTCTCCCAATACCTTCACTTTTGCCCTAAAGTCTTCCTGACACTTCAGTTAAGTTTGTTAAGATCACAAAAAATTGCATATCTGTTTGCATTCGAAACATGATTGCTAAGAGCTCTGTATAGCCATGCTGTTAAATTGCTCTGAATCACCTAAATACATTTTTTAACAATTTTTTTAGACCACCACTCAGTCTAAAGGTGCTTACACACCGCACACTACTTGTACTACCTCGGCATGTAAAGTCAATGTACAGCAGCGATGGGGCGGGGCTAACCCTCCCACGATGCAATAGCTGCTTTTCACACTACCACATAGCTTGTCGCGCGATGTCAAAGAAAAAAAAGGTGATCTTTTCAGACGATGTCAAGTGTGGCTGTGTAGCAACAGCCAATCAGCGGTGTGTGCATGTGTGACGGTGCCCATGACAGACAGTTTTTCATCCGGACGACAGAGGAACAATTTACGTCCGTGTGGGAAACATTAGTCAGTGAGGACATTAGTTCCACCTAGACGGACCGCGGTAAACTCACAGATGATGCTGCTGCAGGGCATCAGCTGCAGTGTTTTGTGGTTGATAAGTGAATGAAAATGATACAGCTGGAATAATGTCCGCTTATACATCCTATTATATGATATATGATATGATTGTGGTGAAACTCGAGTGGATGTGACGTCACCGAGCGACGGCCGATGGCAACGGTGACCAAAAAGAGGTATTTGTGGAAGTGCGACGATACGTCAGTGGGTGACGCGATTTTGATAGCTGGGTCGCTTGCGGTGTAAACGAAGCATTAGGTTCATGCCACAGCTGCCCTTAATGAACAGCATTGTAATTATGAAAATCATTTTTTAAGTTTATTGAAGCTCTTTAACCAAAAGCACATCATTGCTGCAGAACCTGAGGAAGAAGAAGCTGCAGAGACGTAAAGCTATGTGTCAAAAGTGAGACTGTTTCTTTTTTTTGCAAGCAAAAGCAAATAAATATGCAAAATGATCCCCACATCATTGTGGATGTCTCAAAGAAAGCCACAAAGCTGACTGCCACCTGATCTAAGCGTAGTTTAAAATACATCAAAGTAAATCGTTTCAAGCACTGAAGATGAGATAAAAGTAAAATAGCAGTTGAGAGATATTTTCCACACTTTTGATGGTTTCAATACATTGACTGTGGGATGCTTCAAACCAAAGAGGTGAAGCTCAAGGCAGTGTTTGTGTCTTTGTGGGGATGTACAGAAAGTCCACCCTGAGCTGTGAAAGCGTTTAACAGCAGAGCGTTGGCCTCATATTGACCCTCAGAGCTCCACAGCTCGAAAGGTTTATCACAGAAAAGTCTTCTGTGACAACATTACATCTCTTCTTCATCGCTGCTCCAGCTGCCTGAATGATTCTGTTTAATCTGAAAAAGGCTGGGAGATGTTTCAGAAGTCGCAGACAGAAAACAAGTCCTTGTGAGGCTGTCCACGTGCTCTGCTCTGACTGACAGTGAATCATTCATAGAGCACAGGAAAAATCATGAGCGCTTGATTAAGGGTAGGGAGACGGGCTCCAATGTGAAGTCAGTGCAGACTAAAGGCTGATTAGATGGAAGTTGTTACATTAAAAGAAACAAAAAGTGCAGGGGCTGAAAAATGTTCCGTCAGTGAAGCTGCTCCATAAAAAGTGCCATTTTTTAAGCTAGGAACATCACAGTGTGCATAAATGAATGTGCCAGAGCCAGAACATCATTTTTGTTGACAAAATAGAGCATTTTTATCAGTTCAAGCTAAAATAAAAATGAGATTTTACCAACAGAACAGAGTTAACAAAATAAAACAAAAATAAAACTACAAACATAAGGGTCTTCATCTTTGAAAGTGATGCTGGCACATTAGCTTAAGTTGACAGCAGGTATTCAAACATGTCAAGTAGTTGATTTGGAAATGAAGTTGCAGTATTGTTGCATTTCATTTGGCTCTGTTAGGGTCAGGGTAGGGTCACACTGCACTTTGTCAAGAGACCAAGCCTCTTAATTTTTCTCTATAGTAGCCATCCACTGCAGTTTTGGGTTGTATATTCAGATATTCAGTCTGTTGCTCCTACCATCTGACCTATTGTTGCACTATAACCCTGAAATACACAACAGTGCAGTAATGGATGGAATCTAATAGAGCAAAATAGTCTGGGAATGTTTTGAACTTTGAAATATAGTCAAAGTTGTATTTTGGTTGTGTGGGATAAAACTGAAGCAACATGTTCCCACATTCAGCAGACTCAATGGTTTTCAAATTGTAAGCCCCACAAGAGTTCGAGGCGTCTACTGTGCATCTCTGCTCATCATGCATTCAGATAAAATATAGAGTATCACAGAGCCTGTATCTTAAAACAAAATATCACCATTGTCTTGCACAAATCTCCTTTTTTCATGACTTTCTTTTTTTCAAAAATCAGTACTTCTGGTCAACTTTCATGTTGGGGAGTGAGTTTTATAAAATTCTGAGCAAATAAAACCTCAAAAAATAATTTATACTCAGAGCTCACAAGTATATATATATTTTTTAATTTCCTGAAAAGTAACTTATTTGGAGGATGTTTTTGTCCAACAGTGAAGATATGTCTTTTTTTCTTTTTTTTAAACAGAAAATGATTTTTCTCCTTGGACAAATGTTATGCACTATTTGTACTTACATTCTGTTACCTCTGTGAGCCTCCCAATCTAATTTTCTTCCCCCTGCAATTCCAAATGTCTATCCAATTTGACCCCCATATTTTAGGATGTACAGTGGATTTAAAAATGTCCAAACACCCTTGTTGAAATGACAGTGACATAAAAAACAAAACCATGAAAAATCATTTCAGGACTTCTTAAGGTGCGTTCACACCGGACGCTACTTGTACTACCTGGGCGATCACTCTCCATGCAAAGTCAATGTACAGCCGCGATGGGGCGGGGCTAATCCTCCCGCGATGCGACAGCCGCTTCTCACACTACCACATAGCTTGTGGCGTGATGTGAAAGTAAAAAAAGTTGATCATTGCACGTGTGACGGTATCCTCCACAGACAGTTGTTCATCCGGACTACAGAGTAACAATCCATGTCCGTGTGGGAAACATGAAACTAATGTCAGTGAGGACATTAGTTCCGCCTAGACGGGCCGCGGAAAACTCACAGACGATGCTGCTGCAGGGCATCAGCTGCAGTGTTTTGTGGTTGATAAGTGAATGAAAGGATACAGATGGAATAATGTCCGCTTATACATCCTATTATATGATATATGCATGATCGCGGTGAAACTCGAGTGGATGTGACGTCACCGAGCGATGGCAACGGTGACCAAAAAGAGGCATTTATGGATGTGCGATGCTACGTCAGTGGGCGACGTGATTTTGGTAGCTGGGTCGCTTGCGGTGTGAACGCAGCATTAATGTGAAAAATGTAGCATTAACATTTCACATAAAAACAAACCAAAATCTTTTAGAGGGGAAACAAAAAATATAGACCTTAAAATAACCTGGTTGTATTAACATGCGCATCCTTAAACTAATACTTTGTTGAAGCACCTTCTGATTTTATGACAGCGCTCAGTCGTTTTGGATAGGAATCTATCAGCATGGCACACCTTTACTCGGCAATATTTGCCCACTTTCTCTTCAAAAGCTCTTTAAACCTGTCCTATTGCGGGGGCATCTCCTGTACACAGCCCTCTTTACACCTCTTCAGATTCAGGTTTGGGCTCTGGCTGGGCCATTCCAGAACTTTAGTCTTCTTCTGGTGAAGCCATTCTTTTGTTGATTTGGATGTATGCTTTGAGTTGTTGTCATGCTGAAGGGTAAAACTCTTCTTCATCATCAGCTTTCTTGCAGGAGCCTGAAGGTTTTGTTCCAAAATTGACTGGTGTTTGGAATTGTTCATGATTTCCCTCCAGCTTGACTAAGCCCCTGCAGAGGAGAAACAGCCCTGAAGCATGATGCTGCCACCACTGTGCTTCTCTGGCATTCTTTTGGTGATGTGTCGTGGTGTTTAGTGACATACATACCTTTTGGAATAAGGGCAAAAAAGTTCAACCTTGGTTTCATAAGTCCATGTAACATTTTTCCTAATGGTTTTAGGTGGCTTCATGTATGTTTTTGCAAACTTTAACAGGCTTGGACGTTTTTCTTCTGTCTCGCCACAGCAGTACACAGCCAGTACTTGCTGGGAGTTCCTTCAACTCCTTTAACGTTGCTGAAGGCCTCTTAGAAACCTCACTGTCTGGTTTTCTTCTCATTTTTTCATCAATTTTGGAGGGACATCCAGTTCTTGGTAATGTCACTGTTGTTCCGTATATTCTCTTTACAAGATGATGGCTGTCCTCAATGTGTTCTATGGTATATCTAATACCTTAGATATCCTTTTGTATCCTTCTCCTGACTGAAACCTTTCAATAATGAGATCCTTTTGATGCTTTGGAAACTCTCTGCAGACCATGGCTTTTGCTGTAAGATGCAACTAAGAAAATATCTGAAAAATTATACAAGAGTAAGTTCGGTTTCTACAGCTTTCACATAGTTAATAGAATGAAGTAGAACAATATACTCACCCAGAAGGCTTTCCTGATCCAAACAGTGCTTCGGGAGATATTTAGATCTAAAATCGAGCGGCGGACATCCGTATAATTGTAGCACCTAGGGCATACAGCGCCGCTCCTAAAACTGCATTAATCGTCCAAAAACTCATTAGTTTCACCAATATTCCATCATGGTCCGCTCGGGCTACTCCTCCACGACAGTCTGTGTCACTCCAGACATGTTGTGTGACCGTACTGACCTCTGAACGGAAGAAGAAGAACGCTTACCTCCGTGCATGCGCAGTACTCTCTGGAGAGCTGCATCCGCGTCCCCCTTTCCTCATCTGTATACTCTGGCTCGAAACTGTAAGGACGCCCATCATATTCAAAGTTCTCCTCCACAACATCTTCATCTGATAGATATTCATCCATTTTGCACAAAACTGGAAGAAGAAAGAGGCAGCGCTCCAGAGAGTACTGCGCAGGTGCGAAGGCGAGCGTTCTTCTTCAGTTCAGAGGTCGGCACAGTTACAAAAACATGTCTGGGGCAACACAGGCTGTAATAGAGGAGTAGCCCGAGCGGACCATGATGAATTATTGGTGAAACTAATTAGTTTTTGGACGATTAATGCAGTTTTAGGAGCGGCGCTGTATGCCCTATGTGCTACCATTATACAGATGTCCACCGCTCGATTTTGGATCTAAATATCTCCCGAAGCATTGTTTGGATCAGGAAAGCCTTCTGGGTGAGTATATTGTTCTACTTCATTCTATAAACAATGTGAAAGCTGCAGAAATAGAACTTATCCTTTAAGTGTATTTGTGGTCAATCAGTCAGTGTAAATAATGGCAGGTGTGTACTGTTTAACATGAGTTATTCTCATTATTTATACTTTCCTTTCTTCCCCTAAAAGATTTCATTTTGTTTTTCAATTAAAGTGTACATGTTACAGTTCACATTAACAGTGAAAACGATCTGAAATTATTCATCTTGGTGTAATTTCATCTGTCACAAAATTTGTTGTAATAGTTGTATATCTGCTGTAGCCAAACAGATCATTTTTTTGGTTGAGGTATTCTGAAGTCACACTTCCCCTGCAGCCCTGTGATGACCCCTCGGGGAGACCAGTCCCTCACACTGAAAGCCCACCCTTAAAGCTAACTTATTTGATATTTTTGTCTTGAAAGCTACAAAAATGTTAAGTAAGCTTGCCTACTGTTGCTTGTTTTTAAAGCCAATGCCTTTGTTAACTTCAATCCATCACCTCTTTCCTGCAATGGGCTTTCAAGCCAATGAGCTACAACTAAAGAAAGAAACAAAGAATGTCACAATGGTGGATCTTGTGAAAGCAGTCATTTTATGTAGCTGCTTGAGCCACATTGAGGGGAGAGGAGAAAGTCTTAATATCGCAGACCTTTGGCCTTCATCTTGGGGCGCTCTGTCACATGGAGGGACCATGTTAAACACACTGAAGAGCATATAAACTCAAAAAGCAGAATATTGGTTTGTTAAAAAGAATTTGCTGAATTTTGCTCATTTTCCTTATTTGATCCGTGTTTAGCTTTGTTCACATTTACACCTATGGCAAACTGTACAGTGGTGCAGTTGGTTTCAAAGTGTGACCCTGTGTTTGTACACAAACCAGAATCCAGAGTCTCTTCTGTGTAATTACTCTTCACAGTTCCCTCCACTATCATCCTCTCTCACTGGGATGGGCATCTTCATGATAAAATTGGATCATTTTTCATTGAAAAAGGGCAAAATTGTAAATTTAACAAGACATTGAATTGTTCACGATTTAACGAAAATGGAATATGAAGCTTTTTAGGACTTTAATTTTATGCTCGAAAGCAAATATTAAAATTTATTTTTAACAAGCAACACACTACAAAATTCCCTTTACGCTCTTTGTTTGGTACAATGAGCAAATTGATTTAAAGTCATTTAAAGTGATTTAATGACATTTTCGATTTCTAATGCCAACATAAGATTTTAATGAAATAAGGAACAGATCCAGTATGTTATTTAGGAATTTGCCCATTTTTAATTAAAACTAAAGGGGGCAAATTGATAGAGTTGAAGGGCTGCATGTGCATCTGGGCTGCCATTTGCCAATCAATAATAATGGCATAAAAACCCAGATATAATGTCCCTGAAAAAAAGTGGAGCTCATTGTAAAAAAAAAAAAAAACAAGTCAATAAAAAATATCCCAAGCCATCTTAACCTTGACTTAGCAAACCTGTTAATATCACTTTGAATTATTTACATAGCTGAACAGACTTACTCTTGCCCTAGTTCTCTTCTCAATAAAGAGAAATAGCAGATAATTTCTCCTTATTTTGGAGGTAAAAGAGAGCAAAAACAATATCTCTGACTTTTTAATGATTTCAGAAAGGTCAGAACAGCTTGAGACAATTAGATTATACCGTTGGTAGTAGAGGAGTACAAGGTGGAAACATTTGCTCAAATGATGATTATACTTTCTGATATTCTAAATTCATGTTTGAGTTCAAAATGCCCTGAAAACAGTGCAGATACCGGGATTTCCAAATGGGGTGAGACTTAGGGGAAGCAAGCTCCTGGACCCTCCTGTGTTTGTGCACGGTCTCATATTACTCTGCCCTGGCTGCACCCGTTCATACCCATAGTAAGATTTTTAGCCGAGTTACTTTCATGCCACATTCCATCAAAGCTGTTCCACCTCCGTGCAAATGTAGAATCAAAGCTAACATGTAGACTCACACAGACGTCGCACATTTACAGACATTTTTCATCTTCAAGCTCATGAATTCAAGAGACAGTGTGTTTGCCGAGCAGAGCAGACCAACATGACAGCCTCCTGACAGCTCCTGTACACAGGCAGGCCCCCTCCGTATTTTAGATGTACAGTATATTTCAAAGTTATTCAAGAGCTCAGGGGTTGGAGGGGCTGGGGGGGAGGGGGGGAGGGCAGAAACACCACATGAATAAATAAAAATCAAACATTCAGCGGAGGTGGTTTTGGCACTTTGAACGGAGATATGGGGGAAGGTGTCAGGGGCTATGGCAACAGAGTTTGACAAGGGGGCCACGACGGGCAGCAGACGCTGTCAGAGCACCAGGTGGTGATGCATGGACCAGGGGAGGGGGGTTTGCATGATGGTGGATCCCTCTGCTAGTTACTGGAGGGGACCAGAGGTAGTGGGAGGGGCTCCCGAACACATGGTCCACCTGCCAGGACAGCTTCACACATTTAATGTTAGACAAGAAGACCCCTTAATGGGGAGAAATCATTATTACATCTACCAGAATGTGGTTAGAAAGCAGAGGAATCCCCAGGATGGATATAACAAAACGTTCTGATCAGACTTTGGAAAAGGATTTGGTGATTAAAGGCCAAACATTTGGCTTCATTAAAGAATTTGCTTGGTGTAAAGCATTTTGAAAAGCGATCAAAAACTGCCTGGGAAATATTTGCTTTTTAAAAAAAGAGAGCTGAAATCAACAAAAAAAAAAAAAAAAAAACTGAGACAGACACTAAGATGTCAAATTTACCATGTTCAGAAATGACATCAGTGCTGAAGAACAATTGAACTTGTAGTTCCAGGAGATGCCACTTGAAGCTGTTACTGAGAAGTTGATCTCAATTTGATACAATTAAAAATTCTCCAACATTAAATCAAAACTTAAAGAGGCCGTAATCAACATTTTTGTTTTTACTGTCCATGGCATCAGGACTTCTCCCTCTCCTTGGCTTTACAACACCTAGCTACATTAAGCTTCTTTTTGCATGCCTTATTATACTTAGAGCAGCAAAAAGAGGGGCACTTTGCACCCTGAAGAGAGTTATCTATAACATTGTAAGTGTATCAAGCATACAGCACTGTCTCATCATCATTACATGAGCTATTAGTAATGACAGGTCAGTACTGTAAGTTCCAGCTTCACATGTTTCGTATGAAACATTTACCTTTTGCCAAAAACGGTTTCGTTCCTCAGTTCAAAAAACAAAACTTCGTTAAAGTCATTGCCATTCATCCAACATGTATGCCACATGAATGTACATGTTCTTGTGTTTGTTTTTTTCCTATATGTTGGTCTACTGTTGTAAATGTGGTCTGTAATTTTTGATTTTTAGGAGTTAGATTTTGTAAACAAAGAGGACAGGAGACAAATCCCAAAGTAATTTCACCATTAGTTACAAAAAATTATGCTTCTGGTTTTAATGCATATGCATTTGCAGGATTTGCAGCATGTTCATATTACAAATCCCCTTGTTTGTTATTAAAGTCAATATTAACTCCACAAATCATGTAATGGCCCTCAGATTCTGAATATAAGCTTTTAATGGGTTCTGCATCCCATCCCTCTTTCTCTCTTTCTCTGTCACTGTCACTCCCTCTCTTTCTGTCTGTGCATACCCTCGGGGAAAAGCCGGACATTGGGCAGAGTGTTTTTTGGAGCTGGCATGGGAGGCAAAAGGCAGGGAAATGGGGATGGGGATGGTGGTGGGGGGGGGATCCATTCACAGTCCCTATAATACTCTATTCATGAAGCCCCATGTGCTTTTATTATTTAAAACATTCTCCCCGCGCAGAGAGCTCCATCCTGTCTCATTGTGAAGCCATCATCTGAGGAGCTATTTCCACAGAAGCAAAAAAAAAAAAAAAACAGTCCTATTTGTGAAAGACTGATTATCACAAATGGGACCACAGGGCCTCGATGGCAGAAAGAAGGGATTCCACAGGCTTCCATGTCCCACTGGTGGATAATGCTTCTCTATTTTTCCCTGCCTCCCCTTCCCTTCATCTTAACTCTGCTTGATATCATTACACAAGCCTTGGATACCAACTGTCAGAAAAAACGGACCATAATGCATCACTTGTCAGCGTGAAAATACATAATTATGCTCATGTAACAAGTTTTTCAAGGCCAAATGGAGGTAATATCTCTTGTGCAAAACAATAATCTTGCAATGCATCAGTGTAATTGAAGAAAAAAAATTGCTGCATTTGCTTATTTGTCACAGTGTGGGAAATGTACTGTGTTGACAGCTAGGGGGAGGGGGGGCAGAAAAATGCCGGTAATTAGCTTTGTGTGGGAGGACTTGTAGATGATGCAGATGTGTGTGGAGGGCTTGTGTGAGTGTGTTTGTTCTTCTCATTTGTTGCACATTTCATTGTCTTACCTACCTGTATTGTTTGTTTGTTAAACAGGCCCCTCGTCCCATGTTCTCTGACACAAGGGTTATTATTGCAGCAAAAAATCATGTAAAATCCAGACTAATTGAACATCCATTGCAGAAATATGATGGTTTGACTTCAGCCTTTAGCAGCTCTGAGCCCAGTTAAAGAAAAAAAATGTCAGTTTGAGTGGGATGCAGATTTGAGAGTTGCAGACTCAGCTAGTGCATATAATTGCTCTATAATACTTAAACTACAACTTTTTTTATCAGCATAACACTGGAGAGGGGTTCATGGAACCAGTCGCAGGATTATCAATAATACCAAATCCACATCGAGGTTAAAAACATTATTATGGAGACAATCATATGAGCAAAGGCAAAGACGAGTCAGAATAGAACTACATTACAGCGAAGCTTAGATATGAGCACTTAAAATACCTATTTGTTTTTCACTCAAAACTTTGATGTGACGAATGTACTAGGACTGAGGTCTGGCAAATAACTGGGTACATTCAGCTGAAGGTCCAGGAAAGACGAATACATCTTCCACTGACTGCAGCACTCCTGCATTGGCTTCCTTTTTCAGCCCTGTATGTTGCCTCAGAACAATCTGGCTGAGGTCTGGCTTAACTTCAGCATGGACAGAGCCCGCTGGTGTCCATCTGATTTCCAGCAACAACTGATCTATCTAAGTTCTGGTTAAGTCCTGCCACAGAATGAACAGGCTGATGTACAATTCGTTCTGGGACAAGAAGATCTTTCAATGGTTCTTCTGAGTCACAGTACCGATCCATCCAGTCAAGCTCTTGGCTGAGTTCTGGCACTTAATGAAGTTTGGAACAAGATTATGGTACAGGCACAGAGGGACCCAGCTAAGTTTCAGCTCACTTGTGGCACAGACAAATATGGCTGAGAGCTGGAGCATATCCAGTCCAGCCCTGGCTGAACTCCATCAAGCTGAGTTAAAGCTGAATAATGGGACAAAATGATCAAGTTGAATAAAACACAGATGGGTCGTGGTGACTGTAGACTAAGTTCCAGAACTTACTGAACCTGCTAAGTCAACGCACTAAGAAGTCCAACTAAATCCTGTCACAGAACAATGTAACAGACCAGACTGGAGAAAGCTTTTGGTCAGACCCAGTTGAAATCTGGTATACTTAACCAGAATAAGTCCTATTTGAGTGGTAGCACTGATGGTACATGATGGCAAAGTGATATCCTCTGCTTGGTTTGGGGAGAACTATAACTAAATTGCAATTAATTACAGATAGATCCAAATTAGCCCTGGCTGACTCTGGGCCTATATTAATCTGGCTAATGTTAGCCTGAGTTCACTCCGAGGTCTGGCATTGATGGACCTTCCTGAGACAAGGCTTCGGACCTAACTGACTTACTATCGTGTTCCAGCAAAGAAGGATCCAACTGTATTTTGGGAACAATGAATCAGGCTGAAGTCTGGCTTTGTTTCAGAACAGACTGATCTCGCTGAGGTCCGTGTATGGATCCAGCGGAGTTGTGGTATAGTTCCTGTACAGAACAATCCAGCTGAGTTTGAAGTGTATCGTGGCATAAACAATCAAAGTAAGTTTCAGCTCTTTTTACTTGTTAACCCTGCATCATTGTGGCACACAATGATCCGCTGGGATTTGGCTGAAATTTTGCACACAGTAGTCCACATGAGATCTTGCAAAGTTCAGACAGAGATGAATTAAGATGAGAATATGTTGCAACACCCAATAAGTGCTTCAGTTCTGGCTGAGTTCCCACATTTTTTATCAAAATGAGACTTTTCAGTTTTAGTATTTATTCATCAGGCTAATTTGGGTTTTTTTTTATTAAGTGTTGCCCAAGTTCCCTAACAATCAGATCCAACAAAGTCATGTCAGAGTTCTTGCAACAGGTCTTGTGTCTGGTCCTGTTAAGGTATGGTTTATTTCAGGCACAGACAGATCAGGCCGTGTTCCTGTGTGTGCAAGCACATTCTGATACAGCTAAGTGTTAGCTGAGTTCTAGCATGAAATGATGTAGCAGGCATGTGGCTAAAATCCACTTCATTTTCTGCAGAGACTGATGTTGCCAAGCCCAGAATGATTTGTCTGAATTACAGCTGAATTCTGGCAAAGACGGGTTAGGCTAAGTTACAGCAAAGTTTAATCTGTTTAACCTGATCCTGTTGAGTTCTGCCATGAATAGCTTTGACTCATTTCCAGTCTGTGAAAGGTCATGATCAGATCCAGGTGAGAGTCAGCATGGAAGGACCTGCCTGAGTTTCCACAGAGTTCTAGCACAGAGGGATTTGGCTGAGTTCCACATGAGATCCAGCACAGATTGTTCAGGCTGAGTTCTGGATGGAACTGCTTGAGCTGAGATCTGGCTTATTTTTGACACACAGAGATCCAGTTGAGTTCTGGCAAACCTGTGACACTGAATGATTTGGTAGAGTTGTGGCACAAATTGATCAGGATGAGTTCCAGCCAATGACCAGAACAGAACAGGATCCCATGACTTCTACCTAAATCCTGGTACTGACATATCTGGTGGAGACTTTAATGGGCTATCACCACAGACGGATTAGGATGAGTTTGGGGTCAGCTTTAGACAGAGCAAGCTGTAAAACTGTATTATGTGAAAAGGATATTTTTATTTGCCACCCCTCACTTTTAGTTGGAATTGGAACTAATGTTCAAGATTTCTTTTTTCCATCAAATGACTGTTCTCTACTTTCAAACAACAGGCCCAAGGGCTCATAGTGTCATCCTCACATGGTTTTGTTGCAGCGGAAGAGGAACTTGATGTAAACTTTGGTGACTTAAAGGTGCTATGAGGAGAATCTATTACCAGCCAAATAAAGACTCTGCTACCCATGAGCACGTGCGGCGACTGCCGTAATGCTGCGTTCCAGTAACCTCAGAACTGGGAGTGACATTATCTCCGACTTATCAGCGTTCCAGTTGAAGTCAGAAAAAAACATGCCGATCTACCAGGCTATTGTTAGCTGTTGTTAGCACGCCCTGCGTTGTTGCATATAGAATGTGATTATCACTATGGTAGCATTTTTGTAAATATAAGTCTAGCAATACTATGTATACAGCTGATCTAGAGCGACACACCCCAGTCAGAAGTGCAAATAAATGGATCATTACAGGAGCTAAATAACTGTTCACACTGGGGGCATCCATCTTCGATTGTCAACTCGGGGGTGGCGAGGTTTCACCGAGTTCCCAGTAGGAAATTCAGACTTCGGGGGACGTTCCATTTGCAGTTTCCTACTCGGAACTCAAAATTCCTACTTCTGACTACAACTGGAACGCACCAAAAGACGTCTGCAATCCAAAGCCTGTGTTTGTTGTTATGCAGCTCGGACCTTCATCAGAACTCTGCATTGCTTTACAGTTTCTTTTTTCAACAACTTACAAGATGCAAAGCGACGAGGTAATGTATTTCTTTCTAGTTACGTAGCGGTAGTTTTTGATGTGTGACAACAAGCAATTTTTTGGAAAACTTATTATCGTAGTTGTAGCTGGCTATATATCGCTACTTACAGCCCGGTGCTCTAAGACGTGTAACATAAATAATAAAATAATATACATTTGCTCTAGTTTGAATTGTTTTGTTCCCGAAGTTGAGTATCCAGGCCAGTCAAGCCCTGTCCGACCCGAACGGAAAGCTAAGGAAAAGCATTTATAGATAACCTATTTAGATGCTATAAAACTCATCTTAAAGTGTGTATTTCGATCAGGCATATATCTAAAAGAGAGACTTTTATGTAATTACTTAGAAACTCCTCACAGTCTCTTTAAAGTCTATATAAATAAACGTAATATTAGAACTCAAATAGAAAAACAAAAAGATGCTGCAAGAAGCAAAGGATTAACTGCTGCCTGTTACATATGCTCCATGTGTGCAATCAGGACGATGGTGCTAAATAGTGGCAATCAGGGCAGATTCATCAGAGCCTCCTCTTCCTGCCAGCACTCTGTAATTATGTCGGGTTCAGCGTCTGCAGCAGCCACCCGCACTATACTTGTAATTTCACCCAATTTATGTTTGAAGGCTTCAAAAGGGCCTATAATTTGAATCCCTTCAGCTTTATGCTAATGTGTTAGCATTGACTGTCCCACCTTTGTGTAACCATAAAAAATATGAAAGACGAACAGGAAGGATTTGTTGTTTTGATTTCAGGGAAGAAGCTTCAATGACTGAGAGATTGACAGCTTCTGCACACCTGGGGTTCTTTTCATTCTATCCAAAATGAGGAAAATGACAGCACTGACTCTCAGCTTTGGTCAGGTTCATGTTTACTCTGAATTTGTACAAACGAATGCAGAGCTTTAAACACACAGTTACACTGACTGACAGGTAATTCATTAATTAAAGAGTTTCTGTGACTATCAGCAGAAATGTGGGGAAATCAAACTTTAGTGACTGACAGCAGGTCAAGTTGCACATTCACATACTTTGAAAGAAAAAAACTGGCGGTGAGCAACATTAGTCAGGACCGTAAATGGGTCTCATAAATCAAAAATGACAGGCAAAAAGAAAGGGGATACAAACAACATTCCTGTCAAAGTCCTGGAGAAAAGTTATTTAAGTACTTTAACATTGTTTTACTTCTTTCATGGACTTTTAACCAAGAAACTGCAGCATAAACACCTTCAAATCAAAGGGAAACAGTTTTCAGGATTTTCAGGGTTGCATCCAATGTTGCAATTGCTTTTTTAACTTTAACACAGTGTACATAAAAGTTTAATTCTATCACCTGAGCACTATTTATTTTGGTAGTAACAGGAGTTTTAAGGGCTTTCACTGCTTCTTCTGTAATAATGGCTAAAATTTGCACTAAGTGTAGACTTGTCAAATATGTAAAGAAAATGTAAATCCAAATCATAATCTGTTAACTTATGTTAGGTCACTTAGAGCCTCTTGTGCAACAAAAACTGTTGGTGAACAAGCTCCGTCAAGGAGATAAGAAAATAATCTACAAATCCTTTTCCTATGCAGTTGGGACATAATCTGCATTATGCAATACAATCTGCAAATCTTACCAACCTATATTCAGTTGAAAACACTACACAGACAAGGCCTTTAGTTGACTTTACAAACTTGATTGTTTTGTTTTTGCAAACATTCAATCATGATGAATTTGATGCCTTCGCCATGTTCGAAAACAGTTGGTACAGGGACAGCAGAAGTCTGGGGAAAATGACGACTGCTCAAAAAACAGCTGTTTGGAATTTGAAACACGTGAATGTCATGTTTGGGCATAAGACAACATGAAAGATGAACAAGAACATCCAGAAAAGGCTCCCTTACAATTAAGGAAAGGGTGAGGTGCATGAGCAAATAGTCCAACAGTTTATCAACAATGTTTCTTAATGTACAATTGCAAACAATTAAATACTTTCTTCATCTACAGTCTATTTCAGCCAGTATATCAGAGAAATCAAAGAAATCTCTGCATGTATGCAGCAAGGCCAGACAACAACTTTGAATGCCCATGACCTTTGATAACTTGGGCAGCACTTCATTAAAAACCAACATCACTCTGTAAAGGATATTAACACATTTTAGGAACACTTTGGAAACCACTGTCAGTTAATACAGTTCGTCAATATATCTACACGTACAAGTTAAACTAAACCATGCTGTCATTTCTTTCAGTGTTAACCAATCATAAAAAAAATCCTCATTTGAGCTGTTCATGGTATTTTGCCTCATGGAGTCATTTGTGATTATTTTAGTGTCCCATATCATGTTGACGGATGTTCAAATGTTGCTGATCTTATCATTCAGAGTATTTGGGCATTTATTTAGACTTTATTTTGATGGCAGTGGGAAGTCTTGCACTGGGTCGTATGGATATGCACTAGCCAGACATAAAATTCTGATCACTGACTGGTGAAATGAATGACACTGATAACCTCTTCATCATGACCCCTGTTAGTGGATGGGATAATTAAGGCAACAAGTAAACATTCTGTCCACAAAGTTGGTGTGTTAGACACAGGAAAATGGACAAACAAAAGGATTTTGAGTGAGTTTGACAAGGACCAAATTGTTATGGATGGATGGTCGGGCCAGAGCATCTCCAAACATGCTGCTCTTGCAGGGTGGTCCCAGTCCGGTCAGTACAGATGAGCTACCTTTGGTCAGAATGTTGAAAAAGTTAATTCTGGTTGAAAAAAAAGGGGTGTACACAATGCATCACAGTTTTTTTGTGTATAAAGCTGTATAGCTACAGACCAGTTGGGTTGCAGGTGGTCATTATGGATGGACACAAACGGGCAGGCAGGGGGATAAAGGTCAAAGATTTCTGGGGCCCAGAGTCTCAAAGAGGCCCAAAAAGACAGAAAATACAAGGTCTATCATTACTTTAAGAAATTGTTCATATTCTATGTTTTTAGTGTTTATTTTTGATTTAGATACTCACCACATTTAAGAACAAAAAACGTTGAATATATTTTACAGATTGCTGCACTTTTATAAAAGACACCCCCCCACCCAACTCCTTTGAAAACAGGTACGAGCCTTTTATCTGCAATATTAGCATTGTTGGGGAATTTATTGCAGTAAGCTTTAGATTAGCATCATCATACTTCTTACTTTTCAATTTTTTTTCCTAGTTAGAACCCCAACTGATTGGAGTCAGGTTGAAGAATCTAGCACTTACACTACAGATCTAGCATTTGTGCATTGATATTATCAGATTATTTTGGGGGCAGAGCTACTTCTGTGGCCCTGGATGGGTGGGCAACAGGGAAGGGTTTTTTTTCTTTAAAGGATAAGTTCGCTTTCTACAGCTTTCACATAGTTAATTGAATGAAGTAGAACAACATACTCACCCAGAAGGCTTTCCTGATCCAAAAATTGCTTTTGGAGATATTTTGATCCAAAATCGAGCGGCGGACATCTGTATAATGGTAGCACACGGGGCTCTCTGGAGAGCTGTTCTTCTCTTTGCCTCCGCATCCTTCTTTCCATGAGCTCCTCATCTGTATACTCTGGCTGGAAATTGTAAGGACACCCATCATATTCAAAGTTCTCCTCCACAACATCTTCATCAGATAGATATTCGTCCATTTTGCACAAAACTGGAAGAAGAAAGTTGTTGTGTAGCCAGCGGTTTTCCCCTGAAACAATGAGCCGTACTGCGCATGCACGGAGGCAAACATTCTTCTTCTTCAGTTCAGAGGTCAGCACAGCCACAAAACATGTCTGGGGCGACACAGACTGTCGTGGAGGAGTAGCCCGAGCGGACCATGATGGAATATTGGTGAAACTAATGAGTTTTTGGATGATTAATGCAGTTTTAGGAGCGGCGCTGTATGCCCTATGTGCTACCATTATACAGATGTCCGCCGCTCGATTTTGGATCTAAATATCTCCCGAAGCACTGTTTGGATCAGGAATGCCTTCTGGGTGAGTATATTGTTCTACTTCATTCCATAAACAATGTGAAAGCTGTAGAAACCGAACTTATCCTTTAACCTAGAAGCCTCAGGAAACCAAGAGCACCTACTATGATTACAAAAAAGAAATTTGAATCAACAGAAACTGTTTTCTTCTGCTTGGACATTGATCCTGTGTAAGATCCATTCTACTAATGCTACAGTAGATGTTCTAAGGTTTTGAGTTATGTTTTTTTTAACTGACAAGAAAAAATCCCTGCTGCATTCCTCGTAACGTATGGATTCAGATCACCCTTAATGTTCAATCACTGCTTCATTGTGCAATGACCAACAATCAACCAACACTGACACACAGACAAAAGCAGACAAAACGGTGTTATATCTGGCTTACTTATGGAAGTTCTTTAAAGGAATTGCAACAAGAGTTTAGCCTTTTGACAAACCAAATACATACCCAAGTGGGTGTGTTGCAGCTTAATCAAACATTGGGCCAGACCATTGCAGAGTTTGATAGATCTGACAACAGTCTGAGAGAGGGGTCACTCTACCTTGAACTAAAACATAAAGGATTAAAGCAGCGTGGTAAAGACCTTTCTAATGTACCATTAATCCAATGCAGCCCTAACCCCCTATCCTGTGCCTTCCTGTCCATTTGCTCAGCCAACAAGTGTTAAAAGCAGCAGCAATAGGAACCTTTTTGTTGGGGTCAAAGATCAATATTGACCAGTAAGTGACATCTAAAAGCTTTTCTATATATTCCTCAACATAAAAGGAAACAACTAAGTCTGGGAATGGATGGAAACAAGCAGAAGAGGTCAAATGTCCCCGTGCTTTACACTAAGACAGACGGTGGGTTAATAAAAAGGCTAATGTGCCTCGACTCTTACTCTCTGCTCTTTCCCTCGCCCTCCCTCTCACCCCCTCCTCCCCCCTCTGTCTCTACTTACTCTCTAAGGGCTTCTTAATGACTAACCTGTCAGGATTAGCATCTCTCCCTATTTCACACTGTGGTATCCAGCCTCCTCCTCCTCCTCCTCTAATGAACAGCCTCAGCTCCAAGGACGGGGCAGACAGGGGTGAAGACGGATGAAAAAACTCGAAAGCGCACATCACATTTCAGGGCGTCACACCACCCGCGTTGAGCCAAGCCGGCTCTTTCTCCTCTCTTCTCGCCCCCTTTTAACATCCTCTGTCGTTCCTGACTTCCGATGGTTAGGACAAGTTAATTAATCACTGTACAGCTCTAATGAATTGACCAGCCGGGGCGTATTGATCCCTGGGGTATCAACGGCTCGCCTTTGTGAAGTCTAATACCCTCTTCTAAGCTCTCAGATCAAACATCTTGAGGAAAAGTGGGAAGGAATACCACTCTGAAACCTTTTTTTTTCTTTGAAGAGCGAGAGGAGGTCAGCTCAGAAGACACTGGCTTGAGTCTCTTCAGCAAATATGTGCATTAGACAGAAAGCAAATCCTCGCCTTCACTCCCCACTCACTTCCCTCCTCTCCTCTCAGCTTGTGTTACATGTGTCACATTTATAGAAATAACATTCCTTTCATCAAGGGAATTAGTGTTATATTTCAGGTTGTCTTAAATCAAGAAGAGGAGCTTACAGCTTATTAGAGTGTCGTCATGGCACCACCGCGAAGGATGCTGGGGGATTTGGCAGCCTTCTTCATCCAGACTCGATCACTCAAGATCTTTTTTTTGGGGGGGGGGGGGGGGGGGGGGGGGAGATTAGGCATTGATTAGAAAGGATGATTTGATAAATTACTGCTGTGAAATTACCATACTATATGCTTCCCATTGTGGCTTCGCTGGACCATGCCCTCAATTTTCCTCAAAGATCATTTATAGAAATGCCTGCACGTCAAAGGCCTTCTGATATGAACAAAGTCTTATTGGGACCCGCATCTTGCAAAATTTACTGAAGCCTCATTTATAATGATTTCAAACATCACAATTTAAAATATTACTGCTTGAAATACACTCACCAACCATTTTTAACCCTTTAACTCCCGGCTCAGCTGTTAGGCGGAGTTCAATAAATTCAGGAATATTTAATGTGTTAAAAAAATAACACATAATTGTCTCTTTCAATTTTTAAGTATATATATAAAAAAACTGCAAACAAACAAAAAGTACTGATATATTATTTATGTGGGATTTAAAGTAGAGAGGAGTTATTGTAATTTGAAATACACATGCGCAGCGGTGTCACCGGTGATCCCCGATATCTATTCAACTACTCTTTTGTGTAAATAGCAGATCAGCCAATCAGAAGGCAGTGGCTTAGTGCAATTTGGCATTTGGAAATTGACCTGCTGAATTTCAAACAGGCATTGGAATGGGAAAAAAATAGGTCAGTCAAGTGATTCTGAATTTAGCATGCAAAACAGGTTGGTCAGAGTATGTCAGAAAGTGCTGATGGTTGAGAATTGTTAAAAAAAAAAAAAGAGATATATACAGTGAGCAGTGGTTCATTTGGTGTGAATGCTTTGTTGATGCCAAAAAATGAATGGGCAGAGTGGTTAGAAATGATTGATAGGCAACAGTAACTCAGAAAACCACTTACCACAACCAAGAAATGTACTCATTCATTTCTGAATGCCAAACAATGTCAAATCTTGTTGCAGATAGGCAACAGCAGCAGAAGGCCACACCAGATGCCATGCCTGTCAGGTCAGAAATTTTACCATAGGCAACATGAATGCAATAGATTTCGCCTTGGAATGAATCAACAAGCCATTCCTAAATGCAAATTGCCTGCAAATTTAAAAATTGGCTTGCAAATAAACTACTTGCAACTATGAATTGGTTCTTATCATTTATTTGAAAGAGCTGTTCAAAATATTTGACAAACATCATATCTCTAGCACCAGCCATCGTGGAAGGAGGTCAACAAACAAAGCCTATGTTAGGGGAAAGGAAGATAATACAATTATAGTAGGAACATGACATAATGCAGTTAAAAACAAGTCACAAGGGAAGCAAGCACACAGGGCCATTTAAAGTTGCTGAAGAGTTTATCTGGTGAATGTAGGCAGAGGCAGGCTAGCTGTACCTGTTGATTACCGGTGTTTGAGATAAGTTAACTAGTGGAGGGCGATCTCTGCCTGTCTCTTTCTTGTCACTGCACGCACAGTTGAAAGAATAGTGTGTATCTGCTTGTCATGGACTCTGGAGTGAGGCAAGGCACGAAAATACAAAACAGGTTGGCATATCCCTTTTAAGACTGCGTATGGTATAGTGGAGGGATACTTTCCTGGCATACTTTGGGTCTTGGTTATACAGATGAAGGGGTTGGTGTGCTCCAGGATGTAGGATTTGCACCCTTACATTGTCATTGCATGTTAACACCGAGGAATTATGGAGGGGTTAACACTTCTGGTGGGTGCGGATGTAAATAGGATAAATGAATTGTGAAGTACTGATCCAGCATATTAGCAGAGTATTGTTGCTGACCATATCCATCCTTTATGACCAAAGTGTACCCACCTACTGATGGCTAACTCAAGCTGTAGCATGTCACAAAGTTAAACTCATCTCAAACTGGTTTCTTAAACTTTAAAATGAGTTCACTTTCCTCCAGACATAGTCAGATAAGTGTGTCCCAGACAAATCTGCAGAGCCTGTGTTGCTGTCATGTCAATACAGACCAAAATCTCAGGAATATTTCTATCACCTTAATTCACACAGAATTAAGGTAATTATGTATTTACTTAGTTTTAAGTATTAAAAATCTTGTATATGCACTCCACTTACAGTTTTTGTCAACAGCCTTGTGTCATTACTTTCCTAAAAAAAAAAAAAACTGAACTTCAAAGAATGACATAAGTATACATTGCTCTCTGTTTGCAGAATTAGTGACATTGTCATCATTGGTTCCTAATTTGTTTTAGAACTGATCTAAAAAATGTATCATAATTTTAAGGCTTGTAGAAGGATAGCTCCAGATTACATTTCTGACCTTCTGATCCCCTAGCAGCCCTCATGTAACCTGAGGTCTTCCGGTAGGTCATTGCTCTTTATTCCCCAGTTAAACTTGATAATCAGACGTGACCAAATTTTTTCCATCAGGCCCCTAAATCATGGTTTGACCTGTCTGAGGAGATCAGGGAAGCTAACACGCTGACTTGTCTAAATTACTCTTAAAATCTTATTCTAGACTTGTTTTCACTGATTCTTTGTTTCATGTTTTAATGTGTGTTATGGCATTTATGTTCAATGATATTCTTTCAAATGTTGGGTGCTTGGCGTAATTACCTGCAAAGTGCTTTGTATCCTGTTTTGGACAGTGCTATACAAATACTATCATTCAGCTATAATGACCTGATTACTTATTTTTCTGTCTTATTCCCATTGTGTTTTTGCTCCTACCCTCTTCTTGCTGCTGCAATTTGGTGTCACCCTCTTCACCCTTTGATTAAAGGTCCCTGCTTACTGTTGACTGGACTGATGATGTGCTTCTTTTCACCT
Organism: Scarus forsteni; assembly: GCA_036419115.1. NCBI lineage: Eukaryota > Metazoa > Chordata > Actinopteri > Labriformes > Labridae > Scarus > Scarus forsteni. The sequence goes on along the minus strand of JAZDUH010000451.1, from coordinate 20,930,952 downwards.
ACACAATCAAAGGAAATCACTCAGTTGATTGCTAGTGTAGACCTACAAAAATGCACAAGTATGTGTCAAATTAAAGAGCAAGTACTACACAATTTACATTGTTTATAGTTGTTAGTCTGTGACAATATAGAATGAAAACAGAAATCCAGCCTATTGATTGAGGCCCTAATCTTGTACCTCCGACATTTAATCAATAATTGTCAAGCCCAACAGGACGGGTACAAAGTTTGACCTCCAAAATTTAGTAACTGTAACCTTGTGCTTCCATGGACTTTTGTTCATAGTTTGGTAATTCTTGCGATATTTCATTCACAAATGTGTCTTTACTGGCAAAAAAATGATGTATGACCTTGAGCTTAGACCCAAAACCTTCAAGGAATTGTCTGATGATTCTTATGACAAAGTGAACATTTGTTGTTTGATGTAAATATACTATATCACCAAAGGGTGACAAAAAGTCCCCTTGACCCTGAAAACTGAAGACTTTAAATCTGACCTGATGAGTGCTTTCATTTGTCAGACATGGTTAATATGGGTGGTGGCATGGGAGGTAATGCACATATCTCACAATAAGAAGGTCACAAGTTTAATCCTCGATTCAGAGGAGTTTGTATGTTCTCTCCATGCATGCATGAGTTCTCTCCAGCACTCTGGTTTCCTCCCACAGACCAAAAACATGGGCTGTGTCCAAAATGGCATACTAATATATTACTCATACTAAGTGTGACGTCAAAATGAGTATGTAGTGAGTTCACATTGGATAGTATGAAAAGATTGAGTATGCGAGAAATACCCGGATGTGTACTATATTGGAAAAAATTTTAAGTATGCGAGGTGGGCATACTAGTCACACTCAAACGCCCCATAATGCATTGCGAGCCCCATTCAGCTAAAAATCAGCCACTAGCAAACTTCCCATTTTCAAAATAAATGCATCTTTTATTATCTCCTTATAGTTCTTTAACACTTTTGTAATTGGGCTCTTGTTTTGGAGCCGACCGGAAGTTTCTTCGATAGCATAATGGCGCGCAATAACAGAATGTCCAAAATGCTGAAATGAAATTTGTATCCGTGCGTTTTATGGCTCAAATGACCACATTTTGGTATTCTACGTGGTGACTTTCTTGCCTAAAATGCTCTCTGAACTTTCATATGTGGCGAATCAACAGACATATTCGATAGCCTGGTGTGCTTCCGATTTTTGTGGTCGGAAGTTTGAAATGCATCATGGGAAACTTAGTAGTACACTACAGTGTGAACGGTTGGCATTTTAATTATACTTATAGTATGTAGTATACATTATATACACATGAGTATGTAGTATGTTAGTATGCCATTTCGGACACAGCCATGCTCATTAGGCCAATTGGTGACTTAAATTGCCATGAGTGTGAGCATGAATGGTTTTGTCTATCTATGTGGTTCTGTGATCGGCTGGCAATTGGTTCAGAGTGAAACCCACCTCTTGCCCAGTGTCTGCTGAGATTGGCTCCAGCCCCCTGTGACCCCAAAGAGGATAAGCTGAATAGAAAATGGATGGATTATACTGACTAAACTTGACCTTTGATCTCCAAAATCTAATTAGTACATTTTTCTAATCTGGATGGACATGTGGTGAAAGTTAAGAAATAAGCTCTTGGTGAACAACATGGGATTTGTTTGAACATAAAGATGAATGACTCAAACACATACTGCTCCTGACCTTGACCGCCACAGATAATGATAAAGAAAGAAAGAATTGTGCATGTAGAAGGGAAGTGTCATCTTTTTTCATTTTGGTGTCTCTGACTGTTCACGAGGCTGTTGCAGCCTTATTTTACTGCACAGCTGTGTTACTCTGTGACAGGGTGAGCAAGCGTCCGGCTGGAGATGCCAGCAGATTTATTTCGAGAGGACGCTGTCCGTCTCTGATCCACACACCACAGAGCACCAACACAATGGAGTCAGTCAGTGAAGTCTATCTGCCATAAACTAAATCCCTCTCACTCTCTGCAACTCCCTGCATCCCCTCTCTTTTGCCCTGTCCCCCTCTCCTCACACACTCTCTCTGCACGCACACAATGAAATGCTCTTTAACTTTGCTGAATGCCCAAGCGTAACAGCGAGCCACCACCCCTCCACCCCCTCACTTCCTCTCCATCCCTTCTCTCGTGCACTCATGCCGATGCAATGGGTTGGATTATGCACTGAGGCTGTGCGCTGTGCCGTCCACCTGCCGCGAGGGGCTGTATGCCGCAGGCCTCTGTCTGCATGGCTGACTGTATTAAACATAAGCAGCTTTACTTGATAGGGCTCCATCCAGCTTTAATTACCACAAACTCACAAAGTCTGCGGACAGCAGTCCTCGCCCAACAGGCTAAAAGCCACTCGTCCAGATCTGCAGAAGGACTCATGACGATCATTTGTCAATTAATATTCTGACATTCAACAAATGCAACATGTATGAACCATCATCACAATAACCGACTGTAAAATTCCACTCTGGCCACAGTGTGTAAGCGTTGCAGCAGACTATGAATAACACTCTGCAGCCAAATTGAATTAGTTTTAGCTTACCACAAGTTGGGATTTTGACCACATAGGACAAAAAAGAAGTGAAAGGATGATTTAACAACATTTCACGGGTAGTTTAGTCTTGTTTTCTACTACTGACAACCAAGCATGGATCTACCAACAGGGTGCCTATGGAGCTGAGTTGGAGCCAAACATTTCAGGCAGAAAAAGAGAGCCAGCAACTAAATTAAAGCCCAGATGACAGCCAAAAAATATATCACTGAAACAAAGAGATGCCTGGAACAACAGGCCTTTTAAAAACTTGATTTTGTTTTTTCTGTGTGTATGGAGTTTGTGAAAAAGCTATGACTTCTGTTTTACACCCAATACAACTATCCATTTAACATTCCTGGCCATCTGGTTAAACATTTTAGTGTACCTAAGATCATCAAAACCGTGATATTGTCAAAGTGATCTTTACTTAAGGTGTTTTCAACTAGCATGCTGTAGCTTAAGTACACAATTTGTCTGTTATGATGGTTACTGCTTCGATACACTTAAAACATTGTGATTTGTTATGTATTTGTATGATGGCAATAAAAACTGAAAGAAAAACTTTTTTCTGTAGTAGGCTATGCTCTTGGTTTCCATTCATGTGCTTTTATGATGTTTTATTGTGTTTAAGTTTGAAAAAAAATAGAACTGTTTTCTAATTTGATGCCCAGGAAACAAGTCTGAACTATATCTCTACTGTGCTCCATCCAAAGAAGAAGTCCCATAGAGGATCAGATAGCAAGTCAATGCTGTCAGATGCTCCCATAAGAGGCTTCATGTTTATTGTGGTATTCAGCCTTGATCCCCAATTTGAGGTTTTTAAAGAGAGTCTCAGGATGGCCTGATGCTCTGTTGGTTTCGAGATAACATTTGGTTTGCATATGTCTGAAACAATTTTAACACACTAAGGGCACATTTTCTTTAAAGATCTACATATTGTGTGTGAGCCTATTTTGACTTGATTTTTAATATCAAAATATTAAAATATTTGAATTTAAATATTCAAATTAATTTTGTACAGTATATCAAACGTATTAAATTCTTCTCTTGTAGATCCTGGGAGGAGCCCGACTCTTCCTAAGAATAACACAGGGGGTTATTTTAACAGTGGACCTTATTTTGCCATGAAATATTGTGTTGATGGTATATTGTATGTATCAAATGTCAAATGTCAAATGTATTTGACTACAGTGCACTCAATGAAATGACCAGAGTTTGTCACCTGCCACATTAAAGATCACTTGAGTAGTTCAGAATAAGGGTCAGTTTTTAAAGCTGCTTTCTTTTATTTCACATCACTGAGAGTTTCTCTGCTGTGACATCCACAGGTGATTCAGTTTAATAAGCTACAATGCTATCTGGTAGACATCGGCAAGTAAGAAATCCTGTTTCTCTGTGTACAGAGTTTATTTACTTCAGTATCACAAGGCGTGTTTCACACAGGTAAAAGTGTTAACCTTTTTTATGGTAATAGCAGTGTTGGCTTTGCTTAGAGCGAACAACTAAGCTTTGTGGTGTGAAAACTCTCCCAGGTAACGAAGCCATCCAAAAGGGAGCAATATGTATCTACATGTTGTTTGCAAACTGCCATTACACACAAACAAAAGGAAGAAGGGTTACAAAGCATGGTGTGGATATTCAGCATTAAGGCTAAAATTGAGCAGAACTGATCATGACAACCAGACAAAGTAAAAGACCCAGCAATTTGAAATTTCACATTATAGAGAAGCATCAAACAGGGCAATGTGGTTGATGCAATAAGTCGGGGACAGTTAAGAATATTTTAGTATCATGAAAGAAACATAAAAGGAGATGATGATTTGTTTTGGAAAGTAAAATCAAAAGTCAGAGTTTCTTGGGAAGGGGGAGAATGGTGGAGGGAAGGAAGGTTTCAATTCAGATTTGGAACTGACTAGATTAGACATAGGACTTTAAAAGGAGAAGAAACTGTGTGAAGATTGAGGCCAAAAGGTGGCAGCAGAGCAACTTTGTGTATATTGGCTGCTGTAAACATCCAAAGAAGAAGAGGAAGAGGAGGTCAACCATTGTAGGGCATCTACTTAATGCTTTCTGAACAAAGAAAACCTAAAAACCCAAACTATGCAAAGAGCACTGCTTCATTACAGAGTGACAAGATACTATAAGCTTCAGTAAAAAAAAGCAGATGAAGTAAGGTGGAGTAAATTACCCAGGACAAGCTTAAAAGGAAATGTGGTGAAAAGAGGAAACAGTTCTCTGGATGCAACTTGAGGATATGATCTTTCTCCAAGCAAATAGAAAAAACGTTGAAGGTAAGATTCACTTGTCTGTTTGTTGATTTAAGGTGTGTGTAGGAAAATCAAAAATGCTGTTTGAGATTCAATGTATTTCAACAACCTCTGCTGCATGGAGGCGTCTCTTTGTTTGTCTTTGTTGTCTCTGGGTCTTTTTTACATTTTGGATACCAAGAGGTTTTACATTTTTTTGCATTTCTTGCACACCCACTGGCCAAAGCTTCATTTTGAATGAATATATGAACTATTTCTGCATGAGCTTGAAATGTGAGCAGACCTGTTCTGACAGTAAGAGGCCTTTGACCATAAAAACACAGAAGCTTATAGAAGTTTTAATCCAGCCATACTGTCAGCATTGTAGTACTGTATGAATATGCCTCTAAACCCACTTTTCAGAGAGAATTAAGGGCATTTAAGTTCAGTCTTTGACAAGAAGAGTGAGCTGACCACACACTGTAATTGCTCAAAAAGGACTTTAGGATGTCACAGTGCTGTGCCATAAATTAATTATCCTAAAGCGCTTAGTGAAAGTCATTATAATGGCTTACACTGAAGGAGAGAGGGTGAATGGAGGTGAGGGGGAAGAACTTGAGTGACTGTAAATTCATACAGTAGTTATGAGTCTCATCAAGGCAGCTTGACTGAGTTATGGCTGCTGTAAAATTAGTGTTTGTGCCCTGCTGGTGGCCCGTGCTGTCTCCTTGTATGCCTGGAGTGAAAGGACAGAGAAGCAGACGTATTGTTGTATGCTATGGAGGGAAAATTGACTTATACAAAGGAAAGTGGTGGGAAGGAAATGAAAAGAGAGGAAAGGTTGAGTTGAAGGACAGTTGGTGTGTGTTTGTGCGTGAAGTTGTCACCTTAGCTCTGAGGCCCCCGGGGATGACCTGTCTGCCTGCTGTCAATGGGAATCAGACATTTTGCCTTTCTATTTCTTAGCTGTCTATATTCATTCTGTTCCTTCTCTCTGTCTTTCTCTTAGGAAAATTAACTGCATTTTTTTTGGCAACAGCTTTTTAAACAAAATTTTCAGATAGAAATGCTGAAAGAAAGGCACCAAATTTACACGGTTACTAATTGAACTATCACACCAAAATTATGTATCTCTTTACAGACATTTATAAGAGATTTTTTCTTCATCAGCTCATTTAACAGGTACATTTGTGTCTGTGCAGTCTAAAACATTATTAAGGTTAGATTATATAGTACTTTATTAATCCCTTGGAAAAACTTTCTCAGGGAAATTTGAATTCAAATGCAATTCAGTATTGCCAATAAAATATATACATATAAAAAATAGATCTTAAACAAAACTGTAAATAAACATAAATAAAATTACAAAATATATGGTACCACCTGGCTACTGCTCCTTCCTATCCTCTGTCTTCCTGTCACATCTCATCCCCCCCAGTGAGGTCTGATACAGTCTGATTTTGTTGCTGACGAGTTTTAACTTGTTCATCAATTTGTCTTTTAAACTTTATGTGACAGCTGTTTCTGCAGCTTTTTGATACTGGAGCCTGATACATCAGATGGATCACCCAATATATCTCAGTACTCCATCTAGGCAACAGCCCATAGAAAGTGTTTGGCATTTTTGGCAGTTGTTGGACGAACATTCTGACAATCAGATTCATAATGGGCCAGTCAGATGATGTAGTAGGCAGGCAGTTGTGCCAGGGTCAAACACATTCAAAGTGGTGCAAAAATTCCCTTACATGTAGAAGTGCTTTTCAGTGTTACTGTTGTTTTTTTTAATAAAGAAATAGGGTCCATCTCTGCTAAAATGTCTACTGAAGCTGTCAACATCTATGCTAAACTTTGTACAAGCAGTCACTTCTTGATTAGTCTCACTTGTAGCTCCCACCTCTTCCTAGTTTAAAGGATGTCTCGCTTTTTGCTGCTCACAATGGGCCTCATGCAAGAACCATTGTACGAACAAATGTGTTCGTAAGTGTTGCATAGGAATGATTTAGGAGAATTTGTCGCATTCAGCATTTTTTTCGTATTTAGAATTTTCTTTCAAGTACGAACACAAATTAGACTTGTCTTAAAAATCACAACAAATTAGTCTGCTCTTTTCAAATCAAGTTCCTTACATACTGATTATACATTTAACTAATTTCAAGCATTTTTAATAAAATACAGCATAAGACGAAATAAATCTGAGGATCTCAAACCAGAGAATACATTAAAATCTATTAATTGAAGGTTTATTAGACTGTTCTACATAAAAAATCAAATGAGAGACTAACCAGCTGCGTCATGGCTGAGCTTGTTCTTTTGGATGCCCTGGCATGCCATGCACTTGGAATATGTGCCTGTGTTTGGCGCCATCTTCATGAATGAACACTCCTGTTTTGTGGTGTGTATCCTTATATGGTATTCTTGGGGTGTTACTTATGCAAATATGCTATCCTCGTGCATGTGCGCTTAAGTACGCACAGGTGGCATTCATCATGTTTCCGCGGGTCATTTAGACACTTTTCTAAAGATAGAAGTGTTTGTTGAATCTGACGGAGCATGTTCGTATGAACGCAACATAAGAAAAATGGTAAGAAATATTTAGGATGAGAATAAGAAAATGTTCTTGCATGAGGCCCAATGATCATAAATTGGAGCTTGGCAAGATGGCTCTGCCAGATAACAGACATTAAATTCAGGCTGGTTCAGTTCCTGTGTAAGGTTGATCTAATCCCCCCTGCCTCTACACTGACCCTAACAGTCATACATGGATTGCAGCTTGAGCCATTGAAGGGGACCCCAGGCAGTCATCATGGGTCTGCATTTGTATAGCTAACAGCAAGGATATTTTCAGCCTTTAAGTCAGGATTCTAACATATTTGTCTTTGCATTTAATTAACTCAAACTGGTACAAATAACCGCATATACTCTATATAAACGCATAATTTCAATGCAATAAATCAACCTTAAACATTAAATTTAAATAGTTACTGATCTAGACTGATAACCAAAATTCAGCAATTTGATGTGAGTACAAATTTCAACCCCTAATACAGCTGTACTATGAATGACCATGTTGGTATAGAATGTAGTGCTCTACCTCTGTCTCAATGATTTAATCTACAAATTTACATCCACAAAGGTATTACTTAAAGGCCTTGATTAGGCTTCACCTCAGCACTGTGTGGGTGTGATGGAGATTTTTTGAACTGTGTGTAACGTGGTGTTTGGAGAACATGTTGACCTGTTGACCGGTCCTGAAAACTTATGGCATCATATTCTCACCATAGCCCCACCCTCTTTTAACCTTTCTTGCACCAATCAACCAGAGTGACTGAGAACACCTGTGTGAGTGTCCAAAGCCTTTTACAAACTAATTTATAGATGTCCTCAATAAGGAGTATGTACTGCATACTAGGGACTGCATTTGGTAGCAGTATGTATGGCCTCTAAAGGTGTGTTAGTTTACTATATTATTTTGTTTTCTGGCAGGTTGCGCATATCTTACAAAGCTCATTACTGCCATCTACTGGGCTAGTTTTTGGATCAGGTGCACAGTTTGAAATACAAAAAAATTATAATTGCGGTTGTGCACAAACCTTCTGAGGAAACATTGTATTTTGCTGGTTACAAGTTATGTTTTTGTATTTGTTTCTGGTATTTGTTTTGGAGTTTATAAGACCCTTTAAAGTGCTGGTTTGGCAGAGTGCAAGCAACCAGGAATGACCCATGCTTCTGCCAGCCCAGTTTAAAATCCAGCCTGTGGTCTGTTTGCACAGTGTCCTCCCCCTCCTCTCTCTCTTCACCCCTTCACAATCCTATCCTCTGAAATTGGAGGTTTGTGCCCTACAGCAGCAATATTAAACACACATTAAATAATCAAGATTTCTAGAATTACACCAGTGAAGCTATTTGCTTTCCCTCCCAATCTAATGAGTAAACTGCTTTCTGGTCATGAAAATCAAAGTAGCTCATCCTATGGCAAGTGCCGCTAAATCAGCTTCTATCAATGAACTACAATAAGTCTGAATGCTCTATTAGGTTTTTCATGATTTTCACAAGAGAACATACACATGAGCAATGTGTGAGATTCATGAAACAACCGAAAGCTTCAATTTACATAGTCAGATTTGATTTATTTTTTGTATAAATGGAACAGAATCAATGCGAGTGCTAATATTGCCACAGCTGGCTGTCCGACCCATTTTGACCCCCAACCCATTTAAGCTTTGCATCATCAGTAACAGTGCACAAGAAAGACTCGTACGATGCATACAGCTAATTTTTTCAAAAGCAGTATGGCATCCAGATATTTTTTTGGCAAACTGAAGATTTTACAAATGTTTAACCCTTTAATGCCTGAAAACACAAATTGTAGACAGAAATTTATATTTTTTTTAGAACTGAGATTTTTTATTTCACTTTCTACTGATATCCTAAAAAAAAAACATCAAAATTTCCTTAAAATTTACCACGAATATTGTTGTATCTCATTTGATATATTAGGTGTTTTTGACAACTGATAATCCATTTGAGGACATTTTTACCACTTAAATGGTTGTATTCAGATGTTTATTAGTAATTTGTTGATTATGTTGATTAGATAGATGTATCATAAAATATGTATCAAATATGATACAACAGGTGTTAAAGGTTTAGATCATGCTAGTGTAGTATGTGTTTTGAAAACAGCCTTTGTTTCATATTTTGCTGCAGGCTGCTTGAGTATGTACCTCAGGGATTACCCAGTGACTTCTTGGTTACTCATAAGTCATCATGATCACTTGACTGTGCTCTCGAGCTCTTTAATGGTTGGTTTTCCCTCCTCATTCTCCGCTCTAAGATGTGTCTGCTCTTCAAGGCTGTTGCCTTAATTTGGCTCCATGCAGAGCAGCATGAGGCCATGAGAGCGTTTGTGCTGTTTGATGTATTAAGCTGACCTAATTACCCACTAACAAGTTACAGTCAGCCACAGCTGAGCACCAACATCCACTCCAACACCACTCATCCTGCTCAGCTCTCTGATAGGCAGTTGCTAGGTTACCTTTAATTGGAATTTATTTATTTTTTTCAAATGGGTTCAAAATCTTATTGCATGATTAAAATTTGTCATCACGATAAAAGCTTTTTAACAGTCGATGAGCACAACAAATACCAAATATTTGAGCTGATTTCATGTCACGTTGCTCTCAGTGGTTTGAAACTCTTTTCTTCATAGACAGAAGCAAAAATATGAAATAACTTTTCATTATTGCACTGAAGATTGGAAGAGCTTTTGCAGTTAATAAAGCAGGGTACAAATGTACAAAATAAATGGGACATTAAGATTTTGTGGGGTGTAAAAATGCATGACTGTGGGGTTTCTAACTTGAGCATCTCATCACAGCCTTGGTTTCAGATTTTAAACATATATTCTCTTCAGTACATTTTTTAAGAGTTCACTTGTCTCTCTGTTGCATTGTGGCTAAAATGTGGTGCCATCATGGCTTAATGAGCAAATCCACATCCAGATTTGGATCACCACCAAAATCTGATCACTTCTTTAGTTTGCAGAGGCCAATATTCCCTGAAAAATTGGTCAAAATGAGTTGAGAAGTTATTGAGTTTCCGTATTTGTGAAAAATGCGGAAAACTGCCCTGTATTGCTTAATTTACAGACTGTAAAAAAAAAGGGTAAAAAAAATGAAAATACATCAAAATACATTTCTACCTGTTTAGCTTCCATGTTCACAAACTAACAAACTGTAAAAAAAAAAAAAAAAAAGGAAAAAAAAACGGCAAAAACATGACCTTCTTGTAGAGGTGATGAGACATCACTGTGACAATATAACTAATAATGATATTATTAAACACTAATCACAGTGATGGCTTTTTTCAAAGTTTATTTCCTCGATGGGCTGACATCATGATTACATGTTCATTTAGCAACATGCCATAAATTTCAACACAATATTGAAGATAAGAGGGAAAGAGTGGACTGAAATTCAACAACTCAAAGTATGATTTTTGTTGAGTTTGTGTCTGGGAATGATGTGGAACATTTTTCTATTGTAAACCTCCTTTTTAAATTGTCTCTAGATTAGCTTTTGTAGAGGTAAAAGTGATTAGTAACATTCAAGTAAAGTATTTTATACTAAGTTATAATTAATTTTAACACTGAAAGGCAGGGATGGGCAAAATACAGTTTGGAGAGAAACATGCAGCCTTTTTCTGACATAATGAAAATAGAAAAATAGAGAAAAAAAAAGAATTTGTCATCTTAATATTCAAAAGAGTTTCATAATGGTATTTGGTTATTGCAGTCTATTAACTTATTTGCATGAAATCGGTGGTTGATGTCTATAAAACAGAAAATTACCTGTAAGCAAAATTATTAGAACATTTACATAAAGCTATTGGCTTTAATGATTGGTTGAGAAAACTTAAATTCAAAGTTTGTCTTGTTCGATACTATCTTTTTTGTATTTTAAGTTAAAGAATTTGATACAGCTTAGATAATGTTTCAATGAGTATCTTGTAGTTTGTAGTGTGGTTCTTCAACTGTGTGGAAAACATCAATGTGGCACTTTATTGGCCCTTTTCCATTCGCCCTACTCTACTCTACTCGACTCTACCCGGCTCTACTCTACTCGCCTTGTGCTGCTTTTCCATTAGCCCCAGTCGCCTGCCCAACGGGGTGAGTGGCACTGCGGTTACGTCATTTTGAGCGCGACACAACAATCTGTGGCTTTTTGTCACAAACCGAGTAAAAAGGAAAGCAGAAGAAGGCTGTAGGTGGCAGGAAGAAATACCCCTTGAGAAGCACAGGAGAGTTTTGGAAGCTATACAACAGAATGAAGCCGAGGACGAGAGCAATCAAGCTGCAAAGAAAAGACGTATGAGGGTAAGCTAATGGTAGCTACCGCTAGCACGCTAGCTTGTCGCGCTCATGTCTCATCGATGATGACATTGTCTGTCCAATCAGTAGCCAGCAGTCAGTGACGTCATCTTTTATCGACTCTGCTCGCTTGGAACCAGAGCGGAGTAGGTACTAAAACTAGCTTGTTTTAGGAGGTACCGAGCTAGTGGAAACACGCCGCAAATTGAGTAGGGCCGAGTAGAGTAGGGCCAAGACATGCTAGTGGAAAAGGGCCATATGTGGCCAAAGTTCCCCACCCCTGCTTTAAAGAGTGAAACAGTAGCTTATTATGATGGCAAACTTGCCCAACCTTGAATAGCAGGATGTCACAAGAGATGTAATGTTATTGCGTATGTGTAAGCACTAGTGCATTTAACCTGGAATCTTTACTGAGCCTGGTTTAATACAAGGACATTCAAAATATAAACTGGGACATGGAGTAAATGGGATGACCTAACTGTAGTACCTCAGCTCCAATGTTTTAAACATCATCACATGAATAATGGGACATGAGTGAGAGGAGTTTCAACAGTGGAGTTTTGGGTTGTAGATGATGCTGCATGTGGAATGAATCCTCCAGACAGATGTGAAATGAGTTGGGGTTTCTGGTTCATCCTAATGTGAAGACTTTGCCAAAAAGCTTGTGTTTCTGTAAGAACAGGGGGAGGTGAAAAGATTTCCCACCATGCCTGAGTTATTGATGAGCCTTAGAAAGAAACCTGCCAGCTTATGTGCAGGATCCACATGTTTTTTTTTTGTTCGTATTGTACTTTCCCCAGTCAGTCCTGATCTTGCTTCAGTGTTTCCCCTCTTTGTCTTTTCTCCCTGACAGGTTAGGTTTACATCTATGTTGTCTGTCAGTGTACTCACATAGGAAGAGGATGTTGATTCATTTGTTTTCTGCAGTCAAACAGATTTTTTTTTTAAATTTTAAGAAGATCATTTAGAAACTGAATGTGTTGTCCGAGCCTGACCTCATGACAGGTCGTCACATACTACCAGGAAAAACTTGAAAGGAAATGGTAGGGAAAATGAGTTAAAGTAATTTAATAATTTGTAAAGACACATTTTAATATATTTTTAAGGTATGGCTGAAAAGTGAAATTCAAAATCAACATTTCTTCTTTATTTTTCCATTATTATCCATATTTCTTTTTCAAAGATTTTCACCAATGCTATTCATAGTAAGTCGAAGACATTTTGCAAGTTCATAAATCAAAATGATATATAAAACAAAAACATCACCCAGTCAAAAAATGTATGCATAATCATCACACTATGAAGCGAAGCCTGCGAGCTAGTTCAGGCAGACAACTCGAGCTGCGCTGCTATGCACATGCACATGTCACACGTCACACTCCTCTCATCCATCCTCCAGTCACACTCTCCACCTTTCAATTTGGCGGTATATTTAAACTGGGAGTTTACCCATCTCTCCCTCTGCCCAGCAAACATCTATGCTGCCAGACACTGATTTGCTGCATGTTCTTTCACCCCCACCTCCACCCCAGCATCCACCTGCAGGCTCCAGGGGTGTTCATATGTTTTGCTCATCACTCCTCCATGCCTTCATGTAAATACTTCTGCAAGGAGTGATGAGACTGGAGCCTGGACGCCAAACCTATAACATGGATTTGCAGCTACAATAAAACAATTTAGCATGAGTTGACTGACTGAACTAATGTTATGAAGGGTGCACAAAACACATATGACAGTTTTAAATATTTTTTTAATAATAACTCAAAAAGTTTACTGTGAACTTTGATTAATTTTTTCAAGGAATGCTGACCAACAGGAGAGGCCATTTGATTTTGGTCATAACCCAAATCTTGATGCTGATACAGGAATTAAAAGGGCTTGTTAACACTACCCACTGCGTTTGATTCTGCATTTTTCCCATTTTCAATGATTTCATCATTTAAACTTAAATATTTTCTGTAGTTCAGTCATAGCATCACCCTAAAATGTTACACTGCTAATTTAATAAATGAATGTGATCTGTAAGTGAAAAGTTGATCACAAAACAAAAATACATCTTTCAACTGAGAATGAAATATATGAAATGGGAAAAAAGGTTTAACTCTGAGATAGTAAGCCTTGAGATTTTCCATGAATGCTTTATGATTATGATTTCTTAAAAACTTAATTTAAAAAGTATTTTGAATCCCCACAGCTTTGATTACCTCCGCCAAGGAGGTTATGTTTTCGGGAGAGTTTGTTTGTCCGTCAGTCTGTGAACAAAATAACTCAAAAAGTTATGGCGTCTGGCCGCCATGGCGAAAAATGTGATTTTTGTGAATAACTACTGAACTAAAATAGATATCATTATGAATCCAGTTGATAATGGTATGTTTTCATGGTCGAGGAATCTTCAATTAAATAAAGGTAGGACTAATATTTATGGTGAAAATCACAATATGGGTGAGGACTGTGGTGCTGGTGGAGGTCTGTGCTCTCCGAGTGCTTTTCTAGTTAAAGAATTGAATAGAATTTTTTTTCTTATTTTACAATAATCCCTCAGCTTTGAATAAACCAAACTAATATCTTCGATTCTATTATCAAAAGACAGTGAAGTCCTTAGGTTTTCCTGCCAGAGATGACAAAAGGGGGTCTTTTTCATCAAAACACTAGGCAGCCCCCTGCTCCAACAGACATGAGCTGGAGGCCTTAAAAACTTTTAAACAATTAAAAATGTACTGAGAGTAAATCATTACAGTGTGAAAGGATTTGCCAGCTTTGCTCACACAGACACACACACACACACACACACACACACACACACACACACACACACACACACACAGGTCTCAGGGGTCCAAAGCCCAGTGCACTGGAGCTCATCCCACTTTTCCCTCTTTGTGCTCTCTCATCCTTCGTCTCCTGTGGGACTCCCTGACCCTGCCATTCCTCGACTACTCCCATCCCCACCAAGTCAGGATGCTTCACTTCTCATTTCTCCCCCAGACTTCTCCACCCCTCCCTCGAAATAGATTCTCCATCACGTTCCACATTTTAATGTCTTTCCTCCTCTTTTTATCAGACTCCACCTTCACCTCCTCATTCTCCTCAGAGGTTTTGTTCTTGATGAACTGCCGCCTCACACTGTTTGCACCCTTCCTCCTCAGCCTCATCCTCATCACCTTCGCAGAATAGAGAAATCCAATATGAATTGCTGTCATTATTGCATGGACCAGGGCGAGGGTGAGGGAAAGAGTGAGCGAGAGGAAGAGACGGAGGGAGATAAATAGACCAGAAAGTGGAAAAAAAGAGGTGGGAGGTGGAAAGGATAAAATCTATATTCACTCCCTCTAACGTGCCAGCGATAACCACAGAGGCCAAGCTCCTCTTTTCAAAACCGTCTAAACGAGGGCGCGACTAAAAGCCCTGAGAGCCTTTCAGCTGGGCCCCGGCACAGCCGCCCTGTCAATACAGTACGGCCAGAGGCTTAGAGAGAGTAAAAAAATACAACAATAAGTGAGAAAAAAATGCACGCCCCGAGGCCAAGTGTGAGTCTGACATCCAGTTTCTGTATTCTCTTGTCTGCGAAGCCATCATTGATTACTCAATTACCTCAGTTTGAAACAGAAGAAAAAACAGACAATTTGGAGAGGCAGTGAACTCCTGAATTTACACTCAGACAGAGGGGGAAACGGCCTAAGGAAGACAATGAGGTATGTAGACTCACATTCATTTGTGCAGGTTGTGAGGGAAAAAGCTGAATGGTAAATAAACATGAGCTTGCATAGTGCTGTTACAGTCATCAGACCACAGGTCACACAAGCCTCCATTCTCAATATTGTCCACCTGCATAGTTCTCCATACAGGTTTTTCACTTCGCAGCCCCCAGTTTTATCAGTAAGGCTTATTTCACACTGGATGTGATTTACTGTTGTGACAGCAGCAGGTCATGCCTATTTTCATTTCATCCAGCATATTAAATAAGAGCTTTCATGCATCTTAGATGAGTGTCCTACACTGGAAATATTGATGTTAGAAGGCAGGCCTGTTTTTTTTCTGCGAGAGGTGCAAGTTTTTCAGCCAAAATAGTCAAAAAACAGCAAAGGGAGAGCTATATTTACCTAAATCTAAGTCAGATCAGGTTTGGGGGCACATGCCTGGCTGGCACTTTATCTTTCTTTCATTCCTGGTGACTTGTTGCACCACCAGTAATGTAAACCCCACGTTGACATAAAGACAAAAACAATCATCATTAAGTTATAACTTCTCAGCTCAGGGTGTGCTTTTATTACCATGACTTACATCTAGAGACCTCCTCCCTATAAGTATTTGTCCCATGAGGAGAACCTCTATCGGGAAAATCTCCGACTCCAGGTGTAAACTGATTTCAGTTGTGTTTAATTATTATGTATGAAAACAGCTAATCAATACATGTTTTTTAAAAAAATTAAATAAGTAAGATTTTCCCTTGATAGCTTTTTTTTTTTTTTTATGTATTTTTTTGGGCATTTTGTGCCTTTATTGATAGGAGAGAGACAGTGGATAGGCTTGTGAAAGGGGGTGAGAGAGTAGGGGAAGACACTCTGCAAACTGGTCACAGGCGGGATTCGAACCTGGACCGGCAGAAGCAAATACATGGGGTGCCTGGTTGCTAACCACTCCACCAAACCAGCACCCCTGGATATCTTTTTAATGAGATAAAATCAAAAAGAACTAAAATGTGCCAGATTTTAGGTCTACACAACGAAGAAGCAGGAGTATAATCTGAAAATACTGGATGTTGCCATCCTCAGAGTGACATCAGTTAATGACAGAATAAGGTCAATTAATCTAAACATCATATATTTATTGATCAGCACTAAAGATACAGGCTCAGTATGTCTACATTTCTAATGATTGCACTTTGACATGCTACAGTAGTTTTCAAACTTTTTGCTCAAGGCACACTTAAAACCGGCCCAAAATCTCAAGTATGGCTCGTTCATATCCTCATGAGAAAGCCTTGATATATGCTTATAAAAATATGTCATTAGTCTTTACTATTTTTTTCAAGTAATTTTGATTAACAACTGCATAACTTTTGAAATACACTGACAACATTATTTTGAATGCACATTACTCATTTCTTGCCAATAAACAAATATTTAATATTTGATTTAGCCTATAGCGGTATTAAAACTGGTATATACAAATATGTTTTGTCTTTTTACTAAACGTACAGAAAAAGCAGAATGTATTTTTCACAATTACATTTAAGTCAAGTTCAATTTACCCTTTTGAAAGCTACATAAACAATTCTGCTCTTTTCAGATCTACTGACAAAAACAGCCCTTTTTGAGTTGATTTAATTAATTTTTTTAACACTAAAACCTGAGCCTAAAATATTTGCAGTAGATATTGTCAGAAATGTTCATGTCAACTGCTGACAATTAGATTTTAAGCAATCATCTGCCAAAACTGATGTCATGCAAATCAGACTGTTCATTCCTCAAATATATTACGAATTTATTTTAAAATGGTAAAACTAAAAATGCTGCAAAGTTTTTAAACTCTTTAGGGCACAAATTCTAGAATGAAATAAATCAATTAATAATGTTGTAAAACAAAATGTACAATGTTCCTTTGCTTTTTGATTGTTTTTTTTAAGTTACAATGCCTTTAGTTGTTAAAAAAATCCATCCAACTGTGGCTGTGTGGTTGTGGTAACAACACTGTTGCACCTATTCCCATGGTCCACCTAGGTGTGTATCAGTGTGCTCTGGCATACCGTTTGAAAACCACTGTACTTGTGCACCTTTGGAAAACAACATAGCAAACAATAAAACCTGTAGCATTAATAAAGAATAAAAGAACCATAAAGAGATAATGTAGGTGCTCTGTGCTTATGACCTTTTCAGTAACTATCCAAACTATTTAACCAAGGCCTCTGTATCAGCTTTGTGCCTTTTATGAAAAAAAAATCATTCAGTACTCCTATGAGCTGCTTTTGAAATATGTAAAGATAGTATTGTTATTGTTGTTATAAATGATACTGACAGAGATAACACAATGGTGGATTGTTTCAATGCTTTAGGCCCGGTCAGACATCCCACACAGATAAACCTGAGTCAACACGGTGCTGTGATCACAGGGGAGCTCAGCTGATCAATAACAAGTAAATGATGAACTCTAGACCTGCTCTCAGCTCCAGTTTTACTACTTTACTATCACAATTACACTGAGAATATGTTGTTTGAAAGCCAGTGGCAATAACGTGCAGATGGCTGCCGCTGTGGTATACCTTTAAAAACAATATTGTGACAGGGCAGCTGCAGTATGGGTCAGTGCTTCTGTGATGCTGCTTCGATCTACAACAGATGGGCCCTGCAGCCGCGCTGGAAATCCCCCTGGTATCCCCCCCTGAAAAAAAAAAGAGAAAGACAGAAAAAACAACACTGAAACCCCTGCCTCCATTTTAGATCCAGGAACTGTGTTTATTTGAAAAACTACTCCAAAGCCATTATCTAATGACATGACTCAATAAGTCACTATCCCCAAGACACTGCAGAGGGAGAAACATTGAGTTTTTGGCAGCAAGTGGCTTCAACACGGTGGAAAAAAGGGACTTTCAAATGAATTTTTAGAGGTGTAGAATATTGGATGATTACAGCACACTAGATCTGCAGGGAGAATATATGACTCTGAAGAATTACCTTGACACACATATTGAGTGTTGAGGATTCTTTCAACAGTACTGACCTTCAGGGGGGTTTGAGAAAGTTCATTTACATCAAAAACTTCAGGGAACCATTAACTTGTCCAGAGGTGATTTTGGATCAGACCTTTTGGAGGGCTCAGCAATCAGGAGACCATGACATGCAGCAGTGATTTGACTTAGGTGGGCTTTACACGAGTACGAATTTGTAAGACTCCGGTAAAATAAACTATCGATCTGGTGATATTGACACACGGAGACGCGTATTTGTCCATGACTGCATCTTTTTTGAAAACGAGTCTGCAAGTGGATATCTGCGTATTCGTCTTCATGCTGTAGTTGGTATAAACAGATAAGTCCGGGAAAGACGGTGACCTCATAGCACCCCTCCTCCTCCCCGACCCCCAACCCACGCTGTCACACACATAGACTGTAAAAAACATGGACGCCATGATGCTAGGCTAAAATTGAAGCCTCCACGAAAACTGCTCCCCCTGGTGACTGGCTGCAGTATAGGTCAAATCTCCGTCTCCCCTATTCATCTGGACGGGCCGAAGTGAAACTTCAAAAAATTAATACACCTCGTAGAAATATTTCTCCCATCCGTATGCTGTGGTGACATTAAAGTATTATTGGGCTGCGTGTTTTCCAAGTCCTCTTTTTTCTGAAAAGTTTCTTTTTTATTAGGTATTAGAGTTTAAAAATGACCGCGGTTTATGGCAGCTTCACAATGATTGTGTATGCTGTGGAGTGTTGCGACCGTTTACGACAGCTGCGTCCAGATTATGGCCCAAATTCTCTACTGGTTGCACAATGGCGGCGCCCTGACGAGGGATATTATGGCTTCAAATCCGTTACATGGTGGAAGGCGGAGCCACGCTATCCAGTTCTTATAATACATACATGGTCACACACACCAACAACAACAATGGCGGCAGCCGGGCTGATTCTGATCTTGTTCAAGCAGCTACAAATAGTACTACGACTTTTATACCAACATTTGCTCACAGAACACCAACAACACCAGCTATGGCAACAACAGCAACAAGTGCTCATGCAGAGACGCAGCATGTTACGCACGCATGAGCATTTGTTGACGCGGAATCCACCTCGGAGCAGAACCAGACAGGCAACCTGATGATTTTGCGTGGATTTTGCGTTGTCATGTAAATGCACAAGCCCATGTACAGTACAATGTGTAAACAGCGATGCATGTTTTGATGCCGACGTCAAGACAATTCGGAGCCGTCCTCGTGTGAGAAGGGTCTTTGACAAAAAGTTGTTTTATTTACAGCTTTGTTTTGGATTCAAGCAAGTTTTTTTTATTTTATGAAGTACAACATATAGCGCAGGATGTGTCTGCCATTAAGAAACATAGGGTCTCATCTTTTATTGGGCAGAAGCTTTTCAGTGATGTAAAACTACCTACGTTGATGCCCTTAATACCATAATGTATATTTTTTACTCTTAAAAACAATCTGAACTGCTGTGTGTGAATGGTGCTCTGTGTATGAAACTACCTGGTCTTGTCATGCTGTTACTTATCTATGAGACAAGCAGATTGGGATCATGTCAAGCACTGCCCTCTGTCATTGGAATCAGTGTGGATCACCCAGTCATGTCCTATACCACTGATAATCTGGATCCCCATTCACACTTATAAAAAACCTTGACATTATCCAGACATTACACAAGTAAGCCACGTGTGAAGGCAAACAGACGCGTTTTTACCCAGACTTTACCTTGGTTATTTCCTTATTTATTTCCTAGTATTTTTTCACGTTAAGTCTGGAAAAGCCAAGTATGACTACAGCAGTAAATTGCTTGGGTAATTCACTGAAGTTAAGTTTAGGGGTGCTTATGAATCATTATGTGTGACCAACGCAAAACAGGAAAAGGGAGGCTTGACAGGATGGATAAAATCAACTGTTGTCATGGGAAAGGTTTTGCAAATATGTTACTGGATCTTTTGAAAATGTTGTTTGCACTGGCACCATCAACACTCTGTAGAACATCAATCAAACCACCACTGGGTCTCTCAGGCATCCAATGAGCCTTCTTGCGCTGCAGTTGAATACAGAACTGAAACACTGCAGCTCCCTTTCTCCAGTGTAATCATTGTGCACAGAATTACACTGCTTTATGCTAACCTTTGTGCTACAATGCCTCTCTCAACTCTTAAATCGATGTTGTTGATATGCTTGGAAGAGAGAAGCAAGTGTGAACAACCATGTCCGGAAATTATCCAGGTGGACCTCTTGGAAATGGTCCTGATAATAAAGTAGAATTGAAAAGGGTTTTACTTATCAGTAAACAGTGATTTTCCTAATCATGGTGTTTTGGGCAGCATCTGTAAGCTATTGTTTTTGCACAGTAAGAGAAGCTGTAGGTGATTTGTGTGTCAAAGACGCCAATTATTGTAGATCATAAATAGAACGTCTTAGTTAATTTAGTTTATTCAATTTAGTGACAATGTACAGACTAACATTAAAATCTAAAAGAGAAGAGAATCTTTGGGCCAGATTTAGCTGATTAACTAATTTCCATCTGTCGTCCCAGAGCAGGTTAGCTATATCACGTCTGTGAAATAAATAGGGATCTTGCAAAGTGAATTAAATTTTAAAAAATCTGGTGGACATGTGCCTTTTTAACAGCACTTTCAGGCATTCTGATATTCAGAGGGGCTTTAGCATACCGGAAAGAGTCTAACATTGCCTATGAGCTAATCTCCTTACAAACACAGATGCTTTAGGCTTATTGAACCCTGACTGTATCCTGTTGGAAATAACCTCGAAACCCACCAGAGAGACGGTTAATGCTGAATATGACCCTCTGGAGGCCCATGACCATACAGATGTGTCCAACAGAGGGCCTAATGAGAAAGCAAGACTTAGTAGGGAATGACAAACATGTAAAGTCTCTTTAAACATCTTTAAGGATACATCTCAAATATTTCTGAAGTTATGATGCCAAGGAGTGATGACTTTCTAAAACCTCTGGGCCAGCTCTGTGTTTGTGCCTACAGGACTGTGTTTTCCTCAGTTTGTTTTTGTCTTATTCTGAGGGTAAGGCTTTCTTTTTATGAATTATTTTTTTATGCTTTGGTGTCTTAATTTGTGAGACAGGATAGAAATGCTGTTATCATGGAGAGTTTGAGAAGTCCTGATGCTGTAGAGCTTTTGTCTCGTTCATAAAGTTCTCATCATGTGGAGGAGACATGCTGAACACATTTAACGGCAAATAAAAGGTGAAAAAAACACAATTGGGGTCCTTAAAAAGCAACCAAAAAGCCATCTAAATCCTATTAAGTTGCAAGATGTCAATTGAAACCATTAAACAGACTGAAATGTCTTATTTCAGTCTGGATCACTTTGTCAAGTAAAGCTCAGAAGTAGTTATCTACATTCGATTTTATTTTCTGTTTTTTTTTGGTTAGTTGAATTTAATTTTAGTTATGTATGTTCAGCTTTGCTAGCAGATATCTGAATGTGGTAAAATGGCTCTAATGGGTGCAAAAATCATATATCATGCATTGCTAGTAGAGATTGATACCTTTGCTATAAATATAAACCAATAACAATTTAAATCATCACAAAATATGAATTTCTTTGGATACAGTGGAAGTCTGAGTTTTGGAAATTTAAAAAATAGATTACACTATTTTTTGTTCAGCAGGAAGTAAACGTTATAGTGTGTGTTGATCAAAGAATTAAAAGTACTACTGTCTCAATAGTTAATATTTTTAAAGAAAATATCTTCAAAGAAGACCACAGAATATGGGAAAGATGTCATCAAAATTATTGTGTTGAAGATGGAGACTTGCACTCGGGAAAATATATGTTTGGTTTGAAAACCTTAAAGACCAAAGCTCTATCTTAAGATGTTGGTAGTATGGCATTTTTTAAAGCTCTATCTTAAGATGTTGGTAGTATGGCATTTTTTAAAGGCCAAGAAAATACTTCCTGGATTAAACTAATGTGTAGTTATTGTTTGAGAAGAGGACATAGAAATACAAGTGCTCTAATATTGAAATCATCATTCGTCCTGACCTTGTTCTACCACTCTGCAGCAGTAAAATGTCACACTATTTATCACAATTGCTGAGCAATGCTTTCTGAAGAGCACAGTCATTATTTACAAGAGATGGTTGCTAGGAAAATAGAAAAACATGGATTATTTAATGCCATTTAAACAAGCGATCAATACTGCTGCTTGCCCGGTGGGAATGATGTCATACCACCCACAGCATAGCCACAAGTTAAAGCACAGACAAGAGTTTGAAAGAGTTCCCACTATTTGTCTGAGATGACTCAGTGATTGAAGCATTAATGAGTTCATTTTAAGAGGATTTTGTAATTATAGTAAGAGGCAGTTTCATTATTTCCATAAAATGTGTTCTTTGTCTCGGTAAGTTTGTTTATTTATTGGTACTTTTGTATCATTTTTTTTAGTTATCTTGGATTATATAAAGATGAAGAGTGGTTTACCACAGATTTAATAAAAAGAATTCCCAGAGTTCACATCATGTGTTGTTTATAAACAGTACAACCAAAGCATCACACAGTTTGCAGTTAGACAACACTTTGCTGCCATTTGTGTATTATATTTATCTTTTTTATCAATAAAAACATATCACAGACTGTCTTCCACACATGGGGCCTACATGCAGCAGTACAGAGAAATTTTATTTTTGCATGTCTGTTTGGATGTATAATGCTGGAATAAGATGATTGGACTGTCCATATAAAATACAGAGGAATTGTATCTTACACAAGAGGAGCTAAATGTGGGATTTCCACTGAGACAAATAGAACCCACACATAGCACTTGCGAAAGCAGCCAGAACTAGACAGGAAGCATGGACATCTTGTAATACTGTAGGGAACCTGCACCTCAGTTGGACATTCAAATGTATTTTATTTTTCCCATCTGGGCAAGAGCCCATAGAAAGTGTTTGGTAATGGGCAGAACTTTCAAAAGCATACCTTGCATGTGATTGGATGATGATTCCATCAAAGTGGTGAAAAAACATCCTTTATTTCCAAGATGCACTTTCAGTGTTGTTTGTTTTTCATTTAGCATAGAAATGTGTTTCGGACCTGATAAAACTGCTACTAAAGCTGTTAGCATCTATGCTAATCTCTGGACGAATTGTCACTTCCATGCTGTTGTCTTGCTCATAGCTCCCATAGCTTCCTGCTTTCAAGGATGCTGGCATGCCATTATAGGCTAACCACAGTCATCGTAGATTAGAGCTTGACAAGGTGGATATGACTGAGGATAGACATTGAATCAAGCATATCCAGATACTGTGCAAGGTTGTTGTGTTAGTGCATCGGCAAGGGAGATTATCTTGAAGATTCAAAATCGAGGCAACTGGACTGTATTCAACTGAACACAGTCCAGTTGCCTCGATTTTGAATCTTTAAGATAACCATGACCTGGATGAATGAGAATCTACACGGACGGCAAGAGAGATTATTCTGTAAAAAATAAGGTTCTGTAGTTAAAACATGCAAAATGTTAGTATGACACAAAACACCTGTTTCCTACTTGAAATGTTAGTGCTAACTATATGTTTGTAGGAGTTTAGAAAGTTTAGACCTCAGCTACCCAAATCTGACTCAATATAGCTTCACTGTGGGCCCTGTGAATTGATCATTGATATATTTGACTTTTTGAATATTATTTTTATGTTGTTTTATGCCTTTATTGGATAGGCATGGCAACAGTGGACCTGGAAAGTGGGAAGAGAGAGACAGAAAGAAGCAACAGGCTAGATTGAACCTATGCTTCCTGTGTCATGGACCAGCTTCTGTATGTGAACAGCATGTGTATACAGCCCAGACTTAAAAGCATGGTATTGGCTCCAGATTTAGGTAAGGTTGCGATATTTTATTTAAAGGAAAAATACACACAAACACATATATAAACACATGTATATATATATATATATATATATATATATATATATAGATAGATAGATAGATAGATAGATAGATAGATAGATAGATAGATAGATAGATAGATAGATAGATAGATAGATAGATAGATAGATAGATAGATAGATAGATAGATAGATAGATAGATAGATAGATAGAATTGCAATAATCAACTGTACAGCCAACCCCGCTTTATGAACACAGAAAAAGACAAGAGTATGACACAGACAAAAGTTGTCTTTTCTCTGTACTTGAAATGTTGACCGGCAGGCTTACCTGCAGAAATGGTAGGACCCCTAATATCATAAGAGAATAGCCCTTTCCAGTATGTGATTTGTTTATTGCATCATATGTGCTGAATAGTTTTGATACAAGCCTCCTTTGGGAGCTAAATGTATGTATGAAGAAGTTATGATTGGGATCACTTGTTTCAAAGACATTGCCATACTTTTTCTTCATTTTTTCCCTGCATCGATCTTGATGTTTCTGCAGAATCAGGGTATGACTGTGAAGTCTAATGTTCCTAGCTATAGTTCTTAACAATGGGACAGTTGACATTGTTAAGATACCCAAATACCCTCTCCTAATACTGAAAAGAGGGGTTTATACAGGCTGCATTGTACTAATGCTTTTGAAAGTATTGAGGTTAGGATTTAACTATGGTTATTAAAAGCTTGATATATTTAAGCTCACTTCAATCCCCCTTCTGGACCTTTATTGATATCCCCCAGTCCCTCTCTGAGTGACAGTCCTTTGACATACCCAAGGAACAAATGATTTTCTATCCATCTCTCTCTTACAACCATTTCTGATAAGATTGTTTTGTGGGCAAATTTGTTACAAAACTGTATATAAGTTGTCTACTGTGGTGCTTTATATTTCAGACTTTAAAACTAAACAGCCATCATTTCAGAAACACATATTGAGCTTACAAAGCCCTGAAAATAAAGTATGAGGAAAAAATGACCATATTTGGTGCATTTGAGGCTCTGATTAGCATATTTTTAATGTCACTCAGATCTGGCAATCCCTGTCAAGGCTGCTAACTAGGCTGCACTTGTATGCCAAAGCACAAGATGAGTACGCTGATGCAAGGTCCATAAACCCTGGACCTTTGAAAAACAACAAGCAGTTTGGTCTTATGAGTCTCGTTTTGCCACATTGGATTGAGTCGATGATTGCTGGGAGCCAATCGGTGCTCCAGCCCACAATGCCTTTTGCCATCTGCTCAACACTCCGGATCTAAACGGGCACGTGCTGCTGTGTTCTTGCTGCCATTAGGTCCATTGATCGCTCAGCAGGGTTGCCCAACAGCAAAAAAGTGCCTCACACTGACCAGATGCACCCTACAGAGCTATACCAGATGCACCCTATGGGGCCAACGCTTTGCTACTATTATGTTCGCCATATTCTGAGATGATCACAAAGGAGTGCACAGTACTTAACAAGAATGGATTTTTTTAATCAATCAGATTGTCATTATAAAGCAAAAAATCACAATAACAGTTCATTAACATCAAATAAACAGCAGGTAGTACTGTTCTCTGTGTTATGTTGGGAAACAGACCAAATGGAAATCGTGCAGTTCAAGCAGTTGTCCTCAGTGGTAAGAAACTATGAGTACAACCAAAGCTATTGGTGTATGGCCTGAAATTGTACAGTCAGAACTTCAATTATGATGAATTTTAAGTACAAATTATGATTCAAATATCCAATTCTGAGGTAAGCTAAAGATAGTCTTGGTATTAAAAGAATTGTATGGCCAATATGTTTTTAAGCAAGTACTGATGCCTTTATTTGGCAGAAAAAAATACACATAACTGATTAAATAAAGATTTTTTCTTTTTTTAAATTTGGTCACATAACACTTACAACAATGAATATTACAGGCAGAACATTTTACTGTGTTACAATATTTGGCCTTTAGCATTTTTGCGGGGGGGGGGGGGGGGGGGGGGGGGTCGATTGGTCGATTTTTGGTTGACAATTGCTGTGTTTTAGTCGACCAACAATTTCTTTGGTTGATTACAGCCCTAGTCACAAATAGTCTGATGCTACTTATAATAGGCTTATGTTTCTCCATAACACACACACAGTTAACTGCTGTTGCAGCCTGTGGTCACTCAGTGTTAATCATTTTAACTTTTCTGGCCTGCTCTGAATAAAACCCATCCCCTCTGCGTTCACATCGCTCATCATTAAATGTCCTTCAACATGCAGCTGATGGAGTGATGAAAGGTCAATCTCTGCACTCTCAAGTATTTGTGCACTTAAGTTATTTCTTCACTTACTGACTGGCTTTTAATCTGTTGGCTAATGCTATGCTAGGTTGGCATACCTACAGCGATTTTATTGTTAACATAAACAGACAGGGAATAATAATAATAATAATAAGCTAGGTTAGCACAACTTTACCAATGTAATGTAACTGAAAAGCTTGACCGACGCATTGAGGCACGTGTCACTTGTCATGACTCATGACAAAGACAGTGAGATTGTTAGATTTGAAGACATTGAGTCACTATTAATTTCACAATGCCGTTATAAACATACCTGTTGACAAGCTCCGTTCAACCCACTCTTGTATTATTGCCTTGCTGCGTGACTGATTAGACAGCGGTGGGGAGGGGACTGAGGCTTAAAGGGAGTCAGAGCTCCATCAATAGGACTAATGGGATAACAGCATCATTCTGCGCAACTTGAACACTGAAGAGCATTTACTGTTTTTTTTGAGAAAGTAAGAATATATGTGCATTAAGTGGTAAACTATCTAAACTATTAAATCAGTCGTCCAATATATCAGTCTGGCCCTAATTGAAGTGTCCTGCTGCTCTGTATAAAAATGTTACTAAAAGCAGACAACATTACATTGTTCCCCACATGTTTTTTGGATGTTTGAATGAGCATCTTTCTCTGTATTTTCAACTCTCTAGAGGCTTAATGGTATGACACTATGTGATGGTAGCTCAACCTGTGCAAGTGCAGTGGAAATTTTTTTGTGAATTTTATTTAGTTGATTACTTTTCCCCTTTTGGTCATGGAAATTGTTATTGTATTTTAGATTGTTGGAAAGACTGATTAGTCGCCTTTGAAAAAAGGTCCAACTTGTAATAACTTTGCATTGGTGGATTGAATAACACAGATAAACACCCCAAAAATGAACCAATATCTCCATTTCCCCTGAAGAAAAGTCTAAAGTTTCTCACTAACGTGAGAATGAGGAACTGGTCTTCTTGTTGTCTTGTCTTCCTTGAATACCCACTCTATGGCCTGTTTTGACTTCACCATTTTCAGATGTTGGTCCTTGGAACTGGTACCAGGGCTGACACCAAATAATACTACTACTCTGAGTAGAAGAGCACCAGCTTCCAGTTGCAGGGGGATTTTGGCATATTTTTTTGGCACTACCCACCTGTTTAGCTGTATTGTCCTTAAATGCACAATCCTTACAATTTGTACCTGGATGTAATGATTAAAGAAAACATGGAACAAGTTGGTATTGTTAAAGGGGAGAAAATATCAACCATATTAATTTTGCCAAACCTTTTAAAGGAGTATATTTAAATGAGTAATTCACCATAAAAGTACGCAGGTTGTACGTCATTAGAGTCCCTTTTATCGTGACAACAATATCAGGAAACAAGATGTTTCAAGCAGTGGCCTCCTAGCATAACTCCGATGTTTATTTGTAAATACAGTGGCTATAGTCTCCTGCTGCTAAGCATCTTTCTATTTGAAATGACTGAAAAGACCTCGGCTTCATTTAGTACTTTTTTATTTGATTCCTTTTAAAACATAGTTAAATAATAATGTAAAAAATAGAATCTAATCACAACCTCTTAAATCATTCTCAAATTGCTTCAAATATTATCTGATGCTTGTGATGTTTGCTAGCTGAAGCTTTTATCCCACAAAACATTAAGTGCTTATTTTACAAAAGAGACCAACAGGACATTTTACACTTTCAGGATGTGACCTCTCAACCAGCATTAGCTGTAAATCAAAGTTGACGTTCAGGCTGCAATAGCTTATACTACAAAAGTGAAAAGTTAACACTAAATTATTATAAGATTATTAGCAACTCAACATGCTAGGACAGAGCAGTGGTGCACTCATAGTGAAAATGTTGCTGGTTCAATCCCCATGTTGGTCAGGGCCATTTTGTGTGGAATTTGCATGATCTCCCTGTGGATTGTGGGTTCTCTTAGTGCACTGACCAAAAATAATAATCCTTAGGTTAATTAGGAACTCTGCCTTTAGGTATGAGTGTGAGCATGAATGGCTGTCCATCTCTGTGTGGCCCGAATGTACCTAAAAATGAGGTTAAAAAATTGAAAATATTAAGGTCTAATCCTAAAGTATAACAGTGAAGGTCAATTGAGAATAAAGCTTTTTAATGTGAGTTTTACTTGGCATGGAATTAAGGCCTTTGGAAAGAGAAAAGCCAATATTAAGCTGAAAGTGGTTCCACTTTTTGATTCTGTGACATTTAAAACTGCTTAAATATGCATAATTTTGTACTTTTTTGCTTCTCATTCATCTCTATTGTGACAAGAAGAGCAAACATGTGATATTTGAGGGATCACTTTTCTCCTCTCCATTCTTTTTCTCCTTTTTTTTTTTACTCCAGTTAAGGGCCAGATTGAAAAATCCATGTTGGGATACAACTAAGAATTCATCTGGAGTCCAACATGTTGTGCCGACATGGCACCTTGACCTCCCAAGAACAAAAAAGCACCACCGCAAGTCCTGAGATTAGTCATTTTCAGAGGGAGAGGGGGGCAGTACATGTTTCAATCGATGAAAATGTCATCAGGGACAAACCTATTTTCCTCAGCTCTGTTGTAGATAAATATTGTTCAATCCTGCACTGTCAATCCCCTTCTGCTTTCACCCCTGCACCCCCTGTCTGCTCCACACAGGGAACACACATAACCACACACACATACACACATATCACATCAGAGATTTCATCTGAAGTGAAACACATACAAAAAAAAAAAAAAAATGCCATAGAGGGTGTAGCTACTAGTGACGGTGTTTGTGTCAGATATGGATTTGTCAAGAGCTGATGAATTACATGTTCTGAAACGATAACCCCTATCAGTCATCTCAGTGCTGCTTTTGGCGAAATGCTACAGACCCGACGCACGCTGTACAATCGATAACATAAAAAAGTCATGCACACACATCACAAAAGAGGGTGACAGAGATAGGTGTAAGGAGAGAACAAGACATGGTTTATAATTTCTGCATTCCCCTATAGAACAACTTTTTAATTATGACTATGATCTGCACTGACGGATTGCTAATCCAAGAAAAGAGCAGGCTGCATAACAACATGACTCCATAGCTCTGAAACATACAAATAACTTGACATTTTGCTCTAAATGAATGGAAATTAGAGCTTGGTGCACAACACTTCAGATGCTCTGTCTAGCAGTTAATGAATACACTTGGCCTGCGATGGGAAATGAGTGAGTGATGATTGTGATGAGAGTGGTAGACATGAAGAAGCTTCATATAAATAATGTATAAAAAATAGTAATAATAATCATATAATTTAAATAATATTTCATCTACAGGTTTAGATTTTTGAGATTTTCAAGGGTCTTTGGTTCATCCACATGAAAATTCCCACCACTAATGGCTATTTCACAAAAAAAAAATCCTGTGATACGTTTTAAAGGAGTAGTTCACCAGTTTTAAATTATTGTCTTCATCTATGTGTTCCACAAAAGCACCCAAATCACCACAACAAAATTGACAATTTTTAGATAGTTATTACTATTGCCTAATAATGCTGCTGTGTGTTTATTATCAGAATCATACAGTGGCCATAAAGGGTCAAACACAGCCACAAAAGCTAAAGAAAAAAAAAAACAAAGGCCAAAGTAAATGCACAAAAGCCAAGGCAATACATCAAGCACCAAAGCAAAACGACAAAATCAGAGGCACAAAAACTAAAGGAAAACAGCAAAAGCAAAGCATCAAGAACTGAAGCAAAACAAAAAAGTCAGAGGAAAAACAAAGCTGAAGAATCTGAAACTAAACAATATAATATAAATAACAAAAGTGGAAGCAAAAGCACAAAGCTGAAGCAAAACAACATAAGTAAAACAACAAAATCTGAATCAAAACAACAAGAGCAGGGGCAAAAGCACTAAAGCCAAAACAAAACAACACAAGCCAAACAACAAAAGTCAAAGCAAAAGTACAAAATGAAAACCTGAAGCACAAACCAAGAGTTCCTGATAGGCAATTGGTTTTGCTTTTGTTCTTTGCCTTTACTTTTGGCTTTAGTTGTTTTGCCTTGGCTTTTGTCATTTTGCCTTGGCTTTTTTGTTTTGCTTTAGAGTTTGTCATTCACTACAGCTTTTGCTTTGTTTTTTTTTTCAGATTTGCTAGCTTGCATGCACTTTAAAAATAGAGAGGCCTTCATAAAGTGGTAGGAACTATAACAGAGAGAGAATACATCTGGATCAGGGGAACTTGTGACAGTTTTATAAAAAATACTGAACATATGCCGGTAGACATCAACTCAAATATATGAACCTAAATTAAGGCCAAGTATGGGTTCTTCAGTGTTGGGTATTTAATGGGCTATTATTACCTAAAGGCTAAACTCTGCAAACCCAATAGATAACTTCACACATATGTGAGATAACAACAGCCTGCAAAGCTTGATGAATTTGTATTTTTATGTGATATACATTAATTAAAATTAAGTTTAACACAGCCCTAGCCTCACACACCAGATAGTAACAGTTCAGTATACAATATAGTATATAGGTTATATCTCACTAGTCTAAAAGCTAAAGCATATCCTGCAATTGATTGGATGGTCATTCTGTCGCTCAGTGATGCAGGCCAATCAGGAAATTTAGTAGGCAGGCGCTACTGCCAGGGTTTAGGTGCCTCTTTACAGAACAAACTCTCACCAAAACATGTTCTAACTGGAGCAACTTTATCCTTTCTATTGAGAAGTGCCTTCAGTGTAATTTGTTTTGAAATTAACAGAGAATTGTTGTACAGACTTTTCAAAACTGCTACTGAAATGTGTTAGCATCTATGCCAATCTCTGCACAGCAGCTGCGTCTTGCTGTCATTGTGCTTGTAGCCCCCACCTTGTTCTGCTTTAAAAGGCCATGATTGGGCCATGCCACTTTGGGCTGAGTCCAGCCATAGAAGGGAGCTTGGCAAGATGTATCTGTCTGACTCCAACACTAAATCAGGACAATTCTACTTCACCGCCATGTTACACCCCACATCCCCCACCCCTTTACCCTCTATACTCATTTTTCTGCTGAAAATTGATTCTGAAGGGGTCATATTTTGCCTAATCTCTGATTCATAGATTAAATTTTAATCACAGCTAGCTAACTACCATAACGTTCAAAAACAAAAATTCACAGTTTTCACATACATAGTCTTCCTGATCCATCCTGACATACATTTTCGAATGTTACTTTGAGGATGTTAAGCCCACCTCTACTGAGCATCATCCCACTGGAAGTAAAACAGGGTAGCCGTAAAAATGGGATATGGAGTTTGAATGATGCGAGCAATTGATCAATAAGAAGGCTGATTGCTTTTGACTAAAAGTGCTCAGAAAGTACATCTGTCTGTCCAACCTGTCTGCAGGCTAGACTGACAGATGTGCTCAGATATTGACATGGTTAAAGTGAGGGTTTTTGAAATAATGATTTTCTTAAGTGTGCATAAAATGGCTCTAACAGTCATGAGTTTCAATCAAATGTGTTTCTACTTTTGGGGTAATCTGAAATGATATCTGCGTTTCTGTATGTACTCGATATTGTTCGTGATTTAGACTGCAGGTCCATTGTAAGGGTGCACATCTGTCCATCTAACACCACATAATGACATAAAGGCAGGGCCTCAGCTGTAGCAGGCTGCACAATGGTCCCATGTATTACACACACTGGTGTCATGGACAACGGCCCTGTGTGTGTGGATGAGCAGTCATGTTTGTGTGTGTTTGTCCGTGTGTGTAAGCCGGGCAGGTGGCCATCCCTGGCAGAGCCTTCCTTGGAGGATGTGTCTGAATACAGAGGGGCCGCTGTTAATGGAGGGTCTGTTTCTCTGTTTTCCACATCTGAGGGCCCATACAGACCTCCACAGGCCTCCTCACAATGTGTGTGTTGGCAAGACATCCAGCCCAATCACGGCGGGGCTCTCTTCCTGTCTAACACCAGGGTGTCAGGGCTTTTCACACCACAGATCACAGTCCGAGCCAAGAGGAAGAATGAGAGAAGGTCAGAGAGATGTGTAAACGGAGGAAATGGTATCAAGGTAATGGATGCACAGCTGAAAAAAACATCAGGGTATTCATGCAGGGACAGAATACCAGGGGGAAAAGAAAATTGGCCAATCGAACACTGAATATCATATTTGTCTCTTTTGTCTGTGAAATAAGACTAAAAAATTACATTGCATTGTAATGGCTTTGGCCATCACTTCTACGGATACAGAACCAAAGGCAACGAGAGCATCATCAGACATTTTGTGTTTATTGTGTGTTCAGTGTTGATAAGTGGGTCAGAGATACACAACGTGATGTGTTTTGGGGAACTTTTGTTGATGTTTTTGAACAAGAGAAGGGAAGCATTTCAACTATGGGTTTTTGTTGCTGTGAGAGAAAAATAATTGCACACTGCACACTTGATATTGTGGTAATCCCCTCCTGTGATAGAGAGGAAAATGTTTTTCTCCATTTCTATTTAACATGTCTATATGACATCAATCTGGCAAGTACGCTGTTATCAAAATGTGGCATTCTGGTGCTTCTTGTGCCTTTATTGGTCTGATACGATAGCAGATTGAGTTGAAAATCAGGGAGATAGAGTCAGCAATGCATGCAGAAAGCCACAGGTCAGACTTAACCCAGGCTATCTCACTGGAAATGCCTCTGATCATGGGTTGTGACCAAAGTGTCCTGCTTATGGATTTTCATCCTTTTTTTTCTATCAAGCCCATTTGAAATTCTATGAGGATGAACATTCTTAAGATGTTTCTCACCTGGATTTTGGAAAGTTTGTTGCTTCTTATTACATTTTTTTCTAAATATTTTCAAAGTGTGTGCTTTTGGTATGGTCGTTTAACCACTTCGGACTGGACTGGAGCTTCCCTACGTCAGTGGTAATGAACCAAAATGTTGAAATGGATGAATCCAGGTTTGGTTACCCGCTGAATACTTTATAGAATATTTGTTTGGAACTTAAAAAATGTTAATCATAAAAAAATGAAGGATCATGCAACTACAAATACTTGGTATAGAGCACAAACATCTGTTGAAGTCTGATCGCATCATTTATTCTTGAGGTAATGTTACGACTCAAACTTATGCAGTTGCTGTTTACCCTTCAGGATTTAGATGATAGACAAAACCCGTCAGTTTCATTCACCTATTTTTTTAAAAGGACTCATAAAAAGGCTTTATAATACCTATACGTTTTGTACTATATTTGCTTTTATAGTTTGACCCTTATTCAGCCAGTTAATATGGAGAAAGCCAGTATTATGATTTTCACTGTAGCCAGATAAAAGGCAGATCTCTAAATATGATGGCCTTAAATTGGGTCAGATATTTTGTAGTTAAGTTTTTATTACAGTCAAATTCATGTTAAGCAAGAAAATAAACCACAGTACACCTCTGTGGATTTTTAAGGCAATAGCAAGAAAGACCTCATTAATAATGGCATCAGGGGTGCTGGTTTGGTGGAGTGGTTAGCAACCAGGTACCCCATATACTTGCTTCTGCTGGTCCAGGTTCGAATCCCGCCTGTGACCAGTTTGCAGAGTGTCTTCCCCTACTCTCTCTCCCCCTTTCACAAGCCTACCCACTGTCTCTCTCCTATCAATAAAGGCACAAAATGCCCCAAAAAATATATTGAAATAAAATAATGGCATCAGTATAAAATCCAATAAACATAGTCATTCAGCAATACAAAGTGACTTTAATTTAAATGAAAAGCCTGTTTCTACTCATAAATGTACTGTTTTGTTTTTCATCTTTGCCTGTGGCATACAAAGTGCATTTTCTTAATTATGCACATAAAAATGTGAGAAAGATGAAAAAAGACCTGAAATATGTTGTTACATTGCTTAAATTGTGAGTTGTGTTGCAGTGAATCAGCAGTGATTATTTCTTACAGCTTGTTACCCCCCACTGCTCTGATACATGAGCTCCAGACTGGCTCAATCTCCAAATGGACTTTTGTGAATCACAGAGTTTTATTGAAGAGCGAACATTAAGTCACAGCACACAGTGCATCAAAACCAGCATTAAATGTTTCCAGTTTTGCTGTGAGTCAGTTCAAATGATGATAGTCCTGGAAAAACTGAGGACATAGCATACTTATTCATTTATTCTTATCCGTGTCCACCTTCCTCTGAGCACTGAAATCTTTTATAATCAACAGTACACCTATTTGAGCTTTATAATCTCTGATTTAATGCCATAAAACTATTATTGAATTACTGGCCTGATACAAAGCAGCACTATAAGAGTTACAGTTAAGATATTCAAGGCAACACCTAACCGAGCACTCTAGGTAGTTTGACCAGGGAGTGTGCACAGAAAATAATTTTAATATTAACTACAGCAGCCACATGGTGCCTTCATTTGTACGCTTGTAAGCAAGTTAGCTTTCCCAACCACAAAGGAAAAAAGCTCTCACAGGCCAGATTTTTAATTAAGAAGCTAGCCGGAGGGGTTATTGTTTTCACTCTGTGGCAGAAAATAAGCTGAAAGTTCTCCACGTTCCCTCTTATTGTGCCAGCCTCCTGAACCTGTTTGTTGTGCTCTGTAGCACTTTTTTTTGCAGCATCAGATTAAATTAACCAATATGATGTGGCACTGTGGATTTGGAGTCCGCAGAGGTGTTTCAGAAATTGGTGTTTCTCAAAGTGATTAGGTTGCATCAAGATTTATTACTATGGAAGGGAATAAACACTGTAAAATTTCACATGTGTAGGCTTACAACACGTTGAAACAGCCGGTGCAGGTATGTAGGTGGAAGCACAAATTGTTGCCCTGGGGTGGGCAATTTGTTATCTGGGGAGGAATATGAAGTTCCCCTCCTCACTCAAGACAGTTCACACGTCAGTCTCACTTATCATTAAGTCATGACCATGAAAACAAAAATCTACCATAATGGTGGCTTTATACAAAAAAAAAAAAATTATGTGGTAAATATGCAGCTGTTTTGGTCCTTTTCCATTTGCCCTACTCTACTCGACTCTACCAGGCTCTATACTCTACTCGCCTTGTGCTGCTTTTCTGTTAGCCCATTATGTATTATTAGCTCAGAATTATTAAAGGAGACCAGCTCTGGCCTATAGGGGGACTCAATCTGTGGCTTTTTGTCACAAACCAAGTAAAAAAGGAAAGCAGAAGAAGGCTGCAGGTGGCAGGAAGAAATACCCCTTAAGAAGCACAGGAAAGTTTTGGAAGCTATACAACAGAATGAAGCCGAGGACGAGAGCAATCAAGCTGCAAAGAAAAGACGCATGAGGGTAAGCTAACGGTAGCTACCGCTAGCATGCCAGCTTGTCGCGCTCATGAATCATCGATGACGACATTGTCTGACCAATCAGTAGCCGGCAGTCGGTGACATCATCTTTCAGTATCGACTCAGCTTGCTTGGAACCAGAGCGGAGTAGGTACTAAAACTAGCTTGTTTTAGGAGGTACCGGGCTAGTGGAAGCACACTGCAAATCGAGTAGAGCCGAGTAGAGTATAGGGCCAAGGCGTGCTAGTGGAAAAGGGTCATTTATGTTGGCCAGGACAATCTTTAGATTCTTAATCACAATGAGGTTTTCCTGGATAAATAAATCTGAAATAACATTAAATAAACATACAAGTGTTATTAAAGTCAAAGATAAATTTCCCAAGTCAGAAAAAAAACTGTTAGTCTTGCTAGAACTAGGCCATGTTCCAATAAATTGGGCTATTAAGACTAAACTATTTATCAGGGAGATTTTCTCCAGTATGGCGATGTGATGCTTGATTTTATTTCAAATCTTTTTGTCTTGTCTTGTCAAACTGTGTTGTTCAATGATGTGAGAGCAGTCAACCATGGATAATTGAAGAACTTGTTTTGAGTTTAAGCACCTCTTAAACATTTGTATTAGTGCATTGGCCGTGTTGCTCAGCAATACTCTGCCAAAACATTATTTGTTGTTGGGTTTAGGTCATTTCTTTGTTGTGGATATTTACGTGTCTTTTCATTGTAAGTTAAGCTTAATAAAAACATTGTCTCTAGTTGTTTTGCTTTTAAAGTTCACTTTATTTGACGTCAGTTACGCTCAGTGCTCACAGCGTTGGCCTGTTTGTGACTCATATATACTGGGACTCTCACACACACCACTGTGCACTTCCAGCTGTGTAATAAACAACCACAGCAGCACGCCCATGCCAGTAACAGTCTTTATTTCTGATCAGAGCATTAACAAGAAGCAGGACAAGAAGCTGCATAGTTGGACGACACTCACTGAAGGTCCTCCTGTGGAGCAGAATGTCTGTCTGATGCAGTGTTGTTGAAGTTCATTTCTGAAATAAATAGCTCAAAGCTTAGTTCACACAGCCTCAAATGAACCAGGTCCCCTTTATAGTTCATTATTTTAAAATGTAAGCCAAGTCCAGCGTTAAAAAATAATAATTTTACCCCCAATTGTTGCCATGGAATAGGTAGATTACTTTGAATCTGTCATTTATGATTTTATAAACTAAAACTTGGGCTGAGAAATATATTGTTATTCATTATTTTTATTTTTATTTTATTTCTTAGTTTTATGATTATTTTTTTGTAACAATCTATGACAACTGTAATACTGGAAAATAATACTTTTTTATGATGGTAGACCTTGCACAGGCATAGTTTTTGGTGCAGTATTTGTTTTGATATGAGATAAAGAAATTATTGCTGTTCGGTGTAAATATCATTTAAAAATAGTGAAGATTGTCAGTGTAGACAGGCTTGCATCCTAACTACAGAATAAAACTTGGAAAAAATGACAGCACTCATTTTAATTTAAAGAAAATGTGTATAGTTCTGTGAGATCCTTTGAGGAAATTTCAGCAAGACCTTTCTCATGAAACAGATCAGACATTTGTGATTTTCTTTCTTTAAGAGGAAAAAAAGGATTATTTGGAATTGAGTTTTAGTGGGATAATCAAGAATCGTATCTCTCGGCTTAATTTCTTATCCCCACTATAACATTACAGAACATTAATTGCTTATTACTTACCTGTCTGTCATGTTGCGCCCATCTTGTGTCTATTTTTATTTTACTACCCACACTGCGAAATAGCAGAACAATCTCTGACTCTCTTTGAAATTTCCTCTTTTTGGAAATCTCATACTTTTGTTGCAAGTTTTATTTAATGATATTTTATTATATATTTTTTTAATTTCAGATAAGTTTATTTATAGAATTATTAAAGGAGACATATCATGCTGATGCATGATTTAATACTTACATATAATATAATAAATTTGAAAACAAGACCTTACACCCCCTTAATTTTCAAAAAATGAGATATTGTATTTTTTCTGATATCCTCGAACGAGATTTGATGCCTCTGAAAATGGGTCATTGCGAGATGTCCGCGAGATTTAAATCGTCGTGACGACACGAGGTACCTTTCTTTTTATTGGAGTAATCTGATAAAACACTTCCTCCTCTGTGATGTCCGTTAGCCACAAAACCGTCACAGAGGAACACATTCGTCCAGCAGCAGTATATAGATCCCTAGCTCACACTCACTCATTACCAGCTCTGGAGTGTAGGGGGACTCAATATGCGGTCGCTGCTTTGAGCCTGCCGGAAAATACAGTAGAATAAGAAGGACAGGCTGGCTCTACCCCCGATAGAACTGACCAATCAGAGCACAAAGGGCTGTGACATTGCAAGGTAACTGTAGGTCAGCCTGAGATCTTCGTGTTTCAACGAGAGCTTCATAATGGCCTAAAATGAGGATATTGAGAATGCTATTGTGGGGCAATGAAGGAACTGAATGACTTGTACTGAGGGCAGAAATGCTTTATAGGCATCCTAGTCTGGCATAGTGACAAGGAGAAAAAAGCATGATATGTCTCCTTTAAAGGATATTTATTTGAGAGTGCTTTTAATCTTTGTGGCTTTAAAGTTTTTGCTCTTGTCTCTGATTTTTTTGTGTTTTATTTTAAGTTATTTCTGTCCTTGTAAATTATTATTATTATTATTATAATTATTATTATTATTAAAAAAATACTGATTTTTAGTCATAAAAATCAGAGAAATGGCGGTGAGGGACCCAATAATCAAATCGTATAACGTGAATGTGAAGTGTTTCAGGTCAAACACTGCACGTCTTGCACAAACACATTGCATTTGAGTAGAAAACTATTTATTTTACAGTTCTAATTGTGCAATCTTAACTTAAGCCTGGCGCAATGAGAAACCTTTTAATTGTTTCTGTCTCTGCTTCACTGCTCTTCATACTTCTTTAGACAATTTCTCCTCATTAAATGATCCTCCTGTTTTCCTGACAGTTTGTTGTGCACTTGTCTGACTAATCAGGATATCCTGCTGTTTGAATGAGCCTAAATACTGTTATGCAACATTGTTTCATAACAGTAATCATTAAGTTCAATTGATTGGCACATTAATCAGAGGAGTTAATTGGACAAGCACATGAATGCTAATAGGTGTCTGATTTGACAGAAGCAGAAATCTGTTATTAGATCATACATCATCATTACCCACAAACTACTGTACCCTGAGCAAAATGTGATTGTGTAATTTTGTGAACATGTCTCGGATAGATGAAGTTCTCTATAATGCGGCTATAATTGGACGTGTATCACTGAGAGTTACGGGTGGGAGTAAATGGGGCAAAGTTAATCTGGGAGTGTATGAAATTGGATTGAGTTGAGAGAGAGAAAAAAGGTGTACGGTTTTGTTGCTTTTTTCCCTTTTGGTCCACGTCAGCACTTTCCCCAGCCTCTTTATTTAGGCACTTAGCGACATCATTAGCAGGAGTCTTGGACAGTGTCTGACCTTCTCACCCCGCCGCAATCACACCCCGCATCATTTCCTGCAGATTACCAACTTTGGTCAAGTCCCTGTGGTATGCTGTAAGTTCATTAGTGAGGTGATGTGAATGTGAAGCTAATGGCTGTCTTCAAGAAGTAGAAAAAAACTCATAAAATTCAATAGGAAGTAGCATTTACTATCTGCTGATTACTTGTTAAAGTTCTCCTGATTGTGATGAAGTCAGAATGAATAGTGTGTGACCTCTCATTGAGTTTTTTTTTATTTTTATTCATTATTATATCAGTGCAGTTAATGCGACCATGCAAAAACACAGATGTAAGTAAAACGGCCATTGTCATTGTCAGCATCCCCCGCTACACACACACGCGCCCACACACACACCTTGGCCTTATGAATAAATAGCCTAAATCCCTTAAGACTTACACAGCACATAAGTGGATTTCCAAGTTTTGCATGAGACCCCTAGGCATGGTTCTTTGCCCTATCAAGCCTATTTCAGATGTATGTCACTTTGGACAAAGGTGTGGGCTAAATATGTTGTGACATTGTGTAAATGGATGACTAAGGTGGTGCTTGCCCAAAGGTAAATCTTAAGTCACTTTCACAACTGACAGTTTGTTTCAGTTTAAATGAACTCTGGATCACTTTGTTACGTGCATGTTTGTTTTTGGGAGATGTGAATGCCGAAACAACTCTGGCATATCCCTGTTCCACTTGAAGAGGAGGAGACTGATTTGCCTTCAGCGTACCAGAGTCTGATGTTCACCAGATGTGAATAAGATCTGAACCAAACAATGACCAAAAAAAGGACTTTAAACTGCACATTTAAAGGAGAAATTGGATAATTCAGAATCAGTTACAGCAAACAAGCTAATGTATAAGCAATATCAATTAGGTTAGCAAAGTACAGCTTAGGGTAGCATTGCTTGCAAGGGCAATTGTGTTTCTTGGATCTTTGACATTTCATCATATTCATCAAACATTTACAACAAAATCCATCAAAACCTGATAAACATTAGCTAAACTTTGCATACCTTACAAGTGGTTGCAGACATACTGGGCTTTTAGAACTGTTTGTATCCATTATAAATATATATACATATTAAAATAACATTTACCTGAAGCCTCTCTTAGTCTAAGGGCCATCTAATTCACTTGCATGTGTCTGTGCTCTTCCAGTCTTCTGTCAGTCCATTTAAACATAATGCATCCCTATATAATTGGCTTTCTGCTACACTCAGGTTGCTTTACAGTGTGTCACATTGCTGGCTCAGTGTAGGTCCCCTAGGTTGTCATACAAAGCGACCGCAGTAGGACTGATCGCTTCTCCTCTCCAGAGTACGGCTGGCTCTCTGCCCGGTGGTAAACTGTGCACCCTGCAGAAAGAGCAGGATCAATTGATAGATTGTCAGCACATGCAGCTGCAGGGTTTTAAATGACGTTAGGCACAATTCAAGCATGTGCCACCCTCCTCAATATATTTCATTGATCCATTGGCCTGTGACTGCTTCTGTTCCTATGCTAATGTGCTGTGTGTACAAACAAATAAAGTGCAGTCAGAGTTCATACTCTGGAAATATAGTTATCAAATTTATAAACAGAAGAATTAAAATAATGAGCTTTAACTGGCAGTTAACAGAATTCACAGCATCATTATGCCAATTTTGCCACACACTTGCCTGGCACGCATAAGCCTGCTGGGACAATAGAGGGAAAAAGAGCACATTTATGTGTAGTTACAGGAGGTTGTGAAGTGAAAATACATAATGTGGAAAGAAAATGAAAATTATGATGAGATTTACAAAGAATTTGGGCTGATTTATAATTTTAATGAAGAACTTGTGAACTGATGAGGGTGAATACTTCAGCAACAAATATCTATCATTTATGTCTTAAAGACTGAAGCAAGTCTTGAATCTTAATGGTGTTTTTACGTGTGTTTAAAATATCTACAATCTACAATATGTGCATCCATGCACTCTGGACCTGTCCACCAATACACCTTTTCTGGAAAGAAGTAAACACCACACTACTGGCAATTTACATGATGTGAGATTCAAAAAAGGGAGCAATGCTGGAAAATGTGTTGATGCACACTCAACACAAACTCAAACAAAGTCATAACACCATACAAGTAGCCTTAACTATTGCCAAGAAAGCCATTCTACAAAACTGGAAAAATAGGAAGGAAGTCAACCTGACACAAGGGCTGGACATATTATCACGACAGATATTATTTGAAAAACAATCAGCTTTACAAAACAAATGACCCGATGAATTCAGTAACATATACTCAACTCTCCTGAGCTCAATTCTCCCGCCTATGAACTGATGCCACAACACCAATCCAAATTTACCCATAAACATAACTTTCAAGTTCTTCTTATCACCCCTCTATGTAACAAAACCATCATTTTCTCCACTCTACAGTTAAACATAAACAGACCATGAAACCTACTTTTTTTTATTTGTTAGTTTGTTGTTTTCTTGTTTGTGTTGCTGTTTTTTATTTTACTTATTTGTTTACTTGTATTTTATGTATTAACTTATTACCTGCAATAGTAGTATGTTTTGTATATAACCGTTTATATGTCTTTGTATGTGTGCATAGATAAAATAAAATCAATAAAAAATAAAATAAATTTAAAAAATATCCACAATTTCCACACGATCATTTACAACAGTGTTTACAGACTTAAAGCCCCTTTACTAGACAATGCTGTGGTCTCAACATGTGCATTGGTCCATTCACAGTGCATGACAGAATGATTATAAATGGTACACCAGTTAAAAATACTTTTTGTGTCATTGATCTTGTACATTATAATTTTAAAATTATATATGTTATCTTTGTGTTAAAAAGAAGATAAATCGATGCTGCACTTAAAGTTTAAAGTAGAGGTCACTAAACTATGGACCTGGGGCCAAACGCTGTCCATAGCCAATCCTTTAAATGCCTGCTCTAAACTTCTAAAGGCACAATCAAATCTTCCCCTTGTGATGCTTTTGCTTGACTGATGAACAAAGTTAAAGAAAAATCATGAAAAATAGCAAAAAAAAAAAAAAAAAGATAATTACTGTGCTATCTGCTTGATAATGTTCTCAAAGAATGTTGTGCTGATCATTTTGAATCATCTTCCAACTTCAACAAGCTTCGCACAATTTGCCCTTGTTTTGTGTTTGAAGTGAAGATGAGCCATTTTCCCCTCATTCTCATCCCTGTGGATCCAGTGGAAAACAGAAGACCAGAACATCCTAACATCTGATTGGCCATCTCCAAATTTTTACCTTTACTGCACAAAGGTGCAAAAAGAAGAAGGTGGCCTTGTCCTACCTGGATTTGGCAAATTTGATTGGTAGGCAAATATAATTAATATAACAGAATGATTTGTGACAAAGGTGCCTCAGTTTCAGTCCTTTCTTCTGCATGTTTCTGCACAAACACAATGGCTGAACGGCACCTCACCCACACTCTGTACAGTGCTGAATGTATTACAATGAATGTAAATTACTGCACAGTAAACATTAGCTTATAAAGCATCTTAAAGATGTCTAAAATGATGGCTGGGGATGGAAATAGAGAAAAGGTTGTTTACAACTACCTTGAACCAATATAATTTGCTTTGATTATTGACAATCCCTTGATCAATGTTCTTTTTGGTAATGTGTGCTTTATAAAATAATGTTTCTCTAACACAAGAGGCAGTCAGCACTAATGGCAACAAAAGAATAGAGGAAGTAAGACATGGTCAATTTCACATGATGTGAGATTCAAAAAAGGGAGCAATGCTGGAAAATGTGTTGATGCAGCATCACATCAAATTTCAAGAATGTCATACGTTTTATTTGTTGGAATAGAAAACCCAAGTCGGTTAACTTTTCACACAGAAAAGCACTTGAATCAATAAGGGAATCACAAAAGAACTAGAATGATTAGGAAACTTAATAATGAGAAGTTTTATGAAATCTTGTCCATTTCCACCCCAACACATAAGTACTGGATTGCCTGAAGTCCAAAATGGCCCAAAGAAGTGAGCTAGTCTTGCTTAAAGAAGCAGCTGAACATAAAGCAGCTTTGTAGACCTGCTGGTAACGCTTGCATGTAAAACTTTGTCAGTGGCATGTGACTTTCAGAAATGTTTGCTTTAACAAGTTACTTTGTAAAATGTCACTGTAACCACAAGTGCTCAGAGAACACAGACCTCCACCAAGGCATTCCCATTATTGTCAGATTGAGTTGTCAAAAATGTGGGAAAATGTCCTATCTCACATTGAATTTCAAATACTTTAAAAGTTCCAGGATCCATACCTAGATTCAGATCACCACCAAAACTGTAGTAATTCTTTGTTGTGCCATGACAGCATTCCCTGTAAAGTTATGCAAAATCTGTTAAGGATTTTTTAGGTATCTTGTTAACAGGTAAATGGACAATCAGACATATGCTGACAAAACAAACCCTCCATAGAGATTATTATAGGACTTTTGTTGGTTAATTAGCAGAGGGATTGAGGGATCACAGTTTCAAGTACAGCATTGTGGTTGCCCTTGTGGACTGCTATCATGATCTTGTGTCTGAGAGAGAAAGAGTGAGCTATATTTTCAATAACTAGAAGTATTATCTTTATCACAGGTATTTCTTTGAAAATGCAGAGAACACCAGCCTTGTGGCCTTCATCAGGGTGGATGACCCCGACAAGACCATGTGAGTCCAATAAAGTTTTGTCCTCTGCAACCATCATCTTCTCATTCCTCAACAACATGAAAAGACAAGCAGAGAAGTGACCACAGCCCATCCTTGAATAAAGTTTTGTTTTTTAAACACAAGTAACTCAAAACCAAAGTAGTCTGTTACTTTTGATACCAATTAGGGCTGAATGATTTGAGAAAATAATCTAAATGCGATTTTTTTCCCCCAATATTGTGATTTACTCTGCAATTGTTTAAATGCTTCTCATCTTATGTATTCTTAAACAAACATAAGTAGACCTTTTTATAGTAAAAACCAATATGACATTAAATTAATCTAAGGATAAAAGATTTGAGAAAAAGTGGAGAAGTGAAGAACAGAAGCAAAATATTATGAAATTGTAAAAACTGGGTAAAAATGGTATGAAAGCGGAAAAAGGGTTAATAAATAGGTGCAAAAAAGGTATAAAATTGCAAAAAAATCCAAAAGTGGCTAAGAAAATTGATTGTGGCAGTAAAATTGGGAATTAAGTTTGAAATTAAATTTCAAAAACCATGTAAAAATTCCAAAAACAGTTCTGACAGTGGCCAAAAAAGATGAATAGTGGCAAAATAGGCATCAATTTTGAAAAAACGGGGTTAAAAAAAAGGTAAAAAGGGTCCAAAAGTGGGAAAAAAGTGTATGAATAGAGGTAAAAAAAAAAAAAAAAGAAATAGGCATAAAATTGCAAAAACTACATCACAATGCCAAAATGTTCAACACATTTT
This sequence comes from Scarus forsteni, assembly GCA_036419115.1. Classification (NCBI taxonomy): domain Eukaryota; kingdom Metazoa; phylum Chordata; class Actinopteri; order Labriformes; family Labridae; genus Scarus; species Scarus forsteni. The sequence continues at coordinate 20,886,158 of JAZDUH010000451.1, read as the reverse complement.
GGGCTAAAAATATTGAACCTTCTGCGATTTGAAAATTGCAACAACCCATGTTGCGATTTAATCTAATTTGCAATTAATTGTTCAGCCCTAATACCAATGAATAAGTATGGTAATCAGTCCACTTTTAAGAAACAATGACTGCAAAGTAGCCCGGTGCAATAACACTCCAAGCATTGGACTTCTGACAAGATTTTGTAGACAGCCTTTCTTGCTTGAATGCCTTTGAGTGCTTCTATTTGAACAGCCAAACTAGGATTTTTTTATACCTTGCTTGCAGTTTAACAGAACTCAGGAGAGAAACAAACAACATATTTCTTAACAGCTGTGTTGTAAGACATCGACACACAAAGGCATACTTTAATAATACATATTTCTTACATTTTTATGTACATATCTCTGGCTTATTTCAGGGGTATGTGGGAAGTATAGTGCTTGAAAATGCAAATATTCATGGTCCCTTTAATTTTGTATGAAGGCAATGTAACACTGTTACCGCAAAGACTAAATGATTGGGTATTAAGGTCATTTTGCATTGCTATCCATCATCCTCCATGATGATCCATCCATTTTTGTCTGCGTGTCTGTTTCAGTTTATTTTTTTGTGCCGTGTGTAACAACATGACTGCTTATTTATGGTTGCAAAGCATTGTCCTCATGCAGATTAAAAGGGCAGAAGCTGTGAAAGGCATGACAACCATGTTAAAAGACTATAATCAGAAAGAAAGTAGAAGTGACAGGTAAACGGCATTTAGCCAAAGGACAGGTTTGTTTGTCTGACTGTGATTTGCTTGATGGCTACACCACATATGGTCATAAAGTACAGTGCACGTTGAGACATAACTGCAGGTGCTTTAATTAGAAACTAAATAATGAATCAGAATGGACGAGTGAGCCTTAAGCAGGAAAAAGGACTGGTGGTCAGACTGAGAGGGGGAGAAATGTTTCTTAATCATAGCTTTGTGCCCTGGAGCATGGTAAGTTTTAATGAATGATTGAAAACCAATCAGAAATGGCGGTACATTAATGCTGCAGGAGGCCAGCTGACCTTTTCCTTTGAACTGAGTGAAAAATTACATTCCATCTGAAAATTTGTACGCCTTTTTTCCCCTTCTTATTCCATGTTTTCCACCTTGTTTTTTTACAGCCACCCAATCCCTTAAGAGATTTCAATTAAATTGTCCCGCTGAGTTCTTCACTCACTTCCCTTAATCTCTCTCCTGGCTTGTGGCAAAGTGTGATTTTGTTTTCTCCCCGATGTCATTTCCAATTTAATAGAAGTGCATTTTTGTTCGCCTGTGTTGTGAATTAAAATGGAGTTCTTTATGGGTGGGGATGCGTGCTGCCATGGTTGAGCACACCTTCATTCAAACTCTCTGTTGCTTGAAGGTGAATAGTGCGGTGCCTATGTGAACTCCATAAATTGAGTTGTAAGAGTTCTCCTTTTGGTGTTGTTGAAGGTAAAGCTCCAGACTTGCCCTTGGGAAAGTGTTTGCTCCTTGTGAATTATAGATGCAGCCAGTCTGGATCAGTCGGTTCACTCAGAGGGTTATATTTTCTCAGGGGGACATTAGACTATCTGTGATGGGTATTATCTCCATTAAGAGAGACAATGTCATGGCGATTTATGTGATTCATTACACAAAAATCCAAATTAAAAACCCAAGCATTAGATGCCATGGCTCTGATATTGCTCTAAACAAAATAACTCAATCACCGCTCATACGTCTCATGACTTAAGAGTGACTCATGGCAGCCGACAGATCAGAAATCTTTGAGTTTTTGTCAGTGAGGCTTTATGGTTCAGGGCTTCACATTTGGATGCATTAGAGACTGTAATGATGACTGCCTGGAGATCTGTGGGCCACGCAACCATCATCGTCTCATTCCTCAACAACATGAAAAGACAAGCAGAGAAATGCCCACAGCCCATCCTCGAATAAATGATTAAGCTTTTTGTGCAAGTAACACTTCTTTAGAGACCCAACATCCCCCCGCCTCCATGGAGACAAGACAATCTTTCACATCAAAATTGAAAGACTTTTTGTCCATGCTGCCCCTTAAAAATTCCCGTCTGACACGCAGCTTGTTAGACAACCCCTCCCCAACCAAAAGCTGTCCATGGGACGCTTGGCATGAGGAAAGAAACGGACAGTTATGTAAAAGCTAATGAGTGCCTGGCATCAAACCGACAGAGCCCAAGGGTGTTCTCTGCTGTCTGTTTTTGTGTGTCTGCATGTGTGGATGCATTGCTGCGCATGAGCATAATTATGGTCCTGAATTAGAACATGCATCTGTCAGTCTTCAGGCCTGAGCTGATGGCTTGTCATTCATGGTTGGTTAAACAGGACTGGTCGGTCAGTGTGTGCCTTTTAGCTGTGTTCATCCTCACTTTCAGCCACATTAGCTCGTGGCAAGCAAGTTGCCACCCTCCACTGTTCACAAGCAATGTCATCACTCATTATTAGTTGTTTTTTATTAGAAGATTGCTAATGTGTATTGATTGTTGGCTAATACTTGCAAGTTTCTTTAGCGGCAATCATATTTACTGGTACCAGGGCCTCACTTATTTAAAAAAGCTGTTGAAACTGCTAAGAATACGAACACTGATGCAAGAGAGCTGATAAAATGTACCATCCTCCATCATTTGAAGTGCTTGTTTCAATAAAAAAGATTATTGAGATTTAGATAATGATGTGGATTTCTTCAGCCATTTTCTTAGACAACTCAAGCACACATTTTGGCCATGTTAAGGAACAAAATACAGGTCAAAATCACTAAGAAAGACTTGGCTTGGACTTTGTCTAACCCAAGTAGCTTAGCAAGAATTACTATGTGATGGGGCTCCCTGATTGGAGAGTTAGTCAACCAATGAACCAAGTTGTTAAAGGGTTAATTCAGTGATTCGGTCCATGTCATCTCACTCAAGCCAGACACCTAAAGTTGGCATCCCTTGTTTTCCTCATAGCATAGAACAGAGTAGCATATTAGTTTGGGAATTTGATTAACCAGTTTGTTATTTTGTCATGCAAAGAAAGTCCTCAACAGATCTGCTCTATCCCTGTTTCTCTCCTCCTTGTTGGAATGCTGGCAAATTGATGCAGTGAAGGGTAAACACAACTTTACTTGTACAGGCTAGATGCTAGTTAACTAATTCAACTTGTGAGATGTTTACAGCAGCAGCTGCTTTGTAAAAATAAAAAAGCCCACATTTTGCTTCCCTTTTGGACAAAAGACTCAGTGACAAAAAAACGTGATGATGCACAAGTTGAAGAGCCCATGTTGTATTGTTTTAACTGATGCTGTTGTTTAAGATCCTCATTAGTACATTCAAAGGAAGACCTGAAGCATAAACTACATTCCATTTTGTCACTGTGTCAAAAGTGTAGAGAAAGAATTAGATTTTTGGAAACAAGAAAGTACAGGGGGGGCTGGAGCCTACCCCAGCTGTCATTGGGCGAGAGGTGGGGTACACCCTGAACCAGTCAATCACAGGGCCACATAGAGAGACAGACAACCATTCACGCTCACACTCATACCTAAAGGCAATTTAGTTTTACCAATTGACCTAATGAGCATGTTTTTGGTCTGTGGGAGGAAGCTGGAGTGCCCGGAGAGAACCCCAGCATGCACGGGAAGACCATGCAAACTTCACACAGAAAGGCCCCCGTCCGACCTGGGAATCAAACCGGTAACCTTCTTGCTGTGAGGCACATGCACAACCTGCTGCACCACCATGCTGCCCATTCATTTCTTTCAATCTAAGTATTTTATCTATTCTGCGTATCAATTGAATTATTCAACAATTCCCTTGTATGAAGTGCAAGCTGCTGGTGTTTTCATATTGATGATGACATATTTGACGTATTTATTATTGATTCTGCTGACTGCTTCAATAAGAGTGTGATATCCTCGATTAGTAAGACAGGCAGAAGGAACTGATGAGGGAAATGATAAGCAAAAAGACTACGGATGTAGGTTCCTTGAGGGTGTTGTTATCAATTCTCAACAGGAATTGGTTTTGAGTCCTATCCCTGTGTATGGCAGGATTGTGGTTTTAACTGTGTTGGCCCAAAGTAAAAAAGTTAAGTGGTTTTCTAAGTAACTTTGTCCCTGACAGCCCTATGGTAAAAATAACCCTCAAGCATCTGATATGAATCCAAACTGCAAAAGCAAGTCTTAGCTCAGTCATTCATCCTGTATGGAGGGGGTAGCTCAATGAGAATTAGATTTTTTCCTCATGAGACCATTAGCTATTCAGAGTACAATAAGTTGTATCCACAAACTGTCAAGTTGAGGATATGTATCATGCAAAAGAGCTATAAGATAATCACTGTCAATGACAAAAAGGCAAGACCTATCCAGTACCTCATAGAAGGTGAGGATTCTGGCATATAAGTATTACAGTAAAACTGAGTCATTTATGGAAGTAGCAGAGAACATGACTCTTGGGCTCTGGAGCTAAATCAGCACAGCTTTTTAAAATGGAAAACAGATTGAAGTCATAATTCTCCCTCTTTCCTGCTGTGTAATTGCAGTGAAGCAGAGGGAAGAGGTAGCATCTAAATTTTACCCTTGAAGATTTGAAGCTAGTGCTTCAGATGAGGTGAGTTCTATCCTTGGAAAGTATCTTTTTTTTATACGTCAGCATTTTTGATAGCCAGACCATTTAACAGCCCCCCATGTATCTGCCACAAAATGTGATTTTGTTTTGGCTTCATTTGTTCCGTAAGCATTTCTGTTTTTTTCTCTGGCAGTGCTCCCGCTAAGTTGCTCCTATTTGTCACAAGAGATATTTGCCCGTTCTGATGCAGGTATATATTTTGTGAAAAGATTAACATTTCCCCTGAGCTCAGAGTGCAGCTGCCATTTTCCAAAGTGCTTTATACTTCCTTCCATTTGCTTGAAAGTCAAGAGCAGATACGCTCAGCAGAATATTTCTGCCGATGTATAGATCATGCACCGACTTCTCCATTGCTCTCCTGATTAATCCTTCTCACATGCCTTTCTCCATGTTTTCTATCTTCTTTTGCTGCTTCTATTAGTTGAGTCAAAATCCCAGAGGAGCAAACTGCAATTCTGGCTTGTGTTTTTCGTGTACACAGTGAACTCGTGCTGATATTACACAACTATAAAACAAGATAGACTAGATGCATGACGATATTAAAAAAAAGAACATCCAACTTGGCTGCAAAGTTGTGTTCTGACAAGCATATATCACAGATGGCATTTTTTGTTGGGTGACTTCAAGAGCAAACAGAGGAGTGAAAGTAATTAAATTCGCTTGGTGCTGATTCAGAAATAAAAGGAGAACTGGTACAAGAAGAAGTGATGCATGAAGAACAGAGCAGGAGGGAAAACATGGAGCAAAGGTGGGGTGCAAAGGACTAGGATGTGGCACCTGAACTGCATGCGCCTAGTGTCAACATGACAGGAGGGCGATGGAGGCAAAAATCTTGTCAGGGAACATCATGCTGTCACAAATCATATCCCCATCTCCCAACTGAGATTGATCTGCCAACCCTCTGCTACCCAGCCTTCACATGTCTTTAGATTCTCACTTCCTCATGGTACAGAGGGGACATATCTCGGCGAGGAAGCGCTGAGTTGTCATAAGCAGGTGACGGTAGTACCAGTATGGGATCATGAGGTCAGGGCTGTGACTGAAAGTGGAAGAGTAGGATTAGTGGCCCAGCGGAGAGAGAGAGAGCGGCCTCCCCACAGTGGAGAACCAGCTGGTCAGCGGGCAGTCCGGCTAGCTCCATCTGTCAGTCACCTGCTCCAACCAACTGGGAGTCAGAGTAAATTTCTCAAACTTATGTAGATTCCAGATATAACGCTGCTCAGTTTGGGTGTACTGTTCCCTAGTCCCTATAAATGATGATCTTTTGGGAAGGCCTTAGAAATTAATAGACAACCTTTAAATATTTTTTTAAACAACACAGAACAATAAGGTCCACAAATATGTTTGTCAATGAAAAAATAATCCTGAGCTACACAATTTAAGCACAGTTAATGGCCTACCAAGACAGTTTTCTAGTGTCAGGACCCATCTGCCACAGAAATCAGAAAACCCAAAATCTAATAAAGTCAGGATGTTAGGTACAACATAAATTAAAACCAACCATGATTATTTGCAAATCCTTTTCTTTTTTATTCTCATTTTGAATTTCATACCTGCAAACATGTTCCAAAAGGTGGAACAGGGGTATGTTTACAATTGTGTTACATCCCCTTTTCCTTCCATTGTGGCACTTCATAATGTACAACACGTTTTCAGAGGCTGATAAGTCTGGACTGCAGGCAGGCCAGTCTGGCCCCCACACTTTTATTACAAAGCCAAGCTGCTGTAACACGTAAACCTTTAAGCATTAATAATTCCTTCACAGATGTGCAAGTTACCCATGCCATGGGCACTAATACACCTTCATACCATCACAGAGGCAGACTCTTAAACTTTGAACCGATAAGTATCTGGATGGTCTTTTTTCTCTTTAGCCAGGAGGACATCACATCCATGATTTCCAAAACAAACTTGAAATTTGGACTTGTCAGACCACAACAACGAAATGTGCTCAGGCCCAGAGACGCTGGTGGGGTTTCTGGGTGTTGCTGATATAGGGCTTTTGCATTGCATGGTAGTGCTTTAACTCGCACTTGAAGGTGTGGGGCCAACTGTTTTAAGTGGCAATGGTTCTAAAGTATTCGTGAGCCCACATGATAATATCCTGTACAGAATTAAATCAGTTTTTAATGCAGTGTCACTTGAGGGACCAAAGGTCACAGGAATTCAATGCTAATTTTTAACATGACAAATTACAAGCACACATTTCTCTGGATTCTCCAAATCTTTTGATTAAAACATGAACTGTAGGGGATGAATTCCATAAATTCCTTGCAATTATATGTTGGGAAAAGTGGTTCAGAAACCTTTGGACTTTTGTTTCGTACACTTGTTTTAACCTGGTCACCTGCGCAATGTTTGCAATGTTCCAAACAGGTGTGCTCTATGACATTCCTTAACTTTCTTAGTCTTTTATTGCCCCTGTCCCAGATTTTTTTAATGTTTCGCAGGCATCAAACTCAAACTAAGTTAATATCTGAAGAAATACAATGACATTTACCAGTATGGACATTAAATATCTTGTGTCTGTAGTGTAATTCAGTTGAATATAGGTAAAAAAAAAAAAAAATTGAAAATCATTGTATTCTGTTTGTATTTATGCACATAACAGCCCAATTTATTGGAATTGGGTTTTATAACACAGGAATAATAGGAAACACAATAAAAAAGCTCCATCTTTGCTCCTGAACAGACAGTGGTAAAGACTTTGGGGTAATAAGTTGATATATCATTGCACCTAGAGATCAATGCTGTTACCTGTATATTTTCTGTTATAGTTCACAGAAATACATTTTTTTCAGACCTGTCAGGTTCAAGCACATATGTGACATGATAAGAGTGCTATGTAATGTATCATGTGTGCATGCTAAGCTCTGAACATTTTCAAAACATGAAACTTCGACAGAGTTGTTGTTGTAAATTTGCATGCAAAAAGACAGGCTTCATAAAAATCTCTTCCATTATGCATTTAATCTTCAATACAACCCAGTTGTTTTAGGAATCTTTGAAGACTTGGTAGGAAATGTTATTTTCCCAAGCCTTCAATCACCCCAGTTCTGTCACCATGCTTCTGCTCTGTATCTCATCCCGTACCCAAGTCAGGTACCTAAAAAAACAAAGGATGTTTTCTCCTCCTCCCTCTCCTCGAAAAACGATGCTGCATTTTGTTCTTTTTTTTATGCTGCTGAATCCCTCTGACAGCTGTTGTGGGTTCCTGTCAAAAAGAGTTGTTTCTCTTTTTTTTCTCTTTTTCATTTCTCAGCCTCAGTCACACTAACAAGGTGTGAATAAACAGAGGGTGGAGGACAAAACGTAAAAAGATTCAGGAAATGCCTCTGCCCGGGAGAGTCAGCAGAATCCAAGTGCTGAGAGAGGTTAAACTTCATGACATGATCCTCTGAATTGTTTCCTCCTCATCTGATATACATGCTGAAGTGTCGAGGAGAGAAAGCGTACAGCACGCAGACAGTCGAGGAGTCTGTTTTCCCTTTTTTTTTTCCCAAGTAATGGCTCAGTTTTCGTTCATGTTGAGGCCGCTTTTGTGCTGCACTCTGAAAGCTGCTGTCTCTCCCCAACAATAACAGATGTCAAAATCATGTTCCCCTAAAAGTTTATAACTGCCGCACGCTTATTGCAGCCATCTTAGTAGAAAGCCAATTGTGTTTGATTGACTGTGACTGTGATTGGCAGGAACTTGGCTCCATTGTTTGGCCACTCATGTTATCACGTTTGAGAAGCACGGCTCGCCTGCAGCAATATAAAAAAAAAAAAAAAAGCAAAGAGAGGAGGAGGGGGATATTGGCTCCTGAGTAGCTGGCATGCAGCCTCTTTCAGACAGGCAATTCCAGGGGAGCAATTGTCTGGTTTAATTGCTCCAGAAAAGAAAGACGGAGAGGCGGTGAAACTAACAAGCTGTCTACAGAATCAGTAATTTACAGGCTCTGTGATAAAAACAGATTTCTATTTTTCTATTTTTTCTTTCCACCTCTCTCTCTCTCTCTCTCCCCTCTCTCTCTTGCTGTTCCAGTTATTGTACAACATTCACAGGGTGGATTATTGGGCGGCTGTAATTTGCAGATGTGATTTGCACAGTGGGAAAGACACACTGATTTCACTAACTCTCAGGCTGATTTGATGGGCTGAAACTGTTTATTACCTCATCACCTGTCCCATTTTTTCATAGTTGAAGTGTGCACACAGTCTTGCAGATTTGTTATTTTAAGAAGTGATTTGATATGTATCTAGATCTGGATGAAAGCAACTAACGGGGCAAAAGATATTTTTCCCTTCACGATTTGAAAGAGTATTTTACAAGCACAGGGAATGTAAAAAAAAAGAAAAAAGTCTTCTCATGTTGAAGAATGCCAGTTACCCATGCCATGGGCACAAACACACCCCATACCATGACAGATACTGGCTTTAGACTGGTCTGTCTCTGGTCCAAACCTGTCTCCAGTTGAAAATGTGTGGTGTACTGTGAAGCAAAACAATGGAGATCTTGCACTCTTAAGAAACTGAAGTAATACACAATTAAACTTTACACAGCAAAGTACAATAGTTTAAAATTAAATATCTTGTCTCTGTAGTGTATTTAATCGAATATAGATCAAAGTTGTAAATGTGTGAATTCTGTTTACGTATATATATCTATATATATATATATATATATATATATATATATATATATATATATATATATACATATATATATATATATATATATATATATATATAGATATATATATATATATATATATATATATATATATATATATATATTTACACATACACACACATATACGTATCTACAGTCATGGAAAAAATTATTAGACCACCCTTGTTTTCTTCAATTTCTTGTTAATTTTAATGCCTGGCTCAACTAAAGGTACATTTGTTTGGACAATTATAATGATAACAACAAAAATAACTCATGAGAGTTTAATTTAAGAACTAAGAACTATTCATTTTCCATGGTTTTCTTGATAATAACCAAAATTACTTAAATTCTTACATCAATAGCTATGGCATTGTACATAAAACACTACTTTTAAGCATTCCATGTTTTCTTTTCTGTTTGCTTTAAACACATGATACACACAAGAGTTAATACTTGATTGCATAACCATTGTTTTTGATGACTGCAGCCACGCGTCTTGGCATGCTCTCCACCAGCTTCTGACATTGTTCTGCTGTCACAGCAGTCCATTCCTGTTGGACAAATTCAAACAAATTTTCTTTGTTTTTGGGCTTGTGGTTCTCCATTCTGAGTTTGATGATTTTCCACAGGTTTTCAATTGGATTAAGATCTGGTGATTGAGCAGGCCAAGGCATGGTGCGAATGTTGTGGTTCTCCATCCAGGCTTTAACTGACCTTGCCGTGTGGCAAGGGGCATTGTCTTGTTGGAAAATCCAGTCATTCGAGGCAGGAAAGAGTTTTCCAGCTGATGGAAGAAGACTGTTTTCAAGGGTAGTCCTGTACATGACCTGGTTCATTCGGCCTTCACACAATTGCATTTGCCCTGTTCCACTCAGACTGAAACAACCCCAGATCATGACTGATCCACCCCCATGTTTTACTGTAGGGGCAAGACAGTCTGGGTTGTAAGCTTCTCCAGGCTTCCTCCTAACCAGTAAGTTGGCTGGAGTGGGCATCAATTCAAAATTGGATTCATCACTGAAGAGAACCTTAGCCCAATCATCAACAGTCCAATCCTTATGGTCTCGAGCAAAGAGTAACCGGGCTTTCCTCTGCCTTTCATTGATGAAGGGCTTCTTGCGTGCTCTGTGTGACTTCAAACCAGCTTCAAAAGTTGGTTTCGAACTGTCCTTGCTGAACAAGTCACATTTCTCGACAGTGCCACTCATTTTTAAGGTCCCTGGAGGTCTGACGACGATTCCTGACACAGGAACGGATGAGTGCACGGTCATCTCGTGGGGTAGAAAGACGTTTCCTGCCACGGCCAGGTAGCAATTTGGTAGTGCCATGTTCAGCTTGTTTTTTTTTGTTGTAATGAACGGCTGTCTTGGAGATCTTCAGTTTTTTCGCTACCTGTCTCTCACTCATGCCAATTTCCAGCAGTGCCAAGATGGCTGCCTTTGTGGCTTCCCATAATTCTTTTGTTTTAGGCATTATGTGAGAGCTGACAACTTCTGAGTTGTGCTACGGCTTGAATGTAAGCAGGAAACTACTCTAGGCCTTTGCATGTGCAGTGCTGCTTGTGACATGAAATGGCCTCTTATATACCCTGGGAATCAATTAAGCTTAAGAATGTCAAATAGGACATAAAGTATTATGTGACCAGCTGCATTTTTTGTTGTGTTCATTGTATTATACGTTTAGTGGTACCAGATATTAGAATGAACAAGAAATTGAAGAAAACAAGGGTGGTCTAATAATTTTTTCCATGACTGTATGTGTGTGTGTTTCACACAACATCCAGACTTCATTGGAACAGGGACTTGTACGTTATAATTCAAGATAATGGTGCCTTTCCCCATTTTTGTCTTAAAAAACCTTTCTGACAATTGAGTATTGTGTTTTTCAGCTGTAGTCAACAGGCAGTTTCTGCAGACTGTGGGAGTCTGACATTTCAGGGCAATTTTCTGCTAAGTGTTACCTGGATTTGAACAGGGCATAACCTGCATTATGATGGCAGAAAAACAGCAGGCGCCAGAGCGTCGGCCAGATGAAACACAAGCCTCTGATCCCACAGCAGACGTACATTTCACATCTATTATCGTTACAAAGTAGCTTCACTTTTACACCAAATTATTGATTGTGCTCTTCACAGAATTAATGACCCATAAAATATGGGTTTAAAGCATGGCAGTGAACAAAACAGAAGGGCAAAATATGGACAGTAGAAAATCAATGTGACACAGACATAAATGCATTCCAAATGCTGAATAATTATGTCAAAAAAATCATGCTTATACATGAAACCTTGCAGAAGAAAATCAACACTTAGGAGCTGAGGTATATTCACAAAAATAGTGTGTGTCTGTATCTGTGTGTGTGCGTATTGTGAGGTTGTGGACCATGGCCTATTCCTCTCCCCTCTGCAGCAGCCCCCATCCATATTCATAACCTCCCACAGTGATAGCAGAGGGAAAGAGGAAGGGAGGGGAAGAAAGGAGTAGGTGGAATGAAAATTTCAGTGCGTATATGTTAAAAGGAAAGGCAAAAAGGAGCACAGCCTTATGTGTTTTCGTGTGCGCATTTGTCATTTTTCCCTGTGGTTTTGGACATTCCAGGTTGGCAAACATGTATTGGAGTATAAACCAGGAGCCATAAAACACACAAGTAATGACTCCGCCGCTAGTATCAATCTTTCAAATAAATGGTTTGCGGTGCATGCGTGTTGGACTTTGTGGACTCAGCAACAATAAGCAGGGTGATTTAACAAGAATATGGGAGCATTTTACGCCGCGTAACCATTAGCACCACAATTAAATTCAAATGGTTGGAAAGCTAATACAAATATGCAAGGAAAGCATGAAGTCAGAGCTGTGCTAATCATCATTGAAGGAGACTGGTATAGTTTTTTCAAAGTTCCCCTTTTTAACTTATCATTTATCGAAGGAGAAACTATTTATTTTGGTTTCTTCATGTGTAATAATGTCATTTTTGAAAAAAAAACCGTGGAATAGAGGTAGTACAAAAAGAGGTGTGAGCACTTGGACTTGCAGTGGGTTCAGAGTTGCATATGTTTAAAAAATTAGGGGGGCTTTTAAATGCTGAGGATTTGAGTCAAACCTTAGACACCCACTTCAAGGGCTGTAGATTTGTACAAAAAGTGTGAATCATCTATTGGGTAGGAGGTCTCAAACCACCAAGCTATGGATCATTTGGTACTGGACTCAAAGAAATATTAATAATCAAATTGAAGATGTAAGGCCTGAGATAACCCTGCTGTTTAACCTTGTGTTCACAAAGTCATCCAGCTGCATCATCAGCAAAACTGTAAATATACTTGACAATTGAGCTTTTTGTTTGTGGATATCCAAGGCACATTTGAGGGCTCAGAGTAAAGTGAAATCTTGCGGAAAAACTGTGTAGACAATGCAGAGATCAGAAAAGCTACCATTACCATCATTAATCAGGAGTAACAAGATCAGCTAAGACTGAGGACTAATAAACAGAAGACACAGCACTGTATGCATGCTGTTTTTAGATGATTTATCACAATTCTCGGAAGTAGCATATGCGGTGTTGGTATTACTTTAACTATCTCATTAATTTGGAGTAAATTCAAAGAACTTGCTGTATACCCAGTCACTTTAACATGCTTTGATGTGTTTTTGTGTCATCATAAGGTTTTGGTCTTTGGTCTTTCAAATAGTGGGGATAACCATTCTTCAGATGAGATAAGAGAATAAATGGTGAATGAAACTATGTACTTAAAACATTTTCTGGCATTTAGAGCATTTAAAGCATTTAAAATGTATTTATGTATCAAGTGATCAGTCTTTAAATGATTTAACACTTTTGAAGGTCATACATTTGTCTTACTATATGTTATTTTCTTCTATATTGCAGAATATTTTGACATGCAGTTCAGTAGAACAAAACCATGGATTAAACTAATATCTTGTGATAAATAATAAAAAGGAACTTATTTTAAAGATAATTGTCACTCTTAACAGAGGCAAAACATACCTAAATTTAACATTTTTCACAATTTAAAACAATGATTCTTGTTTTTTTTCAATTATTGTAAGAAAAGAGCCCCAAACTATGTCAAACATTTAAAGACTTGTTTAGTAATAAATAATGGTAACATAACATGAACTAAAAGCCATTGTGTCATTTAGATATGATTAAATTCAAATCTAATCTCATTCTCTAATAAAGGGCAGAGAAGACGTGTTAGAATGTACTTTGTTAGTTTTTGTACACAGGACAAATCATATTATTGCTTTTTCTGCTCCTTTTCATGAAAGATTTGACTTTTTTGGGGGGTTTCATTTTTCTTTGAACTTGGCAACAAGTGAAGTTTGTCATCTAGTCTAGGAAAGGGCCTGTTACTGTGAGGGGGGAAACTGATCTGCTTGTACATCACATTCATGACTGATTGATTGAAAACACCTTTTCTACTTTGGTCGGCACTTGCACTCATCTAAGAGACACAATAGAATACCAGTTTTCATACTATAGAGGGTAACTAATATTCTTATTCTAATAACATAGGGGCGTCGGTGGCGCAGTTGGATAGTGTGCTTGGTCAGTGATCGGGAGGTTGCGGGTTCAAGCCCAGCTCCGGGCGACACATGGCGATGTGTCCTTGGGCAAGACACTTAACCCCAAGTTGCTCCCACTGCTGCGTCAGTGGCATGTAAATGGGCATGAAAGGGCGTGAATGTGTTAGAGATACTGAAAAAGTAACATAGAAACACAGAACCATCAGTGAGTAAGTGTGAGTGCGAATGGGTGTGAATGGGTGGGTGTGACCTGTGGTGTAAAGCAGCTTTGAGTAGTCAAAGACTAGAAAAGCGCTATATAAGCTCAAGTCCATTAACCATAACAACATTAATCAAAATCTTCAGAAATGTATACTTGTTATTCCAAATCTAAACAAAACTAATATGTATGAATTAGAAAAATAAATCAAAACCAAAAAACATGGAAATATGGGACATCTAAAAATTTTGCTTACTTGTGTTTTGCGGTTCCTTTAGTTTAAAACCTATTTGTCTCTTCTATTTTCATTTAGAAGAGACAAATAGGTTTTAAACCTATCTGAGTTCTTTGAAAAGCATTTTAAAAATAAATGTATTAGAATTATTAACATTACTATACCTCATACAGTCATTATCATGACTATACCTATGAGAAAAATGCTGTTTTAGATAAGAGTGATGCTGATTAAACAGCATGATTGAAGAAACCTGCCTGTTAGCCTGGTTAGGAGCAGGCTAGCTGCACAGAATACATCTCCATGTTAATTTATGTGCCTCAGCTTTCATGAAACCAGATCATAACTAAATTCATCCAGGATAACTAGAAAATCCTGGCTTAATCCTCTATCTAGGTTTTGAAATACCCCTCAGGACAGGTTGACTGCAAGTCATCCACAATTTGATAATCTCCCTCTGCATCTGCATGCTAATCAGTTTGATGGAACATAAGCAATTTTGTTAAAAAATAATGTTATCTTTGCCTTTGTAACACTGTGGGTTACAGCTGTAGGATTAGTAGTGGGGATCAGTGAGGGCATTCTCTAGAACATATAAAGTGTTGACATAAAAACTTAGACAAAAAAGGTAGACACATTTTCCACATCTGTTACAAACACAGAGGCATATCCATCATTGTCTAAATCTCTTAGTCATTTCACAACCATCTCTTCATGTATTTCACATCAGTCATATCTAATCTTTCCTGTCACCTTTACCCTTATTCGATTAAATTTTTCTTCAAAAGATTCAGACACAGTAAAGAGGAATCTGTCGTTAGCTCTGTTTGATCTCCTGCAGTCATCGTGTATTTGAAGATGAAGCTCTGAGACAAGTTTGAAGTTAGTTTGGCATTGATTGGTCTAATAGTCTCACATCTGCTAATGGTCCTTGTCATTCTGTGCTGAGCTGAATGATTCTTTCATGTTTGGATTTCAGCAGTAATGGAAATGATATGATTCATTGCTATGTAGCTCAATTAGCACACACAGGACACACACACTCACAGACTCCCTCTGTGCAGTCCCTGTGGACCACTTGCTGGGGCGTATAATGTGTTTTCTCGTTCAAAGCGTGCTACAGTAGACTTTCTTCAGGGTTTTAAAGCACGCCAGACTGTTTGATCATCCACTTGACACTCTGAGGAGCTTTTCTAAGCTCGAGGAGCCCACACATCCTCCCTCCAGCTCCGGACAGCAGAAGAACTAAGCCTCATGCTGAGGAGGGAGTTAGGTTACTCCACACATTTGTTAACATGAGCGTGGAGAAAAAGCAGATAAATATTTGTTTTGTTTGTTAAAATATTATTGGCTTTGCCAGCCTAGATAATCTGGAGGCCCAGAAGCATGATTTGGACACACTTTAGGCTTTACTTGTACTGAATAACAGCAGGGATGATAACTTTAATGCCTATTATGCTGCTGATTAGCAACTTTAAAAAGGACAGAGGCAAATTAAAAGACTTTTAAAAAAACTCACAAAACTCTGCTCAAGTTAACCACAGCATTTACTTTATCAACACATTACAAGGACATTTTCACTTTAAGCTGAAATGTAGGAACCATAGGCTGGGTACTATATGGACATAGCAGCCATTTCACAGGTAGCTGATGAAACATTTTGAAGCACATCAGTGGCAAATGCATAGTTGGAGGCTGTATAGCTATTAACTGATAAACCCCAGCAAGTAAAAATCTGAGTGTTTTTTAACTTTAAAGTGAGTTTAGACAAAGGTGTCATGTTCTGGAAATTGACTACTGAAAAGAAATTTAGAATATCCAGATCCCTGGGGGAACATGACACATGATGCCAAACATCGTAACCACAGATGGTGGCAGATTAAAGGGATAGTTCAGGTTTTTGGAAGTGGGGTTGTATGAGCTCCATATGGCCACTAAGTACATTACATACAGTAGAAAATTCTCTCCTCTCCCTCAGTAAGACACAGACTGTAACCGTCGGAGACGAGAAAAAGACGCTCAGTGGAAAGTACCGTACCAAATACAAAGGGTATTTTCTCCGTCTACAAGAACTCAAATCAAAAAATAATACCACTGTTTAAGAGT
Organism: Scarus forsteni; assembly: GCA_036419115.1. Lineage (NCBI taxonomy): Eukaryota > Metazoa > Chordata > Actinopteri > Labriformes > Labridae > Scarus > Scarus forsteni. The sequence continues at coordinate 20,869,796 of JAZDUH010000451.1, read as the reverse complement.
ATGCTACATATGATTATCTCTAAGTGCACTGACATTTCAGAAATATAAAGTTTATCCAGACCTAAGCCAACTCACGTCATGTGTCCCTCCGTTAAATCACTCCGCCATAGTTAGCTAGCGGCCTCAGAGACTGTTTTACACAAACTGAAAGCACATTATATGACAAATATTTCTGAGATGGGTTTTTGTGATGCTTCCCTTGATGCAGAAACAGATGTGCATCATGGAGAACTCAGCTTTCACCGTATTCCTCTACATAACAAGGGCATGCGGTTACATAGCATAGCGAATGCATCTCTCATTACCTGATACCTGACAGATTGTGTTCACAAATCTATACACCTCTCTCTCTATACATCTAAATATATATTAGAGGCAAAACACAGTAATCGTTGCATGTGTGTGCACGTGTGTGTGAGAGAGAGACACATACACAAGTAGTCTGCACTGTTATGATATGACAAACAGCCTCCCCTACTCTGCTTATTTGTTTCTAACAGATCATTATTACTTACTTTGAACAGAAACTGTCATTTGGTCCTTCAGGTTTGGGACGTTTTTCCAGTTTATCATCGGGAAATTGAAGAATGTCCACAAAACTCCAGGTTTCAGAAGAGTGGGAAAGTATATTTGATGAGTAATACCACTCTCCGTATCACCTATTTCCTCTGGGTACTTGCAGGTCAAACATTTACATCACTGTTTATTTACGTCTCTATCTTGATGTCCAGTGTCCGTGGATGTTTCCTCTGTATTCCTTTCGGTCTGTTCGTCTCCATCTTCAGCAGCTCTTCTTCTGTCAACTCCTGTTCATACAGGTATCCTCTTGACTCCAAAGTGAATGGAACTTCATCAGCGCTGTCATAATCATCCTATTTTTAATTTCCTGCTTTGTCTCTTCCTCATAACGCTAACAGTCAAAACAGAAGAATTACGATACTTGATAAAAGTTACACAAAGCTACAACCGGCATCTGAAGCCGCTATCTTGCAATGTTTTGGTCAGCTGAGAGGGCGGAAGTGGGGGCCGGAGTGATTTAGTGGAGGGACACACGACGAGTGTTGGCTTAGGTCCGGATAAACTTTATATTTCTGAAATGTCAGTGCACTTAGAAATAATCATATGTAGCGTACTCTTAAAGAGTGGTATTATTTTTTTGATTTGAGTTCTTGTAGACGGAGAAAATACCCTTTGTATTTGGTACGGTACTTTCCACTGAGCGTCTTTTTCTCGTCTCCGACGGTTACAGTCTGTGTCTTACTGAGGGAGAGGAGAGAACTTTCTACTGTATCTAATGTACTTAGTGGCCATATGGAGCTCATACAACCCCACTTCCAAAAACCTGAACTATCCCTTTAAGGTGCCCATGAGCTCCAAGACTATTGTTTTTGTTAGGCCAACTTATTGACATTCTTTAATGAAAAAAGGTAACTTTGTGCATATAAGAGTGCTATGATGTACTACACTGTTGGCGCACTGATATACACTACACATTATCTAAGGTAAACAGCATTGCTCCAGCATGTAAGGTGCATTTCAAGTAAATTACGCCTTTTATCCCTCATATGTTCTCATTTTATATGAAAGTGAGAGCATTATTCGAAAATAAACTGACTTTATAAACTTGGGTACAGAAGATCACACCTTGATTTAGTGGGCAAAATGTGATCAACTTTATTCAGCCAATAAATTCAAACTTGATATATATATATATATATATATATATATATATATATATATATATATATATATATATATATATATATATATATATATATATATTCTGCATTTTTCAATGCTGAACTAAAACATTAAAAATACATGTAAGGTTTATGCCACAGCTGCCCAAAAGTAGCAGTGCTGATAAGTTTTTGTTTCCACATGGTTAATACATCAGTACATAAAATCTCTTTAAACAAAATATCCATCATTTTTTATATTAACTGTTTTCCAAAAAAAAAAAATTGTAAAGCACATTATCGTGTCATAAATAAGATGCCAAATGTTCGTTATTTACTTTGATTCCCTAACAGAAAAAATTGTTTAGTGGATTACGGTTTTGCTTGATTATTTGTGACTTTTCAGAGAAGTCCTGTGAATCAGCTCAAAGCTGAGTATAAAAATTTGGAAAAAATTATGAAATTCCTTGTTTCTATAATCAAGGATGTCCCTAGAAGGAATGTTTCAGAGTTGTAAAACATTGTTCTTAAAATTGCGGACTATTTTTTTTCTCATGCACTTGTTTACAATGTGGTGAGCCTCACCTCATTCTTAGTTGTAAGAATGAGGTGAGGCAACTTCCCCAATCAGTTTATCATGTTGAACAGTAAATATTTAACTCTGTGGTGTATTCAATTAAATAAAGGTCAAAATGATTTGCAAATCATTATATTAAGGTTCTTTAATGTTATTACAATGTCCCAGCTTCATTGGACTTGGGTTTGTACATCGGATAAATTCTTTTTACTCAAACAATATTCACAATTTCCATGATAAGCTCTCAATCTGGAATAGCATGTCCTTTAGTAAAATCAGTCTTTTTTAAATATGTGTAATCATGATGCAGACAGAGGCATGGGCAGCTGGGGGTCAGTGTCTATCATCTCTCTTCCAGAGAGTTTGGAGCTCAATCTTCAGTGCCTGCACCCACTATTAAATAGGTTGTTTTAGCTAACTTTTTGAGTTCTGTGGTCATAGGATCCGATTTGTTTTTGTCTTCCCTCAACTATCCTACACAAATTTATATACAGAAATAGAACTTTACATCCCTTTTTCTATAATAAAATAATTGAAATAAATTACTTTCTAAATAATCTCAGCTTTAAAAACATACAAACAACATTAAGTCATTAATAAGCCTTCTGTAAGCTACTTAATCAACCCAGTTCCTAGAGGTCTCTACATATTCCTAATATGTCTTCATAAATCTTCTCTGTTTATCTCTGTCAGATGTTAAATCATGCAAAACCAACCATTTCTTCTCTGCAACACTTAATTAATTGGTTGATTGATAGAAAATCCATCAGCAGTAAACCTAATTAAGAGTAATGATTAATTTGTTTTACTGATTTATCAAGCCAAAATGACACTCACAAAAAATCTTGAATGTGCTTTTGTGCTCAAATCTCTGTCATTTTATTTTGTTTGCATTTTGAAAGTGGTGGAAAGACAAAGAGTTCAGCTCTGAAAGAAAGATTTTTTTAATGAAATAATAAATGGATTACGAAAGACACTTGCCAGAAGACAAGAAAATCAGTCAGCTGCAGGCCTAATTACCTCAATCTTGTCCTTAAATTATGTGCTATTTTTGAGTTTTCTACCAAGCTACTTCACACTGAGTGACCGAGAATGCATCATTACAACTTTAAAAGTCCAACCCACACGAGCGGACGAGTAAAGCTGACACAACCACGATCTAATTAATGTATTTATGTAGCAGACACTTCAAGTCCAATGTCTTCAATCACTTTTGGATTGAGAATCCAATTCATGTACAGTATGTTCTCTGCCCACGCTAGCTATTAGCTACCTCCGCTTGCCTAATTACTGTCATTCATCCTTTATCAATGAGGAGTGGTGAGCAGCTGCTACCGGGTGGCTCTGCTCCTCATGCAAATACACACATGCACACACAATCACACGATAGGCAGATAAAGATGTCTGCAAGAAGACTGGGCTCAGTTTAAAAAATAAATCAAATGGGAAAACTCCAGATAATTTTACATTTACATGTGATATATTATTTTTAGCCAGAAGAGCTCTTGTCTTTATCCAGAGTATCAGTGCTGTCCTACAGCCCAACCTTACAGCTTTCAATGCAGAAAACAGAGAACAGATGCTCTCTTTGGACATACCTCCTTCATTCCTCAGCTACCCTATCCCCTTCTGTCTCCACACCCCTCCCCCTGTCCCTGCTGCTTTTTTAGCACGTGTATGTTGGACAGAGTGTTACGGTAGACATATTTCAGGGTGCCACTGAAAGTGATAACACAGCACATCTAAAAGATTTGTTTTCCTTGATAGACCAAAGACATGTTTTTGTTTTTTATGCCACCATGTCAATGGATGGGGCATGGATTTCATGTAAGCTAAGTACTACCAGATAATTTTCCTGACACACTGTTTCTTTGCAAAAGTTAGTTACTATCAAGATGATAAGAACAAAAGAGTTCATCTATCTTGTTAGTTTGTTTTGGTTGGTTTTGTGGCAGAAAAGCAGCATTTGACTGCTCTGTAAAAACTTTACCTTGGATTTCTCAGTGGGGTTGGCACATCTCAGCTCCCTTTTTAGCAGATTACAGCAATATTGCGACTTCAAATTCAGCATAAGGTTTTTGTCATTGACAAAAATTGAATGAATAGCAAAAACTAATCTATGGAGCATGTTTTCTCATCCACACAGACTATTTGGCCAACTTTTGGGCCAACATATAGAGAAATGTTGAGCTAAGTCAGGCAGCGCAGAACTAAATTAGCATTAGTTAGGCAATGCTGATTTTCATTGGGTAAATTAACAAATTTCATGCATACATTTGATCAAACATGCTTGTTAATGCCAACAAGAGTTGACCTATTGCTTACCTTCGCTCCCCTCAGTAATAATTCATCTCTGTTAGCAAACATTCGATACATGTGTTGAGGTAATGCGATCAACTGTAACAACCTTGTGCAGCAGCGGGATCTGCCTGATTCAAAGCTAGGGTCAGTAATTTAAAAAAACTAGCTTGAATTTGAATGTAGCAGTAGCATCTCCTCGGGGCTCCACCGAGCGTGTGTTTGTACACAGTTCATCAGTGCCAGGCTATGTCATACCAAACTTCCTCGAAGTTAAGTACGCTACCCATGCAGGGGGGGTGTTTAAAATCCATCTACAACTAGCCAGGGAGCTGTCAGAAGATGTTATTCTGTACCAGCACAACACTGCTGGGGCACTTTGGGTTTTTAAAAGTGGGTTCTGCGAGGTATGTGGCATTAGCCTAATCATGTGTCAGAATGTCACAGCTCAGTTCTCTCTCTGTTCATAAATTTTGAGCAGATGCAAATGCTATACGTTGCCATACAAACATAACCTGACAAGCCAGATGGACAGCTCCATATATCTGCCACAGAAATATTTCACTAGTCCATCTGGGTAGGAGCTCTTTGAATTTGTTTTCAGGGGCAGAACGTTTAAAAAAAACACAAGCTTGTGATTGGATAATCGTTTTGCTTGTCACATTCATCACAGACCAATCCACATCAAGCAGGGTTGCCTCCTATAATGAAGCAATGTTTTCATTGATTTTGTCATTATTTTTTTCTTTTATATATACATTTTATTTTATTATTTTGTTTATATTGGTTGCTGATGCTGCTCAGTGATTTTTGAAGACTATGACGCAAAATGTGCCTGTTTGTTACTTGAAATGGCTGAATAAAGAATTGAAAAAAAAATGTAGCATACAAAGCGGCTAACTTAGCCGCTAACAGCTAACAACAGTTAATGACTGTTAGCTGTTAACCGCTAACTTAGCCGCTAACAGCTAACAACAGTTAATGACCGTTAGCCGTTAGCCGCTAACTTAGCTGTGAACAGCTAACAGCCTTATACTGTCGTCTTACACTAAATTGTACCACACAGATGATTCATTTAACACTTATATGTGACTTGAACCTCGTCAAAGACAATCCCTACAAGTAAACTTCTGAGGAGGGCAGATTTTGCCAAGTTTTACTAAGCATCTATACGGACAATAGGCTAATCGGCATGTCCGTTCTCAACTTCCGGTTGTCGTCACATCCGCATTCTATAGCTGCCGCCTCTCTTCCCTGATTGGGCCGTTAAGAATTCAGCCACGTGAATTTGTTGGAAAACAGAGGCTTGCAAGACAGAGCTGCAGGATTTCAGAATCAGGCAGGTCTGTCTGCTCTGCAAGGCTAATACAAACTATGCATTGCTGCAAAATTGCTGTGTGATTAGAAGAATTGTGGGGAAAATCAAGCAACAAAAACAGTGTGGGGTCGTCACATTGTATTAACAGTTTGTTTACATCCATTGATTTTTCCACTACTAAGCTGCTTTGATGAGGTACTTTTTTGAGATCCACCTTCAGCAGGTATTATTGTAGTTTTCTGCAACTTGACATTTAAGCAAACCAGTATAGTTCATGGTTTGCACCATGGATGGCAATGGCATTGATGCAGCTTTATCTCAGTGAGTTAGAGAGAGCAAAGTCTGGGACTCAAATATGTTCCCCTTCTATATCAAACTTTTGAGCTACTTTTATCGTCACTGAGGCTTGTAGGTTGAATAAATTCACTCAGTACTGTTAATAAAGGTTGGCATTTACCCAGTGGCTGTTTTCTTGCCCTGAAAAGATTACAGTTAGTCAGCTAAAAAACAAAATGTAAGAAGTAAAAGTGTCCAGAATTTTATATGGTTGATGCTTGAGGGAGCCAGGATCATATTTAAAGGACCAAAGTGTATCACTGATCCCCATACTTTGCCCAGCACCAAAAACCTAACACTAAATATGGTAAAAACTGTCAAATGATCTAACTGGATACTTCAATTTTACATACACACTTTTACAGCCTTCTTGCATATCTGAAGTAACTGAATTTCACATTAACATTTTAAGAGTCAAATTCCTAATTTTGCTTCCTATTCTGTCTAAACATGTTCAAATCATCAAGTCTTCATTCCCACCCGCCCCTTTCACGACTTAATCCCTCTGTGTCATTCTTACTTTACTTTCTCTCCTTCCTCAATTCTTCAAACCTCCTCTCGCTCGACTCGGGGTCCTCTCGCCACATCCCCAACAACAGGTGCCGTTTATCTGTAAAGTAATCCAGCCGTGCTGCGCCTCCTCTCATGACAACTGGCTAATTAGGTGTCACCACAGGTAAACAGACGGGAGATACTGTGAAGTCATAAAGCTGTCAAATGTGTCACTTTTTTGGAAAACGAGGAGGAGTAGAGGAGAAGCTGAGGAAAAAGAGATGAGGTCGATTTGGAGTAGAGGTCAGGAAAGGAGGGAAGAGCACCTTAAGGACACTGAACGAGCGAGAGGATTTGGAGGAGTTAGAAAGTGGAAAGATTAAATGATAGATGCATACACAGGAAAATGAAAAAATGAGAAAAGAACAGATATGTGTGAGGAGGTGGGGGAGGCAGAAAGGTGAGAATGTGATGTGAGAGGCAAAGGCCACTACTGCAGGTCCCCGCGGCCGCTAATAAAATGCTCCAGTTGGGCCTCCTGTATGTGTGCACATCCATGAGAATACACACACACAAAGGGCAGGTGGACTTCCTGATCGATTGAGCCATGCCCTGCTCTGACGTCTCTGCAGGCCTCAAGATGAATGAGCTGACCTACAAGACGAAAAGAGGAAGAGAAAAGAGGGAAAAACAAACCTTTGGCTTTCAAATCTCAGAGGTTTGTGTTGTGTGACTTACAGGATGGAGGCCACACTGTGTTTGTACACACTTGTGGCTGCTTTTATTTCTTTCCCTGTGCCTGTACTGCTGAGTTATTAACAGATGATGATCACAGAAAGCTAAATTGAAGAATACAAATTAGGGATGCCATGATCAGGGTGTGTTTTGGCCAACACAATCACTAATCACCTGTTAGTGAGATCAGCCGATATAAATACTGATCATGTTAGATGTTTTTGTTCTAACAACTGGTTGAGGATTTGCTACACAAAGCAACACAAAGTTCTCAAGAAGCAAAAAATATTCTACAGTAAGTTCATCTGAAGTAAATCACTTGTTTTAGTTTTTGAAATAACAATATTAGTACAGACTGACTTCATCTTTTAGATCAAACCAACAGGAAAAACATGGCAAGTAGTTTAATAGACACATTAAGAAGTATTCACTGGGTTACATTATTCACTGATGTAATTATTTTATGCTGTCAATAAAACAAATATCAACCACATTCAGAATAATTAACCTTCTACAAAAATTTAAATGTCTAACTGTAAATTACATTTCAACACGTCATGTTCTTAGTTTGTGAAATCTCCTTTGACCTTGCCAACCTGAATGCATAACATTGCTTCTGACTGGAATGCATCACTGAATGCAACATGCTGTGTAGCAATATGTAGCTCATTTAACCTGGCTGATAAGCTTTGATGCTGCTGGTCTCAGTGTGAATTTTGGCACGGGCTTCTTCAACACTGGATTCATATTTTTGACTAGGGGGTTTTGAAAACAAAGTTTCTGGGATTTTACTTTAGTCTAAGAGGATGAAGGACTGCATCATAAACATCAGGTTAATCTGCATGTGAACGGTATCGACGACTGTCATTCATCTTCGTCAAACCAATCATACCACTACTCTTACTGCAGTAAATATTATTAAAATTTGATTATTATTAAATAATATTATGATAAAAATTTGTATTTCCTGCCACTATGTTGATTCTGTTCTTACTGCAAATTGACCTCTCCAGGGTATTATTGATAGTGAGGGGAGACCACCACTTGAAGGGGATCTTGGCTGTTTTCTTTTTTCTAAAACTAAGTTTGATTGCTGTGCTTGCAATCGTTGTTATTTCCAGCACTGTAACAAAATGTATACAATGCAGAGGCCACAGTACAATTAATATTGTATCATATTTTATTTTGTTCTTCTAAAAGATAAATGAAGCAAATGAAACAAGGACAAAATTGAAAGGATCTTAGAACTTAAGACACTTAAATTTGTCTGCTCTTGTAAGTCTTGCAAGTTTTTTTTAAAGTTTGGAACGTGCTACATTATATGGTTTAGCTTGACCCCACTCTTCTGATCAAAGGACAACTAGCTCTTCCTCTGAGCTGCAGCCATTTAGCATTGAAGCAAACATGATTTAGTTATCCAAAGCTGTGTGGTGAATGATGCTATAGTACCACCCAGTTCACTGTAGAGCTGTAGGGCTGTCACTTTTCCTAACTTCAAATTCAATCAGTTGTTGGAAATACATGCATATATTCAAAGATACTCATCCCCCCACCCCTACCAATCTGGCTGCAACACAGACACGAGACATTTCCGTCAGATCATTTTCCTATACCCATCCTAAGGCCACATATCCTTGCATATGAATCTTGCAGTCTTATCCATGGTGGCATTTTTCTGAGCTTCGGGCAGAACCTGGCACACCAGATGGACCATTCAACACATTTCACCAGTCTTTCTGGGAAAGAGCCCACATTAGCATATCTTGCAGGTGATTGGACATCATCATACATCAAATAACATTTATTACAGGCAAATAAGGTAATGCTGGAGGTGGGAGCCACTTTCCTGCAGAGTGTGAGTCCCTTCATAACACAAACTCATGTCAAAACATGTCAAGAGTGGAGGAAATTGCTACTGAATGTGTTAGCATCTGTGCTAATGGCTTTATGAGCAGTCGGGTTTTGCTGTTGTGTACTGAAGCTCGTTTCTGTCCCTTCTGTGGACTCTGATCGGGCCGTCCCGCTTTGGGCAGCTCACGGTCATTGTAGATTGGAGGTTGGTCAGCCTGGTTACAGACATTGAATCAGGCTTATCCAACTGCTGTGCAAGGTTACTGCCCCTGGACAGAGGACTCCTCAACTGACGCACAGTGGTGGAACGCCAACAAATAGGCCCTTGAATTTGTCGTGGGCCAACTGCTTTGCACATAATCCACACACAGCCCCATTTTTGTTATCTTTTCTGCCATCAGAGGTGTGGAACCCAAATTAACTCCAAATTGCCACCCCAAGATGTTTTGTTGTCCACTCAGACTGGCTCTGCCTGTCCATCATTTTCTCCATGTATACGTCTTGTTTTTGAGGTCAGGAGAGCAGCATTAGCATAATGTCAGTCAGGTTTTGCTGGAAGTACCCCCAGCTGGATCGGACAGTTCACTGCTCCAGACTCCCTTATGTGCTGCAGCACTGTATATATTTTAGGTTCAGAATTACACTGATCAGGCGTACCATTATGTCTACCTGCCCCCCTGACCGATCTGTGGCTGAACAGCTCCATGGGTAACAATCTGTGATGCTCTATGTCTTTTGACGCCTCTATCAGAACTACCATTACAGTCTTAAGCAATTTAAACAATAACTTGTCTGTTGGATTGGATCACACAGGCTAGTCTTCATTCACACATCAGTGCGTCTTGGCCTCCTATGACCCTGTCGCCAGTCCACCACTTTTTCTTCCTTGGACCACTTTTGGTAAATACTGACCACTGCAGACCAGGAACACCTCACAAGAGCTGCAGCTTTGTAGACACTCTGACCCAGTCACACCAGCTGTCACAAGTTTTTCCTTGTCAAACTCCCTCAAATCCTTACACTTTCCCAATTTTCCTGCCTCTAACACATCAGCTTTGAGAACAAAACTTGCTGCCTAATATATCCCAACTACTTACAGATGATGGCTACAATGAACAGATAATCAGTAGGGATGGTTACTGAATTCGGTACTTTAAGAGGTACCGACCGAATTCTGTAGGTACTACCGAGTACCGATTCATGTAAAATCAAAAGGTGCCATGTTTAGGTACCTAAACGCATCCTTGTGACTGTGAGGGAGTGGAAGAAGCAGGCATGCTATTGGGTAGAGTAGGTGAATTTCCAAACAGGACTTGAACGCAGCACAGTAATAGCGTAATGACGTCAGCAGCCGCGGGCTCAGTCAACAAAGCAAGTATGGCTGAGAGAAAGCGCTCGAACGTATGGCTCCACTTTATTTAATATGATGGAGACTATGCTAATATTTGTGATGCCAAGTGTAAGGCCAGCGGCGGAAATACTTTCCTGAGGAAGCACCTGTGATGCACAAAATTTTCCTTAAATCTGAAGAGTGCACAATTTTGATAGCCTCAGATCTACGACCACAGAGGATTCATTCAGCACTGTTAGCGCGCCTGTGTCCAATGGCGACGAGTCGTCTGCAGCCAGAAACACAGGAAAAGAAGTGGCTTCAATATTTGGTGATGGTAGCAAATGCGCCAGGGAGGATGCAAGTGAAGCATCATCCTTTTTGTCTGGTCCAGGTAAATAAGCCTCGTGTTTAAGATGGTATTAGCTTGGCATTTTAACATGCGTCAGTTATCGTTATCAGGTCGGTTCCTCGTAGTTTGTAACGTTTTTGTAAATGTTTTTAATTAAAGCTTTATCGGACCCATTATTAAACTAAAGTGAGGGCTGCAGTTAATCAAGTTGTGGTTCATTTTCGTTACTGGTTTCATGTTGAAGAAATTTTTGGAACAACTACAATGTTACAATACAAACAGTTGAATGTTATTTTGATATATATCTGTTCAGTTTTATATATTGAGAAATAAATTTACATTGAAAAAATTTGAGATCTTAATATTAAACAAATGAATATTTATTACCCCATAAACACACGCAAAAGTACTGAAAATTGCTACCGTTGAGTACCGATACCGATTCCCAGGTACCGGCCATCGGTATGGTATCGGTTCAAATGTGAAAGTTACCCATCCCTAATAATCAGTGTTCATAATGTTTTGCCTGATAATTTTTTTACCCCCAAGCTCAGACAGAAATTTGATTTATTCAGTTTAAGAGAACAGCCCAAGATCATAGGTACAATGCAGGCATGTGTGCTTTTCAATCTGTCCATTTGTACGAGCCGTGTTTTTGTGTTGTTTCCTACATAAATCTGTCTCCATGCTGTGTGACAGTTTTGATCTCTCCCTATTCAAACCAACCTTCGAGAGCCATCCATCACCTCTGAGCTGATGATCCACCGTTGCCCGACCTGTCGCTGCCACTCAGACGACTCTCACCACAGCCAAGAGAAGAACTGACGTGCGCTGAAAAGGGCACATTTACAAATAATTGGAACTGTGCCTATACTGAGCTCCAGGCAAATTAGCTGGATATCACCGAGAGTGTGACTTCCATACAAATAGAGGATACTTGTTTGCAGCTCCTCAGTCTGCAGCAGGTAGCTAACAATAGACTTACCTCAGTCACATTTCCTTTGGTGCAATCACACATAATCACTCACACAAATATTCAGAGATGATATTAATTCTTCATTAAGGCAATTAGGAACAAGAGCAACCAATCAATCAATCTCATTAGAGCCTCTGTAAAGTAGTTGCTCACCCTCCCCTGAGTGGCATACAGTATTTATTGCAGTGATACTCATTTAGTGTCAGTGCTTATTTAAGTCATTGAATAGCTGTGGAAATGCCTGCCTGCAGATGGCTTCCTATTACGTTCAATATAGAACAAAGAAATGAGAATATCAGTCAATGAGATGACAGCTACTGTGTTTCAGGAGAATGGCTCTAATTTTCTATTCACGGTAATAATTGTGCAATTCATTCTTAAAGGAGAAGCACATATAGTACTGACAGTAATACTCTTTAGAGTTTTGTAAATAACTTAAACACGTATATAAATGTGCACACAAAGCACCTGTCTTCAGAGGTTCCTTGCACACAAACCCTAAAACCAGAACTAAAGAAGGCCTGTGATGAGAAAATTACAGATGCTGCCTATGATGGATGCAGAGGAGCTGCAGTAAGAGTAGATATTAGCAGAAATGGATATTACTGTGCAGACAAGGTAAATAAATGCTGAAAGTACAAACACTTGAATGAAGTTTGTGTGTGTTTCATGTTAAAAACTTAAATGAGAAACATCAGAACAACAGAATACAAAAACAGTAAATTATGAGCCCAGCTACACTGTTGAAAATCACGAGGTAATCACAGTAAATTACTTTAACGAAGCTTTTTTGGTACATGACAGGATTACAGTATTTAATTCTGGCATGCATACTTTAAATTCACTGGGATTTACTGGCTAAATTGCGGTGATTATTTATAAGTAATGTTAAATTACAAGTGACTATTTTGACAGTTGATAACATGACACTGTGATTTCACAATAATACTCTGGGATTTTAGTCATTCATGTTAAGATGACAGGTTTACTAAAATTACAGCATAGTCTTGCACATTTGCAGTAAGTTGTTGGGAATTGTGAATTGAATGTAATTTTTTTCTGGGTCACTATAAAACTGCAGTATTATACTGTAACATGCTTTTCACATAACTAATTGTCAATAACACATTGTCAGAGTTGCTATTACCTCAAACAAATTGTTCTAATCTTCAGCTATATTACTGTGAACGGCTTATTAGCCAGTAAGTTACCATAAAATTGTAATTATATTTTTAACAGTCCAGTGATTAAACAAATAACAATGTGCAGGCCTTTGGGTATGATCATTTCTAATTTCTTATAAAGGATTCAAATTTAAAATAAGCCATATATGCTTGTAAAATTGACATTGAAAAGCGAATCCCATAAGTTAACTTTATTCAAATAGAACAAATGATGTATTGAAGTAAATGTGGGTGGGTGGGGGTGTGTGTTTTTACGATCGTGTTGTTTATTATTAAAAGGACAAAATTGACAAGGCTATACAATGAATTTCAATGGCCTTTAGGATTCTGTTTTACTGTTTGAGTCCAGTAAAGGTGAGTGTGGTGAAGCCACTGAAACTAGAAAGGACTGTCTCGGCAAAAGTTCAATGCGGTCTGAATACGGTCAAACTGTTATTAAAAGCTTATATTTCCCAAGATGAGCTCTCATTGTTTTCCTGTTGTGCAATAAGCGATTTAATGATTCAGTATAAAATCGAATGATGAGATAACTCTACTTATGTGGTAAGGCACTCCCGCCGTTTGCATGCAGTTTGCATCCTCTGCAGCCAGGTCAACTGAATCTTACCTGGATACATCAGTGCCATTTTCTGATTTGCTAATATGTAACTCTGTGGTATTTTTTGATTTGCCAATGTGTAGTTGATCTTATTGCCTGGGGTGCATCAAAGAGGAAAGAGGCAGGTGCTGAAGACGTGACGACAGTGGGAAGTGATTGCATGTTTGAAGATAATTGCGCCATATAAAGCAATCTTCGTGGATGCAGCAATATCTTCAATTTTATCAGAACTGACTCAATTTCTTCTCTAAAAGAGGACGTCACTTAAAGCTTTTCATACAAGAAATCATGTTTCTGCTCTTCTCCTAACAGGGGATCACAGCTGGTAAACTGGGAGAGAATGTGGACATGAATGGCAGTGGTATGGTAGCCCAGAGTCATGGTTACTCAGTTAAACCTGGCAAAATATGCTTTCTTCAGCACTTTACCGGGAGAACTTGGTGGGGATTGTCGTTGACAAGGTTCATGTCACATATAGGTGGTAAATGGCACATCTGTGTGGTATAAGTTAATGTAAAACAATAGTTTAAGGAGTGAAACGTAGTTTCAGCTAATGGCTAACATCAGGGTCTAACTGCTAGTTCATACTGTGGCTTGATATGATTGGCCTGTGATGCGTGTGACTGGCAAAGCGATCATCCAATCACCAGCTGCTGTTGTTTTTGAAGGTTCCACCTCTGAAAACATTATCAAACAACTCTTTTCCAGATGGACTGTGAAACATTTCCGTGGGATATATGGGACTGTCCGTCAGACGTATAAGGTTATGTAAAAGTGTGAAAAGGTTAAACTGTGTGTGGCAGACTCTGAATGCATGAGACTTGAGAGCCCTGAGTCATATCATGTTCTTGTCTAATATATGCTTTGTGGTGTTGTCTCTTCAGCATAATAGAGTACATTTATATAGAAGACAGCAATTTCTAAGTTCACTGGGACTTCTCCTTCCCCTCCTCTGAACAGCACCAGGAACACAAAAACACTTTTTTTTTCCTTTTTCATCTGAGCTCACACATAAGTCATTGGTGATATGTAGCTGCAACACCATCCCCTCAGAATTAGCTTACAACATTGGCAACTGAAGGGCTAAAAGAGACTTTTCAAGTATCTCTGACTCTGTTTAGGTTGGGTTCACCATTGAGTGTTTGTAACATTTCTGAAATGAAAAATGCTCAGACAGTGACTGATATGCTTGTTTAGTTTCCTCTTTGATTTCTGTTCGCTTCCATTTTAGAGAAATACCTTTGCTGAATGCTCATACTCCTAACAGAAAACATATGAGGTTGAAACTTGGAGTGACTGCTGGTATTATTTTTGCAAAATGTATCTTTTGAACAATTGATTTCCCCCCATCTTGAAGTGAGGGGAATTATTTTGACATGATGATTGAGTTGACATGATAAATCAATATCAACAGCTCAGTTTTTCTGATTTGGTTGGTGCATAAGAAATACTAATAGAGCCATTTCATGTGAAAGATTTCATGATATGGTTATTTCAATTCAACACATGTTGCTGAATATAAAACAGAAAATGGTTATGAAGTCAATCTTAAGAAAGACCTTGGTGCTTTTAAAGATTTCAAACTATGATGCACATTTGGCAGAGGCAAAAGACATTCCACATGGGCTTTTATAGGTTTTATTTACATGTCAAAACCCCTTTCACCTTGGTTTTAGAGCAACTCTTGAATCCATCACTAAAATTTATCCAGTCTTGTTTAATGATAGTGGGAAAAGCTTATGCCCATGACCCCAAAAATCCCTTCACAATTGAGCCTAAATAATCTTTAAGCAAAGTCAACCAATACTCTTCGTCTGCCTTTTTGTGATTAAGTGTTCATAAGCAAAAGACACCCAGTAGATTTTGCAGCCTGGACCCTCGACCTATAAAGTCATTCCCTTGGTCAGGGTAAATCTTTATGCAAGGTTTGTTGAAAATCCCCTTGAACAGTGTTGTGATATCTTGTTTACAAGTAGGAGTGATTAAGAAGCCTTAGCCCTTGTTTATAAATTCCAAACTGGAACAGTTTCATCTGTAGGTCAGGGTTTTTATAAATACAAAGTTTGAAGGAAATATTTCGAAGTATTTCTAAATATGTAATCAACAAACAAGAGTTGGCCCACATTTGACGCAATGACCTTTGAGTTATGACTCTGTTCTTCAAATGATTTTGTCCTTTAGATATCATGAAGTTTTGTAGTTTTAAGATAATCCCTCTAGATTATCTCAAATGTGCTCTGCCTTTCATCCATGTATATTTTGCCTTAACTGTAGTTCATACATTTTTTTGACAACTGTCAGAGTACATTCACAATTTGTAATGTTAAAAAACATTCTTGAATTAACGAACAAGGTACCCCTGATCCTATCTTAAATTTTGTTAGAGCTCATAGGCTCAGTCCACTCAGTTAACAGGACAGTTCAGCACTGCTCTGCACCATATCAATCAATCTCAATCAATCAATCTTTATTTGTGTAACCCCAATTCATAACAAGTGTTATCTCAACACACTTTACAATAGAGCAAGAACTCTTCATTTTATGGATACACATATATGCATAGATACATATATACATATAAAGATACACATATACATATATATACAAATATATACATCCAACACCCAACATGAATCCATTAGCCAATCATGAATCCCTCCATCATGGCGGTAAGAAAAAACCTTCTGTTAAGCAGCAGGAAATCTTGAATGTGGATCCCAGTCTCATGATGAACAGCAAATCCACACGATGCTGTATTGGGTGTGTGGGCAAAGGAAGGGAGGTAAGAGGAGACAAATGGACTAGAATAAGAACTAAAGTTAGGGACAGGTCCATGAACCATAGACCTGTTGTCTGATTTATTAGAGGTTAGCCTCTTGAGATGCTACATCTCATTTTCCCAAGGGTCCTCATGTCTGATTGGTTGTGGTGATCATTTTATAGTAGCATAACCAATTATATTCTTACTGAAAATAAGAATTTATGGTAGTGAAAAACTCATGGATGCCCAGACCACAGGTGTATCCCAACCATATTTGTCTCCATTAAGTATAAATGTGTTAAAGGCCTCTTGAGATGTGACATCCCATTTTCAGAGGGACCTCATGCCTATGTGGTAATAAAAAATAGATACTGTAGATGTATTGATCATGGATAGGGAGATCATGCTAATATCTACATGAACAGCCATAATGATAATGGAAATGGAATGTTCCTAATAAAATGGCCAACTATGTATCATGTCTACAATTGTAGTTTTTGAGGCTTCGTGACTCCACAGCAGCAGGAAGTCTCCACCAAGGATCCCAGGACAAGAGCCAGAAACGAGTACAGGAGCAAACAAAAGGGGCAAAAGCAGATGTAGAGAGAGAGAGAGTGATAGAGCCCAATGTGCCAGATCCCTCCCGGCAGTCTAGGCCTATTGCATCTTAACTCATCAACAGCTCTGCATTCATGCCTCTGTTCTGCGCACTGTTGTTATCATACAATGACATAACAGGATGATGTCACACTGGTAGGTCTATTTTGGATGGGGGACAAACAGTTTCAGGCAGCTACAGGTGCCGTAGAGAGGAGAAGTCCTGATACTCAGCAACCCAGAGCTCCCCCTGAAGAGCTCAGCCTGTTTTGAAGCTCCTATTCCTTGGTGTGCCTGGATGGCAAAGAAAGAGAGAAAAAGTACCTGAGCACTCACACTTCCATGTACAGTAACCACAGGGGAACATCACTCAAACCACAGAAGAGCAACAGGAGGTGATGACTGTGATCTAGCTGTACTCTCCAGGTACTCCAGTAATGGAGCTGGTCACAGTCATGCCTGTTGAGTTGAGGTTTTAAGAGCTTTAATGGACTGATGTGCCACAAACAAATAAAAATACTTTATGCTGATTATGTGCTCATGGTCTGTTGTGGTCTGTGCAAACAACATCATAGCATAGAATGAGTGAATAAACATGCATTTTGTGTCCTTTCTAAAATGTGTCCCTATGCCTCTATGGGATATCTTGCAATTCCCATAGTCTTGAGTGGTGAATACTGCTATAGTTACACAGAAAATACTGTATTTTGAGGATTTAAAGGCACCGTTATTATGTTGCTTGAAGGCTACAATCACATCATTGCTGCTTTTAACTGTTCTTTTTTTTCGGAAAGAACAGCATCTGGTGATTTAGTCTATCTTTAGTTCATCTCCATTACGGATAATGCCGTATAGCTCTCCCAAGGGCTGCGTTTGTAGCTCTGATTCCTTTGTGTCTCCTTTTACTTCACAATCCACCTCCTCAGTGCATTTGACTTCCTAAAGTTGAGTCTTTTTCTTCTCTCCCTCATGTCTTTATCCTCTCCTAATTCCCTGTATTCCCCTCAGTGTTCCATTCTTGTGTAGTCAAGAGCAGCAGATTCAGTATTGATGAGGTGGATCGATTAGAGGAACAACTCCCATTGCTTTTTTGTTACTGTATGTCTTAAATAGTCTCTCCCACATCCAATTTTCTTATACAGGCAATAATAGCTGAATGATTAATCAGTTGATGTCAGTTTGTCTCCAGAGCAAAGAAATCTGAATGTAGAGGCTTATTTTATTAAGTATCTACTTTTTACATGCATCAGGGGATACACAGTTGTTTCGAGCTTATGTTTCCACGATACACTTAGTTGATAAGGAGTAGCAGCAGACTTACAGAGGCAATTCTCGAAGCCAATTATCAGCATGATTCATATAATCCAAGAGATATTAATCAGATTAATTAGACAGTTGGGAGTACATTTCAGAAAGGTTTGACCTTTAACTTGCAGATCTCACCTTTAATTTACAGACTCCGTGTCCAGACACAGACAATGGTTAAGACGATGCAGTAATGAACAAAGTTATTATATATGTAGGGGATCTTTTTAATTAAAATGTCAACCGTGAGAAAGAAAAAAGGGCAGGAGGATCATCACTGCGACTCATGCCTTTATTTCAACTCCCCCAACACCTTTGTACTTTTATATCTGGTGTTTACAGCTCAGTGTATAACACAGCATCACTTTTGCAAAATACTTCACCACAGAAGTGATCCTTGACTGTAGCAACGTAGCTAATCACAGAGGATTATGATACTGTTGGTTAAATACAGAGCAATGCCAGGATCGCAGTTTTCACATCATCAGCCTTGCCCACAATCTAACAGGATACAACACACTCTGATGATTGCCTTTTCCCTCAGAGACTCCAAACTGAGTTATGTTTTAATCTTCTGTTGAATCTGAGCCCAAAGATCTACAGTATCTAAATTAAATGAAGTGATCTGTTCCTACAAAACTGACACAGTGAAACAGATCTGGCAGAGGTGTAATTACAGGAAATTGAAGTTGTGCTTTGTGTGCCTAGTTGTTCGTGTGTGTTGAACAAACATAACATTTGGGCTGTATTGTTTAAATAGCGTCTCTCCTGGCCTGCAGGGCAAAACTGGGTTGCAACATTTTGGCAACAGAACACTCAAACCATGGTTGATTATCAAGCTACATACAAGAGAAAGAGAGCATTGTTGTGCTAAATATCAGCCGATGATGGATTTTGGTCTAATGCATGATGTTTCTGTGCTGATAGTTAACATTCATACAACTGGAAGATGCCGTCTAAATAGGAAACAGAGGCTGTACTTGAATCTACTGAATGTTACCATAAAATGCAAAATGAAGTTCCATAGTAGTGTGTAGTGTTGTGAATAGTTTCCTTGAGAGTCACTCAGTACAGGTTATATGTCACTGTCAGTTATATAATTACAATAAGATCTTGAATCAAGGGTGCCTTACAGCAATTACCCCTGCATGCATGTAGGTTTTATTCTAGTCACTCTAGCCTCCTCCGGCAGACCAAAAAAATCATTGGTGACTCTAAATTGCCCCTAGATATGAGTGTGAATGGTTTGTCTCTCTCGCTGCCATGTGTTCCACTGGCGACAGGTTCAGTGTGTACCTCGCCTCAAGCCTAGCGTCAGCTGGGATAGGCTCCAGCCCACAAGACCCCAAGAGAAATCAGTGGTATAATGGCAGGATCTATGTTAAAACTATCCTGTTTTCATTATACACAACAGAGAACACTTTATTATGAGTTTTTTTTTTATATTGGAATTTACAGGAAGCATCGTGCCATATTATTGTTACTGTTACTTGATGTTATGGAGCTGAGGCAATGGTTAAGAAGTCTGTGCAAACGCTGCTTTTGTTGTTTAACTTTTCATTTGAACATTGAGAGCATCACAGAAAAGGACTCACTTTTGTAATCATTTTGAAGCATCCACTTCCTAGAATGGCTGATTTCTTTAGAGACATGAGAGTTAATAAAAATCTTTGCTTATGTTTAACACTGCATAATTATAGCAGTAAGCTATGGTTTGAAATAGTCTTTTGGGTGATCTGTTTTGTCACAGCTGAGCACTGGTGAGATGTATAATGTCTATGCATCACTAAAATCTGTATGTATTGAAACAGAATCCAATGCTAATAATGCTGGTGTTGATGCTTTGAATATATGCTGTTGCTGTCTGCCGTTCGGATTGTTGACCAGTTTGCCCTTTGCATTGTGGGAAACAGTACATAAGTTGGACCTGTTTGAGGCATAATCCTGAATGTTTCCAATATTAGAACGGCATCAGGGTACTTTTGGCAAAGGGCAACTCAACTGTTGATCTTGCAATTTTTAGCACATCGCAAAATACTGCATGTTGGAAGGATTAGTATATAATTAGAGGAAGATGGAGAAGTAAGAACAAGAATAAGAATAATTATAACTATAAGATGATTATAAAAAAACAGATGTTTACAAAGTGCTTTTACGTTCAATATAAAAGCAGAAAAATGGCTGAGAATGGTGCCCAGACCTACAGATTGAGAGACAACCAACCCCACCACTGATAAATTAATACCTCACAGCAGTACAGCAGGCTGTATTGGCCTCCTACCCATGATCTCAATGGAAAATATCCAAAATGTAAACCTGTTAGCCTACCCACAAGGCTACCAAGACTTCATCTATTTTTTACGCTCAAGTACAAGGGCTTTCCTAACTAGTGTATAACCAGAAAATAATACCAAGATGCCAGGCTGGATGATGGGAAAACTTTCCAATCTGGCCACTAACAGTTTTTTTGTGTCCTGTTTATTCTTGGTCAACAAACCAGTGTTTATGGTCATCAGTTTTAAGAGTTTCATATTGATGTAATTTTAAAAATTCAAAAATCTGATTGGCATTGACTGGCTTAAAGCATTGGATTGATGTGGTATGAGATTTTTCAATAATGCAGCAACACAGAGACACAAACATAAACTGAGCCACCTCGCTGAAATCAATGTTGTCAGATAAAATGTTGATCATTCTCTTCTTTGCAAGGATTGAAGAAGTAAAGAGGGCTTATATGAATGCTCTCATGCACTCCACTACTTCTTAGCACTTGCAAATAAGACAACAAGGAGATAAGCTCAAATAAATGCGCTCTCCTCTTGCTCTTTTTGTGTTTGTGAAGCGTACCCAGTCATGAAAAACATACAGAGGACAAAGGAAGAAAAAGCCTGTGTAGCCCTTGCCAAATTCACACCAACACACACACACTTACCGCAGCATGAGTAGAGGTCTCGATGACAGGAGAGTGTGATGATGGATGCGCTGTATCTGCTTCCTCCAGACAGCTGGTCTGCGGTGTGGACAGAGGGACGAGAGAGGCCAGCGGTCAGCACACACTTTAGCCCCTATTTCAGCTTGTATATGTGTGCGCCTGTGTGTGTGTCAGTGATAGCCTGGCTGTTGTGCTGTCTATGTCTCTGACTGCAGTTCCTCTGGTGGAAGAATAAGGGCCGCATCCTCCCTTCCCATCTGCCCCAGCACAGCCTCAGCGTCCCTCAGCTTGCTGAACTGACAGGCAGCGTTGCCACTGTGATGGATGACTATGCGCTTAGTTTCAGTGTCAGAGTCCTAAACCTCTGCTACCTGCCGTGTGGGTCCCTGTCAAAGACTTCCTGTCGGGTCAGCTACACCACGTCCCTGCCATCCAAGCCGGTCTTTTATGCAGCTTTTCATGCACTCTTCTTTATTTAGCTCACAGCTGGGACCTCTCATAAAAGTTGGCGCTGAATATGAAATTCTTCCAAAATAGTTTGTCAACCTGATTATTCTAGTGGAGTCCTCAAACAATGACTGATTAAGCCCCACAAATAACCCAACAATTGAAGTCAATTCCACTAATAACACTGAGGGCTCTTCTGTGTTGTAACTCAGGTGATTTTCCTATGCTCCACCTGATGCAGTTGTGATTGTTTACATCATTGTTAACATTTAAGGCAGCATGTCGGTAGAAAACGAAGTTTTTCCTATTCTATATCCTCTTTCAAAAGGTTGTTGAGGAAACTTTCTGTTGAGACTGAGATGAAGACTCTACAACAAGATACATTTTGCACATTGTATTTCTCAACAGAAAGGTCATTATTCACAGAGTAGAAGTCCTGTGGTATGCTAGATAAAAATAATAGCACCAAGTAGAGGTGGTAATTACCAGGGGTCCCCAATATGATATTATCACAATGCTTGAGTCCCAGTTTGAATTCATTTTGATTCTTAATATTTGATTATATCCTGAGTATTATGATAGTTGACATTGAGATGTATTGTAGTGGGTAACAATTTTTTGACTGCATTTACATCCAAAAAGGAGAAACAGTCCATGCATACTTAGAAATGGATGGCAATATTTTCTTTTCTCATTTAGAATTTGGAGGCAGCTTTAACAAACTGGGCACATCAAGTGTTGACTTGTTTTTCAAAGGGGTTAGCGTAGCATTAGTTTTACTGTCATTGTTTAGCTTTTCCTGGGTGGTGCCAATTGAAGTGAAATGCATTGTTACATTTATTTCATTCTCATGTATCACTTCTCTTACATCCCTGTCAAAGTCAAAATTTAAATCAGTTAAACTGAACCCTGTGCTGCCATGTTTGGTTTACTAACTCTCCACTGCACAATGAAAGTTTCTTCTGCCAGCCTCACCTACAAAAGGCTCAACAGCACCACCATTTGGACTTAAAACTAATAATTTTACTTCTATGGAATATAAAACTTTGATGAATGTTAGAGATGAAAAAAATAAAAATATCAATTTGTGGCTGCAATAAATCAATGTATTATCGCCACACCAACCACCCTGGTACAATCGTGTATTGATTTTTCCCCAAACCCATAGTCCTAAGTGAAGAGGGCCTTCATCATTTAAGGAAATGGAAGGCCAAAGAAAAAAGTATGCACTATAAAAATGTACAAAGGTCCCCTGGATATCTGATGAGAGCAGGAGAGGAAACATATTTAAGGCAGGGTCCTATCAGTATGTGGTAAATCCCTTGAGATAGTTTCCATACATGCATTCCCATGATCCTACCTGGCCTAAACATTGAAACAGTCTAACCCAACATAATGAGAGATGTTGACCTCCCCCCCCCCCACCCCCCAAAGAATAAAATTACTAACCAAAAGTCACCTGTATTACCAAGAAGGGATTACACATTAGTATGGATTATGCAAACATGACTGAACATAAAGGAAAAGGCTGAGCTGGCTTGGGAAGGCTACCATTGCTCACTTCCCAAATCAGCCAATTGCCAAATTTCCCCTGTGTTCGTCTTAAAGTTAGTCACCAGCCCCACTTTCTGTCTGTAAAAGAAACTCAGATCTGGTGTATAAAACATCAGAGGTTATTGGTTACTGTATATTTCATAACTTTAGAACCTTGAATGCTGGAGGCTTACTTTTTGTAGCTGTGAAGCAGACGGCTGCCCCTATTGAACAAGGCTCCAGTTTGATTGCCTCTCTGTAAGAAGCCTCTGATTCAGCCTCAAACAGAGTCTCTATAACCCGTAATTAACTTATCAATTTTTCTGTGTCGGAAAGTTTCAGACATCCGCTGTGCCACATCATAATGCATTAGACTGAAATCACTGACCTCCCAAAACCAGAGGCTGTGTTGAAGAAGAATGTGTCTCCAACTTATTCGATAAAGAAAAGCTGCTGTGAAAAAGTAAAACCCTCCTTATCAAGTACTTATTTCACACAAGAAGAAGAAGTCAATTCTGTCTTTTGTCATAGTCCATCTAAAATTTGAATTTTTAAAATATGCTCAAGTTAGACCAGTATATTTTATATCAAGTCAAATCTCTCAAAGTCAGACTACAGGCTGTGGTAGTGTGGCAATTTTATTCTTGCATTGAACCAGGACTAAACTTTCACTTTTAGCACCTGTGCACTGTTTTTGACATTATGACACTATTATGACAACAGAGGCACTAAAGGTCTATCACAGCTTCTAATAGCAAAAAACTCAACATACACAGAGACAGCATGTTGCAGACAGGACAAAATATTCATACAATATGTACATGAAATGGTCTACAGTTTGTTCATGTTATTGATATTTAGGGTCTCTCACAGCTCCTCTTGCCAGGATAAGCTTAAAACATGCTTCTATGTGGAGGCAGCTGGAACTGTTGTCTGGTAGTGTAATGCCTCCATCCAATGTACAGGTACCATACAGATTATGTTTCGTGGTGGGTCAAGAGGCCAGGATGTTTCATGTGCTATAGTGGTTTGTAGAGCTCTTACAAACAAGAGGTAAACATGGGGTTTGTTGACCTATTGTTTTGTGTTTGAGCTTTGACCAATGACCTTGAAGATATGTTGGATTTACTCTTGGATGACAAGATATATTTGTGTTTAAAGGTGAAAGATTAGTAAAGTTACAGTTTGTTTTTTCTTTTGGAGACTGATGAACTGAACAGCATATAAGCGCAGAGCAGCGGTTGGCTGGTGGAGGGATACGTAGCCAATATGATGTGACATGAAATACTTCCAAGCACAAGACCTTCGTCTAGAAAAAAAGGAAACACTATAAAGAATACTGCTGTAATGTGTAATCAAGCCAATGTAGTTTTTTGGTCAGTTTATTGTAATTAGGCTTTCAATAGTACCATTTTCTCCCATGTATCAGCTAATTTCCATACCTGATATTGTCCCCTGAGGGGAGATATGATCTGTTTTTAACTGGTAGCCAGTGTTGCCAACTTGGCGATTTTGTCGCTATTTTTAGCTACTTTCTGGACCCCCCCAAAGAGAAAAGCGACTAGCGACAAATCTAGTGCCTATTTTGGTGGTCAGAGGCTTCAAGATCACGGGAGAAAAAGTTGAAAAAAAGCGCTGTTTTCCCATTCAGAGAGAGAGAGAGAGGCAGAGCGGCAGATAGAGGGAGGGGGGCGGAGTTGAGAACAGCGCGGCTGTCACTTCCTTGTTTTTCTCACTCACTCATGGGGTGTATGTTTGATTTACTGGAGTAAAAAAAATTCTGGCGACTTCTAGCTATTTTTGGGCGGGCCTATAGCTACTTCCGATGCTGAGGAGTTGGCAACACTGCTGACAGCTACTATTATATTAATGCGCCATGGAACTTGAATATGGAAATCCCACTGCAAAAAAAAAAACAAAACTATCCCTTCAAGTACAAAGAAAACGATTATGAGCTATCGTGTTCCTAGGCTTGCATTTATAAGAAAAAGACAATCATGAGAATTGATGACCTTGACCTTTGACATTCAAAATCTAGAAAGGCAACCCTTAATCAGAGTGTGCATTTTGTAACAGTTTAAGTCCCTCAAAGCATCTTTGAGGTATCGTATTAACAAAACTTGGCCTACAAATATGTTCTGTGCATTCTTATGGACAGGCAGGAGAGTGACACTCAGAAAGTTTGCCCCAGGCCTTCGACTTGCTGCTATTTAGTAATGTGGCTAACTGTTGACCAGAGGATTTCCTACAAAAAAATTGAGGGTAACTGCAATTTTAGCAAGTAAAGCATAACAATATGGCCGTCCTTGACGAATCAACAACAAATCACTTTCCAAAAATCACTTACAAAGCTACACAACCAAACTCTTTAGCTGGGTATCGACTTTTTGAATGTTATTTGCCTCAGTTGACTTCAAGCTGGCCAATGGATTCTGAGTTTGCCATACAGGCTTCCAACACAGAGTACTCAAGTCGGTCCTAACTGTCGCTACCTACCAGTTGCCTATTTTAACTGCAAATTTAGCCAGTTTTGTTGGTAACCCCAAAAACAGAGCCATTATTGGACAGTTTGCTGAGAACACAGCAGTTTTTAAATATTTTCACACTAAGGCAATTTTATTGAGCAAGTATTACCTAAAACATTGTAAAATGGATTCAGTAGTTAAAAATCTGCCCCAAGCCTGTCATTTTCAGTTTCAACAGCCATAAAACAAGCTTGTATCCAAGCGATTTTGGGAGTGATGCATGTTCCAACAATGATTTTCCAACAAACAGTATATTCATTTCATGATTTTATCATTTGGAATGATAGAAAAAACAGTCTTTAAAGATAAGAAACAAATGGCATCAAAAATATTCTTCCTCATTGTGAAAATCATTATGTTCATTTAGGAGTGCAAAATTATGGAAATATCAGTGTGCAATCCATACATTTGTTGTCATTGTATGGTCGAATGTTCATTATGCAGGGAGCTTCCTCGAGACTGACTTCATTTTTTCCCTGCATTTAAAATACTAGCCTTTTGAAATGAGGTCCATAAGCAAAGCACTGATGAGCTTTGTCTGTGAATGTAATTAGCCAATTAGAGTGCCCTTTATTAGAGACCAGGCGCGGTCATGCATCTCTGCTACCAGGGACTAGTTAGTGTGTCCTAATGAGCCGTTAGCTTCCAAACAGAAACCCTGTCAAGCATTATTAATAAAGAGGCTATTTGTGCAGGCCCTCTAGTTTAAACACAGTCAATACCAGAGCACCAAGATTATTGTGATTTATCTCATGAACCATGCTGGAGTATTTGTGTCTGTGAGGTAATAAATGAAAACATGGCTGTGCCACCTGTTTATGTGTGTTAGATATAGTAAAAAGTACAGTGATGGGTCAAGAGGAAGAGCTGGAGGGATTTTGTGATCATGTGGTTTGTATGAATCTATTAAGCAAAGGATGGCTATGATGCCCAAAAACCTCCTTGGGTATTTCTAGCACTTGCTCCTTAAAACCACCATATGACATAAGGAAGGGAAGGCAGCTGAGCAATCATTAGAAAATGACTCCACATAATAGGTAACCTAGCAGTGCAGTTCCTGATTTAATGATTGTAATCAGACAGATCCATCTTGTTAAGTTCCATTCTAGAGCAGTTGTGAGCATCCCAAAACAGCACAGCCCAATCAGCATCCTTTAGAGTAGGAAAGGGTGGGAGCTGTGAGGACATGTTTTGATGAGAGTTTGTTCTACAAAGTAGCTTACATTTTGTATTTTACACTGCAGTAGTAGAGTCCACCTACTACATTATCTGATTGGCCCTTAGTGAATATGACTGACGAATTGATTATCCAATCATCTGCCGGATCTGCTTTTGAAAGGTTCTGCCCATTTCCAAACAGTTTCTGTGGGCCCTTTCCCAGATGGTCTAGTGAAATATAATGAACAGTCCATCTGGTGTGTCAGGTTACATAAGAGGTGCAGCAACACTAAAAGCTGTCCCCCCGCATTCAGTTTTTAGCTTCTGTATTTCTAAATTGACATAGTTTTGAGACCCAGTTGTATGGCTTAAAATAATTATTGTCAGTAGACAGATAAGGAGGAAACTTACCCATCAATGCTTTATGGATTAACAGAATACTTTGCTGCTTTCTTTGTGATCCAAAAAGCACCAGATGACCAGATTACATTTTCACAATTCAGTAAAGAGCATGAGGCCTGAAGGCTTTGACCTACGACATTGAATTTCTGTGACAAATAACGCTGAGTAGAAGTGAACATTTTACAGTGTTTGAAGTAAATTCATCGATATTTTAAGATGTCACTTTGTACTCTTTTAAGATTTAATCAGTTTACCCTTGAGTCAGAGTGGACATTTGTGCAAAGTTTGATGAAATTCCATCAAAGATTTCTCGGACAACATCATACACCAGTATCATAAATAACACTTAAGTATTGTAAAAATACAGTGTACTCAATTTACAGGGTAGGAAAGATATATTGTAATGCGTCTGATGTCAGCTTGTACCAGTGTGGAAGCATTAAAGGGTCAAAAAATAGACTTTTTGCTCAAACTCATTGTTTTGTATCTGTCTACAATTCCCAGCATTATTATGTTTGACAAATCTTATAAGCAGATATATGCTTCTTGTACTATCTACCATAAATGCCCCAGGCTGTGTTACAGTTATTTTGTAGTGCAATAATGTATTATGTACACTCAATTTCCTGACTCACAGTGTTGCACTATTAAACAGTCAGCAGGAGCAAGAACAGCTTAGACATGTTGAATTATTTAGTCTTTATGTGGCAAAGAAAATATGTTTTTGATTAAATCCTCTGTTATGCTTGCTCAGTTATAATGGGCTTCATATGATAATAGCCAAGCAGTTTTTGTGATAGGTTAGCATGAGCGTGATTACAGTTGGATAGTGCTAAGCTTTGAATTGATCAAAAAGACAGCAGGAGGACTAAACGAATGTCAATGTGCACGAGGCGGGGGGCTTAAATCAACGACTGAAAAACTATTCATAGCACTAATAATGACAGTGCGACTACAAATTGCACAGGATTTAAAGAATACAAGTGTCAGTGAGTCAACTAATTCCAGCATAACTCTGGATGTCAGATCCATTATGGGTATGAAAAACTCATGAGCTCATTAAAGTGATTATAATAAGGATAAGCAGAGGTTTAACAATCCAACATGAACAGATTCTGAGATCATGTCCAATGAAATCACATGTGATAATGTCACTCCATATGATGTTTCTTTTTAATTAAAGGATTATCTCCTAAGAATAAGGTTGACGACATAGATACTTGACTTGGTCCTTCTCTAATGCGAGGGTCGGCAACCTTTCAAGTGAAAAAAAAAAGTGAAAAATTTACCCAGTTTGTCAACTCAACATCAAGGTGCATCATATATCAAATAAAAACATTTTTGTAGTGCAACAAAGTAGCTGCAAAAGTCAAGGGATCCTAGTTAATTCTACAAAAAATGTCACTTCCTACAGAAGCCAAAAAAAAAAAAAAAAGCCTACAAACTCGTTTAGAAGTGAACTTGTGTTAATATTTTATTTCTTAATATCTTTATTTGTATAAACTGTATTAACATTTTTTTAGAGCTGCACCATTATGTATGAATCATCCTAAAGGCATTTACTGAAAAGTGGGGGTATAGTTTACCTGACTCACCAGATGTCCAGTTCCATGGATCCGCCAAAGAAATATTTCACTAATTCATCGGGGAAAGAGCTGTTCGAAAATGTTTTCTGGGGCAGAACCTTCAACAAACAACAGCAGCTTGTGACTGAATGATCGTTCTGCTCGTCAAACTCATTACAGACCAATCCATATCAAGCAACGCTGCTACGTATGACTTAGCATGGTGGGTATACACAGCGGCAATATGTAGCGGCTAATGGCTAACAACGGTTAATGCCTGTTAGCTGTAGCGGTTAACAACAGTTAGCTGTTAGCTTAAACTGCGTTAAACTATTGTCTTACATTAAAGTATACCACACATGTGTATCATTTAATGCTTATTTTTGACTAGAAAATGTTTTTTTATAAGTTTATATTGGCAAATCCCATTCATTTCTCCTGCTGTGAGAGCTTTGCCCCCTTTACATCATTATGGGATCTGAAGTGTATTTGAAAACTGACGCCAGCATTTTTCAAGCCAATGTCACTAAATTTCCCAGCTTTCCTTGCAATGGCAGAGGAGGAGGGGATCCAGAATTTTATCTTGTCCAGGGGTTGTGGAAAAGCCGCCGTAACTGAGCTGCTCGTCTGAGGTCTGCGCTTTCTGAGTGCTTTTCTAGTTATTGCTAAGCTTTGTCTATGCTCCACTTTTTACCAACTAGTTTGCAATTGACTGAAGTTTAGTTAAAGGCACTATCAGTAATAGAGCCACTGTCATGCTTTGGCTTTATAGTGCCCCTGCAGATAAATGCCATGACTTCACTGAGAGTTTACCAAGTAGTCTTTTGCTGTGTTTTCATCAAGTGGTCTGGTTTGGTTTCGTTCAGTTAAGTACAGCTTGGCTGGGAGCAAAATTCCTGTCTCATTAGTTAAATCATAGGTAGTTTCTTCATCAATATGGTTATATATAATGATATAATAATATAATCATTTTCCCCTATAGAGCAAATTTCATTAATATCACCGAATCCACTATTTCTTAGAATATTCTCTGTCTTCTGAGGTTCTGCTTCAGTAGGGTACTTGGCTGGACAGGGCACTGTAGGTAAGTCTCACCTCCTACTCGGTGTGAGACCACGAGAGCTGCTCGAGCATCGCTGCACAAGTATTCCAATGGCATGTTAATCCTGCATAGGAACAGTCAAAACCTTAGCTTATCTCAGCCCCACAACTGTGTAAACCACATGGGACTCTTTACAGTTGAAAATGTGGCAGCCCCCCACCACCACCAACACCACCGCCACACTCTCCACAACACAGGCAGGAGTGATGCTGTCTCTGCCTCGTCTCTGACTGGCAGAGTAAACACTGTTACCGCAACAGCTATGCTGGAAGACAAACTACAAGCAACAAAAGAGGAAGACAGACTCCACACAGCACTTATAGTATACAGGAGGAGAGATAAAGGTTTGACAGTGTTAGCAGAGATAGATGTGGGGACCCAGTGATGACAACAGTTAGGAGGCAGATATACAAGTGTGACAGCAAAAGAAAGGAGTGCCATAAATATAAAGTTCAATAAGACTGTGGTTGGAAACTTTAAAAGATGTCTGAGTCAGAGACAGCAGGACACGAAGGCTGTGCAGGAAATAAAATGAGAAAAAGTGTTTTATGGCATATTTATTATGCTTTCTGGACGTGGTGGGAAAGGGAAAAAGAGACTCCGGTCCAAGACTTGACCACATTGTCTTCTTATGAGGAGTATATGATCTACGTCTTTCATCAGTGGTGCTGTCTTATAGTGTGCTTGGTTGGTAATCAGAAGGTTGCAGGTTGGAGCCCAGCTCCGGCTGTCACATGGTGATGTGTCCTTGACACCATGTGTGTGACACCTTCTACTGCTTCTACTGCTGCTTCAGTGGTGTGTAAATGGGCATGAAAGTGTGTGAATGTGTTAGTTGGGCATTGTGGCTTGAAACTGGCCTATTATTGTATAAAGGGCATAGCATTCACTGACTATTTCAAGGCAGTGTGGTTGACAAAGCATGGTAAACTCTATCACCCTTTGTTTCACTTAAACTGTCTACATGTCCATGTGGAGCATGGTTACACATTACTCCAGTCAAAATGCATGTAAGACCTTAATGCAGCTTTATCTATGTTTTGTAGCAGCACAAATAAATAAAGTTAGAAAAAAAATAAGAGACTGTAAAATATACCGTAAAATACCAAATAATAAACGGGGCGTTTATTTGTTTCAATCACTGAGCAGACCAGGCATTTATTTGGGACCAGGCGACTACTTGGAACAGGCGTTTAATTCCTTTCCATCAAAAATCTTGCTTAGCAAAAAATGAAAAAATATGGTAAATGTAATCAAATTATTTATTACACCAGTATGAATATCACCCTTACAGCAAGATTACAGTACTGTAGTTATACTCTTGTCTTCTTCTTTCAACTCAGCTCTCTCTAAACACTCTTAAAACTGGTAATGAACTATCTCACCAGTAGTTAGTAGTTAAGTTAATGTCTTACTTCTTTTTTTGGCTGCACTGGGGCCATGGAGATTAGCAGCAATGTACCGCTAACTGACGTGTCCAGCCTCCTGACGTAAAGAGAAAATAACCTGCAGCGGCAGCGGCAACGTCTTCTTCTTCGGATCTGTGAAGCCCTAGTATGTAAGATTCCCGCTTTTGGCGCTCTAGTGCCCTCTGTGGACGCTGAGTGTAACTGCACTGTCATGAAACAGAGCGCCGTACACCAATGTGCCTTTTGTTGACATACATAGGGAGGAGAAGCGAGCTGACAGGACGTCCAGAGAAACAAATAAACCATGTGGACTGTTAAGGTTCAGTCTGATCATGTTTCTGTTCAAGCGTGCACTGTAAGCTGTGAGCTCAGCGTTCACATGTGTGTTCTGTAACTTCGACCGTAGCTCATAGGCTGCGCCGAATAAATTACGAGGACGTTTATTTGGAATGGGCATCTATTTGTCAAAATGTACTGCTACACTCGGCATTTATTTGGTATTTTATGGTAATTACAAGATTAAAAAAGAAAAATAGAACTTTATACACATATACACTTAAAAGAACAGAAGAGAAAAAAGGAAAAGAACAATGAGAAGAAGATTAACTCATGAGAGGGCTTTGCTAAATAAAAAAGTTTTGAGACCTGTTTTGAAAGACTTCACCGATGTAGAGACTCTCAGGTTCTCTGCTAGTTGGTTTCAGAGATGAGGAGCATTAAAACAAAAATCTTCCTCATCCTGTCTAGGCATCTCTACCCTGGGAAAATTGAGCGTGCCCATTCTAGTGAACCTTAGGGGTCTGGATGCCACACAGAGGACTAAGAGATGTTTAGGCTCAAGACTGTTAGGTGCTTCATAAACCAGGAGAAGGATTTTAAACTCTATCCTCTGACTCATAAGAAGCCAGTATAGTGATCTAAGGACTGGTGTGATATTATCTACTGTCTTGGTGTTGGTCAAGACTCCAGCAGCAGCATTCTGAGTGAACAAGTTTATCCGACTTCTTTAGGCAGCAATCCAACACGGAGCTGGATTTTTGAGTGTGTTTGTGTGTAGTACACCTTTTAATGTAACTTCACCCTCAAACCAGAACAAGACCTTCTATTTTTATATTTGAAAATGACCTAAGACCTGTATTTTTGTTGTTCTCAAAATATATATCATATATCTAATTTCAGTGTGCAACCTGTTGGACAGTGACAAACTTCCTTGTATCCTTGTTTTTCAATTCAGCTAAAAACCTTGCGTGAGGATTTTTGGTCCTTATCATTCACCCATACCCTTAGAGCAAAAATAGGCTGGCATAAACGACCCTTTAAGTCCCACCTTGCTCCCTGCCACATGCAATAAACACAAGAAAAAGAGATGGAGACTGAAAGGTAAGAGGAAAATGGGTGAAACGGGGCTGGCGGGAGGTAAAGAGCAAGAGTGTAAAGCAAACGGATGATGGAGATGGAACACTGGAGGCAAAGCACGGCATAAGCAGAAGGAGATTGGCACAAAAAACAGTTTAGCGTGCCAGAAAAATGCAGCAAGGATAGAACGACTGAAAGAAACAAACAAAATAACGTCGGGACAGAGAGGAAAGCAAACAAGGAGACGTAAAGAAAGATTGACAGGCCAATAGGGAGGCCACAGAAATGCGTGCAACGCCAAGCTCATATTGTCATTCTGTGCAGCAGTCAGGCTCCAATGTGCTGATTATGAGAGCATCATTTGAGACTGACAACCTTGTTCCTATAGTACAGCATGCCAAACACATTCCCAGCCCCCATCTTTCTCTCTCTTTCTCTGTGCACATTCTCCCCCTGCGCCAGCACAATAGCCGTCTGATGAAGACTGAATGATTGGAGGAGGAACGAAGTGAAAGAGTTACAGAAAAAACACACTCTCTGAGAGGTTGACGATGGGGGAGGAGGGAATGCAGATAGTGAAGGAGTGTAGAGGAGGTGTGAAGAACACGGGCTCGATGCAGCTGCAATTAAGGGAGCGATTTTGTGCCAGCGAATATGCTAATTCCTCCTTTGTGTGAGTGCTTGATTGGCCATTGCACTGCACACCGGGCAGCCAGGGGAAGGGAAAGCGGAGGGCTCTGACGCCTCTGTCTGGCACAGCGTCCATCACAGGCCTCATTTAGTGATACACCATAGCACTTAGTGGTGTCTGAAGAGGGAAAAAAAGACACAAGTTTGTCAGCAGTCTCTTTCCTACCTCTGTATATACATCTATGGGGTGAAGTGAGGGAGATGGTAGCTCAATTAGCCAGCTCTAGAGACAGATACCGGGGCAAAGATACTTGTTAATAGTCACGTATGACCTTTAAATATATGAGCACAGCCTCAGTTCACGAATGGCTGGTGTTAATTTTGGACCTAAGGGATTGTGGGAATACTGGAGGAGTTCAGGCTTTACTAGAGGGAACTTCTGTTTCATATAAACTGCAGTTTGGATGAGACTGACGTTAATAATGGCTGTCTCATTTTGGAGGTTCATATACACTCACCCCCTCAACCCCCATTCATTTTACTTTCCTTTAGTAATGTCTTTTTTTTTTCTCGCAGTGTCCTTCTGTTCATTCAGACCTGTTGATGCTCCAGCGACAACTGTTGAAAGTAAACACTTGTCAAATATGGGGCTTTGGATGTTACTCTTGGGAAGACGACTGTTGCTGGTCAGTGCTGCTATTGGAAGGATACTGTAGGTTGTGTTGATTATCAAAGCGGTGTCACACAAAGTGACATGGAAGTGGAAAATTGGGTTGTAAAAAATAAGATGTAGCATGTTATCATTTATTATTTTTGTGGTTGACATTAAGGTAAAACTCTTATCTTAAACAAAAATACACAGAGTTCTCCCCATGGGCGGCAAAATTTTTCTTTATCTTCCCTGCTGACTATTACTACTGTACAGAGGTAGAGGTGATCTCTGTTACTTGGGTAATGTTCAGGCTAGTGCAATGTACCACATACAGTCCCACTTGAAAAATGTTGAACTATCTGTTTAAGAGAAAATTATTTTCTCCAGTTGGACCAGAACAGCATTTAGGCCACCCTGTTGTAAAGTTTAATATTAAATATGCCCCAGTAGTAATGATCTGGAACCCTGATGTGTGGGGAGAGCATGAGGGAGAGCACAGTACGTCCTCTTTGATTTTTTTCACACGGAATGAAACAACAGCCAATTAGGAAACACGCAGGCCAAAGCAGGAAGCACAACAAGTGTGGCCATGTTAGCAACAGTAACTGTGAAGGAGGATATTAGGGAGATTTCAGAACTGATGAGGCAATGTGTGGGAACAACATAAGTGTTTGTACAACACAACCTAAAACACTAACCATTACAGAACTGACAGAGCTGAACCAATATTGTCACATCTCCAGATGACCCAAGAAGCCAACAGCAGGCCACATTTAGCTTTAATTCATCCAATATGTTTTCTTTCATATTGTTTTCCTCCATTAATGTCCTGTTTTACCAGATAAGGCTCAAGTGGATGTGGTTGTTGGTGAATAAGTCATGTTTCCAGTTACAGGTCGTTGCTGGTTGTAGATCAGTGTCCATGCTGTCTTTTGCGAAACCAACAGCCAACTGTATCATTAAAGTTTGGACATTATCCTGCAGTAAAGGCATCAAATTAAGCCACCCACTCTATCTTTTTGTTTCAGTGTTTACATGGCTGTATACTAGGGATGGGATGAAATATTGTTTGGCAAAATATCGCGATACAGAACGTGACGAAACGTATCACTTCACCAGAAGTGACAACAACAAACATTAACACCAACTACCTTGCCTCCAAAAAGCCTAACGATGGAGTCGAATGAGGTCGAAATTGAGGATGCTCCGCCTGGATACAAGCCATCTGTCTGGCAGTATTTTGGCTTTCTCATTAAAAAAGACAAAGACGACAATAAAGTAACTGACAAGACTAAGACAGTGTGTAAACTTTGCTATGGTGTCATTCTGTACACCGCCTCCAACACAACAAACATGAACCACCACCACCTTCAACATCACCATAAAAATGTGAAGACGACCCAGGCGAAAACGAGCCTACCACTCATTAGCATACACTCTCTCTAACCTCTCTAGGGTTAGAGAGCGTGTTATTGTTTGTGTTTGGCCTGTTAGGCCTTGTGTTTTCCTGTGTGCAACTCAAACAAAAATTAAAAAGTTGTAATTACACAGTCATATTTTTTCCTTTTGACTTTTTGGATATTGTATTGTGACGTATCGTATCATGACCCGGGCATATCGAGGTGCAGCGTATCGTGAGTTTAAGTGTATCGTCCCATCCCTACTGTATACTATGATTACACATACTTTAACAGGTTTTTTTAATTTACTGTTCTTTGCACTGTCTGCACTGCTGTCTTTTGGTCCCTATTTGTTTTGTCATGCTTCTGCTCTTTGTGTTTCTGAAATACCCTGTGGGTCAACTGTTGATTTTTTTTTTTTTTTACATTGAATTGGACTAAGTTGATTCATGTGTGTGCAACAAGATGATCAACAGAATATCTGAGAACTATTTATTTGTTGTCATGTAACGCCCTCCTGTTAAATCTGTTAAGATTATTTAAGTCTTGTATCATTTATGTTGCACTGGATCATGGAAAATTCTGAACCAGTCCTTTTCTGGCTGGAGAAAGGTTGACAGTAAATGTGGCCATATTTGAAAGAATCACGTTGGCCATACTTTGGGATACAACTTTGATATGCTTGGCTGTTGACAAAAAAAGGATCCCAGAATTTCTGATTAAAACACTTTGCAGATCAGAGATCAAATGTATTCCAGTAATAGATTAAAAAAAGTCATACTCTGCATTCATTCGGGTTCTTACAGTTATTGATTAATATGCTTTTAGTCAAACCCCTTGGCAATCTTTTGGAAATGCTGTAACTAGATAACTGTAAAATTGCAGAATATGAGCAGAACAGACTCTCTCTCTAACATCAGTATATTTTTAAGCATGTTTTCTCCCTGTTAAAATGATTATACTTTTAAATGACTGCTTTCATTCCCCCCAAAATAGACCATTTGTTTGTTTTATTGTAATCACATGTCACGTCACATCATCATGGTGTCAAATCTGAGAAAAGCTCATGGAGATCAAAATATACCTGATTTATGATCCATAATGTTGTCGAGATGTTATATAGCATGTTGTCTTCGCAGCATTATGCATAATCAGATATGGTTCTGAAAAACATGATGCTTATAAACCACCTCCAGCCATTCGCCTGTCAGCTCAGTTTGGTGATTGAAACCTTGCACAATTTTCACACCTGTGTATGCTGATCACATCACATGATCTGAAACACTGAAATGGACCTAAAGATGTTTGTTATATCAAAAAAAACTGCAGTTTCTTTATTTGAGCTAATGCTGCTGCTATGAATCTCTTTACATTGTTTTTCTTGTCTGTATACTTTCATACATAATAGCTTTATGTTTAGATGTAATTTGTTATAAAAGTTATAATTGCATTTGGACTGTTATAATAGTGTTATCTATAATTAATCAGTAACACAGACAGCAGATGAGAAAGGCACAATATAAAGTTGTAATCCTCAATTTGAGATGATTAGCTAAAGCCTCATCTGGCTGCTGTATGGAACGAGTAGGTCTGTGAGAGTTATCAGAGGTTTGTCTTTTAATGAATACATGAATTAATGTCTGTGTCACTGCAGTGTAATGTGACATTAACTTATTTAAAAAGCTCTATGGTGCTGGCGGGCATGCTTGATTCGACTGGCTATGGATTCAAGATATAAATCGTGAAAAAAATGCCATCTGGTGTTCAAAGGCCTTTAGTCTGTGCAATCTTATAACAGCTCAACCTCCAGAATGGCCATTTAGTTTGAAATGTCACCTCCCTTAAGGTGCATAAGATGCACTTTTCTCACATCTAAAATGTTTGCATCTTAAACGCCATTGTGATCAATACACCAAAGAAATTGCACTGTCTTGAAGTCACCATCAACTCATCTTATTGTTGCTGCCGGGCACAAACCTATCTGTTCTTAATATTGTCTTCTTTAAAAAAAAAAAACTGCTCTTGGTTATACTCTACATAGTTAAGTGAGTTTTATACAGTTTAAACCAAATTAAAGTGTAAAAAGAATAATTGCAATCATGAAAATACAATTCTTGCTCATTCAGTTTTTCCTGTGATTTTTTTTCCATTTCCTGAAAACAAGCAATTTTGGAGAAATGAGGATTGTGCCTGACAGCAACGATGTTACACAGCTTGAATGATAATTAGCTACCATTCATGTTATGTTTCTCCACGCACACCAATCAAGTTTGTAATAACAGATTGTGTATAATGGGGACTTTTTCATGTGCTGAATTGAACCAGATTTTTACTTGAATTTGGGTGCTCCATTGTTGAGTCTTATTTATATATTTTTCTAGAGGCAGCTCTATAATATAGAAGCACATCTGTCCATGGACAGGACCACTGGGACGTCCCACAGATTGGGTATGCATAGACTTGCATGGCAACCAATGGCCTAAAAGTGAAGTCCTACTCAGTTATGTCATATTTGGTGGATTCTTATGAGTTTATTTTACCTAAGTCCTGGTAAACACAAATATTTTTACAGTCTTCAATGATTTTGAAACAGTGAGAGAGCCCACACCTGGGGACACATGTCAGAATTATTAGTTCTATTCCTGTATCATGTGGTATGCTACAAAGAGAGAGACATAGAATACAACAAGCCGACCAATTGATTTAGCAAGAAGGTAATACCTCTAGTCTTGTAGCTCGTGATCACATGTGACTTCAATATAAACAAACTTGTTGGACAATGTCAGGAGGCTAAATGCTGCTGCCGGTTAGCTTCCTTTAGCATCCTTGCCAGTTGGGATTTCTGTCCAGCTCGTCTTCTTAGCAGTTTGTTATATGTAATTTACAGGTTTAGCTGTTTAGATGCTGTTTTTTTGAACAAATCAACGAGTTTGATCTCCATTTTGATGTCCGTCTAACTTTACAATTTGCCTTTACACTAGTTTGCTACCTGCTTAAGCCAGCTTGCTCCCTTATTAGCCTTGCTCTGGTCCATGTGGCAACACACAGAGGACCTGCTTGGCTGCCCTCGGTGCACACACAGCATGACGCATGACGCCTGGTCATAAATACTGAACATGTAAAGTATTTAGAGTTTAAGTAGGCACAGCCCGATCCTCTTCCAAAAGGCTAAAATGACTCTTAA
This sequence comes from Scarus forsteni, assembly GCA_036419115.1. Lineage (NCBI taxonomy): Eukaryota > Metazoa > Chordata > Actinopteri > Labriformes > Labridae > Scarus > Scarus forsteni. Next base: position 20,831,112 of record JAZDUH010000451.1, on the reverse strand, counting down.
CACACCTCACTCCCTGGGATCATTAGGTAAAATCCTCTTTAGGACCTTCAGATAATCTTTAATGAGTTTGATCAGGTTTGGGGATCCATGCCAAAAGTCGGCCTGAATGTTGATTGTCAGTTGGTAAGAATTTTTGTCAATATACTGAGTACTAATTGTATCTAATATACTCCACTTTTATTATTTTTTCATTGCACTCATGGAATTTTTTATTCTACAAATCATGTCTACTTACCTCTTGTGCACCCCTCTGTGAACTTTGGCTCCAGAAAGTGTGACCCTCACACTTATAGGCCTTCTTGACTCTTACCAGGCATACATCCATAACATTAAATACCTTTTTTTCCCCAGTGTAAACAAGTAACTACGGTGTGCTAGATTTTTTTGTTTGTTTATTTTGTTTTGTTTGATTATCTGTCAAGGATCTGATTTAATGTCATTTTTATTATGAGATATCAATTATGATTCCAAGGAAAAAAAGATTACTTTATGTTTTTCAGTGGAAAAATAGTGTTGTTATTTCAAGATAACATAATAAATATATTGATAGTTTAATCAAACAAACATCATCTGGAAACCTCTTTGAGATGGACATATGGGCCAAATTCAGATACTGTTTACATTCAGAAGAAGCTTACTTTATTCGGGTTTCACAACTTTTAATGCTACATTAACAGTGCCAAGGGGATTTCTTCTGTAAGCTAAAACACAACTCTGAAATTCTGCAAACATAAGCTCAGAAATTAGAAAAAAAAATCCTCTCTTCTTCCTTTTCTCTGAGTGATGATGTCATGAACAGTTGGGGGGGAGATATCAGCTCCATCACCATCTGGTCCCCAAAAGAGGGAGGCACAGCAGTGCTCGCACGATGTACACCCACTCACCGGCAACCCACATGAAACACACACATTAACACGCACACAACTTTTCTTCAGGGCAAAAGCCAGGATCCTGCAGTAGCACCTTCATGAACACACACTGTACAAGCACACACACACAAATGCTGGCACCAATAGGAGCATTACAAGGACACGCAGACTTCACCACCCACTCTTTCTCCAATGTAGCCTCCATCTGCTCGCTCTGTCGTTTCCTTCTCTCTCCGTGGATTATCATGGCAGAGTCCAAAATATGATACGCTTGCCTTATTCTAGTCCCATATGAGCAGGTGTCTGAGGTACAAATACAATACACCAGATAAATACACTGGCATGGTCAAAGCTGATGACTAAGTCTGTCAAAGTATGTCAGCCAGTAATAATGAAAAATGTTGCAAAATGAAACTTAAATTGCAATTAATTACAAGAAATTGATATGCAATTTATCTGAAAAGGGACAATTTGCACTGATTGATTTAGATTGGATTTATGTTTGTAACTGTCCTGTTTAATTTGTGTTGTGTCATTCGATGAAGCTTAAGCTACTATCTTGAGGTAAAGAAGTTACTTAGTTGGTTTTTATGTTAGTAGGCCTATCACAGTAACAAACTTGCTGGACGAAAATTGTCCAAAAAATTATTGCAGATAAGCGATATTATTGTCAATATTATTTTGAAACATAATTTCTTCATTAATGTAATTGTAATATATGTCATAATAAAGTGAGTACACTGTATCAAAGGCAATAAACTTTAATTTCTAAAGAGTATTTAACTGTAATTGGAAGGTCAAGAGCTTTTAAATAAAATAAATGAATCAAACAATATAATACATTTAACAAACAAAAAAAGATTTTAAAAAACAATGAAAATCAAATGGACTCTGTTTTGGGAAAAATTGCATGTAAATAACAATCATTATACTAATAAAAATATCTGTGTAAGAAACTCCAATAAAATCACACACAACAATAAAAACAATAAATAAAAGGAATTTATACAGTTCCTGAATTGTTTGTGACATGTACTTTCTCCCAGTTAATTCATACTCTCTGTCAAACGTTTCTAATATTTCCCGGAATGCAGGCTTTACAATCGTATTGAAGGGTTGCATTTCTTTTGCAATGTAGCAAATAACACTGTCTGTGAACATGCAACCTTTAGCGCTGTTTTATTTATATTTCCTTTGCAGACCAAACGCCTCAGTAAGCACTGACTGTCAGGACGTAGGCCCATTGCACCTCCCCCTCTTAGTCGCCACTACTTTTAACCTAATTTGACATAACAGCTCGTCGGTGTTAATGAGCTCACACCTTGTTCATTCTGTTTAAAACCAAAAAATATTCCCACACTTGGACTTAGGGAGCCGACTTAGGAACCATCAGTATCGTGTCTTCAATCACATTAGTGTTTGCTTCCTTGTTAGTCCTCACGACGCCCACTTCAGCTCTCTGTGTGTGTATGTGCGAGCGACCCCGCCCCACCCCGCAAAGATTGAATGAGTGACAGATGCTCATTCCACTAAATCTGCTATATAACCAATGCACCCAGGTGTTGAGAAAAGCTGCACAGAGTAAACCATCTTCTCATCCAGCCTGTTTGGTAGAGAGAGGAGGAGGAAAACAAACATGCATGCATGTGTCAATTTATCGAGACCAGCAAACTTACTAAGGATGTTTTTATTTATAGTGCTTTTAATTGATTTATTGATTACAGTGACAGGCCTATATGTTAGGGATTTTAATGTCAATCAAACAGCAATTCAAAAGTCAGAGGTCCAAAAAATTTGTTTTATTTTCAAATACCAGGCTTAGGTAGGTTATGTTGGTGTCAGGAAATGACTCCCAAGGTTTTTAGGAGGACCCAAAAGCAGATTGAGACAGAGTAAAGGTGCAACAAACTACAATTTAGTGAGGACAACTTCAGTGAGAGCTTTGGTGGTTTGGGCCGAGGAGGAGAGACAAATGAAAATAAGGCTCCAAACACGACAAAAAACTCAGGCACAAAACCAACAAGAGATTCTATGATTCACAAGAGATGGCCAGCAATACTATGTACAGGAGTGGGAATTGTTTGGCACCGAAGACGAGCCTGCAGCAGGCTTACGAAGGTACTGCAGTGATGAGAAGCAGAGACAAAAAGCAGGAGCAGGAGAATAAACTGCAGAACTGTCAGTTGGTTGTTCTAAACCATAGATATGCTTGGTGTTTGTTCTCAAGTTCTTGTTGGGGTCCATTTATATCATGAGTGCATCTCATGCTGTATACTTGCATTTATACAATGTGGAGGATACCACAAGGAGGGACACAAAGACTACAGGATGTACCAGTTATGCCAGAAGTACTATGCAAACATGGCAACAATTACTTAAATTCTGAGGGTTTTTCTAACAAAATATAGAGTAATTATCAAAGTCATCAGAAGGTATGTGTTGGCAAGCAATGTCTAGCGGTCAGACTGCATTGTCAGCATCATCAACTTTCAGCTTCCTTTGCAATTAGATGTTGTTATTCAAGAATCATAGAAATCAGTGTTCTCTCAAATGCCCTTTTTCTGTAGTTTTATAATGTTATATCACCAAACAATTATCAATCAATCAATCTTTATTTGTCGAATCATAACAATTTTTATTAGACACTTTACAAAAAAGTAGGTTGACACCATTTTTTAATTCATTTATTTAGCTTTTTATTTTATTTCCAACCCCAACATGAATCCACTATGAGTTCAGTACTCTGCATTAATTGGAGTGTTTGGGGGGTAAGGGAAAAAACTCTGTTAAGCAGCAGGGTATCTTAAGTAGACTCATGTTGAACAGCCATCGGCCAAAGCCATGTCAAGTCATGAGTGGAAAGAGGCAGGTTGGTGGTTATAGACAAGGGAACTGAAATAATAACTGTTGACAGTGACAAATTCATGGACACCTGGGCCTTAAATTTGTCTTTATCATATTAGTTTCTATTGAATTGAACGTTTTAGAGGTTAGCTCCTTGAGATGTGACATCTAATTTTCAAGAGTAGGCTAATCATGGTGGCATAATCAATACAATACTGTTCTTATGCTGACATTGAAGCCTACAATGATGATATGGTGGAGAGGAATGATGTGGATTAAAATAACAGCGTCTTGTTGAACTGCAATTACACTTGGTTTAATCAATTTCAAAATTAGAATTTATATTAAATGCTGTCGTTTGTGTTGATGATTGATGTCGGATAAAGCACTTGAAGTCAAGTGGGTCCACAGCAGGTAGGTTATCTATGTTGGATAGTTGCAGGAACAACTGTTTTGTTGAAAATATGTTGGTCAACAGCAGCAGACCATCCACACCAATGTCCCAAGCAACCTACAGGACTATAACCTGAGACAATACTGGTGAAAAAAAGGGTCGAAAAGAGAAGAAGAGAGAGATATGGATAGATGAACAAGAAGAGGAAAGACCCACCAGCAGTCTAAGCTAAATGCAGCTTAACTGTGGGCTAGTCCAAACCGGAACCAGCCCTAACTAAGACAGTGGTTTAGATATGAAAAAGAAAAGAAAAGAAAAAGGCTAATTCAAACTTTGTCTTGGGCAAAATCACCAGAAATTCACCACTTTACACGGTTAATTGTTGAATTTTTAGGTCTGTTTTTTTAATAGCTTTCCTTCCTTCTGTGCCAGGTACATGCTCTATAAATCACCAGGAACAGACAAGACCTGTGCAGGAGAAGGTTAATAGAGATATTCAGTAGAAACACAGCAGGCAACGCTTAAGGTCATAGAATTGCCCTGAGGCATGTTAGAAAACATACAAAGACCTATGAATAAAATATATTCCTGCTCTCCGAACAGGACCTAAGGCTAACATGGTAAAAATCTACTCTTGTGTAAACATGACTAAGACGTAATACGCCAATAAAGAAAGGCTGGGTGAAGGATTGTCACATGCATGCACATGCACATGTGTAGTATAAACTCCCAGAGCAATTTAATGTAACACTCAAAGCGAAGTGAGGCTGAATGCCAATTGAGAGCAGACTACAGAGAAGATGAGCCGACGGCGCGGAGCTCTGAGCGCTCAGGTTTGCTCGCTGCAGCTTAAAACATCACTGATGGCTGTTTCACCCTCTGACTCACTAAATTAACTCCAAATCCATTTACCAGCGTTGCAGCTTAAGCCCTCCAGTTTGGTTTTGGTCTTCAGCGGTTTCTTCTAATTGAGTTTCTAGTAATTACCACAAGGCTAATGCATTGTAAGTGCCTCCTAAATCAGGAGTAAAGATTTTGTTTCAGACTACAAGTGCATATAGTGATCGCATGCAAAAGAATGTTGGGGAAGCTTTGGTACGCACATGGGAAAAGAGTAGACCTTTGTGACAGGCAGCTTGCATACTAAAGACAGGATCATCATCTGTCATATGGCCTTGAAACCTCCCAAATACTCACGCTCTCTCTCATACGCAATTTCTGTTAATCCATGACTTTGATTCAGCGTGCCAGGCAGAGGTAACCTGGCTGACACGCTGCACGGCGCCCTTTGATCTGCACTGGCAAATTTGACAACAATGAGTGGGCCGACGGCGGATGGATAAATACACTTGAAGCTGAACAAATTAGCTAGTTCCCCGTGTTACCTGTTTCCTGATATCAAAAGTACAGACCTGAAAGACTTAGTGGGGACAGGAATGTGTGCACAGTTCTTGAGGCCTTTCATTATCTCCGTACTTTTGTTGTGTTTGGTCAGGAGAGAGTGAAGTGAAGCTCCCCAGGGAGGCGGGTAAACACATCGCTGCCTTACCCTCGTGAGGTTGCCCGAGACCTTCCCTCTTCCTGAAGACTCCTTTAATTAGGCTTTAATTGCCTTATTAGCAGCGGCTATCGATGGAGAAGGAGAGGAGAAAGGTCAATCAAGGTAGATGGAGCCAGAGAACAGGGCAAATAAACAAGGTTGGGTAAGGAAAAGTATCCACCCACACATGCTAATACACACCCATGCACGTAGAGAACTCGTGCACACATGCGTGGAGAGGGTTACCGCAGGTGAAAGTGAGGCCAGCTCCTGTGGGAAAAGGATGTCAGGCAGTATAAGAGAAGAAGAAGTAAGACTGAGTGCAGACATGTGACTGCTGTTTAAAGAAAGTAAAAAAAAAAAAACAGGCTCAGAGGTGCAGCCCAGGCAATTGACCTCTAACCCTGACCTTAGCAATGCAGAGGGGACAGACAATGTGGGGGAGAGGGCTGAGAGGAGGGAGGGGAAGGGCAATAAGGGATGATGAATGAAAGAGGTGCTAGAGCGAAGGAGATGCAAACTAAGGAAAGAGAAAAGAAGGTCATGGAGAAGAAGGCCATAGTAAAAAAGAGTTAGGGATTGTTTGGGTTGACACTTATGTGATGCTTTAGAAATGGCGCCTGTGCTTAAACATTTCCTGGATCAATACTTAAAGCATAAAGGGCCCTCATATATCTGTATTTAAGGCTTCTAAAACATCTGGAAAGGCATAAACATAAAGCTCCATTGTTTAACCTTGTTTTTTACCACATAATGTCCATGATGTGCATATTTTTTTCAGTTTCTATGCAAAAGTTATTTATTTTAGCATCTATTTTAACCACAAATCTGACTGGTGTTGCAGTTTAAGTTGTGGCTTTGTTAACTGGTGTTAGTGGGCATATTGATTAAATTTTTCTTTGCTGAAGTTTCAATTTGACACATATCTAGGACTCTTGTAACCTTACCAGTTGTAGAGATCAACTGATTCAGTATCTTTAATTAGGCAGATCCATCTTGACAAGCTCCAATTGACAATTATTGTGAGCAGCCCAAAGCAGTATGGCCAGATTAGAGTCCATTAAACCAAGAAGAGGTGGGAGCTACCAGCAAGACAACAGGAAGAAATGACAGCTTGGACAGAGTAGCATAGATGCTAACAGTTTCAGTAGCAGTTTTATCAGACCTTCACCACATTTCTTCAAAAATTCAAACAAATAACAACATTACAAACTTCTCTATAGTGAGAATACTTTTGCTCCACTTCTGACATGTTCTGCCTTGAGTTTGTGTCATGGAGTGGCTCACATTCGGTCCTTTACGCCATGGCAGTACTTCCTGACAACTACATGATATGGTTGGCCTCTAATGAATGTGACCTACTGAAGTATCATCCATCAACCACCAAATACATTTTTGCAAGGTCCTGCCCATTCCAAAACAATTTCTATGGGCTTTCTCCCAGATGGACAAATGAAATCTACTGAACAGTCCAACTGGGCTGCCAGGTTAGAAACCTTTAACAAATCATGTTATAAAACGTTTTAGGTACTTTTGTTACATCACCATATTGTAGGCAATGCATTCTTAAACAGATACAGCATGGATAATAATTCTACACTGTCATTTGTGAAACAAAAACCCGGTCAGGGGACCCTAATTTTCTGCTGCAGCACAGGGTGGCGGAGCCTGGCGCACCGCCGTGCACAGCCAATATGTCAATTTGGTACATCTACTGTGCCGAGATGGGTGTGGTGGCGCATCAGGCGGAGCTGTCAACAAAATTCAGTCTGGGGATTCAGACCAGAGGAGGATGGTTGCATCCGCCAGCCTACCAAGGCAGGATTCAGGAGGAGAGATTGAAATTGTGTCTGGCTCACAGCGCATTTAAAGGCAAGGTTCATTTGATTGGTAAAGTTTACACCCAGCTGTGTTAAACCCAGGCATGCCTTCTCTCCTCCCTCTTTGGCACATGCACCAGGGGGAGGGACAGAGAGTTGTGGTGCGCCGGACTGTGCCCCGCGTAAATTGCAAGCTGCCCTAGACACTCTTCGTTGGCACGGCACAGATACTCTCATTACTGCAGCCAAAATTCAAACAATGGTGTCTATCTGCTTGTCATGGACTCAGGACTTATTCAGGACACAAAAACAAAAGAAAGGTGGCATATACCTTTAAAACAGCAACAGTTTAGCTACATCCACTGCAATACATGTAAACATTGGTGATATTGTCGTATAATATGACATTGCACCATGAAGAGGTCAGTGCAGAGTATGATAATTTGGCCCCAATACTCACTGTTCTCTGTCCAAACAGGAATGCCCTAAATGAGTTTCTAATTATCTTCACTCCAGGAGCAGCAAGAGCATTGAGAGGCAGCAATTTTGAAATTCAAGTTGAAACTAACCATATGCTTAACAAAATGAAGGAGATGAATATAATTAATTCCCTTGATGACAAAGAACTCCAGAAAGAGACAATGAAAAAAGTCGAAGACGGGTATACAAGACGCATAGAATACATTTTCATCGCCTGACTATCCAGGTGTCAGATTAATGTGTGCATTAAAGCACTTTTATTTCGAGGACAAATTGTTGGCATACTAAACCAGGGAACACATTATAAAAAATATTTGAACTTAAGTACTGATTCCCTCTTTTCAACAAAATTGACCCACACTAGAGAACTCTGACAATCTGAACAGATGCTGAAAATATGAGAGAGCTTGCAGTTAATGATACATGATATTGACCTAAGCCTGATAGATTTAAGAGTTTTGTTCCAAAAGTGTGTTATGACCAGCAGACCACAGACCACACATGAAAAAGATTCCACTCAGGAACAACCAGAGTTTAGACTGGAATCTAGCAAAATATGTACTTGAACGTGACATTAGAGTAAATAAACACTGAGGGCAGCAGGTGGAAATAAGTGGTCATATTAATGCAGTTCTTTTTGTCTGAAAAATAAAGACCTAAAAAAGTAACGCATTGAAGAATTTAAAGGGGCAAAGATGCTGCTGAAGCGGAATATCAATTGATTTGGTTTTATCCACAAGTAGGCAGATCGTTTAAAAAACTAAGGGTTTACTCCTTTATTTAGGAGAAAAAAATCCTTCTCAACATATAGCTTTTAAAACATCTTTGTTCAGAGGAAAAGTCATAAACATACTGCTTAGTTCTGGCATTTGCATCTTTCACTGGCATGAAACTTTGCCACAGTAACTCTTTTTTATTTTCAATAAATTCCAACAACTTGAAGTGTAACTCTCATTATGCTGTCAGACCAAAACTGTCTGAGGATAAGAATGCTTGGGCTGGCTCTGACAATTGAATGAAGAGGAAGTCACGAATATTCTTGAGGGTTAAATTCAAATATCTGTTTTAAGACACCAACCATAGACACAGGCAGCCAAAGGTTGCTACTTAACACAGTCACACTTTAAACTAATCCATCCTGTAGTATTTTGTGTAATCTTGCCAAGAAACTAACTAACCAACTTACTAACTAAGAAACACAGGCAAAAACACAACTTCTTTGGCAACGGTAATTATAAAATCAGGTCATGTCAAACCGTTGACAGAGTTGAGATTGTATGTGGGTTTTATACAACTGTAGAAAGCATCTACGAGTAAATGTGTAACCCCCAGCTCTTTATAGTCCACCTGTGTGGCGTTTCATTCATGCTGCAGTTTTGTTTTGACCAATAATGCCCCAGGAAGCTCTAGATTTTGTGAAAAATGAAAATTTTGGTGCTAAATCTTTTTGCATCACCATTAGTGTGTAAAGGCCTTTAGGTAGACATCTTTTTTCTGAAGTTAACAGTCTGTTACAGACAAAACTGAATCCACTCTTTCTGATGTGTCTTTGAGACACCAAAAGTAAAGGGCTGCCAATCATGTGCCAAGTTTGCTCACTCTAAAGTGTGGAAACAAAGTTGTTGCAAGTTTTCCAGATTTCACAGTTTTGGGGGTGTTTGTGAATGAACACTGTAAATATATGGTGTACTGATTTAACCGTATCGGTGCTCTGTATATACTATAGAAACAAAACTATCACACTTTTTGTGTTTGTGTTTGGTCTCTAGGGTCGGCTATGCTTCTATGCAGATGACTTGTGATTCTGGTTAAATGCTTGACTTATATTTAGATTCAAAAATATACTAGTTTTACATCTGCAAATGTATGTATCTGCTGTATTCATTATGTTATTTCTCACTGAGATAGTTACTAACATCTTTGCAGCATATTCATATATGTCTTTTGACATTCATAGGGCAGACATTTGATTACTTGCTAATTTCATTTAAATTTGTGTAATGTCAGTAATCTTGCAAATATCATAGCTCGCATCTGTTATTTTTTCCCTGCTCGTGGCAAGTAATTTCCATTTCAACCTCATTCCACAGAGAAGAACAAAAATATAACTTCAAAGATGTGAAACATATCAGAGTCAAAGCCCTAAACCCCAACAAAAGACAGAAATAAAACTAACATCTGTTTTGCAGACCCTGACAAGAATCATGTCTGACATTTCTTATCACTGCTGTAGGCTTTACCAATCCATCTGTTGCTATATCCAACTCTACAGAGTGAAGTGATACTATAAAAGGATGCCAGTGGGAGTGAGGCTCTCACATAGGAGTATCTGCAGAGGCAATACAGCAAGTTACCTTTTCACTATATCCTCTTTATCTGCCACCCACTGCACACACTCACAGATGCACAGCAGCAACTTTAAAAGGTTCAACAAGAGGAAGAGAGATGTTTTTCCTTGCATTTTCATATCCGAGCATTTCTGGGCTATGTGTTTGTATGGGTCATTCTTGTATGCAGGATATCCGAGAAAGGTTTGAGGAGTTTTCTTTTTCAAACTTGTTTTGGATGTTTGTAGGCAAATGGTCAAACTTTAAGGACATGAAGTCCCACGTTCATCTCTTGCTTGAAAACATGATATTACAAAATCTCTTTTAGGTTCCATTTTTACATTCTGTGCATTTTTTTCTGTCTGACTGAGGAAAGATCAGTTGTGTTTTGAGGTAAAAGGTCATTTGTGCATGCCTTGCTTGTTGGTTTGATCACACAGAGACAATTTCAGGACTTTTTAAAAGCTTTGCATAAATGTTCACTCAAATTTTGGTGGCTCTGTTGAACGCTATACTGGCTAGTATCCATACCCAGCTGTCTTAGCTTTCAGACAGAGATGGCCATTTGCTTCATTGGCATTTACATTCAGTTGTGTCATGGGCTTTGAGCAACCCCACTCCCAAAATCCCAAACTGTCCACTTAAAGACCCTTTAAGTTTCTTCTCAGTCTGTAAAATGAACTGCATAGATTTTGGATTATCAAGGTCAAAAGACAAGATTATTGGACCTCATTTTTGCCTATAAACAGATTATCTCAAGAGTGCTTCTCAGGATTATCTTCAGACGTTACACTAATTTCCTCCCTAAATTAAGAGTATATTTTTGAGATTTTGGGAATTTATATTTCATGCTTCTCTGGCCTCATGATTATTTTTTGCTCAGCAAATTTTCTCAAATTACCCAACCACAAAAATCCACCTTTTTCCTCTCCTTGGCCCATGAATGTGCTTTCACAGTCCAGCTTTAGTATTCCTTGCACAGACATAAAACCACCAGCCACTAGTTCTAAAAACCCAAATTCAAATGAAGTTAGGACATTCTGTAAAATGCAAATAAAACAGAGTCCAATGATTTGCCATTTTCTGTTTGACATATACTTAACTGAATACACCAGAGAGTCAAGATATCTATTGTTCAATCTGACAAACATATTTTTTAATGTAAATATTCACTCATTTTGGATTTGATGAAGACAACGTGCTCCAAAAAAGCTGGGACAGGGATAAAAACAGACTGGGAAACTTGAGGGATGCTCAAAAAGTACCCTATTTCACAGGTGAACAGGTTGATTAGAATCATGACTATGATTAAAAGGAGCATCCCCAAAAGTCATTTACAAACAAGTATGAGGCGAGATTCAATACTTTGTGAACGACTGCTGTATGAGAAAGTAGTTCAACAGTTTAAGAACAATTTCTCAACAAACACTTTGCAAAGAATTTAGGGATTTCATAATCTACAGTTGATAATATCAAAAGACTGAGAGAATTCTCTGCACGAAAGTGGCAAGGCCAAAAAAAACAACATTGAATGCCTATGACCTTTGTTTCCTCAGGCAGCACTGCATTAAAAACTGTGATTATTCTGTAAAGAATATTGGCACATGGACACAGAAACACTTTGGAAATCGTCAAGTAACACTGTTGGTCACACAAGTGCACATTAAAACTCTACCATGCAAAGCAAAAGCCATATATAAACAATACTCAGAAACAGTGCTGGCCTCTCTGGGCCCAAGCTCATCTGAGATGGACTAACACAAAGTGGAAATGCGTGCTGTGGTCCCAGCTCTTTTTAACTGTGTTGCAAGGATCAAAATCAAAATTACCTGCATTGCTTGTGTGGGTGTAGATCAGTCCATCAGGGGAAGGGGGAGTGTTTCTTCCTCTCCAGCACGTTGTTTCCCCAGCCTCATTAGAAGCCATTCACTCAATCAAGCATGAATCCCTAACACAATAACATGCAAAGTGCTTTGTCTGGGTGTAATTGGCCTTGCCAGAACTGTATTTCTCAAACGGTTAGCTTCACTCGCCCCATCTCTCGCAGACCGCAGCCAGGAGCAGTGTCCAAGAAATGCAGCTGGCGAGGAGGGGAGTGAAGAAAGAAAAATTATAAATAATGAAATCATTTACAAATATATATATGGCATTGATAGCCCGTCAGGAGTGGAGCTAGATGACTATAACAACTTCAATTACAGGTATAAAATAGCCAACATTTTCACATAATTTGAGCAGATAATGCTTTATAGCCAGTCTCCTCACAATCACGCATGTCCCCATTACCACGGCACCCCAGCATCCCATTTCCCTAAACACAAGCACACACTTGTCGGGAGTACTCAGAGGCATGGAAGGAGATGGAGAACACATGGGTGCAGAAAGATGGCCCACAGCCGTACCCCAACCTCAGAGGAGAGCCTGTTTGCTCACTGTGATGGGTGACACGGCTGACTGACACTTCCCTGCACGCCGACCCAGCAGCCAATCTGCCGAAATTGTGCGCTGACATTGTTGATTAAGCAGACACTCAGTGTGCGTTGTTTCAGAGTAATGGGTTCACTGGTGCAGGAAAATGCGGTCTTAGTGTGTGTGTGTGTGTGTATGTGTGTGTGAGAGAGAGAGAGAGAGAGAGAGAATGTGCATGTCACTGCAAGCGTGTTGCATGAGAATTTCAAGGTCATGTGATGGTAACAATCAGAGGAATATTTAAAAAAGAGCTTTTAGTGACTCAAGCTCAGCCGCAGCACCTGAACCTGTTGAGATAATCATCAGCAGGTCAGTACTGCCATCTAGTGATGTAAAAAGAGCTTCTTCCGACTGAAGAAGGAGATCAGGGCCATATTAGGGGAAACATTAAATTCAAGCAGTAAATTAAGCAAAGCGTAATGAAATTTGAGTAAAACTTTAAATTAAGGGCTCAATATTGACTCTTAACTTGTTGCTTTTTAGCAGTCCTATTGTTGACTGCTAATTATTCATATGAAGGGCTTTTCAGTGCCTCATACCACTCATCTGTAATGATTATTGTTTGCTTCCATCTAATTTCAGTAATTACAGTTTTGCGATATTTTTCCTTTGTGGGTTAAAGGCTGTAGCATCCAAGCGTCATTCATCCCCAAAATATTTCAAAGTGATTTGCAAAGTTAAGAATAGTGCTTTAGTTAAGTTAAAGGCCCCAAAAAAGAAAATGAGACCTTAGTATGAAACATATTAAATATACTAGAAAAAAATCAATATAATTGAAACTAGAAAAGCACTCAGAGAGCCCAGACCTCCGCCAGCGCCACAGTCCTCAGCCATATTGTCATTTTGACTATAAATATTAGTCCTACCTTTATTTCATCGAAATATTTAGATTTCTTGACCATGGAAACATACCATTAGCAACTTGATTCATAATGATATCTATTTTAGTCCAGCAGTTATTCACAGAAATCACATTTTTCACCATGGCAGCCAGACACTGATCCAGATCAACACCAAAATCGAATCAGTTCGTCCTTTTCCCATGCTGGACATTTCCTGAAATTCTCATTAAAATCCATCCATTATTTTTTGAGTTATTTTGTTTACAGACAGACGGACAGACAGACAGACAGACAGACAGACAGACAGACAGACAGACAGACAAAGTTTCCCGAAAACATGACCTCCTTGGCGGAGCTAATGAGGAAACACAACACAACAAATAAAAGAAAACAAACATAATAAGGTGCAAAAACACAACAGATTGAAAACACATCAAATAAAAACCAAACTAAATCAAAAACAATGAAACTAATTACAAATATAACTTAAAACTTTAAAAGAATAACAAATGAAAAACAAATTACAAAAAGATAACAGATTTGAACAGTTACCAGTCACAAATCAATGAAAGATATTAGGAAATACCATACTAAATTTAAAAAGCAATTTACAAATATTACAACACAACTTTAACGCACAGCAGATAAACAACACGTGATTTTAAAAAGTAAATGCTAATAATGCCATGACAGGCAAAAGTAAACAGAGAACACAGTGACAAATGAAAAACTTGTAAATAAACTATACAAAAAGCAAAAAATACCCAAACCAATAGAAAGAAATCAATAAAGTAATTTAACACAAGTAAGCACATGTAACAACAAACAGCAATAAGTTGAAGAAATAATTAAAGTGTATTAAACCTCTGTTCCCAGTTAATGTTCTTGTGTTTTTTTTTTCTGCTGTGTATCAAAATGTGTTGTGGCATGATAGTATTTGTTGTTGTGTTTTCCTACTTGCTGTTGTGTTTTCTGATTTGTTGTTGGACTAAATTATTTATTTTTGTTTTTGGTGCTTTTAGGCCATTGTGCACCATGGGGATGGGGCAGCTCTGTATACATTGACAAAGCAGTCAATATGCCACAGATAATCATGTTTAAGAGTGACTGTTTGGTGGTGATAATTGGGGTGGTTAAAATAAAATGTTACAAAAATTCGACATCAAGGCGCTTTTAAGAAAAAAAAGGCGTTCTATGTATTTTTTTTCCCTTTACAAATTCCAAAGTTGTGTATTTATCATCCTCCCCTCCCTTGATCTGACTTCCTCCTTCAGATCAATAGTGTTGTTTGTTGCAGCAACACCTCCCAGCGTTTTCACTTGTCCCTCACTACAGGACAGGAATTGGGCATCCCATCCGGTGCCGCGGTTATGCTGAGAATCAAAAAAGCCAAATTAAATTGCCTAATTGGTTTCCTTGGGAAGGGTAAAACAGATTTAAATTGATTACCGGTAATGGCCTTTTGTGCAACCGCATTGGCTTCTGCTGTTTGAGGAGGATTTAGCAAAACCAATTAATTTGCTTCACCTCTTAACGCGCCCTCCTTCTGCTTCCCTTTGTCTCTGTCTGGGAGCTTTTTCATCTTCCCTTCTTCTCCATTGTCTAACACCCTCCTTCCTATGTGCAAAAATGAAAGGGGCGATGATGATAACGTCACAGGATAACAATTATTCAGGCCTAACTGGCTGCGTTTTGTCATATTGTGCTGTGCTGCTAAATCGGCAGAGATATTTTTTTCTGGTTTGACTGTTAGAAGATTCACCTGACAAAAGATTATATAAATCTCTTTTTCAATTACTTTGCTTCCTTTCGGCAGCTCTCGCTTCTGTCGCTGTAGCTAAAGCAGCAAAAACGAAGATGTCAAGGTCACATTTTGTCACGCGAGCTGATTAAATCCCCGTCTCCATGTTCCTGCACCTTTCATCAAATATTATCATAACCAGACCTAATGTGACATTTCAAATGGAAAAATTACAAGCACTTAATGTGATTTTATTAATTACATTTGGGCAAGACTAGACGAGGAGCATTTATTCCTCACAGAAGACTTTTGCTGGCAGTATCCATTTTTTCAGGAAATTATAAAAAATCTAAAGCCTGATAAATCATGCTCCATCATCTGTTAGCGTGTTTTTGCCACAATGAAAAGACAGATTGTTGTACTGAATTTTCTTCAGCTTCACTGCATGCAGTAAAATGAAATTTAGTTAGGCTGAATAGCCCATGACAAATTGACTAAATAATTTCAAGCATTGTGAGTTTATTTATAGCCTGCTTTATGGATTACAGATGAGTGAAACAACCTTCCAGCGCCTGCAGTTCAATACAGATGTAAGAATAATGGCTTAAGTGCTGCTGTTTAGTTGGATTACTCACAAAACCCTGAAGCATTAGAAATTACTGAATAAAGAAAGCACAAATCCATTACCGAGTTCATTCACACACTTTAAGGTCTTACGGCTGAGATTGTTCCTGTTACATTAGAAGCAATGTTAAAACACCAGCCAGGACTTGTACCACTGAAGTAGATGAATATCCTCTAAAGGTCACTGTGGGACTCACAAGGCCCTGGACCAACATGCAGGCATCACAAGACCGAGATTAGACCTCTTCTCAGCAATGTGTTGGTTTGTTTGACTGGCAGCTCAACAGCCATGTGAAATTCTTAAAAACAGATGTTAAAATAAAAGTGAATCGCAGTTTGCATGTCAAGTATGAGCCGCAAGCCCCTGTAGTAAAAATACATGTAGGTCTTCAACATCCCCAAGCACAACCATGTTAAAAAAAACCTTTTTCAGGACACACTGGGGTTTCAGAATATGTATGCAGTAAATGGTGTTAAATCAATTGATCAAAAATGGTAGGACCATAGAGAAAGATGACAGTTCCTGACTCAACAAGTTCTCAATGGGCATTTAAAGGTAATATTGGTCATGGCACTAGGGGGGGTTAATAAGAATTTGTGGTAAATCAGGTGCAGATCCAAAAATTTTTCAAGGATTTGTTAACATTGACAGATGTTTTATACATTTCTTTACAGTAACTCGCCAGACAGTGTTATAATTCCTTGGTGGAGCTTTGTGCTCTTGGAGCACCTCCAGTTTGAAAGTATGAAACCACTCTTATGTGGTCCTCATCCTTCTATTCTTTTACATTTGCATTTGTATTTGTAAGACTTTGTTAATGAGGGAGCATTATGAAATGGTACATGCTCGTAACTGATGTGGAAAAACTGTATCATTATTAAGACTGTTTCTTATAGTTAGTCAGACATGGATGGTTTCATAAAAGAGAGAATTTTTTGATAAGGACCAATATTTGTCTTTGCTGCAGTCAACATCGTGACTTAAAATCTATTGTACTTTTTGTTGCTGATAAAAAATATCTTCAGTCCAGCTGCTGTTTCATAAGGGTGGTAGAAATGTTGCATAGTGCTCTGTTACTCTTAATGCTCTCTGTAATGCTTTAGTACTCCTCAGAAATGTTTTGAAAATGTTATTTTGGTCAATTATTTCCCCCTTTTAATAAGTCTTAACAGTTAATTTTATTGTGTTTTGTATTGATTGAAATTCTGATTAGTCACTTTTATAATGAGGTACAACTTATTAAGGTCTTGCATTCATAGAATAAGTAACATGTGGGTTGTACCCCTGCAAGATTCCTTCTTCCGTTGGAAGAAAGCCTGCCTCCTCAGTGAAGCAAGAGTGGGATGTTGTCTCATAAACTTCAACAATAGTTTTTCTTTTAACTTATCCAATCTATAGTTTGATTCATCAGTTATTTTGGCATTACCAAATTTTTTTTACAACTAATATTTACAACATTGTCAGCCTGGGTATATGTCAAGTTTCATCAATTGGATATATATTTTGGTATCAAAAACAAAGACTTATGTCTTTTAAGCTTCACTTCACCTCATTTCTACCTGGATATAAATCTTTGTCTACACCCATTCAATTCCATATTCAATGCATAAGATATGCATTATACAAAAAAATGACACGTTTAAATGTATGTCTTATTCATTGATGATGAAGAAAGTATTGATAGTATGTTGAATTTTGTCATGATAGGGAGGTTTCCACAAACATGGCAGCCTTGTTTTGTAATGTTTTCACCATTATAGTTTACCTACAATAATAGATCAATGTACTTTTTAAAATGGTTTGAATTGTGTTGCCTATTTTATTGCCTTCAATAAAATAATGGAAAATAATCCAGGGGATCTGAATTAGTCTTTCCTGATTAAAATTGATTAACATTAATGTTGAGATGGCACTCAAGGTAACAGGAAACTTTTAAAATGGCTCATCATTGCTAGGAGGCTGCCAGCCCCTCACTTTGGATTATCAACATCAGCTCCCAGCAAGGCACAACATCGCCTTCAGCAGAGCAGAAGCAAAACTTCAGGCAGAGCGTAAGGTCCCAATAAGGCTGCTAGCCCCTGCTCGTTAAAAGGCAACTGAAGTCTCTGGAACGCATTGCAAAGACGTCACTCAGGCCAGATGTGGACTTGACATCGGGCTCCATGAAGCAAATCGTGCTGTGTTAACTTACAGTCTCCTGGGAAGACCAAATAGCTTGAGCAGGTGGAGGCCTGCAGTAAAAGTTGCTGGAGGGTCTGTAGTATGCCAACTGAGGTAGGCTGTGAGAATTTTGGGGGGGCTTCGGGCACTCAGGCTCCCTGTTAGAGAAGGTTGCAGAAGAGAAAAGTCACCAGAACCACGAGTTAGGCTGCAGAAAGAGCCTCAAAGTGGCTGTAGATCAGGAAGGTGGGTCAATTGTGTAGCACTGCTCAAACACAAGCCGACCCTGACTGGGGTGCCCAGGAAAGGCCAAGGGTGTCTGACCTAAGAACCAAAACTCTTGAAGATCCTGGGATAATTTCTGAAGATGTGTCTGAGCCTCACACTCTACTGTAAGTGTATCAAGTATCTAGATTGACTGACAGGTGGCAGGCTATTTTGTATTTATTTGGGGGTTCTTACATCAGGATAACACATTTCTTTTAGATCTGCTCTTCCAGAGTGTCCACAGTTTACATATCCTCAAAGAGCACAGATCAAGTGTCACAATGTGGAAGGAGCAGAGGATGAGCTTTTGAGCAGAAGATACCCAAATAAAGGTCATAATACATGCTGCTGATATATTTTCACATCAATCCATAATAGCTTTTATTCCACACCAGACAAGAGTGTCAACCACCAAGTCCTGTTATAGTGTCTCACTGTATGCTCACATTTTCCGCTCAGAGCCAGTCGCTTTTTCAGTTTCCTCTTCTGTGACAGCGTACTGCTACAAATGAGGAATGAATCTCAAATAACCTTTAATAAACCCAAAGGTGCCAAATAAAATTAGTCTCTATACGGGAAGAAAAATGAACAGGGAATATATCAATGTCTTTTGCTATTTAATGTTTCCTCTTTTGAAAACTATACAGCTGCTTTCAGTTTCACTTTGAGGTTTCGTTGTATTTCAGTATTTTTAAAGCTGGGTTGTATCAGACACTTGACAGTCATCAGTGATGTGTCTGAAAGGGCTTCCAGCAGTGCTGCTCCTTTAAGAGAAATGAGTTCAGACCATCAGCAAAGCTCGCTATTGTTGGCGGGTACATTTATTTTGTATAATTGCATAATTGTGCAGGTTTACTTGAAAATTAGACACAAAAACTATACTGGTTGGAATGTGCGATTGGGCAAAAAATTAAGTACTTTACCTCCTGGAAGATTCTCTGTTTGGCACTAATTTACAATGAAGCAAATGTGTTCCTTCACCCGTGCGCATTGATTCCAGCTGCTAAATCTAGTTTTTAGTATACTCCAGTTTATAAAGGTGACCCCATTCACCTACAGTTATCACTGCCACTAGAGTCAAATCACATATTTTATTCAGTATCAGATTCCTCGGCCACTGTTGTGTCTTCCTGAGTCCTCAGAGCTTAACACCAGATTGGTAGGGTCAGCGCTGCACTCCATTTACGTCGGAGGTCCAACTGGGAAACTGGGAAAGACGTCATATCCAAGTTGAAGTGCAACACAGTTTTACCAGCGAGAAAGGTTGGAAAGTACTTTCACGTCCATAACTCTTACATTATGAAATAACAATGATTCTTTAACTTTTGCACCAAAACACTTTTCCTGAGGTCATATACTGTGTGACTTAAATGTTTTCACATTTTGTGGCACATTTAATAGATTTATACCAACCCACTGGAGCTTCTGCTGCAGCTAACACTGTTAGCTTATAACCAGCATATACAGCACACTACAAGACAATTTAAGAATAATTTAAAAACAACCCTAAGTTGTTATTTTAGGTAGCAATTCACTGCTTTTACTGCCCATTTATGCTCTGAGCAGCCATGTTTGTTGACAAACTTGGGTCTATGAGGGTTGTCTAGGTTTCCCAGCATGACTTCTGACTTTAAAGGACATTCCAGCTAATCTGGCTGGGACTTCAGAATGTCCAACTTCTGATATAGAGGGGAAAGCACCAATAGCAATTTGTTGCATCATAAAATAATGCCCAACACAAAGACTCGCTGAGGGAAAATTGAAGCACTCTGAAATGTTTTGCCAAATTGTAAATCAATTTAACATATATATTAGGGCTGTCACTTTAGTGCATTCATTAGATTAATTAATTACAACGTAAATTAATGCGTTATAGAAATTAATCACAAGATTGATCATAGCACACAAACATTTTGATATTGGCCAGCTGGAGGACCCGTACATGGCAGTGGCACGTCACTTCACACATGTGTCTTTAGTCAAACCAAACAAAGCCCAGGTGACAACAGGAATGGCATATTTAAGACTTAGTCTTATTTTATTTTTGAATTTATCTGTATTTGTACGACATTCTTTAATAGTGCATCAGGCCTAATTGTTTTGCTGGATGTCCTCGACCTTTTTCTTATTTTGAATTTGATTTATGAAACACACTTAAAGTGTAATTTGAGTTGCCTGATTGAGCTTAGAATTTTCTGGACAAGTTGCCCTGACTTTGGTTTTATTTAGTCACCAATAAAAATGTGGATTTACAAATCTTCACTTCTTAGTGTATTCATTTGATTAGTCCTGCAGTACAATTTTATAATATCCTAGAATTCAAATTCTTTATTTGGGTACTTTAAGCTGATATGAGATTAAAATGTGATTAATTGGATGAATTAATTATAAATCCTGTAATTAATTAGA
The DNA here is from genome assembly GCA_036419115.1 of Scarus forsteni. Lineage (NCBI taxonomy): Eukaryota > Metazoa > Chordata > Actinopteri > Labriformes > Labridae > Scarus > Scarus forsteni. The sequence goes on along the minus strand of JAZDUH010000451.1, from coordinate 20,810,325 downwards.
TTATTTTTTTTAATTGTCTGACAGCACTAATATGTATCTATATATCTATATAATATATATGTATATATGTATATATATATATACATATATATATATATATATGAAACTCACACAAGTCAGCAAAAACACTGTACATGCTAATAGCAGCATTCCTTATCAGTAGTCACAACTCGTTCTCCTTAAAGATACAATGACTTCACTATTGCAAGTTCTTCATACCACCCAATTTCAAAAACACTGACATACTGTATCTCTTTAAACACAAGACATTTTGGAGAAGAAATATTGTTTTGCAGAGATGGGAGAAAGTCTTTGTTTTGCGAGTCTCAAGTAAGTCTTAGGTCTTTAAAGCCAAGTCTCGAGTCTAGTCTTAATTGAAGACGTGCAAGTCCAAGTCAAGTCTCAAGTAAAGACAAGACAAGTCAAGTCAAGTCTGAAGTCATAGGCTTAAAAATTTCAAGTCTTTGCAAGTCATAAGCACCGTTTTCCGAAAATACCTTTCTTTGTGCAGCTTCAGGTGCCGAACAAAGGTTGACGTTGTAACATCTCTGTCTGTTATTCTCACGATGCACGTTTTGCACATGACAATTCGTTTTTGTTTCTGTAGTTTGAGAATGCAAATGAAATTATCCATGGTAGCATGGTTCCACATCTCTTGGTTGTTCCCGCAGTTCTGCAGTCTTGCACTCAAGGAAAGTAACTGTAATCCTCACCCTCTTTGTTTGTTCTTAACCCTGATTGGATGTTAATAGATGCATTCAATGGGGCAGATCCTGTGGGAAAATATTGTCTTGCTGGAACTGACAGAATAAATGTCACTTTAGTCGAATACTTTAAACAGGGGCACATATTCTCAACAGTCTTACTGAAAATTTCAAGCATTTTCAAGTCATCAGACTAAATTCAGAGTCAAGTCCCGAGTCATTGATGTCAAGGTCCAAGTTGAGTTGCAAGCCTTTGATGATATTGTCAAGTCGAGTCAAAAGTGATCAAAATTGTGACAGTCACATGACTCGAGTCCACACCTCTGTTGCTTTGTATTATATGAATAATTTAAGTTAAAAAACACATTTATGCAATAATTCTAGATGTTACAAAAGCTCAAGATGAGGAATAAATCTACTCATTTTATATCAAATCTGTTCTCCTGCAAACTTCTCTGCTTACTTTGAGTGAGCACATCAATTTTATTTATCATTTTTTTGTTTTGGCTGAAGGTGATTAATTATGTTTAAATCTTGTGTTTATTTTTAGCACACAGCAGAATACATCATTTAAAATGTGAGGGAAACCACCTTTAGATTTACAGTGCAGGAAGTCAGGGCTTCTTTGAAGTCATGAGTGAGCCCAGTCATTATCAGCTCTTTATACAGTCATGCAAAAGTACAACATAGAGAGTGATCACGACAACTTTCCTGTCACAGTTTTGGTTGCACTGTGAATCCCCAGCATCACGTGGTTTACTAATACATACAGTGTGCTTTCTGTTGTGGCATTAACCCACAGCCTCAGCACATACTTACTCTTAGTGATAAATATAGTTACTGTTGAGCACAAACCTCCTATTGCAGTTTTTATGAGTTTTTTTTTTATTTCATACAACAGTATTGGTGACCCTTTATATTTATAATTAGGTTTTACAAACTATTAACCAAATTAAAGGACAAAAATGCAATCAGGACAACACGGCATTCATTCATTCAGTAGTAATGTTTTTGTAGTCTTCTTAAAAGCTCTTAGCAGCTCTTAATGGCACTACTTTGAGAGCTAGCTTGGCTAAAGCTGGCCAACAGCTCCAGCATATAGAGAGGCAAATATTCAGCCTTCAAGTGATAACTTGAAAAAAATCCTCAGATGATCAGATGCTTCGCCAAATACATATACATGTTTGCCAACAAAGTCGATCAGTTTTTCAGCAGCACTTCAAGGCAAGCTTTTGAGCAACACTGGTAGTAATGAGCAGTTGCAGCCAAACTAATATGAGCTCACATGTGAAACTGTTGAGAGAATCTGATATTCATATAAATAATAACACTTGGGGTCAAACTATCTATCTATTATTATGTACCCACATGACATATTACATGCTGATCATAAACATAGCACATGCCAAAAGGGTGCTTAAACACATCATTTGGGTTCCTTATATATGAATAAAAGGCAGTCGAATTACAAGCTAGTTTCAGTTGAAACTCAAAGGGGAAGAGGGTCTACAATAACAGAATCTCTCTAACATCATAACAGTTACTAAGAAGGATAGGGCTTGATAACTTCCTGTAAGAGGTGGTGCTTGACAAAGTGACAGCTGATTAGTCAGCTTCTTGGAGCAGTGTTTAACTGTCCATTCTTTATGCAGGGAATGCCTAATAATATTGATATAGGCAGATAACTGCCTAAAAGTGATTATTGGTATTGGTTAGATCTGAACATTTTTGGCAGGTAGTTCAGCCGTATAATTTGTCCATGTATTACCTATATATTGGCTGAACTATTGGCCGAATGCACAAGTATAGCATATTGTTTTGTCTCATCATCACTGAATATCCTTGTGTAAACTTTGAAGTATGATTTATTTAACAATAGAATTTTGTTTCTCTTGCTTTTACATATGTTTTTTAATGCAAAAAGACTGTCATCATGAAAGGATCAGGTCTGTTTTACTCACAGTATGTGGGGGCTTTATACTCCCACATACTGTGAGTATGTGGGAAAAAAATTAACAGTCTTGATCACAGTGTTGATGATGATAAATTTATTATTGGCATAGCGGTTGTCAGCAAAAATCTAATGTTGTGCATCCCTATCACTGTCTATATTCGTATTTTGTTTAATTTCATAGAATATTGTGATTAATTTTGCATATGTGGCATATTTTGTCATACACTTTATTGCAGGATGTTAATGTGTTTTTACTCTATAATCTGTGATTACCAAATATTTTATTGTTCACCAGCAGGGAGATAGAATGTTGCATATTTTTTGGCAATAAAAACGATTATGAGTTGACCAAAAGAAACAAGTTTTACTAAATGTTTTCACCTGTTATGAGTCAATTTCACCACACGTTTTACTTTTTAGTTGTGCATTGTCATGACAATACAGCATCTTATCTTTTAGTCACTTCACTTGAAACAGAAAAAAATACATTAAAATAACTCTCATAAGGTTCTACTCTATGAATACTGCAAATATACCAAGTTTAATGGTATTAACTCTGTCAATATTACTGTCAGAACAGTTGCAGTAGGCTATAGCATACCCTTCAACCAAGAAAACTCTGTAATTTTGTCCCACTAATATAATGGTTATTAAAAAACAGCAAGAACAAATCACCAACACATTAAAGCTTTTTTTAAAGTTACGCATTTTATTTTTTTATAATTATTTACAATCTCCATAAAATATGTGGTTTATAAAGTGCATCAGGGATCTAACTTACACAAACATTTCATTTCATAACTCAATTTTAAGTTAAATTCAAGGAAATTATATGTCACTTTTCTCACTGAGGAACGTGTCGGACCTGAAACAACAAGAGACAGGAGAAAAAAAAAGTTAGTTGACAGGGAGCTGCTGATTGCACATAACTTCTTTTGATCTTCATCTTAAACAGTATTTAAATGACGCGCTTCTTGATCTCACCTGTTTAGACCAGAGGATAGCTGGCAGATGTGGCAATACCACACTGGTTGTCTTTGTTCCTGGACATCAAGATGTACCCCTTGGTTCCCCAGCTCAGACCCCAGCTATGAAAACACACATTAGTGACTCAGTTTGGTTGTAAAGAGAAGTACTGTATGTGTGTGGGGAGAATTAGTGATGAAACTGAAGCAATCGTGGCTTTCACAACAACATTTTCTAACATCCTGAGTGAGTTTCACTTCATTTTAGCAGCTATAAATGAGAAGCCTCCCTGTCAGAGGAAACGGCAACTTAGATGTTTTTCTGCATTATGAAAAAAAAAGTGTTTCAGAGGAGTAGGCCATGATTTACCTGTTCTTGACCAGCCAGTAATCCTTTCCATCTTCAGTGCCATAACCCACAGCCAGGACGCCATGATCCAGGTCTGTGCTGCTGCAGTCAGGCTCATCGTACACTCCTAAAATCAAACAGATCAAACTGTTCAATAGGAAGTCTATTTCCCTCTCATGTCTCACTATAGTTAACTTCTCCTTTTTACCTGATTCATAGAGCTGGAAGGACGCGTGGGAGGCATCAATGCCCACAGACACAGGCCCAATGGTGGCCAAAGCCTCCTTCAGGGCGTCCTCATCATACTGGTCCACATCCACATAGCCGGTGCAGGTGGCTCCAATGTTGTTAGGGTCATAATGGCAATCACCATCCTATTTGATGAAATAAAAATTAGACCTGGCTAAAATGTCTTAAGATAATGGGTTGGAGAGAGAGCAGTTTGAGTACAGAATGGATGAAATAACTTATGTATCTTTATGGGCTGTTTTTTTTTTAAACTAAACAAAGTTGGATTAACCATCAGGGCAAATGGGTAGCTCAAGACATGTAGACCTGGGTACTAAGTGGATTGAGCAATTAAAGAAAAGCACATTTGATGACGCTACACTCAATCCTGTCCTTCTACAACCATAGCTTTCACGCTTTCAGTGTAAAAGTGTTAGCATAATTTATAAAAGCAAGATGAAACAGCATCTCACGTGTTCTCTAATTCGCTACAAAGTATGATTTCTGTATGTAATATGACAAAATGCCAGACAATAAGTCAGTCAAACTCTGATCAGTTTATTTTAAATACTAGAAGTGAACAACTACATGGACACACATTTTGGGCATACTATGGGAACAATTAAAACTTCAATATGCTTGTTTTACATAACAAGCTCAATTTCCATGCTAATTTATGCACCCTGAATACCTAATACCTACAATGATTCCGTCTATGACTTAAATATTATCACACTAACTGGACTGTTATTACTGATTCTTATGTTGTTCATGATGTGAGTTCTGGTGGGTGAAGTGGACAGCTGATTTCTAAAGGAGTTCTTAAAGTTGTAGTTGTAGTTGTAGGGCAACAGGCTAAGACATTCTTGTCCTGCACTTGAGGGAATGATAAGAAGTGTTTGGGAAAATCACTGAATGTAGCTATTTTGCAATTTCATTACTGTTAATGGTAACCAAGGGTATGACAATCTTTGCTATAAAATCAAAAGATATATTAAAATCAATATACAGATTAAAATGAAGTCAGTAATTTTCTGTGCAGCAACTGTAAACATCCAGTTTTTTTCATTTGTGTTGGCCAGAACACTCCTGCTAAAAGTATTTAAATTAAAAAAAGGTGTTTTGTTAAAATTTGACGAAAAGAACATTATGTTGTGCCTTCTGCTGTCCAAACACAGCAGCGAGTCATATTGACTTAATTGAAATTGTGGTTAAAAGTTCAGCCCTAAAGATACTTCACTTTAAATTGAGTGATTTTTTTTTCAACTCTGTTAACCCCTGCAATGATCCAGATGCTGAGAAAGAAGTTTGCATGTGTGCCTAAGTTTATGGGGTCAGTATAGTGTCTGTCCACAAGATGGCAGTATTATTCATCCTTAAAATTTTAGTCCACAAGCCTGATAGCAGACAAAATGGCTTTCTTAGTGACTCTAGCTCCTCTATTTGTTATGATAATTATAATATCCATTCATGACAGAAATAAGGGTAAATTCTTCTCACCTCAGCCTCATAAGGATAGGACTCCTCAGTGTCGATGCCACCGTTGGCCTGGACGTACTTGAAGGCATTGTCCATCAGACCTCCCATGCAGCCCATGTTGCCATAGTCGCCTGAGCAGTCCACCAGCTGCTGCTCGCTCAGAGACACCAGCTTTCCTGTCTTCCTGAAGTTCTGACCCTCCAGGGCACCAGTCTGTCATAAAAATATATTCATTAGGAACCAGGATTTAGAGAATCTGAGTCTCCTATTAGTCACAGTAAATAAGAGATAAATGTTATACATACTGCACTGAAGGCCCAGCAGGAACCGCACTGCTTCTGATCCTTGACATCAGTGACAAAGCCCTTGTCCCTCCAGTCAACAGCGGTGGGCAGATCAGTCAGTGTGGGCAGACGGAGGAAGGTGGAGCCAGTGCGAGGCTGTGAGACATTGAAGGCACCCAGGCAGCCCCTAGAGATCACGCGTTTGTACTCCTCATTTTCCTAATGAAAAGGGAACAATTCAAATTGTCATTTATACAAGTCGAATCAAACTTAATTTATACCTCACAAGTTATGAAATTAGAAAACCTAATCTCAAGACAGTATGCAAAAAGAGCAGGACTACACTGTAATGTTGGAGTAAAATTTACGAAAAACAAAATTTAAGATTGATGGGATGCACAATATTTTAGGCATAACATCAGTATAAAAACAATTTCAATCATATAAAATTTGTGGAAAAATCAAAACACCTATGCCTTTTTGTACTTACCATGTCAGCAAAGTAGGTCATGCCCAGGCGGTAGGATTTGATGCCCTGGTCGGCCATGATGTTGTGCACCAGCACCAATTTGCGGTTGTTCAGCCATGTTTCCTTGCGGCTAGCTTCTTCTAATGGAGAGCTGTAGGTCCTGCCTGAAATTAAGAAGCAAATAATATAGTCAGCAGACAGGAAAACTGATTGTAGGAAACTTCACTTTGAATTAGGTGGCTGTCTTCAAAGTTTACACGTTGTTGATTTTTGGAAAGGACCGCTTTGTTTGGGGTGGGGTCCACAGGTAGCCCCTGAGCTGCCAGTTGCCCACTCCTGTGTGAGGCTATCAACACATTTATACTGTCCCTCCATGCCTCTTTTACTTCAACTTCTTGTTATTAATATATTATTTGTATTGTTATATTTCTTTTTAATTCATTTTTTAAATTCTGAGTCAGTCATTTCTCAGCAGACAAGGCATCCTACTGGTTTGTTCCTCTTCTGCTAATTGGTGCAAAACATTGAGGATTAGTTGAAAATGTAAATACTTGGCACTTATCGTCCAGTACTGAGGGATCTGAATCACAATTCTGATTCTGTGAAAGCTTGTTTATGCACATAAATGATAGCTGATCAGCTCTGTTTTTTTAAATTAATGAAAAGTTTTGTAAGATTTACACATAAAGAACTTTTAAGTCTGCTTTTAATCAGGGACTCTGTTGTCCAAAAACTATGAGATTTCTATGTCAGAGCAGATTTACAGATCTCATCATCCTGAAATCATATTTCAATCTTGCAGTTGCACCACTCCTGCATACATTACTGAAAGCATTTCTGAGCAAACACTAATGACTAAAAAAATCTTTGTCAGTAAATAAGCAAGTAAATGTTATAGTTCCACTCTTTTTCAAGTTCATTAAATAATGCACAAATACGTGTGTTTAGGTTTAAACTTATAACCTCACCTAACCATGTTGAAGAGATCCTCATCTTCTGTTGTTTTTGATCATTTATACCCAGCAGTGTGAATTTCACTCTTTATGTATAGTTGGTGTCTTAACTCTTTTCAAGTGTAGTTGTTGTCTCTTTTGTGGCTAAAACTAAACTGTTCACTTCACAGTGATACATTTGATCAACACTTCTATGTAGTAATAGGAAAGTAATCTGACATAGTACAGTATTAACTACTTAAGTTTTAGCTCCTAATAACACTGCAAAGTGTAAATATGGCTGTATTGAGTTACTACATATTAATGGGGCAGATTACCTAAAATAAAGATATCATGCATAGTCAGAGCACAAATAGTGCTTTACAAATGTATTAGACCACCTGTCATAACACGAAAAACAAATATTTGAGCGATATTTCAGAAACTTTAAAAAGTGTACATGTTATTGTTATGGTTATATGTTCTGATTCGGGATGAAGAATTTCAGACTTAATTTGCTGGCTCAGTGGACTTCTCTGAGAAGTCAGAAATTGAAAAAGCACAACATTTAACCACTAAACTCTTTTTTTGTTCAGGAATGTGAATACATAACTATAATTTGACATCTTGATGAGGAAATAATCATGTGGGATGATTGACTCAACAAGTGTCACAAGTTTAGACTTCAGAGTGACTCCCGTAGATTTGATTTGCTTGAATGTATTTGTACACTTCTTTTTGACACCAAGTCATTTTGAACTGAGAGTAAATTTTCAGAGACTTGGCTCCATCCAGAGTATAATTTCCACTCCTGAACTTGTGCAAACACCAACATTTCAAGTCTTTTCTATTTGCTGTGTACACAACTTACATTGAACTATTTTCAAGTATATAGCGATCTGTAAAAGTTCAGTGGCAGTGGGGATCAAATTAATGTGGCCCTCGCTGTAACCAGAGTTCACCATCTGAATCCACTGCTTTTCAAAAAGACCTCAAGCAAGGAAAAAGTCAGAAAAGGTTACTCACCAAATTTCAGTTTCCAGGCGTGGAACTCCAGGTCCTCCAGGGAGATTCTGGCACTGCTGGCCACGGCCAGAGCAGCAGCAACAACCAGGAGCAGCTTCATTCTGAGTGACACAAGTAGAAAAACTCAGATCACTTGTGAGGTTCAGGAAACCACACAGGTTGAGACGGAGCTCTTTCACTTCACTTATACAGCTTAAGCTCTGCCACATGCACACCAGCTTTCTATCAGAATCTCTTTCATGTCTCTCCCCAAACACCATCTCATCAAACTCAGCCTGGTTTCTGCAAGCACCTGCAGCAAAAGAAAGAGCTTCTGTTTCCCTGTGTGTGAGCGCTGTAGCTGCTTACCTTTGTTGGTAAAGGTCGAGGTATCAGTGCCTGAAGGTGGTGAAGGTCTGTGTCAGAGACGTTCTCTTATATAGTTGACTGTTTTTATGACCTGCAGTGTGTCCAAGTCAGGTGGATATCAGCCGCTCGTAAAGTGATAAAGAAAAAAAAAGTCAGTAATTAAAATAGGGAAGAGGGAGTTATTCATTACAAGAACTTCTCATGACACTATTCTTTTGGGAAACAGGTCAGCAAAACCAGAGGCACCGCCCACAGAAGCTGCTTTTGAGGGTATAGGGTGCTGCTCTGCTGCCTGCACGTGAGAAAATATGTAGTTACCACGGAGTCTTTGTGTGAAAACCCTCTGTCAGATTAAGTTCTTCTCCCTGATTCCTGGCACACATTGATAGGGATTTCTCTGAAGGAAAGAACAGACGTATAGATGTCATAATTACAGCTGTATGTACACTTCCATGCTTGATGCTCAATGTGAGCTTTGCTTACATCCGACTGATTTGTTTTTTAATTAGATTAGTTTCAGACTCTTGATTTGATATGAAAGAAATATTATTTTTACACTCAATTTTGACACCTACTCTTTTCAGCTGAGGGTACATTTTTAGCGTTGAATTATCCAGACTTTAATGAACTCTGCCTTTGCTGATATTTTGCCATCACCCAAATTGTGACTGTTCTCATTTGGCTGTGTATTATAAAAAGACAAAATCCAAACTGTCTCTCAAACGAAAATGATCTATTTCATAAAAAAACTGTAAGTGTATAAACATAAATCTGATAAATACAATGCTTGTTTGTTTGTTTTGTTGATGTTTTTGTTCCTACTGAGGCTGTATGACTGACAGTGGTAGATGTATACCCTGTATAGAAATATTGCCATAGATCTAATCTAAGGATACCTGCAGAGCTTGGCTTGCATTTATCAGACAAATTCCTGAAAGAATAGTGTACATTCGTGTGAAATGTTTGCTAAACTAAATTTAAGTAACAGAGGTTAAAGATTAGGCTGAGTTTTATACTAATTCTGCTGTAACCTCACTTAATGTTAAGGGACAAGTAATTGGCTTTTTTTTAGTCAAACATACTGAAAGAATAAATTTGCATATGTAAAATGCAACAACATATAGATTCAGTATACATAGGCAAAGGGTAAGGATACTTATATTATATGATATCCAGTACATCACTATGCAGATGATAGGTTATTGTATACATGCATCTATGATTCATTGATTAATATATAATGTGTGTAATACTTCCTCTCAAGCTAAATTGAAGCCAAAAGAATTTTGAAATTATTTTAACAAGACAGTGAACATCTTTGTAGGTTATTCACCCAGGTCATGGTTATCTATAAGATTCAAAATCGAGGCAGCCGGACTGTGTTGAGTGTTGGGAATTTTTGTCCCAAGACAATGAACATCAGGTTTGACCCAATCTGTCAAATCACTTTCTACTTATCAGTGGTTAAAACATTAAATATAAAGTATTATACCTTGATATAGAATACTTACAGTGACTTTAGTAAACACACTGGAAAAAATAAGTGTCCAGTTCAAAATGTTGAAGAGTACAGTATATTTACACAAGTAAAAGGTTAGGCTACTTTCTTATACTAGTGATTCCTATAGCTTGTTGCAGATCTTTGCAGATGATTGATTTAATATATTGTATATATGAACCTATTCCTGTTAAGTATACTAAGTAATAACTCCAAATACACAAAGACATCAGGTTTTGTCAGATTTGTCAAATCATTTTCCAATCATCATTTTTCACTCACTTTCCTGTTGTTCAATGAAATATCTGAAAAAATTCTTTTGATGTTACATGTGATCATGTAAAATATCCTCTAACACATGTTCCAGTGTCTTAACAGGCTGTATGTTAGTGTCTACTTATGCATAAAATTTGACGATGTATTGTTCTTCATTTATCTGTATTTCTCCAAGAATTCATTTGAAACATTGTTTGATTTCTTACATCTACCAACAAACATTGAAGCTTAAATAGTTTTTGATAGATATCAAACAGTAATGATTCTCACCCCTTAATTCTATTAACAGTAAAGACAGGCAGTGATATTTCCAAATTACAGAAACTGAAGCTGCATAAAGACAAATAAGCACTAAAAAAGAAATGAAATATTTGTCATGAGTTGCTGGATAGTTGCAGTCATAACCTGTGGTTATATAAATTCCCAAGACACTCCCAGACTTGACTCAAGACACATCAGTGTGCAGGCCACACTTCTTGAGAACCATTAGGCTATGACTCAGTAGTCATGTTATTCACATAACTTCGAGCACGTCATCACTAAAATTAATATTATCAGGTTTGGTTGGTTCATTAGCTTTATCTTACTTTTTTTAATTTGGATCTCATCAATGGCAACAAATTTTAACGAAACATACCTACGTAAAGCTTGAGTCAGGAGCAGAAAGGGCTTTTTTTAATTCTAAGCTGAGCCAAATGATCTGGATTTCTAATAACATCCCCTACCTTCACTTAGGAGGTTCTATCAAAGTCTTAAATGTAATCAAACATGATGTGCCCAATAACAAAATCAAGTAGAGTTAAGACAAACTGAGCTGATAGTACACAAGGAAAACACCATGAAAAGAATTCAACCATCGTCACTTGTTGGGGCTGGACAGATGTTTATAAGGCTTTCTGCTCTTTGATATGTACCAGTATGAGCTGAGCCATCACTATGCAAAAAGTCTAAACAACGGTACACCAGATGGCCACCTCAGTGTGCAGTCTGTGCAAGTGATGTCAAAAATATGTGCACATGGGGGCCAGTACTTGCTTTCTAACTGGGGGTTTGAAGGCTGTTTTTACAGAATAGTATATATTTCAGGGTGATATTTCTACAAAAAACACGTACAGTAGATGTTTTTGAGTCTGATTTTTGTCCCTGTTCCGTTTTTTGTTCAAAATATACATATTTGTGATATAATTAGAATATTCTGTAGTTATACATGCACAAAATGGAAAAAGTATTGGTTATAATAACTGTTGTGCTCCATGGGAGTGGAGAATGACAGATTAAATGATACCACCGTGGAAAATGTGTCATAGGTGTTGTTGTTCTTATTTCTTAGAAACGTGGGTGTCACTTTCACAAACAAAGACACCGCTGAGTTTGATTTACCCGAATAATCTGTTTTTTAAAGGATGGTTTAACCTCGTGTTTTCTTCTTTGAACATTGGAGGAACATGCTTTTGTGTCTCTTTTTAAGTGCATAATTATAATCTTTTCCACCAAATAAAAAACATCTTCCCTTCTCAGGACAAAAGTCTGAGAAATGTGCAAAAAATTAAACTGCCTACAGATTCATATGGTTTAATCTTACATGACAATTAGTCATATTCAATAGAATTTTCATCAACTGCTGCTGAAGTTGTCCTTCTCACGCACACATCCTGTTTTCGACGTGACTGCAAAATGTTCCCATCTGTCATTGTCAGGAACACCAGTGCAAAATGAGACTGAATATGAAGAGAAAAACAGAAACCCATGCAGGGGATTTACAACTCTGATCAAAAAAAAAAAAGCTGTGGTAACAGACATTCTCATTTAACAGAATATATTAAGATACATTACACATGAATTTCTGTTTCTGCACTGTCATCCTGTTACCTCTTGCTGTCTCTTTATTGTCTTTATTTGTTTGTCACAAGGTTTTTGTGTTGTAATACTTAAGATCATAAAGAGTTTATGTAGAGGACAAAAACTGAGAGCTAAGCTAAATGTTTACTGTTGTCATTAAACTCTATTACCGTGTCTCATGGTTCTGCCCCCAGTTGTGTTTTTGTACATCTGTGTTCTCCCTTGTTTTCCACAGTAGGCATTATTTGACTTGTAAATACAAGGAATAAAACACAAGGAAATAACAAAAAGGAACAGACTCAGAGGTCCATAGCAAGCAAATTACATTTGGTATAACATAGCTTTAAAGTCCTAAATGTACACAAATATCTCAAAATCTTTTCCCTCATAGGTCTGCTGAGAGCCAAATATTAACTTGCTAACTATTTGGGTTTTTGATACTTTTTCAGATTTACATTGAGATGTAATTTTATGATTCAGAATTTTTGTAATATGTTAAAAAAAAAAAACACCTTCCTTAAATCTTGACTTTTTTTAAAATGTCAAATAGATTCAACATGTTTGGCACTGATTTAAACAAAGTCTCTGCAAGAAATTAAGAGCTTAATCTTTATTTCTAAAACCTGCAAAGCATATTCATCATGAATGGACATTAAAAGTTGTGATTTACTGTTCACATGTATGCATTTTGTTAAATATCACAGCCAGTCAAATGTTTAATGCTGATTTATCTTCTTTTAAATAGATGCCGCTGTCTTGCACCTCTTATATAAAGAATACTTCCAGATTTTTCCAGATTTTTTTTATTGAAAAATGAAATAAAATGGCAGCATTGCAATATATACAGATGACTTCATCATACATGTTTCTACTGAACAGATCCAGAATATTGGGTATTTAATTTATGATTCATATAAGAGTTAATATGTTGCCCTAACTTTGGTTGATATATTAATTTTTGATGACTGTGAAAGTATGTTTTGCAATTACTAATGCTTTAAAACCCTTCTAGTTTTTACTTACTAAGTAGCCCTGATCCTGCTGTAATCTTTCTCTGTCGGAGATGGTCTGTTAGACCTCCTGCCTTTTCCAGACTTCTTCCCCTATGTGGGCCCAGTCTGCTCCGATTTGGCAACTGGTCTGCTCTGACACCATCGATTTAGCACAGCACCGCTCAGCATCATGTTTTCAACAGCTCTACTTTCTGTCCATGGTCCATGCTCTGTATTGGGCTTGCTACACCAAGCAAATTGGCTTTAACTGCTGATGAAACAATGATTGTGGGCAGCCACTGGCACTGTAAACATGTGGATACAGAGAGTCCCAATGCAGTGGACTCTGTCTTTAGCTTTGAGGTACACAATTAAAGGTCTTTGTGTTTTCCTTTTAAGTCACTTTAGCATAAAGGAAAATATATTTGTGCTATATTTAGAACTATACTGCCCTCCAAAAGTTTGTGAAGTAGGCAGAGACAGCTGGTATAAATTGTTTGGCCTTCATATTCCTGTACCATAAACAATAAAAATAAAAGTTCTTCAATAGGTGTCTAAACCTGACCTAGAGATACTTATCCATGCATTTGTCTCTAGTAGGTTAGATTACTGTAACGGCCTGCTCACCGGCCTCTCCGAACGAGACATAACACAGCTGCAGTACATCCAGAACGCTGCTGCTCGGGTCCTGACCAGAACCAGGAAGTACGAACACATTAGTCCTGTGCTCAGGTCCCTACACTGGCTTCCTGTGGCTCAGAGAATAGACTTTAAAGCAGCTCTGCTTGTGTACAAATCTCTCCATGGCCTAGCATCAAAGTACATCTCTGACATGTTAGTGCCACATGAACCATCTCGGACTCTGAGGACCTCAGGGGGCCTTCTGCTGGTGCCGAGAGTCAGGACTAAACATGGGGAATCAGGGTTCCAGTTTTATGCAGCCAAAATCTGGAACAGTCTTTCTGAAGATGTGAGACAGGCCTCTACTCTGACAATGTTCAAATCTAGGCTTAAAACAGCTCTGTTTAACTGTGCATATGACTGAAAGGATCTTATCTGCACTCTTCTTTTTACATTTATTTTATAATGATTAATGTTGATTTTATTTTGTATTGTGATTTATTTTTTTAAGTCATTTTATAATTATTGTTGATTTTATTTTGTATTGTGATTTATTTTTTTAAGTCATTTTATAATTATTGTTGATTTTATTTTGTACTGTGATTTTCATGCATTTTTCTTGTTCTGTAAAGCACTTTGAATTGCCTTGTGTATGAATTGTGCTCTACAAATAAACTTGCCTTGCCTTGCCTTCAATAACTTGCAACCAATTGTTGTGTTTTAGTGGGACCTAGAGAATCAGCTGCACCCACGAGTCACAAGAAAAACACACAGCATCTTCAGATAGGCTGATTCAGTCAGCTCAAGCACAGTAGTATCCTCTCTGTTCTTTTCTTTTGCATGAATGAGAATCAGGTGTCATGGAAGCAAACTTAAAATGTCAGGTTTTTATGGAATATCTATCAAGCCCTCGGGCCACAGATTTTCTGATCAGTGTAAGTGATGATAAAGACTGTAGAGAAGCAAACCTCCAGCAAGCCATTTACAGCTATGTTGGGCCACTTATGGAAATGCTCCATCTTGTACGGTTAATAAACCATTGAAAAGATTTTTGGAGCCACATCTGGATTACGATCACCACCAAAATCTAATCACTTCCTTATTGGCAAACATTTCCTGAAAATTTTATCTATTTGCATTCATATTTTTTTCAGTTATCCTGTGTACAAACTAACAAACTGTCAAATGCTATCAGAAGCATCACCTACTTCATGCAGATAACTAATGAAGTGTATGGTATTAACTTTTCTCTTTTGTAAGGTCTTGCAATATAGTGTAACAGTCGGTTGAAAAAATTACTGATTGATTAATTGATTGATTTGATTGGTTGGTTTTATTTGGGGAGAGGGTGGAATGGAATGAAGTGGAAAGTGTTTACCTATGTGTTGTTTTTTTCTATTAACTATCAGTTGGCACAGTGGACCTTCAGCTTTCTGAAGGTCTGTCGGATGGTTCTGCAGTTGCTGACCTCAAGTACTCTCCTGAAAAAAGCAATTCAGGATTTTTGAAAGCCACATAAATACAGCTGATGTCAGTATGACCCGTCAGAGTTTTTCTGTGCCCCAAATATATTTGTCACAAGACAGTGCGTAAGCTGAAATGTTGTTTTCTCACACTCAGAAATGGAGTCCACTTTTACACAGACAAAGTTTGTGAAGAGGCTTGTGCAATATAACATTTACGACAAGAGTCAAGTGACCTGATCAGGGCACAAGTCAGCAAGGTGTGAATACAGACGTTAAAGTTTATAGATCAAGGTGAGAGTGTGCATGTGAATGTGTTATTGTTTGGCCTTGAGAAAAGTCTGAAGAAAAAGGTTTCAGTGGAGGCTCTGCTTTTTAAAGTTTGAGCACAAGTTTTGTGCAACATGCTGACAGCACTGATCCTTTGCGGTCAAAATGAAACCAATAAACAACACAACAACAAAAAAATATGTTGCTTCCACATGCAGACCATATGATTTGGTTGCATGCCAGTCTTTTTTTGTTTGTTACAGCCTACATATGACAGGTATGAAAAGTTTGCTCCAAATCCCAAATTGAGATTTTTACTCTCTTATATACCAGACAAATTTTACAGTTATTCATCCAAAAGCAACATGAATATTAAAATTTGACATCATTTGGGGTGCTGGTTTGGCGGACTGGTTAGCAACCAGGCACCCCATGTACATGCTTCTGCCGGTCCAGGTTCGAATCCCGCCTGTGACCAGTTTGCAGAGTGTCTTCCCCTACTCTCTCACCCCCTTTCACGAGCCTATCCACTGTCTCTCTCCTATCAATAAAGGCACAAAATGCCCAAAAATATATACATTTAAAAAAAAAAATTGACATCATTTGATAAAATGTACAGTCTGTAAGCAGTCTGAATGTCTGGGTATAAAAAGATTCAAGTCATTATATTTGGACCTATGTGGATGGAAAATAATTTTTAAAAAGTATTTTTTTTCTTTTTAATCTCAATGCAGGCAGATATAGCATTTTTTATCTTAAAAATACCAGCAGGCAAAGCTTCTTTAACTAACCTCTGATAACCTTTTTAGTATCGTTCTTATAATCTGTTTGCCAAGTATAAATCTGTCTCATGACCAGTCAATATCATGTGACCCTCATTTTATGACGGTAAACAAAGTTCAGCCAGGGTTTGTTTTACAGTCACTGATGACAAAATGTGTTCACCACATCAGCTGGTTAACAGAGCGCACTCACTGTAACCTCTGCTTCCTTCTTTTGAGCTCTGAACCAGGTTACAGACGAGGGGAAATGTCCTTTTTTCCAAAACAATATTTGGTCAAGTATTTAAAAAGAGAAAAGACTTTGCTATAGATACTTTACATTTTACTCATAAATGTTCCTATTTCATGCCCTGCCTCAGTCAGCAGTTAACACAATTTCTGAACATTCTTTCACTTCCTAACTGTGTAAATCTTTCATAGATAGATAGATAGATTGATAGATGGTAGATAGGTAGATTTCTTTTGGTTGTTGTGGTAGCCGATTGAACTCAATTAAAAGCACGCAACTGCCTACGTATAAAAAAGTGTATATGTTGCACAATGCACCATGAACAGTAATATCAATGACCACCAGTGTTTACCATCTTGTCAATATAGATGCCATTTGTTAAAGATACTTATGGACTTATTTACTGAAAGAAGCAAAAGACTAAATCAAAACCTGTGAATATATTTTTTTAAACAACAAGGAAAGTAATTATGACCAATAACTCACAAAATTAAGTAAATGTAATTTTGTTTGTTTTTAAATTAGATATGCAAGCTGTACACATATACACAAACCATTTATTAGACTAAAATGAACAGCATTGGTTATTACCAAAATTATGTTCTATGATTCTGTGATGGTCAGCACTATACAGTATAGGATATATAGTCTTTCACCAAAATTATATTCAATGCTAAATTATGATTATTATTGTTGTGTATGTATTTTCAAATTTACTGTTTTATGAAAAGAACAGAAGAAATAGAAGAGCTTGAGTAAGATTTCAAATTATGTGACTTTACTTGCATTTCTGAACAGAAAAGTTAGTTCTACAGATTTAATGCTCTCCATAAAGAGTTTGTGACTTCTTGTAGAAGTTTATCAGAATCTTGGTGTGTAGAGGTGAACTCAATTTGAAGTTCATCTTATCTGTTCTAAATGGTAGCAAAAAAATATCAAACACTATCTTTGTTTTAAACGAGTTTTTGGCAGATTTCTGAAATATAGGCAAGGCAAGGCAAGTTTATTTGTAGAGCACAATTCATACACAAGGCAATTCAAAGTGCTTTACAGAACAAGAAAAATGCATTAAAATCACAGTACAAAATAGAATCAACATTAATCATTATAAAATGACTTTAAAAAATCACAATACAAAATAAAATCAACACTAATCATTATAAAATAAATGTAAAAAGAAGAGTGCAGATAAGATCCTTTCAGTCATATGCACAGTTAAACAGAGCTGTTTTAAGCCTTGATTTGAACATTGTCAGAGTCGAGGTCTGTCTCACATCTTCAGAAAGACTGTTCCAGATTTTGGCTGCATAAAACTGAAACCCTGATTCTCCATGTTTAGTCCTGACTCTAGGCACCAGCAGAAGGCTGGCCCCTGAGGTCCTCAGAGTCCAAGATGGTTCATATGGCACTAACATGTCAGAGATGTACTTTGGTGCTAGGCCATGGAGAGATTTGTACACAAGCAGAGCTGCTTTAAAGTCTATTCTCTGAGCCACAGGAAGCCAGTGTAGGGACCTGAGCACAGGACTAATGTGTTCGTACTTCCTGGTTCTGGTCAGGACCCGAGCAGCAGCATTCTGGATGTACTGCAGCTGTGTTATGGCTCGTTTGGAGAGGCCGGTGAGCAGGCCGTTACAGTAATCTAACCTACTAGAGACAAATGCATGGATAACTATCTCTAGGTCAGGTTTAGACACTGTACCTCTGATTTTGGCGATTTTTTTTAGATGGTGTAAGGCTGCTGATGTTATTGATTTTATATGGCTGCCAAAGTTCAAGTCTGAGTCCATTATTTCCCTGAGATTTCTAACCTGATTTGTAGGTTTTAGAGAGAGTCTGGAGGTGACTGCTGACACTTTCTCTTTGTTTCTGTGGACCAAACACGATGACTTCAGTCTTGTCTGAATTTAGCTGGAGAAAGTTGTTCTGCATCCACACGCTGACCTGTTGGATGCAGTGACAGAGTGAATCCACTGGTCCATATTCACCTGCTGTCAGTGACACATAGATCTGAGTGTCATCTGCATAATTTTGGTAGGACACATTAGTACTTTGTATTAACTGGCCTAAAGGCAGCTTGTAGAGATTGAACAGGAGGGGTCCCAGGATTGACCCCTGGGGCACCCCACAAGTCAACTGGGGCACCCCACAAGTCAAGGCCATGTGGTCTCAGACACAGTTACCAATTTCTACAAAGTACTTCCTGTCTTCTAGATAGGACTTCAACCAATGTAGGGCAGTTCCCGAGATGCCCACCCAGCCCTTTAGTCTCTGTAAAAGGATCTCATGATCGACAGTGTCAAAAGCAGCGCTCAGATCTAGTAGGACTAAGATGGAGACTTTGCCTGCATCAGTGTTCAGGTGGATGTCATTCACCTTGATAAGAGCGGTCTCAGTGCTGTGATGTGGTCTAAAACCTGACTGGAAAACATCGAATGAGTTGTTCATTAGGAGAAAGTCAGTGAGCTGTTGGTAAACAACTTTTTCAAGGACTTTGCCTAAGAACGGCAGATTTGAGATGGGCCGATAGTTGTTCAGTACTGTGGCATCAAGACTGCTCTTCTTTGGGAGAGGCTTTATGACTGCAGTTTTCAAGGTCTTTGGGAATATTCCAGATTGTAGTGACATGTTAACTATCTGAGCGAGTGGTGGTAACAAACTGCTCAGCACAGACTTCAGAAATCTAGTGGGTAACACATCGAGGCAGCATGTGGATGAACTCAGACTTGTGATAATCTCTTGGACAGTTTTGTCAGTTACAGGTGTAAAATGAGTCAGCTCGAAGTGTTTAGGTGGCTGCAGGGTTGTTATTGGTGCTGTGGAAATGATGGAATTTTTAATAGTCTGAACCTTGTTGCAAAAGAAGACTGCAAACTCATTACACTTAGATGTGGAGATTAGTTCCAATGGCAGTTGAGCTGTATATACAGTCATGTAAAAAATTATTAGACCACCCTTGTTTTCTTCAATTTCTTGTTAATTTTAATGCCTGGCTCAACTAAAGGTACATTTGTTTGGACAATTATAATGATAACAACAAAAATAGCTCATGAGAGTTTAATTTAAGAACTAAGAACTATTCATTTTCCATGGTTTTCTTGATAATAACCAAAATTACTTAAATTCTTACATCAATAGCTATGGCATTGTACCGCCAAAAACACTACTTTTAAGCATTCCATGTTTTCTTTTCTGTTTGCTTTAAACACATGATACACGCAAGAGTTAATACTTGATTGCATAACCATTGTTTTTGATGACTGCAGCCATGCGTCTTGGCATGCTCTCCACCAGCTTCTGACATTGTTCTGCTGTCACAGCAGCCCATTCCTGTTGGACAAATTCAAACAAATTTTCTTTGTTTTTGGGCTTGTGGTTCTCCATTTTGAGTTTGATGATTTTCCACAGGTTTTCAATTGGATTAAGATCTGGTGATTGAGCAGGCCAAGGCATGGTGCGAATGTTGTGGTTCTCCATCCAGGCTTTAACTGACCTTGCCGTGTGGCAAGGGGCATTGTCTTGTTGGAAAATCCAGTCATTCGAGCCAGGAAAGAGTTTTCCAGCTGATGGAAGAAGACTGTTTTCAAGGGTAGTCCTGTACATGACCTGGTTCATTCGGCCTTCACACAATTGCATTTGCCCTGTTCCACTCGGACTGAAACAACCCCAGATCATGACTGATCCACCCCCATGTTTTACTGTAGGGGCAAGACAGTCTGGGTTGTAAGCTTCTCCAGGCTTCCTCCTAACCAGTAAGTTGGCTGGAGTGGGCATCAATTCAAAATTGGATTCATCACTGAAGAGAACCTTAGCCCAATCATCAACAGTCCAATCCTTGTGATCTCGAGCAAAGAGTAACCGGGCCTTCCTCTGCCTTTCATTGATGAATGGCTTCTTGCGTGCTCTGTGTGACTTCAAACCAGCTTCAACAAGTCGGTTTTGAACTGTCCTTGCTGAACAAGTCACATTTCTCGACAGTGCCCACTCATTTTTAAGGTCCCTGGAGGTCTGGCCGATTCCTGACACAGGAATGGATGAGTGCACGCAGTCATCTCGTGGGGTAGAAAAGCGTTTCCTGCCACCGCCAGGTAGCAATTTGGTAGTGCCATGTTCAGCTTGTTTTTTTGATGTTGTAATGTACGGCTGTCTTGGAGATCTTCAGTTTTTTCGCTACCTGTCTCTCACTCATGCCAATTTCCAGCAGTGCCAAGATGGCTGCCTTTGTGGCTTCACATAATTCTTTTGTTTTAGGCATTATGTGAGAGCTGACAACTTCTGAGTTGTGCTACGGCTTGAATGTAAGCAGGAAACCACTCTAGGCCTTTGCATGTGCAGTGCTGCTTGTGACATGAAATGGCCTCTTATATACCCTGGGAATCAATTAAGCTTAAGAATAATAATAATAATAATAATACATTTTATTTAAAAGCGCCTATGTATGTATTTGAATGTCAAATAGGACATAAAGTATTATGTGACCAGCTGCATTTTTTGTTGTGTTCATTGTATTATACGTTTAGTGGTACCAGATATTAGAATGAACAAGAAATTGAAGAAAACAAGGGTGGTCTAATAATTTTTTCCATGACTGTATGTGTTTTCTTCTTTTTTTTATCACTGGCGGTCTTATAAATTGGTTAAGCACTAAATATTCATATCCAGTGTTTGCACAGCATATGCAGCACCATTCATCTTCTAATCTTCTTATACACCTCTCAAGCCCAGACTTTTGTTTAGCTGTTTGCTGAACTGTTTTGAACTGTCAGAGGGAGATGCAGGAGAGAGAAGGCAGATGTGTACACAGAGAGAAAACAATGAAAATTGAAAAAAGGTAAACGTTTGGCTTTCCAGAGCCATAAATTTGACTAATTGTGTTTATTTTTTATCAAATAGTGACACTGGTAATAAGAATGATTTGAAGCAATAGTATTCATGCTTGATTTTTTTCCACAATTTCTTCATTATTCACAGTTTTAATTTACTTAATTTTATTTTGTTTTGAAGATTTTTTTTTAGCATTTTCATCACATCATTTCTATCATTACTTTTTAGCGTCTCTCTTGAAACTTGAAATGACATGAAAAAATATTTGAAAATTTTGCATTTTATTCTTTGGCTCTGTTTTACTTAAACTATCCTTACATAATCAGATCACTTCATTATTTATAGCAGCACATTTAATCCTAAATCAATTTAACCTCTGTTTTTTAATCACTATAATTTTACTCACTGCTTTTTTCATCTCCATTTACTTACACTCAACGCACTGCACATGGACAAGAAAGCTGTGAACACAGATTGTGTAAATCTTCAGAGTGACCTAACACAGCAAAAAGAAGTTGTAAGTAAAAGAGTGTCACACAAACAGATTATAACATGCAAAATTCACTGTTTTGTCACCTTATTTTTCTCCTTCACCCTCCTTACTGTCCGGTTTTTGCTCTCCCCCCTTTGTCCTTGATTAGTTGCTGGTCTCACCCTTGCACTTGTTAGTTTGATCCAGTTCATCTGCTTACAACCTAACATAAAGCCTGCTCCCCCTACCTGCACTCAATCCTTTTGGTAGTCACATGCGGTCGCACCCCGAAACAAGTAAGAAACACATGTGTGCTTTGTCACCCGTTTGGTTGCACTATTTATTGCTCCTTTTTGTTATCCTCTTTTGACTTCAGAAAACACCTTTGTTACCAATCCTGAAGTTTCCCAACTAATCCTGCATCTCAAAAAGATGCACTCTTTGTGATGGGCTTTCCCTGTTGAACAACAATAACCCTTTTATACATGGCCCTTCAACCTGGATTAGATCAACTCAATGACCGGAGTACAATGGTCAAACAGGAGCCAGGGGACTACAGCGGACCTCAGCAGAAGCCAGGGATCCAGAAGGACGCTGAGTCAGACCAAGGGAACCAGGAGGGTGCTGAGAAGGAACTTGGCAACCAGGAGGTCCTGAATGACTACTATGGAGGAGGCGTTGATCAGCAACAGGGGGACCAGGACGGTGCTGAACAGGAGAAAGAGAAACAGGATGGGGGATTAGCTGGAAAAAAAGAAGGACAGGGGTGCTCAGTTCAAACTAGGGAACTTGGAGGAACTCAACAAGATTTGGACCAGGGGGTCTTCTGCTGGAGCTGAGGACCAGGAGAGCACCGAGTGGGTTAAATGGAATGAGAACATCAACACAAACTTGGGGGATTAGGAACTGATGATAAGGAACAGGAAACCAGGATGGTGCTCCGCAAGAGCAAAGGAACCACAAAGCTCATTAAGGACCAGCGGACCAGGACTTAGGGATCTAAAGAAGCTGGGCAGGATGTGTTTTGGTAATATGTTCAGCGAGTTAAATTGCACTGATCCATACTTTGTTGATGTGTCAAGATGCAGGAAGCCTGCTGACAATAGACATGTCCATCATGCAAATTAAATCCTCTGCACCACTTGCATCCATAAAAAGTCGATTACTGTTTTTGCTTTTTTTGAGTTTTATTTGCCCTTTAGTATGTATAACATGTCAGTGCCATGTCTGTGTGATAGAGCACTTCTCTGGACAAGACAAGGAGCTTCCCGAAAGCACCAGTAGCTGCCAAAAGCATCTTATTCATCCTACATAAACTGTAGGATGAATGCTGAACCACTGATTAAAGTGATCAACCGCCTCAGAGTAGACTGGTCAACCAGTCAGAGCAGATGATGCTGATGTGGGGAAAGGGGACTTATAGTGGCAAGAGCTCTGATAGGGCATCATGGACAGAGATAGAATACAGCTGGATCAGGGATACTAAGCATGTAAAAACTAGAACAGTTTTGAACATTAGGGATTGTAAACATACTCTAGCAGTCATTTTAATTAAATAGATAAGCCTTAGTGAAGTTAAAATACAGGCTCTTCACAGTCTTAATGTCCAATTACAAAGACAGTCTCACTCTGTAGGGAACATATTATTTATCACCTGGAACAAATTTGTGTTCAAATAACACATGCCAATAAAGCTGTGTCATTAAAAAAATGTCTTAGTAGACATGAATCATACAAGAAAAGATAATAATCCTCGAAGATACGATAATCAATATGTTTTCAATATTTTTTTATCTCAGAACTTACCAGTCAAACATGAAAGAGAGTTCACTGTTGTTTCAAAGTAATTCAGTCTAATGGGTTGGCTCAGTCTTGTTGTGAACTCTACCAGTAATCATGAAATTGCTGGTTCAAGCCCAGCTCCAGCTGATGCATGTTCATTTACCCTTGGGCAAGACTGCTGCAAGCTGCAAGTTGCTCCCAATGATGTGTCAATGGTGTGTAAATGGATCTGAAAGGGCATGAATGTGTCAGCTGATACAGATGGATAATTTAACCGCCACTGAGTGAACGAGAGAGTGATTAGGCGTCAAAGGGTAGATAGTGGTATTAGAGCACCTAGTGTAATCAGAAAAGACCACCCACCAACACCTCCGGTGAAGCAAATTTCACCTATGCCCTTACCTAATACACTGTACATGTTACATTTCTTGCTTTCTGTTTGATATTAGTTTTAGTTCAAAATATTTTAAAACCACACGAAACGTACATCCAATATTCCCACCAACCCACCCAAACAGCCCAGAACTGGTCCTGCACTGGTCTTGTAGCTATATGTCCACCTTACCATGCAAAGTGCTGTATCTGCTTGTACAGTTGTATACAGTATTATTTCTGCCATTGACAAAATGATATGCTTTGCTGCTTTGCTTGACGACCCAACCATAGCATTGAACACCAATGATTATCCTTTACACCAGTTGTGTTAGTTTTAAAGGCATGCCAAAAAGACACGGATGTGTGTTTGTTTGTTCTTTAATAATTGCCATGCATTTTTTCATTGTGGAGATATCTCAAGGTCATGTTTTTGGTTCTGTTCTGTTGAGATCAATCATATAACTCCTGTAATATGAAACTGTAATGCCCATCTTTCTGCAAATGATTTGTTTGTGGACACTTCAAAGTTACTCACTGAAACAGGGCTGCTGCCAGGGCTTTCAGGCCCAAAGAAACCTTACATAGTTGTCTGTAAGGTCGCTGGAAAATTTTGATACTGATTTACAAAAAACTGTTCTTTATTCCTATTTTTGACGATCGTTCCTGTATATGTTTATATAAAAAAAACATGACAGTTACTTGAAAGGGGAAGTGCTGAACATACAATGAAATTCATTAGATTGAATTATTTGCTGCAAGGCTGATACTCTATAGGCCTATTCCAAAAACCCATCTCTTTCTTTAAATAATTGAACATAAAATTCTCTTAAGAGTAATAAACAGAAAAAAAAAAGTTACTTAAAAACAAAACTAGAAGAGAGAGCGCAGACCTCCGCCAAGCAGCACAGTTCCCACAAAGAATCCTTTGAACAATTCCTGGATCTAGACGGTGATCCGGATCAATACCAAAATTGAATCACTTCTTCATTTGCCCATGCTGAACATTTCCTGAAAATTTCATCAAAATCCATCCATAACTTTTTGAGTTATTTTGATTACAGACAGACAGACAGACTAACAAACTCTCCCGAAAACATACCGCTTCCAATAAAATGAAAAGTAGTTCATAATATGTGGACGAAACACCACAAAAAACAAAATGGCCAATTGCATTTTATGATAGTTATTGAAACATAGGCCCACATGCAGGTTTAATCTGTCTCCATTTGTGGTGAAAAAATACATGAGGCTACGTAGTTGTTGCTATTTAGATCGTCTGATTTACAGAAATTGCAAACATTTCCCTGATTAGATTGAGAGCAGTCACCACAAATGTTCTCTGTTCCTGATGCAAAGCAGACTCCCAAACTACGGACCAAACATTATACCACAGATACATGATGCTTTTTAAATCATTAAAATTATCCTGAAATGAAATACAGACCATAGGTTTTTTTAAATTTCAGAACGATTTTTATTCTCTATTTTTCCCCATAATAATCGATGAATGAAAATGGTAAATGGACTTGAGCTTCATAGCGCTTTTCTAGTCTTTTGACTACTTAAACCTGCTTTACACCCATTCACTCTCACATCTGCGCACTGATGGTTCATTCATGCCCTTTCATGCCCATTCACACTCCACTGACACAGCAGTGGGAGCAACTTGGGGTTAAGTGTCTTGCTCAAGGACTCATTGCTATACGTCTACTGGAGCTGGACTTGATCCTGCAACCTCCTGATTACTGACCAAGCACACTATCCAACTGCCCACACAGCTGCTCACCTCCTTACTCAGGGGGTACCTGGGCTTATTCAGGTGGGGCAGGGGGACTGACAGCTGCTGCAGCTGCTGACGTGTCTCTTGGAGGAATACTGATTGACAACAGGCATAGAAGTTTGCTAAACATTTGACTGCATTGATTATTTTACTAAAACAGCAGTGAATGTCCAGAGTTTTCTTCAGAAATATGAGCTAATATGGGGGCAAAGTAAGCTAGTTCATAAACTATGGACAAAGTTAGGAACAGAAAACAGGCTTATGTTCCAGAACTAAACTGCTAACAGAGCCACCTTACCAATAAATTGTATACAACATATATGTGTAATTGCCAGTTTATTACTGAGTGCAATATTTTTTGTCAGTAATGTAATTGTATCAGGGGCCCTTAGAAGCCTTTTCCTTTTCCTTCCCATTTCAGCCCCTGCACGGAAATATTTTATCAATAGATTTACAAACATAAATCACAAATAAAACTAAGCTGTGTCTTCACTGATGATACAGCTCTGCACTATTTTGCTGACACTTTGACAACAAAATGCTCGAACAAGACCTTATTTAACTGAAAAATTGACTTTTTGATATAAATAGACCTAAATAAAGCCCTTTGCAGATGATGCCATTTTTTACACCTCACCGTTAGCCTGAGTAATACTCCAATAAGATCTGCCATACATGCTCTTTGATTGTAGGTTGGTTGTGAATGATTGTTTAAACCCATCTGTGTCTGCACTGATGACACCATTCTTAATGTTGTACTGAGATGCCACTGTTAGTGAGTGAAATACCACAGCAAGAGCTCTACAAACTGAAATATTTGCTCTTTTATATGAAATTCAGGTCAGGTGAACAAGAAACCCAAATTAATGCTCTTTGCTGATGACACAGTTCCATACTGCTGCACTGATATGGAGCCACCAGAGTGATTAACAAGTACTTAAAACTGCAATATGCACTCCTGGTTTTGAAATTTACTCTGCAGGACACTTCAGTTAAAGTAGTGCTTTTCAAAGATGATGATGTTCTGTATTTCTCTGTTGGTCCTATAAAAGTAGCCATTGGACTTCTTCAACAAGGTTTGCTGAAACTGCAACATCATCGGTATTTGATTTAATCTGAGAACACATAAAACTAAATTCCTGCTCTTTGCTGATAACACAGTTCTGTACTGTTCAAAAAAGCCATATGACAGCTCTGAAGGTCAAAATATAGAGTTCATCATTACGAATATTTGGGTATTAATAGTAATCTCCTCGTTCAGACACAAAACAATGACAAAATCTTGTGTGTGTGGGGGGGTTATTAGCATGTCAGTGCTGTAAATGATAAACACAAGCTTTTTTCACATTTAAGATTAAATTGAAAATATTTTCTGACATTATTAGTCTCCCTAATAATGGGGGTGGGGAGGGTGGGGGGGGGCTTAATTTAATGGTTGGATGAATGAAGGCATGAAGAATACAGCTTATAGAGTAAAATGGCTTGACTTTCTTGAAGAGTTGCTTTAAAGCAACTAGTGGCCTGGAGACCTCATGCGGCCCTCCTCCCCACTCAATGCAGCCCGACAGTCATCTGCAATTTCCAAACATCTCATCCAAGAAGATGGGGAAAAAAAACTTCCAGGAAATATTTCAGTCTGATTCATCATGTCAGCACTATGTACACAGGAAAAATTCATAGTAGCATGAAAATAGAAAATATTTTAAAGTCTTCTCTTGCAGGTTTTATTTCTGTCTCCAGGATGAATTAGTACATTAAATTTGCAATGTCGTTTTTTATGAAGGTCTTAGAGAGGAATTGTTTTGTATATGGGTAAAAAAAAATCCAAACAATAACCTATACTAAAAAGCTGTTTGTTTACATGACTACTCTTGTAAAAAATAAATATAATAAAGGGTTTCAGTAGAGCTTACTAGTAAAATAAAGATCGAATAAATAAATTTAAAAACACTATGTACGAATTTGTTGTGTTGAAAAAGTACCCTTTACTGTGGCTTATTTCTACATCTAGATCATGAAGTTTATTTTATGGTTTTGAGCCATAAAATGAGCTATGAAAACGAGCTATGATTGGTTTATTTAGATTAAATGTGTTTTTATCATGTTATTGATAGTACTTTTTTATTTGAAATGATGTTTCCTTCTGAAACTAGAACATCAATGTGTGTGTGTGAAGTTTTACAATACTGTGATTTACCACTGATGTGTGCAGCTCTCCAAACAGGCCAGAAGAGGGCAGCGTCACATCGGTTTAACTCACAGAAGCACAGCATTAACTCAGTTGAGTTTATGCAGATGTGTATTACTGCAATCAAAGAAAAATTAATTTAAAGTTGCATGAATGCCATTTGTGTGAACAACTTAGCCTAAAACACACTACAAATGTCTTGAATCATCTTCTAAAAATATTAATATGCAGTCTCCTGACAAATTGTTTTCATAATGGTTTATTTGTTCATTTCCAGTATCCTGTATTACCATTTGTTTTCCATATTCTGACACAGGCTGAGGATGAACACTATCCATGAAGTCCATGGTCTGGTGTGAAGAAAGGAAACTTCAGACTTAGTGTCAATACCAGTGTGAAAAAATCCTAAGATGCTTGGCACGGCAGACCCACAGGAACGCTTCCCCGGTAAACTCCACTAATTTCATTACTCTACATGTTTCCTCAGCTTAGAGCCAATCACATAGTTGGCTGCTCTTTGGCAGGGGGTCACACATAACAGCCGCTAAATTGTGACAGTGGCCCATGCAGACTGGCATACCTTAGCACATAATCTGATTATCGGATCAATAACACAGCAACATTTGGTGCATAGCTGAGATGGCTGGCTGTGTCTCCGGTTACACATTGCTGGCATTCACCGGTCGTTCCCACTTTATAGGTGACAAAGTGTGAATGCGAGCAGGAATTCAGATGGAGGGCCTTTTGAATAAGACATGTCAGGAAGTGTGATCTCAATCACATCTGGCTGTGTGTTGCTGTCTCATGGTCCAACACAGCTGCATAAAATACAGCAGTGTGAAATAAAGTGCTGATCTGAAAGCTTTTATTTAATTAGACTTTAAGGCATAAGTCCATTTTAATGGAATTGTAATGGTGACAACTTGTGACTGATGAATGAGCAGATTTGAGCTTATCAAAATATATATTGAGCAAGAAGTCTAAGTTTTACTGCATTTTTCAGTACAGTTATGAGAAAGAAATGATAATTAGTTTAAGCAAACGTGAAACGATGCTGTGTCCAATAAACACATTTTTAAGCTTCATGGAGAGATGTTAAGATCAGGGCTCTTCTGGGACCATATCATCATTTTCAGGAGTCCTTGATTTTTTATGTGCCCTGAAAATAGGTCTTGTATTTCTAAGTATTAAGTGCACAAGTAATTCTGATCAAGTCCCCAGCTCCACTTGCTGAACTACAGCCTCAAACTTCCAATCAACCTCGATTCACTGTTGCCCACAGACACTCATTGTTGCACCACTCTGCAGCTCCTCAGCAAACAAACTACTTTCTGCTACAGACTAAATTAGTTCTGATTTTGTTCAGCAATCCAGAGTACCTGCTGTGATTGTCTGCATGCTATTTCCCGTGTTTCAATGCATATTTGTGTCCCTAAGACTTGTATCAACGAAATGTTGCTTTTGGCTACAATTTTTTCATGTAAACGACGTCTGGCCACTTCCCTGGTAATTGGATGGGTAAATCTCAGTCCCACTCAGTTAAGGGACATCATTATCCCAGAATATGTAACATCTTTCCCTTAAAACAAAAAAACTAAACAGACGAAAAAACAATTCTGTCCAGTTGTTTCATCATAAATAAAATAATGATTTGAAATGAAGCTGATAATTTCTAGTGAGACTTTTTTTTCTCTTTCTGCAACTTAGATGGATCTACCAAATTTTCTCTGCTTTACAGAAAATCATTAAGATAGTTATCTCAGAATTATGCAATACATTTTGTGGGAAAAATCTGCCTCAGCACCTGTAATTTCTTTTTTTCACTTGAAAACAGGGGAGACAAAATACAGTTTTCACCTGTTGTTGTGCATCATTTCAATTTCATCTCAAAATGTTTGCATGCATTGCTAAATGAGATAACCTAAGATTAAAGGAGGAACTTATATTTTTCTACCTGTTTTCCTGACACATTTTCAAAAAAAATTTGAACTTTTGGTTTGAAAAAAAGGTTAAATAATAATGAATCCTGTCATGTATTTTCTAAGTTAAGAACATCATTATATCCAGATCACAAAATATTTTTTTTCCAAAAATCATCAATTGAGTCTTTTTTCGTGTTGATGTTATCATCTTGACAAAACAATCTTAATTTTTTGTGAAAAATGAAAATTTGCTTTTACCTAAAATTATGAAATGCTTACCTATTTGCTGATGTCCTAAGGTGATGACTTCATTATCCAAGAATCAAAGTTACTATTCTGTTGGACTCAATAGGAAAAAGTTATTTTATGCCAAAACATCAGTTTTTCTAAATTTACAAAAGTAATGTTTAGATTTTGATCTGTTGTTCGTGTTAACTTAAGTTTAACTGTGTCCATGGCACAATAATGTTTTCTTTTTTTCTGAGTGACATATATATATCTGGGAATAATGAAATATTTCCATGTATCTGTTTAACTGAATAAATTGCATCATAATCTTTGAGTTTACAGGTAGATCAGTGTAGAATTATACTTTACCACAAAATAAACCCAACAATCTTAAGATTGCTTCAATGACTTTATAAGCCTGTACTTCTCTGATGAATGTTTTGTGAATGCAAATACTTCAAATAATCTCTTACTTAAACTACAGTGTTATGGGACAAAGACAAAATATTATCGATGTGATGCTAATTTAAAATTTTAAGCACTCTAATAATTTATCATAAAAATATTTATTGACATCACAATCTTCATGAGCACAAAAATGAGAAATGGCACACAGAAAATCAAATAAACACAGAGTCCAATTTAAAACAACCAAGAACAATACAGAGAGATAAAGAACAAAAATGGAACAAATGAAATAAAAGCACAATCTTCGAGTCTGCCCAGAGCTAACAGATACTTGTTGAACTGAAGAACATGTTTGATATGTCTTTGATGACCAAAAGTCACTGCACAGTCTCAACCACTTCCTCCCCTTTCAGAGAACAACAATCTCAGGTCACTGGCCTAACCAAACATCTTTAGAAATGCACATACACACCAATAAATAAATCACTTTATTTCAGAGAACAAAAATATATCATAACAACCAAAAGGGCGGCATGATGAGGACAGTCACAGGGGAGAAACCAGCAGAATCATCGCTCCTGTTAATCATGTTTGTCACATACGCCGATGACTGGATGATGTTTGTCCCAGCACAGAGCATGAGACAGAGATAGCCGGGGACATTGGAGGAAGTCCCTGCTCGCTGTTGTCCCTCCATTCATCCCTCTATCTCCTGTCTGCCGCAAAAGTCTGTTGTGATCCTGTCTTTCTCGGTCCAAACAGGTCACCGTGGCTCATACCTCGCCAAAGCAGAGGAGGGAAGGCTAAAAAACGGAGAGAAAAGCTCAGATTTCTCTCTCTCTGCTTTATCTCCATGGTGCACACGCGTCGACCTGGAGCGAGGCTGCGTACTGGCAGGCAGAGGCCATGAAACAGAGAGCAGAGGGGGATGGATGAAGTGTGTGTATGTGTGTGTTTGTGTTTAGGGGATAAAGGGACACGCTGCTTCAATAGCGGAGCAGGTCCAGGGACTAATTGGATCTGGTAATGGCTGGTCAATGTGACTGAAGGGCTCGTTAGAACCAGTACAGCTCCTTGCCTTTCTTGTGCTGCTGGAGGCCTGAGAGAAAAACAGAAAGACGAGGAAACAATGATGAGGACAAAGGCAACCAACGAAACACAGGTTGTCATGGAGCCTACTTTAGCCAAACATCCTGTTCCAAATGAAAAGGAGAGAGAGTCTGTGTGATGATGCACAGTGTCTGTGTGTGTGCATGTGTGTGTGCAGGGTTTATAATATGTCACCAAAGTGTGAACACAATCATGATATGAAGGTTGAACGCTGCCTATATGGTTGAATATGTGCGTTTTCAGGTGTTCTGATGAGGGTTTTCTGAAGAATTTGACTTCCAAAGTTTCAGTTGGGAATATTCAGACATGTGTCAGAGACCATTTTTTTAATATTTTCAATATAAAGTTTTCTTCAGATTTGTTTTTGTCAGAAATATCTCCTTCAATTTTCTGAAAATGTTTAAGTAATTTTCTTTAAGTTTTTGTTTGTTATTTATCTTGATATTAAATCATAAACAAAACAAATAATTTGTCATAACTTTTCAGGAATCTTGTCAAGATTTTTTCTGATTTTTCCCAATTAATTGCTTGATTTTCTTTTGTTAATGATTTGATAGTACTTTCTTTGTTAATAATTTGTTATGTTTTCGCTTGTTGGTCATGGCCTCCCTAAATTGAGCTTGCATGTTCTCCTGGACATGCGTGGGTTTTCTCTGGGCACTCCAGTTTCTTCCCACAGATCCAAAACATGCTTGCAATGTTTATTGGTAAATCTCAGTTGCAGTTGAGGGATTGTGAAATGTGAGGGAGTGTGTGAATGGTGGTCTGTCCTTACATGACATCCCTGTGATAGAGTGGCAACAGATCCAGGGTGTTCACTTCCTCTCGCTCAATGTCAGCTGGGATAGGCTCTTCCAGCTTACTGACAGATTTTCTTCATAAGTGTAAATACAATTTTCTTCCAAGAAATGTATCAGTTTTTTATGGAAATCTTACATTGTATTCTCTAAAAGGAATGTGCCAGTGCAAAGGATCTGCAGTGACAAACCCAAAAATCACAAAAATTCTCTTTTTTTGTTAGATATTTCCTGCAATTTCCATTCCTTTTTTGAAGCCAGAGACATTTGTCCGGAGAAATTTATAATTCATTTATGTCATAAGTCCTTTCTGGAGAGTTGTCAGTTTTTTTAATTATTGTAGCTTTTCCAAGATTGTTCCTAAACATTTCATTTTTTGTCTTTTGTATTATTTTGGACAAAATCATCAGAGCTGTAATTCTTCAGGAATCTGTGGAAAGCTTTGGATTTTCTTTCTAAATTTTGCTGTTTTTATGAGTTTCTTAATTTCTTTTTTGCAAAGAAAATTTTCCATACATATCTTTTTGAGATCATTTTCAGGGCTGAAGCCATTCCGATATCACAATGAGCTTTTTTTAGCTGGAGTATTTTCTACACCACCCACTTTTTTATCTGTTCTTTTCCACATATTTTTCCAGGAAAGAAATTTTGCAACAAATTTCATTGCATATATCTTTTTGAATTAATTTGTCTTACATTTTTTGGGGGGGAAAGACTTGAGATTTTACATCTTACATTTTCATCTACACTTTTTTTTTTCAAAAAAATCCTCGTTTCAACAGTGAGGGCAGTTGTTTCCATCAGAAACTTTCATTTATTGTGTTTGTTTGTGTGTAATATATATATATATATATATTATATATATCATATATATATATATAGTGATACCACATACATACTTTTATATATTTATATATATATTTACATACTTTGTTTAACATTGGTGATGGGACTATATTTACTTCAGAATTAATATATTAGATATATATATATATATATATATATATATATATATATATATATATATATATATATATATATATATATATATATATATGTATATATATAAATATATATATATATATATATATATATATATATATATATATATATATATATATATATATATATATATACATATATATATATATAAACAATTGTTTTGTTTTTTGTTTGTTTGTTTTTTCGAATAACCAAACAGACTGGTGTGTACCTGCATCCATGTTGAGCGCCAGCGTCTGGCTCACGTCTCCTGGGGGCAGCAGGCCAGGCCAAGAAGCAGTGGGCTCCAGCTTATTCACTTCATAGTGGCTCGGCAGTGTGGCGAGGTGAGGAGGCCTCACTGTGGGCATCAGCAGGGGGCCATAGTGGGGCTCCAGAGCTGATGGTGAGTACAGTTCATGAAGAGGACGAGGGGGTCCGTAAGCTTGAGCCTGAGGATACCCCCAACTCTCTGGTGGATGGGGGTGGGAGTGAGGATGAGCGTGCGGGTGAGGGTGGGCGTGTGGATGTGGTAGACCCGGGTGCAGCCCTGATGCATATGGGTCAATGGAATAAGAGGGTGCACTGGTCTCACAGTGTGAGCGGCTCTGAGGCGAAGAGTAATTACTGTCCCAGAAAGATGGAGGAAAGCTCCGTCTGCTGCTGGGTGACGGTGTTTCTGATGGCAGAAAGGGAAAGACGGTTTAACAACACTTAGGAAAAGACCTTTTGGAAAAGATTAAACTCTCTTGCAAGTTGGGCA
Source organism: Scarus forsteni (assembly GCA_036419115.1). NCBI lineage: Eukaryota > Metazoa > Chordata > Actinopteri > Labriformes > Labridae > Scarus > Scarus forsteni. The sequence goes on along the minus strand of JAZDUH010000451.1, from coordinate 20,775,987 downwards.
AAGTGTACAAACTGTGGAGCTGGTAGCAGAGATCCAGCATATTTTATCCATACTTCATGTTAAAAGGCTGACATTTACAGCAGAATTATACATGATAAAAGCCTGGTTTTAAAAAACTGCTTTGGCCTGAATAGTTCATTTATTTAAGTCTTTTTAAATGGTAACTTTTTCATAACATGCCTGCTCTCATTTTCATCAGGATTTCACATTGTCAACAGTAAGGGACTAACTGACACTGCTCATCAGCATGGTGTCGCTTCTTGTCCGACAGCCTGGAGTTTTGCCTTGATTTGGCCTTGTTGTCTGGTAAGAGGTTGATCTAATGCTGGAAAATGAAGAACACTTTACTGAATTTTAAATAGCATGATATAGCTTTGTGTGCATGCATAAATGCTCAGCAACAGCACTTAGCACACATGCCAAGCTTAGGCAGAGGTCGCAAAGGTCGACAGGACAAAGATCAGTAACTGGCTACATAGGGAACATGTCACCACCTAATTTAAGGAATTAGAATGATCTGTAAAGCGTAAAACGAAAAATATTATCTTTTTAAATGCTACTGGATTAAATTTACAAGAAGCCAAGCTTGGCATTTTCAACTTTAAACCCTAAAATTTGCAGAAAAAAAACTTGGAAGACTTCAGCTTAATAAGATAAAACTGTCTTTTACGTAGAAGAATATCATACCAGAGGGAGCTGTCTGCCTTGTGTCATGCAGGATGTTAAGAGCTTGGTCAACATACACTTTTCATATGAGCTGAGTAATAAGGACGTATGTGCAGTTCCAGCCCAGAATCATAAAGTTCTCATCAGCATCTAAAACTGAGACATTTTCTTAAAGTGGGATTTTTCAGAATAAAACAACAAACCAGTTTGAATGAGGAGACTTTTCTTTTTTTCTTTTTTTTTTAATGTATATTTTTGGGCATTTTGTGCCTTTATTGATAGGAGAGAGACAGTGGATAGGCTTGTGAAAGGGGGAGAGAGTGAGCAGGGGAAGACACTCTGCAAACTGGTCACAGGCGGGATTCAAACCTGGACCGGCAGAAGCATGTACATGGGGTGCTAACCACTACGCCAAACCAGCACCCCGAGACTTTATTTTTTTAACACAAGAAATTCAGTAAAATGAGCAAAAACAAGATCATATTTATGTGTTTATGAAGTCAAATTTGAGACTCTAAAGCGCAAAACCTTTAATTGTTTGTGCAATATTGTGAACCACAAAAATAACAGTTAATACTTTTTCCCTTATCATTTCCTTCTCATAAATATTTTTCTCCTGAAATTGAATGATTGAATGATTTGTTTTGAATTAAGATTTGTCGAACAACCAGCAAGCCAAATGACACATTCTGGTAGTTGCTGCGTCTGCCAAGAAGGCTATGTTTTTGCCAGTATTTGTTGGTTTGTTTGACTGTGAGCAAAATAACTGAAAATGCTCTAAACAGATTGTGATAAAGTTTTTGGGACTGTTGGTCATAACACAAGGAGGAAGTGATTAGATTTTGGTGATAATCAAATACGGATGATGATCCAAGAATTTTAAAGGATTTGAGAACACTGCAAAATAGTACTTTTTCTAAATTTCAAAAAGTTCTGAATATTTTGGATGATTTTTTTTAGAGAATTTTGGTCATGATACTGAGGAGAAGTTTACTGATTTTAGTGATGCAGAAGCTTTTTAAATATGTATGAACACTGCACTGTCGGGCCGTTTTTTATATTTTTCGATAATAACTCAGCAGATAATGTCAGAGGTGCTTTGGCCAAGGTTTGTGCTCTCACAAGACTTCTAGGTACATACACTTTGGGACATAACAACCACTGTTGGGTCAAAACAGACCAAAGTTTAACTTTTATTCAAAACAAATGGAAAGGGTGAAGCAACCCATGCTAATACGTCGATGTCACTCACATGACTGCTACACCCTCTGGCCCAGATATCTTTCCCATTGGATCATGCTGTCACACACAACCCTTACCCCAACAACACACAGAAATAAACACAAGCATGTTCCGGTGGACAGAGGGGGCAAGAGAGGGAGAAAGGTAGAAAGAGAGCTGCTGTCCCTATATCCCGGAGTTCTATATAAGGCAGACGCTCTGACCTGGAGGGAGACCAAGGCCTGCAGAGCTTTAAATCTTCTCTGTGGTGACATCTCTCACTCTCATGTCAGCTCCGTACTTCTAAAAGTCTCACAGCCCTCTCCTGCACACTTACACACACACACTAAGTCATGCAGCTCCGGCACTGCGCACCCACCACCCCTCTCCTCTGTCTCCTGCACCCCCACCTGTTGTTTTCTCTGCCCCCCCCTCTCCTCGCCCTTGACAGAATGTCAGCAGGCCATTATATGTTTTTAGCAGTATACTTTTATATTTAGATATTCCTCTGAAAAGGGACACCATGCAACACCCTGGGAGCTAGTGTTTCTCCGTGCACCCGATCACACAGACCACAGCATACGTGTAAAAATCTGACAGGCGGGCCGGCGGGCGGGCAACTGAGTAACCATTGTGGGACGAGGGCTGAAGTCAGAGCAGAGCGGCAGCCGCGGAGACGTTTGAAGGGGATACGCTGGCGAGGCTGTGCGCTTACAGCCATGTATAAACATAGCATCTGTTGTGAGGCAGGAAGCCTGTGTTGGTGCCGAAATGAAGACGTCCGGCTGAACTGGGAAAAGAAACTACCAGCGACAGCAGAGAGGGAGAGAGTGGAGGCCCTACATGGATATCTACAGTAGGGGTCTAGCTTCAGGAGCCACCGCCAACACCTTAATAAGAAATCACAATCCAAACCTCCAAATATTTTAAACCAGTAAAATGTTTGTTGTGTAAAGAGCTGCAGCTTGAACCTCAGGCGGCACAAAACATATGATGATACGGACAAATGTCAACATGCTTATACAGTGCATCATTACAGAAGTCATTAGAGGGCATGCATGTTTACATTTTATCTTACAAGAACATGCATGGAAATTTGAGTTGTCTTCAAAAGAGCTAGATTACTACATCATCATCTTTATGCTATTATCTTGTTATTCCAAGAAAATAAGATAATGTCATACAAAAGAAACAACCAAAAAGTACTAGTTATCACCACCAAACAGAGTGAGACTAACTATTAAATGTGTTCACTTGAGACCTTGAAGCAGATTTTTTGCCATATTTATGACAGACCAAATAAGTGATGAGGGATGTTCCTAGGTAATTAATTTGATACAGGCTTTGATAAAGCCAGAACTCAGGAAATGTCAAAATTATGCGCTATTTGAAATATTGCATAGACATAAAAATGTGAAAATAGGTCCAGAATCAAGTGCGGCAAACACCAGGATCACACTAGATGCCTGTTGCTTATGCAAGTGTCAGCTCTGGCTCTAGAATGCTATGGCTTTCAGACCAGGCGAATTTGTGTGCTTTGTTGTGGCTGAATCTCCCCGCTGTCACAACCCACCTTAATAAAAGTTTAGGAAGAGCCACATTAAAGTTCCCTACAAGGCACCTGATTCATCAAATAACTGATTGGGGAAACCTGCAGAATATAAGCATTCTGACAAAGAGAATTTCTCCACAGAGGAGGCAAACTGAGCTTCAACTTTAATAAGCACAGAAAGGAAGAGCCATTGAACAGTTTCTATCATTTCTGGGACATACTCTCAAGGACATACTGCATAAATCAGCTGTACTGAAGAAAAGATGGCTCTCTATCTTACATTTTCCTGTTTGTTTTGACCAAGACATGTGCAGAGCTTACATAAAAATAATAGGTGAGCCTATTTCTTAGATTTTCAGAGATTATGAAAAAGCTCTGATTTGATGACATGTTCACCAACATGTGAACACACATGCACTGCTGCCATAAGTAAAATGTATACAAGTGTGAAAGAGCCCTAATGCCAATGTCAGCAGTGCTCCCATTGCTTTGGTTTTCTCTAAGTTCAACAACCATATTTCAGCTCTGCATGTGTTCACTTGATCGAGTTGATATTCTTACACGAGTTACATCTGTCAAAACCCAAATACAGTTTTATCTCTGTTCTTGAGTACAAATTTACTTACAAATACCATCAAGCCCTTTTCAAAGTCCCAGCTCAACAAAGCTCTATCATCATTAAACTTTGACACATTCCATGTGATTCTGCAAGGCTGTCATATTTGGGTCAGTTCGCAGTGCAGTATGGCTTTGGTCAAGGGTGAGACAGCGCGTAATACATATACACACAAAAGAAAACAAACAGTGCTCTTATCCCCCATTTAGTCCACATGCTTCCGCCCACCAATATTTGGCCAAGGGCAACTTATCTCTTCCATTTTGGCTTTGTGCTGTTTAAAGTGGGGGTGAATTGTCATATGGATGTAAATATTACAGCTTGAAAAAGCAGTGTGAATGGGGCTTCATTTTTTTCTAAAAGGATTAAACAACTTTCTTTGTTTACATCCATGCTCAAGAGCATATTGGCAGTAAGGCTTCAGACATCAAAATGCCGGGGGGCTGCATTACCGATTAAACAGATGTTCACTTTTAAATCATCTCTTTTAAACTGTTAAGCTGGCTATCCTCTTGGGTGCCTAATCACAACTGACTTTTAACAGCTAAGCCATACACTCTGGGATCCTAACGCAAGAACCACAAATGTTAAGATTCAGCTGTATGCCTAAGGGAGACGTCATAGAGGAAAATTCTAAGCTTTACTATTTATGCAGGAAAAGAGACATAAAAACAACCAAGATCAAACTCAATGAAACTATTAAAGACTAAAATACATAGATATCAAGGTACAATTTGGTGACTGATTCTGTGCATTATTAAAGCTTTCAGAAGAACAACCATATAGTATGACTGCTACCATTGCTCCATTAATCACTATACCATTAACTACACAACACTGCCTTTATCTTTTTTTGTCTTTAATGTGGAAGATTGGACCTTAAATTGTACAAAACAACTGGGTAAAGAGAGTGCACTAAACAAACTAGTTTCAAAAGCACAGAAAAACAGTTTTGAAATGCAGAAAGATAGAAAATTAAAAACAGAATTAGAATAAGAGTGACTGCAATTCATTTGAGAAATTTCAAAATTAATAATGTGTTAAAAAGCATTTGTATTACTGCTCTTATTTCTCCTTTAACAGAAATCATGAGATATGAATAACATCTTAAGCAGAGCCACCCAGAGAACTTCATAGATTCACATTTTAATCATATGAGTGCTTTAATGTAGCCCTGATTGATTGAATGAAAAAAATGTTTGAAACATGACCTCTCCACTGTTTGGTCCATTTTTGCTTGAATATTTTCAAACTAAGATTTTTTCATACATTGTCCTTATTTTTACATAAAGGATTTTTTTAAAGGTCCAGTTATATGTGAGATATCAGAGTTTTTCTGAGGACCTACCACAGCGAAAGCTAATTTTTATAGGCTGATAAGGAAAAAAAATCATTTGGATGAAACTGAATAAAATAGAAAACAGTAAAAAATGAAAATAACATCTAGCAAAAAAAAAAAAAAACATGACAGTGACGAAAAATAAAAAATAGGCTTTGACAGCAATCAATTTTTCAGACAGACTCAGTATCTGTTCACACTAGTTATGATTTTTAAGACTTTTTATTTGGCATTGAATACAAACATTTGCGCTGTGTATCATACTGATAATTGACTTCAATGAATAAATGTGTTACTCTGACTGACAATAAATTACAACTCCTCGCAGAGTCCGTAGCAGAGAGCTGCCAAAGCATACCACGAAGATGCCAAAACTTCAAGCCTGTTAATCGGAAGCTGCCTCTGATCATTTTTGGATTCCTGATTTATCACAGCAAAGCCTCAAAGGCAAAAAGACTAACTTCTTACAGTTAGCGTGTTACTCCTTCTCTTTTCTAATCCTTTCCTCAAAGCAGAGTCAAGGAGCTCTCTTTGGACTCCTAACAGCTTCTGACCTTTCTGATCTCTGAACCCAGCTCTCTGACCCTTCCTGGGACAACAGGCCCAACAAGCAGCTCTTAAGCAGTGACACCTGATCACATCACCTGTCCGCCTCTGTGCTGTGCTCTGCAGAACTGTCAGCACACCCTGTGTGGCCTCAAAAAAACTAACACAAGACACCAAAGACAACTGTTGAACCTGAGTTCACTTAAAAAAAATGGTGATTGTAAAACTACAGGGGTGAGGAGGGGGACAAGACCAACCTAAGACCTAAACTCTAAACTACAATCTCAAGATAAATCTTTAACAACCCAAAATCAGACTGTTCAACTGTTGACAAAAATGATTTAAAGTTATGATTTTGTAGCAAGGGAATTACATTTATCTCATTATTTTTTCAATTTAAGTTTATCTTAAATGGAACATTGTAGCATTTCTGGTTATTCTAGATCTTTACCCATTAAAGTTTGCAATACTCCGACAAAGTCTTTGGTAAACCTGTAAATAGTTTGTAAGGTATAAACTTTATATACTACAAGTCTTGAGATCCACTTTTGCAACACTTGAAGTAATCTGGACAACAGTTCTACTTTTATAAGAGCTATATACCATTTAGGATGGTGCAGCCAATGGATTTTACATTTGAAGGCCGATAATGATGCAGCTGACAAATGTGTTCTTCTGTCTTTGTCCAATAAAGGATCTACATGGTGAATCCTCCATGGGCAAAAATGCCTCGATTAATAGGGCACTTCTTTCTTTTTTGGAGACACCAAAAGTCTTGTAATCTACTTACATATTAATCTAGAGATTAAGCACAGGACTGGCCAGAACGACATAAGTTCAAAAGATGGTGAACAAAGAGAAAAAGTGAAATCTTTTCAGGGATCAAGAGGTTTACCCAATAGCCTTTTTGATCACAAAGATTTACGTTTGAACATTATTTTAATATTCTTTAGAGCTGTGCACTCAAACATGGTAACGAAGAAGACTTTTCCAGTCTTTGTGAATTGACGTTGAGTGCATAGAAAGCAATTTTGTGGATAAATTGTTTGCAGAAAAATCTGCAAAGCACTGGGCAGCTGTTAGGGCTACAAAGCAACAATAGGGCAAAGGCTAGGAAAGCTAGTGATGAGTCCTCTGTCTACTGGACTGTCTTAACTTTGATCTGCTTGAGTGGTCCATACAGGCAACCAAGACTGGGTTTTCTGAAGAACGTACTCTTTAAAATAAGGCATACTGGTTGAGTATGCATCCTAGTACAGGAGAATGAGTAAGTATTTTAACATCTCCACTTCCTTAGAGGAAAGTGGAGGTCCTTGGGATTTTTGCTGAGTTTGTGTTGCCCAAAATAAGATTTGAAGTAAACATAAGGTCAAGAGGTTTTAACTTGGCATTCTGTGTCACTGAGATATACATCAAGAAGCCATTTGTGAGCTTTTCTGCTTTTTGTGTCCTATCAACATGCAAACTCAGTGGTGGTGAGATTTTCATCAGTCGAATGATGTATGGTTCTTTACACAGTTTAACTCAGATATGAGCAACTTTGGTTTCCAAATGTGCCCCTTTAGTTTCCTGTAACTTCTAGTTGGCCAGGGTTTTAAGAAGTTAAAGGATACTCTTATAACTGAATGGCAATTTTCTGAAAAAATGTAATTGTTGATACAATCTGTTTAAGTGAAAAGCTTAAGTTATGGGCAACTAGCCCTCCCTGAACCACATGTGGTCGCCTTCATTGATAAAGCCCCAAAGTCAGTGTACAAAATCAGTCAATCCCTAAAGATGAACAAATATACTAAAACATTCCAGGGGGTAAATATATTGTTTTGCCAGTGCAAAACCATACAAAAATGTGGGGAAGTATTATAAACTCTGTGAATATATTTGATTGCTGGTCGAGGCCAAAACACTTTGTCAATGAACCATGGATGGTTTAATATTAGATGACGTCTAAGTAGCCTCAGTTATTTGGTTACTTAAGAGGGAACATTGAAAGCTATTTTTCAGTGGCAGCCATGTTGGCAACACTGATTAGAGACATGATTGGATATCATGTAGCCATGTGATGTCAGTGGTTTGATTATCAAAAGATGAATTGAAAAATGATTGAAGCCAAATCATGGATGCAGCTATCCTGTACATGCCCTCTGGACCAAACTTTAGACTTACCTACTCACAGACAGAGAGGCCAAGTTTAGGCAGAATGTCTGCAGCAACACCACGTAGGCCTATATCCATGTCAATCATGTTCCTGACTATATGAGCAGGATACTCTTAAAGGAGACATATTATGCTGATGCATGATTGAATACTTACATATAGTATAATAAATTTGAAAACAAGACCTTACATCCCCCTTAATTTTCAAAAAATGAGATATTGTATTTTTTCTGATATCCTAGAACGAGATTTGATGCCTCTGAAAATAGGTCATTGCGAGATGTCCGCGAGATTTAAATCGTCGTGACAACATGAGGTACTTTTCTTTTTTTTTGGAGTAATCTGATGAAACACTTCCTCCTCTGTGATGTCCGTTAGCCACAAAACCGTCACCGAGGAACACATCCACCAGCAAGGGTATATGGATCCCTAGCTCACATTCACTCATTGCCAGCTCTGGCCTGTAGGGGGACTCAATACGCGGTTGCTGCATTGAGCCTGCCGGAAAATACAGTAGAAGAAGAAGGACAAGCTGGCTCTACCCCTGATAGAATTGACCAATCAGACCACAAAGGGCTGTGACGTTGCGAGGTAACTTTAGGTCATCCTCAGATCCTAGTGTTTCAATGAGGGCTTGATAATGGCCTAAAATGAGGATAGTGGGAACGCTATTGTGGGGCAATGAAGGAACTAAATGACTTGTACTGAGGGCAGAAATGCTTTACAGGCATCCTAGGCTGGCATAGTGAAAAGGAGAAACAAGCATGATATGTCCTCTTTAATGAAATTTACCAGGTATGATTTAATAAAAACCATTCTCCTTACAGTAAGAGTCTTGAGTTTGTTACACCAGGTTGTAAACATTAGGCTGTAAAAAATATTTGCACCCCACACACGCTTTGGGGTTTCCAGATGCCAGTTTCAAATGGATAATTGAGGAACTACACACTGGCCTTAGCTTTCAGCCCTGGGGTTTTCCACTTGAACTGTAATACAGTCTCAAGGTAACTTACTGTCAACCTAGTAACAGATAATGGGGGGGTCCTGACAAACAGCTTTCAGCCCTGCGCAGCAAGTCCTGAGAAAATGCATCATCCTAACCAGGAGAATTTTGTGAACAGGGTTTTAACACATTTGTTTCTACTGCAAAAATCAGCATGGAGTATGTATGTGACTTCTGGTGGCTCTGTGACCAGCCTCAAGTGGACATTTGAGGAACTGCAGTATTTTGCACGTCCTCAGTGGCTTTACTACCAACATTTGTGATCATATGAACTGAGTGTTATACCTGTGCCCTGTTGGTCTGGTGCTCTCCGTTTACCCTCTCCATCCATGTAGGAGCTGAGGGCCCTGGAGAAGTGCTCGTCCACTACGCTGCTGATGTCCCCTTGATAATAGGTGAAGAGGACACAGCGAGACGTCAAGTACTCGGCCTCGGGAGCCTCCTGCTTCTCCTTTGGGCCATCCTCTGGCCTCAGAGCCGCAGGCGCGTAGGAGGAGGAGGAAGTTGAGGAACTTGAGGATGAAGACGAGGAGGAAGCTGATCCTCCTGAGCCTGGGCCCCCAGACATCCCCTCGGGACCCCTGGGAGTGTCCATAAAATCCCGGCAGTGAGGAGAAGTTCTACTCAGACCTGTGGGAGCCTGAGTAAGTGAGGGGGTGTCAGAGAGGGGTGGAGGGGAGAGAGCAGGGAGAGGGTTTTGACAGGTGTTGGAGAGGACAGTTCTCGAGCTGTCTATGAGACATTTTGACATAATGTTTTTCTTTGTGTGTGGCGGCACTGGCATGTGCGCGCGGGCAAGAGAGCTTGCGTAAAGATGTGAACCCCACACTATGACATTAACTAAATGTAAAAAATAAAATAAAACATTTATTATTACAAGAAATGAAACTCAAGCCGGTGTTCAGGAACAACTAACACTATGGTCATTTCGCAAAACCGTTATTTGCTTTTACGCACAAAAGCTGCATGGTCCGGACGACCGTCCGCCACAAAGTTAAGCCTAATCATCACATTTGCGTTTTGAATATAAATAAACAACAGTAGGATGAAATATGGAAGTCAACGTTAAATATGTTTTCATTTCTTACCTGTAAGCTGTTGATAAAAGCTGGAGCAGTTGGTGCGTACGGTGCGTAATGTCCATAGGCTGGGTACATAACATCCAGACAGCTCATGGTAAATGAGCGCGCGTCTTCACTCCTCTCTGGAAACCGACCTAACTGCACGAGAGAATGACAACATTCCGGAGTTTTTTATCTGCTGAAGAGAAGCGTGCTTAGTCTGAATGAGCTCTTTCCACACTCGGTATAGTCAAACCAAGGAGGGGGGAAAAAAGCAAGCGCACCTCTCTACTCCCGATGTGCGCCACAGCAGCTGCGGCAGCAAAATGTGATGAGGTTTATGGAGCAAGCACGAGTGTGTCCCGTCCTGTACATCTCTGTGTCAACCCCTCCCACCCTCGCCAGCCCCCCATGCCCACCACATCACCACCAGCAACACTCCCACCAAGGATTATGGATTGGATAGATGCAGAAGGATTGTACCTTTGCTTTATCCATCAATTGTCTTAATAATGGAGCCTTGGCCAACAATGGGATAAATAAATAATCTCAATAAACAGGGCTGGGCATGATAACAACTTCATCAGATATAAAGCTATTTTTCTGAGTGATACATAGGGTATGACAATATTGAGTATATGTAGTTTCTAACCATCAGTGAATTTGATGCCAAATTAATTTATTTCAAACAAATTACATATGTTGGGGTCATGCTGGATAAACACATACAGTAAGAACTTTAGAAGTTATCGGTCAAAATGAATTTATATAGATAACTGTTTCATACCTGGCAACAAAAGTAGTTGTCCTAAACTGTTGCCAGTTTTGGCCAGGGTACTGCTGTCAATAAGATTCTTAATCTCAGTTAGCGCTACCCATTAAATTAAATATAAACAGAAACAAGAAAAGTCAAGAAGTTTAGGAGATTTTTAGTTTTGACGATCATTATGTGCAGGAAAATCATGCACACAGTTCAAATTGCACAGATTAACTAGCTGCATGTAGAAATGAGAATGGAGTTGGGGATGGTTCCTTTCTCTTCACCACCTTTTCCAAATGTTGGCAGTTTATTTGTACAGATGAGACATCATTGTCCCTCTCTCTTTTGGTTAAAGTCCCTTAATTTGCCAAATACCTGTGTCCATGACCTGTCTGCAAAAATGAGCAAATCTCTCTTTCTTTCGACTAGCTTGACTTTTCCAAAAAAAAAAATTTCATTTCATTTGATTTTATTTCATCTATTAATAAAAGACATAATAAAAAAAGACAAATCATAAATCAAAAGAAACAAAAAAATCGGAATTTATAAATCCCTTCTTATACTCATTACAATGAACATGATAAAACTCACACAAAAATAAACTCAAGCCACTCATTTAAAATTTCTCCCCTAATGTTGTCATCAAGGAATGTGCACAGACCCCACACTGGAGACACTCCAGGTGTTTGTCCAACAGACAGCTTCAGTTGAGGAAACATGTTTAGACATATCTGCTCTGCTGCAGTAAACAGTAGAGCACAACAGTGGAACACAGAAGACGCAATCACCTCTAAAGAAAGAGTTAATGCATTATGAAGAACTAAACCCACATGATATTTACAGATAATTTTGAAGACCCTGATGTGAAGAAATGTATCCAGTGCTGGTCAATCTAAACCGTGTGCAGAGACTTGATTGCAATTTTTGCTGGTTAAAAACAAACTGAAATCCATTTTTGGGGGATCCATTACCTCTACTGTCTTTGTCATGGTATCAAACAGCTATCAAAATGACTTCATTTTTTCATGAATCTGATGAAGTTGATGACTCTTGTTTAGGTTGCTTTTGCTCGTGATACTCTCAACACTAAGAGTCAAACAAGGGCAAAAAGAACAAACTGACTTTATCTGCCCTCAGAAAACTTTTATGCTTGGTATTATCCTTACTACTTACGGAAAAGTGATTGTTCGCACAAGTTTACTATTTTACATGGCCTGAAGCGATCTAATTCTAAAGGTACTTGATCCAGCAGACCTACTAAATGAAGGCATAAATGGGTCTTGAGGCTTCAAACTGTTTTTTTCAGGTCAACTTTGGATAGCAGCATTAAATACAGCGAGTGCATTTGCTTGGGATTGCTATTTTAACTCTAAATTTCTTACCTGTAAAGCACAATCTCCAGATAAAGCTCTTTTTTTCCTGAGGGGAGTTGCAAACCTAACCTTGCTTGTAACTTGTTGATTATAGACAGAGTCAAGAAGCCTTACTGGGGTCGCTGTTTTTTCAGACCCTGCTTTTTAATTCACATCTGCTTTTAAAATTTTTTATGCATCACTATTGATAGGATTTAAAAATAATCTTTGTTTTTTCCAGATATGACATTTTTGCACAGCTGTTAACGATGAAAAACTTTGGCTATTTGGCAGCACTTCCCTGTTCAGAAAACACTTCCTGCCCCTCATCTGGATTCCACCACGATGATGTGATATGATCCAAAAACAACGAAATGTGACAACATTATTCTCTCACAGAGATCAAAATATTATGACTCACTTTTCTATTGCCACTCAGCTAAGAATATCAAGGAAAGATTTTTAAGCTGTATTGCCCAGCCCTGTAAGTAACCATGTGACAGCCTGACATCATAAATGTTTGTTTAAATACAGAACAGCCAAAGTATTTTTTTAATAAATCTGGAACCATCCTGTGACTAATCTTGATTCCACAACATCTTTATCCTGTTGTAAACTAAAGGTTAAGCAGAATGTGATCCAGTGACACAAATAGACCAGAATGAAGTCACCGAGCTCTATAAAACAACCTTACAACAATGAACACATGATACATGCAAGTTTTTATTTCTTTCCGTGTACTGCAGATCCTTGAAAACTTTGTGCTCAGTCCAAGCTGAAAGTGTATCCACGGTCTTAAAACAGCCATCGGTTGCCAAGTAAACCCTCAAGTCATCTGAAGTATTTAGTGTGTTCCCAGAATGACACATAGGTGTCAACTATAGGTTGCATACACTGGTCATACCAACATGGAGGAGAAAGGGACTCTGCTCAAATCTATGACAAATTATCACCTATCAGTAGTGCAAACAAAAGGATATTTTCACACGCACACAAGCATCACAGCTGACAATCACAAAAACATGGGGAGCTCAGACTCAGAATTCATGTGCAAATATTAAATGCATCTTAAGGACATCAAATCAGTAAGGCAAAAAGAACGTGTGGACATTCTTCAGAGGCTGAAGCTGATTTCTCTTGTTTTAAGAGCTTACAGGTGCCTAATGTTGAGGCATGCCAGTCTTTTTGACAGGCACTTGCCTGTGTGCCTGGGAGAATAGTGTGGAAAATTTGCAGAATTCCATGGACGAGTGTCAGATGAGGTGGAATGTCTCTGATGTATGCGAGTGGACGAGCTCCTCGGGAAGTTACATCGTCCCTCCACTGCGTTCTCTACATGGAGAACATGAACAAAATGTCACTCTGCATACATCACACATAGTATGAATAACTAGAGGCAGGTTATTGGCATGCTAATGAATCGAACATGCTCTTAAATAGCTGGGGGATGAAGCCGACATGCAGGGCTGTGGTTCTCACTTTGAGCTTGTCTTGCATTAGTGTCTTGATAAATTGATTTTACAGCATAGTGCTGCAATGTAATACTCCAAAATGCACTGTATTATGTTGCATATAGCCTCAGTGGAGCTTTAATAGAGTGTGTCAGCTCCAAAAACAAATTAATCTGTGTACTTTGCAAACAAACTGTCCTGGAAGGGATATTTTGGTATTTCTGAAATGGGGTTTAATGAGGCACATGTCATTAGTGAGTAGGGTGGCCACAGCAATTCTGATCGGGTCTGCAACTGAAAGGAGAGATCCAGCATGGAGAAAGCTGCACACCATGAAGGAGGGGGTCAAGTAATTAAAAACATTTAGAAAAAATGAGTATTTGTTCACAGAGTAGGGAATATTCACAGCACTTATATAGCAAGCCCCTTTGTTTATACTCAAGAAATGATAAATATGGTGAAGCTCTTGGACCCTTCTGCACTGTTTTCATACGGACAGAGGTCATTCTGGCTATACAAACAACTTGCATGTCCTGTCTCAAACGTAACTTTAAAAATGCAGAAATATCCCTTTAGTCATGCCATCTCTTGGAGTAAACACGATGGTTGACTTGTCTTTTAATGTTTCATATCATTTTATCATATCATTTGGCATCTACAGTATTTTCTCATTCATATACAATGTCTTGGCTTCAGAACACAAAGGTTTTAATCATTTAATATTAATATTAATTATTTTGTAATTTGGATGCAGTACAATTTTAATAGAAACCTGGTCAATCCGCATACCATTGTTTACAGTGATAAAATAATTTCAGTAATGCTTATAATAATATAAAGTATTCTAATTAAAAAAATATTTGGGGTTGTGTTGTGATAAAAAAAATTTTTTTAGGGATTAAGACAGTCTTTCTAACGCTAAAAAGAAGAAAGCCCAAAACAAAAAGCAAAGTATTGCAGGTATATTGTCTGTAGAACTGTTTTGCATGAATATAACAAACACATGATGCTGCTGCTTACCTCTGAAGGACAGCATTTGTTGACAAAGAGACCGAAGCTGCCGAAGAAATTTTGAAGTAGCCAAAGGTTCCTGTACAACCTGTTTCCAACTCGATGTCCTGGTAGCTGGGATGAGATCTTATATATTGACTAAAATAACAATAACACATGTACCTTCTGCTTTCTTCAAAGATTATTTTTGCTACAAACTTGTGTCCGTAGGCCTTTCTGGCTGTTATCAATAAAAACAGTTGAATGTCCCATAACATGCACACTTTTCAATATTCATTCATTCATTTTCTATACCCCTTTATCCCTTTTGGGTTTTGGGGCGGCGTTGCTGGAGCATATCCCAGCTGTCATTGGGCGAGAGGCGGGGTACACCCTGAACCAGTTGCCAGTTGATTGCAGGGCCACATAGAGAACCATTCACTCTCACACTAAGGGCAATTTAGAGTCACCAATTAACCTGATGAGCATGTTTTTGGTCTGTGGGAGGATGCCGGAGTGCCCGGAGAGAACCCATGCATGCACAGGAAGAACATGCAAACTTCACACAGAAAGGCCCTTTTCCGATCTGGGAATCGAACCGGTAACCGAACCAGGAACCTTCTTGCTGTTAGGTACGTGCACCACCTGCTGCACCACCGTGCCGCCCACTTTTCAATATTATTACACAAAAATATTATATTTGCCCCTAATCTGTCTACAGACTTCTCAACTTAAAAAAAAAAAAATCATGCTTCTCCCTTCATTGCTAGCTCCACCTTTCATAAAATAGTTCCTTAAACAGATGATTCGAAAAGTGTTTCCTATTTCGATCATCATTGAATTTGCTACCCTCCATGCATGGGAGACACTTCTTGATCCAGCTGTTTGTGTGGCCTAAAGTCAATCCCATCTGGGGCCATGATAGGGCCTTTCTATGTAGCCACAAGAAACATTAGAGCACAGAGACAAATATAATGACTACATAATTATGATCTGGTTCATGAATCTGTCTCTAACTTTAATTCTTATTTTAGTCTCTTTGTCTCTGCCCACCTGCCTTTCACCGCCCACATCCTGAACACAGCTTCAGTGGATGGCTGTTCAGCATGAGACTGGCTCCATTCCATTATTTCCAACTGCTAAACAGAGATTTATTTTTTTACTGTAAACTTATGAATGGCACAATGCAATAAGCTGTGGGAAGCTGAAGCCACATCCACTTCTTGAGAGATGTGATCAGTCAGATTTCATATGGATCTGCATTCTAACACATTGTTCTAAACAGGGATGAAAAAGAAGGGTTTATAGGCATACAGCATGTTATATCTGAGTGGATATTATGTCAAATTGCTTTAAAAAGTCTAGAAATATTTGTTACCAATACAAACGTGTTGACCTGTCATGTATCTTTTTTCTAGTTAGTCTTTGGGGGCTTCTTGGGTTGAACTGGAGGGGCTCCAAGGAAAAAAAGTTTAGAAGCCTCTGGTTTATGAAGCTGTTAAAGTTGTATTGTGAAAGTAGATGACAGAGCGCCCTATAGAACTCAGATGGATACTGTTCCCCCTCTTAAGTTACTGTTGTATTCAACTGACTTTGAAACTAGCATACTAAGGTTAGAAATACAATATCATTGCCTTGCCTAAATTTGTGATGACCAACATGACTGACAGGTTAGTGCTTCAAGCAACATGGATTTCATGGTAAAATTTTAATCAAGCTTCTTTCTTTAATGAACCAAGAAAGGGGTTATTGTCAACCCTTTGGACAGAGCAAGAAAACAGAACATTAAAACAATACATTGTTCAGATTTATTGTGTTACTTATTATTCCATTTCCTGTACAGTGTGGTGTGCAATACAGGCTATTTGATCTATATCTGCGCAGTGTAATGCAATGGAGTCATGGGGAAAGAGAGTGATGCAATGCTAGAAAGCTCACTGTTACACCAGCGTGATCAACAGCTGCAGCTGACAGAAGGGAATGAAGGCCACTATTAGTATTAATGGCCATGACTACATTGCTCTCTGTGTCTCTCTCCCTCCCTCCAGCTAGTCTTCCCTGGTGATACACAATTTTTTTTTATCACAGTGTTCCCCCTGGAACTGACACCCATGACTGTCAAGTGTGTGCTCACTGCTCATACAAGCTGGGGCACCTCTCATCAAGTGACCAAAGAGGGAAAAGGCCACTCACAGCAAAGTCTCAGCTACGTCGCTCCTTCAATTTGCATGCTAAAATCTTTGCATGTGAAGAACAGTATGTGCAACAGTCTACAGTTGCACTGGTGTCCGCGTGCGTTCCTGTCCAAGCGCAACTGTGTGTGTCCACATTTACGTGTATATGCTGAAAATAAACACAGGTTACATCACTCCTTGTGACCCTGCAGCCCACTGAGGCCCCTCCTCTCTTAAAAGAGGTCTGACCGGGCAAACACTGTGATTGGCTGACATGTTGCAGGGCCAGTTGAGGTAGTAATGGCAACCTGGTTTTATTTAGAGTGCTATTCACATTGCAACACCGCCATTAATAGTTTATATTCAATGCTACAAATAACAGTGTATCTCAAAGCAGTGGTTTTCAACTGGTAGGCTAGGCTCCAAAAGTGGGTCATGGACCTGTTTTGGGGGTCTCAGATATGCACCGGGGAAAATTGCAGTAAAAAAACAAAAAAATATGATGCACAGGAGCCATATTTCAACAAAATCCTTTTTTTCCTCTCCATGAGATAATTAAATTCAGGATAAGGAAAATTTGGGGTAAGACAAAAAAGAAAGCAAAAAATAGATTCATTGAGACAACATCACAAGTTAGTGTGGTTTATAATTTACTATGGTTTCATTATATTTCGATTAGTCTTTTGCCAATTTTATTGTTTATGAAAGTCATCAATGAACTATGGGTTGCATGAGTTCAGTGTTTTTAAAGTCAACCTTCATGTGATAAAATAATAAGACCAAGACATTCAACAATATCTATTTCCGAATTTAATCTATTTTCTACTGGTATCAGAATTTTATGCACATTTTTACTGCAACTTCAAATAACATCAAGATGTCTCTTTGCTACTATGGCCTTTGCACCTCTAAGTTATGTGCAGAAGCATATTGATCTTCTCACTGTTATAATATGGCTCAGTCTCTGTTTTTTTTAATTTAAGATCTTGGTTTGCATGTAACAAGACACTGGCATCATGCTGGATAAAGGCTTGACTTCTGAAATGGGATTTGACCAACCATGTCAACACCAGTTGTCTTCTCTTACAGAAGGTGTTGACTTATTTGATTTTACTTTGAGTGTTTGTCAGGGAGCATGGAGACACACAAGTAGGGATGGGAATCGAAAACCAATTCCAGTTGAGAATCGTTAACAGCTCCATCAAAGAATCGATATCATTAATCTTTTAGCTAATCAATTCCCTTATCAGTTCCATTCAATTGACAGGGTTCAGAAGCATCAGAATTGTAGCTTAATTTTAACTATACCTACTGCACAACCTTAAGTGAGTGGAAACACCAGCAACTTGCAGAAGCAGTTGTCCATACTGTGATGTATGTTTGACATTGTTGACACTGAAAATCAGACCATTTGCCCACATGCAAAATTTGCTGGAATCAATAAGGGAATCGTTAAAGAATTGGATCGATTAGCAGGATCATTAACGGCATTGGTATTGATAAAATTTTATCAATTCCCATCCCTACACACAAGACACTGAAGACAATGACAGACTGCACTATAGCAGTCTTTTTAACACATCACTGCATTTAAGGTTTATGTTTCAGATTCTTTATCTGAACAACCAACAATCAAACGGGAGCTGACTGTGGAGCACAACCACCTCAAGACTGTGGGAGATCTAGTTAAGGCATATTTATTCAACTCTACCCGGCTCTACTCTACTCACCTTGTGCTGCTTTTCCATTTGCCCCAGCCGCCTGCCCAATGGGGTGCAGTGTCGCTGAGCGGCTCTGCGGTGACGTCATTTTGAGCACAACTCAACAATCTGTGGCTTTTTTGTCACAAACCTAGTAAAAAGGGAAAGCAGGAGAAGGCTGCAGGTGCAAAGAAGAAATACCCCTTGAGAAGCACAGGAGAGTTTTGGATGCTATACAACAGATTGAAGCCGAGGACGAGAGCAATTGAGTTGCAAAGAAAAGATGTATGAGGGTAAGCTAATGGTAGCTACCGCTAGCATTCTAGGTCGTCGCGCTTATGACTCATCGATGACGACATTGCCTGACCAATCAGTTGCCGGCAGTCGGTGACGTCATCTTTTAGCATCGACTCTGTTCGCTTGGAACCAGAGCGGAGTAGGTACTAAAACTAGCTTGTTTTGGGAAGTACCAGGCTGGTGGAAACACGCTGCAAATCGAGTAGGGCCAAGTAGAGTAGGGCCAAAGCGTGCTAGTGGAAAAGGGCCAATAGAGTAGGGAGTGGCCCCCAGGAATTCAGTTGACCACTCTTGTGCCAGAGTGATGTGACTGTGTGCCACCTACATGTTAGTTCAGTGACAGTATTTTCATAGTCTATTATGATAACGTTTTTTCACAAAATAAAAACTCAATATGTCATTAAAAGCCTTCATTTTGTAACTGCTGCACCAGAATATGAAATGTTTTTCAGGTGTGACAGCTATACATAATTCAGACATTTAAATAAAGTGATAGGCAGAATATATATGAAGTAGGTTGATTTTTAAGTCCTCCAATCACAGTGGCAATCTGGCCAAGAAGATCATTTTCAAATTTGATTGTTCAGTGCTTTTCAAATGTGTTTCCTTGGATTTGTGAAATGCTGCAATCAGAAGGTCGAGGCTTTGAGCCTAGCCCTGACTATTACATGTTGTGTTATTAAGCAAGAGCCTAACCCCAAGTTACTCCCTCTGTGACATCAGTGGCGTGTAAATGAGCAGGAAAGGGTGTGGATGGGTTAGTTAATACTGATAGGCAACTTCTGTAGAAACCCACAGTCATCAGTGAGTGAGTGTGAGTGCAAATGGATTTGAATGGGTTGATGTGACTCTGACATTGGACCACTTTGATAGCACTGTTAAATTAGTTGCAGTTCTATATGAGCAAAATTGCATGGAAACAATCATCGTATAAAGTGTGTGAATTCATGTCAGGACAATAAGAAGCTTCTGGTGGGGCTCTGTAAAACACAACACGCTGAGATTTGAACCTGAAACCATATAAGCGACCTCCTGAAACAACAAGGCCTTTATTATTAAGGTCCCAGTCTGGCTCGGTCCCAAGGGGTCGGACTTCAGGATTCCACTGTTGTTTATGTGCCACAGTGTGTGTGTGTGTCAGTGCATGTGTGTATATGTCCAAGACAGAGATGTACAGCTGCCCTGTTGTCCTCTTCCACACAAACTCATCTCAGCTGCTCAAAATCATCACAGAGTGTCATCAAGACACACAGACACACTGCCACGCAGACACACACTCTCCACACAAAGGGCCACATATGGACAGGTTTGGCTCATTCATCCTGCTACACAAATGTTGGTAATAAATCCTCTGTGATAGAATGTGTGCAAGTGTGCAGCTATTTTCTCCCTGAGACAACTCGCTTATTGTCTGTGCAGACCACCAGCACCCAGGATACCACAGCTCCACATGGAGGAGTCACTTACAAGTACATGAAGAGTTTTAATGATGCTTTTGTTTAGGTAGAATCACATAAATTTTAAATATCTACCAACACCTTTATAGCATATATCACGGATTATCAACTGTAGGCCCAAGGGCCACATCAAGCCCCCTTTGGCTTGCTATCTGACACTCAAACTACTTTTAAATTAGTAAAATGTAAGGACAGAATACGCTGTGAATATTTGTTGATCTGTGTCTTTTGTTAGATTTCAGCTATTAAAACAACTCAAACATGGTTAATATTGAAACTTTCTTAACAGAAGCAACTTCTTGTTTGGTCCATTTACATAGCAAATTTGTCAACCAACATAAAACAGGAGTATATCAGCCTCAACTCATTAATGGACAGCGTGAATTAACAAAAAATTGGTTTATCCTGTTCTGTTTTGTTTCTTCTTATATCATTGTGTTGTTTACCTCTGCTGAGGAGATGTATGTTTTGCATGCATTTGTTCATTTGCTGGTTTGTTGGTGTATTAGTTTTTTTTGTTGTTGTTTTTTTTTTATCGGTGAAGAAAGGCAATCAAATAAGTTCTTGACCAGTTTTGAATGAATATTCAGGAAATGTTGGTCATGGTACAAGAATGAAACAATTCAATTTTGGTGAACATCAGAGAATGATGTAAATCCTGGAATTTTTTACAGAATTTGTTAATCCTTAAAACTCCAAGTTACTTTCCATAAATTTAAAATGAAACAAACCTGCATTGTTGCCCCTATAAAGATCTATTATACCCTAATACAGATGTACATTAAGTCAATAAATGCAGTGCTTCTGCTTGGGGGCACCAGCAATCCCATGAAGTTGTGAGGACTTGCTTGCTGTTTTCCACATTTTCAATTACTAATCTAAGAATGTCAGACATGCCATAGTTGATATTTCTGTTCTATGAGCATTTCAAGTTAGAGGGTATTAAACCAGAAGTATGTCAGTGTCAAACTTACTGATGGAAACTTGTATTAGCATTGGAAACTTGGATTCCTGCTGATTCATTTGTTTCTTCTTTAACTAGAGACGCTACAAGAGCAAATCTCCACCGAGGTATTTCTGACATTCTTAGTTGAGTTATTCTTGAAATTGTGGTAAACTGCCCCATTGCACAAAGGTAACAAATCCTGGATCCCCATTTAGGATTGGATCACTGCCAAATTTTAAGCTTCACCTCTGCCAGTTGGAATAAGAGTATTAAGAAAAAATGGCAACTTAAAGTATGTAGCCACTTTTCCTCTTGGCCCCCCTTTTCTAAAAAGCTCTCATCATGTTCAGATAATGGTCTTCGGAAGCTAATTTGATAAGACCAGGCAAAAACTGCCAATTTAAATGACTATCACTTTTTTCCTGTTACATTTCAGTTTGCATATTTTAATGTGAGGGGAAAAAAACAAGATTATGAGTTCCAAAATGTTTTATCTCTGCCAAATGACATGTTTTCTTCCCATGAACAACAGAAAAACTTATATTAAGATAAGTTTTTGGCATGTGTTTCACTCTGCACCACCCAGGACAGTATTTAAAATTTTACTTGCTCAGTCTTTGCCAAAAAGTGACAGAGAATCCTTCCCCTTACACTGCTTTAGAATAATAAGCACACAACCAGTAATAATAGTAATAGTAAAAATGGTAATGGGCAGATTTGTGTTTATTCTATTGTGTTTGAATGATTAGTCTTATTTTTGAGGAGTGATGAGCAAGAAATTCTGTGTAATCAAAAAAAAGTTCGAAGAATAAACTTGAAGCAGCTCATTTCTGTGTATCACTGACAGCATCAACATCATGAATGTATCAGCTTTCACTTTCTGTTAGTGCTTTGAGGCAGTAATTTTTTTAAAGGATGTTTTATTCCAATCAAGTAGACACAAGCATTTCCAACACGATAAGTTATGCAGTCACTTAATGCAAAACCATTGTTTCATTATGACTACCATAAGAACTCTTGAATTATGATGACAAAACCTAAAATCATCATAAACTAGGATCTGGGGGTCAGACTATTTCGTTAAAATTGTTTCTGACCTGGGCATAAATCACACTCAAAATGAACTGAACATTGTGGATGTCTTTAACATTTTTCATGCTGCACTTTGACCCAGAGGAAATGTGCTGCATAGCAGAGGTCATGTAGTTGTCTGCCTTCTTTGAGTATCATAATTAGCCAGAGGGCTGGAATACATTAAGTTTGTGCCATAAGTATAGTGGAGTGTACTGATGAAGCGAACAGATCAGCTGTAGAGTTTGTCCATTTATTCAGGATTTAACATTCATAATGCTAACTTTCCAGCAAAGTCAACAGGACAATGTCCCTCATAATCACATGGAAGGAGGTTTATTGCTACTGCAGAGGTGGACATGCTCCTGTCTGAACTGATTCTCCCTGTGCCAACCGGGACAAAGGCAGTGTAGTCTTGTTAAGTAGCCTAAGCTATGGTGGTGGCTTAATTTGACTGTTCATGTAAATGCCTTAACCATGTGATATTCACAGTACACTTGACCCAAAATTATTTTTTTAGTTTTGAACTCTGTTGTGGGAGATTTTTTTTGGACCACCCCAACTTCCCTCCAACTGTGAAACTCTCCTGCGAGAGACTGCATGCGTAAACAGCTTAATCAAAAAGTAATAAGGGACAAGATACAAACCCAAAATCCAGTGACGTTCGGGCATTGTGTAAAACAGTGCAACAAAAGACCAGTATAGTTTAGAAAACCAAAAACACCTGTTTAGAACATTCTACAGGTGAATTGGTTGATTGGAATTAGCTGAGTGGCATGAATGGGTTTTAAAGGAGAATCCCAAAAAGGCTTGGTCATTCACAAAGAAGAGGCGAGATTCACCCCTTTGTGAACTTTAAAAAACATATATCCAACAGTTTAAGACAAACTTTTCTCAATAGAGATTTCCTTATCTACAGTTCACAATAATAAAATCTTTATTGCAGACACAGGTCCATATAAAAAAAAAGACAGACATAAAACAGGCAGGAATACATGAAAAGAAGCCGGATTACATAAGGTACAAGATACAGAACTGTACATATTAGAGTTTATATAACCTATTACACCAATGTCGTCTCAGCTTGGAGATAAATCTATAGCAGCTTTTCTTTCGGCTGACTAAAGCTTCTATTATGTTGTTCTCAGAATGATCAAGTCGACACATAAAGCTGAACATCATCTTTCTTAAAAGACTCACACATTGGCACCCTATTGGACCCAAATAATTGGCTGGCACTATGTCACCTTGGGACACGAAGCAGCAGCCTCAGTGCATCGTAGGCTACTTTGAACCACTGCATACTCAGTATCTTGAATGTCATCAAAAGATTCAGAGAATTAAAAAAAAAATCTCTGCTCGTAAGTGGCAAGACCTCATACCAACACTGAATTCCGAGGACTTTTGTCCCTTAGGCTGCACTGCATCAAAAAAAACCTGACATAATTCTGTACAGGACATCACAGCGTGGGCTCAGGAACACTCCAGGAAACACATGTCAGTTAATACAGTTTGTTGCCACATCTACGTGTAAGCTAAAACCCCACCACGAAAAGCTGTATATAAACAACACCTACTGCTACCATCTTCTCTTGGCCAGAACTTACCTGAGATGGACTGATGCAAAGTGGAAAAGTGTTCTGTGGTCTGATAAGTCAATATTTCAAATGGTTTTTAAAAATTATGGATGTCGCTAAAGAGGAAAAGGAACATCAGGGTTGTTATCAGCACACAGTTCAAAAGCCAGCATTTGTGTTGGTACGTGGGGTGTGTTGGTGCTCATGGCATGGGTAATATATATTATCACCTTTATAACACCTCTATCTAATCAATATGATCAACAAATTACAAAATAAATGTCTGAATACAATCAGATAAATGATAACAATGTCCTCAGGCAGATTATCAGTTGCCAAAAGCACTAAATTTATCAAATAAGATTCAAAAACATAGAATTTAATGGAAATTTTGATATTTTTAGGATTTCAGTATGAAGTGAAAAAAAACATTTCAGCTCCAAAAAATAGAATTTTCTGGTTATAACTTGTGTTTTCAGGCATTAAAAAGTCAATGCTGAGTGGTACATACAGGTTTTAGAACATCTGCCATCCAAGTGATGTATTTTTCAGGAACACCCCTGCTTATTTCAGCAAGTCAATGACGAGTCACATTTTGCACCTGCAATAACAACATGGCTTCATATTGAAATAATGCCTGCAGTCCAGACCTGTCTCCCACTGAAAATGTGTGGCACATTATCATTTGCAAAGTATAACAATGGAGACCCTGGACTGTTTAGCATCTGAAGTCATACATCAAGCAAAGATAGAAAAGGATTCCACCTAAAGCTTCAGCAATTGGTGTCCTTAGTTCTCAAATGATTGTTGTTCAAAGGAAATGTGACTGAACACAGTGGTAAACATGCTCCTGTCCCAGCTGTGGCTGCAGAGCCTCCGCTGCAGCTCTGGCTCTACAGCGGAGGCCGTTTCACGGCGCTATGAGAACTAGAGCCTTATTTAGCGGTGTTTTTGAGTGAAAGTAACGCGCTGAAAATTCTCTAAATAAAGCGTGAATGCAGACCGATATTAGATTTTTTCGGTGGGAGTCCGTTAATGTGTGTTTTTGGTCAAGTAAAATATGGCCCGTCTGAGTGCAGAGGGATCGGCAGACGAGCAGGACCGGAGCAGGGAGGGGGAGTTTGGTGCGGACGCCCTGGGCTTCTGCTGCACAGAAACACCGCTGTAGGGGTAATTTCTGCCCTAAACCTTGTGATAGGACCCATGTTGTTCCATCCCGGAATATCGCTTTAATGGCAAAAATGTGGATAATTTGAAGTTTTAATTTGAAAGGGCCTTAGAAAAAAAGCTATATTAATGTATCTCAGAGATCAAAACGATCATACTATCAATATAAACATGGCATATTGAATGCTTTATGCAAAGAAGGTCACACAAAGACAAGTAGCAATATACTCAGACGAGAGTGAGAGCTTTTCCATAGGTGAATACTCTCAATATCCACTGTTATTTAAAGGCTAACCTCTGAAATGTGACTTAACTGCATCCTCTAAGAGGCTGACAAGTGCTACATACCTAACATCCTATCAGTGAGGGCACCCTGCCGCCATGCTGCTACAGGGTCACTGGAGTTATGCAGACACAATCAAAGAATCAGATTCACACTCTCACATACAAGCACAAACCAAATTACAGCCAGAGAAAGCATGTAAATGAGGAAAAAGATGCAGAAAGAAACACTAATCAGGACATGATGGTGTGACACTGGATTCCTGGCGGCTGCAGCTACACGGGCGCTGTGGGAGGCAGCGGGTGGGAGCAGGGAAAGAGATACGGAGGGCCAAATCACAAATTTGGCGTGTCACATGGTCAAACAGAGAAGATTTACGACTGATCGGGTTCCACATCGGCAGCATGGTGTTGTGGCTTCAGAATGCCAGGTATGGGAGTGAGATCAGACTCCGGCTTTAGTTTGTACACCCTCTCTGGCAACTGCAGCCGGAGGGACTGGCTGAAGATGGCAGTGTTATGAGGGGTTTGGCTTCGGGATTATGGTCCTCTGCTGTCAAGTCTTTTAACATCTTACTGAATGGGACAATTTACATTCCAGCAAACATGCAACCTTGGCAAAAAAAATTGTGGGAAAGCATGCAGGAAAGGGGACATATGGTTTGGTATTAAATTAGGGTGGGATGTTGACAACTGAAGCTGCTTTAGTATGTTTTCAAAGAGATATAGGGTAACTTATTGTATAGATCAATATCATTACCAAAATCAAACGACTTCTTCCTTGTGCCATGACCAACGTTCCCTGAAAATTAATCAAATATTGTCCATATTTTTTTAAGTTATCTTCTTAATTGACTAACAAACAAAAAAACACCATCCAAAGCATAACCATCTTGGCTGAGGTAATATGTTTCAGTAGTATCAAGCAGGTGGCCCACTCACATTGAAGGATTTTTTAATTCTAGGATCAAATTAGGGATTTTAATGGGCCACATTCCAACATCAACTGTCTTCCTGTGACAACACATTCAGGGTGGGAAACTCAAATTAACAGAAATTGGGGTCTTAAAGCATTTGTAGCATTAAGTTAATGAAAAAAATGACAAAAAAAACAAATACGTGCCTTTTGCTCTGTCTATGATTTCAAAAGCTTTATGACTTAGCATCAGTAAGGACCTGAACAGGCTACAAGCTAAAATATAAATGTATTTTTGTTTATGCAAAATGTGGTCCAATCTCTCTTAAATGTTTTTTCTATAGTCACTTTTCAGTTATGATGTGCCAAAATAAAATCAGCTGTCAAATACTACTGGAATATAAAGGTACAGCAGGATGTCTGCATTTTAGCCTCCACAGAGTGTCATCATAGGAACATGCCCCCCACCCCACTGGAAATATGGTCAAGATAAACAGGATGGTGTTATCGCCACACAGCTTAGACGTATGGAGATATGATTTCTGGTCCATATTGCCCAGCCTTACATGAGGTTATTTTAGCCATTAAATGAGGGGAAAGACATGTAAAGAGAAAGCTGATCGTCTAAAATGATTCTGCCCTGTCCTCTATATTCCCTGATTTAATTTCTTGCTCCACATTCAGAAGTTTTGATTTACTCACCGGTGACATCATGGAGACCACAGCTATTTTTATTGGCTGGTAAACTGCCAGCTCTGCTCCATGCAATGCCACCTGTCCAATCCGCAGCAGTCAACAAGCCCCTGGGAAAGAAAAAAAAAAGAAAAACCAAACACCCCAAAATGATTGAGAGTTGAAAGGCGGAATATGATACACGCATGCCGTGCTACTGTCCTACGCATGTTTCACGAGTCAAATGTCTTGTCACTGCTGCTGGTTTGCTCTTTCCCTATTTGTCTGTGTTATTCTTGCACCGAGGACAGCTCACTCTGTCCTCAGGAGATACTCATACACATACTTAGAGTAATGTCTTTTTTTATTGTCTCAGCAGGAATACAGTTGGCACAAGATTACAGAAGAAAAACAAACCAATTATGGAAGACTCCTCTCAGCTCTGTGAAGAAGTGACATGTGTGAGTCTGTTTGTGTGACTCCAAGTGTGGGGTTATTCCTGGGCTTGTGTTGTGTGTTCTTTGGTGCCATTTCGTCACATGCCATCTGACTGACCCTTGGCCCTGAAAAAAATGATAAACAGCTGAGGAAGCCTGGCATCATGTCAACCTTAAGGAAAAACTGCTTACAGAGGAATTGAAGCTGCACTAAAAGTCAGAGCAAAATGTAGATAACAAAGCATTTAACTCGTAAGCTGTTTTCACACATGTAGGGAAATTCTTAAAACTGCTGAAATATTAACACAACTATTAACAGATTTTTTTCTGTCAGTTCAAGCAATTAGGCAGGAAAACTCCTTGTGGACAAGTGTGAGAGGTGATAGCACTTGAATTATGCAACCATGAAACAAACAATGTAATTAGCTTCTCTGTAGTGAAGCTTCTTCATGCTTTTCACAGCTGTTCTGTATTATCTCTGTCAAGGGGGTTATGATTTTGCTGGCATTTGTTTGTATGTTGATTTTTGAACAGGATAAGACAAAAACTTAAAAACCAGTTTCATGTAATTTTCAAAGGATGTTGGATTAGGGCTGAACAATTAATTGCAAATAAGATTAAATCGCAATATGGCTTGTTGCAATTTTCAAATCACAGAAGGTTCAATATTTTCAACCCAAAATGTGTTGAACATTTTGGCATTGTGATGTAGTTTTTAGCAATTTCATGCCTATTTTTTACCTCTATTTATACACTTTTTTTCCCCACTTTTGGACCATTTGTACCTTTTTTTAACCCGTTTTTACAACTTTATGCCTATTTTGCCCCCATTCATCTGTTTTTGGCCACTGTCAGAACCATGTTTTTGAATTTTTACATGGTTTTTGAAATTTCATTTAAAATTTAATTCCCAATTTTGCTTCCATGACCAGTTTTCCTAAGCCACTTTTTGCCAATTTTCCCCCATTTTTTTTGCAATTTCATACCTATTTTGCACCTATTTATTAACCTTTCATACCTTTTTTACCCAGTTTTTACAATTTCATCCCTAATTTGCTTCTGTCCTTCACTTCTCCACTTTTTCTTAAACCTTTTACCTGAGATTGATTTAATGTCATATTGGTTTTACTATAAAAATATCTACTGCTTTTGTTTGTTTAAAAATAAATAAGATAAGGAACATTAAAACAATTGCAGAGTAAATCGCAATATTGGAGGAAAAAATCGCAATTAGATTATTTTCTCAAATCGTTCAGCCTGTTGGATCATGGCACAGGGTAGAAGTGATTGGAGTGGTGAGCTAAATCCAGATGCAGATCAAGATTAGGCAGTTTTCCACATTTTTTCTGATAAACTAAATTTGATGATGTTCTCAGGGAATGTTGGTCATGGCACATGGAAGAATAAATTGCATTTTGGTGGTTATTTGAATCTGAATGGGGATCTAGTATTTTTAAAGGCTTTGTTAGCATCACTAGATAGAGCAGTTTGCCACAGTTTTGGCAATAAGTTGCTCATCAGTGTTGGAAGTGCCTTGGTGGTGGCATCCAATTTAATCTAATGTTAGTGGTGCAAAAGATTGCCTGGCAGTTTCATTCAAGCTCATTCACACCAACGACAGAACAAGAAAATCAAGAGGTGGATAAAGAGGAAGGGATGGTCCTTATGGTAGTGTGATTTGTTTAACGCGGATGAGCGTGAGGCTGATCTTTGACTATCAAAATCAAAAGGCACACCAATTTCATGTCAATACAAAATAGCTTCTGTAATGCATGTTCCTGTATCTTCTATCTATTCTACAATGTATTTTTCAACACCAAAGAGAATCTGATAAACATTAATATTAGAAATGTGGTGTGCCTTGCCACACCATTGAAGCACCGATCAGATTATCTGACAATTGTGCAAAGTTTGAGAAATATTCTTTTTGTAGATGTCATTTATACAAGAGAGGGGCAACATGAGGCCCACTGACATTGACCTTTGACTTGAGACCTCTGAAATCTAATCAAATAAGGTTTATCCTTCATTAAGAATAGACTGTTGAGTAGACTGTTGAGCAATGAATAAAATCAAAGCCTTTGAGATATCTTACTCATTAGCCAGGAATGGGCGTGATGCCTATTGACCTTGACCCCTAATGTCTAATAAGTTCATCCTTGAGTCAAATTAGAGTGTGAAGAAATGACCCTCTAGATGTTAAGTTGGACCCAACAGCTCAAAGATGAAACAGGTTGAGTTTTCAACAGGTTTAATGAGGCGGTGACAAAAAACAGGTAAGTGGCAAAAAGTGAACAGGAGCGGTGTGAGGGTTCAGTGGAGACCTGTAACAAAGGGAGCAGAGAAAAAAGGTTAGTGTAATATCCACCAAGCAGACCACAAAAGACATAAATAAATCCCTGAGAAGGGGGAACAGGCTGAGAGAGAGAGAGAGTTATAAGATAAACTCATGCAGCGAGCACAAACCAGGGTTGTAAGTGCAATCCACCCGTGCTGCAGTCATCTGGAGACGGGTAGAAATAGGTGATGGTGATTGCAGGAGATGAGTGTCAGGTGCGTCTGCTGCAGTGCTCCTGGAACCACGCCTCCGCAGGAGAGAGATGAGGGAAGGAGGGGAAGGGCTGAGGAGCAGAGTGAGATCCTCACATTAGAGAAAATTAGAGAACTCTTTAAAATCTGAAGGAAGTCTTCCAAGCATTCTTGGAATATCACTTTCACAAGTAAGGCATTAGCATTACACTCAACAATCTTTGACTCTTTACTTCTAAAATGTTAACTGTTCATCCTTGTGTTCAAGTGGACATTTGGTCTTATGTTTGAGGAAAATCTCTCAAAACATTTTTGAAATATTGTGTTTGCAGGAAAAGGATGGACATGAGACCCAATAGCCTTGGCCCCTGACCCTCAAAATATGTTCAATGCTGCCTTAAAGCAGAGGATTTATTTGTGCACATTTGGAAAAAATCCAAGGTTCTGTTCTCAGGATAAAACATAAAAGCAAATTTGAGGCATATGACCTCCAAAATCTTATCAGTTTAGTCATAGAGAACATCTGTACAAAGTTTTTTTAAAAAAGGAAAAAATATCAAGTGGTTGATTTGAAATTAAAAAATGGGGTTGTTCGATGGCTTGGTATGAGGGAAAAAAGCATAACCTACATGAAGCTTCACAAGAAGACCTCTGTTACCAAAGTTCATCACCCAGACTTTCTGCTTTATTCTCTATTGTTGGGTACCTGAATGAGGTATATGCTTGTATCTATGAAAGCTGTTTTTAATTAGGATGGTCACATATATAGAGAGAGAGACACCTGTCTAATTAGTGTCAAAATGATGTCAAACAATCACAACAGGAGAGCACTTCACACCGTTGAAAAGGTTGTTAAACAAATCCTTGAATAGGTCTGCTGATGACATGGCTTCTTTGTGCTCATATGTGAATAGATTTTAATGTGATGTACAAGATACAATCACAAAACTACAGCTGAAAAGATCTGTATGGTAACTGCAGACCTCAAAGGAGCTCTTGACCTCACAGCCTTACTGGCGTTATAAACACATGGCTGTGATGAGGAGTCCACCCTGTGGCAGGAGTATGAAATGACAACCATGGTAAGACTGAAGGGTTTGATGAGCAAACGAATGTTTTAAGGTCCAAATGCAGCTGAAATCTCACTGTACATTCAGAGATAATATATTCAGTAAATATGTTCCAATGGTCTTCTGCTCATTTTGCCTCCTTTTCTTGTAAGTTTTTGTCATATACATAGCTTTACAGTAACTGCAGGTAATACACTTCCATACAGTGTCCTGTTAAATCATTGCCTAATAGCTGTTTTTGGAATAGTTTATTTTATGAGTTAGTATCATTTTCATTGTCTTATGTGTCTCGTGATGTATCTTCTTTGCTATGAAGCACAGTCAAATTTACTATTCATGCATATCTGTCTACACCTCAAAAAATATGGCTCAGGAATAAGGAAAAAGAGAAAGAAAAAGGGAAGGAAAATGATTTTTGGTGGGGCAGAGAGGGTTTTTTTTCCAGCATTTTGATTTTTCTCTCAAAAATTAGCCTTTCCTCATGTTTTACCCTTTTGTCAATACGTAATTTTTAACATTGAAATTCTCTTGACTTATATTTTTTTATTTATTTATTTATTTATTTATTTATTTATTTATTTATTACTAAATTTATAACTACGTTTATTAACATTTTAATCTTTTGTAAGATACTGACTGTTTCTTCTGAAAATAAACCTTTCTGGAGGCTTTCTGGAAAATGAAATATAATTTTTACAACACGTATAATAAATACATTACACTTTACATACATATTTTCTATACCTGTTATCTCTTCCGGGGCTGGCGGGAAGCCTATTCCACCTGACTTTGGGCAAGAGGCTGGGTGTACTGCGCCATTTGCCAGTCAATCACAGGGCAGCGTAGAGAGAAGGAAAACCATTTACACTATCACTCACACCTAACTAACATGTTTTTGGTCTGTGGGAGGAAACCAGGGTGCTCAGAGAGAGCCCACGCATGCATCAGGAAAACATGCAACCTGCACACAGAAAGGATCTGCCCGACAAGGGGACTGAAGCAGCAACCCTCATGCTGTTAGGGACATGCACTACCTATGCACCACCATGCCTCCCATTATTGATATTGCTTGTATTTCATTAGCTTTTGGGATATTTTAACTCGTTTCAATTAACACTTTTGATGCTTTTCATTTTTCCCTCAATGTATTTTTTTCATAGCATTTTTTTTTATATTTATATTTTCCACATGCATCGTCTTTTTCCATGTATTTTTATTTTGTTTTGTATTTTAACTTCTGGAAATTTTCAAGGTTTTTCTCAAAGTTAGTCTCTGTCTATTTCGGGTTTTTCAGTGTTGGGGATTCTCATTTTCACTGTGTCTCTTATCTTGATTTTTTTTCTCATTAATTTAAACATTTTGACATTTTTGCTGTTAGCTCTTGTAACTGTCACTAAACACTGATACTTTTCTAAACTCTTTGACTTTTTCTTCAAATTAAAACTTTTTGTTCACAGCTATTTTTCTTTTCCTTTAAACATCCCCCTTAATCTTGATATTTTGTCCTTTTTTATTTAGAATTTCGACTTTGTTCCTCAGCATTCTGATTTTTTTATCAAAAATCTGACTTAATAGTCAAAATTTTGAAACTTAAGTTAGAATAAAAAAAAACATCAAAAATATAAATTCTAGGGGTAGAGGTTTGAATTCTGAAGAAAAAGATTGAAGTCAAATTTTGACTTTTTTTTCTCAAAAATCTGACTTCTTGGTCAGAATTCTAAATTTAAATTATAATCCTGAGGAAAATTTTAACAAAAAAAAAATCCGAATGCTAGGGGGGAAAAAATATCAGAATTCTGAAAAAATCCTCAGATTAAAGCCAGACTTTTGAGGAAGAAGTCAGGATGCAGAGTTTGAGTTTTCACAAAGAATTATGACTTCAGTCTAAGAATCAGATATTAGGCTTGTTTTTCTTAGAAATCTGACTTTAATTTGAAATTTAGGGGTTTTTTGCCGGGATTCTGACACAAATAGGTTGAATTCTGAGTATGCTTTCACATGCAGAAGTATGACTTTATTTTGAGTGATCGGATAGCTTTTGACATACTTTAAAATCATTTTTTTAGCTCCTACTTTTTATTTAGAAGCCAAATCTTTTACCTGCCTTCCTTCCTATAGGTGAATTCAGCAGTTCATTGTTTCTATCTGTAGTGTAATTATTGGTACGGACTCCTCCGTACCACTAGGGGGCGCATGTCCGCTGTGAATAAATTGCATCGTGGGCTGACGAGGGCCGCCCAGCCATGTTGAGGAGTCTGTCAAGCAAACTGCAGCCCGCCATTGTGTAGAGACCAGGCTCTGTAGAGAGATAGGGGCGCTTGGCTGAAACTCTTCCATAGCTAAACCTATTCTACACCCTGCCGCTTTTATTTAGGAGTAAATTACAGTTACACAGACTCCGGGGGCAAAAGACATGTCAGCCAGCAGCCTTCTTGGACAGGTAAAGAGAGGTATTTTCTGAACATTTTACGAGGGCCAAATTTGTCAGCATCGCGACGGCTAGCCAGGATAGCTTAGCTCAGAGGCAGCGGCTGTGGCTCAGTAGTGCAGTAGGCCTGACCACCTGCTAAAGGAACTGACTGCTGAAATATATCTCTTCATCTATTTTTCCCCTTCCTCTCTTCTCATAAATCAAACCTTCATGAATCACCTGGACCCAATCCAGAGACCGAAAGGCCAAGCAAATAAAGGTAAGAGTCAGTATTGTCTGATATTGTCGACCTGGACTCCTAAATGCGGATCTTTTACGCACGGTGCGCTCTGAAAATGTTGCGTGCGCGACGCGGTAGTTGCTCCGTTTAAAGGCCCATCTCTGTGTGTTTAAAGTATTTCAGGGGTTAATTCATCTCTTGGTTCCAACATTAAAACTACAGCGTGTTCACAGCGGCTCTGAACCCTGAAGTTAGTGTCCTGTACTTTCTTCCTGCCCCTAAAACAACACTTGTGAGGACCCCACAGCTAGCTTTAGCTCTCTCTTTCCAAGCTAACGTTGAATGGCAACATGACACACATCAGCATCCTTTTCCTGGTTGTACGTGCAAGCTCTCTTATTGCACGGACAGCTATATGAATACACCCTTATAACGTAGTCTGTCCTTAGCAGACACCCAGCATTCTTGCGATGTTAAGCCACAGGTGCCACCCCATCACGTTGGCCACTCGGCTAAGGCTAAGTCCGTCATGTTGAAAGGACTCTTGGCGCTCATTAACATGGAGACTCTGCGCACTGCATGCAGCTAACCACAGCTAGCGTGCTAACACTAGCTGTTAGCTAAGTTAACCCAAAATGACACGTCTTCCGACATGCTTTTCCTGTGTCCTAAAGGGCCGCGCACTTTCCCATCATCGTGCTGTCCGGGTTGTTTGTGCAGATATTATCTGTTTACATAACATTTTATGGCACAGTCTCGCCTTCTTATTTCAAGAGAAGCAGTGAACTGATCCCATGGTCTCAGAGAAACATCAGCAGTGCAGGACCTCAACTAAACCTTTGAAAACAAATCAGAGACCGCTTTGTCCTCCAGTGCTTCAAGAGAAATAACACGCATTAAGCACATAGCTAACAAGTGTGTTAACTCTGAATGTCATATCTGTGGGGTTTTCCCATGTGTTTCTTTCCTTGTCTACGTTTAACCTGTAACTCAGTTTTCACAAAGGATGCAATAAACCATCAGTACATCATCAGTTTCCATTAGTACGAGCTACAAATGTGTATGTCAGTTTGTGATCTACGATATTAGACTTTAACTATATAAATAGTTCTGGACATTCTAACGTACATGGTGATAGTGATGCTTGTAATATATGTCAAGAGACTTATTTTGCCTTATTTAACCATCTGTGATGGAGACAGTCTTATTCGTGCTGATAACACTGGTTCAGCTGTGAAACCAAAATATGTTTTCTTCCTCAACTACGATAGTAGACATTCAGTGATGCTGAGGTAAACCTTACTGTGCACATGTGGATTAGGCCAACATTACAGCCAAGGTAGGGGGAATGTATTGCTAATTTGAGTGACTAAAATTCCAATTTTTTAAGCTTTTTAAGAAGTTGCATACCAATACTTTACAATCTTAATAATAACATCTGTATAGATAAACACGTCAGCTGATATTTACAGCCAATTTATCATCAATATAAAGTTATTCTTTTGGATGAAATATCTTCAGAATATACAGATTTAGCGTATTACTTCACCTTATTGTTGAACTTCAAAATTTGAAAAGAGTAAAATGTCATCTTTTCTGTTTGACATTTTTCTAAAATGTGACAAACAGTTCCACTCTAGTTGTGTGGAGACTGCATACCTTTGTCCAAAATCTGTTTGACAAAATATTGTCTTTAACTTCTTGCAGATGTGTGTATCAATACAGATTCTTCAGTGTCATCACTGCCCCAAATGCTGTGACAGAACACAGCAGTTGTTCTGTACACCTGGGGTAATGTTATCACTGGTTCAGTAGAAGCGGAACTACATGATGCAGATTTTAGATAACTTTAATATCTTTGAGGTCTTTAATTTTAGGAATCTTGTAGAGTCTTTTAAACTGTTCTTTTTTTCCTCACAAGAATGAACAAAAGTTCTTCTGAATATAGTTACAGGTGTCATTAGTGCCCACAGTTTACAAATATTATGACATATATCTTGACCTCAGTATCAGGATAGGAGATAGGTTGAAATCCCTACCCTACCAGCGACTGGTAAAATCTGTATTGTCCATCTCTGGATTCAACTCATTTTTGCAAGCTTCAGTTGAGTATCGAAAGCATATTTTGCGTTAATGTTGTGTGGTGTCTGCTCATCCTTTGCTTTATTCTTGTGTCTGTATTTTACCAGATGATTGAAAGGAGTGGCGGTGTTGTGTAACAGGTTTTGATAAGGCTATGAAGTGACCAGATAACAAAATGTCACAGACCTAGACACTCTGTTTACTCTGCTGTTGTCTTTTGCTTTTACAGTGCAAAACGGAGCTGTGACCCAAAAGGATACGTTGAATGATGATGAGTTTGAGCCTTACCTGAATACTCAGGCCAGACAGGTATGTACAGATTGACCAGTTTGTTGTTATGACACATTTATTTTATTTTTTATACAAGATCTACTTGTATTTCTACTGTTTTATAAGGCAGGGACACCTTAGAGTAGTTTTGTTTTTTTAACAATCATACACCATAGTGGTTTCGTTCAAAGTGTATGTTAATAAAGGCATCTCAGTTCTCCACAGTAGTTACATGCTTCAAGCATCACCTATAACAATTGCATTGGGAATTGTTTCTACAGTCTTGATTCAAAGGCTGACCATGTAATTGAGTCAGACCTTTATGTATTTTTACCTGCTATTTTGATAAGATGAAATTTTGGAAATTTTGTCGGAGACTTCTCATTGAGGTCATTAACAACTGTGCACATTACACTTGCAGAATCTTATTAAGCCCGCACTTAATGTACAACTGATCCTCTAAATTCTTTTTGAGCTCAAAACTTTATAGAGGTGTTTTGTTTATATTTTTTATGCCAGGGAATTGAGAAGAAACGGCTGTCTGTTGCATATTGGTGACATTGGGGCCTTTTTTGAGAACATATCATAGCTCCTACATATCTAGAGATAGTACTGTTTTTTCTGAAGCTGGTGGCATTCCTTGTTAAAGATCTACAATTGAATGGCCTTGGACTTTTCTTTTTCAACTCTGCTGAAGATGGAGTTCCCCCTGAGTGATTACAGGGACCAGTGTTTCCACAGACTGATGCTGATGTGGGATCGGGGGTAGGGGGTGTTGCCTTATGCATGATATTGTCATACCCCCTCTTCTCCTAAATCATCTCATCACTCCCTGTCTTGAACCCACCCCTCTTTATAGGTCTGTTTGGTGTGTTTCTATTTATTGTAGAGCTACTTGCTAGCAGTTTGTTTTAGAAAAATGCTTACACGTTGTCTGCATTTATTTCCCTCTTTGATTTTCTTGTCATCACTGCAGCTGCTCTACATGTGTGGTGGCTTATGTTGATGACTGAGCCTAAGAAAAATACCACAATGAGCCATGTTGAACATTTTTTTCTGTCACTTTTCTCAACGTTTGCAATAAAAGTTAAAGGTCAGGGAAATACTTCAGTTGGGAGTATGATGCCGGGGGGCCTACCTGTGTACTGTCTGGATGTGGGTGACATAGGATTCACTGCAGATGGAGTTGGCTTCAAAAGAAAATACAAGAGTGAAGAACACATCTTCTAAAAATACAACACTTTTGCTATTGTATAGCTGCTTCAACTGTGCTATGCCTTGACACATCAGATGCTCCAATGATAAATACTCAAACATTTACTGCTGGTGTATTAAAGTTATTGAAACCTCTCAGATTTGGTAATAATATATTGGTATAATATTGGTAGATAACAAACAGTACGTATCACAGTTCTAAATTGGAGCCTCAATAAGGCAAGCCGTCAGTCATTGTAAAAGACTTGGGGGTGGCCTTTCAGTTTATCTGGTGGGGTCTGGTTGGCTGCATGCAGTGAAGAAGTAGGACAGGTTATTTGCATATTCATACACAAAATTAACAATCTGCGCAAAACTTTGAAATTGTGTGCACGTGTTTGTGCTTCAAGATAACTTGCACAATACTTCTTGTAAATCACAGTAAATCATGTACTGAAGATATTGAGCCCAATTTGCGGTGCTGATGTGGGTAAAATTTAATTTTTATCGTTTGAATTTGCCGCAGGGCCAACAAAGTGCACGCAGGCCACATTTAGCCTCCAAGCCATAGTTTAGGTGACCCTGCTTTATGGTGTCCCATATTTATTATAAAAAATATGTTTATAATCTGCCAACTGTGCTAAGTTTGTCTTGGCCAGGTAAGATGTCCACAAAAAGAGGATTATGTGAACAGGATTTTTTTTGTGGTCTATATTCTGTCAGTAGTTTAATTGAAGATTATTAAAACACTTGAGAAATGCATTTAGTTAAGTTCTGTTCACTGAAATACTTTTTTTTCTATTTAGAGCAATGCCTATACGGCCATGTCGGACTCGTACATGCCCAGCTACTACAGCCCCTCCATAGGATTTTCCTACTCCCTAAATGAGGCAGCATGGTCCACAGGCGGGGACCCTCCTATGCCTTACCTGGCCTCCTATGGACAGCTGAGCAATGGGGAGCCCCACTACCTCCCGGACGCTATGTTTGGACAGCCAGGCCCTCTGGGGAGCAATCCTTTCCTGGGCCAGCATGGTTTCAACTTCTTCCCAAGTGGCATCGACTTCTCAGCATGGGGCAATAGCAGCTCTCAGGGACAGTCGGGGACACCGCAGAGTTCTGGCTACAGCAGCAGCTATGCCTATGCTCCCAGCTCGCTTGGAGGTGCTATGATTGATGGACAGTCTCCGTTTGCACCTGCTGCCAATGAGCCCCTCAACAAGGCCCCTGGTATGAACAGCCTTGACCAGGGGATGGCGGGGCTTAAGATCGGTAGTGCCGCTCCTGGTGGTAATGGGGACATGGCTCCTAAGGTGGTGGGCTCTGGCTTACCCGGTGGGGGTCCACTTGGCCCTGTTTCATCTGTAGGACCTCCCAGCATGCCTCCTGTCTCTATTGCCCCTGCCAAGCCCGCTTCCTGGGCAGATATTGCCAGCAAGCCAGCCAAGCCTCAACCCAAGCTAAAAACCAAGGGTGGCATGGCGGGTGCCAATTTGCCTCCTCCGCCCATTAAACACAATATGGACATTGGCACTTGGGACAACAAGGGCTCCATGCCTAAAGCTGCCACCCCTCAGCAGGTGCCCTCTATCCCAAGCAATGGACAGCCGCCCAACCAGGCTTCCCCACAACCCGGAGCTACTGCTGCAGGAAACCCCCAAATGCCACTCAGCAATGGACAGATGGTGCCGCCTGTTTCCCAGATGGGGCAGCATCAGCTTCCACCCAGTGGACAACCAGGTATGGCTCAGATGCCCCAGCCCCCTCTCTCCCAGGGTCCCACTCCTCCAAGCCAACAGCAGCAACCCTCTCAACCCACTCGTTGGGTTCCTCCACGGAATAGGGCCAATGGATTTGGGGATGGCAGTGGGAATGGTTCAGGCCAGTCACCACCCACATCTTCTGGTGTGGGTGTGGTTCCTGGAGTTCCCTCTGAGCCTCATCCAGTCTTAGAGAAGTTACGCATGGTCAACAACTATAACCCCAAGGACTTTGACTGGAATCCCAAAGCGGGAAGGGTGTTTATCATAAAGAGCTACTCGGAGGACGATATCCACCGCTCCATCAAGTACAACATCTGGTGCAGCACGGAGCACGGCAACAAGAGGCTGGACGCTGCTTACCGTTCTTTGGGTGGCAAAGGGCCGCTGTATCTTCTGTTCAGTGTCAATGGGAGCGGGCACTTCTGTGGTGTTGCAGAGATGCGTTCACCCGTGGACTACAACACGTCTGCAGGCGTGTGGTCACAGGACAAGTGGAAGGGTCGTTTTGACGTGCGCTGGATCTTTGTTAAGGACGTTCCCAACAGTCAGCTACGGCACATTCGGCTGGAGAACAACGAAAATAAGCCAGTGACCAACTCTCGGGACACACAGGAGGTACCACTGGATAAGGCCAGGCAGGTGCTGAAGATCATCGCTGGATACAAACACACCACTTCCATCTTTGATGACTTTTCTCACTACGAGAAGCGTCAGGAGGAGGAAGAGTGTGTGAAAAAGGTAACAAAGTTACAGATGAATTATGTGAATGGAAACACTGTTTAATGAACCAAGTGCTCTGTTTAACCTTGTCAAAGTATCTGAAGGTTGTCTGGATGCTTTCATTCACATACAGCCTTTCATTTTCACAAGGAGTGCTTCTGAAAAATGTGCATGGTTTACTGCTGAATCAACATTTTTTTCTCAAATTAAGAGTTTGTAGGAAACAGGTTTGTTATCTGTCAAAATTACCTGTGTTCTCATGTAAAATCACTGATTTTATGTGGTGAGACGGGAGAAAGTACCACGGAATAATTGAAGTAGGAAGTAACCTCTCTGTGGTACAGGTATACAGGGGAAAATCTAAAGAGTAAAAGTCTAGAAGGGGTAAACGTGGATTGTTTTTCTTAGTTTTTTTTTCCCGAGGAAAAATAGGTCTGGACTTGGAAATGGGTACCACAAAACAAGTCTCTTTATTTTCTAATTTTATACACACAGTCTATCTCAAAATCTTCTGAGAAGTTGTTTGAACAAACGTCTGTTCAAAGTCACGTCCGCATGAGCCAGATATCATGCAGGCATTTGTGTTTCAGTCAACTGCACAGTGTCAACATGTTCTTACAAATGACCTCGATTACTTGCACATTTGTGGCAAAGCAAAGAGCTGGTGTATAATAAAATAAATAATGTAGCAATACCTAGTTATAAGAACACATTGATCTAGGAGATGTTTTTGTGTTGAAGCTATGTTGGTTCTCAGTCACAACAACTCATACAGAGGATAATGCCCTGCATGTTTTACCCAGCTTCAAATCAACTGCCATGATCTGAACATTCAAATATATATGTCAAATAATACATATAGTGTTGTTTGTCTTTAAACTAGGGACATTTTCCAATCCTCCCTTGTCATTTGTGTTGTAGATCTCAAAAACACTTGGTATTAAAGCTCCTGTGAGGAGATTTTAGATTGGTATGAAATATGAATACAATGAAAGATTGCAGTTTTAATGAAACCACAATACTTAATCTCATGCAAGGTGCAATATTTTTTTAAGATCAATTATGTAAAAAAAAATAAATTTGAAGTGTTGGAAATTGGAGGCAAAGAGAAAACAGTCCACTTTAGCTGAAAAGAAAATACAGAAAAAATGATCCAACTCTTTATTTCAAGTCATTTTGGAAGTGCAAGATAGATTAAAGAAATATTTTTTTTCCCAAATCACTCAGCAAGTGATCCATGGAAGCAAAAGGTTCACTTTTTGATTCTCAGTCAGTAATGAGCTTG
This sequence comes from Scarus forsteni, assembly GCA_036419115.1. Lineage (NCBI taxonomy): Eukaryota > Metazoa > Chordata > Actinopteri > Labriformes > Labridae > Scarus > Scarus forsteni. The sequence goes on along the minus strand of JAZDUH010000451.1, from coordinate 20,735,016 downwards.
TTAGGACCAAGCAGGGTGTCATCTTTTAAATCTTTATAAATCTCTGCCCAGAGATGCACAGGACGGTCTTGGCCATGGAAGATGCCACTGCTGACGTACAGCGTTGCTCACCGGATCCTTTTGGGAAGTCTGCCATCTTTTATGGCACTGTTAGCATGAGGATGAGAGAGGCAAACACTTACAGAGTTGCATTTATATTTGCAACATGTAAGGATCCTGTTGTCAGCTGTCTGTTCTTATGTAAAGAATAATGGGCATTGTTAGGTTTGGTTATAAAATCCTGTTCAGCTGTGTCATACATGAAGGATGTACAACACATAAGCATAATTATCAAACAGAAGTTTGTAATTTAGAGTTTAAATAGTTAAACTGAATTTGAAAATGACATACTTGAACACTGATGCAGCACAGAGAGAAGGGAAGTGGCTGACGTGATAATTTAATCTGTTGACAGTGGAATTAATTGGGGGGTGGAATAAGACAAAAGAAACACCAACCGAACCACTTGATTATGACAGATCATTGTGAAATATGTTCCAGACTCAATATTCATATCCCATTGTAGGACCAACATGGAATTATTTCCCAGCTTGATGTTGACAGAAAACTGCCTTTGACGGGTTAACAAAAGTAAATGATAATTTATATAATCAAAATAAATCAATCTAATGCTTTATTCAAAACTGTTAAGTAAAATTGCTTGCCCTCTGAATCCAGAGATCTGAAATCCTTTTATGAAGCATCCTTTCTCATGTTTTATTATTACATGGCAACTATGAAAACAGCACTTACATATGCTGCAGCCCTCTCATGGGGTAAGACTGCATTACAACCAGGCACCAGTAAAAACAATGGGGAAAATGCTTCCAAGGTGTAATGTTGTCATAAGAAATCTTTGAACGTGTACAAGGTAGTGGCAATTCATAATATTCAACAATCAGGCCCATGGAGTATGGCTGCATATTATGAAGTGCCACACTAAGAGGGAGGAAGCTGAAATTTGTCTGCCAAGAATGATTCTTTTTAATTATATTGAAAATATTGCAATACTTGCAGATGCATGGCAACAGCCCCCTGGGCTCCAGAGTGCACCCAAAATTTGTGAGAGTGCACCTAACATTTTTCCTTGGGTGCACTGGTGCACCAAGAAAAAATGGTAGGTGCACTCTTACAAATTTAGGTTGACAAAATAACTGAGGTAGCGAAAAATCTGCAGAAAACAGACAAGACACAACACCTGCTTTCTCTTTTCTCTGTCCCTGCGTTGCATCTTCACAGGCTGCGGGCTGTAGGCCCACCCAAACATATGCACACACACACAGCCCTCAGCTACAATCCAATCAGCTGTTAGTATGCAAATGAGCCCAGACAGAGCCTGACTGTGGTGTCAGGTTTCAGCATGAAGCGGTAACTCTGAAGAAGCAGCGAAGCTCTGCCAAATTTGTCTTAGTGGCTGTGGGGTAATTACTATTTACCAACAAAAACAAGGAGGAAAAAGTAAAAAAATGTTTTATTTTGCTTAATGTTTTAGTTTGAATTTCTAAATTTCATTCAGTAAAGCACTTGTGTGCTGTGTTTTTCTTTTAATCTTTAAATTTGCTTCAAATAAAGACAAGTATTTTTTAATTTTTATTGTTTAAAAATCATGTGAATTATATAAAAGTTATAGAGAGTGATAAAATGGTGACCTTATGGCATGAAGGATGACACCATGAAAAATTTGGGTGCACCTAGTTTTTGTGCTGGTGCACTTTCAAAAAATATTCGGGTGCACCGTTGCAACCAATGCAAAAAGTTAGTCTGGAGCCCTGAGCCTGTAAGTCCCCTGCATCAGGTTAGTCTACTGATTGTGCACATCCTTCACATGAAGGGCTTATGTGTGCAGGAAACTGCTCGCCTGCTAGAAATGCTCTCAACCCCAGGTCAGCACACTTCTTGTCCGCAGTTAATATCGACAGGTAACTTGAATTGACATCCACATGTCTACAGCATCTGTAAGGCCACTGAGAATTGCTCTGTGTACCACATATTTCTAAGATCTACAAGGGGAATGGCAGAAGTCTGGCCCCTCTTTGATTTTGATGGCTTAGCGAGGGAGATATAACATTGACAAGCACAGCGTTGTCTCAAAAGTTTCACTATTTTCAACTAAGAGTAGGGCAAAAATTAACTAATACTGAGTGTATTTTTCAATGGTTTTGAATTGAAAACAAGGCTTAAGATGGGTTGCAGTTTTGAGCTACAGTATTCACATGACTAGAAGGATCAGTTTTAAGGCAAAGGAGATACGACGGGGTCTAAGCAGTAAGATCAACTAAGACAGAAATTTAGAGACAAGCTGATGAATCTAGTCAACAGTTGCATCCGCAAAAAGTGTTAAGACTGAAGAGACAAACATCCGTTATTCCAGCTGATGATGGGAAAGTCTTGGAAGTAGGGAAAAGTTTTGGGAAGACAAGGTTGGTGAGTCAGTTCACCTTATGACCATGTAAAACATGACTTTTAGTCGACTTCAACCATGGCTGTGATTGTATTAGCATAGTTTTTTGGCTGTTATTTTCTTAAATGTCGACCACTGACCAGTGTTTCTGATCATGAAAAAGACTTAGCAATGGGACACACAAGTAGTTAAATGCAACCTTAGGTCTTTGTTCTTCAGTGCTATCCTCCTGTAACACACAGGGTATTTAAACAACAGAGCTCATGATGCCAGGCTCTAATTCCATGCCAAGTGGGAGTATTTTTCTGGCTTAATGCCAGCTGTCAGATGTTTCCCAGGTGTTCAATGTTGTAATTTATTATTATTGCCTTAGTTGGTTCTTCACTTTCATCCCTGCACAATCTGTAAATTCCTGGTTTGTCTGGAAATGTTAACATTGTTAAAACCACAACAACGCTATAAGTCTGCTGTTAAGTGCTAAAAGTCAAGAGAGTGAAGTTGTGAAAGAAGTGAAATGATCAAATGCCAATTAGAAAGCAAAGTTTGCTTGGTGGGTTCAGCCTGTAATCAATTTACGCTTTCTCTTCCTACACTTCACAGCAAGGCTCCTGAACATTGCATTGTGTTGCAGCTCACTTAGTTTTTGAGGGGAGGGGTTACTTTACAGATCAAACTTGATGATTTTTTTCTATCTACGTTATAGAGCCTTTGAATGCAGAAAAATCAGAATGTGTGTCTAATAACCCCTGTGTCCCTGAACTATCTATTTGTCAATACCTAGACCATGGAGTCCTAAAATGCTTTTGACTGTGTACTTGTTACATAAACAGATAAGTTCAAGAACAAATGTAAGTGCAAAAAAAACAATGTGCATCAAGTTCAACAATGGTTTGTCTTTCTGAAATTATTTGCTCAAGTTTTATGTCAAGTTTCAATCGTGTGTGCCTTGGCACTGTTCTGAGAACTTCTGTTCTGAGGTATTTGTTGAAAGTTATTCAACCCCCATACTGGCTTTTGATCCTAAACTGATGTACCTAATGCAAACATGCCAGAGTCTTCAAATTCTCAGCTGTTCCAAAGCACAAACTGTTTTTAAGCAAAGCTTTTGGCCAGATTTGTGACATAGATCTGATTTAAATATAGTGTCATTTCATCTTTGGACATTTTCCAAGTACGCTCAGTTTTCGCTCCTCTGTGTGACAGGTGGAGGTCCAAGGCAGTGAGCCATATCCCAGCAACCCAAGCAACAGGAGTCATTACAGGATTCAGGTAAACGGCCTTATCTGTCACCATGTGCTGAAGCAGTTTTCAAAACACCTTGACCCTTGATGGATTGAAGCGCACTTTTCCTGTGTTTGCTTGTAAATAATAATTACAAATCAGTGGAATCAAGTGTACAGTTTACTTGTCAGGCAGTTAAAAAAATGTCATTATTGTGATTTCAACTTAAACTGAACAAAATCAAATCTCTCAAAGAGCCAACGTGTGTAGACGATGAACTGCATAGATCCACGCACTCTTACATTTATAACCTCATTTGGAAAAGTAAGGACCAACGCTCTGTGATAGCACAGTGGTTATGCTGGACTTGTACCCAGGTGTTTCTCTCAAGCTGCAGAAGCCACTGAGCTTATGGCTTTTGCAGCAAAATCTTTATCTCCCCTATGACCATTTCAAGCAAAGATAATATTTATATTTGAAAATATGTGCTTGCTTTTGTTCTTTTGTCATCAAAAGCAGCATTAGTGCATCCCTAGATGTGTTGGTACTGGACTTCAGCACCTGCCAACTGCTGGGAGAAGCTGCACTTTCAACATTCCTTATTCACATTTTCACAGTTTAACAAAGAGCCAGTGACCTATTTGATAACTTGTGTTTGAAAAAAAAAAAAAAACAGTCCAAAATGACAAACTAGAAGCAGGCAACCTGCCATGCCACCTACTGCAGCAGAGGCTGACATGCCTTCATAACACATCGAATGTCCCCCAGGTGGAAACAACAGTAGTCTTACTGTGAATTCATGAGCTTAAGCTTCATTTTACTGTTTTTCATTCTAAATGTGGCTTCAGATTTTCTCATTTTTGGGGGAGCATCTTCCTACCCTCTCTTGGTGTCCCAAGACCCCCAATAGGTGTGATTTTCACTTTGGGAAGCAGAAGCCCAGGCTGACATGGCTGGAACTCATCGTACTAAAATAGCATAACAGAAACTGCTCATCGCAGACTTGTCTGAACATAAACTAAATCATTTTCCTGAAAGAGTTTCCAGGAGTCATCTGGAGAGAAAATGTAACTGACTATGGCTCATAAACCATAACTGCCTTTTTTGTAGATATTAGAGTCAGTTTCCCAAGTAAGGCAATGCTGTAACTGAACATGGTAACAGTAAATAATCCCTTTACTATGGTATGATTGCCAATAAAAATAGTTTTAAGGCATGTGGTTTCAAACTTCTGCTCAGGGCTCACCTGAATTCCCTGGCACACCATGTTCAGACCATAAAATAGCTTTTTATTACTCATTACTGTACCTTCTGTACTTGCCTGCTTTTGCTTGTTTGTCTTGTAAGGCCTACTCAAATTTGACCAACAAAGAACTTTTGTTATTTATTTTACAAGGGATTTGTGTGGAAATTTGATTAATTTCATCAATATAGTAACAATTGAACCTGGCAGCTGACAAATTCAAAATAAAGGGACATTTTTGATGGGGTAGTACTAAGTTAATCACTTCTTCCACCCTCTGCAGTTTTGTAAAATGCAGAACCCTTGGTTTATTTGGAAACAAAATATGCAGTTGTATGACTAAATTAATGTGCAAAGGTACCTGATGGAGTAAATGCAAATCTCATTGGTTGTATCTTCTTGCAAGCAAAAGTTTTAGAACATTATTTAAGTTGATTATTTCTCCCTTTTTGATCATACCAACTGGTATTGTATTGCATGTCAGTAGAAAGCCTTATTAGTCACCCTTGCGATAAGGAGCAACTATGGATCGTGCATTCATGGAGTGAGCAACAAAGCCAAATGTGGGTAGCACCCCATTTTTTTCCCTCAAACTCCCCTGCAACTGGAAACTGGTGTTTTAAATATGCCAAGTGGCAGTGTTGCAGACTGTGAAGTCCTGGGCAGACGACACCCCAAGAAGACCGGTTCCTCATCCATGCTTTACTGTGGAACTTAAAGCTTTGTGCCGGTGGAAAATGGGATTCTGGGAAAGTTTTTGGTAGTGTTACCCACATGCTTTCGTTACTTATGTCACAAATGCCCTATCATTAAAAGTTCTACACTGCAAAGGTGACTAATCAGGCTTTCCAATGATATGAATTACAATAGTAGTTGTATTATTAAAGGGGAGCAATAATAACTAAATAACCAAAGTAACATTTGCAAACGTATTTGAGTAGTATTGTTGTACAAGTTTTGAAGTCACACACCATTTGAACACTGTTTTAGACAGATGTGTGCACATTTGTTTTAAGAAAAAGAAGCATGTGGAAATGTGTCAGCTAATGGATACTTCTGTTGCTAACTTGTTTCTTTTTCTGTTTCAGGAGCGCCAAGGACGAGTCAAGTAACAGTTGGTGCTTTGGTCAAAAGACTGCAATGGCCCCCTCTAAAGCCCTATCCACCCCATTACATCATTACATCCAGATCTCTAAGAAATTCTAATAGGGGTGAAGAATTAACCAAGGACAAAAAACTAAATGAAGACTTTCTTGATTTCTTTTGACTTTAAAGACTTACTTCGAACTTGTAGTAAAAAGAAAAGGAAACGATTATTCATAGGACTACAACTAAATGCATAGCATCTTTAGGTGAAATCTCTTTTGCCCCACCCCCCCATTCCACTACATATGCTTCCCCTCTTGTATGCTGCTTTTTTTTCCTTTTTTAATGAAAGGATCATCCTCTGTTTTTATGGTCCAAGAGCAAGCCTGCATTCTCACAGAAACACACAAATCCAATAGATATTTGTAGTGTTGGCCTAATGTCCTGAAGTCAAGACTGGGCAGTTTGTCTCATTTTCTTTGTACGCCTCCCCCCTCCACATTTCTGTCTCTGAGGATAATCACATCTTCACCCGGGATCCAGTGGAGTCTTCCCTCAGTGGAGTTTTCATCTTCTACAGCGCTCGCACCAATGTTTGTTTCCTACATGCTTGTCACGTTTTGTTTGAGAGGACCGAGAGTTTTTAGGATGGCCCCTTGCGTTGATCATTTTTTTTCCCCAGCATGTGTAGGTGGTGTGTGTGCGCGGAGGGTCGGGTCTGGAGAGGAGGAGAAGTGAAGGGGGCAGAGTAAAAGATGAAGAAATGTTAAGTTGAGCCTTGCTTGGTGTATAATTTTATGAACTTCAAAAAGAAATTGAGGCCCTCTGTTAACAGTCTACATTTGACTTTATTTACCCTCTGTTCCTTTCTCTTGGACAAGTTAATTCATCATTGCTTTGGGCTGCTTTCTTGTATTTTGTTTTCTCCTCCTTCCTCAGTTTTCTTAAGACAGTGATGCGAGTGGCCTTGCCCCCACTCTTTCTATTAATCAGTTCAAAAGTAATAAATGTGGTATATTCAGCAGAACTGGTGTGCATTCCCCTTGTTTGACTGTAATGAAATTTGTCACGCAGCGTGTCTGTACATTTGTTTCATCATTTTTTTCCCCTTCTCCCTGATGGGTTAAGGAATGAATGTTTCTCTGCTTACCTTCATACCCAGCCCGTCCACGCTCTCTTTCCTTATTTCAGACTCCATTGCCATATCCTGCATTATTTTCCTCTCTTGCTTCCACGTCCTCTGCACTTTCAATTCCCATCTCTGACTGCTCAGCCAACTTTACGTACTATAATATCACAATCAGCTTCCACCATTTTTAGAATGTCAATGTTGGTGAGTTAAAATAAAAAAAAGGATTAAAAAAATGCAAGGTCCTCTTTCAGAACTACTGGCTTTTATTTGTGGCATAATAAAGATGCTCCACAAATTGGTGTGTGGGTTTTTCCTCCTTTTTGTGCTCACTTGGGTGGACTGTATCAGTTTGCTTGTGATGTGTTGTGCAGAATGCAATACCTTTCTGTGCACATGAAATTTTCTCTTCTCTGTTGCTATGACTGTGGGCTTGAGTATCCTGGAATTGCCGGTGCATGTAGATGCAGTATGTAATCCTGAACAAAGGATTCTCCACTTTCGTGACTTCTAGGGACCAAGTTTTGCTACCTTGAGAGCTCCAGTACAAACCGGGGTACTGCTCGATTCTGACAGCTTTCTGTAACATTCTACAAACGTCGCAGATACTTACTCAAGTAAGACAGTTATCATAAACCAGGTCTCCTCTCTCTCTCTCTCTCTCTCTCCATATATATGTATATATATCGTACTCTGGGAAACTAATATATGTAGGTGTCTGTGTAAATGTAAACATCCTGAATGTGATCTGAACAGGGAGACCATAAGCAGGAAATGGTCTTTACAAGTACATCACTGAATGCACCCTTTAAAGAATGATATTTAGAACAAGAAGGTAAAATGAGCCTGTGAAAAGGAACCATTTAAAGATTTTTGTCTTCTTATCCAGTAAGCCTGCATATAAACAAATGTTTGTAAGCAGGGGTCACCAGCATGTAGATTTGGATCCATTGGTAGATCTCTTCAACTTTTCTATTGGATCCATAAGACTGGATGATTAAGGTCTTTCCTTTATGGAGGTTGCACTTGTGTACATTGTATCAGTTTAATCCAGCTGTTTTACAAACCCACTTCACATGATATTCACACAGTTTAAAATGTGTCTTGTGCTTATACTGGTCCTGCTGGCAACTTCCTGAGTCATGAATTTTGATTATTAAGCTGCGTATGTTGTAAAATGCAAATGTAACTTCAAATTCAACAATGCTTTGTCTCCCCCTGTCTCTCATATCTTAAAACTGTATCTACCGTTATGGCAAGAAACTCGCGACCCTGTGGCCAGATATGGCCCTTCAGTCAATTTCAAACTCCCAAAAATGCACCCATAAAGTTAAAAAATGGACACAAAGTATTTCAATCTGATGTGCAATTATAACACCACGTACAAAGGTATTGTGTATTACAGTGGGAATCATTTGGAATCCTTTTTTTTTTTTTTTAGCTGGTTTTGTTCTATTCCTTATAATAAAATGATGTAATTTGCTATAATGCTCTTTAAAGAAGCAGAATTAATGCATTTGGGAACAAAAGTAAAAAATTAATGAGATTTTCACATTCAATTGTTCAGGTTACTAGTGTAAAACATTACCAATATATTAACAGTATATACTAGTAAATTGCATTATAGTACTAGAGGTGTACAGTATTGGATTTTTGTCAGCAGGATACATCCAAGACTTAACAATATTTACAATTATTTTGTATCAACAGCACAAAGTCTCTACTAAGATGGACCTTTTCCTTTCATGCTTACACTCCAGTGTTGGACACGTTAATACATTTTGGTTTAAATTTATAAAATTAGATAGTCTGTGATGAGGCAAACGTCATAGTACAGTTTTGCTGTAGTATAGCCAATATAGGATACTTCTGGCCAGTCTTTGTTGTCTGTAACTATATAAAAATAGACATTTATAGCAGTGTTATGCCACCTCTGTGTTGTATCTGATGGTATCACCTCATGTTTGGTTTTCAGCTTTAAATACACATCATTAATGATATGTTCTGATTTGTTGAATTCCAAGTATTTGATAACCTATTAATAGTTTCCTTAAATTTCTAACAATTTGGTCCTCTGAATCTGAGAATAACAAAAGTGGCCCTCATGGTAAGTGCCCATCCCGGATCCTCTGTCTAAATGTGAGTAAAATTAAATACTTTATGAAATACTGCATGTTTTGTTGTTTGTGTGTGTATATTTTGCTTTATCCTTCAGTATCATACAGGGATCCGCAGTTGAAAAGGTTGGTGACCACTGCTGTGAGGGAAACTTTGTGAAATCCGCCATTTTCTTCACTTTTTGTGAGATTGTAACGCACGCAGCGGCCACAAGATGGAGACAAAACTTTACGTACTGCTGTCCAGTGTGGTGTGAAGATGAGACTGAACCGGGGCGAAGAGTCTGAAGAACGGGCATAAGCGTCAGGTAAGGCCTGCTGTTGGTTAACCAAATATCCATGTTATAGCCTACCATACGTGAGTATAAATACCTAAAAGAGTTGAACTTAGTACTTGATATTTCATCGACTTGTGACGAGTGAGGCCTTTGAGTTATGGATGCCAGTGATTTCTTAAGGGCACATTTGGTCTAAAACTGTTGTTCAAATTTTGTTGTATAAGACGCAATTTCACTGTTTTCCCAGCTAATAACAATGTTAGTTTACTAATTTTCAGAAGTTTTTTCATGTAGTACTAAATAAACAAGGCCTACAGAGCCCCAAAAAGCATCATTACACATGCAACACTGAAAGCGTTATTGCCAGCCTTTTCCTCTCTTGATCTCACTGCATAAGATCTGCTGTCAGTTTCTGTTACCTGTTTGTTTAAAACAAGACAGAAGACCTACTCATACCTTACTTTCTCCTAAGGGTGGGCAACAAATGACTGTTTTCGATTTCCAGAAGTTTCCATCCATTGCCCCCCAAAGTAGAAGATCATTATGACACATTAGGTTAGTCACCTGTAACCTTTTTTCCTCTAACCTTTCATTTTTTTTAAATAAATATAAGCTTACACTTGGGCATTAATAGACCAAAGTTGTTTCTTGCTGTTAGGCAAGCTGTGTTTACTTCTTTGTGCAGTCATTTTTGTTACACTCTCACTGTCATCAAAATGCATGACTCAAATTTTGTAGTTTACTATTTACATTAGCTTAGCATGAGGCTACCAAGCAACTTTACACAACCTTGTTGCTATTTATCCAACATTAAACCAAGCAATAAGATATGAGCTACCCATGGTTAATATTCTGAAAATGTGTGTATGTTTTATCATGGGTGTAAGGCTTAATATATACATACAAACTTTAGCCAGACTAAAGAACAATGCTGCACAACAAGGCCGGGGCATAGATAGTGCAGTACTGATATTTCAGTTTGTACAAAGTTCTCTTAGTGTTAAATGGTTTTTAAAAATATTTAACCAATAACCATATATATGTACTTTAATAGGCCGTCTGTGTTGTAGACAGGACGGCTCTCCTTGAGGCATTTTTCGTAAGCAGGCTGATATTAGAGGATGCTCTGGAGTCAATGTGGATGTCTTACACTTTTTGGGTCCTATCAATACAAGCAATTTCAAATGATCAGAGGCAGTAACGGGGATAGAAAGTAAAAAAATAAAAACTGTCTTGTATCTGTTAGGTAAAGTTTGGTGTCACATCCCATTTCAGTCCAATTTTAGGTAAGCATTACTTTTTACAATAATTAGAGCAAACTTGATCTCACTGTCGGTACATTTATGGATTTTATAATTTGATAATCCTTGCTATTTATTTCTCTTAGTTTAAATGATACAAAAGGAACTGGCTGAACATTCATTTACCAGGTTACATACACTTATGTAACAGTTAGTACAGTTTTCTTTTTATTCGGTTTATGACAAACTACTTAGAGCATCCTTGTTTCCTTTTAACTTTAGTTCAAGTAAAACCCTTTTTTTCTAAATATAGAATTGCATTAAGAGTTATATTTTTATTCAACAACTTGATGTTGTGCTTCATTTTTAAGCTTCCTTTGACAAAAAGGTAGAGTCTAATTTTGAAGCATCATTTAGTATTTTTTATGTCAGCCACAGTGATACACTTACAGAAATATGAACTTACAAAAGAAAATAAGTAAAGCAGTCCTTACTCTCACTATATATATATATATTATATATATATATATTTTTAACAATTGTTAAGAATCAAAAGTAGGAATTAAGGATTTCTTTGTAGGTTTCAGCTATTTTGTTAAAAAAATTATGCTTATTCATGATTAAGATTAAAATTTCTCTATTATTGTAATCTATTACCATTCAAAAATAGAATAAAATTAATTTTCCTATCTTTAGGATAAGGTTGTCTGTGCCAAACTGCCTTGCACAGCCTTGTTTACATTTACCTAGAGAAAATAGAATATTCAGAATATGTTGAACCGAGGGAGGGTGAACAATTTTGTAGGTAAATGTCTATATTTAGACATTTTTAGATTGCTACAAACTTCGGCTGGCTTTGAAGAAACAGTCCAAATTTCAAGCGAGCACCTCTGAGCTTTTAGGGATTTAAGTGCAAGTCTTGGTTTGAGAAGAAATCTGTGTGTGTGTGTGTATGTGTGTGTCAGTATCTTGCAGGGGGGGGTCGACGGCACGTGTCGTGTCTGCGTTGAGGGTGCGTGGCAAACACGCTGCCTCGAGGGGATCTCCCGTGACCCTTATCTGCGCGTCTCTGGGGACGCCTTTTCAGCCACTCCTGGGATGCAAATGAACGGCCATAAAAGAGAGGGAGAGAGACAGAGACAGCCACCGAGATGATGGAGGAGAAGAAAGGGAAATGGGACCATGGGGAGAAAGTGCAGGAGGAGGAGGAGGAGGAGGAGGAGGAGGGTGGTGGTGGCAAAGGAGAAGATGAGAAGGGGAGGAGGTCAGCACTTAGATCTCTGAGTGAAGATGAAACTCTATGCATGGAGGAGATGAAGGAACAAAATAAGTTGCCCTGCAGTTGTAAAAAGAGAAAACCTCTCTCTAGAAATGTGAGTGTGCCTGCCTCCAAAATCCAAAAGGTTAACACGAAACACTGGTGTTTTTTTTTTTTCTTCAATCAAATCATCAAAAAGGAAATATAATCCTTGTTTTAAATTCACAACTCTGGAGCCCTTGCTTGTGGTTACTTAACATTTTCTTTTGTATTATTGCACTATGAAATAGAGAGCTGCAAATTATGTGTGGTGTCGAAGAGTTCATATTGCTCTGCAAGGTCATGGTTCTGCTTTATTTTCCCCTCATTATCATAAGGCATCCATCTCTTTCTTCCATTAGTGACGCTTCACCATGTCGCCAACCCGACCTCTATTTACATGACTAAATTAGATTTCTCTTTTGGTGCGTTTTGTTTTTCAGGGAGCCTGCCTCTAATATTCACGTGTAGTGAAGTCGCGGAAATGTAGGACAACCACCTTTAAATAAAATTGTACATATCTGGTTATATAATCATGCTCAACTTACATTTAGAAAAGGTTTTTTCCTCAATGAGTCATTGCTTTCTGAGCAGATTTCACGTCTGTCACCGATGTATCAGCATTATTTTGCTCCCTATCTAAAAGCAGCGGAAGCCTGAATAAATATACGTTTCCTATTTGAGAATATGTCACAGTGATGAATGTTTTCAGCGCTTGAGGGGGAGGCCTACACGCGGTCACCTGCTCACCATCACCAGGGGTCCGACATTGTTGACATATTAAGTATAACCCCCTCATTTTTTCTCTGTGTCCCCAATTCTATTGAGAGTTTGTCAAAACGCATAATGTGCAGACAGAGGATGGGGCCCCGTAAACAGTTGATGACCTCTGTCCCGGCATATGTGGCACACTTGCCCTCTGCGCACTTGTATTGTGAGGAGATGACAGACAAGGATGAGATGTCATCCTCTGATGTTTTAAAGGAGGATATAGGCTGCATATAGATGCTTGGTGTTTTCTTTAAAAATGGCGCCTATGATTATGGTATAATCTCTTTAGCCTAAATATTGTACGAACTGCAGTGCGCTCATGGATTTTTCTGCTTCCTACATTAAATTCAAACACCGACCTAAAATTCAGGAAGAATGTTGTGAATTAGATCGAAATGAATCAAGACAAATATTCAGGATTTAGCTCTTTTTTTTTTTTCTTTGATATTCCGCCTCCATCGCCTGAGATGTAGGTCAGCTCACATCTTTATCGCCTACAGCCATTTACAGCTTGAATCATTTGACGCAGCTCTGTGATTATAGGAGTTGAGATGAAGCTCATTATTTAAATGACTTGATGTGCTTTGGGCCTTTTACTTTGAAGAGATAGTACAAATAGAAATGTTGTTCGTGGAGTGACTTCTTTATTGAGACTTTTTGCAGAACAAAAAAAAAAAAACACAAACAAAGCCATGACAGTAAAAAACATACAAATCAAAAATGTTTTAATGCAGCATGTCATTTCAAAATAAAAGTTCAAAGTTGTATGTTTGCAATGGGAGTAAAATAAATCAGCATGCATGAGAGTGATCCGGGAGTTTGTTGCTTTTTATGATACAGGCATAATTAAGGGAAAATGATTTTGGTGTTTGATTCTCACCCTGTTTTTCCATCTTCCTGTCAGATTCAGCGCTCATGCATAAACACAGACCTTTGAAGTGGCCCTCTGTCACCACATGGCAAATCCCCCTGGTGTGATCCCTCTGTCCATTTGGCCACGAGACCCTCACTGGTAGGCTGCCTACTGCTCTGTCTGTCCTGTCATTATGGAAACCAGTATACCGCTTCAACCTGTACCCATTAATTACAGCTGCTTTCTCCCTACGTGTCCTGTTTGATTCAACAGTAGCTTAAACCTGATCTGTACACCTGTCTCAGGTCTCCGCTGCTCTCTAACCTCTTTACCTAAAGCTTCTCCTCCAGCTTCTGTGCAACCATTAATGTCGTCTTCTGTTAATCTCATAGGATTGAAGCGAACGTCCATCTGTTCAGCCATCAGAGCCACCTTTCCTGTCCTGCAGCGGCTTTAGGTCGGCGTCTCAGGTGAGCGAAGACTGTGGCTTTTCTCTTGGCATTCACCGCGTGCCTTAATTGTATTGAAATTAAATCAAGGTCCACTGTGAACACAAAGAGCTCAAACCAAAACTTAGAGAATGTTCCTCGTCCTGCGATTAGCAACACTGTCCCTTATGTGTTACGATGTCCGACCTGTGCGTTATTTCCTGTGCGCTGTCACTTTCTAAACCTTCAAACTACATCCTACTGTTTAGTATTTTCCTCATTCCTCTCTCCTCACCTGTGATCTCTCCTCCCTGTGGGCTCAGAGGCGGCTATGCGGTCCTTTCTCACGTCAAAGTACATCGCATGCTAGTCCCACACATACATGCACCCTCCTTTTGAAATAAAACATGATTTCTTAAGAGGCATTTCAGTTAAGGAAAACATATATGATACAAGCCAATGACATTGTGAGACCTTTCAATGGACAGCCTGGAGTGTGTGAATGCATGCACGAACACATTATGAGCAAAAAAAGCAGTAATATCAGCGCAGCAGTTGCAGCATTAAGGCATTCATTGTAAATATATACTACAGCAGTATTGGAAAAAGCAGCACAGAGAGAGGAGAGCACAGAGAGTGAGAGAGAGCGAGCGAGTGAAAGCTACCTTTGTTGCACCATGAAGAGAGCAGCAGCCCAGCTACCTGACTGCTACCATTCCTGCAGACCATCTCCCCCCCCCACCACCCCCCTTCTTCAGAGCAAAACAAAGGATGACGACTAGATATTTAGGAGTACACACACGCTGCCATGCGTAGCTATGCTTCATCCCTCGCCGTAGTGCTGCCTCGGCTGGTCCCGGTTAAGAGCTTGGTATGGTTTAATCAGACCGAGCAGTTCTTCATTACAGTTGGTAAAGCTGTGTCGTTATCTCCCCCCTTTTTTCCCTCCCTCTCTCCCTCCCTCCTACTCTCCATCTCTTCTCTCTCTCTTTTCTCTCTGTGCACTCTGCGCATGTAACTATAGCCATGTACAGACTGGCAAACAGGATCTAAATAACAACAGTCTTCCTGTGGCTGATAACAAACCAGTAATTTAGCAAAGTGTAAATATCTAGAGAGTAAAAACACATGGAGGAATTTAGCTTCTTTGCAAGAGTCCCATCAAGAAAACTGCAACTGTAACATTTGAAATCCCTTTCTTTAAATTGTGCTCACTTCCTTTCTATATTTGGAGAAATTCTACAGCACAAGAAAAATCAAATATATCCTTCCTCTCTAAAGATGAGGCAAAAAATTGCAGAGGAGCCGCAGAGTATTTCCTCCTTTCGGGGTCCGCGGTCCTGGTTTTGTTATTGTTGTTGCTGAAGTTGTAGGTGTCACCATCCTGCGAAGAAGGTCCTTCTGGGATTGGGAAGAAGATCAGGGGAGCAGGCACACGAAGGGGAGGTTTGGTGGGGATGAAGGGACGGGAGGCAGGCAGGTGTCACGCATGCAGTCAAGGGGTACAAAAAAAATAAATAAATTCTACCCAGTCATCACCGTTTTTTAAAAAAATCCT
Organism: Scarus forsteni; assembly: GCA_036419115.1. Taxonomy (NCBI): domain Eukaryota; kingdom Metazoa; phylum Chordata; class Actinopteri; order Labriformes; family Labridae; genus Scarus; species Scarus forsteni. The sequence goes on along the minus strand of JAZDUH010000451.1, from coordinate 20,719,354 downwards.
TTGGATCTGCTCAAGACAAAACCAAAAAAAAAGGAAGAGGAAAAAAGCCCAAAGATGTCAGATATACATATATACGCCGGGTCGGTATATATGTATGAGGATCCAAGAGGGGAGAAGGAGGAAGAAGGAAGAGGAGGTAAAGGGATGGACGGACGAAGAGGAGGAGGAACAGGCAACTGGCTCACACACAGACACACTGCGCCGAGGCGAAGGCACGGGCTTCAATTTATGCTTTCTGGTCGACACCACCCCCCACCTCACACACAAACACACACACACGCAGATACACACACAGACACACACACACATAGAGAGCGTCCCGCCCCTATCTGCCCCTGTCCCTGTCCTGTCCCGTACTGGATGCGTGGCCCAGCTGATCAGTGCAGAGGGATTAGCCAACGGGGCCAGCTGGCAGGGATTACACAGGCAAAGTGGGGGAGGTATATGTGTGTGCATGGAGGGGGGGGAGTTGGGGGGCGAAGGGTGAGGAGGGTAGTCCTAATACTGGAGGGTGAGGGGGGGATGGGATGCGCTGTCTTGTCCCGCACACACACAGATGCTCACATACACACTCCCAACACGTATGTAGCATCCTACTGCACCTGACTGGCGAAATAAAACGCTTACAAATATTTCTTCGCAAATGCACGGCGGGCGGCGCAGACTGCACCCAGCCAGTAATGCGTGCGGCGCATCCTCTCGAGTCACTGCTGATAAATGTATGTAAATGTGCAGCAGCCAGCGGGGGGGAGGATAGATGGATGGATGGATGGATGGATGGATGGAGGAGAGAGAGGGAGCGGGCGGGCGAGGGAGGGAACCCCACGGGAGAGCAGGGCCAGGCTGACAATGCAAGGCTCTGACCCTTGCCCCCTCTCCGCTCCATCATCCGCGGCCATCAGCTGATCCCGGGAAATGGACAGCCGCAGTTACACCCCCTCCCCTCCTCCTCCTCCTCCGCCTCCGTCTCTTTTTACCTCTCATACAAACACTCAGTGGTCCACTAACAGGGCCTACCTCACCTCCTTTTTTTTTTTCGCTCCCTCCAGCACTCCATCGCTCTTTCCCCCACGTCTCATGGCTCACTTCACCACTTAGCTCATCCCGGTATCCCCGCTCCTAACCTTTTCTCATTATTTTGAAATGTGTCGACTTCTACAGCTGTCACATCCGTGCAGAGGGAGATGCAGTCTGAATGGGTGTATTTTTATGTGCTCACGTTTTGATATTTCAGTTTTAAAATTTTCAATATCTACCATGTTACATCCTCCCCCCTAAATTTAAAGATAAAGAAAAAGATTTTTCACATTTAAAAATTAAAAATACAAGAGTAAAGGCTCTACTACAAGTAGATTTCTTTTTTTTCTTAATTAAAACACAGTGCTTTTATTTTTTTTCATCTGAATGCTAATCATTTTACAGCTTGTAGTTCAACACATGCTCTTATATTCTGCCTTTTTTAATACTTTCTAGATCAATTTGTTCTAACCTTTCCTAAACTAGTGTTTTCATGAGAGGAGAGGCCGATGAATTTGATCTGTCTGGCTGATTATTTAAAATTTCTGATGGATATGAGTGCAAATGCAGTAATTTGCAGTTGTAGGTATTTGTCAAAGCTTTAAAATGATTATATTTCATGTGTCTGTATGCCACAGAGGCTAATAATACAAATAGAACTAAACATTTGTGCTATTTTCAAAAATACTTTTACATCAAGGATAATTTCTGGGCTCTGAGAGGTCTAAACTGGTGAAGGAGACCCCTCCCCCTCTACCCTAAATAAAGGAAATATCTAAATGATATTTAGAGCATTGATATAGAAAAACAAAGTGTGAAATATAACCAGCAGTTGAATAACCTTTTGCCATTATAAACTAACTTTAAACTACAGAAAAGATTATAACTGCACCTAAACTAAAGACAGAAAATACATGATTTCAGAGAAGGAACTAGCAGAAACAGCTCAACACACACTGCTCATTTTAAGCAGAAAATTGCTTACTTGTTAAACATACATTTAAGCCATAGTATCGTCTTTCTCCCTGTTTTGGTGTTTAAAAGGCCTACACTCATCTAAGTGTGCTATTCTTTAATTTTTGTATGCTTTTTTGTGATCATTTTTGGCTGCACCAGTGTAATACATGTAACGTTCCACCAAAAAGGAGCCCACAGGCTCCACGGCCGAGTGTTTTTTCAGTCGTGTTCTGACACACTTTAACTTCTCACTCTTTGATCTCCCTTTCCTAGTACAAGTACAAAAGATCTTTTTTAATATCATACAGAATAACTACTAAAAATGCAATAAATATCCTAAATTTGGCCTTTATTGTTTTCATGGAAAACACACTCTGCTCCTCGTCCGGAAAAATCTCTTCTGTTGGGGGGGAAGATTCAGAGGCGTGCTCAGTTAGCATTAGTTGCATCATCTATGATTTTGTGAAGAGCTAAATGTCAAAGTTTTTGCAGACTGTCATCGGCAGTTTGAGCTACAGTACAGGAGACAGAGCTGCATCTCAGTCGAAAAATACAAACGCCTGCACACACACCATACACACACACACACCAATAGTTGTAGACAGTGATTTCTGCAAAATTAAAGTGTGTCCTTTGGCCTTGCATGCAGAAAACAGCAGCGTTTTTTTTGTTTGTTTTGTTTTTTAATAGAGAATATATAGAGTCAGACATGGTTGATGTGTGACAAATGGGACATTAGTTTAGACCTGTTTACATGAAATGCACAATCACACTGCAACAGAGAACCTGGGGTGCTATGATGGAGAGAGAAAGAGAGGTCGGCCTTTTTGTGTCAAGGATTGGGAGATGTAGTGTAATGAAAAAAATATCTTGTTCTTTTATTTGTTTTTGGAATCCATCTTGCTAGTCCAAAATTTGCATCTGAGAATTTTACCAAATTTCTTCACAAAGAATGGAGCCTTATTATTTATGGGCATATATTACACGCCGCAAATTTCACAGATTCCCTACTGTATGTGTTCATATGTTTAGTTTTGGCATGTTTACCCCAGTGCATGCCAGCATGGAGAAAAGAAGGAGATTTGCGACTGCATTTTGATGTCCTGCTACCCCGTTCTCCATTTTAAAAGCTCGCACATGAGAGGATGAGAGCGGGGCGAACAGGCATGCAACCCCTACAGTACTGTTGCAGACAGCGAGGAAGATCACAGAGAGCCAAGCGAAGAATTTTTTATCATGCAGAGAAACACAAGAGCAAGCAGTTATACAAAGTGACAAGCTGGGAGAGACAGACAGGCAAAGCCAAGCAAGGCAGGGCAGGGAGACAGGCTGGGGACACACAGACAGGGCTCGTCCCTAGTTTGGTAATCCGATGGAGAGATTAGCAAGCAGTCTGTGCAGATTGTAGAGATTGTGAGGAGAGTTTCGACAGTAGATAGTCTTTCAATATGTAAATAGGGCTGCATGAACCCAACGCCCCACGGATTATCTGCATGTGTTTGTATGTTTATATGTTATTGAGATGCCATACTAAACATACAAAGCATATTGACTTCTGGTCTTCTAAATCTATGTTTCAAATGTTTTCTAAAAATCTCATATTGTACTTGACCATCAATCAGAACCCCTTTTGCTAAACTGTAGTTATTATTTTGAAGACTCAGAGGTATCTATTTCTCTAATTTTGAAAAAATACAGTCATACCGTCAGAGAGAGTTACACACACTCAAAGATTTAGTAATTCTGAACGTTGCTGTTTTTTTTGCATTTCTCCAATCATGTTTCTACCACAATATGAGCAAAAAAATCAGATTCTTAGCTTCAAGATGTGCATTTTACAACCTTTTATTGTAGTTTATTTAAAGAAAATAATGCAGGTTGAATGCAGATCTTGTATTCCCGTTTTGCAGAAATAACCAAATGCTGGCCTAAAGAGTTGCATAAAAAATAGAATATGAAAAACAAATAAAGTCTCAGAGCATATGCATCAGCACTGTATCTGCTTAGCAGCATAGCTGTAGCATTTAGCACAGCAGGTCAGCAGACAACACTGATAGTTACAGGGTATATGGCCCCGATGCCTTTGCAAATCATACAGCTGTGATGTTCAGTGATGACAGGATTTAAACTGGATCAGGAGGAAGCCGCAGAGCTTACGAGAGTGTGGGTGTCTGTGCAGGGGAATACACGTATTTACTGTACGCTTTGTGGATTTTCAGTATTAACTAAGTAAATATCAGTGGCCAGTAACACAGTTCAACTGTCTGTAAGATTCAGTTTTAGTTTTCTAAGGAATAACTAGTCTAGAAATGTTTACAGACTATCCTGTTTCAATAATAAAGAAGAGGTCATTGCTAAAACTAAATCTGATTGTGACAACATAAAACTCAAGATACTGCAGAAATATTAGGAATGGAGAGTTTTAAGTAAAAATATTTTGCTCCCCTAGCAGTAAAAGGAGATACAAAAGTTTTTTAGTGAGGGCATTGACATCAGTAAAAACGAGCTTAGAGGGAGAATCTCCAGTGCTTGAGTTCGGCGATTTTACTTCAATGCAGATATGAGACATTAAAAACATATAAACAACAGAAATGACTTATTAATGGCCTCGTGCTGCTTAACTATGTAACACATTGGTTTAACAAAGGATCAGTTTTTTTATGTAACTGCCAGTAGAATGCTACACTGACATTAACGTGAACGCCAAAGAGAAAGGTTTTAGAGAATGTAGGTCAGAGATCCTAAACCGGTAGGAAGGGACTCAAAAGTGAACCTCAAATGTGCAACTGTAAATAAAATTTAAAAAAAAAGTCTAGGATTCTGTGTTAATTTAATCATCGTTTGATATTACGTAAATATTTTCCAACAGCATTTTTCTATAACATAAAAACAAAGCTATGACAAAATGGTATTTTTTTCCAGCAAGAAACCCAATTGGGGGTCGCAAATGTGTGCATAGCAAAACGAAAAAAAAATTACTTGACAAAAACAAATAAAAAATAAACCAAGATTGTCAATGTGGCATTATTATTGTTATTGTTATTATTTTATTTTATTTTATTTTATTATTATTGTTATAGGGTTCCATTTTAGGGCTTTTCTGCCTTTATTGCAGAGAACTGGACAGAGGTCACCAGAAAATGAGGACAGAGTTTTGATACTGACACTCAGGTCCAAGCACCCAGACCTCCAAAAATGAAGACATCCCCTCCTTTCATGGGATGCACAGAGGCTAAGCAGTCAACACCCTGGAGCAATGTTCATTTGAAAAATGTGACCATAAATGTCTGTTGAGTGCCTTTTCCCATTGCTAGAAAGAGAAAATAACTGGCTACAAATCCATATTTTCTGTTGAAATCTGAGGAAATTTATGTTCACTTTTCTCAACCAGACAGAACAACATTTGACTGACTTGTCAGGCGTAGGCTGCAGGACATTCATAATCCATAATGCTCCTGTTTCTCTGAGGATCAATATCTTTATCACCAGAAACATAAAATTGATGTATGAGTTCGTAAGGGTTGACCTGAAAATAGTCAAGTATTTGATATTTTTTTGAAATAACTTTATTTCATTGTATCAGTGTTATTCATCGTGCTAAGTCTTAATATGTATGCCCCTGTGATATTTTGTCTATATTTAACTTTGCAAAGGCAGAATCAGGGAACGAGTTGTATCCCTTTCTGTCCATCTCTGGAGGTAGCATCAGAGCTATTGTATGGTGCGACAGGAGCATGAAGAGCTAGCAGATGAGTGCAGCACTGTGAGTGTGTCTGCCTTTAGCCCTTTACTCAGCGTTCTCGTGCAAAAGCACAACTAAGCTCTGTCCTCATTACACCTTGAGTCATTCACAATTATTCCAAAGAACGTAATAATTGTGCGGGTTCATGATGTGATATGACTTGGAGTGTATGTGAGAGAGCAGGATACATGTTATTCTCCCCATTCACACAAAGGCAGAGACACACACTCGTAGCCCTTCTGCCCCCTGCTGAGTCTGCATGCCCCTTCTCACTAATATTACGCCTCTGATTCTATTGAAAAATGGAGCAAATGCTACTTCAACTCATTTTGCCCTTGTCATCTCATTCAGAATAGATTTGAAGCATGACAGGTGTAAATATTACGGTGTGACATAGGGGTGTGCGATATGACGATATTAAATCGTTAAGGATTATAACGATTTAATGTCGTCATAAAGCAGAAAGATCGTCAGATCGTCTGCGTGGGCACAGAGACTTTGACGCGCACCCGGCTAGCCAATCGTAGCACATTACGCGCAGTGCATGGTAGGATCTCCTGTTTGGTTATGCAGCGTGAAGCCATGGCAGGAAGAGAAAAGAGATATAAGCTTGAAGATGTCTGAACAAAAATCTGTTCTAAAGCAGCTGTGGTATTCATTCAGATTATAGACATTGCAGTTAGACAACATTTGTTTTGAATTATTGCACTTTAAGAGATAATGTTGATATTGTTGTTCATTACCTTTTATGTTTACATTTATTGCGCATTTTTATAAAAACTACACTATTTAAATTAAAACCTGTTCAGAAAGTTTCTTTGGTTTAATTGTCCTTTTTTTTTCTTTTAGGGTTTTACATGTATTATTTGTTAAAACATAGGGAAAAAATGGTCAAACATGCAAATTAGTCTAGGAAAATCAAAGTAAAAAAGAATCGTGATAAAATCGTGATCGTGATTTAATTTTTAAAAAATCGTGATATGATATTTTTGCCATATTGCCCACCCCTAGCGTGACACAGCAGTTCAGATGAGGCATATGTGAAACTTAAGCTGGCATGTGCTCTCTTGCACTCCCCCCAAAAAATGTATAGAAATTAAATAAATTGGCACCAGTGTTGCATCTTTGCTGAATCAGCATGATCATCTTAAGGTGTAATAATGGCAACAAAATTACAAAATGCCGTATGAGAAGGGTTAATGTTCAGTAACAGCTGATGAAAAGATGTTCAGTTGCGGTCACGGGACATGCAGGTGTTCATGGTCTGATTAAACATAAATCTCAATGTTTTTTAATTTTTCTAATAATGACTTATGGCCTATCTAGGTATACATATCAACTTATTCATGATTGTTAATGCTTATCTAAAAATAAAAGATATAATTCTTAACTTTATTCAAGTCCTTCACTTTATTTTGTTACCCTGCAGGGTAGGGTGTCTTTAAGAGTATTTTTTTTCTAGGGGTAAGAATTGATAAGATTTTATTGATACCAGTAGTATTAACAATCCTGCTAATTGATTCAATTCTTTAATGATTCCCTTATTGATCCCTGCAGATTTTCCATGGGGGCAAATGTTGGCCTGTAGATTTTCAGTGGCAACAATGTCAAACACACATCACAGCATAAATAACTGCTTCTGCTGGTGTTTAAAGTTGTGCAGTCGGCGCCTTTTGTACAAAATTAAGCCACGACTCTGATGCTTCTGAACCCTGTTAGTGGAAGGAATTGATAAGGGAATTGATTAGCAAAAAGACTCACGATATCAATACTTTGGTGGAGCTGTTCACAATCTCAACTGGAATTGTTTTTTGATTCCCATCCCTAGATTTTTCCGATGCTAGTGCCAAATCAACGTTTTCCTAACAGTTCCTGAACTCATACTTTAAAGAGCAGAAGGAACTTTCAAATTGTTGACTCTTTTTGCACCCTGACTGAAAATGTGTATGTTACCTGTAATGCCCATGTCTGAAGCTGGGATGCAATATGAGATCTCACTGAGCAAAGAATGCAGAGGGGTTTAGCATCTTTGGCTCTGAACTTCAGTGAATGCCACTGATTTGAATCAGTGTTTTTTAATATGCTTTTTTAATATACTTTTGATATATGAAGTATTGATGATAGTATTGATTGATTATATAGTAATTTCAATAAGTGTATAGCTTTTGGCAAAAGGTAACTCTCAGTGAATATAGTGGGTTACAGGAAAAAGCCCAAGAATGTACACACGAGTTATCATTTTAACACCACCAGTTACCAAGCCAAAATGTTTGGAATTATAGAATTGCCCTTCAGATGAATACCTAGCGTAAGCTCTGTGATGAACACATGCAAACATGAATGCATCTGATGTTGCTCCACCTTTGAATGTTGTGCTTGTTTTGTTTTTAAAAGGATGGCTAGTAGAGTGCTAACATGGACTTCAAAAAATCCAGGGGACGCTATTGCATTCATTATGATTTTTTTAGAGAACAATAATACATACAATATAGCCACAGCCATGAGCATTAACTCCATCACTCAACAGTCAAGAATACATTTTTAAATAATATGTAAGTGTGGTAGTTGCTTTTAAATCTACTGTCTAACCACCAAGGACACAGTTGTTCATGAGTATGAGCTCGTACAGTTTGTGTATAGTATCTGCATTGGTTTGTAATAATTGTTTGTTACTTTCCGCCTCTCCTTTTTTAATATGTTTTTTGTTTGGTTCTTATTTCTTAAGACATTGATTTTATTTGAACTTCATATTTGAGATATATGACCAAATCAAACGATGTTGTAGTTCCATATTAGCTTGGTAATGGCTTTTTACTCTTGCTGATTGTATTTCAGCTTAGACTTTCACGAAAGTTATATATTAGTTTGTCAATACTATCACAACAAACAAAGCATGGAAGTTGCATACATATTTGTTTGCCAGAAGCCCTATCATTGGCATTGATCCTAGGACATAAAAGGGCTAGGAAATATGTCAGGTCTTTAAAAATATGTATATGTTTTTAAAAACAGATTGAATTTTAGACAGTATTCTTCATATCGATATTGTTGTTGATTCACTAAAATAGCATAAAGCAAGACACTATGTTAGGTAATTCTCTTCAATGTGTTTGGCCCACCCCTCCTTCCTTCCTTACTTACAGCAACAGTCTTGTCAGAAGGACTTTCATGGAGGGAAAGATGAGGAGTGACACATCTATAGAGGAGGAAATTGAGGGGTTAAAATATAAAAAGTGTCTAAATTTATTGCATTCAAGACCTCAGATTGGCATTAGAATGATCTTAGCTCTTTAGGGAAAATCAGGCTGAAAAAAAACCTTGAACGTAAGTATTTTCCAGACTTCACAGAAGCTAAACAAAGTGCAATATGATAACTTTGTAAAATGGTGAGCTGCAGGCCCAAATCTCAAGCCTCTATATCCCTCTGCTTAAGTGCAATCCTACTTTTAGCTTCATTAGAATGGGATTTTTTAGAACTTTTTATCTTGCACAAATTGTTGAGATTTAAAAACTATTATCATTCAGCTAAAAATATCAGGATATAAATTATTGGTCCACACAGCCACAGTACACAGTACATAATCCCACTGAGCAGCAGTAGAGAACCAGTATGATGCTAACTTCACAGAATCACATCATAATCCAATGCTAACAAAAGTCTTTCATTATTAAGTTTAGTAAATTATGTGCAAATAATTACTTTTAGAGTTACTTTGCTATTCGACAGTCTCCATTAGCTTAGGAAAATCAAATAATTTGATCAGGGAGGCAAGTTACCACATTTTTGCTATCTGATATGCCAATAGCAAACTCATTATTGCAAATATAGATACCAGTACCAATATATCAAGAGTGCAAAGTCTTGACTTAACAAAACTGACCTGTTCATTTCACTGTAAAAGTTAATTTGTATGACGAAAGAATTTCTCATGTGGATGTAGAATGATTCTACCAATACTGGTGATCATTTGGCTATACTGATAATGTGCCAGTATAATTGCACATCCTTAAATCTGACTGAGAAGGTCAGGACCCCTAAATAATCATAACTGAAGTAAAATGTTCGTCAGATTCCATCACCCAAAACCAGGCAAAGCTTTAGAAGGTAAAGAATACAAATCTGTGACAAAAAAAAACTGGGAGTAGATATAGAATAGCTGCCAGAATCAGAACTCGCGTAAGCATGTGTGCGTCCGTGTGTTGTTGTGTCAGGGGTCTGGGGCAGCTGAGCAGTTCATCGACAGCTGATCAATGCTGCTGACACACTCTGTGTCAGATGTGCTGATATGGTCCAGTGACCGCAATATCACTTTCAATTTCTCTCGGTTGGGCAATGAAGCCTCTGGATGAGTGTGTGTGTTTGTATGTGTGTGTTAAATAGCAAAAATTCTCAACAATCATGTGTCAGCAAGGTTTTTTTTTTTTTTTTTTTACTCCAGTCTCTCACTGACCGAGCAGTTTTTAAATCAGCCAAACCAGGGTGCAGCTTTACTTCCAGGTCGACTCCTGCATGATCCCAGACAACACACACACATACGTGCTCGTCCAAACACACATGATCTGATCTTCGTTCCCAAAAATCCTTCCCCTTTTTTTTTCGCTGCTGCCTCTGCATACACCATGCCCCAGTTCCCCACCCCCACCCTTTTTTTTGTCAAATAAATTGCTATGTGACCTACTTCCCATTTTGCACCATTTCTGTCATGTTCAGATATTACTGCTAAAACATGAGTGATTTGCTGTGGGGCATACAGTATCAAAGAAAACACGGTGTATATGATATGGGGGGCATATTGTACAATAAAATGCATTCAGTGAAATATGTTTTTTAAAATCTGGGAAACATTAAGATCAGTGTTGAGGGTGTGTTTTTTCCCCTCAATTTTCTGATTTCATTACAGCATGTCGGCTTCCTTGAATGTGTGGGCAACATATTTTCATCATTTCTATTTTAGGTCTTTTATTTTTTAAAACTGCACGGGTATGATTTGTAATTAAAATACATGCTTCACATATTTTTCTGATTAACACATACAATAATACTCATCGCCCTCATAATAACAGGATGTCTTTGTGATGGCCATAGACTGGGGAAATGAGGTAAATCAATTTTGCAGCCTAGTTAAGCAGAAATCACAGTGGTGATTTCCAGTAATAAGCATGGCTAATTCATTGGACCACATTGCTTTTATAACCCAGTTAGGTCTGCACTAGTTGGCATATGCAGTTTTGTTTGTACTTAAGTTGATTTTTTTTTGTCTGTTTCAAAGATGCTCCTCGTGAAGACCCCGTTACACGACACATCAGATCCCAAATATCATGTACGCAGCAGCATTTGTCAGATGTGTTGCGGTGTCCCATATTTTGGATTGCTCTTTATTTGTCTTCTCCATGGTGGCCTCAAATGTGCAAAGATGTTCAACAATTACACTATGACGAAAGGCACGACAAAAAACACAACGAGAAAAAAGTTTAACATACAAAAAGTAGTTTTTATAGTGTTTTGTGTGTTTCATTTTTTTTGCTTGGGGTTTTGAATAGTTGCTCTTTTTGTTGTATTTTGTGTGTTGTTTTGTTGTTGTCATGTGTAATGATTTGATGCTAGGTCTGTTAGTAATTTAAGTGTAAATTTTGTAATTTGTTGTCACATTTTCTTATTTTTTCAAAATGCTTTCTAACCAGGTTTCTATTCAGTATTTTTATTTGCTGTTTTATTATTCATTTCATTTGTTGTTGTTGTGGTTTTCTAAGCCGTTGTGATTTTTTGATATGCCATTGTACATTCTTATTTGTTGATTAATTTTCCATTGCTACTGTGTTTTTTTAAATATTGTGTTTTATTTTATGTGTGCCGAAGAAAATGTCATTACATCATTTTTTGTTCATCCTGTTTTATTGATTTCTATTATGTTTTCTTATTTGCCTTTGTTTTGTAAGCTGTAGGGCTTTTTTGTGATTTTTGTGCGGACTTTTTAAAAAATTTCTTTTTAACTTTTAACAGGTGTGCATTTTATTCCCAAGAAGTTCCATGAAAACACAGAAATGTACGACGGGGTCCACAACCCTTCACGTATTTCTTATTTAACATTTTTGGATGAATTTTTATCACATCTTAATTAAGTTATGTGTGAGGGTTTTTGCAGCATATTAAAAAAGTGTGATTTCATGTCAGCTCTAGATTCCTCCTTGCCTTTTCCAAACTGTGCAGCGAAGGCTCTGGAGACCACACTGACCCTGATTTATTGGGATCAGAATCCACATGACAGCAATTAATTTACATCCATTAACCACATCGCTCGCTCCCTCTTTCTGCCTCTCTGCGGACATTTTGCACTCTTGCACAATCACTTTGAACATTCTCCCGTTTCGACCCTCACTCTTTCCACTTTTTCCCTCCTCAGCATGTTCTGTCGCCCTTTTCTCCTTTAATCAGTCACTCTCGCTCGACCAGTTACTCCTGAATCAAGGTGCTGGGATCCTATATTCCTAATCCATTTAGAAGACCTTCAGCATTCCATCTTTTCCTGTGTGCATTAAGGCCTGCTACATAAATGATAATGTCATCAGGTTAGTGTTACGTATGTGTGTGCGTGTGTCTCCTTGAATTCACTAGGAACCTCACACTGTCGAAGACCAAAGCCTATAAATAATCATTATGTTACATGCTCTCAGACTTTTTAATAAGTGAACAGACTATCTGTGTAATTGGAACAAATTAAACAGTGCTCATCAAACAGGCCGATCGTGATTACGCAAGGAATTTGACATTAACGACACAAGCTCAGCATCTTGTGATCATTTCAACGGATCCTCCATGCCGTTTTCTCATTAAAGGGCTCAACTCATGCAGGTTCTCCAGCTCAAGGGTCTCTCTCTCTCTGCCCCTTATGATAAAACACTTTACAGCCTGGCCTACATCTCTGTCTCTCTACCTCATGGTTCCCGTGTGCCAAGTGCTTTTTGCTGGCTTTTCAACTTGTGAAAAAAAAGGAGAGACTTTGGCTTTGGGGGGAATTTGCCATTTATTTCTAGAGACAAAAAAATGAAAAGGGGCTTAAGCACTTTGTATCTTCTCTCCTTTTTTGTCTTCATTCTCTACGCATCTTTGCTCCCTGCACCATTGTGGAGTCTCTTCATCCAACTCTGGCCTCCATGCATTCGCCGTGTCCTCAGGGTGAGACAGGCAGGAGAGCTCGGCTGGCTTTAATGCACGGGGGGTTGGGTGGAGGATGAATTCTGTAGGCTCTAATCTGTATGAATTGAGGAAGCACTCTCAAACAATTCTAGTCATGCACAAAGGTGCTCACAGGCGCCATTACGCCATCGCATGCATGCTTGCTAAGTATAGCCGTGTATTACCGCACGCTAATATGCACACACATACAGGAGAGGAGAGCGTACATGTCCGCCTGATTGCAAATTTATTCCAAAAAGAGGAAGACAATGCAGAAATCTTTCGCTCATGTCTCCTCACCGGGATAGCTTGGGGACAGGTTCTGGTGGTATCTGTTTTAGGATTGGCTGAGAATGCGGTGCGGGAGGAAAAGTTGCAGTTGGCAGCAGACAGAAAGACGCAGCAAGGGGAGCGGGGGTTCACAATAAAGGATTTTAAACCAAAGCCTCTTTGGTAAAGAGGAGGGAGGAAGGGAGGGAGGGAGGAAAGAATGGGGCTGTGGGGGTGGTGGTGGATAGATACAGGATGACACAAGATCCAGATTAACCCTAATCTCAGGCCTGGTGGTTTAGGTGAGGCTGCAGGACTGGAGGAAGCCATCCAATGCCAGGTGGTCATGAGGAGGTTAACACTGGGAGTGGGGTGGGGGGTGGGGGGGCACTGGGAGGATGAGGATGGGATGGGGTGTTGCTGGGGAAGACAGAGGGGGAGAGAGAGAGAGAGGAAGAGACAGCAGCAGACTGAAGTATTTCAATTTATCGGCTTTCAGCGGATAGATATAAAACCAACAATCCAACATGGCCGACCAAAAACAGAAAACAGTGAAGATGTTAGGCAACTGGGTGAGGGTGGGGGTGGGAGTTGCTCTGGTAGCAGAACAGCAGGCGCAGTGACAGTGGCTGCAGGGTGATTGGGTGGTTGGTGCATGGTGACAGTGGCACATGCCCTGGTGCTTGGGATTAGAGGGACACTCTGTAATCTGCTGTTTAGGCTGTATGTAGGGCAAGAGTGGCTTAGCCCAGCCTCTCTTAGCACGGGTGGAGCAGCAGAGCGAGAGGGACAGGAAGTGGACTGCTGTTATGTAGCTGCACTCATCCCGCTCCAACCTCCTCTGGTTTTGTAGATTTATCCATTTCTCCTTTTGGGTTGCATAAAGGATCATTTAATATTAAAAGTTCCATCTGTCCCTTCTGAAATTTTGCAAAATGAATCAAATGTGCAAGAGAAAACTGAGATCAGAAGTTTTATGTTTCAACTTTTTTATTTTCAAACACAAGAGGTGCATTATAAAAGTGCAATTAGAAAGAGTATAACAGATTTCTTCCCACCCCTGAACCCAACACAACCCAATATAGCGATATAAATACACATACATGTTCATGTTATTCAAGCATAAAATAGTGTGCATCATATGAAATAAAAAGGCACATATATATGCACATATATGTCATGTACCTGTTCATCATCAATTATACACATGAGTAGAAATATAAATAAATAGCAAATTAACAAGCGCTCTGGGGCCTCCACAAAATGACAGGAACCAAGAACCAGGGGCCAGCAGGACCGTGTGGCCGTGTTCTCCATTTTGAGAAGAGACACAACATCTTGTAGTCAAGACTGAAAAGAGGGTGTTACAGAGGCTTGCACAGTAAGAGCATTCTCCTGCGTGCAATTAGTGAGGTAAAGGCTATAACAGTTCTTTGCCTTATTGTTGTGGAGATTTCATCTGGAGGTATACTGAATATTGCCACATGATTACAGGGGGGTATAACCATACCTAGGATTTTAGACACTGCATCAAAGAAAGATTTCCAGAAATTCTTCACTTTGGAACAATTCCAGATCTTATGGGTCAAGTTACAGTGGGCTTGTGCACATCCGGCACAGTTATTCTCCAGCTTGTCTGGATAGAACTTTGCAAGTTTAGCTTTGCTATAGTGGAGCCTATGAAGACTTTAAATTGTATAAGATTAAGTGAGATCAGCAGTTTTAGGTCCATCCCTTCACTCCAGCAAGGTTTGGCAGGTGGCTTTTTGACATTAGTCTGGTTCTGCTGAAGATTTCTGCCCGATAAAAGTGAATTTTTTTTCTTTCATGTGACGGGAAGATGTCTCTTTATCCCAATGCCACTGCAAGAGTGTCATATCCCTGTTGGTCTCAGCGTGCACATGCTCAGGTTTCTCACAAACCTGCTCCAGTCACAGACACACTGACACAATGTGCACTTAGTGACTCAAGATCAGTTTTAAATGAGTATTCTGCTATCAGCTCTATCTTGTTCATGTGAATATATGGTCCTTTGATAGCATGAATGTGTTTTGTGATTGTTTTGTGCAGCAGTAGGTGCATGCTGATTTATGAGATCTAAAGGTGGATTTCAAGTAACTGCCAACTACACATTTTCAGCATTGTTAACACAGTTGATTATCTTGCGCTAACACTATTACATGCAAAAGGCTTGCGCTTTTATCTTACTCCACTTTTCCTCCTCCTCTCCGCGTATGTGTGTGTTTGTATCAGACCGTTGGTGTTAGACTAAAGGAGATTTGGATTTAAAGCACAAAGCAACTTAAGACCTAGCTACTAGAGACTTAGGAGTGTCCCAAATACAAAAGAATAGAGCTGTTTAATAGAAAAATAAATAAATGTACGTACAAATTAAGACTGAATGAATCTTGATTTGTTTCCTTTTTTCTTACATTTGATTATTCAGCCGAAACTATGCCGTTGCTAAATATTACTTGTTGCAGTTCCTCTTGGAGTAATATTGTGTAAGCACATTATTGGACTTTACTTTGTCCAGAATTACATACTAAATGTTGCCAATACTGATGTTAACATGACTTATTCTCTACTCCATGAGAATTATGCTTCGAGGTACGAGGTGAAGCGTTCTGAAAAACATGTTGGAGAGAAATTAAAGTATTCAAATTACTTTATATTTAAAGAGACTGTGAGGAGTTCCTAAGTAATTACAAAAAAGTCTCACTTTTAGATATATGCCTGATCGAAATACACACTTTAAGATGAGTTTTATAGCATCAAAATAGGTTATCTATAAATGCTATTTCTTAGCCTTCCGGTCAGGTCGGACAGAGCTGGACTGGCCTGGATACTCAACTTCAGGAACAAGACAATTAAAACTAGAGCAAATTTATATTATTTTATCATTTTTATTACACGTCTTAGAGCACCGGGCTGTAAGAAGCGATATATAGCCGGCTACAATTACGATAAGTTTTCCAAAAATTGCTTGTTGTCACACATCAAAAACTACCGCTACGTAACTAGAAAGAGATACATTACCTCATCGCTTTGCACCCTGTAAGTTGTTGAAAAAAGAAGTTGTAAAGCAATGCAGAGTTCTGAGGAAGGTCCGAGCTTCATTTATCACAACAAACAAACGCTTTGGCTTGGGTCACGTCTTTGGTGCGTTCCAGTTGTAGTCAGAGGTAGGAATTTCTGGGTTCCAAGTAGGAAAATGCAACTGGAACATTCCCCGAAGTCTGAATTTCCTACTGGGAACTCGGTGAAACCTCGCCACCCCTGAGTTGACAATCGAAGATGGATGCCCCCAGTGTGAACAGTTATTTAGCTCCTGTAACAATCATTTTATTTGCACTTCTGACTGGGGTGTGTTGCTCTAGATCAGCTCATAGTATTGTTCGACTTATATTTACAAAAATGCTGCCACAGTGATAATCACATTCTTCATGTGGTATTTGTGAACAACAACGCAGGGCGTGCTAACAACAGCTAACAATAGCCTGGTAGATCGGCATTTTTTTTTCCAACTTCAACTGGAACGCAGATAAGTCTGAGATGATGTCACTCCCATTTCCGAGGTTACTGGAACACAGCATTACGATAGTCGCCGTGTGTGCTCATAGGTAGCAGAGTCTTTATTTCGCCGGTAATAGATTCTCCTCATAGCACCTTTAAATGAGTAATAAAACATTACTGGCATAAATCAGGCAATTCTCTTAAGTCCTTTTGTTTTTAAAGTAACTTGTTTCTCAAGACATTGTCCTGTTTAGCTTTTCCTGAGGGGAAAAACTAATAAAAAACAGGTACACATGGAGGTTATTTTTTTTTATCCTACATGTTACATAGCTATGTTCAACAAGCAAATGAACTCAGCTGTATGAATGTGTGCACACGGCCGGCTGAATCAGTTGATGTAATTAGGCCCAATATGTTGATGTTTTTTCAAGACTTACATTGAATATAAGTTCTCGAGTTTGTTTAATGTTTTTTTTTATTTCTGTTTGTAGGATGCACAGTTACAGATTGCTGATGGTAAGGTAGGCTGTGGCATAAAGTTGGGCTTCGCACATTCACAGGTAACACAAAGGCCCATACACTCCTGTGGCAATGGAAATAAACAGCATGAAAATAAATCCTTTTTCACCCTCATTAGAAGTCATCTGTTATATATTGTGTGCCTTCTAAAAATATATCTGGTTATGTAAAGGACAGGAGAACCTGGTGAGTTCCATCATTTAATTCCAAAACTGCACCACAGTCGCATACAACACAACTGCTGACAACACTATAAGGTTAAATATACACTCACTATGGTCGTACTGCAACTCCAGCCATATTTCCCAGAATACAGTATACAAAGTAATGATACCACTACAGAACAATGGTTCTAGCACCCTGCTGATGTGCATTGCCAATATATTGACTGTAGATTTTAGCAACTTTCTGATCTTCACATGGATAACCTTCAAAGCCCTGCCCATATCAGTATTATTACTGATGATGTCTCACATAGTTGATCAATGTTACATTCTTGTTAGAGGTCTAAGACTTGTACTTGTTTTATCAAGTTATTTACCCTTTACATGAACAAAACAGTTCCTTTTCAAAAACGATTTTACTTTTAAATGCTCATCTACTTAACAATGCACAAGAGCTAACAGCTCCTTTACCAACCAGAATGTACACATCAAATATATGTCAGTTAAGTATTGATAATAATTACATAAAACAACTTTATTAACTGTGGGGAGAATTCTCCTTTAAAAAATAGTCTGGCTGTTATACTTGTACTGGTGCTTTCAGCTGCCTGTGCAAGTTAAGTCCATAATCTAATTACTATCTTCACATGTGCTGTTGCTGTTTGCAGAACTATCTGAACAGGCCAGCAGCAGTCTGTATGTGCAGCTGAAGCCAACTGGATTAAAAACTCTTACCAAAGAGACTAAAATCCAAAAAAGATTGATTTAAAACAATCTCCTGAAATCCTCAGGCTTCTGAGAAAGAGTTCTGAATGCTCAGAACAGAGCAGTACACTTATTTTTTTTTAAAACATCTAAATAATATAAACAAAAGCTCAAATCTTCCTCTGCTGCAGGCCCGTCATCCTCCAGCTCCACTCAAAAAGCCATGGTAGTGCATCCAAACAGTTATTTTTAGTCCCATTTAGGAATGGACACCAAAGCATCATTTTTATCATACTTGTAGTGCGAAATCCTTCTACAGTCTGTGCACAGAGCGCAGTGTGTAAACTGAATCAAATTGTTTGCCTTTCAGTTGTAGGCCTAAAAAGAAGGAAAACAAAACTCGCACAACCCTCAGTTACATCAGGTGGCATTTACACATTACCCTTTTCATCTGCACAAATCTGCAGTGAGAGGCAATCCAAAAATTTGTTTCATATCCCAGTCATTAAAAATATCAATCCTGTATTGAAATCCATCTAGAATGAGGCTGTACATCACCAAGTAAACTAACTTCTCTGTTAACTAAACTGACAAGTTGACATAAAGTATTGGTAGCATATCATGAAGGGAGTATCAATATCAATAGAAAGGTTCCTAGCCAAACCTCCATTATATAAAGATATTTTTCACTTTTGAAATACACATTAAAACCATCATTTACCAAAAGCTAGTAAGCTAGTTAAGGGAAGCAACGAGATTTTAAAGTTAATGTGTTTGCCGTCTGAGGCCCTGTTGTACTAGCTTTTAGTACGTTTTTACTTAAGTTATTGTGTGGTGTAAAGCCCATTGTAAACCCTATTTCCCTTTTGCCATACATACATTGTGTGTAGTTATTTCAATGTGCCAAGAAAAAGGTTAAATATCAAATACCTCAACTACATATGGGGGTGTCTGGATTGCTTTTACTAATTGATTTGATCAGCCAGACTTAATACATTAAATGCTATCCCATATATTGAAAAATTCTGCAGCATTCTGTAAGACTGTCCTTAAAGGTGTCCTCCAGTCTGTCAAAGTTCTTCTTTGCGTCCCACTCATCCACATGTAGGTGGAGGCTGTATAACCTTACAAAGTAAATACCAGGATACTTCCTTTACTTCCTGGTAAAACAGTGTTTTGAGAGGCATGCTCTTTAAAGAGGGATAGCACTTTTCTCTGTAAACTGAGCGTCTTAGTAAAAGGTGTCATGTTCTAGCTCCCATGCCCCTTCTAACAACATTAAAAACAAAGAAAATTGCTTTATTTATATTTTCTTTTAGCACATTGTCACTGGCATTACCCGTCAAGACAAAAAAGCAAACAAAGCAGGGTGAGAATGGGAAACATAAACACACTTAATAATGACAGAGGCTGTATGATATGCTTTTCTCTTCTTCTGCTACTGTTTTGTAGCATGAGTGGGGCATTTTCTTCTGTGTCTTCTAGCAGTTGAGGCACTCTCCATCATCTCTACTTTTATCAATCAAATATATCAGTCAATGGCAATTATGTTTGTGGAGAAAGGTAAACAAAGTTGGTTTCTGCAACACTCATATCACTTTATCCTTTTTTTGCTGCAGTATAAACATTGCCCTATAAAATTACTCTCTGGAAATTATCTCTCCTGTGCTGATAATCTTGTTTGTTTGTTTTAGTTCATACAGAGGAATCAGTCAGTTTCATAACCAGCTTAATCTGCTCTATGGAGCTTTAAAGTCATGGAATGAGTGCTCAAGAGAGTAAGGTCAACCTGATTCGGCATACTGTGGCCTGAGCACTGAGTGTTTTTACTTGCCAGGAGAAGCAGCTATCTTGTATGAGTAACTCAGTGTAGTTTCAATCAGTCTTTCTTGTCATTCACATATATTCCAATCTCTCTTTCCTTTTACCAATGAGCCAAATGATTCATGTCAAGTGAAGTCAAGCATGGGTCGGCGTATGAATCAAAATTTGTCAAGTTGGCTTTTCCCACACACGTCTATGAAATGATAGTTTTGAATATGAATCCCGGGAGAGTGCCGCGTTGCTTTTTAACTGGCGGTAGCTTCATCTGAGCAATCAGAGCCTTTGTTTTTTCACACCATCCCACAATCCCACCTGCTTCTGCGAGACGATGGAGGGCCCTTTGAAAACAACGAGGCGGCATGATTTATTATTCTAATTAGGCGAAGTGAGACTTTAGCAAAGCCACAATTACACTAAATGGCCAAAACAGTTTTCTGGTTGGCTGACTCCTGTTCTGTTCAGATGTTAATCAGAGGTAGCTATTGAGCCAAGGTGCAAACTGCTTGTGAGTCACACTATTGCTGGTAATATCTCCCCACAAACACACAAACAATCAAACACAAGAGTCCCGTATTGAATTACAAATAGGCATTTTGGCTTATTAAATAAAAACTGTAGAAGCCATGTAAACACACAGCTTGAATTCCAACAACCTCTCAGTCTAACAGAGGGTTTAATGTGCAATGAAAAATCTACTGCAGTGTTTAATTCCAGGTCATTTCATAATCTCTTTGATACTCACACACATCTGCACAGCTCCTCGCTCTCACTCACTCACTCACAATCAAACATCTGCAAGCTGGCACATTAAATCCTCCGCTACAACACACAAGCAACACACACCAAGCATAGGCAATCGCCCAACACATGCCCAACACACATATGTGTAAATCTGAGCGCACACACATGAATGTATCCAGGCAGAGACTTTTATGCATGCAAGTGTGCACATAAATACACATTTTTACTGAAGACGCCATCGCACTCAGGCAAAGAAGTGTTTTTATTTACTGTGTATTAAATATGATCTCAGAATAACGATTCTGAGTGGAGGCAATAGATGTATTGACCAGTTTGGTGGAAATCCAACACATGTAGTGTGGGCTCTATGTACATATAAGGGAAGCTCTCAAGATTAAAAGTGTCTTTTTTTTAGAATGCTAAGGTTCTACCTTAGCGTGGGTTCATATGTTTGATTGATGACTGCTAGATTATGATAACAAGCCCTCTGGTTACACATACTGAATAGCCCTTACCCACCTGTGCTCTCAGTCAGTCTGAGACACACTGGACTATCAGAGCTTCAGCTACCATAAGGCCTCGTTCCATATGGTTGACCAGTCTTCTTCTTAGTTAGTGGTCCGTCAAACACTGCTCAGCTTTTAGCAGCTCTGTCTTTCTATGGTCCGTGCTAGGTTGGGCAGTGGTTAGCCCAGTGGCACGTATCCCTCTGACACCCTCGGCTCGGCCTTGAAACAGAAATGTAGAGTAGTAAAGTTTTATAGTACAACACACTTTGTAGTGCTGTAACTTGCATCAAAAAGTGTCTTAGACCGACTTCAGTTCTGTTTTTTCGCTCATTGTATGAAGTCACACTAATTGCATTTGAGCCTAGGTTTTAAAAGAAAATTTCTTATGACAGCTATATGCATATATTCCTTCTAGTAGGCTTAGAACTGTAAGAATTTAGCCCTCTGTCCAATGAGGATAATTCAAATGAGTCCCTCTTGGTAACCAAAGTTACCAAGAATCAGAATCAGTTATCCTTGAATCTGGCCAAAGTCATTAAATTATTTCAGTTTATTTTGACATCTAACCCCAGTAGTATATGTCAAGAAAAGATGGACCTCGTGCAAATGTCGTAAGTGGACCCTGGTCAATGTCCTGCAGTTGACTTGCCACATAGACCAGTGAGCTTAAGCTGCTGACAGTACAAAGCTAGTCTGACGACACACCAGTAGGTCTATACAGGGGTGATGGTGTAGCTTAGCTATTGCAGGCAGCTTCTTTTGCTGGAGACATAGCATATACATTTCACAAATGGACATTGAACTGCAGCTTATAAAGCATTAATTAAGTCTAAGTACATGCTTAACTGATATCTTTAAAGCATTTATAAATACATGTAATGT
This sequence comes from Scarus forsteni, assembly GCA_036419115.1. Taxonomy (NCBI): domain Eukaryota; kingdom Metazoa; phylum Chordata; class Actinopteri; order Labriformes; family Labridae; genus Scarus; species Scarus forsteni. The sequence continues at coordinate 20,697,334 of JAZDUH010000451.1, read as the reverse complement.
TCATGTAGAAGTGCATTTGCAAACCTTTAGAAAAGCATTATTGGGTTACTAGATAAGAACAATTTACACTTATGTTTGAAAAACTTTGGTATTTTAGGGCATTTTTTCACACCTGTCTAAAAGTTTATGGCCATTATGAATAGCCAAAATACTGTCTGTAAATATCAGAAATTTTCAGGTCTTCAGAGAAAGAATCAACTTTTTACTGTGTGTCCCCTGATGCCTTCCATGGTGGACACTGGTTCAGAGTTAAAGTGCTTTTTCCTCCTTTTGCAAAGGACTGAGCCTGTAAACACAGAGCCTGAGCTTGAAGATGATAAAAAAAAAGTAATAAAGTCTTAAATTTGCTCATGATCACTACTGGTTTAAAAAGCATTTGTCAACCAGATGGTGATTCAGTGTAAGTGGTTAAATGTTGCATCTTAAAAACCATTGCAGAATCAGTAACACTATAAATGTTAAAGATCTTGGGCAGCATGTAGCACAACAGGCACTGTGCTTGCCTCACAGTGAGAAGGCTGCTGGTTTCAACCCCTCGTCAGTCAGTGTCTTTCTGTTTGGAGTTTGCATGCTCTCTGTGCATGCATGGATTTTCTCCAGCACTCTGGCATCCTACCACGGACCAAAAGTCATGCTTGTTTAATTGGTGACTTTGGTAGAGTGAGTGTGTGAAGGGTTGCCTGTCTCTCTGTGTGGCCCTGTGATATGCTGATGACTGCTCCAGGATGTACCCTGCCTATTGCTAAATGTCTGCTGTGATAGTCTCCAGCTTCCCGTGCCCTCAGAAAGGATAAGCGGTATAGGTCATAGATGAACTTCGAAGATCTTTTTATTTTAAATGAGTCCAGCCTTTTAACACTGGTTATTGCAACTGTTTGAAAGGTTAAAAATGCTTGCTTTTTGTACTTAAAATCATTGAAAGCTGCAGAATTCCTACATTAATTCTTAAATGGTCCAGACCTTCAAGAGTAATAACAGTAATTGATGATCAAAACTGTTTTGCCATCTCAATATTTTACATTTTTGAGTCAACTTTATATATTCTCCATTGTTCATGTGACAATTAATGACATTTTTTTCTAAACATGGCATCTGTGTCAACTTTGTCCATCAGTGTGTTTACATTAACTTCAAACTACAGAGATCGTACTTGTTAAGGGATCCTTGCGAAAACATGATGACAGTAATATGTTTGTTGTTTTGTACAAAAATCTTCAATGTATCGTGTTTTGTTTATTGTTATATTGAACTGCATAAATCAGCCACGTTTTTTGCTTGATTCAGACCATAGAGTTCTTAAAAGTCTTAAATCCAATTGTAAAGGGTGTAGGAACCCTAAAAAAATATCTGAAACTTCCTAATGCCCACTACACAGGACGTGGCAAAACATAAAGCATTCATGTCCAAGTTTTCCCTGTGACCTAATTTTTTTAATTCATTAGTTAAGATTGAAATATAATATTGATCATTTCAAAAACATTTTTGTGGTTCCGTGGAGGACATTTTGCATTTGAGATTATCTTTTTTTCATTTTTAAGTGTGAACCCTTAACTAACACTTAACAAATTGTTTAGTTGTGTGTAGTTAATTCAAAGTGTTCCCATATACAGTAAATACTGTATATGTCTTCCTCCAGTCCTCTGCTTTTCATCACCTTTTTGTCCCTCCTCCCCTTCCTTCCTCCTACATCCCCACACACACACACAGCAACAAAACACCCCAATCATCCTGCATCAACAGGCATGTGAACCCACTGTTCAGTTCATCTCTTTCTCTCTCTCCTTCTCTCTCTGCCTGCTCTATTTTCATCTGCGTGCTTCCACTCTCCTAGCTTTCGGGTAATTACCTGGCATTTGCATTGCAAAGTCCCCTGTGCCGCCCTCAGCTCCTCCGCAGGTGATTGAGCTTCATTTCCCCGGCAGATAAGAGAGAGAGAAAACAGGAAGAGAGGGAGTGAGCAAGGGAGAGAGGAAGAGGAGGATTGCAGCAGGGTGTGATGCTATTCTGGCTTGCAGGGTGTAGGAACAATGCCCTGGATTCTTTGTTAGCAGTAAATTGGCTGGTTCAGTGCAAGCACAAGAAAAGTTCCCACATGTAAATAATCAACTCGTTACCATCCTGTTTCAGGTTGAGCTGTAACACAAAGAGAAAAGGTGGAAAATCACCTTGGAGAATGACTTGGACAGTGCAGGCCCATGACTTTTTGTTGTTTTCTTTGATAGTCATGGGTGTGTTCTGGACCACTAGGACAGGGGGATTTAGGACTCTTGATGCCTTTGCTTTAAAATTTTAAATCACAAATTATCCTCATTTAAGCATCAGAAGGTAAAAGTTAACAGCTGTGATTTTCCAAAGTCCTGCTCTAATTAAAGGGCTGATATGTAAGCAAATTTTAGGATAATGATTCGCCCCTGGTATGCAGTTAATCACAGCTTTTTTTTTTTTTTTTTTTGAAGGTGGAAGAGTCAGGTAGTAAAACGTTGAAAACAACATGACTAGATAGCCAGCATCTAATTAGCAAGTTATTCAAAAAGACCATATTCTTCTTTTTTTATTTGTATATGCCCTTAAGTGTGTTTCACGTGTCTTGCATATAAAAAAGTACTTCACGGTCCAGGGCAACTAATTTCACAACCCTGGGACCTCTTGATGATTTCTTGTTTGATCTTAAAAATGGATATTAAATTGTATGTTGCCCTTATGTCAGGTTATACTCACATCTAACCATTCAGCTGAAGCAGTGAGTTGCCGCAGTCAGCATTGAAAGAAAGTGAAAGGAAGGTCAAAAGGCTAACCATGCTAACACTGCCAATATTAGCTATTCCCCACTGTGCAAATCTACTTAACATTGTTCAACTGGCAAAGCTGTGATCTGGTGTTGCATAAAGAGTACTCAATTTTGACTGTTTTCTCAGTCATCCACAGGGAGATGAATTCACAGTCTTCACAAGTGTTTAATCCTATAGGCGTTTTGTCTATGCCAGCCTTCTGTTATCTTGTGTACAACAAATACAGATAGCTTTAGAAAATATAAAGCCATAGCCCAATCTCTTACTTAAACCACATGCATGAACACTAACAAGAGAAATAATCAAATACGGTGACGTGCTCATGCTTCAGAAGCTACTTGTTATGGCTTTAACAGCGAAATCTTCTGCTGCTCTACAACCGTCTTTAGCAACAGGAGGACATGGAGAACAGCACGTTTGTGTACCCAATGTCTTCTCCAGTGGATTTGGTGTATGTCTTCAGCAGCATTACAGTGCTACTGACCAGTCTGACATATATACACTTTGCTTGATTTGAAATTATCCACCATGTCACCACAAATTTAATCTTTAATTGTTGGCCTGCTATAAAACTTATATAATTGTTTGATATTTCAACACAACATTCTGACCCTTTGGCCAGTCCAAAGGTTCAGTATACAAACTGAATGATTTTGCAGTGTAATGTTTGTGAAGTTGTGAACTATTAACTATAGTTTGAAATGCCAGATTTCTTGATCAGTTCAGTTTTTGGTGGCATGTTGTATTTGTACTCCACGGTCCTGCTCTAATCAAAAAAATATAAATTCTCTTTGATCCTCAGGTTCTGTTCTCATCTTTTTTGGCTCAATTTGACACTATACATACTGAAGATTGCAATGTTTGTATTGTAATGTAAAGGGTTGCACTCTTTGCCACTTGAAAAAATGCAAGATCTGTAATCTTGAATTTAAGATTCTTTATTTTCATTAGAACTACACTATTTTCAAGTTAGTAGACAATTTAAAGGTGCTTATTCTGTGAAATAGTTTCAATCATTTTATACATGGTGAAATATGCAGAGGAACACACAAGGGTTCACTGATGCCTATTGCCCCATGCACATTTTAGGAGTTCCACTTGTTTTGTTTTCTCAGAAGGTAACCCAGTTAATTTTAAAAGTTATGATAAGAATAAAAATATGTCCTTTGCTTTTATCCCTATTGTGTTATTTTGATGTCTTTTCCCCTGAAAGTAATTTAATCGCACTTTAATTTTGAGAGGAAACATTCCTGTTAGTAAACATCGTGGTTTAACAACATTCATTATAAATAAAGTTTGATTTGATTTAATTTGATTTATTTTCTATACTGCTTATACCTTTCAGGGTCACGGGGGACTGGAGCCTATCCCAGCCGTCATTGGGTGAGTGGTGGGGTACACCCTGAACTGGTCACCAGCCAATCACAAGGCCACATAGGGAGACAGACACCCATCACGCTCACACTCATACTTAAGGACAATTTAAAGTCACCAGTCGACCGAATGAACATGCTTTTGTTCTGTGTGAGGAAGCCGGAGAGAACCCACACATGCACTGGAAGAACATGCAAACTTCACACAGAAAGACCCTGCCTGAGCCGGTGATCCAACCAGTGACCCTCTTGCACGTGACATATTCTGGTGTGTCACCGTGCTGCCTGACTTTTAAAATGAATTTTGATTCCTCTAGGGCATATGACTTTGCATTTGAGCTGTCTGGAGGTTTTTAAGGTTATAATGAGACACCTAAGTACCATTGTCGTCTATCCCTGTGACAGCAGGGAGACATTAAGGTAGGTAGCATCATTGTTGTTCTGCTTCTTCAGCTGAACTGCAATGTGGTTACACAACAAACTTCATGCATTGAAAATCATGTTCATGTAAATGTCTTTAATCCCATTCTGATGTCTGGATTTTTGCTTACAGTTCTGTCTAAAATGACAAATATTCATGAACCCAAACAACTAAATAATGATACAAAACAAACAAAGGTGGGTTGGAAAAGGACATAAAGGCATTTTCAAGTTTTTGATTAAAGATTCTGTTGCAGAGAAAATCAATTAGTCAACTTAGTCAGCTCCAATTCTGCCCTTGTTTCAAGCTTGTTGGTTCACTGACTTTCAGTTTTTGTTGGAATGAGAATCATTCTCAGACTCGAATGACTGACACACATCCGCAGAATTAACATTCAGTCAGTTTTGCTTGCTGTCCAGATGATTGACATGAGATCTGCTGGAGGACATTTGTACAGCAATTGCAGAACTTTCTGCAAGTCTTTACAGAAGAGATGGCACAGCATGTAGTGATATGATTTTTTAATCAGTGTTCTCATGTTAAGGCTCCATCCATCCAATACCAATACCCCGTTTCCCTTTTGGGGTCACAGATGGCTGGAGCCTACCCCAGCTGACTTTGGATGGGTGCCAAGAACACCCTGGACTGATTTACAGCCAATTTCAGGGCTGACACATAGAAACAGACACGTTTATATACTAACACTCACACAATTGGGAATATTTAAGAGTCACCAGTTGACTTAACAAGCATGTTTTTGTCTGTGGGAGGAAGCCTGAGTACCCAGGCTTGTACAGTGATAACATGCAATCTCCACACATAAAGACCTCTGCCAATGTAGGGAGTCAAAAAAGCAGCCTTCTTGCTGTAGTATAGTATGAAGTATGAACGCCACCCGCTATGCCACTTTTGATGATTTTTCATATCACATGTTAAAAATCTGAAACACATGAATCTATCTTTCATATTCAATTTGAACAGTGTAAAGGAATTTATATGCATTTTTTTAAAAGTTACCAAATCGTTCGGTGATTTTTAGGTGATATTTACACAGACATGCGCATTGTCTGATTTTTAGCAGCATCATATTTAAGCTTAGATGTATGATATCATAACAACATTCGAGTTGAGTCCCAAAAATGTGTCAATATTCCCACTTCTCCCTGAATAAAGCCTATGGTTCCTAGTGGTGGGAGAAAAATCAATTCACATAAGTATCAGGATTTTTTTTTGACAATTTTTGAATTGATTTTTTTGTTCAAAAATAGATTATTTCCTAACTTAAATGCTTCATTTTAGTCTGCGTTAATAAGACACATTTAAATGCAGTCCAGGCTTTTGAAGAGAGAGTATGAGCAGCTGGTTAAAATATACTGCTGAATAAATCCTAAAAACGGACTCACGTGATGTGTACTTTTCCTGATATAGTCTGTAGGCATCATCATTGTTCATCTTTTTCGCTGGCGTTAAAATAGCTAACTAAAGATTCCAAAAATTGGCAGTGTCATAGAATCGTAATTTTAAATCGAATCGGCACCTAAAAAATGGAATCGAAAGAAAAGCGTATCATATTCCTCAGTGAAGCGAGAGTGGTCTTCTTTGGATGCTGCCTTCCTTCAATGCCTACTTTGCTGTCTGTCTTTGGCTTCACAACTCTCACAAAATTGGTTCTAAATTTGGAAATGGTCTCAAGGCTGACACCAAATATTGCTGCTACTCTGTGTACCAGTACACCAGCTAACAGTTGCAAAGGCGCTACCCCCACACTGTGTTGCTCATTAAATAAATGCACGATTGTACCTCGTTGTAAAGGTGACTAATCAGGCTTTTCAGATATTTAATATCTATACTGTCAATCCCATTCTGGGTTTAGGAGGTTGGAGCCTATCTTAGCTGACAATTGGGAGAGAAGGGGTACAACCTGACCTAGTAACCAGCCAATCACAGGGCTCCATAGACAGACAACCACTCAAACTCATACTTAAGGGCAATTTATGGTGTGTTCCAGTTTATCTCGGAACTCAGATTTGATGAGATACAAATTACATACATAACTGGAAATGCCCCCTTTGCTTAGAACGTCCCACTGGAAGTCAGCTAGCTCAGCTTTACCACCTTGTAGCTGGGACAGCTCTAGCTGGGATGTAATGTGATTCACATTTCCCCCATTGGACTTCTGAGGTAAATAGAACACACCACTGGGGTCAGCAGTTAACCTTATAAGCTTGTTTTTTGGTCTGTGGGAGGAAACAGGAGCACTCAGAGAGAACCCACATAGGCACTTGGAGACCATGACAACTCCACACAACTCCCTGGTCGACTCAGTCAGTTGAATCAGTAATCTTCTTGTTATGAAGCACATGCACTTACCTGTTGTACCACTCCTTATATACATTGGCAATTGGTGTTTTTAAAATGGAGTCTACTGAAACATTTTTATTCCCTTTTTTCTTTTTAAGGAGTAGATATATATATATATATTTAAAAAGTTGTCATTTATAGATTTTTTCTAGGTTGCAACTTTTTGCTTAAATGATTGTGTATTTTTCATGATTATTTGACACTTCAAATCTCTGTTTTTAGAATGGCAATTAACAGGGGAGCATGAACAAGCGTGGGTTTGGGCATGCGCCAAATATTTTCCCCTCCAGCTCCACCCCTGTTCATTTAGTCGGCTGTTAACAGTGGACTCGGGAGGTTATTCCACATCAGGATTAACCCAGAATGCTCCTGTAAAATGAACTACAAAGAGACCTTGCCCACCCATCCACGCACCCATACTCCAGCCTCTAGTAGAGACCCCTCCCACTGAATGAGAGCTTATAATTGGGCCGAGCTCATTTGCATGCGGCGCGTGGATATTTATTTAAATTTAATTTCGTTCCCGCACACGGCGCACTGTAGGCTTTTGTGCCAAAGTCATATTAACCCCATGATTAGTTAATATGCAGTGCACGACGTTGCCCACGCACGTTGAATATTCATAGTGATGGCGTTTTCACCGGCCGTCTCTCCGCCCCTCCCCTCCCCTGCTCCCCACGCGCCGTCCCCTCCCCTCCTCTGGACATAACGGCGCACCTATGAAGGCATCCCGGAAGCCAGTGTGCTTTATTCAGGTGTTCTTCTCCTAAACACTAACACTACACAGCGTGTGCTCTCTTCTACTCTCTGTGTCGCTCTCTACCGCTGACCCAATGGCACAAAAAACCACGCTTCCCACCAAAGACAGCGCCATGAAGGGAAGGGAGGAGAAAATGGCTGTGGCAGGTAAACACACACGAGGTGACATGGTGATGAGGTGGCACGCGGGGATGAGTTGACGCTTTGCAAACCTGTTCACGTGCCTGAGTTACCTGACTGTGAGGCACGTAAGAGGCCTTATAATGGTCTAAAGGAATAAGGGAATAAATTATCCCATGTGGGTGGTTTATTACTCTGATTCATCTGTTTTTACAAAAGCTGAAAAAGATAACCGTTAGTTGCACAGGTACAGGACAGAACAGATACACTGGAATTACAAAGCTATTCAAGTCAACTCTACAAAAAAAAAGTATAGGCTATAATATAAAAAGTAAGAATTAAAAAATGCCACAAAAGAACCAGGTGAAATTAAATTGTAAAAGGTACACTAAAAGCACACAAAACAAGAAGTGCATATAATTGAAAATTGGCAGAAACTTTTATTGCAGATGCTTATGCTAGCAATGATATTTTGTTAAGAGCACAGTCTACTAAAGTTGACCTGTTGGTCTTATTAGGACAGGCTCTGCGTCAGAAAAAGACACGGGACAAGAAAAACATTTGTCTCTTTGATAAATGATACAGTTGATTTTAAATGTAGAACTCTAACAAGGTGAAGCATCATGGTACATTTTCCTGATATTCCAACTGACATATGCAACATTTTGCTGATACCAATGGCCCATATATCTGCAGTAAATATTGGAATCTTAATATCAGCAAATACGAATTCACAACGCTTCAAGCTAAAATCTACTGAGACCAATCTCACACACATAATGTAATGCATCCCCTTTTAAAGGGTGTACCTGTTTTTAACAATTTTCACCAAGATTATAATACAACCATTTCAGTTATCTTGTGAAACATTGACTCATTTTTTTCAGCCAGAAATACTAAAGTAGCCTTCTGATAATTATATCAAAACGGACTTATAAATATAATTTTAATGCATTTATATTAACCTTTACAATTTGGTTTAATTTAGGAGAAGACAAGAAAGGGTAATAACTACAAAATAAGGACATTTATTAACTAAAATTGGACTGAAATGTTTTTTAGTTTTTCAACTGCAATACCAGACAAGAAGTAGAGAATGAAATGGCAAAATGTGATTAAAACAAATTAATATAGCCTTGGAATATCGATGCCTGAAGTTGACATTGATGTGTACTTGCAAGACTTTGTTGGTATTCCTCATTCGTATTATAGAAAAGAGGTTTAATGCCTGCTGCAATTTTACTATGATATCAAACAAAAATCCAGAACGTCTTTTAATTTCTAACCAATAAAATATTGTTGTTACACCACAAAGTATGCACAGACCCACAATCATTAATAGACTTAATTTACCTCTATTCTTTTCAGTTTTGGATGTATATTATAATCTTCTTTACTGTTTTTTATTACAAGGCTCTTTTTTGATAATGTGATAATTTCTCATGATTTCTGCAAAACCACCTCAAATTACATGTTATCACAAGAAATTGTTTTAAATCCAAGTGCAAATTTCAGTATAGCTTGGAGAAAGGGTGCTGTTTTTGTTTTATTTCTCTCCGTCATTGTTCAGCCTGAGCATTCAAATGGCAGCTTTTTTTAACAAAAAAAGTTTTAGTGGTTGGCAATTTCTTTTTTTAAAATGTAAGGTCTCAAGACTAGAAAACTCCAGATGAAGATAATAGTGTTAATTTTCACACTTTTAGGTTTGACCTGAGTTGCAGAACCCCTTACTCTCGTTATTTGCGATTGGTAGATAAATGATGTTCGAGCTGAAAATACATTCTTTCTCCATTGTTCTTCATTAAGTTCGTGCTTTTGGACTTTATGAAATGTCAGTTAATCCAAAAGGGCGTATCTTAAAATTACACGGTCCATGTCACAACCATTTCCAAGTTTGTGTCTTTAGGTTATTTTGGCTTCAATCTTAGATAGGAGAAACAAGATGACTAGCTTTAAAACCAAGCCAAAACATTTTGAGGTTTTGTTCAGTGATCAAGACGAAGCTTGCCCGTCATTTTAACATGTCAAAAGATGAGAGTTGGTACAACTCCAGATTGAGCGTAATAATTATACTTGTGCTTTTTGCAGTTGGTGTGCCATTATCTTTCCCCGGGTAAACAAGGGTTTATTCAATACATAAATCAAGGAATCAAACCTTGAACCTTAAATGCCCTTTTACAAAATTAATTTCCCCTATAAGTTAATATGATGCATTTATTTTAACTTACCTACCACGTACAAACTTACTTGAGAACTTACAAAACAGTCCTGCCTTGAAAAATATTTCTTATCCATATTATATGACTCATATTACTATAAAAAAGCACATTTTGTGTATTTTTAATCTGAGTTTTTATTATTTCTTTTTTCTTTATAAATGCTTTCACTTTTTCTTTAGTTATTTCGATGGAGATAATTGTACTCTCCAACATTTGATGTGACATCTGAGTTCTGAGTGTGTCCACCCTGCTAAAACCATAGTTTTTTTGTGCAGGGTCTTTAAATTACTGTCCTTCATTTATGAGTTGGGGGCATGATGCATGTGCATCTGTTGCAATGTAATTGTGATGTCTTCACCACGTTGGTCTATGTAACTCTGGCATTACTCTATAATCATTAATCATTATATGGCTATTAATAATAACGAGAATGGTACTTTATGAGGACAAAACCATTTGTTTCCCAGTCACACTGAGTGTAATATTTTAAGGATTGAGTAATCACATGCAAGTGCTGTAAGTTTCCAATAAGTGACGGCCTTTAATTTGGACTTGCTTTGGTGACAGTGGTGTTTTCTAATAGACTTACAACCATTTTGTCTCTGGTTCTTTCAGGGAGATCAACATTTCATGGGATGTAATCATTAAAAAAATGGGTTTCCTTCAACTTGTTTCAAAATGTCTCCACAAATTTGCTTGCATTTTTCTTTTTCATCAGGAGTCAGAGGTTTTGGGACCTCTTTTGCACACACTTCTGTCATGTATGTGTTTATCAGATGAGGTACCATTTCAGCTATCATGCTTGTCATCAGGCATTTTCAATGATTTGTTCAATTTGTTTAATATTTTCCGAAGTTTTGGATGTGAGTGGGTGCCCAGAATGTTTATCCTCTTGGACATCCTCTCCGCCTGCACAATATCTTTTGTGCACTTCTGTCAGTAGCCAGAAGTGAACAAAAGACACCACTTATTGGAAAGCAGCAGTTGTGCATGAATACCAAACCTTTAATATGTAACTCTCAATGTGACTGTGAACCACATGGTTTAATCCTCATAAGCACGGTTTGATTATTTGTTAGCCATGCCTCATATCTCGTTACAATTTGTGAGTGCTGGAGTGCTGGATCTTAAAAAAAGGCCTAAAAGTGATGATACAAGAGGTGCAATTTCCATCATGAGACAATGAGGAACAGTAGGTCCAATTAAAGCCCAGATTTATCAGTGCATATTTGTTGTTTTAAACCCAACCTCCCCATCCCATCTTTACTTTTTAATTAATTTGATCCTACTTGGAATCATCATATTATTGGGCAGGAATGTTGATAGTACTCTGGTTGATTTTCTACTATGTTATAACATGCTACAACTAGAGGTGTCCACAGAGTGCATTGTGGAAGCAGGTTTTGAGTGCAACAGAGGAAGTGTTGCCGCAGCGTCCAGGGGCCCATCTGGGCATTATGCGCATGAAGGCTCCGCCCCGTCGTAAGTTCCTGCTCCGTCTGTCGGAGCAGCTCGGAGACACCGCATGGCAGAAATCTGTTCCTCCCCTTTCACCGTGGGGTGCAGCTTAGGTGGGGACAGGCTTGTTCTTGTGTGTTTGAATATCACTGTTTATCGCTGTAGGCCAGTAAGCATGAGCAATTCAGGGATTGTGGGGACTGTCTCCACACATCCCCTGTCAGTCTCAGCCCTGTGTGTGTGTGTGAGAGAGAGAGTACACACACTTGTATACTCACTGCAATGAAGATCACCAGTTCTGAAAGTTGCTTCTTCCCCTCCAGCCTCTTAAAAGAAGCTGCTGCTTCCTTGTACTCTCATCCTGACATCCTGCGTCCCCCTCCTTTTGCTTTAGTCGGTATAATGTACTCCATGACCTTGGCGAGAATGATCCAGTGGCAGATTGCTACATGGTAGGGGCACAGTGGCTATTATTTTGAGTCAGTGCGGTATAGACTGCCAATATTTCTTCCAAACAGGATGGGGGAGGTCAGCTGACCAAAATCAATCTCTGTTACATGCTTCACTATAACTCTTCAAAGCAGGTTCATGGGGAAGATATATTTCTGGAATTATTTCTCTGTTGTTTTCCAATCTCTGCTGTCCTAGATGCCCTTGATTCGCTCACTTTTTTTGCAAATGGCTCAGAGGGGAACGAAGGAATAAGTAACAAAGAGGGAAAAACATGCAAATGAGAAAGAATGACAGTCGACAAGTAAGAGAGCTTTGCTAATGGGGAGCACTGTTGTTAATGATAAAGACTGCAGCTTCAGTGTGCAGTGTTTTTTGCTCTACCCCTCATCTGTATGTTTAACTTTTAAGCAAATCAGTTTGCATGTAGGGCCTCTTCATGATGGCATTTTGACTGATATTGAGATCATCGTCATTATAAACTCTCTGATCATTTTATTTGGTACACCTGTGCCACTACCATGAACACAAGCCAATCACACAGAAGTAACCAATGAATTTAGTCTTTTAGACATGGTTGGGATGGACTGCTGGAGTTTAAACCAACCACTATAATTGGGAACATCAAATCAAGATACTTTGAATGTGTCAAAAATGAGGAATATGAATTGAGAACTGGTTCCCCAAAAGAACCAGTTCCAACTTTTTACGGCAAATGTATAATTTGCCTTAAAAACTGACAAATCTCTTATTGATACCTTTCACTTAGTTGTGGGTGACATAATTAACTGTTATTCCCTATTCTTTTGCAATAGGCAGTCAGCACATATGACAAAGAGTTGAGTAAGTAATAATGGCAAACAGGAGACAAGACTGGGTTGTCAAAAGGATCATAAATGGACTCAATACAGAATTGGAACAGCAATCAGAATCAATAATGGCACCCCATGTCTGACCTTGGATGTTGGTGTCAGAAGAGCATTTCTGAGTATTCCTGAGTATCCCATAAACTGCTGATTGATTGAGAAATTTCTAGTCTTTGTATCGGACCAAAGTATTCAGCAATATGCAGGTAATTGCACCAAAATAAGCTGTTTCAAATGACTGCTAAAATAACAAGATGTCTATTCTGAAGTATTCAAAGAAGACATTAAACACAAGAGCAGACGATGAAAGCAGCAGGAGACCACATTGGGTGCTGTTCCTGTCAGCTAAGAACAAGACACTGAAGTTACAGTTCACACTGGCTCATAAAAGTGGTCAATAGAGGATTAGAGGAACATAGCCTGGTCTGATAAGACATGGAGTTAACGGAAATGCACATCCAAGTTGTTCATGGAAGGGAACCATCTACTAATTTTAATGTTTGGAGTCGACTCGCTGGTAAATGTAATCTGCAGCAGAGACAACACTGTTAGATTGTCTTTCACGATGACCTTGAATACACAACAGCAGTTCAAACACAAACAGTGATGATATACCTGAAGTTACAGTCATCTTCAGGTCAGATGAAAAAAAAATATTTTGCAGAATTATTATTTTTATAATGTAGTACGCTTTCAAACTTCAAACCATCAACTGTCATCCATTTAATGTATATCCCTTATGTACATTTGAATCCAGCAACTAGAGTTAGTTGTTTAAGTCAGTACGTGTGTAGCAGAGAGCTTATTTCAGCCATCTTGATGAAATACATATGGCTAGCCTCAGTTAGCCTACTAGGTCTAGTCAAGGTCTTGTTTACCTCATTTTTTGATTGTGGAAGACACAATAAGAATCTTAATCAAGCATATCTTTGATGCAAAAAAAATATCATGGAAACAGGATCTGAACTGATGTGGTGTCTGCGGAGGTAGACTGTAAAGATCAGATGGGGATAATCTTCCTTTACTGTGTCCTCAAAAAGAAGACCAGTTGTATTAATGTGCTGACACCATTCATTCTTTCCTCTTTTTTCATTATTGACTTTGGAATGGTGTTTCCCATTACTCTCCCAGGATGGTGGAGGTGGTGAATGGGGGAGTTGTACCCTGTTTACCTATTTGCTTGTCTCTCCTCACATCATTCTCCAGATTCATTGAGTGTACTTCTGCTGTTGTGTCAATTTTCATCAGCAGTACCTTCTATAAAGGTGCTTAGGTGGTGTTACTTGTGTTTCTGTTCCACTCTGTAACACCGCAGCTACAGCTGATCAGTGTGTAGCTTTTGTTGATGATATAGCATGAAACAACAATCACCCTCAACTCTAAGTGTCTTTCTGTCCCCCAGTCTTGATTACACATGGAAAAAATGATAATTGTCAAATAATCTTGGATGGTTGTGAATAACCTGTACCCATCATCTGTGTATGGGAAACACTGTGAAGTAAAGATATACTGCGGGGCCTCAACAGGATGTGCCTCCATCTTGCTTGAAGGAGATGATAGAGCCATATCCATAGTAGGTAGCCCTCTCCATAGCAACTGTTTCCGTTGCTAGGAAACAGTATGTATGGGATGCATGGATGCTCTTCAAAGTTGTTCCTTCAAAGTCCAGACGTGTTTCCCCATTCTGAATAGACATGGCTTCCAGTTGATTTTAGTGTCACAATAGAAAGTTGGGCTGATTGTTACTTACCTCTCACAGTTCATAAAAATCGACCCACGCCCATTAGCCTTGCCTCTTTCCTCCCCTTCCCCCTCCCCTCCCTTCAGTTGCCCCACTCCTTCCTCCTCTTACCCATCCTCCCATACAGCAGAGGGTAGTTGGCACCAGTATAAAGCATCAGCCTCCTCCGACGACTCGTGCCTGACTCCCTGCCAACCTGTGTGAGGCTAGAAAGAGGAAGAGGAAGAGAGAGGGGAAGAGAGAGAATGGATTTTTTTGGAAAGAAACAAACAGAGCAGCCTGGAAATCGACCTTTTCTGTTTCCACTTTTGGCACCCAGGGATGGTACCTCTTCTGTTCCCTCTGCGTGAAGGGGCAGCAGCGCTTGGACTTCAGTTTTACGGGGGTGAGAACTGCAGGACCACAGCTAGAACTGAAGGGTAAAAAAGATCAAATACCCACCGAAACAAGTCAAACTCGATCGCTTTGCAACAGATTGTTGATGGTAGCCATGATTCAAGCTATGTGGCAAGGCGCCGGGTCCGATGTTTTGGTTCTGGTCCAGCCGCCTACAACCACCAAGCTAAAAGCAACAAAAGGTGACCGAAGTTTTTCCGCCTTAGCCCTCCTGTACAGTACTGTTCTTTTCAGATATCCTCAAAAACAAAGGTGCACAAAAGAAATCATGCCCATATCTCATCCAAGTTGGTAAAAAGAAGTCCTTTTCATGAGTCCTTCCCCCATATTCAGCCTGTTTGCTCCTTTTGTAGGCGCAGTCAGTCACCCGCCCTGCTTGTGTGTTTGTCGTCCTCTTTTCTTTCTTTTGCTGGCGTAGCGAGTGAGGCAGCGTACTGAGGGTATTCAGCCAGTTCTTTCTCTGTGCCTGTGTGTGTTAAGGTGGGGTAATTCTGGCAGAATGGGGTGTGGGCGCTGGGCTGGCAGGAGGGGACTGGTTGGGTGGGGAAGTGGTGGTGGGGAGGGGGGTGGGGGGGGTTAGGCACAGTGAAAGGAGCCAGCCTGGCACCACCTGGACCTCTGCCAGCTGCTCCATGGGAGAAATACCCCACAGCAGAGGTTGGTGTGCGAGCAATTGTGCGGCTGATTGCGTGCTTGTGAGCGTGCAGCAAGCACGTGTATGTAAAGTGGAGAGTGAAGGATGATGGGAAGGTGGTGTGAGGTGGACAGTGTGAAGCCAAGATGGAGGGCAGGGAGGGTTTGGCTCACACTTTGGCTTCTCTGGACCGTGCTGTGCAGGCACTATCAAGAGAAGGGTGTTCTTGGCCGGCGCCTTTTTTACCTCTTCTTTTTTTGTTTGTTTATTTGTTTGCTTGTTTGTTTTTCCCTGTGTTCACTCTTGGATGAAGTGCTCGGGCGCTCTATATATCGCCCAAAGGCATGGCAGTCTGAGCGCCAGAAGAATCCTTCACTGCCTCTCTGCTCTCCCTCATCTGTTGCTTCTCACTGGCTATTTACTCCTTTTATTGTTTTGGCAGGCTGATCTCTCCTCCTCCCACTCCACCTCCTCCTTTATCGCACACTTGTCTCCCTCTCACTCTCTCAATTTCTCTCCCTCATTTGGCAACTTCACTGCTTTTTATCTCTCTGGCCAGAGTGGCGGGACAAGAGGGTGACAGCAAGCAGAGGATGGAAATGGAACTAAATTCGCTGGTGAAGGAGGAAGATTTCTCTGTCTACCCATCACCTTAAGTCACCTCTGTGGAATATTTATCCAACACACGCACTGACACAGATCCACTCTGATTGTTGCTGGCTGTGCCCGTGAACATGACCTGGCAGAGCCAAATAACCTGCTGCTAAAAGACAGAACTGTTGCACAACAGGAGGGCAGGAAGGGACTGCCTGAAGGCAGCCAGGCCTTGGTGACATTTTAGGGGTCCTTTAATGCCTCTGCAATCTGTTACAGCACACAAAACCAAAGACTTTTGTCGCATATCACAAAGTGCCCTTGAGGTGGCACAGCAAGACAGGTGGTAACAAGTTGAGTGCCTCTTTTGCTTCTTACAGAGATGTGCTTTTACTGTTTAGTCCCAATACTGAGGGGTTGGTTTAGAACAATACTAAATTCCCTAATAGCAGCACCATTATTAAAAAGATATACATTTGATGTCTGGAAAATGGTTGTTGACATTTAACAAGCTTTAACTTATCTTACAGTCTGTGCTAGCATTCCGATTTTGGTTTTAATTCGCTGTCTTACCTCTTTTAGGTGCCATGGCACTGATTTGAAACACCTATGGTAATACAGGAAGTCCATGTGACAACTCCAGCAATTTACTGGCTCTTGTCTCTCGGTCCATAGTGTTAGGTTTTGGTCTCCTATGAGGGCCCCTGTAGCATTGCCATTGTAATTACCCGAATTTTGCATGTTAACAAAGCCAGGTTATGTTGAAAATGGGAATGCTGTGACAACTAAGGGCCATGTAATAGATTGTGTAACTTATCAGCTATCCACTGGGCCATAAGTGAGTCACAAGGTCTCTTCACTGAGTGATTATCCTTTTACAAGAGCGCAATTATCTTGTGATTCTTTCAACTACAAGTCACATGAAGTTTCAGTTAATAAAAGTAATTCTGCCAGCTGACATATCGTGTTATTGAACTGACAGACATGCTGGTAACAGAAAGGCATTTAGTAAAATAATGTTTACGACTACAGTTGATCCAATCCTGAAACCAATATTAGATGCCAGTAGTGGTATCTTATTTCAGAGCTCGTATATGATTCCAGCGCTGGTGTTTGATATAGATGCTTATTGTTCATACCTATACTACTTTGAGTTGCATAGTGTATGTTGCAGGAAAAGTGCTATATAAATAAGGTTTGATTTATTATAATAGTTCATTTTACTAACACTGGTATTTAATTTCATTTAATTGTTTTTAACAGAAATACTTACACCCAAGACTGTTTCTAGTATCTCATGGAAAAACTTATATTAATACCAGAACTTGTGTTTTAGATATGACATATTAGCTTCTATCAACACTGGTTTCTGGTACCAATATCAGTTTTCAGAACAGTTACTGATATCCAACAGGCCTTTTACAACCCAAGTCACAAGTAATGGCTTAACTTGAGCTGGAAACAAAAGAAAACAAAACTGGAAGCAAACATAACCCTCTACTGTAGACAGCAGGCAGCTTGTGTCGTTTGATGCCGGAATAAACAGGTTTAAAAGTCAGGGCTCAAATCTGGAACTTTGCCAATGTAGTATACCGTTTTAATTACACTTCTGGTACTGGAATCTCACATACTCAGTAAGTCTGTCTTTGTCAGAGACTAACCAATACCAACTTGTTAGCCATCACTGGAGAACATGTCTGGAGGATCATTTTGCCTCTGTCATAGAGCCCCCTCTGTATAAAGGCATGGCAGAGTTGACACTTACAATGGTTTCTGATAGCAATACTGGTGTCCAATACCCTGATGCCAGCGCTGGTTTCAGATACAGTACTGGTAGTGATGCAGCAGTTGTGAACGTCAGGGCGAATGCTAAAACTGATTTTTAAAAATTTAGCCAACATAAATGCCAGTATATATGTTTCCTAATTACTCTTTTCATGTAATTGTCTAACAAAAATATTTCCTGAGGTTTGATATGAGAAACTGATCAAAGTTTGTCCAACAGGTCGTTTCATCTGCCCAATAAGACATTTGTACACTGAAACAGCCGTTTGGGGAATGTCAGCATTAAACTGAAATGCCACAACAAATAAACTTCTGAATCTGATATCTGTTCATCCCATATTCATTTTCCAATGGCTGATGCTTGTTGTAATGCCTTATGTCTTTGCTAAACAGATGCAATTGTGCATCTATAAATGCATTTATCTGATATCAGTACTGATTTCTAGGGCTGGGACGGTTCACTTTTCTCCCCATTTAGATTTTTTATGATTTTTTTTAGGTGCCGATTCGATTTAAATTGCGATTCTACGATATTGCAGATTTTTGCAATCTTTAGTTGGCTTTTTTAACACCAGCAAAAAAGATGAACAATGATGATGCCTACAGACTATATAGGGAAAAATACACATCACATCTGAGTCAGTTTTTAGGATTTATTCAGCAATATATTTTAACCAGCTGTTTATACTCTCTCTTCAAAAGCCTGGACTGCATTTAAAAGTGGCTTGTTAACCCTTTAAGCATCAGAGTTTTTTTCAAGAAAATATTCAATTTTGCTATGGAGATTTTAAAAGACTGTAGTTTCAAAGTGGTTAGTTACCCAGCCTTCATCATCACTGCAATTTACGGGCCGAGTATGAACGCCTCTGCTGCCTCCACTGTGCTTTTTACCCCCGGCTTCTCCCTCGTCTGACCAGAGCTCCGCAGTCTTTCTCATTCCCGCTAACACCATCACTGTTCGCGGTGTTTTGAGCTTCCCTGCATCCCAGACCACATCCCCTCCTTGGCACTCGCCGGCCACGGAGAGGCAAATTATCGGCCTCGGTACGTGCTGCTTGGGGACTATAATGGCGCGCGGACCCGCTTTCGCTGCGTGCACACGCGTCGCCAGTTTCGTCCTCACTGGACGACTGACAGTCATCCTCAGAGAGTAAATATTCCTCAGATTTAGAGTCAACCAGTACTTGACAAAGTACCCTCAGCAAAATGAGTACTCTTACTCACTCTCTATCACTCTGTGCGTGTCTCTCTCTCTCTCTGCTCCGCTCTGCAGCCACACTTGCGTCCCTCGGTCCGGTGTGTGTGTGTGTTCAAAAATAAATAGACGCCAAAACTTTGAATAGACACCTGTCACCTGTCCACTATCTGCTGCTGAAAAGTAGTAACACTGTTCACCACTGTTTTCACAGCTATGGCCTGTTTTATCCCGCAGTGTCGCTTGCTGCAATTTTGAGACTTCAGCGCCTAATGAGTTTGGAGGGAGGGAGGGAGAATTGATTTTTGAACAAAAAAATTGATTAAAAAATCGTCAGACAAAAAATCGTGATACTTATGTGAATCGATTTTTTTCTCCCACTCCTACTGATTTCCAATATAAAGTATTACGACGTAAGGTACCAGTGCTGGTATTACTACTCCACTATTGGGTACAGGTGCTGGTATCCAGTACTGATAGCAGAGTATGTGAGCGGAGTGGAGCGTTGAGATTTCCCGCTCACTCAGCTTTCTACCCACTCCACTCAAACTGCTCAGTGCTCACTCTTCGAAAATAAATTTCTGACAGAAAACAGTTTGAGTGGCTGATCAATTAATTATACACAGGTGCACTCTGTGTGAGACATGCTTCAGACACATGGTGTGAGCGGAACTGGAGCGAAATAGGAGCGGGATTGAACAAATGATAAGGTGACGTTCCAGCTTTTTTTAAAAGACCACTCTGCGCTCTAGCCAAAGTCCTTCGACTCGCGCTCCCGCTCTGCTCCGCTCACATGCTCTGACTGGTGGAAACTGGTAAAACAATTATGGTGTGTCAATTTATTTATTTATTTATTTATTTTTTTGCATAACCTACAAAGGCTGCAGTCTTACTGCTGTCCAGGAGAAGGACCACCCTTTGCTATCAGCCCATTTATTCTCCATCTTCTTATATGTTCTGCTACTCCATATCTTAGTGAAATTATGTATGGCCCTAATAAATACAAAAATGTAAATACCTGTAAATCAGATGAGACACGAGTGTGATATCAAAACAATATGAGCCTTTTCTCTTTGGTTTCTTTCAGTTCATGCAAGGCCTTCACTCTTAACATATATTTGCATAATTTTATTTTCCAGTCAGTTCGATGTTTGCTTAAGTATAAAAAAAAATCATTAAACACATAATGTAAAGTTGTAGATTGTATTGATCCAGGTAGATGCCAGAGAGCATTTGAACTTCTAGCAAGCATCCATTAATGGTATGTGCCTAAGCCCTTAGTGTACCCTGTGGCCTGTTTATCTGTAGACTAATATTAGTGGTTGCAGTACAAACCAGCCTTGCTTAGTGGAGATTTGCACGCTAAGTCACCTCAGTCTTCTTAAACCCTAATCCTCCTCACACATCTGTGGGGATACACGTACACACACACTTCCTTTTTAGCGCTCTAATTCCACTCAGCACAGTTGGCAGTAGAGTGCCATCCACACCCCCAACACCCCATCCCTCCCCCCGCTGCCTCTCAGTACTCCAGTTTGTTTTACTCATGAGGTATTTTTACCAAGCAGAAGATTAGGCCCTGCTCGTGAGGTTATACAAGTGTGTGCCCCAAAAGTGTCTGCAGTTGTTTGCTTTGTTGCAACCAGTGGTTCCAAGCCGTGCGTTTAATACACTCACTTTCAAAGACATGCAGTTGAGTTAAAGGAGAGATCAGAAAATAACTGCGTGATTGTGTTTAATTGTGGGTGTTGGCGAGAGGACAGCAGGGATAGAATGGCAGTCAAAGCCGTGTAATCTCTTAAATGTCTTCCGAGCCTCTGCCTCTGATCCGCTGGCCCCAGGTCAGCCCCTGACAATGTGTAGACCTATGAGGCCTAGCTGAGGCCGCTAATGGGCTTCCTTTATTCAAATACTATAATTTTTACTTTGTGAACATAGTATATGATCTGAGTGAACATTTACACACTGTTTCTTTTCATAGACAAGCATGCAATAAATGGGAATCCCACCGTGGAGCCTTTTCCATCCGGCATGGAGACCATCATGTTTGGTGAGACTGCACATCACACATTTTTGTAATCGGTCAGCTTGATATGGAATTTTGTTTTTTAGCAGTTTGTGATTACTGACACATTTTAGGGAGGTGTTGGCCTTTCTGTCAATGATTAAGTCAAGCACTGATACTATGTGTGAGATTTTACTTTTTTAGAACATAAATGAGGTTTAAGAAATTAACGTTTTCAAATGGGGTATAGGATACAACAACACTGTTTGTATTAGTTTAGATTTTTTGAGTGAATTAATATAATATGTTTTCTCTGACATCATTGACATGGATGAAAGCAGTGTTAAAACTAATAAAAAAACTGTGGAAGATGTTAAGCCTATTGCTTATTACATACCCCAGTTGCAAAGAAAATATATCTGTTCAAACTGATAATGATGAGAGAACAGGGACCATCCAGATTGTCTGGATTGTCTTGCAACTAAAGTTGTAAATCAAGCAAGAATGATAAAGATTTTATCATTACAGTATTATGAGCCTTCAAACATAACACATCCTGACAGTTTGAATATACAGCATTGCATTAAAGATCAAATATCTTTTGAAGTGTTGCTGAGCATGGTTGCTCTCGCTATTTTTTGCAGGCATATTTGGCCAAAAGTGTCTATAAGCTACATTTAGATTTATTTGCCAAGTTTAGTGGAGAAAATATTCTTGGATTTCATTCAGATTCAGATTAAACATGTTATAACTGCAAGTGTTTTAGAGAACAGGGAGAATGAGGGCACGAATTATTGCTGCTTTGCACTCTATACAGGGCAGTAAAGAGGATTTTAAAAACAGTTAGGTCCAAAATGCAAAGATATGGACACAGCGTGCCCTTTATTTTGCTCTTCTGTGATGGTACATATATTAATGTATCCCAGAATTCTCTGTTGTCCATTCAGGTTGTTGTGAGTTGACTTATTATACCAATAAAATGTAAATGATGGAGACTACAGAGAGATGGCATCTGTACAGATGTTACAGTGCTTAAAGCACCAAGGGGACGTTGACCCCCAAAAGCTGTCCAGATTGAAATGTGTGAGTAAGTAAGTATCAAAGAACTTAAAACTGCTCCCTATCTGAGAGCTAAAACCCTACCTTTAAATGCCTGCCCTGCCCCAGAACCCACTGGTATAAATCTGAGAGGATCCCATGCAAATTGATTTCCAATTCAGTTTTTGTACCTTAAAAAATGAACAGTTTCATAATTGTGAAATTGTAGACAGTTCAATTTCCTTCTACAAAATTAATGTACACCTCTGATAGCCTTGTCATATTTTTTGTTATTTTTGGGAAGATCCTTTGAGACATTATTTTTTTTATTTCTCAGCACATAGATTCTGTTGAGTTGTTCTTATAATGGTACATAAAAAAATAAGAACAAATTATTTAAAAAATGAAATAAGATTTCAGTCTAAGCAATGACCTGTTTCCTCTTTCACATGGTGATGTGGCCTTGAGCCACATCAAGCTGTTTTCATATCTTACAGACTTAAGGGATAAGGTTTCATCATAGGGCATACACTTCTTATTTTATCTTTTTTACTGCAGTTGTCAATATATTTGTTTTGTTTTTAAGTTGATCCAGTTTATGTGAGATGTCTCAATACCATTCCCTGCCCTTGGAACTTGATGCGTCATATGTTTTATCTAGTTTATATTGGATATTTGTGGTTTCTGATATGCCAATATTTCTTAATTCATCATTGCCAATACTGATACTTATACTAATATTTTTCTCAACAGCAACAAAGCCTCAATTTGACTAAAATCAGCCTCTTTAATTGTGGCTGATTGTGGTCTAATTGTGTTAATAAGAGATTTAAAGAAGTGGACATTAGATGATAATGGTGAGGCTAACCACTGTGGTATGTCTGTGCATTCAGCTAACATATGGGAAAGCGAATACTGTTCTGATAATATTGTGTATCCCTTGTTGAATCCTTATCGTGTAACTAAAATCTTTACTGCATGCTCTCTTTACATGCAGGTATGGGCTGTTTCTGGGGAGTAGAGAAGCTTCTCTGGAAGCTTCCCGGGGTCTTCTCCACCCAAGTGGGCTACGCTGGAGGCTTCACACCAAATCCCTTTTACGAAGAGGTCTGCACAGGTAACACAAACTCACATCCTCGAAAACATACGTTACCTGATCTTGCCTGTCCCTGCGCAGAGGTTTAGCAGCTTGGCAGGACATTTCCCCGTCAGATCATTCTGGGTTCAAGAGACCAAATAAGGCAGAGAGAAGAAAAAGAGACATTTTTTTGGGCGGGTTTTTTAAGTACAGCGCTCTCATCCTCTTGCCGCCTTCCCTTCATCTGCAGTCAACTACTCAGAATGCACCGCTCCAGATGGGCTGCACCCCCCCACCCCGCCCCCCCATGACCTACTTGTAAGGATTGGGCTCTGTACTGTGCTGTACTGCGGCTTTTTTTTTTTTTTTCAAACAGAGGTTACTATGTATGAAGCCACACAAATTTGCAGATGATTTGGCGAACATGATGTAGTTGATAAAAAAGCTTGAATTTGTTAAATTTTCTTCGAAAATCCCTTTAAATGAATTTTTCCCCTGTTTGCTACGTCAAATATGTCAATCTAGGGCACTGATGTATAATTCCAATGAAGCCCTTTAGACTCCTCTCTTGAGTTTTGGTAGTCGTGAGCTGTTCGTTTTTTGGCTCCTTTTCCTTTGAAAGGAGCATCATTACAGGCAGGCATGGTGTCTAGGTGCAGGCGGTGCAGCACTGGGGACACAGAGAGGAGGGGAAAAGTGTTTGGGTTTGGTTGGCAGACTTTCTGAGCCAGAGCCCTTAAAGGGATTTTATGTTTCCTATGCGTCTCCAAGCCTCTCTTTCTGTCAGCCTCCCAGCAGCACGATGGTCAGCTATATGAGGAGGATGGAGTTGGAGACAGATGACAGAAAATGAGAGATTGAAAGCTGCAGCAAGGGAGGGTAAAACAGCTAAAATAAACTTTTCGAGGGAAGGGGGGAAAAAAGTGTGAGAAAGAACCGTTGCCTGTCCATCGGCTGAGAGGGCGCAGGCGTCGCTCCAGTGGCCATGACGGAGCAGAACACTGCGACGGCGTGAGACCGAAGAGCTGTCAATGCCGCCGGGGTAGGACAGACAGCTGGACAGACGGACAGGAAGAGGGGGATGATTGAACTGTCAGCAGAGCTAGAGGAGGATGGAAGGACCGGCAGATAGGTGGATGGCCTGACAGACAGAAGCGGGAGGTTGAGGTGCAGTCAAATTAGTCTCGGGACGACAGATGATGCAGACAGCTGAGAGATTGATGGAAGATGTTGTTATCAATCGGCATGTTTTAGCTTGACTAATTTACTGCATAGACTCATTTGTGATGCTCTTGAAGTCTAGAACCAAGAGCTGAATGAGTAACTCTTTGTACAACCCCATTTCCCAAAAAGTTGGGATACTGTGTGATATGAAAATAACCAGAGCCACTGTCTTGTGGGAACACTGTAAGGTATGAAACTGCCTAAAATTAAAGTATGGTAGATAGTCAGGACAAAGGGTTAGCATGGTTTTTGAGGTTTTGTCGGGTTACAGTGACCTTTTTCCTTCAAATCTGTTGAGTTCTCTCCCATGTCTAAGTGTGAGGCAGCGCCAAACTTGACACAAATCCCTCCCGTTTTTCCTAAAATACACAAATACACAAAAATTGCGATCACAGTGTTCTTGAACTTCCAGTTTCCAAACAAAACCTGATCATTTCATCCTTGGGTCAGGATATACATTTGTGCAATCATTCATTTTCTATACCCTTTTATCCCTTTCGGGGTGGGGGAGGGTGCGGGGGGGTGGGGGGGGCTGGAGCCTATCCCAGCTGTCATTGGGTGAGAGGTGGGGTACACCCTGAAGTGGTCGCCAGTCAATCGCAGGGCCACATTCACGCACACACTCATACCTAAGATCAATTTAGAGTCACGAGCTAACCTAATGAGCATGTTTTTGGTCTGCGGGAGGAAGTCGGAGTGCCCGGAGAGAACCCATGCGTGCACGGGAAGAACATGCAAACTTCACACAGAAAGGCCCCTGTCTGACCTGGGAATAGAACTGGGAACCTTCTTGCTGTGAGGCACGTGCACAACCTGCTGTGCCACCTTGCCGCCCACATTTGTGCAATGTTATAAGAAGATGTTCCCAAGCACTCTTGAGATATCGTGTTCATGAGTGTGGTATGACCTTGAGGCCCAAGAACACTGACTTACAACAAGTTACAGTTCACCCTTGGGTCAGAGTTGACTTTTGGGTAAAATTTCAGCAACAAAGGAAAACAATACTTTGACCCCTAATTTCCACAGATTCTGTTTGGGCAGCATTTTGTTGCTACAAATCTTCCTTAGTCTCTTCAGTCAGTTTCAGCAGCCACCAGGCCTCCAATTAAAGAGTAAAGTTTTAGTTCTCTCGTGATCATTAGATCACATACTTCAAGCTTACAGGGCAGCATAGCACTTTAAGTAGCTTCCTGTGGTCAAGGATACATGCCATTGGCTGGAGAAAAACCATGCTGCTGTGTGTGACGCAGGCAGGCTCTTTGGAAATCCAAGGTAAGATGGTGCAAACACAAGTGAGGGACCCATATCTTTCAAAATGTTATCAGCAGGTTGTAAATTCATTCAAAGTTAAAAAAACGTTAGTTGTTAAGATATCATGTTTACAAGCAAAGGATTAACATGAAGTTCAGCAGTGTTGACCTTTGATATCCATTAACTTGTCCATTTCACTTTGAGTCTCAGCAAAAGTTTGTGCAAAGTTAATAAACTAACCCTTTTGCATTTTTGGGACGTTGTATCTGACCATTCCTCTTGCATTGCTGGTCTGCATCCCATTTAAGCCTCTAACCCCATACTAGTTGGAAAGATGTGAAAATTCAATGTTGCACCTTAATTCTTCATCCAGTTATCAATTGACCTTCCATGTTATGCTCTTTAACATTATCATTGGCTTTAAGCTTCATCACTGCTAGCCTAAAGCCCCACTCTGCCGGCTGTGGCCAAAGCCAAATGTTTGCATTTGATGATATTTCAGGTTTTGAGATTCACTACCTACTGTCTTGAAGGTATCCCTGCCAACCCGAGTTAAAAATGACCTGAAGTGGACCATCAGCTGGTGATCAGGCTCAGATTAACCTTGAGATATGAATGCTGACTTTTGTAAATTCAGCACCATCACAGCACATGGCAATCCATAAGAGCTTTCAAATTAGTCTTAACTTGTGTTTATTTAAATACAGAAGTAATGCCCTCTAAATTTAAATTGTTATTGACTTTCATGGTATGGCAGAAGAAAAATAAAAAGAGAGGGAAACATAGCAAATATTAATTAAAAGATCATATGTAAAAGATACAATAATACAAGGGAATCATCAAGTCTTATAGAACAAATACATGTGGTTAAGCAGTCTATGATTGTACTTTTCCCAGCTTAAACTAAATTAAATGGGAAAGTATTTGGAGTTATTCCAAATGAATATGTTAAGTTGGGCAAGTAAGGGCAGAAACATTTCAATCTCACAAACATACTTGAAATATTCTGAGCTTGAGTCGTTTCTTATTTTACTCTTGCTTCATATGAGAAAATATGATTTACAATTCTATTATTCTATTATATAATTATTTACATGTACTACAGAATATGTAGGCTGTACACTTTCAGTCAAGCATTTTTAAATACTTAATTTGCTGCAATTTATCTAAAGGTTGATTTGATTAAATTTAAGAAAGCAAGCAAAACAAACAAAAAAAACATTTACAGTTATTTACTTTCTCCTAACAAGCCCTTTTGTTTTGGTTCTACTTCTGCACGCTGCACATGTCCTTCAGCATGGGGTCAAGTAGTATCCAAACAAAAGCGCTTTCTAGCAGAAAAGTGTTCAGCACAGTGTGCAATCAACATGACGTTAAGTTTATCATCGAAAACTTTCAGAATTGGCCCGAGCCCCAGCTTCAGCAATTTATAGCCAAGTTTTTACAGAGTCAGACCTGGTAACAATAGCTCTGACTAATGTATAAACCATTAACATGAACCTTATCAAACCCCATAAAAAACTAATGCCTTTAAAGTCAGTCAACCACACCAGTATAATGTGGTTAAAGACTGACGCACTCTAACTTCTGATTCTAGCCAGACTGGACTCAATGTTTTCTCCAGTCTCTGCACTTCGCTTTCAAATCAGCAGAATTTATGTAGCACACTGTTTGGTTACATAAACATTGTGCTAGCATCGCATAGTGTAAATGCTAAGTGTTAACAGGTCAGCATGATTCCTAAGGGTTGGCAGAAGTTGCTTTTTGTTTGCACTGATATTTCTTTTGTACCAAAGTAAAGTATAGTGTGTGTAGAAATGTCCAGCGCTGTAAGTTTTGTCATGTTTTTGAATTATGACTAGTAAAGCATCTTGCTTACTAGAGAGCAAAATCAACAGGAAGAAGATCTTCAGTAACTGATGCTGCAACAAAATGTGAAAGTCAGGAATGCAGTAACTAAGGTTTACAACAACAATTTAGCAGATGCTAGTGTTTTTCTAATTAATTCTCTTGTTGTAGTTCTACACTAATGCACACATTCTGTCCTGTTTAATCATGAAAGCAGATTCAAGTTTGTTCAACTAGTCAATAAAAGAAATATTCTCAGAATCAGCAGTTTGGTGTGCCAGATGTCATTGTTCATTCATTTGACCCGACACAAAAAAAATTGAAAACTGACTGATGGGAACAAACTTAATGGGCCTTAATAGTCATCCTGCTGTGTTAAAATACAACTTTGTTAAAAACTAAAAGCCTATTTATTTAGGTTTTTTGTTGTTCAGATTTGTTAGTTTCTCCAGCATTAAGAAATAGATATTTTCCTCAATAAACTCTTGCTGTTCTGGATTTTTAAAAAACTGCCTAAAATGAAGTTACAAAGAAAAAAAAGCATAAATGTGAAAATTTTTAGCTTAAAAAAATGTATTGCATCCCTAGTTAACATAGTAAAAGAAAGATAATGATGTTGTTTTTGTTTTTTTGCGGTTAAGTCTGTCACTGTATATCTATGTGGGATTTCATAACAAACTGTTAGTATCCACCTGAAAGAATGCCTGATGTGAATTCAGCCAACAACTGTTTAAACACGTGAAGTCTTCCATGTTCATTTGGCATGGGATGATCCTCTGGGCTTCATTTGTAGGCAGAAAAGTGGGTCTCTGTCCAGAAGCATAAATTTGGCAGCTCTTGTTCTATTGTCCACTCTGCACTTTCATCATGCATCACTGTGTGTGTATGAATGTACAATGTGTGATATAAAGAGTGGTTACTGTTGATATTATAACACCTTTGCAGATGAATTGATGAAGGTACATCTTTGCTTTTAGAAGCATGACTTCTTCCGTGTGTTTCTGTGTATGCACTCGCGCCTGCGTGCGTGCATGAACCTTGCGTGTAAGACCTAAAGCATGCCCAAGTTTGAGAGTGCCTGCAGGCAGCATGTTGAAGCTTTGGGGTCCTGGCAGCTGCAGACAGTAGCAGGTGTCTGTGTGCTTTTGGCAACTTTCACCATAAGCTCCAGCCTTTGCTGCGCCGTCTCTCTCTCTCTCCCTAACACACACACAAACACTTTGTCTGCGCCTCTCCCAGTCACTCTCTCTCTTTCTCCCATTGTGCCATGAGCAATAACAAAGCTCTGTGTGGATTCAACCTTAGTGTCTTCTACCCCTGGCACATGAACTCAGTGACACATACAACATATTCACAAGGATGATATTCATAATCCTTCTTTCCTATCCAATTTTTAAACATTTTTTTTGTGTTGTTACATGACATACAGACATAATGAATCTGATTTTAATACATTCTGTTCAGCACTAGAGTGCACCAAGGGTGATATATTTCTTTTGGCCAACAGGAACTTAGCATTGCGTGGGTTCCATTAACACAAATCTATGGATTTTAAGATGCTGCTAAACTAACCCAGTCTACTGACTTCAACCAAGATTTGTGGAGAGTGAGCTTGTAACTTACTTCCCTTGTGACGGAAATAATGTGAGAGAATGACTCTAGCTTAACTGAATATGTACAAAACTACTCGGGGGTTTGTGTGTTTGCAAGAAAGACTCACTACATTGCAGCTTTGTTTATGTTGTCACCAGCTTTGTCTCAGCTTGCGCTCGCTCATAAGCTGGTCAGGTTATTAGTAGTGGTTTGATAGTAGTAGTTGATACTGAACATTTAAGAAATAAATCTTACATATGACGTACATTTATACAAATGTAGCACAATAGTAATACAAAAGTAAGCAAAGACCCCCCTAAAAAAAACAACTGATTTAATTTACATGGTCGAGTAGGAGTGAGGAGAAGTCCAGCAGATCAAGAGGGTGTAGCATAAACCCAGTAGCGTGGTCATGAGTCAAAGACTTCAATAATGTGTGACAGCGTGGTAGGGATGGGTACCTTTCACATTTGAACCGATACCATACCGATGCCCGGTACCTGGGAATCAGTATCGGTACTCAACGGTACCAATTTTTGATACTTTTGCGTGTGTTTATGGGGTAATAAATATTAATTTGGTTAATATTAAGATCTCAAATTTTTCTAATGTAAATTTATTTCTCAATATATAAAATTTGACAGATATATATCAAAACAGCATTCAACTGTTTGTATTGTAACATTGTAGTTGTTCCAAAAATGTCTTCAACATGAAAACCAGTAACTAAAATGAACCACAGCTTAATAAATTAACTGCAGCCCTCACTTTATCTTTAGGGCAGTTTAACAATGGGTCCAACAGAGCTGTAAATAAAAAAAGCATTTACATTAAAGTTACAAAGTACGAGGAACCGACCTGATAATGATAACTGACGCACATTAAAATGCCAAGCTAATACCATCTTAAACACGAGGCTTATTTACCTGGACCAGGTATCCTCCTTGTTGCATTTGCTGCCATCACCAAATGTTAAAGCCATTTCTTTTCCTGTGTTTCTGGCTGCAGACGACTAGTCACCATTGGACACAGGCGCCGCCACTGGCCTTACACTTGGCGTCACAACTATTGCAGCGAGCATAATCTCCATCACATACTTTCGAGCAATTTCTCTCAGCCATGCTTGCTTTGTTGACTGAGCCCACGGCTGCTGACGTCATTATGCTATTGCTGTGCTGCGTTCAAGTCCAGTATGGAAATTCACCTACTCTACCCAACAGTATGCCCACGTCTTCCACTCCGTCACAGTCACAAGGATGCGTTTAGGTACCTAAACATGGCACCGTTTAATTTCACGTGAATCAGTACTCGGTAGTACCTACAGAATTCGGTCGGTACCTCTTAAAGTACCAAATTCGGTACCCATCCCTACAGCCTGGTGGATTATGTCTGAGCACCACTTGTATGGAGGCTCTCACCTCAGGCCCAGATTTGATTCAAGCCTGCAGCATAATTCCTGTGCGTCTTTCCCTGTCCAGCAGGACCCACTTCCTGCTTAGAGGAGCAAGTCTGAACAACCATGTCGAAGTATTATCCTGACAATATCAGGGCTGTACTTGTGAAAAGGGCTATAGGTACATATGTAATCTCTTCCAGACAGGGGACGCTCCCTGAGCCAGGTAACTGATCAGCACCCTAATGGTTCCAGTTGTAGGACCATTATTGCTGCATCTGTGCAACTGTAAACATTAGAGCATGACACTGGACATGTTAGCCACATTCTTTTCTTCAGAAGAGTGTGGTGAGACAGTTTTTAAACTTTTTTTATTGTATTTTTGGGGCATTTTGTGCCTTTATTGTTAGGAGAGAGACAGTGGATAGGCTTGTTAAAAAGGGTGAGAGAGTAGGGAAGACACTCTGCAAACTGGATTTGAACCCAGACCGGCAGAAGCATGTACATGGGACGTGCATGATTGCCAACCACTCCACCAAACTAGCACCCCAGACAGTTTTTAAACTTCAGCTACTTGTTTGAAGGGGGCCTGAAAGAGAGGGGTTAATAGGCATTCCAGTAGCAAATTTCTGTGTTGATTTTTATTCAAAAATGTCAAGAACTGCTCTGCATAAAAGTGCGACCATTTGTAAATTTGCTGGATTATCAGATTGAATCTGAAAAAGGGAAGACTACAAATAAATCTGTGTCCATCAATAAAGTAACACTCTTTTAAATTAGAGCACATTAGCATTGTATGGCACTGATAGCATTGCATGGTACTGGTAATACATTAGATTTGAATGCCTTTTAGTTATCTTACAATGCTTGTTATGTTATAAATGATCTGTTTTCAAGAAATCCAACCAAAGACTTATTCTAAAATTGCTAATGCATTTCAGTTTTTTAGGTCTTACTACTGCCCCACTTTGTTTTGCAGAATTTAGTGGGACATGTGGGAACATGATGAGTGACAAGTCAAGCAGAAGCTGAAGCAAAGACGTCATCCACCTGAATTTTTTATCACTGCAACTTGTGTGTCTTTTTCAAGGTCTGACTGGTCACACTGAGGTGGTGAGGGTGGTCTTCTCCCCAAACGAAATCACAGTGGAAGAGTTACTGCAAATCTTCTGGGAGAGCCATGACCCTACACAAGGTAAACACTCACCAAACCCAGGCTGAACCCAAAAAGTTGCCCTTAAATGAGACCCATCCCAGGGGGTGCAGGGTGTATTAGAGCGGAAGGATGATGCCCAGGCGTGTGCGTTTTGGTGGTGAGGTTGGGGGGTGTAGGTCTCATGGGTATAAGTCAACGCCAGACAGTGTTAATGTGTCTGAGATCCAGCCATCCATGGAGAGACACACCAGTGTGAAGCATGTTAGAGCATTTATACTCCGTTTATGTTAGATCATGTTAAGAAATATTGATGTATTTTCAAGACACTACCATCTTAATTATTATAGTTCCTTTTGCAGTATAAACACTTTAGACAATTTCTTTCGATTTTATCTTACAGTTGATAAGTGCAATTTCATTTTAGATGAATCATAAAAATAGAAGTCACTGAATTGCAGGTAAATTCCTGCTCATTATTAATTGCACATTTGCTTTAGCAACATTTACAAAAGCAGTAGAAATTGTGAAGTTATAATTAATCCATTCTTTGACATGTAACCAGCACATTTGTTTAATTTTGCAGTGTTCTGTCTTTTGGTAACTGTAATACTAAAGATCAGGGATGGGTACCAAAGTCTGTGCCAACATATCTGACACTTACTGATCAAAATCACCACACAGATTTCAGGAGCAGATTTAACTCGGAAGTTACAGTGAAGTAGTGCTAGTGAAGGCGATACAGACCCCCCCAGACCATGTCATTCAACCCGATGTAAGGTGTTGTACCATCACAGTGACTCTAGAAATATCATACTAAGGTGAAAAAACTACTAAGCTCTGCTTTAACAATATTACTTCACTTCAGACTGTGCCATTTTAAAGGCATTGATTTAGCACTAGTTTTGGATAAAACCCTACAATGCCCAACCCTACAGAAAATCATTATGTCTGAGTTCTTTTTGAAACTGTGAATTATTAAAAAAATGTATCAGAAAAACTTGATACTAAAAAATATAGTAAGTTGTGTTGAGTTAAGGGATTTGTATGCAATTTTTGATGTGCTGATAAACAAAATGAACAGATGTCTGGAATTAGCGACTTCTATTTTTGCTGTTCTGTCATACAGTTGCCAGTACCACTTGCTGTTTTAAACAATCAAATAAGAATACATAGACAAAATAATCAGAATGGTTGTGGTGTTAAGCACTGCTCAAATAGTATGAAGGGGACTCAAAGAGTGCCAAGAAAATAACCTCCCACACCATAACTCCACCAACAGCCTGAGCTGCCGTCTCTGGACAGGATGGATCCATGTTTTCATGTTGTTAACAACAAATTCTGACATTACCATCTAAATGTCACTGTAGAAATAGCTATTCTTTAGACAAGGTAACAATTTTTAATGTTCTGTTGTCCAATTTTGATGAATTATAGCCTCAGTTTTCTACTTTCTGCTGATGGGGTAGCAAACAGTATCGTTCTCTGCTGCATACCTTGGTTGTAACAAATGGTTAATAAGGAAACAGTTGCCTGTTTATGATCTTAAAACCACTCTAACTGTTGCGCACTGGATTTATTTACCATTCCCTGTAAACGCTAGATATGGTTGAGGGTGAAATCTCAGTAGCTCAGCAGATTGTGAAATACTCAGACCAGCATCAACAAACATGCTGCATTCAAAGTCACTCAAATCGCCTCTCTTTCCCACCCTGATGCTCAGTTTAAAGTTCAGCAGGTCAACTTGAGCATATCTACATGCACCGCATTGCTGCCATGTGATTGCTGGACTAGCTATTTGCATTAATAAGCTTTTGAACAGATGTAACTAATAAAGTGACAGGTGAATGTATCTTTCCATCTACAAAACCCAAAACCAGTGAAGTTGGCATGTTGTGTAAATCGTGAATAAAACAGAATACAATGATTTGCAAATCCCTTTCAACCTATATTCAATTGAATACAAAGCAAAGACAAGATACTTAACATTTGATCTGGTAAACTTTGTTATTTTTTGCAAATATTAGCTCATTTGGAATTTGATGCCTGCAACATATTTCAAAAAAGCTGGCACAAGTGGCAAAAAAGACTGAGAAAGTTGAGGAATGCTCATCAAACACTTATTTGGAACATCCCACAGGTGAACAGGCTAATTGGGAACAGGTGGGTGCCATGATTGGGTATAAAAGAAGCTCCCCTGAAATGCTCAGTCATTCACAAACAAGGATGGGGCGAGGGTCACCACTTTGTGAACAAATGCGTGAGCAAATTGTCCAACAGTTTAAGAACAACATTTCTCAACGAGCTATTGCAAGGAATTTAGGGATTTCATCATCTACGGTCCGTAATATCATCAAAAGGTTCAGAGAATCTGGAGAAATTACTGCACATAAGCGGCAAGGCTGAAAACCAACATTGACTGCCCATGACCCTCAGACTGTACTGCATCAAAAACCGGCTTTACTGTGTAAAGGATGTCACTACATGGGCTCAGGAACACTTCAGAAAACCACTGTCAGTAACTACAGTTCGTCGCTACATCTGTAATTGCAAGTTAAAATTCTACTATGCAAAGCCAAAGCCATTTATCAACAACACCCAGAAATGCTGCCGGCTTCGCTGGGCCCGAGCTCATCTAAGATGGACTGATGCAAAGTGGAAAAGTGTTCTGTGGTCTGACCAGTCCACATTTCAAATTGTTTTTGGAAACTGTGGTTGTCGTGTTCTCCGGACCAAAGAGGAAAAGAACCAGCCGGACTGTTATAGGCGCAAAGTTCAAAAGCCAGCATCTGTGATGGTATGGGGGTGTATTAGTGCCCAAGGCATGGGTAACTTATACATCTGTGAAGGTACCATTAATGCTAAAAGGTTCATACAGGTTTTGGAGCAACATATGTTGCCATCCAAGAAACGTGTTTTTCATGGACGCCCCTGCTTATTTCAGCAAGACAATGCCAAGCCACATTCTGCACGTGTTACAACAGCGTGGCTTCTTAGTAACAGAGTGCGGGTACTAGACTGGCCTGCCCGTAGTCCAGACCTGTCCCCCATTGAAAATGTGTGGCGCATTATGAAGCGTAAAATACAACAACGGAGACCCCGGACTGTTGAACAACTTAAGCTGTACAACAAGCAAGTATGGGAAAGAATTCCACCTGAAAAGCTTCAAAAATTGGTCTCCTCAGTTCCCAAACGTTTACTGAGTGTTGTTAAAAGGAAAGGCGATGTAACACAGTGGTAAAAATGCCCCTGTGCCAACTTTTTTGCAACGTGTTGCTGCCATTAAATTCTAAGTTGATGATTATTTGCAAAAGAAAATAAAGTTTCTCAGTTCGAACATTAAATATCTTGTCTTTGCAGTGTAGTCAATTTAATATAAGTTGAAAAGGATTTGCAAATCATTGTATTCTGTTTTTATTTACGATTTACACAACGTGCCAACTTCACTGGTTTTGGGTTTTATAAAAAGGATTTTCAGTCATTGGCTTCCCCCAAAATGTGCATGCAGTGTTCTATCATCTAATGTCAACCAGGCTTTTGTGATTTATTTAATATTTTAGCTTTTTAATGATGCTACAGTGATCCTTTTATTATTTCTGGATTGAATAATGTGTTTGGATATTTGCTTTAATGTGCAAATTGCTCTAAATTAAGGTTTAATCTGGTCATTCCTGAGGGTGTGTGGGCAGATTCCATCTCTAATGTGCAGTCTTTTCTCTATTTGTATGAGAAATGGATTAATTTAGTTCAAAGAGCTTCATGAGTCCATTATTCTAATGATAGACTAACTGAAATATACTGCGCTGTCAGTTCGAACTGTCTCATTAGGACACATATTTTGGTGTTGCCCCTTCTTGGTTACTGAGTGGTATTTTGTATATGACTACCTCTCTGTACTTGTCCAATTCCAATCTCTCCCTTAAAGCCTGAGCACGTGAGTGTGTGAGTCCACTAGGGCTTGTGATGGGGAAAAAACATGAGTCATGGCACACACTTTTATGGCATCACACCTCCCTTGGAAGAAGGTTAAGTAAAATGCTCGCTAAATGTTTGTGTTTCTTTCATTAAAACTTGTATATACAGTATTTCAGCACAACCTCAAAGTGAAAAGAATAAATAATACAAAATGAATATTTGACACAAAATATGGGTTATTATTTAAACGTTTTATAAATAGCCACAAAATAAATGTACTGCAGTTTTTAGTTTCTATAAAATGTTTTCCCATCACATCCATGCTTGCATTAGATGTTAATAAAACTATTTAAGCAAAAATAGTGCTTCAGTTTAAGAGAGAAAGAAAATTCAGCAAGGGGCTGGATGATCAAGGCCATCACATCAACATTTTTTATGAAAAGTCCCCATCAGATCCTCGTGGACTTCAGATATCACACTGGAACTGCACAATGCACTCACACGAGGGCCATTCACACATCAGTGTATATTAGATTATGTTGACCTATGTTGAGAAGTCCAAAAACAATTGATGATGTCTTTGGGACAGTTTTACTGCAGTTGCGCTAAAGGAAACTCCTACGACATCCCAGAGGACCTTATCTACTTCTTTAACAAGACTTCAATGAAGATCAGCGTATCAGAGCAGAGAGAAAAGTATCAGTAGAGTATGACATTCATCGATGCCCTCCCTGACTAAATGTAGACTGATATTGGACATTCACATTCATAGATGAAATGCGAAAGCAGCAAGCTCTACCTAGGGGAACTTTGGCCTAGCAGAGCTTGGTGCAGCTGAACGTTGTATATTGCAATCTCACTCAATGAAGCCAGATGAAGAGAGCTTGTATGCCATTTCACCACATGCAGCTACAGCACTATGCCTAGAAGAGGAAAGATGCCTGTCCCCAAAAGTGTACCACAGATCATACAACAGGAAACCAGGCCTTTGGAGGAAGTATCTGGAGCCTACCGAGATGAACACAGCTGTAAATGAGTTTAGCAAAGTGAAGAGGAGGCAAACTCTTGCAGTTGTGTGGATCAAACATTAGACATTTTTAAGCTCATAAAAAGTTTGACGTATCTCTGAACATCAGTGTTGCCCAACTGATGTTAGCTTAGTTCTGCATGATCTGATTTAACTCAGCATTGGCTTGCCATTGTCCTTTAGACTGGTGAAAATTGGCAGAAACGCCAGTGTGTGAATGTGGCTTAAGACTTAACCTACAATCTGCCATACTTGGGTAGGGGTTAATGCGTGGGCATAAGATAGAGTACAGACTGCTTAAGTATGGGTGTACCTCTGTTTTTGACCAACATACTCAGTACACTACATATATCTGTATTCCTCAAATAAGTAAGTTTACTGAAGCACAACAGCGACTTTTTTTTAACCCCACTCTTTCCACACCACGTATGTTCAATTTCAAAGCATTCAAATCCCGCTCCCTCACCTCTAATTTTTTAACGACACACCTCTCTTTTCCAACTGACTCCCCCACCCCACACCCAGTAGTGACAAGAACCCCATCCCCCCTTAACTCATCACTCCATCTCGCCCAGTCCCTCTCTGTGCTCTTGTTCTCCGTGCTCACTGGAGGAGGTGATGTAAGAACATTAATGCACCAGGAGGACACAGGGAGGATGTGTGTGAGGGAGAGAGGACAGGCAGAGAGGTACTCTGCTCACATACTCAATGTAGGGGGGGAGGAGGGGGTATGACAAGTTAGGAGGAGATGGATCAAAGATTCATGGGCTTGACTTTAGTCTTAAAACAGACACACTCAGTCAGTTAGGGCTGGGCAATAGAACAAATTATTTCAGGTATAATGAAGTATGTCTGCCAAGAAGATACAAGATATCACAATATTGATCATTTTGATAGATTATTACACCTCGAAAAAATGTTGACTGGTTTAATGCCCTTTAAAAAATGTTTGCAGTAGGAAACTCTAACACAAGTATGATTATTTACCACAAATTAATAAATTTTAAATATGTTTAGAATGAAAATAAGTCTGCTGAATATTTTGTTTAATAAAGGACCTTTTTGATTATCATAAAAAGTCAAATAATAGCTATAAGCTGTTTGATTTGACAACAACACAAGTCTAAAATACCCAAGGTAATATAAACTTTGGATTTTAAACATCCAACAAACACAAAATAACTGCATACTGTCCAAATTGTGCAAGTATGTTGGCAAATAGTGGAAGGAATTTTCTCCACAACAGTTCTATCCGCTTTTTCAGGAGTTGCCACATGCAGCTTGCATCCAAGAGCTGTTTTTTTTCATTAGCAACACTCTTAATTTCTGAACACCTTTCACCGGCCTTTGATGTTACAAGTTTACAAAAGTGAACTTTTGTTAATCTGGTAGTACAGATACATTTTTTAAATCGGTCCATATGCTTAATTTCGGCTTTGATCCAAGGAAATATCTGAAGATGAACACAGTTTAAAGGTTCTTGAGAGATGTCTCTGATTTATCTAAGGAAAAATCCTTGGATAAACCAGAAACATTAAAACACAGTAAGGAAACACGGTCTGAAGAGGAAATTTACATTTTAAAATTGGTACCCCATATAGATAAGCACAGATTTTTGTTTGTTCTGTTTTATTAATTATTTTTCCAGGTGATGTTGATAGTCTAGGAAAACCATGGATAGACTTGGAAAGCTGGTCATGAGAGCAGGGCAAGGCTCACTGTAAAGTGCTGCAGACTGGAATTAAGTCTTCTGCATGAGACAAATGCATAGAGTGCTTAGACATAGCCTACAAGGCGATTGGCACTCATCAGTGTTGCTGCTGACAAAGCTCAATTTAGGAGTTTCACAATTCTGTTGTTTTTGATTGATGAGTGAAGAAGACATGATTTAGAAAGTTTGGTGCCCTGCCAAAAGTTGAACTATGTTCAAGTGGAG
Source organism: Scarus forsteni (assembly GCA_036419115.1). Lineage (NCBI taxonomy): Eukaryota > Metazoa > Chordata > Actinopteri > Labriformes > Labridae > Scarus > Scarus forsteni. The sequence goes on along the minus strand of JAZDUH010000451.1, from coordinate 20,658,712 downwards.
CACAGCAAAAAGCAGCTAGTGTCTTGTATTTTATTATTTATTCATAGTCTTGTATTTTCAGCTGGAGCTAGTGTCCAGCTGAAAATACAAGACTATGTTGGTTTTGTACTGAAAATGAGCAACTCCAGCATGGAAATGTCACTTGTGGACTCAGGGCCATGTTTCTGCAGTGGAGGCAATGTTCTTTCTATCTAAAGGTTAAAGATGTAACTGATTATTATTAAGACAATCCATGTTTTTATATGTACGTCAATAATTATGATAATGAAACTATATTATTTTTAAAACACATGGTTTGTAATGGCATTGAAAGGGAGTATAGGTGGCCTTTTATTTATGTATGTGTTATCCATGCACAGTGGAAACTGTCCTTTGGGCAGGGGGTCTGGCTTCAGATCTGACCTTTGGCCTCTTTTTAACCTGTTCCTCTTAACTCTCAATCCCTCCCTTTTTAGCCTATTCATATTCCTCCCCTAACCATAAATAAATGAAAAGATGTGTTTCTGAAAAAGTTTTTGTCAAAATCACCAATGTTTTTGCATGGTGTCTTTAAGGTCTTGAAAAAGTATTGCAGTTGCTGAATGAGTTTTTGGCCTTTGGAAGTTTCCCTGCCATTTGCATTTTACCCTATGGGGGGTAATGCCAAAGGAGCAGCAGGTAAATTTCTGGATAAAATGTAGGGGGAAAAAAGCTGCTGTTTGCATTCATACATGTAGCTCACCTGGATTATTTCATGTTTTTTAATAGAATGAAAAATGTATTTATGTTTAATTATTGTTTGTTTGTTTGATGTTTTCCATTTTTTTATACCTGAAAAAGGTTGCATTGGGTCATTTACATCCAAAATATGCAGCAATCACAGTGAATTACAAACCAAGAGGGCTTGTTAGCAACTCTAGCAAACAGCAGCGCTAAAAGTTGCTGATATATTTATCCTTCTTAGACATTGGATTTAAGTTAAAATGCAGGGTCTTTAACTGCACTTTAAGTTAAACATGTTGTAGGAAAAGTGCTATTTAATAAATTTTGATTGATTGATTGATTGAACTTAAAGGATAAGTTTCTCAAAATTAGGTGTCTGTGACTTGCAACTTTTTGCCATGGTATCAATAAAGTGTAACCCTGGTGTTGTCATTCATCGTATTTTTACAGGAAAATGATCCAGATGTCAATGTTGTGTGTTGCCTTGCAGCATAGAAATATGATGATTTTGTCCATATTGCCCAGCCCTACACCTAGTTATGTCAACTATGTCAATTTTGTAAAGTCTTTTGGATCCGTCATGCTTTTTCTCACATTTACAGTTTGACCTACATACACTTAAATGTCCCTTTGCTTCAAAACTCATCCTAAAACAAACAGCGGCTCATAGATCAGCTGTTTGTTTCTGGTTTTCTTTACCTTCCACCTGAGAAAGCAGAATCAAAGAAAGACTTCCATACTTAGGGCTCATCTGAGAACCGTCAGATGCTGTTCTCCTGTTCTGCGTAGCCGAGGGCAGAGACACATCTCACTACGGGCAAAGGCACAAGCAGAGTCAAGCCGACACACCACGGGGCAAGGCACTGAGGCCAAAGGAGTAGTCATGCATTTCCCCTGACTCACTGCCGCCTTGTCTCATCTCATGTTTTATTAATAGCATGCAGCTCATTGACTATGCACTACGCTACTTTTTTTTGGTCACAGTTAAGACCAGGTGACATATACAGAAATGCCCACAAACTCAAATGTACATTTTTCTGTGCTTCTCGCGGATGACTTTAATGTGAAATCCCTGCGTTTTTCTCCTCACCGATCCTCGCTTCACGTGTAGCAGAAACTCTGATTTGACAAATGTGGCATGGAGCGGTGGAAAGAGGCCCATTGGCTGTGCCTTCACGCATGCTTAAGCTCCAATTTATTCTGTCCACCTTAGAGCTGGGCTTAAAAGAGAATGGAGAAATTAGGGGAAGTTTGCTCTTTTCCCTTTCAAGCTCGCCGAGTCACCAGAGATCATCATTTATGAAGACGAGCCCAGGAGCATTAGGAATTCTGTTTTCTCCTGACGCCATCAACACCCTGCACATCCTGCTTTGTGTATACATGCATGCACTCTATATCAGAGTGCATGTGGAGCTATCATGTGCAGATGCATATGCAGTTTCATGCAATGCCTCCTTTTAATATGTCTATGTATGTGTGTCTGCGAGTGTGTGCATGTATGTGTGTGTGTGTGTTTTGAGATCTGTGCCTCTCTGCTTTGCCTCAGTTCAAAAGGGTTTAGTCCCGACAACGTGATGTCGGGCTGCGTCAGCTCAGCCAATCCCAGCCTGGATAGCAACATTAGCAGCCAATCAGAAACTCCCAGCAGCCTTTGCTGTGTGCCCTCTTTCCATATTCAGCAACGCTAGTCTCAATCTGCTGGCTTCCCTGGGATGTTGCATAAAGACCCCCCCATTCCACACGCTCCCAAATTATAAGTTTCTTACATCTGCGTTGAAGTAACTCTTGGGTACCATACCTACATATACGTGTGTATGTGAGTGTGGAAACGCTCAAGCTCAGATGAACTCTCAGCAGTCAGAGTGACATCTACATGTCAGAGGGCAGCAGCAGCTCCGGGTTAACAGCGGGGGTTCAAATGCAACTTGATGTATTGAGGACATAGGCGATTTTGACCCTTTTGGATGTGCTTAGGAAACCCTTACTTGGGTCTCTGCACCCCTTGAACATTACTGACAGGGGTGCATATCCTACCAATACTTTGCCAATGTTGTGCCTAAAATTTCAGTTATAATTTGATGATGTTGTATGATATGTCGTGATAACTGTTTTTCTGGCTCAAAATGATGCAATCATGATCCTTTTTTTTTTTTGGTAATGTGAACACAAGCTTGCAAAACAATTCCAAACAATATTAGGATGTTGATTCTTGTGGAATCTCATTAAAGTCTATTTGTAATACACACATTTCTGCTTATGCATAACTGAATATAATACATAGGTGCTGATCTACAGAAGTAAATGAGGGCTCGGGGGTCCTCTGTCAGGATTTGGAAAGTCAGATGTTCTATCTTGTTTCAGGTGTATTTTGCGGGACAGTTGTGTAGAAAGACTTCATCAAAACAATGTGTCCTCATTCAAATGTAGCCTCGTAATGCCTATTAAAGATAAAGAGAAATTCACACCTCCAATTCTGACAAAGGACAACCTGACAAACCAGGCCCACTGTTTCCTGTATACATAGAATCAGGATTTCTCTCCTGCATCTTGGGAACATCCCCTTCTAATGCAGGCCTGTGGTTGCTTTTCCATTTTCCACATCTAAACTGCACCCATAGCCACCATCTCTTTCCCCTCGCAGGACTGTAATTGCTCTGGTTATTTTCTGCATGGTAATAAAATAATCAGTCTGAAACTTTGCCAGATGGATGTGCCCGATGATAGACGTCAGATCTGGTGAATCCATCTGCTTTTCAAGGTTAGACGAGGGCTGTTGGAGGTATGAAATCAGACACTTTCTTTCTTGTTTCATACCAGTCACTCACAATAGTCTGCTTTCACATTGATGACATTGTTCCGTGCCAAGCACAACTGGCATATGTACACGTTTTGATAAGTAGGAAACGGTATAAATGTAGTTGGCGGATACACAAGTCAGCCAAGTGTAAGAGAACATTAAAAAAAGCAGTCATGTCAACCCCTTGTCAAAGTTCCTTGCAGACATACTGTGCTGCTACAATGTATGCTTTCATTTTGTGAGGCAAACAACATCCTTCTTTTTACTTCCTAATCTACTGTAAAGCTCAAAGGAAGAAATTAGCCCTTGCTTCATGAACACGGTATGTGAACAGACAATTTTGCAACTCACGGATGCCCATACTCTACAGGATTTTATTCACTCTTCATGCAAACTGTGTTCTGGTACCCATGAAGTGTGCCCAAGAATTCTCTTTAAGCAGATTTGGACACTTTGTGTTTATGATAAGGATAAACAATGTTGGACAAAAATGATTCCAGAAATATGCTGCTTTTATGAGCATTTCTGACAACATTAAAGGTGAATTTTGCATGAGCAGCTCCTTTTTTCTTCTGAAAGGTCACTGTTTCGCTCTGCTGAAGTTGTCACAGTTAAGACTTTTTTGGAGGATTAGATGTGTATGAGCAAATTTGTTCACTTATGACTTTTATATTAAGTATATCTGCAATTGAAGGAGGCCAGAGGAAGGAGAAAAAGCTGAAAGTCTTTATTAAGCATAGATGCTCTGCTGTGTTAGCAGAAAGTGTGTTTTTTAATCTGTTTCTTGTACATGTTACATACAGGAAACACAAACTCTACCTGCACTGTGGTCAGTTCTCAGTAAGCCATTTGATGATGACACCAGACAGACGTTTAGTGCACATTTCAAGAAAAAGATAAAATTGGAAGTTTTTGTTTCCATCAAACATTACATAATTGATAGCATGATGTGCAGCATTGACTGGTGAGGGTGTGAAATGAATTTGCACACTTTGCAATGCCAAAACTAGAAATTATTCAGCCCTTACCAAAGGACTGGACTTCAGCATTAATGTACACAGATCCGTGCCCATTTCCCTTGTGTGAAACCAGGTCCCTAATTGTGGCAACCACCACATTTTAATTGCATAAAATACCTGCAATCAAATCAATATTCAATTAAGGAAATGACATTAACAGTCATTACAGAGATTTTTAATCTAAGATGAATAATTATGCACAGTGTAGACTTTATTATACTGGATTTTTAATGATCTTACTTTATAAAAGAAAACAAGGTACATCATTTAATCAGTTATGCTCAGTTTTAACATGTACTATAACACAAAAATAATTCTAAATCCTAGTGCTTACATCAACTGATAATTTAGATGGTTAAAAAAAAACAAGGGGTACAAACATACACTTAAATGGGCATATACACACTTCTCCCATCTGTTCCATGACTTAGGTTTGGCTTTGAAAACTAAGAATACAGATTCAGGTCAAGCACACAAAAAAAGAGGTAATTTAATCAGCACCAGTCCTGACATTTTAGTCATTGTAGAGTCTCCCCAATCAACTGGAATATTTAGGGCCTTTTCCTTATACTGTAGAGGAGAACTCTGTACACTGGAGTATGGTGTGATGTTGAAATGTTGAGCCAAAGTCTTTGTGACATAAGTTGTCCTGAATTTTCATTAGTATCAATAAACTATTTGTTTATATCTATCATCTTGTCACATGAAAAATTATGCATTGGTTAACATACACTATTTAATAAAATATTCACTTTTGAACACTGCACAGCAATGAACTGAATATTAGGCCCACGTTCTTTAGAATAAAATACACTGGATATAATAATAATAATTTAAAAACTTGTCAAGTGGGATACTTTGCAGAAAACTGCATATTCCATCTCTAAATATCTAATAAATTAGACTATTTTGTGTAGCAAATTAAGTCAGTCACTGCATGTTTCGATTATATTTCTTATCAAAGAAGCACTTTGAGGAAAACTGAGAGCATGTTAGGTTTACATCACTCAAATTCTGAAACCGCAAAGCCCCTAAATTACTGATCCTAAAATGGCTTCTGATTTAGGCTGATTGCTGTTGATTTGCAAACACATCTTGCTGTTCTTTCACACACTGCACATCAATTTGGCATACATTTCCATGCACAAGCATACTGTTCACTTCACATTATGCACAAGTGCTCATCGTGCCTACTCATAGGCTGCTTAACTCCATTTGTGCGTGCATGCGGATGAGCAGAACACACTCGCTCTTCATGCATGGAGAATCTGCACCAATGGCATGCTGGTTGGTTTATTGGTCACTTCCTTGTTAAGGAATGGAGGCCTAGTTTCTTCTCAGTGCTGCCTGTCCTCCCTCTGAGGATGGAGGCCACATATTTTTCCATTTTCACCACACTAAGCAGTTTGTAGCTGTTTTTACCAAAGTTGTGCCCTCTGCAACCCGTTCTGCTCCGTTTGGATGAAGGTTAACTCAGCTCCTTTCCCCTCTCTCTGATTCCTTATGTTTTATTCCTCTTTCATCCTCTCTCTTAAATTCACATTCTCCCCCGGTCTACTTCTGTTTAACCCTTTGCACCTGCACCCCCTACACCCCGTGTCCTCTTTGCAGCGAGCACAGCAGCAGGGTGAGCGAGTGGCTCTGGAGCCCGTCAGCACATCCGCAGAGCAGCACAGCGCAGTGAGTCGACCGCTCCCCGAGGCCATCCGCTCATCGCACAAACACACTCGCATCCACTCACTCCACTTTTATCTCTTAGTCACTCTCTCCTCACCCCCCCACCCCCCACCCCCCCATTTCCCTTCCTCCCATCTCTCCCTTGTCTTCCCTTCCTTGTCTTCCTACCCCCACCCTCCACCACCCTTCATCTTAACAACCAAGGCCCACCCCCCACCCCACCACCCTTTGTTTCCTCCATCTCCTTCCTCTCTCCTGCTCCTCCTTCCCTTGCATCCTCCATCCTCTCGTCTTTTGAGGCCATGCAGTTTTCACGGTGAGGGCTGCTGCTGATGCTGCGTCAGTGAACAGGCAGCACATGCACACGCACATAGACTTAACACAAACACATGGCTAAGATGGCCGAGGCTGCTGTCCTCGTTTAATAATGCCTGCACGTACATGCATGATTATACATGCAGGTATATCTGTAGGTGAAGATGTTAGAGGAGGCACATGGCAAATATTGAATATTGATATAATTAATTGATGAGTTTAATGAAAAAATCCGTCACAGCAGCCATTTTTATCCAGAGAGAATTTTTGTTCCTGTTTTATTAAACTCTGTTTTTCTGTTTACTTCACTTTTTAACATATGTTAACAATACATAGTGCTGATGAAAGGAGCTTTATTTTCTTTCAGTCCTAAGTTTAGTATTTTTGGAGGATTATAAAAGCAAAGTACACACTGGGGAAGATAAAATGCAAAATGGGTCATTGAAACATCCTAAACAAGGAGACATTTAAAGGGATTTTTGAAATGGGGTTGCTCAAGACACATTGCACAAGTAAATGCGATTGCAAATAAAGCAACTGGCAAGCTCTGCCCCTGTGAGGAGATAGTCTAGTATGGACAGTACCAGTGAATAGAGCCACTGAAATCATGGTGCACCCCATCTACAGTTAGTGTCGGTCTTGACAAGACCCCAACAAAGCCCCTGTGTTTAGAGCTTTTGTGTGATGCGACGTAGGGGCCATGCATTAGGGCTGCACGATATTGGGAAAAGCTGACATTGCGATTTTTGGGGGGTTTGCGATATATATTGCGATATTAAAAATAGAAGAATTTTCACCAGATGACTTGAATAGCTCTGTTTGGGAAGAATTTGCTTGACTCACAATGACACCTTTGTATTCATATAATACCGTTTAATCCAGGCTAAGGGGGTTCATCTGTGAATGATGAAAATTGCTGTATATAAAAGGGATCCAGAAGGCCATGTCTCTGTACAAAATAGAATAGGTTTCACTTTCAGTTGCTTTTTTTTCATTTCCCCAATAAATGGGGGAAATGCGGTAGTCACATCTCATGCGCGATGTGACTATTGCGCATGCGCACATTGCGATGGCGATGTTCAAACGATATATTGTGCAGGCCTACCATGCATCCCTCCACCAAAGCTTGCTGCTTTCCATTCATCAGCTGTTCAGGTCTTAGTTCCACAGTGGGGTCAGTCAGCAGCCACAAGAGCACAAACTGATATAAATCTAACGCTTCAGAATATTACAAGATGGGTCACTTCTGCTTTTTTCCCCCTAAATTCAAGTATAGACCTAAACTTGATCTTACATTGAACTGATTAAACTGAAGAAAATAGGTTGGGATTTTACATTTAGTGCTGTCAGAATAGTTCCTTGTGGATTGTATCGGTGCACAAAACTTCCAGCTTCTTTCACTTTTTGAGTCACAGCTGAGTGTGATGTCAACATGATATTCTTTTAGGACACTTCTTCTCAGTCACCGAAATTGCCTTCAACTGCGAGCTGGTGTTCTGGTACACAGAATAGCAGTATTATTTGATGCCAGCCCTGGTACCATTACTAAACTTGGGACCAAATTCTGTAAGACTGGCTTAGTCAAAAATGTGCTGCAAAGTGATTGTAACAACAGCCCAAGAAGATAAGTTTCTCACCATTCTTCACTTAGGCTCTCTTCCAGGGAACGAGGGGATTTGGGCACTTTTTTTGTGGTGCTACTCACACGTTTCGCTGAGTTGCTCATTCTTTAGAAGTTCTACCTCTGTGTAAAGTGACCAATCAGGCTTTCGAAAACACACCAGTTGGTATTTTTAAAGCAGAGAAATAATCGACATAAATATATTTTAGAACTCTTCTTTAAGAGCATATATTACAGAGTTATATGGCAAGCATTTTTCACAAAAGAATTTCATTCTAACACTGAGCAATCTTCAATCATTGAATAGCATGAAGGGCAGATTTAACTGTACGCACAAAAGACATTTGGGAAATTATAAAGCAGCAAAAACTATTGATTTAAACACCCTCAGATCGGGCAGGCAATTCTTTGTCCCACCTCTGCACCAAACAATTCTAAAATCTGTCTGAGTTTTTAAAATATGTGGAAAGTTCAAGGAGTGATAAGTTCCTATTAATGGCTTATATTACAACTAGAAATAAAAATCACAAACACATTTTTGACAGTTCCCTTTTTCTAGAACATTCATTTACCAAAATGATGAAAATCAATTGTACAGGCCACATTTGCTTTTTAATGTTTTGTATATTTCTATGCTGAAAAATTTTACCATTAGTCTTACAGTAGTATTGGCTTTCTGAAATCCACACTGTCATCAATATTTAATATCTATTTCTTATGATGGCAGAGATTTTGAAAATGATGGTGCTTTTCCATTAAGCAGTCTGGTTCAGTTTGGTTTAGTTTAAGTTAGGCACAGACTGAAATTATTTGCTTTTCCACTGTCAATAGCTGGAAAATCTGTTGTCCTTTTCCCACTATCCTGTTGAGGCACTGAGATTGCTTTTAGGATTCTTGAACAGGACCAAATCAAGGAAGTGAAGATGTGGTTGGCTGTGGAAATACAAGGACTATCAGGGCTAACCTATCTTAACTGTAGTACTTGGGGAGATGCAACCCTTATTTTATACATGCCCTGTGTAAAACAACATTCTCAGATTTTCAAGAAATCTGTTTCAAAAATGAAAAAGAAAATACCCATGTCAGAGACAATTATGTATGAGAGGAAAAAATTAATCAACCAAAAATTGCAAGTAACTAAAGTCCAGAATGCACAAAAATGGCTGAATGTCCACAAATGTCAGGATTTGGTGTAAAAAGATAGCAGAAAAATGCTTACCATGACCACATTACACATATAGATTTTTATACATACATATATATTTATATACATATATATATATATATATATATATATATATATATATATATATATATATATATATATATATATATGAAAGGGGATCCCAAAACAGAACAACACCCATCCATCTCCCACCTGCCAAGTCATGCTGGTCGCGGTTACTTTCTTCAATTAAATTGAGCATGAATATTCCTTTTATATAATATCTCCACTCCAGCTGGCTGCACACACGCCAATTCCCTGTTGGGGTACCCCAGGTCCCCCTCTGTGTCAGCACAACCTGCAATTTAAGGCTGCTGAAGTCAAAGCCTATGGGAGGCGACCTTGACCTCTGACCTGTGACCTCTGAAACCCCCCACACCTAAAAGTCCGCCCCCACTCTGCACCCTGGTTGGCTGAAAAAGGCTTGCTCATTACCAGGTGTCACTTATTACACCCTTATACACACTGATGGGCCTAATTTATGGAGATTGCGGCACGTGTGAGACGCTGTGGGGGTTGACTTAGGCGTGTCGGTTAGACTGTGTAGACGCTGTTTTATGCAACTTAAAAGTCTGATTTTAAATGTCTGGATGTGCTGTTTCGACACGGCTCAGCATGTTTTGTGCTCTTGTGTTTGTTTTAAAAAGCTTGCAATAAATGAGGGAAACTAACCATTTTTTTAATTTTTGTGACATATTGATGAAAGTTAGACAATGTGGATGACTTTACTGGTGTTTTATGATCATTTATAACAATAAATTAAAGTGTGTGTTTTGATTTTATACATATATATATATATATACATATATATATACATATATATATATATATACACAAACATATATATATACATATATATATATAAATATATATATATATACACACATATATATATATACATACATATATATAATATAATATAATGTGTGTGTAAGTATATGTATATATATATAGAGAGAGAGAAAGAGATATTGATAGAGAGGGATATATTTTCTTTTTAAATTAATTCAGGTTATTAAAAACTGCCAAGTCTTACAAAAGAATTAGATATTGATTGCCAGAAAATTAAGCCTTAAAATGGCACATAAATTACACAATAACCCCATTGTACAATGATCCTATGAAAAATGAACAAAATAAATTATTTTCCAAATACCTAGGGCAATTTTGGGTCAATCAAAGTGTGTAATTACGGCCCTTAATATGTTAAGTTTGATTGTTAGGTTTTGTTTTTATATTTGTGCAGTCCAAGATTTAAAAATAAACTTAAACCCAGCAACCTCTGTACCAGAAATGGTACCTACACATTGTGAGCCTTAAAAATTATATAAATCAAAGATTTGGGGGTGCCAATATGTCAGAGTTTTTTGCAACGCTGCACCTTCCATATGTTGAGGTTGTCTTCTCTGGTCTCAGGTCTGACTTGGGTTCAGGTCAGGCCTGGGACCCGTTTTCTGTGTATCTTCCCTTTCTCTCTATCCCCCTTTCTGAGTCTATGTACTGTCTCTTTGCCATCAACAAGGCCCCAAATTGTTAAATAAGTTAAAGTTGTTATGTCGGACTCTGTTAACAATTTTTTTTTTGTCGTAAGAAATAAGAAATTACCAGCTCTTGGGTTCCCTGGACTTCTGCTTTTTGTTGCTATTGTATCAAAGAGTTGTAATATGCATAATTAAAACAGCCTAAAAATGCTGAAAACATCAGAATATTTCACACATTTAATCTACTAAAGTGTTCTCATGCACTTTATATCACTATTACATGATCAGTCTTGCAAATAGTGTATGACCTGTAACACAAATCTGTCTTTCACCAACATCACCCTGGTAGCAGAGTTTGGCTGTTTCTTTCTGAGGTTTAAGCTTCATTCCCAGCTGTTTCTGTTTCAGTAAATGACTGTCTCAACCTACAAATGAAAATGATGATCATTAGCACCTGTTTGGTTTTATTGGTTAATCAAACACCTTAATTAAATCATGCTAAATACATGACTGTGTGCGAGTATACCTGTAAGAATTGATGCTGGTTTGAAGGCAAATATTGACATAAGTTAATTTTTTTCTTCTGAGCACTCGCTTCACATTCTGTAGTTTGTTTTCTAAAAAATCTTATTAAAATGTGTTATTTGGAAAGTACTCTTACTTATTCACCCTTGTCTAAAATTTTGCATGGAATACATACTTTCTCACAGATGCTTATAGAGGTTGCAATGTTGCCCATAAAGGAGACGTTTGGGCAAAGAAATTTGCTGATGATGGCAGGGAGTAATTGTTGTTATTCACAATTAAGCAGCACAGAACATGAAAAAGACACAACAACCAAGTGGCAGCTTGGTGTAGCAGTTTCTAAAACATTTGTGTTACAGTCTTCGTTTTTATTTAATGGGGACTATTAAATGGTGTGTCTTGTCATGGTGGCTCTGTCATGGCCAGGGCAAGAACAGACCAAGAAAATTTTTAAATTTTTCTGACTTAAGATACTTTTGGAATTATTTAGGGGAATTAAGATAGCCCTCCAAAATTACACTATAGCACAAATTTGACCTTTTTTTAATCAGTGTATTGATATTTTATTACAAAAAGGCTACATTAAGTGCAAAACATACATAGTTTAGATCAAGTTAAAATGATATATTAGAATTTTTCACATGTACTTGATTTGTGTTTATATACTGCTGTCCTAAGTCCTATTCTGTGGATAATCATTATCACATTAATTTGCATATTTAAAAGCGATTAAATCTAACCAGTACTGCCACTGTCTGAGGAGATCCTTAGAACAAGCTTCTTTTGTTAGATTTAGACGCAGCTAAAAATAAATATGTTAAGGGCCAGAATCTCAGTGCTCTGACAACATGCCCAGAACCATGAAGTGATCATGTTAGAGAGCACTGCTCCTGTAGAGAGAATAAAACAAGCGATAAAGCAGATTTCTTTATAAAGAGATGCTGATAGTTACTGCAGTAATCTACATGAAGTGCTTGTATACCTTACAGTCATACACACACTCACACACGTGCACAGCGCTGTTGCCAAGGCGCACACAATTCTGCTGTTGGTTGAAGGTTGCCTCCGTATGTGTACTGTCACCATCTGACAGCCAGGAGAGCATCGCTTGGCGCTTTTTGCTCTGTATGTTTGCATATGTCACACATTCCCTCCCCTTAGTATATATAATCTGTGTGTGTGCACGTGCAGGCAAAGCGTGTGTATGTGTGTGCGCGTGTCCGCTGGGGATGCTCTCACCATCCCAGCTCCGTACTCTGCCTCTGTCTCCAGCGCATCAGGAGCGGCTTACATAAGAACAGGGCAAAAATAGCAGCTGAGAGGGGAGAGGAGGAGAGGGCTCTGCTGGCACGCACACAGTCGTAACGGGACCGCGGGGCACAGCACAATCCGGAGTACTATCACGCACACACACACGCACACACAGAGGAGAGACTGCAGTTATCAGCCATTATAGTTCTTCTTTTAAATACACGGTGCACTTTTTTGACAGGATAGTACACTGTTAGTCAGACTCCATCAGCATGAAAACCCCAAATAATCTCAGACGTTAAAATGGAAACAAGTTTTGCATTGTGTGACATTTGTGAGGAGCAATAGAGAAATAAAAGAAGCTAAATTAGATTGTTCATAAGTGCTCCGTCTAATTGGTACGCCATGCCAAACGCAATAATTTAAAATTCACTTTCTTTTCCCCTCCATGCTCGGAAGGAAGCAAAAAGTCACCAATTATGCAGAAACATTTCTTAATTGCGGACACTGACAAAAGCTCGACTGCTGAAATGTTTACTCCTTCCTCCCTGTAATTAAATGCTTTTGTTTTTGAGCCTCATTTGCAGCCTTTTTTTTCCTTTTTGTTTTGTTTTACATCTATTTTGAGCTCCGAACGCCCCCAAAATACAGAGGAGGCTGAGAGTAAGGAGGGAGAGAGGTGAAGAGGTGGAGAGGTGAAGCTAATATCAGCTCTTACAGTTAACTCGTGAAGGATTGTTGTGTGGAAATAAAAAGAATAAGAAAAAAGATGCAAGGGAGGTATAACCAAAGGTCAGGGCACAGATTGCAAAAGACGTCATGACAATCTGGACATACTTTGGTACAATGCTCTCACTCTTTTTACCACTCCTAATTCCAGAATCTTTCTTTATATCAGATTTTAAAAGCAGAATAGATTTACCCTCATTTTCAGCACTTCATGAAAGTTGCTTTTTAAGGGGACTTAATTTGCCTTAACTTGGTTTAATTATTTTCCATGTCGATGACTACTGATGACTGTGACGCTGTATATTTACCATAACTAATTCTCAAGAAACCTTTGGCATATTTGGTACCCCTGACAGTTCTTTGATATTTTTTAGTAAAAGATGCTACAGCTCCTGCTGCTTCTGCCGTGTGTAGGGATGGGAATTGATACGATTTTGTCAATACCAGTGCTATGAATGATCCTGCTAATCGATCCAGTTCTTTAATGATTCCCTTATTGATTCCTGCAGATTGTCTGTGTGGGCAAATATTGACCTGTAGATTTTCAGTGACAACAATGTCAAAAACGCATCACAGCCTGGATAACTGCTTCTGCATGTTGCTGGTGTTTCCACTCACTTAAGGTTGTGCAGTAGGCACCTTTTGTAAAAAATTAAGCCACAATTCTGACCGCTTGTCAGTGCAAGGAATTGATAAAGGAATTGATTAGCAAAAAGACTCAAGATATCGATGCTTTGTCGGAGCTGTTAACGATTCTTAACTGGAATTGGTTTTTGATTCCCATCCCTAGCCATGTGATGCTTGGTCAGCTCAGCACTACTGTACCGTGTTGTCCACAGCTTTGCATTCATTCAACATCACTGCTTTGCAATTGACGATCCAGTCAGCTTAAACTAATGACAAAGTAATGGTAGGAGGTCACACTGGTAGGCCTGTTGAGAGAGTGCAGGGGAATGAGACGTTTTATACCACAGCTGGTTCCATTAAGATCGGGAGATGGAGAGGTCCTATCACGACAGACATTTTGATGCTTTGTGCTCTATCACACAAAGGAGACAGGCACTAAAGGGCATATAAAACTCAAAAAGCAGAATATGGGCTTTTTAACCCTCCCCGACCCCACATAGCCCCAGTTTGTCCTGATACAGTTTTACTGCTGGTCATCATCCAATTTGAAAAGGAAGTAGCACAATATGTTTTTCATGTGCTGCTGACCATTGAGTTGTAACCAGATATGCCTGAGGAGACTGTTCAAAATGGACCATACAGGATTTGGTGTAAATCGTCATTCATCTAAGCAACAGTCCATAGATAGTGTCCATAGATAGTGGCTTTAGCAAGGGCAAAACAAACTTGGATGGTAACTGGACGATCTTTCTGTTGATCACATTCATTAAGGCTTAGTCAGATGATGGAGTAGGTGAGCACTTCTGCTGCAGTGTACGGAACATAATGCTAGCCAGATTATAAGTCAAACTCACCAAAAGAAGAGTGAACAATATATTTTACATGGGGGAAACATGCTTTTAGGGTTGATCTTTGTTGTTCACTAGATGAAGGAATCTTGCTCTGTTTTTTGTTATTACTTTGCTTTAATAAGTAAATGTCCGATTCTGATAAAAATGCTAAAAAGCAGGTAGCATCCATGCTAACTGTTGTACAGACAGCCATTGTTTACAGGCTTGCAGCCCCTTGTAGCAGAAGTCGCACTGTTATCTCTTGTCTCTGTCTCTTGAAAGAACCCAGATTGGTCAATACTCTGCAAACAGGGCTCAGTCCTGCTGGTGGAGCTTTGGCACAGACAATGAATCATGGGATCCAGCTGCATTGCAATGTTTATTGAGTCTTAAGGTGCATTCACACCGGACGCTACTTGAACTACCTCGGCGATCACTCTCCATTCAATGTCAATGTACAGCCGCAATGGGGCGGGGCTAACCCTCCCGCGATGCGACAGCCGGGTACAAGACGATCATTTCACTCGTCGCACGATGTCAAAGTTAAAAAAAGTTTATATATTCAGGCGGTGTCGTGTGTGGCTGTGCGGCAACAGCCAATCAGCGGTGTGTGTAGGTGTGACGGTACCCGAGACGGACAGTTATTCATCCGGACTACAGGGCGGATGAGTTCCGTCTAGGCGGAACTAATATCAGTGAGGACATTAGTTCCGCCTAGACGGACCGTGGTAAACTCACAGATAATGCTGCTGCAGGGCATCAGCTGCAGTGTTCTGTGGTTGATAAGTGAATGAAAAAGATACAGCTGGAATAATGTCCACTTATACATCCTATTATATGATATATATGAAATGATCGCGATGAAACTCCAGCGGACGTGACGTCACCAAGCGACGGCCGACGGTAGCGGTTACAAAAATGAGGTTTTTATGGACCTGCGACGCTACGTCAGTGGGCGACGCGACTTTGGTAGCTGGGTCGCTTGAGGTGTGAACGCAGAATTAGGTCCTCAATGTTTTCCATGTCTTTATTCTCCTTCAAAATATCTTGAACAGAACATCTTGAAAATTCTAATCTGCTTTGAAATCTTTGAAAAGAACGGACCTTGCTAATGTGGTTTGACTACCTCGTGTCTAATTGCTGTGCAGTCAGTCTCATAGTGGTAGATGACCCATGCAAATCATGGCTACATCTGTTAGCTCATCAGTGGCAATTTCCATTGTGTATACGCAGAGCCAGCAAGTTTTGATTTCTATCTTTTATGTGTTTTTTTTCTGGAACAATTACCTTCTACTTTCAAATCTATATTTCTTTTATACATGCACATCATCAGAAAGTTTCCCAACATTGGATACTTATTGAAAGATAAGAGGCTTGAGTTGGACGTTTTTTTGTTTGTTTTTTTTTAATCATATCAAACTTTCGAAATTTGGTGTTGTGAAGACCTTTTTTCATGTTTGTTTTATATTTGCCTTTAAAGAAACCAAAGTGTTTTTCCACCTTAGCCCATCCTTGACCATAAAAAGGATAGAAAAAAACATGTACTTTTGGGTTACAGAAACAGAAATAGAGTGTCTACAAAGAAAATTAGTGACAGGGGAATGAGAGAGAAATCAATGACAAAAGGTGAATGAGTATTATTTGCTAAAGGAAAAAATGAAGGTGAAGTTGGAAGCAGGAGAAGTAGAAAGCTTTTATCCCTGACAGCCAGCAGGGACAAGCTGAGTGGTGCTTTTTTTTAATGGTGCGAGGATAAACACTGGAAGAGATCTAACAGACTTGCATGAAATCTCAGTGGGTTTAAAACACAACAAGCCAAAAAATGAAAAAAGAAAGAATGCACGTATGCTTGAGTGTGCAGGTTTGTGCATGGGGAGCTTTCCTCTGAGACTTTTAGCTGCTCCACCGCCACACCTTCCCCTTTGTGTGACTGTGACTCCATTTACGTTGAAGGGGGCATTTTTTAAATTATCTGATTTAGGAGGGGGAGCAATTAATTAATATTTTTGGCTCTGAGGGCGTAGGTCAGTGACCCTGAGAGGCGGCGTGTGTCTGCGTGTGCGCACGTGTGAGACCGCTGGCCCCTCCCCTTTCTGTCCACCCCCCATTACCCTGTGCTTTCAGAGGCAAGGCTCTCATGCATAATGCAGAGAGAACGGGGAGGCTCTCATTAATAATTACTGCCGCCTTTGATGGATGGAGAAAATAACGAAGGGGGCTGTTAAAAATGGAGAGAGCAAGAGAGAGACGACGGAGGAGGGAGGGAGTCAAAGTTTTTTTTTTTTTTTTGGGTTGGTATTTGTTGCTGTTGTAGTTCTTTGAGATCCAAAAGCTGCTGGGATGGATTTGGACTTAGTATAATCAAACGCTATGTGGATGTTTTTGGATGGTGTTCATATTTTGATAAGGGAGAAGCTTCTCTTCAGATGCTAAAAAGGATCTCTGAAGATGTGATAAATCCTAATTGTCTTTGTGTTGGAAGCAGCCACCACCACTCGAGGGTTTTCGTTTCACTTCCCTCTAATATTTTATATCTTAAAGCATTTCTTTCACATTAAAAAAATCTTTTGTCTGCCTCAATTAGTATGTGAGATATGAAATGTCTACCTTTGCCTGTAGCTTTTATTAAATTAAAGCAGCCCAAACACTTGTTTCTCATTGTATGATGTTAAATTTTCGTTGCTCATATTAACTGAAACCTAGGACCCCTGTCTTTCAGCCAAAAACATATATAGTGGCATTTTTAAACAGCAAGAGTACAAATCTTAATATTAAGGGGCAAAGTATTTACATTTTACCCATTCCATTTATTCTTCATGACCAATGAAGCAGTAATTTCTAATTTTCTACTTTAAAGTTGTAGATTTAACAGTCACCTGCTTCCAGTGCTTTGTGTTTATGGTAGCTGACCACAATTGTCTCCCAAGAAATATGCAGACTATACATAGCTGATTAAAACACCAGACCGAAGCTTAAAGAGACTGTGAGGAGTTTCTAAGTAATTACAAAAAAGTCTCACTTTTAGATATATGCCTGATCGAAATACACACTTTAAGATGAGTTTTATAGCATCACAATAGGTTATCTATAAATGCTATTCCTTAGCCTTCCGGTCGGGTCGGACAGGGCTGGACTGGCCTGGATACTAAACTTCGGGAACAAGACAATTAAAACTAGAGCAAATTTATATTCGTCGGACACGTCTTAGAGCACCGGGCTGTAAGCAGCGATATATAGCCGGCTACAAAACTACGATAGGCCTACTAAGTTTTCCAAAAATTGCTTGTTGTCACACATCAAAAACTACCACTACGTAACTACATACATTACCTCATCGCTTTGCATCCTGTAAGTTGTTGAAAAAAGAAGTTGTAAAGCAATACAGAGTTCTGAGGAAGGTCTGAGCTGCATGCTTTATTAGCATCACAACAAACACATGCTTTGGCTTGGGTCTTTTGGTGTGTTCCAGTTGTAGTCAGAAGTAGGAATTTCCGAGTTCCGAGTAGGAAACTGCAACTGGAACGCCCCCCAAAGTCGGAATTTCCTACTGGGAACTCGGTGAAACCTCGCCACTCCCGAGCTAACAACAGCTAACAATAGCCTGGTAGATCGGCATGTTTTTTTCCGACTTCAACTGGAACGCCGATAACTCGGACATGATGTCATTCCCAGTTCCAAGGTTACTGGAACGCAGCATTACGACAGTCGCCGCATGTGCTCATGGGTAGCATAGTCTTTGTGTCGCCGGTAATAGATTCTCCTCATAGCACCTTTAAACAAAGCCTGTCTTTGTACTATTAAATAAAGGGATTTGTTCAGAAACTATTACTGTTGGCATATACTGTATGTGTTCAAATTCAGTGAAAGTTTTGTTTTCTGCCCTGTTAGTTAAGAACATCCCTCTAGAGTTCAAATCTTAGGTGGTTTTCACACCTGCAGCTCATTTGCTGTGGTTCAGTTCAGTTGAAAAACTACAGTGGCTGCTTATACTACTTCATTTGTGTGATCACCCTGTACTTTGTCGGTTGCTGTGTTGATTGCGTTCTCACTGCAGACAAACTCCTCCAGGGCGTCGATTGGGATCAGGCCAAGACCACCTCTTTTAGGCAAGCTTGGTAGGGTTGTTTGTACCAAAAGGAGGGAGAACGATTTGTCATTTTCGAATCGAAATAGCAATTTCAAGCAACATGATCGTGATTGTCAAAGCAGAATTTTTTGCAGCGCTCCTGACTGACCCAGGATCTGTTGTGTCAACTATTTGCTAGTGGCAATGTTGTCACATGTCAGCGCTGATGTTCAAAACCATGAAAGGTTGACAACTTGACATGCTGTTTTTTTTGTTTGTTTGTTTGTTTGTTTACAACAAATCTGTAAGGTGTGATGTAAAGATGTCAGGGAAGCAAGTACTATTGTTTGTCAAGTACTTTTGAGATTTGATTTGTTCTGCACATCACCCTGACTTGTACTGTCAGCCTTTATTTAAAAAGATAGTTGCCGGGGTGCTGGTTTGGCGGAGTGGTGAGCAACCAGGCACCCCGTGTACTTCCACCGGTCCAGGTTCGAATCCTGTCTGTGACCAGTTTGCAGAGAGTTCTGTTTGACTTTTTGCACTGTTCAGCATGTTAGATACAGTTTAGCCGTTCTGTCAGTCAGTTTATTATTGTGTAATTCACATAGTTGACCCCAGGTCAGCAATGAACTTCCTTATTTGATTGATTTGTCCTTACTCTAATATATGTATATTTAAAAGTTCTTGAGAATTTTATGCTCTACTCTGCTTACCAAATTATAAAAATGTATTATATTTATAGAAAGGGATCAGTGCAGGAAAATCTCACTCATAAGTGATTG
Organism: Scarus forsteni; assembly: GCA_036419115.1. NCBI lineage: Eukaryota > Metazoa > Chordata > Actinopteri > Labriformes > Labridae > Scarus > Scarus forsteni. The sequence goes on along the minus strand of JAZDUH010000451.1, from coordinate 20,639,062 downwards.
GTAATGCCAACAAAATAAGCACTGATTAGTTTGAAATTATTTTTTAGTTGTGTTTGCTTTATGGGAGGAATGTCAAGACCCCCTTTCTGTGTTTTTGATATTCCTCGGGGGGGCTGACCCTACTTTTAAATTGTAGAATTGTTTGCTATCTGTTTTTGTTGGTTAAGTTACTAAATAAACTGTGCTTTTACAAGAACAAACTTATTAGTGCTCCAACTCTGATTTCATGCTTAGCCAATGTTTTAAGTACATTCTGGTCATGGCTGATAGTTAAAACTGCAAATGAATGATAGGCTGTTTAATATTATGGCTCATGGGGAAGGCATGAAGGTGTGGTTTGGTGTTTTATTCTGTCCTCCTTCCCGTTCTATCCTTTTAATGTTGCTTTAAGAGTGTTTTTTTAATCCCAGAATAGATGCCCCAAGCCAGACCTTACTCTTAAATATTCATATTTCATCTATATATGATCTTACACATGTGCACCAGTTCACAGCTGCCCGTGTGTGCATGTGTATGTGTGTATTTATGTGTGTGCTGTTGGGATGGTCAGAACCTCAGGGGTCATCAAGGAAGGTCAGAGGAAACAGCAAAATGACGAGACCCCTGCCAGCCAGCCAATCACAGTAAAGGCTCTGCCGGGCAGCCAATGACAGAGCAGCTCAGTGGCCTTTGATGAAGGGGGCCACCATTAGCCCCGTCACTGAACGACAGTGCTGGGGGCAAGATGGCTGCCATCCAACACTGCAGAGATGTGGAGAAAGAGGGCAAGGACGGGATGGATGGAAGACAGAGGCAGACAAATATAAGTCAGGGACTAAATTACTAAAATAAATAAGTGGACTGAAGAATTATAATTCAAAATATGTTAACTGAAATGTATGGGTGATAATGGTGGACAGAATAATGGTCCACCAGTTTGATTCAGGCTTTGCTACATCAACAGCTTAATGATGACTGTTATGAAATTGGTAAATTCATATAAACTATCTAAAATATAGCTTAGCTTCCTCTAGTGTTTTATTAATCTCTACATTTTCAGGATTTAGGTAAAAATCTCTTAAAAACTGTCAGATTAATGTACAACTGTGTCATTTTTTGTTTCAATCAGATGTTTCTCATTAATGCTGCCCTTTTATTGGGGAAGTTTGAAATGTTGGTTGAAAACTAATTTTTCAAAATGTATATGCATTTTTACCAGTGCAAATAGAGCTAGAAAGCATGTTTCTTTTTTGACAACTCACAAGAAATCATGCTGCTTACTGCAAACTCATACTGTATATTCTGCATACTACTTATGCACAGGACCCTTAATATGCTCTTAGGAATATGCTTAACTGCATCATAGAAATAGTTAATGAAGTTGAGCTTATAGTGTGTGTGTGAGTTTTTTTTTTTTTTTTTTAATCTTTGACCACTCAAAACTGCTTTATACCGCAGGTCAAATCTACTTAATCACACCCATTCACTCTCACATTCGCTCACTGATTGTTAGAGTTGACATGTCAGTTGTCCATCAGCATGACTTGATGTAAACAAGGTAATACTATCATTGTAGCCAGAACAATGTTTAACCCTTTTTAGCACAGGGGGCCAACTGCTGGTAAGGAAAGCACAGTAACACTGCTTATCAAACTGAAGCCCAGTGTATCAGAAAATAAAATATACTTTTACACTCTTTATCTGAAACGTGGGCATTGTTTCACATACTAGTGTAACCACCAGGCAGTGCTGGTCTTTTAACTTATTATGTATTTACAAAAGTAACACATTTCTTTAACTTGAGGTTAGTTATTACTTTTTCTCAACAAAAAATAACCCACTAAAAGTTTACAGAAGTAAAACACAGGGGACAATAATGACTGCTCCATTAAATAGTAAGTGGCCCAATCCCAATTCTCTTTGTACCCCTATTCCTTCCCCTTAGCCCTTCGCCTACCCCTTCCCCTATGGCTTAAAAAATAGTGTAAAGTCAAAGGGCTACAGCTTCAGCCCTATGAAATGGGACACCCCTTTAAATTAACAACTTACTTTTCTTATTTTGAACATTCTGAGCATAAATGGGATCTCAAAATCAAAATCTATACTTTTAAGTTTACTCTGGGCCATATCTTGCTTTTTTCAGTGTTTTTTTTTTAAGTTTGGTTATTTTTATTTTATTTGTATACATGCCTGTCTCTTTTTGCTAAACTATTGCCTTTCCTACTGTACCACATTCATACCTGTCAAGTTTTGAATTTGAAAATAAGGGGATTTCCAGCGCTTGCTGTGAGCTGTCCCACCACCCCAACCAAGCTCCAGTATCCCTTACATTTTAAGACAGGAGTACAAGTAGGCCTGTCAAGATAACACATTTTGCTGGATGATAATAGTCCAAAAAATTATTGCCGATAAACGATATTATTGTCAATATGAATTTGATTTATTTTTTTTTTCAAATTTTGCATTGATGTAAATATAATATATGGCATAATAAAGTGAGTGCACAATATCAAAAGCAAGAAACTTTAATTTCTTAAGAATATTAAACTGTAACTGGAAGGTCAGGAATAAACGAAAAATATTGTAAATTTAACAAACAAAAAAAAAAGAAAAAAAACAATGAAAATGAAATGGACTCTCTTTTAGGAATATTGCATGTAAATAAAAATAATTATACTAGTCAAAAACAATAAAAAAGGAGACCCTGTCTCTGTAAAGAAAAAACAAAACTCACACAACAATAAAAACTATGGCCTAAATAAAATGGAGTTTATACAGTTCAGGAATTGTTTGCGACATGTACTTTCTCCCAGTCAATTCGTACTATCAGTCAAACGTTTGTAACCTTGCTGGCTTTTCAACCGTGTCGAAGGGCTGCATTTCTTTTGCAATGTAGCGAACGACACTGTCTGTGAGCACATCATTTTGGGCTTTTATCTATGTTTTCTTTGCCGACCAAATGCCTCAGTAAGCGCTGACTGTCAGGACGAAGGCTCTGCTGCACTTCTCCCCTTCTTCGTCGCCACTACTTTCAAACAAATGCGACATATCAGCTCGTAGGTGTTCATGAGCTCACACCTTGTTCATCCTGTTTAAAACCAAAATATTCCCACACTGTGGCAGCCGGCTTAAGAACCGTATCTTTCGTGCCATCATTCATATTAGCGTTTGTTTCCTCGTAACTCCTCAGGACGATCATTTCAGCTCTCTCCGTGTGTACGCCCCGTCTTCACCCCAAAGATCGCATGTTTGACAGAAGCTCACTCGGCTATAAATCCGCTATAGAACCGATACACCCCGGTGTTAAGAAAGATAGACGTAGTGAGTCATGTTCTCATTCAGCCTCTTTGGTAGAAAGGGAGGAGGAAAACAAACATGACAGTGTTCAGTTGGGAGCAGAGGCAGAGGGGTTTTTTTTTAATATGGGAGAATTATGGGAAAATATTAATACGGGAGGACGGCGGGAAAGAGGGATAAAATACGGTAGTTTCCCGTCCAAAACAGGAGACTTGACAGGTATGATGTATACGCAACATAGCGATAACACGTTAAGCGACGTGCATCCAACACTGCCGTAATTAAGAATATTTCTAACTTAGCATATGAACACAACAGGTTTTTACAACTTTTTAAGCATTATTATGTGCAAAACAGGCTTACATTTATGCGAGTCCTTGTTAGGCGCCATGTCTCTTCCTCTCGAAGGCGTGAAACTCCGCCCACTCTATGCTGTAAAGTCTGCATCCCAAAAAACTATCTGAAAGGGCTAAAACGCACTTCGCCTTAGCCCTAACCCTATTCCCAAAATAGATTTGGGACACCCCTTTGACTCTCGTGAACGCGCAAATCATAGGGATAGGGCTAAGGCGAAGGGCTAAGGGGGAGAATTGAGATTGGGCCTAAGTGTTGTATTATTATGGTTTTATAAATTATAATCCCTTATTTTGATTTGATTGAAAATAGTTATTACATTTATATTTAACAAACAGCTGGTTACTGCCAAACACTGCTAATAAGCCTATACAAAATGCAGATACAACAGCCAAAATTGTCACTGTTGCACCCCACCTGACCCCTTTAAAATGTTGCCTCATGCATTGTTTAGTGCAGTTTTACTGCTTTGACCATGCTCGGATAGATGAGGTGTAGAGCAGTTTTTTCTCCTTTGTTATCCTTTGGTGCCCTCCATCAAAAGAAAACTGCAGTACATCATAGGTTAGTAAACGATTTTAAGGACTTATCCGATTGTAATTGTGCGTTCCAGTTGTAGTCTGAAGTCGGAATTTCTGAGTTCCGAGTTGGAACCTGCAACTGGAATGCCCCCTGAGGTCGGAATTTCCCGCTGGGAACTCAGACAAACGAAGATGGCTGCCCCCAGTGTAAACAGTTATTAAGCTCCTGTAATAATCAATTTATTAACATTTCTGACTAGTGTGTGTAGCTCTTAATCAACTGTCAGACTTATATTCACAAAAATGCCGCCATAGTGATATTTACATTATGTGGTATTTGTGAACAACAACGCAGGGCGTGCTAACAGCAGCTAGCAATAGCCTGGTAGGTCGGCATGTTTTTTCTGACTTTGTAACTGAATGCTGATAAGTCGGAGATAACGTCACTCCCAGTTCCCTCTTTCCAGTTCCGAGGTTAATGGAACGCAGCATGACTCTTCACTTTAAGACAGCAAGTGATCAGTGGAGGTGGGCAGTAGTACTAGCATGCCCTGGGTTAGCACTTAACAACTTTGACAACAGACAGGGAGCTTAACTGTTGTACCAGAGGCCAGCTAGAAAGTAAAAATGGATGGTATTAAAAGAGCCACACAGCTGCACAGAAACAGTGCACTGGGGACTTTGCTGAATGTGATGCAAATATTCATACTGGAAGACACTTTTTTTTTTTACCTTTTAAGAGACCACTCAATATAGGCTGAATTGTATCCCTGATTTTACAGTGAATCTTTCACCATCAGAAAAACTCAAGTGAATTGTCGATCAGTCTGTCAATCTTTATTTGTATGTCACTAATTCATAACAAGTGTTGTCTCGAGGCACTTTACAATGGAGCAGGGTGAAGCCGTACTCTTCATTTTATAGATAGATCATGCCTATATGGTTGTAAGGCACTTATAACCAATAACAACCATGTTAAAAGATGTCATTTCAGTAGGCATGTGGTCATGCCATGCTTTGTTACAACTTGTTTACCAATAATGAAGGTGGGATTATGTCATAAAGGCAAATAGAGGAAAATGAAAAAGGGTTAGATTATGTTGTGCCTATCTTGTCTGTAAAATTAAGATTTATCTAATTTTTTGTGTAGTAGTCCATTAATGGCTGTCATAGAAGATCTCTATTAACAGGTATCTTTCTGATGTACAAAATACGTTGGAAAAAAAAACTTGTTCTCAGCAGAGACTCGTGTACTCATATTTTGTTCAACAGGGTTATCCTCGCTGCACTCTTTTTTTTTCCAGAATCATATTTGAACAACTCAAGCATTTAATATTGTTGATGAAATTTTCAGTGAGGCAAATTCTCTGAGGCGTTCAGTGTGTGCCGGATAGCGGGCGACGTCTGCTTGTCTGCTCTGATTTGAATGAAGACCGGATGAATACTTACAGCCATTACATCTGAACAGACGGTGTCACAGATAGGTTGTGACACTCTTTGATGTAAGGTAACATTTAATCTAAGAGGAACAAGATATGCTGATCATTGACAGGGGCGACACCTGCATATTTCTGTGCCAGCTGCATATTTATTGAAAATCAGTATTCCCAAGCAATACAAACTAAAAGTAACATGACAAATTTTACTAAATGTGTCCCAACTTCCAAAGTTAAGAGTTCTGATGTTACCTTGAGAACAATATGGGATACCAGTGCCAATATCTAAGGAATAGTAATAGATTTTGGTTGTTTTTTGTTTTTCATATAAATATATCTTGTCTTTGGCAGTACAAGCAAAAGAAATTTGTTTCAGTCCTTCATTGCAAAATCCAAATGTTTATTTACCATCATATTTAGATAGCATGCAGGAGTTACCTTGCATTTAATCAAGGTAAAATAATTTGTCAAGTATTATGTGTTTAGTTTTTTTTTTTATTGCATGGTATAAGCAAGTATCAGTATCATGTAATTTTCACTTGCAATGTCAATAGTGTAATCGCTACAGAACATTTAGAACAAAAGTCATGTTTACTAGGCATGGATAAAGTATCTCCACAGCAATTTATCACTGTCCCAACCTGTGATACTGATTTACTGTTTTAGCAGTGGTAAGAAGATAGGGTGCGTCACACTAAGTCCAGCAGCCCTGTGCAGTGACTTAACAGAACCCCCCACCCCACAAAGACAGTCTGTTTACTTCTGCAAACAGGAAGTAAAACACAGACTGTCTTTGGCTTAGGTGCAAAAGTATAAGGCCTTAGTTATTCATTGAACTGGACCCACTTTGCTGCTAGAGCACAGGTGCCTCTTGCACAGGCATACTTCTTTATATCAGCTGCCCCTTAATATTTGGATCTGCCCTGATCTTGACATAACAATCAACATCTGCAGTGGACCAACATAAGCCATCTGCCTTTACTGTTTTAAATGATTGTCAAGCGGAACAGCTGATTCAGTTGTAAACAATATTTGTACTGTATAGATACCCACATCGGTGCTTTCAACTGGATTTTTAGGTAGTGTACTTGACCTCTGTGTGCAGTGCACCCTTTATGTTTGAAGAATTACACAATTATGTTTTTAGAAACTCCTGATCACTTAAAGCTGGGGTTGGCGATCTGATTTAGACACACTTTTTGAAATACTGGTTAAAATGGTCTTTATGACCCGATGGTAATCAACTCATAATGTGTTCTTAAAACAGAGCGAAAAATATCCGCTATCTACAGCAGGAGTAAAACAGGGAAAACCCCAACCAATAAACAACTTCCCTTAATTTTTTACACCAATCAAATCCATTCTGCATTCTATTCGGGCTGCACCGACAGTGCGCCTGCCATGCACCGACAGTGCGTAGCATTGAGCGTAGGACCAGCTGCTAGAGAATGCTTACCTTCAAGTTTTGTCTTTGAAAATAAGGAAGTCCGCTGTGAGCTGTCCCACAACACCAACCAAGCTCCAGTATCCTCACATTTAGACAGATGTACAAGAAATCTAAAATAAACTCTGTTTTTCTAAGTTTGTTCGCTGTTGGCTCTAATCTCGCGAGAACTGCGTCCATATACAATATTTGCACTGTATCGATACCCACATCAGTGTTTTCAACTGGATTTTTAGGTAGTGTACTTGACCTCTGTGTGCAGTGCACCCTTTATGTTTGAAGAATTACATAATTATGTTTTTAGAAACTCCTGATCACTTAAATAACATTAAGGCCGGATGTGGTTCTCTATTTATTTTGGTGCTTTATCATTACTATGCTTTCCTTTTTTCTTGTAATTATGGAAAAAAAAAAAAGCTCCATACACCACTAAATGAACACCAAACAGACCAACATTGTCCTCAAAAAGTTCTTTGATTTAAAAGTCTGCACCAGGATGACTGTGTAAACTGACAGAATCAGGAAAATTGGATTGAAATGATCAAAATAAAGATCGATGGATCAGTAGGAAACTGTCCTAGCTCACACCAATGCATTTTAACAGATAATGAGATGTTTACTGTGAGTGTTTTGTTTCTTTCTCAGCAAACTTTTATTGAAAATCATAAAAAACTCAGAAGAAGCTAACATAACTGCTATGATCACTTTAAAAGAAGCAATGCATGCCTCTATATTAACATTGCTTTTATAAATATTTATTTTCTCTTTATTTAAATCTGACCAAAACCCTTTAATGCCTTGTGTTCAACTGAACTTAAAGATTGCTGCTGTCAGAGATCTGAAATGCAACACTTGGAATCCTTACAAGCACTCAAGCCATTGTCCCAGCTCATAACAGAGGGCCAGAGAGGGAGATTTAGGAAGATAAAGGAAGAGGAAAATGCCACTTTTCAGTAAATGTTAGAAACAAAGACTGAGTGGGTGTGAGAGTGAGACATAAAGACAGGCAGTTTCCTGCCATGTTGTGGTCCATGGGTGCCAGATCTGCTCAGTGCTATTGCCTGTAAAAAGCAGTGAAGTGATGGCAGTTGTTTGGCCTCCTCATCAAGGTACTCAAGACCTGGGCCTCTTCCAAACACACTGATGTAAAGCTGACGAAAATTCCGACAGTGCCACATGGATGACAAAGAAGAAATAGGAAATGTACCCACCTACGTGAGCACATACACCTCCACACCGCCGGCCTTCCTAATGAAAGCCCCAAAATCTGCTGTGATCTCTGAATTCATTTGGCTTCATGAATTCAAGATGCAGGATGATGACATAATTGTGAAAACCTTTTACATGCAAATGTCATTGTGTCTGTGGTGATTGTGTTACAAGTGCCTGTTTGTGGGGTGCCTAATTTTCTCTTTGTGTGTGTTTTCTGCAGGTATGAAGCAGCATGCTGACATTGGTACTCAGTATCGCTCTGCCATTTACACATCCAATCCAGCTCAGCAGGCGCTCGCATTGAAGAGTAAAGAGACCTTCCAGCAGGTATGCACACACTCAAACACAAACGTCCAGGGTCTTATTGCAACCACATCACAGACAAGCCCCCAATGATGCCATGGCCCTTTAAAATTAATCAAAGCTCAAAAAAGGGATCAAGACATTTAAAGGACATTACACAATTTTAGACTAAAAGAAATAGAAATACTGCCTGGCAGTTTTAGATAGGGATGTGTACTGAATTCGGTACTTTAAGAGGTACCGACCGAATTCTGTAGGTACTACCAAGTACCGATTCACGTAAAATCAAACGGTGCCATGTTTAGGTATCTAAACGCAGCCTTGTGACTGTGAGTTAGTGGAAGAACGTACTATTGGGTAGAGTAGGTGAATTTCCGTCAGCAGCCGCGTGCTCAGCCAACAAAGCAAGCATGGCTGAGAGAAATTGCTTGAAAGTATGGCTCTACTTTATTAAATGTGATGCAGATTACGCTCGCTGCAGTATTTGTGACGCCAAGTGTAAGGCCAGCGGGGGATATACTTCAAATCTGAGGAAGCACCTGGTGACGCACAAAATTTTCCTTAAAGTTGAAGAGTGCACAATTCTTGATAGCCTCAGATCTACGACCACAGAGGATTCATTCGGCACTGTTAGCGCGCCTGTGTCCAATGGCGACTAGTCGTCTGCAGCCAGAAACACAGGAAAAGAAATGGCTTTAACATTTGGTGATGGCAGCAAATGCGACAAGGAGGATACCTGGTCCATGTGAATAAGCCTCGTGTTTAAGATGGTATACTGGCATTTTAATATGCGTCAGTTATCATTATCAGGTCGGTTCCTCGTACTTTGTAACATTCATGTAAATGCTTTTTTTATTTACAGCTCTGTCTGACCCATTGTTAAACTGCCCTAAAGATAAAGTGAGGGCTGCAGTTAATTTATTCAGTTGTGGTTCATTTTAGTTACTGGTTTTCATGTTAAAGAAATTTTTGGAACAACTACAATGTTACAATACAAACAATTGAATTTTGTTTTGATATATATCCGTCAAATTTTATATAATGTGAAATACATTTCCATTGAAAAATTTTGAGATCTTAATAATAAACAAATTAATATTTATTACCCCATAAGCACACGCAAAAGTACCGAAAATTGGTACTGGTGCGTACCGATACCGATTCCCAGGTACGGGGCATCGGTATGGTATCGGTACCCATCCCTATTTTTAGACCTCCATGGTTTATTGAAGTGCCAGGGAGTGAAAATAGACTTGTGGGTCAAAAAAGGTGGGCCAAAAGTTTGGTGGTTGATTTTGTATCTTTAACAAGCATTTGTGTGAAGTTTGACTATATTCTTGAGATATATCATTCACAGGTTAAAGATGTTCATGAGACCTAACAAAGCATGGTCTTTTTCATCTATTCAACCTGTTTATCCGACTGTCAGATGTGACATTTGTGCTAAATTTGATGACACTTCCTCGTAGTCTTTTTGAAATATTACACTTACAATTAAAGGATGAACATGAGACCCCACAAGCTTGATTTTTGACCTCCAACATCAGTTCATCATTTAGAATAAAAACCTTATCCATCCATCATCCTCAATTTTGACATTCAATGTTCAAAAATGAATTAATTCATTGTTTGATTAGAAGGGTCATGTTGTGTTAGTTTCAATGAGAAATCCTCTTAGCATGTTTTTAGATATCACACATTTAGGATACCCACAAGGCTCTGTGACCATAACATGGCCTTTGACGCCCATGGTCAAAGTATTTATTAGTTGAGTCAGTACAGACATTTGTGCAAAGTTTATGTAAGTTCTTGAAAGCATTCTTTAGGTACAGTGTTCACATTTACAGGACTAATGTCAACTTGACATGTCAACAATATGTGAAGATGAAATCACCCTCAAGTCGTAATGAAATGTTCACAGGGTTTTAAGATCTCTTTTCCACAAAGGATTTCAATCATTTTGATATTTGACATGAATTTTTGGATAATTTTTTTTATCTGTGGCATTTCAATGTGCTAATTGTTACTTTTATGTGACGAATCATGTGATGTCCAGTTTATGTGTGTGCCATCATATTTTTTCTATAAACTGAACTTTGCATAATCGCTGCTGACAGCAGAGGCTAGAGTCACTATATTTTCAGCTGTTGGCAAACATTTATGTGCACAGCTTTGTCATGCCTGGACTGTCCCTTAGTTTGCAGGAGTTTATTTTTGATGACCAAGTAGATACTGGAGAATAATGACCAATGATGTTTGGTAATATCACATTTACTAGTAAAGGATAACTTCAGTGCTCCATGAATTCTATGGCTATGACCTTGACTTTACACCTAAGACCTTAAGAATGTATTAGTGCATCTTTCATCAAAAGCGGGCATTTATGCAAAGTAAAAAAAAGAATCAGAAATTTAGTATAAAAATTATATGTAGAAGAGTGCATACACAAGTGGAGGATGACTAGTATCACCTAATCACTTACTGTAGAGATGGTAGGCCGTTGTGCCAAGTTTAAAAGAAATTCCCTCTATTAATCTTGTGGTATGGCATTCAGAAGATTGGGTTTACAAGCAAAGGATGATCTTGAGGTGCTATTACCTTGACCTTTGATATATGTCCTCAAAAGTTCTGTCAGTTCATAGAAAGTGAGCATTCTTGTGAAGTGTTATGACCATCAAATGTGTTGGTTTTATGATTTCACATTCACCAACAAAGGCGGACAATGAGGCTCTGTGTCCCATGACCATCAAAATGTAAATGCGTTATCCAGTCCAAGTGTGCGTTTATGCACGGTTAGAAGAACTCACTCAACATTTTACCTAAAGGGAAATTATTTAGGTATTGCTGTGCCAGCATGAAGGCAAAGTAATAATTTAACTAAACTGATAAAAAGTCAAACTAGAGCTTTGTGTCAGAACATCAATGTAATCTTTACCGGTTAAAAAAAGAAAAGCATACTTGAAGTGTGACTGTATCTTACACTAAAGCTAACTAATGTATAAACAGTCAAGCTGCATATCAGGTACTATAAATCATTTCCAGCAAATCCTCAGATGTGATATCAACATTTCGCAATTCTCAGAGCATACATGTTCACAGTCTCTACAGTACTCCTGTTCTTGTTCATGACCTGAGACTTAAATCATTCAGTCCAACATTGTCTCTTCTCAATACATGCATGTCCAACTTTGTCAATTCTGTCCTTGAAGTCAGAATTTGTAATTGTTTTGACTGAGCGCTGCTACCTCATACATGGTGTGCTTGAACTGAAGTTTGCAATTGATTTGCATCCCTTTATCTTATTCCATGTTGGTTTTCCCCCTCTGTTACTTACTTTGAACCATTTTTGTGACATATGGGCCAATAACCAAACCACGTGTGAGGTAGTCACAGGAGGATATCCTTTGAAAACGTATCTGTTCTGTATTTTCTGTTTTAATTTGCTGTTCGGTCTTAAGTTGTTACATAAGACATGCTGGCACAACAAAGCCTCATTTTGTGATTGATTCAAAAAACTTTATTTTGGCCGTTAAGCTGAGCAGAGCCTAAGCTTGGAGTCGTACCAGGTATTTGAATGACAATCCAAATCTGGTCTCTGGAGTGGTGACCTCTTAGAGTTTGATTTTGTTTAGTTAAGAAAAGCCACCTCCATTAAGTTGATCCCCCTCTACATCCAATCGGTGGCTCTCTTCATGGGTCGAGGGTCAAAGAAACTCATTTCTAGAGCTGTCAGAGGCACACGTGCCGCTCTTTTGTTCTGTCATCTATCCATCTGTCCATCCATGCATTTGTCCATTAGTCTGTCCATCCATCCGTTAGTCTTCTCGGCCCGTCCTCTAAATGGTATTCATGGACAGGCCAGTGGGAGGTGGAGGGGAGCAAATTATCACCGTCATGGTTACTTAGGGACCCCGGAGGTCAGCAGTCATGGTCCACAGGGCTTCCCTGTTACTAAGGCAACAACCTCCCCAACCTTGGCCTTGGGCTGGGGTCAGAGGTGAGAAAGGAGTCGCAGCTGGGACCAGGACAGTGGTGAATGGAGGCAGGGGGTAAAAAGGAGGACTATTAGATCAGAGGGACAGGACTGACAGGCCATCAACTGAGTGACCCCCAAATGTACAAGAACACACACTGACTCATCACCCAGGATTAGAAATTAGAACCATAAGCTGCCCCTTCGATTTGGAAGGTTGACTAAAAAGTTGTGTAACTTGATAATTTTTTTATTTGAATCACGTAGACATGATTGTGTTGTCATAAAGATTATGTTCCAAAGTTCAGGCTGTGTTTGATCATAAAATAATCACCTCTTGCAGTTTCATGTTATAAAGTTATTTGATAATATGATTGTGAGATAGATGGGTAATCAGTTATTTGTGTGACTGCCCTTTACCTTCAAACTAGCATAATTTATTCTAGGTGCACTGGCACAAAGACAGGGTTTTTATAGGATCATACGCTCTTTTCACCCATACAACCCTGTTATAATCAGGACAATACCTGAGCAGCCCGACCAGGTAAATCCCTGACACACTTCACACGTGGAGCTGAAGTCAGTGTTCACAGTATGATAGTGGATGAACTATATCATTACTTCAGTGATCAGCAGAATCAACTAAAGAGTTGAGAGGAGCATTGTAGCACACAGAAGTGAATGTAAAGCAGCACCGCTACATGCAGCGCGTTTAGAACAAAAGCTGCAGTGTTTCAATCTTTAGTGTAAGAGGGCTGTTTGGAGAGACCTGGTGTTGATCATTTCAGAATAAATCCACCACAGAACATTTATGATATTCTGTGGAATCAGTACACCCAAATGTCCAGATGCATTTGAGTTTGTGTTACTCTGATTACAGTTCAATAAACTTCTCCTGCAGTCGCAGTTGTTTATATCTGTCCTATCAAGTCCCCCCATCCTTCTTCCTTAGGGGTTGAGGCAGGATGTCGTCAGCCCTCCCCTCTCATTCTTAGTTGGACTTTACATGGATAAAATAGTAGGAGAGCATGAGAAAATTACTTGGTTGAAGTCTGAGTGAAAAACTTGGCTGTTTCCATTCACACATATGGCTATTTCGGGTTAAGTCTGGATAATTTCAGGGCGCTTTTGTCAGTGTGAATGAGGTTCTAGTCAGATGTATGATGAACTGATTATTCCAAACTGGTGCTAATGGTCTTCATTTTCATATGTGGGTTAAACAAGTTCTTAATTCAAAAGGACATAGTTTAAAAATAAGTTTAAAACAGGGTGAGGAGCAACCAAGCTCTGCTATGTAGATGAGGTTTCACAGGACAGTTTTGCATCATAGGTCATAAGGCATGGCAATACAGAGCACAACAGGAAGGTCTTTTCCTGACAAAGATTCCAAAGTGGTCTTGGGTTTCCAGATGTGCTGTATAGCCTCCTTTGAAGAAGCACAAGCAAAAAGATAACACCACGGACCACAGACTCGGCTTGTGCTGATAAAGGTCAATTTGTATATCATATATTGTCACATACTCTTTGCTGATCTGTGTATTTCTGTTACAGTGTTGTCCCCAAAACTTGAACGGCAGCTGTAAAAACACTGTGGGTAATATTACCCATGGTTCAGTTCAGAAGATGGTAGAAGAGCCTAAAGTTCATGTTGCAGGGCATTTTTTAATATTTTAAACTACTTCAAGGATATCTGAAGTTTAAGTGTCTTACATTGTGAGATCTGTTAAGACTTGTCCTGTTAGAATCGGCAATGGCTTTGACATCAATACAATCCTATCAATACTCGGCTATTATTCTTAATTAAGTTTACCTTGTTGAATTCATGTTAAATACATTTTCTAATGTTATATGTGTTGGAGAAAATAAGAATATGAAGTAAACTGTCAAAAAAAGAGGCTCAAAGATTTTGAGAAACTGTCCTTAATTGTCCTTAAATAATTCCTGATTGGCCTTTAGAGCTTAAGATTGGAAGAAAATCAAAGATTTAGGTGTGTCATGCCTGTAAGACATGTAAAAACTACACTTTAATACCTTTAATAATCTGTTTAAAAACAGCCGAGGGTTAAAGCGTCATCATCTTGTCAACTTGGTGCCAGGAAAAGGGCAGAGAAACTTAACCCACTTTACAGTGCACACGCACTCTTTAAAAAACACACCCGTTTAACATCATATACAGGAAACAGCCCTCAGTCTCTTTGGCCCACCCCTGCAACGTCGCTGCTGACACCACTGATCTGTCAACCACTTCACTGGCACCCCAGTTTCATCCAAGGGCCACTGGGACACACTTCTTCTCAAAGCAGCTGACACGCACTGAACCAAAATGGCAGCTTCCTGCCCTGAAATGGTTGCCTGCATGCCGCATCGATGCTGAGTCTAGAGAATGGGGGGCTCCAAAAAACGGTATCTCAACAGAGGAAAGGTTCACCGTGCGCGTACGTAGTGTGTTCAAGGGTGTGTGTTTTATTTTTATTTTATCCTAAAAGGCCAACGCTCTATATCAGGAGAAGTGGGTGCATGTTCGAGTGACACGAGAGAGTGGGCGGAGGCGATCTAAGACGATCAGAGATAAGACAGGCATCACAAAATCCTGATTCCACCCTACTGCCAGCACATGACTCACACACACACTCACATGTGCACGCACACACACTCAGAGACATACATTTGGCACATACACCCTCAGCCCAATGAATAATTAACCCATACGAAGAGTCTCTTCTGCAGGGCTTTCAGTTTCTTAACTTCAGCATTGGAGGGAGGGGGGGGTGAGGCAGAAAAGCTTGTTTAAGCGCGAGAGCAGAGAGGGGAGGAGAGAGTGGGGGGAGAGAGAGGAGAAGGGGGTTCTCTATAATGAAATTTGAAATTTGCAGAACATCAAAGGCTTCTGTAGCCAAGCCGCTGTGGCAGCAGAGCAGAGAGAAGGAGTGCATCTCTTTCTCTCCCTCTGTCTCCCCCGTCTCTCTCTCTCTCTCTCTGTCTGTCTCACACTCTCTATCCCTTTTTCTCCTTCTCTCTATCCCTCCCTCTCTGCAAAAATGTGTCTCCCCAGAGCTGGGTGAGGAGAGAACGGGTGGGAAGAGTTGATTAGGAGGAAAGTGGTGGAGGATGGGTTAGAGATGGGTGAGGGTTTGAAGGGAAAATGGAAGAACAGGGGTTTCTATATATATATATATATATATATAAATGTGTGTGTGTGAGTGTGTGTGTGCATGTATGAACAATAGGTTTTATCAAGCCAGCTCCAATATTGCGTGTGTACGTGGCGCACATGCATGTGTGTAGGGCCTTGGAGGGGTGAGTGTGCCCTCTGATAAGGCATCCTAACTTAATGAGCTTGAAAAGGGGGATGTGTTGGGGGGAGCACAGTGCACAGGGGTTCGGATGATGGTTGGGGGAAAAAAAAGCAGGGGGGATCGTTTGAGGCTATAAGTCTTGAGGAGGAGCCCAAAGGGTGGTAGAAAAAAAATCTCTCTTTTTTTTTTTTATTATTTTGTTTGTTTCGTTGTTTTTGGGGGGAGGGGATGTCATCAAAAGTCCAATTTACCTTGCCAAATTTTATATTTTGATACCATTTTATAAAGAGACCTTGTTTGACATGAAAGTCTCACATTATTTTTCATGCAACCAACCGTAAGATTAGATGGATATAATGTGCAATGGATCAATACCGTACAAATTTAAAGATCAATATTTTTATGTTAATGTAACACAGACAGCGCTTACATATGTCCTGGAGAACAGTCAAAAAGACATTTTCTTGCTGCTTGTGTGAAGTCATTATCAAAGTTGCATTATTCTTTTACATAGATGTAAAATTAGTTCAGAACTCTAAAGTACTGTACAATTCATGGTGAAGAAATATTTCCATTGTTGGCGTTTAAGGAATTATTAGTGATGCACAAGATTCGATTTTGACAATATCAGATACGTTGATATTTCCTAACTCATTATTGCAGATTCTGATATTAATTATACTTATAATAATACATATTAAAACATTAGGTCTAACAATTTTGTCATCCATAGCCTAACATTCAAGATCAGTACTTACAAAAGAGTATTATACAGCAGATTTTAATCAGTTTAGATTTATCTGCGTGCCACTTTGGATAGCTGAAGCAATCAAAGTTCTGCACAGACAGATGCACTATTAAAAAGTAAAAATACAAAAATAAGACTAAAGAAGATATATATACACTTCCACAGTGCTAGACATTTTTACATTTAGGTAGCTGGATACAGTGAGACACTATATGATTGAAATATTTATTCTTCAAGTCTTATGTTAAAGATTATTATTTAATATTCTTAACTTATAGGCTGCTTTAAATCAGTTTGGATTGAATTACATTGCAATTTTTGACTTGCCCTGACAAAATTTCGTTGCAGAGAGATGCTTTATAAAAGGAAATGTGAAAAAAAATAGATAAAAACATGGTAACACTGAATAATAAAATATTAAAAACAATGTGATAAATGTCCATTTTCACAATAGTGAACGTTTATCCATTTAAATAGTTAGATACAATGAGACACAAGGCTTTCTTGATTAAAAACCTTTTTTATTCCAGTTATTTTTGTTTCAATTAACATTAATTCAACAATATTCACATGGTTATGTTTATTTTGCCTCAGTTTTGACAACTGTAGTCTCGCATGAAAGAGCAAAACCTCACATACTTAATCACAGCCTTAATCACTTATCTTTATGGCCTTCTTCAGAGTGGGAGCTGACCAAAGTTTCTCACAGACTAATAAAACAAAAACAACAAAAAGAAATGGTGAATACATGTTAACACAAAAAAGATATGTTCAAAAACAAAAAAAAGCTTTTGATGAACTTTCACTTCTACAGTAGTGAGCATTTTTACATTTTAAGTAGTTCATATACTTAAACGTGTAAGTACATAGTTTAAATTTATATATTTCAGTTTTACATTAATTTTACAACATTAACATGAATATTTTTATCATGCAATGGTTTTGTTTGTCATACTTATGCTAAAGATCAATGCTGTACATACTGATGTATTATTAGCCTTTAGTGAGCTTCTGTTTAAAGACACTTTTTATAGCCTGAGCTGACTGAAGTGTTTCACAGACAGTTAAACTTTCAAAGGGAAAAAAATGGTAAAACCTAGTAAGACTGAATAATGTATTAGCAAAGAGCAGTGCAATAGCACAGATAATGCAGCATTGAATTTTCACCATAATATGCAATGTTTTTCAGGGTAAATTATGCAGTCATGATCAATGCTAAGCAAATATCTCTAGCACCTGTCAGCAAATGTTAAAGATCCGTTCTTTACATAGTAAATAAAGCACAGACAGGGTTTCATGCATTTGTGAAAGCCCGGAAATAATTTGACCCATTTTACAGGGTGGGGGGAACACACAAAAAAGAAAAAAAAAGGCAGTGTCCGAGGGAAGTCTAGCACTGTCCTGGAAAATACTTTCAGTAATTTCCTGATGTCATATCAGAATTCTATAAGACAAACGTTTATATCCAAAATGGCTAACATATATATATAGTATTTTTTAAATAATATATTATTTTATATAGTATTTTTAGGTTTGAAATATTTCTGGGGTTGAATGATGTATTAAGAAAAATCTTTATTTTTTTCCTTTTATTGTGATCTTACTGACCTTTGCTATTTTAAGAGAAATCCAGTGTTGGAGAGATTTGAAAAGGATTTTGTAGCGATCTGTAAGAACTGTAACAAAAGAAAAAACTTAAAACTTTTTAAAAATATTGTTAAAAAATAAATAAAAAGAGCTAATTTCTTCAGTTGTAGAATATCAGACTGTATCCAAGAAATTTCTCTGCAGCTGACATTATTATGGGTCTTTACAGTCACGTTTTTCTGAAGTAACTACTAAGAAAGTGAGGACATTAGTAGGAACAATGTTCCTCTAATTTCATCTGCCTTTAGGCATCTACTGTCAAATGCAGATATGTTGGTGTTTAACAATACACTATCTTTATATTATAAAAAGTAAAGGGAAATATTTTTTGGGTAGATGTTTAAGATATATATCTAATGTAGCATAGCTTTTAATTTGGAGAAGCTCATAAATTCATATTAATGGTGCTTAAAAAGTGCTTTAATTCAACCTGGAATGGGTGTTTGAACCTTAACTCACAGTAGTTTAAAGAATGAAGAATACATATAAAGCGAAAAGAATACGCTCTTCTCTTGCAGCAGTTATTGACCTAAATAATAGTATCCTTAAAAAAAACTAGATTGATTGCATGAGATAGAATATGCAAGAACATTGATAGTTATTATTACAACTGTTGTATTTATATACATCAGGTGCAAGATGCTTTTTTCAGCCTTTTCACATAGTGTGTTTTTATAATAGTAATCAATTTTGGGGAATATTAAGGAAGAATTTAGGTTAAATACCCAAACTATAATTATAGTAGATATGTGTTTATGATATTAATCAATCATCTGCTTATATATTTTGATTATCAAGAGACATTTTCTCCAAATTTTAAGCTTGTTAGAGTGTAGCCACAGACGGCCCATCTTCTGAATCAGACTTTAACAGAGGGGAACATGTTGGTGTGTGACGAGATGCTTTCCCGTCATATCAGCTAAATTGTCACCGAAACACCCTGTAAAACTACCTCTAGCAAAGAGTTTAAAACAGATAAATTGTTTACAAAATAACTTTTTTAATTGCTTGAATGCAATCCCCTCAGTGAGGGTATCGCTGATTTCACAACAGCTTAAATCTTTTAACGCCACCACTTCAAGCGACAATGAAAGGATCAGCTCCTTCCTTTTTTGTCTTCAGATTTTGAGCTACTTGTTGTCTGCCCTGGAAAGAAACAACAACAAACACAAAAGAGGAGAAAAAAAAAAAACGTGGGAGCGCGCACCGCCTCGCTGTGAGACAGAAGTGTGCATCCTCTCCTCTCTCCTCTCCAAATCTAGGAGTGTTGACTTCCTTGCTCACAAAATGTAGGAGCACTCGCTTAAAGATTAGAGCCCAGCTAAAATGGATGCCTGACCCCCGCGCTGAGAACAGAGATCAGCAGAGCAAGGCAGGGAGTTAAAAAAAATAGATGGACGAACAGAGGGAGTACAGATTCAGACAGTTTAAAAAAAATGTTTTTTATGGAATCTCAAAAGCGACAAGAAGCAGCAAATTCCCCCCGTTTCAGACTGTTTTTTTTCTCCACCTTCTCACTACAATATCTTGACAGACTCCCACTGTCTCCTTCCCTTTGCGTGCCTCTACATCATCTCCCTGTCTGTCTTTTCCTCCTTCGTCCTTGTCTCCATCACTCCCGCTCTGCCGCTCTCTCTCCCTGAGGTCATCGAGGGCAAGCGTGGTGCGCTGCACTAGTCGATAAGTATCATGTCAGGCTATTTCATGTGTTTGCAGCTAAAGCCACAGTCTCAGTGTAAGCAGCACTGTACCACAGAGGTGCTGAGCTCTCTGCAGCACTCACGGTGTATTTACATTTTTAAGATGTTGAAGGGCTTTTTGTGCTCCTGCTGTGCAGCCTCAGTGAGCGTTACATTAATTTTACATATTAAAACAGAGATCAAGAGTTCGGGGTATTGAACAAACACTTTAATGCTTTCGCACTTACACAGAAAAGCAAGGGAATTTGATGTTACATTAAGATGAGTGGATACAAAAAGACAGGAGATTGAGCTTTTTTCAACTACATTCCTGTTATTTCTCTTTTATTATTCTTTCTCATGTGCTCTACAACATTCGTACAGTTATTTTTTTTTTTGCAGAAACAGTGCTCAAACATTTAAGATCAGCACTTTACCTATGAAACTCAATCATGTAAATTCAAGGTTAATTAATGGCACTATTTAAACAACCTGAGCTGACCAGAGTACTTTGTACACTGAGACAAAATAAAAACTACAGATTGATGCGGTAGAAACACAAAATATTTTCCAGAAAGGCTTATTCATTTAGTGTTATATTTGCAGCATCACATGCATGATTATGACATTGCAGATTACATGGTATTGAACATTGAACCTGTAATACAGTGGTACAGGAGTGTAGGTTATGCAGTTTTAATATTCACTATAAACAGTGTTACAACAGGGGGGATTATGCCATTTTGCATAATTATAAAATGCAGAATCTCTATAGAGCAGAATATGCAGTATTGAATGTCCAACATAACAGGCTGTTTTACAATAGTATTGATTTTGCATTGTTTAGTTAACAACATCAGATGCAGCATAAACATAGTGTTACCTATGCATTGTTCACTTGGCAGTACATGTAGTGTTATCACACATTGATGATCGGTTTTGAAAGCATACAGTATATACACTATTACAATATCATAGATTATACTGTGCATAATTTTAATGTAAAATTAGTTTGAATAAGACCGTATTAACTGAACATTGTATGCAATTTTAAAATAATGCAAGTACATAATTATACAACATGAATGCACTTTGACAAGGCTGTTGATGATGTGGTTTTTAATATGCAGTATTACCACAGTGAAGAATATGCATTATTAAATATGCACGATATGTAGCGTTATAACAGTTTGGGTTATGTGGTTTGATTATGCTCTGTACACAGTGTTAGGACAGTGTAGATCATTCCTTATTTAATGAACAACGTTGCATCCAGGATTGCAGCAATCCAGATTATGTGGTATTAAATAAAGGACATTAATGCAGCATTACAAGTATATGGATAAGGCACTAATCAATATATATTTGACTTACAGTAGTGTACATTATTTAGTTTATAATGTGTAGCATTTTATACATTATTAGGGTATAGCAGACTTTGCAGAAATGCATGTGTCAAAACATGTTTATACAGTACTTAACTTTGACGTAGTGTTAGATACAGAGTATATGCAGATTTACAACAGTGTAGCTACCAAGTTATCAATATACAAGCGTAATCATTGTTACTACTGCTATATGCAGTTTGCAATAGATTAGGCACTGGCAAAGATTATGCAGTTTTCAATGTAGTTTTTTGCATTATTGCAATAGAGGAGTTTATGCAGTATTAAATATTACACATTACAAACAGCATTGAAGTTGGGTGTATTATGCAGTATTGCAACATTGTATGCAGTACTACAGTAGTGTTGATCACTGAAGAAACAGCATAAGCAGCACTTCACAATATTTTGCTGTACTGAATATATAGCATTATGTGCTGCATAAAACATATAACACAGAATGCATTGGTACTTGGTTATGTAGTATTGAAAATGCAGTTTACAATTGTGTAGGCTATGCTGGGTTGAATATACAAAATTATATGAAGCAGTGCAATAGTGTACATGAATAACCTCTATAAATATACAATGAAAAGTGGATGAAATCCATAGATTAGGCAGTATTAATTACAACATTATGTGTTGAATCAAACATAAGAATCAACACAAGATATTTAAATTCTTATTAATTTTCATCATTATTGACAAACAGCCGTCAGATATATCAAGGATCAAATCTTTGTTCTTAGTTTAGAGCTGATAAGTTATGGCAAAACAATGAACTCAGTTGTTTTGATTTATATTGGGATCATGATTATTGAACTCAAATAATGAGACAACTTATTCATTTTACACAATTATCAGACAAACACTTTAAACATTCTGAGCTGTTAAAGTTCAAATTTGAATGTCTTTATATAACAAATCTGCATATCATGTTAAAAAAAATGCAATCCTGCACATTTTGTCATCAGTTGTCTTGTTTTCATGATTGTTGAAAGCCAGAATAAAGATACAAACTCAGTTAAATGTCCATTGTGAATATATTTTAGAGTAAAATTAGGAAAGAAGACCTCAGTACTTACTTCATCTTGTCTAAATCACTACATTCACATTGTCCATCTTGTAAAACAGGCTGTGTGACTGCTGTACTTTATTATGGTAATGCCTATAAAGCAAATTTGAATAGAGATCCAGACTGAGATGGGGACATTAATAAAACAACAGAGTGGTGCAGACAGTGAAATGGTAAATAGTGGTGACCACGCACACCAGTCACAGGAGTGGACTCTGGGATGATTACATAAAACGCAGAATTGAGGTCATATCCCTCTTCAAATGTCTCCAGCATGAGTCATCGGGTGTCACAAACTCTATGTCAATGCATGTCTTTTCCCCACCACTCTGTAGCAGAGGGCCTTCAGAGTAAAGAAAAAAAACTGAGACAAGACAGTGGGGTAAGAAGAGAGGAGAGTGCATTTTCCTCCTCCTTCTCCTCTTCTTCCTCTTCCTCCTCCACCTCCACCCTCTCTCGGGGTGTCACGTCCTATTTGTGTCCTGAGGCCGTCTCTGTGGCGATGGCGATGGCAAGAGGGGCTCTCTCGCTTGGCTGGAGAGCGGGGAAGGACTTGGTTGCACGAAGCGGTGGTCTGTGCTCACATGGGGGAGAGAGAGAGAGTCAGAGGTAGAGAGAGAGAGATGCACCCGTTCAGCCATGTCTTTGACAGGGGAGTCTTTCCGACAGGCGTGAAGAAAGGAAGGGCTGACTGGGCTGGGTAAGCTCAGCCCCTGACACACACACATGCACACACATACATGTTTTTGACGCTAAGAGCGGCATTCCATTGACTTGCATTCATTCATTTGTAATTTAACCTTAACATCAACCATAAGAGCTACATGGCTAACCTTAAGCACAGCGGAAATTATCAAAATTATGTGTGCACTCACATTAACACATATAAACACGTACATTTTCTCTTAAGAGGACGTTCCGTTGATTTGGATCCAGTCCTTTTCTGTGTAGTCTTACTTTAATGTGAAGGAGTAAACAGTGAACCCTAACTAAAAACTCAGTAAATTAAAGGTCAGTGCATGAATACACATAGACAGAAGCACATTCCATTGACTTGCACTCATTCATCTGTAATTTAACCTTGCATTAAGCACAAGAGCTACATGGCTAACCTTAACCTCAGATGGAATTCACTAAATTGTGAGTTCAGTCTCAGAATAACACACACAAACACACAGTTTTTTTTTTTTCTCTTAGGAGGGTATTCCATTGACCTGCATTTAGTCCATCACTTTGTAGCCTTACTTTGACTGTAAGGCTTGCACGGCTAATCTCAACCAAAAGCTCACAAAATTAAGGGTAGGGCCACAAAAAAAACATGGTTTTCTGAGAAGACTGACCAAAACGCCAACCTAAGGAGCTCACAAACAAGTTTTTGTTAGTGAGGAGTACATTGAATTGACTTAATTTATTTTCAATTTAACCTTTCTTTCACAATAAGAGCTACATGGCTAACCTTAACCTTCATGGAAATTCACTAAATTAAGAGTTCAGTCACACAATACACATTGATACTGTGTGTTTTGTGCCCAGAGGACTTTACATTCATATGCATTCAACAATTTAAGGCTTAGACATACATTTGTAGTATTTAACATAGCTTGTATAATGGTGGCTGTTTGTTTGTCATTGGTGTTTTTAATGTAAGGTTACAGATGACTAATAATGGCAGAATGCACAAATTAACCATGTTTTGTTTTCCTCATTGTCTCTTAATGACCATGTTTTAAATCAAAATACAGTTTGTTAAATAATAAGATGTTGCTTTCCATACTTCACATCTGTTCCTTACGTAAATAAACTGTCACCATAAAAGGAGCCGACATCAATTTCTGTGATAATAACTTTGGAAATACAGCCTTGTTGGGAAAAATCCAGTACTTTACATTCGTTACATTAATTATCCTTTTAGCACACATGCATTCTTCAAGTAAACATTAAAAAAGGCACATTGTTTTTTTTCTAAGAAATAGCCATCACTTTGCAATTCCATTAATATCCAACTGTGTAAACCCTTTAAACAACCTCATTCATACAAACTAGCATATCTCCATCAATCCTAAATACAGATTCAGTGATATTGCCGTTTATCATGAAATTAATCAAAATGTTCTGTTTCAAAGAACACCACACTAAATTCCTAAGATTCAACCTTTCAGCCCAAAGGAGCTACATGGCTAACCTCAGCCATAACCTCTACAGTCTGGAGTTTAAGCATAAAATTATATATTTCATAAAATCTTTATTAATTTGTTTTCAAATTGAGTTTCAGTCCACATAATCTGACTGTCTATTGGAACATTCATCCCAGCTCTTTAAAAAAGACAGATTGATGAGTAGTGTGTATTTTTCATGCAAGGGGTGCTAAACATAGCCTCAAATGAGTTTTGATATTATAATCTAAACCATCAAAATGTATCATTTATATTTTCACACAGACACTAGAATCAGAATTATTTCCAACAATTATGGTTCTCGATGTTTTGGATGTGTCCTTTGTTACAGAAAAATCAAAGCATTTAATCCACAAAAAAAACATTGATTTAGTCATTTAAAATCTGACCTTAACATTGACTACAACCATTTTATACTTAGAACTATTTTCTTATTTTTTCTCTTTTATTATCTACCTATTGCATTGCAAAAGGAGAAGCTCTCCAATCTCATTGTACACTCTGTTTAATGACAGTAAAGGACATTCTGACTCTGAAACTGCATGGCTGACCTTAACCCCAATGGCTTTTACCCTAACCTAATAAGTAAACCTTACCCCAACTGGTGCATCAACTTTGGTGCCAGTTTTAACCATAATTTATTGATTTTTACCTTATTAGGACATGTCAGATTAACACAGATTCTACATATTGTGGCTATGTAAAAGAATTTTTGTAACTTACACTTTTATATTGGTAGGATTTTGCTGAGTGTGGGGGATTTGTGACCAAAATTGTTTTTTTTATTTCTTAAAGTGTGGTGTTGTTGATGGTAGAGGGCAGAAGGTCCCAGCTCAGATATGGTTAGACAAATCAGCTTAGTTTGTTTTTCTGTTTATCAAGAACAGATTGTTAATCTCAATGTTTTGAGTTTTTTTATTAAATGTTGATGCTAGCAAAGTTTTAGTAAGACATAGCAATGTTGATTTGACACAGAATCAACTCTGTTAATGACATTTCTATACAGTTTTGTTTTTAGATATCTATCTTGTATCAGCTTTCATATAATAAAGGAAGAGATGCCCAGCCCTACCCAGGAATTAACCCATCAGCACTCTCACTTGTTCAACTATGTGCATAAGAAATTAAGGTAAAATGTTTTTTTTCCTCCAATTGGCCATTATTTTACAACAACAACAGCATCAAATGTTAAATGTCTGATCATCAAATTTCTCCATCAAATATCCTCTTCTCCAACACATCATTGGCCTTTTTTTTTTTTTTACCTTTTGTCCATCCCTTCTCAGCCGCTACTGCAGTGAGAGAGAGAGAGAGTGAGCGTGAAGCCACATAAGGTTATACACAGTGGCGTGACGCCATGCATTCTGATTTATAGATCTAAAATGGCCGCCGTGTTGTGACTGCTGTACAGGGCTGGATGTAGAGAGGGGGAGTCTAGTGTGCGGCGTGGTGGTAGTGGAGGGGGTGTATATGTTTGCCCAGAATAGTAGACCTTTTCTTGGACATGTTCTTCGCACATGAAGCATCCTCTGCCCTGAAGCATTTGCTACCTCAGTGGTTTGGTGATGATGACTGATTAATTAGGCCATGATGTCCACAGCTCCACGCTTGTGTCGGCCGCCTTACCACAGTGCTGTTGGATGTAGGCAGCAAGGGGAGAAAAATGGGCTCTTCCGTGTCAGAGTGCACACATTTGAAAGGTAAATATTTCCATGCTTGTTGAGGTCGGCGTTGAGCTTTAAGGTGCTGTTTGGTTTGTGGATGTTCAGTCGTTCCTGCAGGGAGATTAGAGCCCTCACATTGTAGCGGCAGTCGCTGAGGACTTCGAGGTCAGCTGCTGCCTCAGCCTCTCTGTGGGGCGCACAGCTTTGATTTACTGACTCCACTGCATCACCTCCAGCACACACATACATGCACACACACACAGCTGGTACCACACTGCCTCCATGTGGACAAGATTATAACCCTCCTGCCCTTCACTGACATTAATTTAGAGGTGTCATACTTCCATGTTAACATCTTCCTCCTTAGAAAGTTGACCTTAAAGTATCAACTGAAGCTGGTTTTGTCCTTACAAAATAATAAATGTTAATTTTTTCATATTTATCTTTAATTAAGTTAATGTCAATGTTGATTTGTAAAGGTTCCTTTTAGTTGCTGGGATAGATCTTGGTTTCAGTTTGGATGCCTCATAAGAACAGTCTTTACTGAAGAAAATAGTGTTTCATAGTCAAAATCCAACTAATTAAAAAAATGTGTTCTGCAGTTTTGGCAGTAGACTAATGGGGCGATTAATCTGTTTTTGTGAAAATGTCAATTACTCAAATTCAAAGAAATTTTCCATTTATTTTTCTATGAAATTTTACAGATACACTGAAAAAAGTCATTTATTGTGATCACTGCAGATAAATGATGAAACAATTGTTATGCATCACCTTCCTTATTCACAAGTAGCTGAAATAACAGCAAAATAACAGTCAATTTAAGAGTTGTGAGATGGATCAGAATAAATGCCCCCATACATTGACAGAGAAAAATAACTCGTTTTTTTTTGCAGATGGCAAGGTTTTATTTTATGTTCCATAGTGCACTTCAGGGCTTTCTTCCCAAAAACTTGTAACTTTACAAATGCCAGGTAAATAAATGGCACAATTTTTTGGAGGAAGTTTTTCAATTTTGTGGCAGAGACCAAAAGGAATTGGACATCAAGTGACTATGACACTGTGCTAATTTTGACTAATAAACAAGGACTAGACCGTCTACACTGTATGTCCTGTTACATTTTTTAATTCAGGTGCTGAAACAGAACCACAGCCACCTCAGGACCAACTGTTCACAATGATGATGTGTGTATGATGATGTGTGCATACAAGTTTCTGTATGCACACATCATCATGCTGCAGCTGCAACCCCAGATTCTTTCTTTAATTGTCTTTAATTTCATTCTTTCTGCTTATTCTGCCTTTTCTCGTATGAAACAGCAGTCCGTCTTGTTGAATGTTTTGACTGTGACTTACGTGCCATTGAGTGTTGTTATTATTTCTAAAGCACATATGCTGTATAATCTTGCAAGACCACACTACATTACCTTGGGAACTCCACATCTTGTGGACCCAGCTGTCTGTCAGTGCTCTGCTGTGCTGAGCACAGTTTTTGAGTGTTGATGGAAGGTGGGGCACAGAGTCATACTGTAGTGCAGCAGTGGCAAAATGGACATAGACTCAGTGGAAGCCTGAGGTTTATCTATTGAGATTCAGTCTTTTTTTAGATTGTTGATTCAGCTCCTCTTTACAACAAAGAACTGGACAAATTACAAGGCAGGATTAGAATTCTCACAGCTGCTAATATAAAAAAGTATGTGATTTCTTTAACATAGATTTCATTATAATTTTGTCATTGTCCTTTACATTAAAAAATAACATAATTGGAATATTCTCACAAGATAACACTATAAGAGATGTTGAGATATAAGATAATACTTTTCTCTATCTTGCTAACTGAATTAGCCAACAATGCATATCTACTGACACAACTATAGGGTAACCTTCCTCTGCTTGGACAGCAGCCTGCTTAAAGGTCATAGAGAGAAACAGAAACAGTGCAGGTTATCCTCTTCTTTTGTCATTAGTGTAATTTTTTTTTCTTATCAAAGACTTTATAAATTCCTGAAATTGCTGTTTACATGACCTGTAATACATGAAGGTAATCAGAGGACCATTTTGTAGTGTACACCCACAATGTTTTGCACCACTGTTAAGTTGTGCAAAACATAATTTCATCCACTAAAAGTGTTGCTAGCTATGTGGATGTCAAGCCATTGAAATATGGTAGCTAACTCACATAATTCTCCCACCAAATAAAATCTACAAATCCCTTGCTTAACTTGGTGGTGTTAAAATGTATCACTCCTAAAGGTAGGGCTGAACACTTCTGGAATAAGTGACATCACTATATTTATTTATTTTTTCCTAAAATATTTAATTTGATCTGAAAAATACAAGTTATTCTGAATATTTACAGTAAAGCTTCCATAGTCTGAAAATGGGCATATATTAGGCCTGTGCTCAAAATATCGATACGGCAAAATATCGTATCGCACTCCTTTGGGATACGTGTATCGATACGAATTCTACAGAATCGATACGGCCTAAATATTTTGACAGTTGTTGTAAATACACTTTGGCTAATGTTAACAGTGGGAAGACGAGCTACATAATGAAGCATGTGTTCTAAATTTGATCTTAGGTCTACCATCTTTGAGGATCTGAATTTATGTCTCTCAAGTTGTAGAACCACTTAAAACTCATCCTTGTTCTTTTTCTTCTTATAAGAAAAAACTAAACTTGTCAAGAATTTTGCTTAAAGCATAGTCAATGTTCATCATGGCCTTAGTATCGGGATACGTATCGTATCGTGAAGTTGCTGGAAATACCCAGCCCTAGCATATATAGGGATGGGACTTGTTAAAATGTTATTGAGATCAATGCCATGATTGATTCTGCATATCAGTCCATTTTTTATCAATTCTTTATCGAGTCTTTTGAAACTTATGTTGAAAAATGTCAGTCTACGCAGATTCTCTTTATCAGCATCAAACTACATTTAATGCTGTGCTGTGTTGACGAATGTTTTGGCATGTTACTGTTGTTTCTGCCCTTTCTACAGCACTGAAATTGTCTAATGATGAATACCCTATTTTTATGATCATTGGAGGCTTAAATTGTAACCATAATTGAAATACAATTAATTGACCAGCACTAATTACCTACCAGTTCCACTTCTCTTCATGACCTCTTTTGTACCACGGCCTGGTTTTAAAGAGTACAGTACAGCTGTAGCTATAACTGGCTTTTGAGGGCAAACAATCATATGTGTTGTTCAGAGCATAACTCAACATAATACAGGGTCAGAGGGAGCCGCTGCTGCAGAGGGAAAAACTGATAAAAATGATATTTGTTTGGTGCTAACAGTTTTATCCTAATTCATCAATCTGAAGTTATCTGATGTTTCTGTTGATTAATGATGGGCATTTTATCTCTGAATTGAATCCTCCCACAGCAGGAAGTAGAGCACTCTTGTGTGCCACAACTATCCTCCAGTTCCACATAAAGTAGAGAAAACGTACAGCTACACATGAGCACTGTAGCCCTGTACTGGTTCATGGCTCGGTGCTTGGGGAGCTCTTCTCAAAGTGTTTAGCATGTTTTACCTACAATAATAGTCAAGTTTTTTTTAACTTTGTCTACCTTAGGCCAGTACTAGTGCTGTCACTTTTCCCTAAACTCAAACTCTGGTTAATTTCAAGTATACACGCTAATGTAGTGTGTTTGCTTATACACTATGGCCCAGCAACACAGACACAAGGTATTTCCATCAGATCATTTTACTTTTTACCTCTCCCCATGCCACGCCAGTGCCGCCTGTCTTAGCATATTTGTTTTTCACGAAAACAAAACCAGCCGAAAAACGATTTTTCATTGCATTTTATGTTGCCTCTGGTTTACACGAGAACAGTGCCCGGAGTGCCTGAATCTACCAACTTTTGAAACCATGGTCCAAAGTGGAAAGTTTAGAAAACATTTTATGTTGTGTGCTGCTTACCATGCTTTGATGATATTTAGACAAAAAAAGTCCAGACACGTTTGTTGCCCAGACAGAAACTCTGCATCTTCGTCCGTCCACTTACCATTGTTGTTTGTGAAAAGTTTGTCTTCACTGCAAAGTGTGTTTTAGCATTGCTGTTTAACTATAAATCTATATCGCCAACTTCTGGCTTGGCATGCACGCTGCAGTGTTTTCAGTCATTCTCGCAGATTTGTGTGAAAGTGGAGTGCTTTTGAAATCACAAAGGAAAAACCTTTCTGTCTCTGGTGAAAATGCAGTCTTGCTCATGGTGGCCTTTTTGCACACCTCTGGCCAAGGAGGCCTACTGAATAGAAGTAGAATGTACATAAACAGTTTGAATACGAGTTTTTGACCCCATCAAATGATTATTCACATATTGGATATTAGTTGACAGCTCTAGCCAATACTGTGCAAAAAAAGATGTGTGTTAATTGCAATGGTTCAGGTTTGAAGGTGCAGAAGATGTAGAAATGTTGAGGATGAAGCAACGCTGTTTCATCTGTTTTTTTCCTTGATAAACTCATATTTTTTCTGATCAGTTTATTGCAAAAGCCAATATTGCGGTAGCAATAAAATTACAATTTACTGTGCAGCCCTATTAAGAAGTAAAAATGTCCTCCTGGTATCCTTGATTGTCCCGCAGTATCTATGAGACCATCACACAAAGGATACACTGAATCAGATGAGAACATGTTGATCCAGAATTGTCTACATTTAGCTCCTGTTTCATAGTGCTTTCTGCCAATTGACGCCCCCATAAGGCACACTGCACACTGTTCTGAGGTGTACTGAGCTACATGCGAGCTACTTGTTGCCCACAGACAGTCCCGGTGCACCACGAACTTGTTGTTTTGTCAGCTCTCAGGAGCACTGATCTAGAGAGGGCTGAGTGCTTGTATTATTAGATAGAGAAAACCACTCAGCGCACAAGCTATTTGATATATTTGTCAAAGGTGTTTAGTGTGTGTGTATGTGTGTCTGTGTGCTTCTTTTTCCTTGTGTCTTTGAAGCCTTTTCTCAAGGTGTTTTAAAAGTGTAAGTATGAAAGTGTCTTAAGGAGTTCTCAAAGAGAGCGGATACCCTTTGATGCTTTGTCCCACAGAGAGAGCCACAGAGGCAAGCTGCGCTACAAAAAAGGAAAAAAGATGCTCCTTTCTTCTGTCACTCAGTCGCCCTGCTTCCTCGCCGACGAGCACAGAACTCTTTACTGTATTAGCGAGAGGTATCCAAAGTTCACATCCAATACACTGCAGAATAAAACAACCATTTAAGAGGTGTGTTTGCTTTGAGAAAAGTTACAGAGGGAAAGAGGGAGAAGTGCTGAATGTGTGTCATGACAGAGCTGGTGGGAACAGAATCTGAATGTGTGAAGATGCTGCGTTTAGATGTTTGTTTCAAGGCTTGAGAATCAGCTGGATAATTCTAAGCCTGTTCTGCAAATCACCCTGAAACTAGAGCCTTAGCCTGGTAGTTTTGTGCCTCAGTGAGGTTTACATTTCAAGGACGAGGGATGGGAAATGGTTAGACTTGATTGATATAGCTGCTGTTATGGATTGGTAAAACCTGGACGTCCTCGAGTGTTTTAAAATTGAAAAAACAAAGCAGAGATTATAGAGTTTGGCCCCTCATATAGACCTGAACTCTAATGAGCTCTATTTTAAACCCACCGCCACCCACTTTGGTGTAATATTGGACAGTGATTTTAAACATGATCATCAGATAAACTGTTGTTACATCCATTTTTTATCACCTAAGACTTTTATTCAAGGTTAAATCAATTTTATCTTTCAATGACTCTAATACATGATTTTATCTCTTCACATTTGGTCTACTTTGTTGCACTTTATGACAACATAGATCAGTACCTGTTAAAGACTTTCATCCATGGCATGACATGCATGGTCAGCTGCGTGTTGTCATCCTTGAGGCCAAGCTAAAGACTTAAGGTCACTGAGCCTTTTCTGTTTATTGATTCCCTTATCAATTCTTTTGGATTGTTTGCACCCAACATGGCAGGTCTACACAGGTTTTGAGAGTCAGCAAGGTCAAACATGTAGTACTCCTGCTACTAAGGATGGATTTGTTTTTCTGCTCTTGGATGAAAAGCCACAGACACGGGATGCAGTGGGGTCATACTGCATTAAATCAAGCCACCCACTTGTCCTCTTTTGTCTCCTTTTGTCATTAATGCTAAGAAAAACTCAGAAGTGGTCTGAGCATGAAGACAGCAATTTTTAACTTTAACCTCCAACATAAAATCTGTTCATTCCTGCGTCAGAGTAGACATTTATGAATTGTCTAAAGAAATTGTCTCAGCATGTTCTCAAGATATCCCATCAAGGGTTGAACATGACACCCAACAGCCTCAACCTTTTGACTTTAGAAATGTCAACCAGTCTTGCAAAATTTGACCAAAAGCCCTAAATTATGGGGCTCCATGATCTCAGTCTTGATCTTCATAATCTGATAACTTGAGCTTCGAGCAAGAGTTGAGATATCAAATTCCCAAAGCAAAGGTTAACATGAGGCCTAGAGACTTACGGTGAATACCCTTGTCCCCTTCGTCTTATCCCTTCCCTTACCCCTTCCCCTAAGCCCTCTTTTTTTGCCAAGGGGAAGGGGTGAAAACACACTCTTGAGAAACGATACACCACTCAATTCCCGCTACGCCATCACCCAGAGCCGCTCCCTGGCTGTGACGTTGGCAGATGCAACAATAGCTGTAGCTACAGCTACGAAAGCTAGCTCGTTATAATGATACATTTTAAAATACAACCAACAAATCAAAACCTGATTGATATTAACTTGATGATTCAATAATTACTTATAAGTAGGGGTGTGCGATATGACGATATAAAATCGTTAAGGATTATAACGTGGGGATGATCTCATAAAGCAGAAAGATCGTCAGATCGTCTGTGTGGGCACAGAGACTTTGACGTGCACCAGACCAGCCAATCATAGCACATTACGCGCAGTGCATGATAGTATCTCCTGTTTGGTTATTACATTGCAGTTAGATAACATTTGTTCTAAATTGTTGCACTTTCAGAGATAATGTTGATTTTGTTGTTCATTACCTTTTATGTTTACATTTATTGCACACTTTTATAAAACTGCACTATCCCTTTAATGTCCTCACCAAGAAAAAAGCTATGGAAAAATTATTTCTTTGCACTTTTTATTTCCTTGGGGCAATAATAACAACAATCAAAAAAAATTTTTTCAATAGACCCCACAGTTTATGAAAAACAGGCCTCAACCAAACGGTTGAGATGTCAATTCATGGTAAAAGTACACTACACTAATTTTTGGTGGTATGCTAAACATTTTTTTTCCATTCAAACACAGGAACATTGAAAATCTCATGTAAACACTGCATTTCTAACATTTCATCTTGACACCCCTCATCTGTGTGGTGGTGCGACAGCACAAATGCTTTTTGGGGGGCATAAGAGTCACTTTACTTCCTATGGTATGCTTCGAAGCATTGCTGGTTTGCATTCAAACACAGGTAAACATTGCACTTCTGACACTTCCATCTCGACACACTGTTTGGACACAGGTTGCACCGCCCACGCTTGTCACAGTGAAGTGGAAAGAAAAAACGTAATTAAAAACCATGTACTCTTTTAATTCTAGTAATACAGTGGGAGGAAAAAGTAAGTACACCCTTTGTAATTTTGTACATTTCTGCCTAAATTGGTCATAAAGTGTGGTCTGATCTTAACTCAAATCACAAAAATGAGTAAACAGTGTCTGGTTAAACTAATGCCACCCAAACAATTACATGTTATCATTTTTTTATTGGCCATAAGATGTAAACATTCACAAGACAGGAGGGAAAAGGTAAGTACACCCTTGGATCAATAGCTGGTTGACCCTCCTTTGGCAGCAATAACTTTTTAGAGATGGTTTTGTAACCTTTTCCAGCTTTACACAAATCAACAATTCTTGATCTTAGGCCTTCAGAGAGTTCTTTTGAGCGAGGCATGGTGCACATCAGACAGTGCCCCTCATCAAGAGACAACTCTTAACAGGTGTGTGTTTTCCAGTGGGCAGGGCAGCTTTAAGCCACACCTCAGTAACTGAACTTCAGGTTGGCTCACACCTGACTCATAAATTTGACTAACTAGCTCTTGGAGGATCCTTAGACAGGGGGGTGTACTTACCTTTTCCTCCCTGTCTTGTGAATGTTTACATCTAATGGCCAATAAAAAAATGATAACATGAAATTGTTTGGGTGGCATTAGTTTAAGCAGACACTGTTTACTCATTCTTGTGATTTGAGTTAAGATCAGACCACATTTTACGACCAATTTAGGCAGAAATGTACAAAATTACAAGGGGTGTACTTACTTTTTCCTCCCACTGTATGCTAGTATACAAAAATATGTCAGTTTATTTACAATATTTATTTTTAAGAAAAAATAATGAAAAATGAATGAAAACAAATCTCAAAAATGGTCATAATAATAGAATTTCTGATCAAATATTTAATATTTTGTGACGTAGAACAACTACGTCAGCATCTAAAAATAGATATGCAAATGAGTGCGCCAATTCTCCTGCCATTTAAAAGTTTAAAAGAATAACATCAAGTACATTAAATATATGATATTAACAACAGTGAACATTCATATGCACGTTTTTAGTTATTAAAATTTTAATGTATTATCTTAGAATTACATTTACCATAAAGTGACAAATCACGCTAGTTTTTGGATGGAGAAACCATACAGATAAAATTATTTTGGCATATATATGAAGAAATAATATTACATTTTTTATATTTACAACAAAAAAAGTCATCTATCAGGTTTTATTTCATAGCAAAAAGGGAATTTTATTCACATTAGCTTACTTCGCTACCTTTACCATGAAGTGACATATCAACCGTTTGGTAGACCATGTTTTTAGAAAATTATTTCACCCTTATTAGATCTTTTTTTTTTTTAACAAGTTACATAATTTTGTTAATTAAGACCTTAGGTGCTGTAATATGTCAAGAAAATTTACTTACCTTTGAAACTCTCACTAAATCGTGTCCACTTGTCTGGAGAGAGTTTTCTCTTGC
This sequence comes from Scarus forsteni, assembly GCA_036419115.1. Classification (NCBI taxonomy): domain Eukaryota; kingdom Metazoa; phylum Chordata; class Actinopteri; order Labriformes; family Labridae; genus Scarus; species Scarus forsteni. The sequence goes on along the minus strand of JAZDUH010000451.1, from coordinate 20,603,837 downwards.
TAACTTACTGTTAGCAGGCAAGCTCAAAAAGCATGCCATTTCAAAACACAGTGCCCTCTAGTGGACTTTTTTAGCATAAGACACTTAAACTAAGTGGGAGAGATGGCTCATTCAGTTTGAGTTAAGTTCAACACATTTTTCAATAAGAAATATTCACTCAAAATGTGCTCTACCAAATGGTTGAGCAGGACGTTAAAGGGCTATTTAAATTAAAACTCATTCAGAAAGTTTCTTTGCCTTCAATTGTCTTTTTTTTTTCTTTTAGGGCTTTACATGTTTTATATGTTAAAAATAGGGGGAAAAATGGTCAAACATGCAAATTAGTCTAGAAAAAATCTACATAAAAAAGAATCGTGATAAAATCGAGATCGTGATTTTATTTTTTATAAAATCGTGATATGATATTTTTGCCATATCGCCCACCCCTACTTATAAGTAAGCCTCCTTCAGTCTCTGCCTTAGCGTCAGCGGGTAGGGGTTATTATGGGAAACTCTCATACCCCTTCATTTAAAGTGAGATCCCGGTCTGTCTTCATTTCGAGGGCTGCGTAGCCCTTGGTCTTAGCCCTTCCCCTTAGCCCTACAGAGAATTGGGACACCCCTAAGACAAGGGTTAAGGTATAGAATTGGGATTCACCCTTAACCTTTCACCACAAAATTCTGCACTGTCCATCTCTTGCATGGAGAAAACATTTGTGCAGAGTTTTGCAGAAAGCCCTTTAAGTGTTTGAGATACTATGTTCCAAAGGAAAGCATGGCCATGGAACCCTCTGTCCTAAACCTAAAGTTCAGAACTTGAATCAATCTCTCGGATTTGTGAGCAAAGTTTGACCAGAAGTCCAGCAAGAGTTCATGAGATTTTAGGTCCATAAGCCTGGGATGAACATGGTGCTGCATGACCTCTAAATCGTCTTCAATTCTGGGGGGTGGTTTGAGCAGAATTTGAGAAAATCCTTCAGTGAGCTCTTGAGATGTTGGGTTTACATTTATTTGATTCACATAATTCTCTTTTACTTTGACCTTCAAAATCTAATCACCTCAATCTTCAGCCAAAATGACAATATGTACAAAGTTTGAGGGAAAATAATCACAACATTCTTCAGAAATCAAATTCACGGGCAAATGGTGGACAAGAAGCCCAAAGACCTTGAATTTTGACCTCACAATCCCACACTGTTCATTCTTAGAATTGAAGGGAAATTTGTGCAGAAAGCCCTGAACGTCTTTGACATCTTGTGTTTGAAAGCAAGAGATGAAAATGGTCGTCCTTTAGCATTCACTTTAAGAGGACAGTTTTGCAGAGTTTGAAGAAACTCCTTGCTCGGGTAGGAGATGGTGTTCACAAGAAAAAGATGAACAGGAGACTCCACCACCTTTTTGTTTTACTTTTTACCACAGTTTGCTCTTGAAGTATTTTTCCACAGGGTGAAGACACAAGAAAGAACTCTGCTTATTCTTAACCCTAAGATATCTAAATGTATCCTTTTTTTTTTTTGGATTGTGTTTTTTAACTAGGAGCTGAACACCAAAGGCTATGGTGCCATCACTACAGAGATCCTGGAGTTGAAGCAGTTTTACTACGCTGAGGACTATCACCAGCAGTACCTGAAGAAGGTGCCTAATGGATACTGTGGCCTGAAAGGCATTGGTGTCTCTTGTCCCAAGATTTCTTAAAAGGATGAGCTGAGATGTTTGGTGAGAGAGAGGGAGAGTGAATTCATAATCAGGTCTTAATCTTCTGTGGTGTATTTGGAAGAGCTTTATAACTGGGCTGGGTAATATGGCTCAAATATATCCTTGTAAGTTTTTTTTTTTCTGTTGAATTGTAACAAAATATTGTACATCTTTATGTTTGATTCCCTACAGTACTTTTTACCAAAGTGTGAGCTTAAACCTCATCAGCAGCAAAATGATAAATATCATTATTTTACATTAAATTGCATTTTAAATGATCTTAAAATACTGGCATGTTCAAGTACCAGAGTGAACAGAACAGAGTCAGAAGATTTTACTGACAGGTTAGACTTCAACCATTTATTTTGTCTGATAAACAGAACCAGTCGCAGTTGAACTGATGTTTCTGACAAATGATGACACTACATAAAATGTATGACTGTGAGGTTCTCCTGTTGATTGTGAAAATATATTAGTCACTTTGAGACAGGAAAACATTGTGCTTAAATGTCTTCTGTAACAAAGCACAGAAGAGCTTATTACAAAATAATATGTTGGCACAGATCTAGGCATTCCCATCAAAACTTTGTGTTAATGACAGGAAAAGAAAAAAAGATTAATTAATTTCATGTTAGTGTGATGTAATGGTTTTGATTGTCCTCAGGAAATTTACAGTTTCAGATCTGTACCTGGGCTTATCAGAAAATATGGTGTTTCTACAGAAATTAAACAATATTGATGTGTGTTTGTAACAATGTCAACAAAAGTAATAGTTATGTAGATCATTAAATGTATTACTACAAATTACAAACTCCCAGCAGTGTCTGGTGTTCAAAAATATTGGCAATATTTCAATCATTGAGATTAAGGGCCCTAGGGTATACAAGTAATCACGACCCATTGCCCTATAAATATTTTTATTGTAACAAACAGATTTTAATATGATATCATTTAATTTTACAGAACATAATAAGGTACTCTACGTGATCAAAAAGTACATAAATGCTCATTAAATAAAATAAACAACTTTAAAATAAGTTTTTTTCACTGGGTGCTTAACATTCAAACAGACTGTTTTGTGCTTCATAATTATATATCTGTCAAACAAACTCTAATGCAAACTGTATTTTGAATTGAACATTTCACCAGCCATCATTTTTTTATCATTCTCTTTAGAATTGCAATCATAAATGAACCATATTATACTGTCCCACCACATATATCTCATTTTAGAAAATGTCGACATGTCTTATATCTTTATATTTTGCTAAATAAATGCCAGATTTTTCCCTTTAAGTCAGCAGTTGTCAAAGAGGAAAACTTACTACCTCTGAACCAGCAAAACCTGTTTTTATAAAACTGTTCTACAATGGGAAAATGAATGTGCTTTAACAATCAGACTTTTAATGTTAACATGTGTTGTAAGAATTAAATTGTTAGACACAGCAGTGCAGTGGGTGTCAGTAGGGCTGCAATGACATTTAGCTTCCACAAGGGGGTGATAGTTCTTAAGAAACCACTACATGCAGGACAGAGCTTTGCTTTTTTATCCTTTTTGGGGAACCTTTGACCAATTTGTATTACAAGTTGCAGTGATTTCAACCATTCAATGTACTAGCAAGGTTAAATCTCAGGGAAAGGTATACAACTTCTCAAGTCCACATTATAACAGAGCTTTAAACTAAATGCAGAATAGTTGAATGATCAGTAGTTTGGTGGTGGCAAACATCACAGGAATAAAATGTGATCATAATTTTTATATATTTAGACTGATTGTATGATGCTTGTTTGTTAGCTTGCCAATGTATCTCAGCAAAAATGTAAAAATAAAACTTTTAAGTTTTTTAATCTTGCACCATGTTTACAGTTATTGTTTGCATGTACAGTTATGATCATTTATACCTTTGCTTGTGCATCTACATATATATTTTTTCAAGATGATAGACTGCTGCTACCCTGAATGACAAGAGAAACACCATACAACGGGGACAAACCGGTATGAGTCACCGTGACACACTCAGACCAGTCATTTATCACAGGGTGACACACTTGAAGCGCTCATGTATGCAATATGATACACACTTTCCTTTTAACCCTCACTACTCACCCCTCTAACCCATAATTATGAGTAAAAAGTCCTGTCAAGGCTACACCACCACACAGCACAACTACTGCATTGTGTTCACTGTTTGTTATTTCTAAACACATCAGCTTGAATGTCTGTTTGAAACTAAAAATCACACTCATCACAGCACTCCAAAATACTGAGATGATATCTAGAAAAAGCTTTTTGGTCGACCGCAGTTGTGTGATTCACCCCGCTCTCGTTTTTTCCTCCTCCCTCTCCTCTATCTCTCTCTTTCTGTCTGTGTGTGTGTGTCACATCCTGACACCTGTGTGTAGGTGTGGACCAGGGCACAGGTGCAGGTGCAACCTCTCAGGGCCTATTTTAGTATTGGGGCAGATATTTTTTGCATGTGTCTGCATGCAGCAGCCGTGTGTGTCTGTGTGTGTGTGTGTAGCTGTGGCTTGCTTGATCGAACCATGCAGAGTGGTATGCGGTTGGGCCAGCTAGCTGTTTCCCAGTGCTTGCCTTTATTTTTGCATGCTGTTTTGTTTGGTAAAATGTGTGAGAGGAGATAACCTTTTAATGAAGAGATTTGATCTGTTTGAAGAGAGGATGGCAGGAAGGCTTTAATCGCATCATGAAATCAGTTTTTCCGCCATCTGTTAGACTTCAAGAGGCACCTCAGTGAAGCAAAACATGCCTCTGTTTAACTCTTGGAGGCACATCAGCTCTATGAGTCCATTAACTGATGTAAAAACTTATTTTGTTAGTGATGGATGTAAATATTTACTAATTTAAAGAGACAAGGGACCATCTGCTACTGAAAATAAGGATAAATTAACCGACTCTTTCTTGCAAAGATGGAAAAAAAAAGGTCCTCTTGTTACTCTAGATCAGGGGTGTCCACATTTTCTTCATCAAGAGCCAATATAAGGAAGTGCAAGGATGGCATTTCACCCTCCAAAATTTAATGGCAGTAAAGTTACTGAAACAAATGTAATGTCTAACAGCTGACTTCACAGCTTCAGGGGAGAATTATGCTCCCTGCAAGAGAGAGGGGATACACTATCTTATTCCCACATTCAAACACAAAACAAGAACAACCTGCACAAAGCTGACAAACTTTGTTGTAGCTTCTGTGCTTGAAGATAGTTGAGCAATATGATTGGTAGAATGGATTTTAAGATGGAGCAGATAGCAGCACAAATTAGCTCAGTTTTTGGTGCTATGCCGCCATGATCCATCCGTCTTCATCTACAGGAGCATTAAAATTGTGTTATCACTTTGGTGGTGAATATGTTCCATATACCATTCATGCTGTCTCACAGTTTAAGCCTTGGGATTTAATGAAGAGGTAAGAAACAGTCAAACACAATCATCATATCCTAACATGAGACATATTTTATTTTATATTTAGAAGTTACCCAGGACCAACAGAATACACATTCCCAGGTCTGGGAATGGACGTCGGCTGACTCTGTCGATTCATGGTGATTGGCAGTGGAGGTTACGAGGATAGTTAAACCAAACAGGATTTATTTGTCCACCCGCTGGATGGAAATAGAAACATTTCACTGAGCCCTAGCAGAGGAACCACATAATGAAAATAACGTGAACTTATGGGTGTTATATATTGATTAGTAGGCCAAGCAGATATCTTACAGAAGGTTGACCTGAAGTGTCTGCAGAGTCCAAAAAAGTGTTAAAAGTTGATAGATTACTTTTAACATTTAACATTTTTTCCATAAAGGTCTCAAGTGCAAAACACAAGGGATTGAATTAAATAGTTTGTGTTCAGTTCTGTCTAATTATAAAATTAATAACTGGAATCAGTAAAAGTTGGGTGAAGGCTAAAGTTTTTCTTGATCTGGAAGTTTTGTTTATAATCACGGTTCTATTGTTTCTAGACTTCATCTTCAGTTTATCTTTCAATTGTAGACTTGTTTTTAAAAGTATAACTTTATCTAAAAAAAACCTTGCATTGTGTCTGTTACTTTAGTGATTTTCTCTTACTTTGTTTCCGAAACCTACATAACCAAATGATTGTTCAGTTAAAGGCTATTAATGCAGTTTGACATTGAAAATGCTGCAGGGTCCTAAAATCTATGAAATGTCTTCAAAAGTGTTTTTAAAAGAATGTAATTTTTCTTGTGATTTTTCCGTATGCATTCACCGTATGACAAGAAAAAGGGCAAGGTTAGAGAAATGACTTATGCTTATAAATCAGTCAAACTTTTGATTAAAACTTGATAGGCACTTTAAAATATGTACAGAAATGTTTGTATTACTTTTTAGCAGAGGGATTCATGGTGTTCATGGCACAGTATAAATTTGGTGGATTGGCCCTGTTGAAAAAGTAGGGATGCACAGTATAATAACAGAGCATGAAGCATATTTACAAATGATTACTTAAGAAGACAAATCTGAATTGACAGACATGAAAGTTTCTGTGAATGATTATGACTAATACATGGACCACATTAGCAGGATGTACATATGGCAGATGAAGCCTGGATTTATGCTGAATTACATTTTGTATGTAATTCAAAGATTTTTTATTTAATATTCTGATAATATAATGGATATTGTTTAGTCAAGTCAAAACGTATGCATGTAGCACATTTAAAGAAAAGTTTGTTTGGCAGTGCTGTACAACCACAAAAAGACAAACAAGATTGGAAAATGGCAAAGAGAACCACTGTAAGGCATAGATTAGACAAACTAGAATGTCCAAATTAGAAAAGAGCACAAAGGCTAAGGGCAAACAAGATAAAAGCTTCAACCATAAAAAATATGATAACATAAAAGCAATGTAGAAGATGTCAAAATACAATAAAACAGAAGTCTCCAGTTAGTTTAATTGAAGGCCATAGAAAAAAAACTTGGTCTTGGACTGTCGTAATCCATTTACAACTTATAAAACCATCAATAAAATCTTAAAATCAATCTAAACATGTACAGGGAGCCAGTGAAGAGATGCTCAATGGGAATGTTGGTATTAGGGTTCCTTCTAACCAAGGCTTTGCCATACAATACCTTTGTACAAACACTGTGTGCTCCAGATTATGGTTGTTGACTATTTCATAAGCAAAACTTATTATTAAATGTGCAGACCTCCATGTACCACGAATTGATGATATTTTTGCCACTGGTTTGCCTTTTGCTAACTGCTAGGTGGCAAAAAAAAAAGGCCAGGTAAAATCCTGACAGTCCATCATAATCTAGCAGTGTAACTTGGCCTTTTCACAATTACGTTACAAGTATTAACCAAACTCCAACAACGAAAATTATGAAAATTAATGTTTACAGTAGTTGTAATGAGTGATTAGAAGAGTGTCTGGATCACCTAAGTATTAGTAGATCAGTGGTTTTGACCAGTTTCAACTCTCTGACTCATTAGATTAAAACCGTCTTTCTTCCTCACATAATTAATCGACATTTTAAGTGATACAGAAATGCATCATGTAGTAGAAGTTTTAAAATACTGGTGGAAGGAAAGCTCATTCAGGATGGATTTTCAAAAATATTCTGAATTTCCAAAACGTACCTTTTTAAGATGATTGTTTTCATCCTGTCTTTTTGCTCCTGCTAGTTTTTGGTTGATATTACTGATTTATGTAGTGTGTTTTGTCTTGTCTTTTAAAGATGACAAAACAAATAGTTAATAATTCAGTTTTTGTCTCTAAGAATTGCTGTATTTGATGCAAGCTTGTTAAAATGACTGACATTCAGGAGTAGCTCCATGCGTGAGTAAGTGTATGTTTTCAGTGTGTTCCTTTGTAACAGATAAAAATGGGGCATGGTACTCTCATATACGCATCCATACACAAACACAGTGAGACAGAGCAGGACAGGAACCAGGCTGTGTGTGCCCTTCAGACAGAGCCTATTGTCTGCAGATGGGCCTTTAATGGCCCCACAGCTGGCCACAAAGAGCATGTACCGCTCCAGTTCGCTGCTATGCCTCTTCATGGCCTATCCTCAGTCGCCCTGAAGAGAGGACTAATAGCACTCTGTCCATGCATCCCAGCTAATAGCCCTTTAAAACATGTTTGGGTTAATGCAAAGTATGGGCAGTGAATATAAAGTCATTATTACTTTTCATATAAAGACAACTGCAACTTTTATCTTGACTCTCAGCCATGTTTTTCAATAATTTTGCTTGTACCATATACACAAGGGCAATACTGCTAAACAGAGGCTATTTTGTACCAGAAATAGGCACACCACCATTAAAAAGCATATGAAGGAGAAATCAGGATTGTCTCGCAACTGAGGTGTTAAAAAACTAACTTTTCCCCTCTAAACTTTAGAAACAACGCGTTTAACTGAGTGTTTGAAATGTAAATCATTAGTTAAAGGCTTGATTTCACTTAATGTCAACTCGTGTTAGCATCAGGCTAACAAAGTCGGAAGTACACACAAATAATGGTTACCAACAGCTTTGTATTAGCCACACTGCTCTGCTTCTCAGAAAAGCAGTCAATCAGTCCTTATTTGTGTAGTTCAGAATCCTATCAAACTTTATCTCAAAACAGTTTACAAAAGAGTAGGTTGATGCTATACTCTTCATGTTATAAATATTTTTTGTAGACTTGTTTTATTTGTATTTTCTTGATTATTTTAATCCAAACCCAGCATAAGTCCAACATTGGTCCAGAGATTTCCCACAATCACAAAAGACGACTCTAATGGAGTGTTCCATTTACCTCCTTCTCCGAATTTGGAAGTGGGAATTGTGTCACTGCCCAGTAAAACACATTACAGTTTCAAGCTGGTAAAGTCAGTGTACCTGAAGATCATTCGACTTCCCAATAGGAAATTCCAACCAAAAGGGGTGTTCCCAGTGACATAGCTGATTTTCAACTAACCAATCTGACTTCTAAGATCAAATGGAACACACCACCAGCTGTGCAAGAAATGTTCATGGAAAAGGTGATCTTGGTCATACCCCTATTTTGGATTATAAAACCATTTTTCCTTCGGTCTGTCATTTGTTTGTGATTTATTTAAAGTTAACTTAAGTGTTTCTAGTAGCAGTATATAAAGCCTAAACTGATAGCTCTTAGTTCGGGCTTTTTTGTTTTCATTCATACAAATCAGCACCTTTGTATGCCTTAAAAACTACAGGAAAACAGAGATATCAATGTAAACCATAGGCTTGAGGCTCTTTGGACCCTTGGACATTATCACCCCTAATATCAACTGTATCACTTCAAACAGCACAGTCTTTTCCAGGTGGTCACTCCAGGTGAGTCTACATAGTGTGATCGTGGAGAATCCTTCTCCTTACATCACTGCGAGGATGAAAGCCATCATATGCATCTACTGTTTTTTAAGATATGTTAGGATTAAAAAAAAACTCATCTGTTAGGTATTGGTGCGTAGTCTGGCAGTTCACTCCACCAGCAATCTGAAGGTCGTGGGTTTGAGGCCAGCTTTGGCTGTCACATGTTGATGTGTTCTTGGGCAAGACGCTCAACTTCAAGTTGCTCCAACTATTGCCTCACTGGCAGGTAAACTGGCTTTAAAGGGTAAGGATGTATTAATAAATGTAACTTACATTGAAACCATTAGTGAGTGAATGTGAGGGTGAATGGGTAGATGTGACATGGTGTAAAAGAATTCGGAAGTTGTCGGAAGGACTAGAAAAGCACTATATAAGTTCAAGTCCATTTACCACTTGCCAAAGTAAAGAACAAGAGATTGTTCATTAAGTCATCAATGTGCTGTAAGTCAACACTAGCTTGTTAATGTTATTTACTATGGCATCAGGATTTAGCAAATACTTTTGTTCATTAACCCTTGCAGTACAGTTGGATCCACCAGATTCAATATCGGCAAGCAGACATCCATTTTTGCCAAGCTCTGATCACCTGTTGCAGCCTGCCCACTACATTATCTGATTTGCCCTTTAAAAATGTGATTGTCGGAACGATCATCCAATCACCACCTGGATATTTTTTTGAAGTTTTGCCCATTCCCAAACACTTTCTATGGGCTGTTTCCCAGATGCATAGACTAGTGAAATCAGTTAAACAATGCATCTAGTTTGACAGGTCATCTGGTCAGTTTTGTGGAGCAAAATTTTATCAATGGAAATTCTAAAGACAGTTTAATTTAGGCTTTTCACCTCATCCATTAATGCATCCAACTAAAAAATAACTGTCTTTTATAAAAAAAAAAAAAAAATTAATTAGGTTTAAAAAATAGGTGGCCACAGAGACCGTCAGTTTCTACATAGTAAAGCAGAGTGGCACTTCTTGCTAAAAAATATCAATAAAGAGGTCATTGAGATTCCTGCAATCATTAACTACAGATGTTACTGAGCTTCAAACTTAATTTTTGTACCTTGTTTGGTATCAAAAAACTTGGCAACCCTCATCCTGGTCCATCTCATTTTTTCTTTTTATGTAAAGTGATGGACTTTCAAAGATTATTGTCCCTCATTGGGCACATCCTTTAGTTATGTTCAGTTCCTTCTCCTCAGATTTCATTTGCTTTAATATAAAATCCTGGCCAATGTAAAGGACAGGATATCTTTGCGAGTGGGCTGAGATACAGATCGAAGTGCTGCTTGTTTATCTGAAGTACTGTGCACCCTTACACGCACAAACATACCTACACACTCTCACACAAACACACACGTCCCAACCACCACCTCTACCTCCGTCCTGTACCGCCGCCTAATGCAAAAGGCATCGCCCACGCAAAAGAAACAAACACACCAAAAGACACCTTGCAGAGACGTGCACCCACACAAAAAAATCTTGCTTGCTGATTGGCTGTCTTTTGTGTCCTCCTTTCACAGCTATATATTTGTCTTCCTTCCTCTGACAGCTTTAATAGCTTTCAGCCAATATGCATATACATCATTGTGTATGTATACATCGTTGATGGCTGCATTGTTCGACTTCTTCTCCCCTTTAAATCATTTGTTTCTATAGACCTCCCAGCGTGGCATTGTTTGGCGAGCCACAAAAATAGAACAACAGCAGAGTAGTGTATTCTGGTGCCATCCTACCAGCTGGAGAATTGTTGTGCCATCTTGTCCTGTTCCACACATAATTACTTTTCTAGATTGTTGAGGTAGCAGGCGCACAATTGTGGCTCAATATGAGTGTGGGTGTGCGTATCTTCTGATGGCAGATGGGAAACAAAATGCTCTTTTCTATATGGCCTGTGCATTTTTCTTGTGACGTTCTAAGAGTTGTGTGCAGGTTTCTTTTTTTCCCCTGCAGATGCCAGATGTGTTTGCAACCCCTCCCTTGCTCTCCCTTCCCCTCCCTCTGGTTCCTGCATGGGCGCAGGGTCTCAATCAGAGCATCAGGGCTCCAGGAACCGGAGCACAGCAGTCTCTCTGTGCTGCCCAGAGAAGTGCAGCCTTGTCTGGGTCGATGCATCTGCAGCCTGGAGGCGAGCTGGGGGAAGCGGGTGAACCCTGGTGCCCCTGCATGCTGGTTTCTCTCGAGGTCTTCTCTGTCAGCACAACCTGACCCTGAACTCTGGGGAAAAAATAGACTCACAGTTAAATTGTACAGTGAAGTTTGTACCATTTTGATGCTGGTTAATAAGCTTTGTGTCTTTGTGTAAATGGCTTAGTGGAGAATTTCAGGCAACTTATCAAAAAGTACTCAAAATGCAGAGATGTACAAGCTGTATTGCTCGAGGGCAATAAAGTCCCGGAAAAGTACAGTGGTGGGTCAAAAGAAGGACTCTAATGGTTTTTGTAGTTGTGTAACAAGTAGAAATCTTTTAGACAAAGAATGAAAGTAATGCCCCAAGAACAGTGGCATTAAAAGTCCAAACCAAATTAATTCATTCTTGAGTTACAATGGACATTTGTGCAAAAAAAAACCTCAAAAGTATTTCTAAAATTATCATGAGGGACTGTCATCCCAGACCCGGACCTCCAAAATTGGATCAATTTATCTTTAATTTCAAGAGAACATTTGTGCAACATATTAACAAATTACTTAAAACATTCCTGAGACATCACATCAACAAGCAAGAGATGAATAAGAGGCCCAATCAGACTATGTCCTTAAAAATGGAATCAGATCATTGACCTGAAGTCCTATGACCTATGACATTTAAATTTGATTAGCTTACCTGTGAGTCAGAGAGAAAATTCATGTAGAGGCTAATCAAAATTTGTAAAAGGCCTCTAAAGATATCATGGCAACAAGCAAAGTATGGTTGGGGACCTACTACATTTACCTATGACCTCCACAATCAAGTTCATGCATATTTATTGGTAAAGATGTTATTATTTGTCTGTTTAATACATCCTATTAGGCATTGCAAATGTGCAGATATTAATCAAATACTGTAACATATAAAAAGGTTATCTGAAATTGATGTTAAATTGTGTCTGCTTGATTTCAAACTATTATTTTCCAAGTCAAAAATAGTTTGAAAACTGCATAAGATACTGGCAGGACACAGTTAGCATTAGCTTTACCGCTTTCATGATTAGTATTTACAGTATAACAGCAGACCAGTTGCTGGTGTGAACTATCCCCCCTTTAACAAGACTACATGATTTGAAACAGTGTTATCTTGATGCACCTGCTGCTTTGACTGCCTCTTATTTTGATCTCTCTGACCAGTTGGCCTTTTGCATTGTGGGAAACAGTGTGAGAGAGAGATAGGCCTGATGCATCCTGTACTGTCTTTCTGTGGGCGACGGTATCTTAGTGGTCGAGCTATTTGTCTTGCAACCAGATGGCTGTTTGTGACCAGCTTCTGCAGTTGCACATTAATATGTGCTTGGGCAAGACACTGAGCCATAAATTGCCCACGTTGCATTGTTGACATGTATAAGTTTAAGAGTCAATTCGGGTGCATAGATGATACTAATGGGCAGTTTGTGTAGCAACTGTTAGCATCAGTGTTTGAATGTGGTGTGAGTGGGTGTAAAAGGTTAAGTGTGGCCTGTGGTGTCAAAAGAGCTTTGAGTTGTCAGATGTCTAAAAAAGCCTCGTCAAGCCCACCCACAGTTATAAGAGTCTGAACATCTGTGTATTTTTGTCCTATGGTAGCTTTTGTTTCCATGCTGTATAGTTAATGCCACATTTTGGCCATTTCATTGTGTCCTGTTCATAAGTACAGTCAGCAGTTAATAACACATTTCCTTTTTTGGGCAGGTTGATGATACTGTAAAGCTTTTCGAATTTGCCTTCAAAACAGGTTGGTTTGGTGTAACAATACCCTAACTGACAATAAAAAAGGGCATGTTCACACTTGCGGAGCCAAGCTTCTCACACTTACAGAAAATGTCACCAGCTCGTCCTTATTCTCCTCTGGGAATAGCGTTGGGTAAAGGGTGGTGGGGTGGAGGGCAGCACGTGCTGAAGGGCCTGGTTGGCTCACTAACTGGCCCACTGGCTTTCTGGCTGATGGCCCACGCTGTGACACTCTCTCTGCACCTGGGAGCCTGTGTGTGTTGTCAGCCATGCTAGCTGCTAACTCGAGATAGGACTGCATGACACACAGACAGGAAACACAGAAATAACTGCTGAGTGTCTCCAGCGAAGTAACCACCAACTGGAGGTGTGCTGTTCACAGAGCCAGGCTGTGGTGATGGGGGGTTCAAGGGAAGAAGGAGACAAAAAAGGATGCTGGTTTGGATAGGAAAGGGTGACTTTGTTTTGGAGTAAGAATAGAAAACTTGAAAGGAAAGAATAGAAAACTTGAAAGGAAAGTGAAACACAAAGATATTAATGCGCTTGCACCTGCACTGCCTTGATAAGAGAAATGTTCCACCACTTTATCTAGACCAGTGGTCACAAACCTTTTGCAGCTGAAGATTCCCTGCAACGTTGACATAGAGAACAAGATTGATCAGCCCAGAGTTACTAAGTAAAAACAACTTATTCACTTTAAATTGATACAATTTAATATTACCCACATTAAAGCAGTTGGTACAATGTCAAACCAATCAGAGTGATTAAAGAAGAGAGTGAAATAGATGATGGATTTAATTTCAATCTATTATTATCAAAGATTTACAGTTAAATGTTGACATTATTTTATGGCTCTGATTGAAGGAATTAGCATCACACTGTTGAACAAAAAAACTTGGATAAATACACAAAAGAAAAGGGATTATGGAAAATGTGCATCCACTTTCCAAAAGAAGTTCCCATGTAAAACATGAACTGTTTGCAGGTTTAAGACATTTTTAACAGTCTTGACTGTCTTGCTCAAACTGAAAACTAAAGAAGAGTGAACATCAGTTACTGTTTACCCTTCTGCACATGTATTTTCAAAGATCTCCTTCAATTTTCTCAAGAATTTGCAAGTAGATCACCAAAGACAGGTTAGGGATCCCTTTTTCTAAAAAGAAAAAATACATTTATGTTGCCACAAATAGGCAGAATATACAGTCCCCTGTTATAAACATCTAACAGCTATACTAAATAATTGTGCAACACTGAACAGCTTACATTTTACATCTGAGTAACACATGTAACCGTAACGTTTCCAAAACTTTTCTTTTATATGTTAAATTTCTGGCTTAATCTGCTCCGTCCATCTGCACCCTGATTCATCTGAGCCTCACCTCGCACAGGTGTGGAACAGTTGTGTTTTCAACGCCATCTTTAAGCCCTTGATTAGCACCCAGCACAGGAAAGTGTTGTGCAACATTTGGGTTTTTCAAGCTGCGATGTACTGATGTGATACAATTATGAGATAGAAGGTCGGAATCAGGACACACATGTTCACTTTTGTGCAGTGCAACATGCACAGACCAGATTTTCTGTGCAGCTGCCACCGGTAATTTTTCTCTCCCAGTATAAAACGCTGTTGTAATGAGTCCTTAAATGAGGATGTGAATCTGCATTTCAGCATTTCTGGTTCTGTTGCCTTGAAGTCTATATGATTCTTACATGAAGTTTCAGTTAGATGCTCTCAATGAGTAACATATGATAAGTAACATCTCCAAACAAGTTTAGGAGATGTTACTTTATAATTTGCTTTTGGATGAAACTAAAAAAAAGTGCTTGTGTGTGTCAAAGATTTCTCATGTCGGGCAGGTGGTTGATGACAAGAGTAGTGCAGGGTTTTTTTTGGCACATTAAACTCCTTTATTTTTGATCAGCTTTGGGAAACGATATTAAACTTCAAACTGACACAGACAAGAGCTCTAACTTGATTAGACTACACTTAGAAGAAAGTCTAAGAAAGGTAAGAAAAACTTTTTGCACAGAGCAAACTTCAAGCAGTATTTCTAAAGAACATGAGAATAATATGTTGTGATAATGTTTGAGGAATTGAACCCTTGTCTGACCATGTCAGTGTGACATCACAGCATTAACAGAAGGCAAATTGTTCCAAAACTGGACACTAAAATTAATTGCCAACACAGCCACAGGGGTCCTACTTTAGTTTTTTTTTTTTTTTTTTTTTTTTTTACATCATTATGGATTAACAAGCATCAAAACTGTTTCAGCTGGTTATAAATCTAAAAGACAAGTGCCTTGGTTTCATGGAGTCTTTGCAGAAAGTAAAACCGACCTTGCAAAATAATAATATAGAAAAAGACCAGTAACATTTTATGGAAAAAAGGGCTTTGCCTTTTGAAACGGGTGCATATTTTTATCTTTCGTTTTTGTTTGTTTTTTTATTTGGTTAAACCTGCTTAAATTCAGGATGAACCATGTTTTATCCTTTATAATGTGCGATTCTCCAGCTTCAAACTAAAGTTTAGGTTTGTATGGCCTCAGTTGTCATGTGGGAAATTTTAGCTGATTTTAGCAACTACAGTCTTTTGGATCAGTTCAGTGAAATTAGCCAGTCTTTCAGATTTTTAACATCTCTTCTTTTGGATTGTTGTTTTTTTTTAACTCAAAAGAAAAGGAATGACACCCCTTGAAGCAGCTCACTTGTGATATATAATATATAAATACTCCCTCAATTCTTTGTATCTTGGATTGAGTCGACGTTCCAGTCCGACCACCACGATACAAGGTTTATTTGATTTATCACACACTCCTACACTATACTTCATTTGTGTTTCTGACAGTATTAAGAGAAAAAGAAAAAAAGTCTCAGCCTTAGCTTGAGATGCTGTGATAGTGTGGAGTATCAATATCAAGTTTTAAGTATCAATACTTTTAAAAGTATTATTTTTGTATAGATTACTCTCTTTACATATTGATGCCAAAGGAGTACAATTGCAAAACTTTTTATCTTTGAAGTTACTTCCTGAGGAAGGCTGTGCTAAAATGTCTGTTTGAAAAAAAAAATCTTATTTAAGATGTAATGAAGGGATTTTAAACATTTTAGTAAAGACAAGTAACCTTGCAGAGCTCTTGATTTAATGTCTGCTTGAATCAACAACAATTCTGAGTGGCCTGAAACTGTGTGGCCCAATCATTAACCTTTAAAGCAGAAAGTGGTGGGAGCTACGAGCATGACGTCAGCAGGAAGTGACTCCTCTTCCATCGATTAGCATAGAGGCTAACAGCTTAAGTCGCTGTTTTAGAGAAACACTTGTTAGAAATTCCCAAACACTTTTTATGAGCTGTTGCTTGATAGGACTAGTGAAATATACTATCTGGTGTGTCAGGTTCAAGGACAAGCTTTGGTTTCTTTGCTTTTTGTTAAAAGTAATACAGCCTTGCAAAATAATAAAAAATAAATAAAGGCCAGTAATATTTTCGAAAAAGGGGTTTACTTTTCGAAGCAGGCAATGCTTTATTGAAGTTCCCATCCATACATGTGTATTTTTTTATAGGTTTGTCAAACCTGCTTAAATTCAGGTTGAACCGTGTTTTAACCTTTACAGGCCCACCCTTTGAGTTAGAAAGCTTTCCCCTTTGTCCCTCATTATGGTTGGCCTTGATTGGGGGAAGCCAACACAACACAATAATGACTGTATTGTCTGCATCTGACTGTATGTTTCCCGTCTATGCTAAAGATGTGAAGGAAATGAGTAGATAGAAGGAGAGAAGCAGGGCAGAGGGGGAGAGATGGTGCTGCTGGCTGCACCAGGAGGAAGCTAGGTCTGAAGCTTCTCCATGCAGCTGCTCCCAAACACCCACACTCTTCCTGTTGGAGTGTGTGCGTGTGCACATTTTGTGTTTAGATATACTGTCTTACTTCCACATGAGGGGAGAGGAACTGTTATTGTGCAAAACATATTCTCTGGCGCAGGTGATTTAAGATTGTTTTCAGAGGTGCCTAAGCCCCTTTGAGTTTTGCCCATTTACAAGGTTTCCTACAAGATCTTCCATATTAGACACAAAGTTTGAATTTATCTTAAATGTATTTCTAGTTTTAAGTAAACAGTATCAATAAAACAAAAAATAGGTCAAACTGGAAAATTTACATTAAAATACTAATGAACACGGCAGTGGCCTTGTGGCTGTTAAGTATTTCAGAAGTTGTAAACATAGGAAGTTTAAGCCATGAGCTCTCAAAATTACACGACAATCAAACAGGAAACTGCCTTAGAAAACAAAGGTTTCAGTGGTAAAGCTTGAAATCTCTTTTTAAAAAATGATCTTCAGGGCAAGAACCAAAAGGAAGCAACCTAGAGTATCTAAAGTAGGTTTCTCCCGCTTCACCGAGGCCCTTGTTGTCTTTTCAAAGAAACTCTGGCCTCAAAAAACATCCGCTGGCAGAAATGCTGGCCTGACAGTCAGTGAATGGAAAGGTTTGAGGTGAGTATGTGGCCACAGTGAGGTGTCAGCTTTGTGTGTGATCGTGTATCAGTAACTGTGAGTGTCTGTTAAGTGTCTCTCCTTGCATGTTGTTTGTGGCGGTCTCTGTGAGTTTCCATCACAATGACATAGAACAGGATTGTTCTTAACTGACTTGTGGGTTCAGTTCAGCTTAATGTCATTTTAACTTAACCCTATTAGGTGCTCATCATCTGAGGATATAAGGAATAAAGTTTATGTTTTCCAACAATAGATTACATAACACCAAAGTTAAGAAAAATTAAATAGGTCATGAACATCAATAGAGTATGTTGCATAAAACAAAGCCATGCACACCTGAACTGTCTGCTATGAAATTTCATCAAGATATATCCCAGAAATTTTCGACTAATTAAAGAGAGACAAAGAAAGTATGATAAAATAAAAGTAGGTGGAACACAAATGTTGACGACTCCATCAACACACAAAGAAACAGACTGGACTCAATGAGCTGTTGAACTGGAGCGGATATTAGAGCCTGCAAAGGCCTTGTAGCTTCCTTGCTGATACTTCTTTGATAATATATTTAATAAAATGTTCTAATGAACTTATCATTAAAGCAAGAGTCATTTCTTTAGTTCCTTGTTTGGCAGAATCATGTCTCCCATCGGATTGGTTCAAAACAGCTATTGCTAGCATTAGCTTTAACTCATTGGTGCTTGTGCTGATTTGGTATGAGACTTTTCTGTGAAATAATTTTCATTAAATTAACTGCAGTTATCTCATACTGACTGGTAAATACTTCGTAAACCAGTACACTGCAGCAGGACATAACCCTGGGTGAATTCCCAGTGGTCTTTTGTGGTTTAGCTGGAGGGTCAGACGCAAGTGTGATGTCAGATGCAGAGGGTCTTAAGCCATCAGGTCAACCTAACTTTTGTGTTAAACAATGAATAAATGCTGTTTCTTTAGTATCTACTAAGGCTGGCCCTTTGGTCTGTTTAATCTTTAGTTTATATATGTGGTCATTTTTCCATTAATACTCCATTTCCAGTGTTGGGAAGTAGCTTTGTTACTTTTGATATATATATATATATATATATATATATATATACATATATATATATGTATATGTATATATATATATATATATATATATATATATTTGCATATATATATATATGTATATGTATATATATATATATATATATATATGTTATGTATATATATATATATATATATATGTATATATATATATATATATTATATATGTATATATATATATATATATGTATATATATATATATATATATATATATATATATATGTATATATATATATATATATATATATATATATATATATATATATATATATATATATATATATATATATATATATATATATATATATATATATATATATATATATATATATATATATACACATATATATATATATATACACCTCCAAAAAAGTTTGAAAGTGTAATTTATTTGATTGTTTTTACTCTGTAATAACACCAAATGGTACGAGTATTACATTTTATATAGTTGAAAAACATAATTAGTCGTCTTCAGAAACGAGGTACAGCTTGTAAGGTTTGTATACTTCTGGTATAAGCAATGCAGCTAAACAGAAGTGACTAAAACAAGATAAAAAATGGGTTAAAATAAATCATAATCCTGTTTTCAATAGGTACAAAAAGACTTAAAAAATTAGGGCTCATTGCCAAAACAACATCCCTCCTTTATTAGAAAACAGCATGATGTATGGCTCCTGCCTGCTGTTGTTTAGTGTCTTGAGATATCACGTGTTATGAACTGGCACTATGCAAATACAGACTGATTGATTGATTGATTAATATAATTCTTTATCTGAAATTCAATCAGGGATATTTTGTGGCCTGCAGTTTGTCAGTCCAGAATGCTTCCTTTTAGTTCAGTTTTCTTCATCTGTCACCAGTACTGATGGTCAGCGGGATGTGGTCAGTGCCAGTGGTTTGTAATGCAGTTGGGTTACGTTATGTTTTGCCATGGGGTAGCTGAAGTTTCCAAATTCTTTAAAAGGGTCTTCTGCAGCCTGGTATCTGTTTGCATGACTTCCTGATGAATGCTTGATGCCAAAACGTATCAAAGTTTGTTTGTAAGGTCTGCATGACCATGCTGTTAAAAGCATTTTAGTTGTTTACTGCAAGTGTCTTGGAGTCTTTTATTTTTACTTCAGTGACTTTGAGAATCCCTTTCCAAAGAGCCCCTCGTGCAATATCTTTTTGAGTCCAGTGAGACTTTTTTTCCTTTCTTTTAAAGATGAACCAACGTATTTTTAAATGGCCAAAGTCAAATGTCCTGGGGCCTCATGATCATCCCTTCCTTGTTAACATAATATCTGTCCATCAGATTGTGCAAATATGCCCTCAATGACTCAACAATGAAATGTGATATTTTGATGTTGAAGGTCAAAAACCAAGGTCATCAGCCCTCTTCATGACTGAAACATTTTTATAAATCACACTGGCACAAAAACTACCTTCCTAACTCATGTATGTCCCTTCAGTGTTGAGTGTGAGTGTACTCTGTAGTCATTAAATTGTCAGGCAGTCGTTCAAGGTTTTAAAATAACTCTTCTGAAAACGTTGTATGGCATCACTGACACTATGTCCATGTGTCATACAGGCTGTGGAGTCAGTTTCTACTCAGATTTACTGAAAGGTTTAAATAGTGCATGTGAAAGAGGCAGATGTGGTAATGATTTCAACTAAATCGACTAAAAGCAAACTCATTTCTGACTGCAGGGTTTGTTCAACAGATCAACAGAAATAAACTAACTCCTCATTAAGATAACACTGTAAGCTCAGTTGTGTATCCACACTGTTGCCAGCATGTCGGCTGATGAATTGTTTCCAAACAAATTGAGACGTCAAACTGGATCAGGGGTGCTGTGCAGACTGGAGAGCTGTTACTTTGTATTGTTTCTCCCTCTTCCCATGTGAGAGCTGCTGGTGCTGGGCACTGAGGCAGCATACAGTGCATCTGCTCCACACTCCATAATGATGGGGCAACAGCACGTGTTCAGTAACCAAAACTGGGTGATACACTATTCCATTACAGTGCAGCCAGTCCAAACTGGATTGCTATTATCTAAGGAAATTAGAGTTCAAGGGAAATTGCAGAACAGGACTTCCTCCTAAATGTTGGTGACATTTATTAATAGAGTCATGGATTAAACTAATCTAAGAACATCTCTAAAAGGACTTTAAGTTTAAAATTAACATAAACTTTCATCTAACAAATGATGTTTTTATGCTTCACTGGGCCTGATTCTTTATTCTTCACTGTCAAGGGTGGAAGCTGGGTGATTTTTTTTCCACAACGATGCTGATATTTCTATAGCATGCATGACATGTTTGGCTAATGTAGATCGTTGGGACGAAAAGCTAAGGTTTTTCCATTGCCCTGTGTTTTAAAACAATATAATCTCCATCTTAAATGATTGTGTAAAATAATGCTTAAACTAAGGAAAGGATACATTTATTAGATTAATGTTGAAGAGTAAAAGTCCATTTCTGCACACCATCTTAACCGCATAAAGATATTGTCAACATTTTTCCAGCAGTACAATAGAACAGTTTTTGTGCAATTTGGACGGTGTGCTGTAGTTAAACTCGTCCATTTGGTCAATGAAAAACAATGAACTATCAAAAACTGAGTGCTAAGAACTTTTTTATTTATTCCATGCAATCAAAACAAGTATATTTGTCACAGCATTTGGCATCGTACTCATCCCTTGTTTGAGGTACACATGTTTTTTGTTTTTTTTTTTTCTTTTATGGAACTGTTTGACTTCTTTAAAGCTTTACGCAAACTTTTAGCCTGACCCCATTAACATACCCTGCATGTGAACACAACCTCTGAATATCATATTTGTGTTGGTTTGATGCAAATGTGAAATGACAAGGGGTTACAGACCACAGACTAGACTTTTCAGAACAGTCATGGTGTCTGCATGCGACTAGCAGAAGATCTACATGTAGGTGGTGGTTGTATAGCTATGACATCATAAACCCCAGGAAGTACAAAGAGAGCATTTTATGAAGCATTTTCCCTAAAGAGGCATAGAGCATTTCTCTGTGAACTGGCAATTTAGTTAAAGCTTTTATTTTCTTCTGCTCTCCACATTAAAAAAATGATGTTGACTAAGGATGATGTGGGGCCTTTAAGAATTGGTTGGAACATGTTATGTTTGTTGTAGCCAAGGTTTTATAAATCCCCTAAGATTCCTGAAAATAATCTGTAGCCAGCCTCTGCCTTTTCCCTCATCCTCATCTTCTACTCTTCTTTAACCCACCTGTCTTTGTGTTGTGTTGCTCACTCAGTTCTTCATCTGTCAAACTCTTCTTCTTCTCCCCCTCCTTCTCTTGGGGCCGTGTGAGATGAGTACAAGACAGGGGAGAGTGTGAGCTGTGGTGAGCCACAGACCAAAATAACTGGTACTTTTTTTATAAAAACACATGTGCATCCACCCACACACAAAGTCACACATGCGTTTACACACAGTTGTAGACAGACAGAGGTCCTTTTTAGTGGATGATCCCTGGACGGAGAGGTGTAGTGGGATATATTTAGTTGAGCTGGAAATAACACCGCGGGGAGCAAAACAGGCCATGTGAAGATGCTGCTCATGAGGAGGAAATTTGTCAACTTTCTGGTGTTAAAACTGGAGCATAAAGGTGCAAAATAAAGAGATTGTTCATCCTTTCAGTTTCCACTTCTCCAATCAGCTGCGAGACGCTGCTCTTTCCATCTCGGTCTCACTTTCTGTGTCTCTGAGCGTTGACAGATCCTGCAAGCCTCCCTGTCAAGCTGGCATAGTGGCATCATTCTAAAACTGGTATTAGGCATTTCCTGCTGCGTCCGTTGGCGGGTGTTCGTGTGTGTGTGTGCGCCTGTGTTTATATATATGTGTGTGTGAGTGTGTGTGAGCATCAGTGTGTGCGTGTGTGTGTGTCGGGGCGGAACGCACCTGGTCCGCGCAGCTGTGGGGATCCTAGCAGGGGGGAGACAGAGAAAGAGAGAGATAGAGGAAGGAGAGAAAGAGAGAGGGATGGGAGGAGACGAAAAGGGGGCCCTGTGTGTGTGTGCTGTACCAGGGACCCAATGAGTTTAGAAAGAGAGATAGAATAAGAATAGAGGAAAGATTTATGAAAGAAATAGGGACACAGTTTATGAGTGCAGAAGCAAAGAGGCTTAAACTGTGTCCAAAAGTTGTTGGAAGTGTCCTTTAAAAAAGTTGTTCTCTCCATGGGAATAATTCTGTTGAAAAGAAATCTGTGCAGCCATGTCAGCCATGTGCAACAGAAATCCATGCTCTGCTTCTTTTCTAAAAGTTTGACAAATATCGTAAACACTCCAGTAGATCTACCCTGTGCATAGGTCATTAATAAGATCTTGTCATGTTCAAATATTTTTTTCTAAAAATGTCACCTTTTCTTGCACAGTAGCTTTGGGGTAAAGATCAGCTCAGTATTTAATCACTATTTAATTTGTGTGCATACATGTAAGCTCTAACCCTGGGGTGAAGCAGAAACAGAGTGGTGCAGGAGTGACATATTTTAGTAGACCAATGTGGAAGTTAGCAACGTGCCGGTTCCCTCAACTGACAGCCCACAAATTCTTTGGGGTTTTTTGTCACAGAGTTTTCAGATCACAGCTGATAATAAACTCAGTTGAAAATGAAAAAGTATCTCCTCTTTGTGAAAATCTTTAAGTTGCCTGCTTATCAATATGCTTTAAGTTTAATAGGTAAGAGTGAAAAGCTTTTATTAAGCTACTAAGGAACTACAACACGGTGGTCCGACTTAGAAGCAACAATATTTACAGTGTTTAACGGCTTATTGTAATCTCTTGTTTTAGAGTTTCCTCATAATAAAGTGACCTGATCATGTAAGTCAAGTTGGCTTTGGTAATAGTGTATGAATAGGCCTAATTGTTTAATAAAAAAACAATCAGAAATGCTTACCATCAACTTCCAGGCCATTTTTATTGTCCTTGTTAGCAGTTAGTTTGCAACTCTTGTTTTAAACACACAAGGCTTTAAAACTCTAAAGCAGGCAAAATCAGATGCACTTTGTTATTTCCCTTGAAATATTAAAAACCTCATGTGCCTGAGCTCACCACAAATCTTATTTCAGGCAAGAAGTGCTAAATGCTAACTCTTTATTGGACTAATTCCAAGTTCAAAAACACCGAAGTGAGTTAGCATTTAGCGCTCCCTGGTTCCAAAACCCCAAAGTAAATGGAATTTAGAAAACTGGTTTTGGATAAGTACCAGAAATACACCCTCATGAGATTTTAATGTTTAAAGGGAAACAGTAAAATGCATATAATGTTCCCTGCTATTGAATTTTAAACCATTGTTTTGTGTTTAGAACAAAGGTTGCTAACTAACTGCCAACAAGTACAAAATGGAGGTGACTGAAAGCTGTTCTAATTGTGTTTTAATGATCAGTAATTCATGCACCAACGCACAGCCACAAGGACGTACTTTGTCAGGTCACATGATTATGAGGAAACTCCATAGTAAGAGGTTACAAGTAGATATTAGTAAAAATAACTTGCTTTTAAAGTTGAACGGCCATGTTGTAATTCAATTGTGGCTTACTACACTTACTTAAACCTTAAACATGACAAAAAGTGGGTTCGCTTGTTTGAATTATCACAAAGTGCAGAACATCTAAAACATTATAGTGGGGGTTTTTTTCACCACAGAACTCATTACCAGTAATGATCCAAAATACAGTGAAAATCTAAAGGCTCACAGAAGGAAACCTGAATGATGCTAACTTCCATGTTGGCCTGTCATCCCAGCACTACTCTTAGCTAGCTTATGTTCTGTTTTAACACCTTATTTCAATTTCAGTACATTGAGAAAATAATGCAGCTGTTCTGCAAGATCACCCTGCTCACACAGATCATCCAGACGGACTAAGAATACAGTTGGGTCAGGGGTATTCAGTCATGTGAAAAGCAGAAGTTTTTTTTTTTTTTTAACAATAGCAATTGTGAACTGTCTCAAGCAGTCATCAAAATTTGAATATATGAACCTGAGTCAAGGCAACATTTTAACCTTTTAATGTCAGTAGTAGAAACCTGCTAATGGTTTTATGTATATGCCAAATCAAAGTCTTATTAGGATCTGCAGCACTTGGTAGGCTTGTGCTAATATTAGTGATTGCTAGTGTTGTTACCCTTTAAACGGTAACTTTCAACAAATCAAGCTATTACAAACAGTGAGAACTCCTGAACACCAAAATGTATGGTTTACTTTTTGATAACAAATTATATATAATTAAACACCGAAACTAGAAAAGGGAAAACAGCATCTTGTTCACAAGCAGTCTGACAATAAAACAGAAAAATGCTGGCTTAAGCACAACCTTCTTCATGGAGGATAAGGCTCACTTATCAAAGCAGTATTTGCAAGAACAGCTACGAGGTGCTGGTAACAGAGAAGGTCCACTTATCATAATATTAATGCATAAAGTCATGCAAGCATTAATTAATGCATAGGAGCTAGGGCTGAAAAATATATCCTTATTGTACAACTCTGGAAGTCGCAACAAACTTCATTTTTGTGAATGCCCTTGAATGCACCACATGGTTTTCACCGATCCTGTAGTCATAGCATATTGTATCAAGATTGAGATATCTGGCATGAATATGGAGATATGAAATTTTGTCCGTATCGTTCAGCCCCAATAGGACCTATTCATGTGATTTTGGCTAATTTAATATTTTAAATGTAGTTATGCATTAATTTGCTGTTTTCTTGTTTTAAGATGGCATTGGTTAATTATTGCCAGTGTTATCCTTTAGAATGCATTTTAGTCATTTATTTAGACTTTAATTTTGATAGGATTTGTATTTTTGGTTCTGATGTGGTTTTAGGCTCATAAGATAGGATAGGCAGATGCTGAAGGTGGAAGTTGTTTTTTTTGTTTGTTTTTTTTTTTCTACCAGGAAACAATGAACACGCCAAATTGTTTCTGAGAGAGAATCTTTGAATTAACAGAAAAGAAACTTTGGCCACAGTGACCATTTTTAATTTAAGGTTTTATGGTTGTTTTTTGGTTGACAAAACCAGACCTGCTCTTTTCTTGTGTCATTAAAAGTACCCTGTAATTAAAGTACATTAATTAAAATTATTGTAGTAGTAGTAAGGTTACTGGGAGTTTCAGATATAGTTGTTGTATTGTCCCCATTCTCATTGTAAATTGTAGTTTCCCTTATAATGTTTGAAAACTACAACTTTTTATTAGGGATCCAGGATAATATCAGCACCATGTTGGTATCAGCAGATATTAGCTTGAAAAGTGAAAAATCTGTATCTTCAGATATCAAAATTTCTACAGTATCTACAGCTGATATTTGACCATACATATTAGCCATAGAATATAGGTATTACAAAATGAATGTAACACAGTGTTTCACCTTATTATTACTGTATGTTGACATTTTAGAAACAGAAGTGTCTTATACTAGAAAATGAAATATAGTTTTTCTTGGTTGAAATCAATTTCTACCACAAATACATATTCATATTCTTGTCAAAACATATTTGTTTCGGCAGTGACAAGTTTGAAAATACTGGTAAATCAGATATCGACAACAATCGAATACCTTGCATCCCTTTTCTGTTATCTAACCAGACGTCTTCTCTGCAATAAGATACATAAATGGGAAAATGGATTCGGAAGTTGGAAGTTATGTTGGATATAATAACACAGAAATAGCATTTTACTCAAGCATAAACCCATAATAAAACCACCTGAGAGGATTTAAAGGGGTTCACTTTTTTTGTTTCATGCATGTTCAAAAATGTCTCTTGTGGTTAAGTTTCATCTCCAAGGGAATTTAAGTTCTTGTCTGCCTTGTCTCCTATACTTCCACTCCCATCCCCAGATTAGCGTCAGCTCATATGGGGGTGTAATTCCACTGTTCCTCTGCAGAGGGGGCAAGGAATCTGGGAACAACAGGGTGGAGGAACAGGGAGAGTAAAACTTTTACAGACTTGAGGTGAGAGGTTCAAAAACAATATACCAGGGATAAGAGAAAAACGTTTAGCAATCAACACTGTGGGGGAACAAACAGATGTGTCCATGTTGGGTTCTCTTTTAAGTGCTCAGAGATTCTTCAGGATGTACCAGATGCACAGATGCACTCACACAGACACGCACACACTCTGGGTCTATTTCACAGCTGGATGACCAAGAGGCGGTCAGCACCGAGGGGGTCAAATGACCAGGTCAACGGTCAAGCCACAGAGAACTGCAGCGGAGGAAAAGGGGGCATGAGGGCATCAAACACACACACAAACAACCTTCTGCATCCTTACACACACACATTCATTAAGGACACCATTAAAACTGTTGGTGCTCTACAGGCTATACCCCAGATGAGCATATGAAGCAGATCATGTCTTAAGTTCAAGACACACAAACAAACACACACTTACCCTCCTTCAACATGATGGTCAGAGCTGTGGTTGTTTGATATGACGCCAAGCAGGACACCATGGGTTGACTTCAAAGCTGCACCTGAAATTTCCCCCCACTATAACTTACTTAAAGCCTTAAAACACCAAGGGGGATGCAAATAAATGGCACAAAACTGTGAATATTACAGAGGTGGTTATTAACACATCTTTCTTAAAATCAAAAGCAATGCATATCTGGGCATAAATGCAATGTTATATACATTCTAAAAACCATGGTGCTGTGAAAGCCAAAACAGACTTAC
The DNA here is from genome assembly GCA_036419115.1 of Scarus forsteni. Taxonomy (NCBI): domain Eukaryota; kingdom Metazoa; phylum Chordata; class Actinopteri; order Labriformes; family Labridae; genus Scarus; species Scarus forsteni. The sequence goes on along the minus strand of JAZDUH010000451.1, from coordinate 20,576,646 downwards.
CATCAAGTGACAGTGACCTGGACTCATTTTAATAAAACAGAAACTGTAAATATGTTCATCCGATTATGTAAAGGAGAGGACAACTTGGTGTGTTTCACTATTAAATTCAGGAGCTGGAGCTTTTCCGCAGCTTCCTCAGATCCAACTGTTCACTATATTAGAAGCTTGAGACTGTCATCAATATCCTCCTTTATAATCTTTAAATTTAATTTCCTTATCATTTCAAACACTTTAGTCAAATGCAAACACACCATAAAGCAGGCCGCCATGTTGGATATTTTGATCCCCTGTGATATACAGTATGTGGCAAGGAGTGCTCTCATTGGTCACTGATGCAGGCTCAATACTTAATTGTTTTCTTATACTTGTAGATTACCTTACTATTAATGTATGTGTAGTTAAGTGACAAAATTCAACCTCAGGAATATAAAATAGCTCAATACTACGGTCATAAATCTATATCAATAAGAAATTTGATAAGGCATCTGTAACCAATCTGTTACCCTCTGTGAACTAAGCTAATGGTAGCGTCTTAATTAATTTTTGTGTAGGCTATATTACCAAGGGGTGTCATTCCAGGCTAACATATAGATAATATAACACTGTTACTTTGAGGTATTAAGTTCAATGAGCAATAAAAGACCATTTTATACCCTGCAGTTATGACTGTTTCCATCTGTGATAGCGGGCTAGTGGCAGCTTATATTGTTCAATAGTCTGTGTTCACCTGCCTGGTTTTCCATTTATCTGTTGTACATATTAAACTACATTTTTAAGCTTTTTAAAATGCACCAACTCTTAAAATATTACAGTTTGTTTTCTTGTGGCTGAAGCTTTTATAAACCTTAATTGATTGTTAGCTAGCTGTTGCTAATTTTAGACAAATCTTTGATCACCCCATTTGCTTTAAATTTCAACAGCTTATGTTTTATAGATATTTCAATGCAGTTAAGAACTTTTGAAGTTGAAGACAATGCCTTTGCTATAAACTGTTACAGAAATAAATTGTGTAAATGTCTTTGTAGGTTCTCAGTCATCCAGATCAATGTAACCCTACCTGGATCCAAGTGGCTGGACCGGTTTAGATTCTTAAATTTGTTTTGCCTAGGTGTCAAGGAATCTGAACCAGTGCAGTTGCCACCAGGATCATTGTTGGACTGTTGCTTGATTAAGCATTCAAAAGAACCCTTCTAAATGATAGCTTCGGCCTATATTCTTTAACTGTTCACTGTAACACTCTGTGACCATTACCAATGGTTGCTAACTATGTGCGTCTACTACAGGTTTACATATTTACTGCAGATTTTATTGTTCATGTGCCTGATGTAATAGAAACATTACCCATCAGAAAGTTGATCTAACACATTACCCCTGTTTTATATTAAACTACTCAATCTTAAAAAAGCATTTTCTTCCATGACTGTTGGCCATATATAACCAAAAGCCTAAATGTTTGCCTCCAAAGCATTCCAAAAATTGCTAATTATTGTTTTATTAGCTGTGGTGAAGCTAAGTCAGCATTTAACAGGCATTGTATGCAATCATAGGAAACTAAAAGCACTTTTTCAATGTACTTTTTAACAAACAGTTCTAACGCCCAGTTACACTTTGCCTCATGGTGGATATCAATATCATATCCACAATATGTTCTTATGTTTGGGTATAACGTAGTAATATAGACCTTTTAAGAGACTGCAAATCAACAAAATGCCCTTTTTGTATGCCAATTTTATTTTTTGACCGTAAGCCAAGTGTTGCTTCTGTTTGCTAATTTTAACAAGCCTTTTGCTGCCATTTATTTCAGCTAGCCTTTAAGCAATTCTTGAGAAGTGCACAAACAGCTCATTGTTGCTCATTGGTCTTGTGGTTTATTTTTGTTCAGACAGGATATGGAGTTGTTTCTTCATGATATTCAGGAGATGTCCGGCCACTGAAGTTAATATGAATGTAGACTGCCCAGCAACGACCAGACTAATATGTGACACACTACAGTGCTGGTAAGTGCTTCTGTTATGGCGGAGTGAATTTGTCTACCTGGCACGGCCACTGAGTAAATATAACAAATGCCCAATCACTACCTTGCAAGTCCTCTGAGTAAATGCACAAATTCGAGTGTGTCATGGTGAAGGCATTACACTGGTCAACAATGTTATTTCATGTGGCTATAGGGAAAATGTGAATGGTCTACTGTCAGTTTGACAAGTATATGTCATTAGGTTGCAGTGGATTTTCAGTGTCTATTATAAAAAATGGCAAATGGAAAATTGCCTGAGGTTAGTCTTAAAGTCTGTTAGACTTCATATTTAGCCTCTCTGAACTTTGATTTGTCGTCTGTTTTATTCATATCCTTGACAAGGTTGTAGCCTATTTTCAAAGTACCAAACTTTATAACTGAACTTTTTTTCCGCAACCAAAATCAATAGCCTCCAAAACCACTAAACTCATCTTTCCCACACCTATCTAAGCTTAATTGTTCTGTTTGTTATTTTTACACCAAATTACCTTTAACACACAGATACACAGTATCTTATCTCTAGATTAAGATATGCTAAGTATCGTGGATGCCCACTGGTGCATGTTAGTGACCCCTTAGGGCAATTAGCTCCGGCATGCAGCCCAATTTCACAGTGTGACCCCTGCTGCTGCTGCGAAGGCACACTCAGAGAGGAGAAGTACTAAGACTATCTTAAATGTCTATCTGTGTCTGCAGGTGATCAATGTGTCCTTTGAAGGGAGCACGAGCAAGTGAGTTAAAGGAGGGGCCTGGAGGGACGAGTGCAGAGAGAGAGAGTTAGAGAAAAGAAAGAGGAGGAGAGATGCAAGAAGGGACAAGAGGTGAGGAAGGTGACATTTTGTCCAGGGTGATGGATGGATGCTCACATACTGAGAGAGATAGTATCTTTAGAGACTAGACAACCCCTGACCTATGACACAAGATCTTATATCAGGACAACAACTTCAATATTTGTGTGTTGTTTGATTTTAAGGACTTTTTCTACGGAAACACTCCTGATGATTTCTAAATAACTTCAGAGCAGTCTGTAACGGAAGTCTTATGGACATACTAGAAATAAAAAGGACAGTGATAAATGGCAGGTGAAGTGTAAGTCTAAGAGCGCAATGACAGTTTTTGCCCTTGTAAAGTTGCAGTACACAGTTTATTTTTGTGTCTTTGGCTAAAAAAAAACACAAGTTCCCATTTCAATGGTGTTATTTGCAGTGTCAAATAGATAATTGGACACCTGTGCCCCATCCTGACTCTGTATTCAACCCTCAGAAAGTTATTTGTTAATTTAGGGAGGATATCTCTATTGGTACAACTGGGTTTTGTCTATCTAGGAAGTTTGATCTTAATGGCTGTGTCAAATTATAATTTTTTCATCTGTGTGGAAAAGACCTTGGGGGTCATTCATGCTTGGGCCTAGTTTGAATTAAGGAATCAATGACCAATTCAAGTTAAAAATCCCTAAAAACTAGCTCAAATTATTGGTCTAATTTGTCTTTTGCTTAACATAGCCCTTATTAATTCTTTCCACTTTGTCTTAAGACGTACTCATGGCAAACAGGAGACAAGAAATGTAAATCTTAGAATATACAGTGGTTTTAATAATGCTTAAGGTGTAACTGCTATTTTTAAGTTGAAGTTGAGTTGTTGTATATTTCAGCCCCAGGTAAATGTGATTAGAATTAATATCCTAAATTTTAAACTTATAGTTTGTAAGACTTGAGTTATAAAATAAAGCCAAAGTAAGCACATGCTCTGGATCATAGAGGTCTGTGGGACTCAACATATGAAAATTACTGGCTGAAAAGTCATGAAGGAGAGAAGAGAGAAAGAAAACAGAGGTAAAGGAGAAGAGGAAGAGGTATGGAGGAGCCCTCTGCCCTCTCTGTCTCCAGCCAGTCAGTTGCAACATCTGGAGCTCACATCACCCTTCCTCAGAGACTGGCACTGCAGGAGAGGGATAAAAGGAGGGAGAGAAAAATCAGGTATAAAACAGAGAGAAAATATACAAACTTTATCTAAAAGATGATAAAAACGGAAAATACAAGTTTAGTTATCTACAGTGTCTTCTTTGAAGGGGCTCTCCCATGTCAGCTCAAGAAGAGCAACCCGTTAGTGTTCAAGCATCTGCGTTTGTGGTTGATGTGTGTGAGTGTGTGTATTTGCTGATGATTTTCCACTGATCAGCTTCGATGCCGAGCAGAGAGAGAGCATGAACACTGGTTAGCTTCTGTGGCAAAACACTAAGTGTGGCAGGAAACAGAAGAACCTGTGATCTCTGCACAAACACTAATGGAAAACTTGCATAAAACATCTGGGTGTGTGTGCCTTAGAAAGCTTGTGTGCGAGTTGTGGTTGCCGTGCAAAGTGTCTAAATTCTAATTATTCCATCACAAACCGAGGCATCATGTGATGCTTTCTTAAAGCAGACTAAATGCAGTGCACATCTGCTTTTGCTGCAATTAACCAGACAACCACATACCTTCCTTCACAGATAACAAGTGAGACTTCCCTTAGACATGTGCAAGTCAGTCAGTCAAGACACCAAAACCTTTTCACAACTATTTTGAAACTGCTAGACTCAGTAAAGAGGCCTTATTTAATTATGCTTGGAGGTGGTATGAGTAATTCAGATGCCCATGGCAAAGGCCAGTGAGAAATTTCCCTTCTATTCATTTCAAAACATTCATAGCATTTGAACAAAATCTATATCCTTTTTTAGGGACTTTTTATGTACATAAAATTTCTTTAGTCATATTTCAAAACAAAAGGGAGAGAAATGGTTCTCTTAATCGGGGAAATCTGTTCAAACGTTACCTTACACACCATGGTATTTTTCGTCCCTTACCATATACAAAATGCAGGAAAGCTCCCATTTGTGAGGGCCATGTATGTACAAGCTAGTTAGGACGTTTCCATGGTGGGTTACCCAGAAATGCTCGGGAAAATTTCAGAGTATATGTGCAAAACGACTATGATGAGGCAGCTCACAACGTTTTTCTTGTTTGTCCTTTTCTTCTCTTTCAGTGATACTGTGAAAACATCCAACAACATGTAACATTAATACCATTCAAAGACATTCTAATTACTTCCACTAGGCCATAAAATGGCTGCCTCCTCATTCTGCAATACAGCTTGTCTATGCTAACCTGACACGCCAGATGGACAGGTCTATATTGGAAATATATCACTTATCCATCTGGGAAGGAGCCCTGAGAAATTATTTTCAGGGGCAGAACCTTCAAAAACAACAGCAGCTTTTGATTGGACAATCGTTCAGCTCATCACACTCATCACAGACCAATCCATATCAAGCAGCGCTGCTATGACATAGCATACATAGCAGCTAAATGTAACAGCTAACAGTTAGCCGTTAGTCCAAGTGTCCTTGGCTAGTATAAGAAATGTGTTTCCGCTGATCAGAGTACTGATGCATCAAATACACATTTTGTTGGATGAGCCATATCAAACCTTGCATAGTTAGAAGCCCAAATTTTTTTGGGTAGTTGGCCATCGCAGTTGTTGTTTTCCTAGGTGCGCAGGCTACCTTTGTCTGAATTAGTACTCCACATTTGCCATGTGTCCCCGTTTTCCCTGACAATGGCAATTCCTGTTTACAGGGAGATGACAACGAAATGGCTTTCAAAACTTTTCACTCTGGACCCTGGTTTCAAAAGTTTGGATTCGGGCACTCCAGGTACCATTCTTCTGCAAGCGTTTCTCTCCATTTAATGCTATTTCTGTTGCTGTGTAAATGAGCCTTTGATGTGAATGTTTTCAGGTGTAAATATAATGTAGCAGTGTTGCACCGCTTATGTGTAAAGGCACTGTGTATTGGGCTAAACGTTGGAAATGTCTTGGTGGAGGTTTGTGCTCGGAGCACTTTCAGTTTATATTATTATGTTTTGTATAAAGTAATAGGACTCATTTTGGGGTCAAGCTGTCATCTTTTTTTCTTGAAATTTCATGAGTGCCTGTTTGAAAAGAAACCTCTTAGTAATTTTTTGGGCTTATACTATGAAGTCAGTATTTTGAGGGTCGTAGAAAACAATGATGCATAAACCGTCCTGACTCACACTGCTGGTTTAGTAGGGATTTAACTGGGTCAATAGCTTGTAAGTCCGGTTTTAACCAAGCATACAGGTTAACCAAAAGAGGTGGTACTATGAGGGTGTGTTTCGGTGTGTTTGTGTGTTCATGGGTGGGGTTAGGGTGGAGGGGGGTCACAGGGATGTTCTTGACTGTGTCATCTCCAGCAGCTGTTTCCCTCAACCCCCCCTCCTGCCCCATCTCCTCACAATGAAACCAATACAAAAGAACAGGAAGTGCCTCCAGTTAACTGGAGCCCAATCAAAGCCGTCATTATTCCCTGTGTCAGAATTTTTTCAGGAAATAGCTTCTCAGAAAATATGCCAGCTGTGCAGGGAGCGTGGTATTATTGTCTCGTAGGTCTTGCCTGTTTTTATCAGTGTGGCTGCTCTAACAAAAGGACACATAGACCCATCTCGACCACGTGTGCGCCACACTGTCACTGCTGTGTGTTCACAAGGCAAAACCAGGCACCGTGTTCTCTGGGGCTGCATGGTTATTGTGTGCAGCGTGAAAAGGGGCTCCCCTGCCATGCCTGCACCGGCTTCTTTGGTTCTCCATCCTGAACGGAGAGATTCTTTTTTTCAAAACCGTGAGAGCTGAGTGCGCAGATGCAGGGTACATACATGATCGCACACACATATACAAGCACGCAACTTAGCCTGCTGAAGACACATCTGTAAGAACGCTGCTCGGATTACAGCATAAACGGTGGGTTCAGGTGAAGCCTAACGTTTGCCAGATGCTGCAATAAAGTCACCAGGAGGTTAGCCTAACATTTGAGTGTTGTTGTTGGCCATAGAGGGGGAATCATCTGCCTCCCTAAAGAAGGGGAGGGGGTGCACACATCTGGCATGAACAGAAAAGTCATCTATGAGCATTATCTAAACAGGCGTGAATAACAGCACCCATGCTTTGGCTTATCAGGGGAGTCCAAACAGCAGAATGGAGCTTAAATCTTAAAGAAAGCTTGGCTAATCTAATCTCCAGCTTGTCCTCTGTAATCTCTCTGTCTGACGTCTGGAGGACAATAATTAACTCAGTCACTCAACACGTTGACACAGGTGAGTACTACTCGGGCTGTTAAACAGTCATTATAGGGCTGCTGTGATGTGAATGAACACACACACACACACATTTAATTGACTGCTAACATTGTCATAGCCTGTCTGTCACATTAAGCTGAGGCCTATTCGGTTACAAAACACCACTGTTGGCTGTTTGAACAGAGTAGATAAAGGTGATGAGCCATTTATGAGAATCCGCCAAACTTTTCCTCTGAAAAATAACATCTTACTCACGACTGAATACAATGCAGAGACCAGTGAGATTTCTATCAGTAAAGCACAAGTTCTCACCTCTCATATGCTTTCTCTGCGAGGCCTATCTTTTGTTTTGGCCAAAGGAGCTGCTCCGTGTCCTTCACTGTGAAGCTTATCAGCTCTGTTTGAAGTGCTCATCTTTATCTCAGCTAACTGTGCCGGGGTCATCAGCCTGACCCATACAACATTTTATCTCTAGCTTTACTATTCTGTCTCTTCTGTTTTGAAAAGATGAATTTAAATTGTTTGCAACAGGCCAAGTCATTTAACTTATAAAGGGAGTTTGAAATCAGAATAAACTTACCAAAGTGCTACACAGAGACAAAAACATACAAACATATACATAGATAAACATATGGACATGGAAATGAGTATATTCATGAGACAATACAGACACAAAAACAATGGATGATTCTGATAAATCACAAAAGCAATGCCCTTTGAAAGGTCAACAAATACATTTAGTCCCAATTATTCTCATTAACAAACTGTCTTGCAAACAGCTTCATTTTTGCTTTGCTATATTTTAGGAATCTTCTTTGCTGATGTGGATTTACTAGAAATGCCCTGAGTAAATACAGCCACATGGTGAAGAGCTTGCAAAGCTTCCTGCGTCAAACTGAGTTTTGAAAGTTGTAGATGTGAAGGAAACCCTGAGAGCTGAAAATGGCATGTTACATTTGTCCTAAACAAGATGCATAACAATGTTTTCAGTTTGGATTTTAATCACACACTATAATTAGCATGACAAAAGTTCTGTTACAATCACTACAACTTCTCAGGTCCAAAAACTCATTAGTTTCACCAATATTTTATCATGGTCCGCTCGCGCTACTCCTCCAAGACAGTTCGGGGTCGCTCCACCCATGTTTTTGTGACTGTGCTGACCTCTGAACTGGAAACTTTCTTCACAGCTGCATGCGCAGAATGGCTTCCTCCTTTCGATGAGCTCCTCATCTGTAAACTCTGGCTCGAAACTGTAAGGACACCCATCATATTCAAAGTTCTCGTCCACAACATCTTCATCCGATAGATATTCGTCCATTTTGCACAAAGCTGGAAGAAGAAAGTTGTTGAGTAGCTGGCGGTCGCTGCTGAAACAATGAGCCATACTGTGCATGCGCGGCATCCGTAAAGAAAGTTTCCAATTCAGAGGTCAGCACAGTCACGAAAACATGGGTGGAGCGACCCCGGACTGTCTTGGAGGAGTAGCGCGAGCGGACCATGATGAAATATTGGTGAAACTAATGAGTTTTAGGACGATTAATGCAGTTTTAGGAGCGGCGCTATACATGTCCCATGTGCTACCATTATATGGATGTCCACCGCTCAATTTTGGATCTAAATTTCTCCCAAAGCACTGTTTGGATCAGGAAAGCCTTCTGGGTGAGTATATTGTTCTACTTCATTCTATAAACAATGTGAAAGCTGTCGAAACCGAACTTATCCTTTAACGTAAATTACCTTAATCATTCAGATTCATCTAGCAACAATCTACAACGATTGAGAGCTCCCCAAACAGAGTCCATTAGAGCAGGAAGAGTTGGGAGCTACAAGTGAGATGACTGCAGGAAGTGACTGCTCAAACAGAGAATAGCATAAATGCTAAAAGCTTCCAAAGCAGTTTTATTTAATCCTGACAAACAAAAAACAAACAAAAAAATTGCCGCAAATCTTTTAATCGGAAGGATATTTTTACTCCATATGCAACTTGTTTTGGCCAGGGTTTGTTTAAGAGGTGTCTTACAGTCTGTTAATTCACTCACGGCAGTAACACCATTTTACTGATCTGATAGGCCTGTAATGAATGTAAATGATGGAACAATCATCCAATCACATGCCAGATATGCTAATGAAAAGTTCTGCCTTCCCCAAACACTTTCTGTGGCTTAATGGATTAATGAAATATACTGAGCAGTCCACAAATAGCTAAACAGCAAGTCACATGGCAGCAACTCAATATATTCAGATATGTAGACATACAGACCTACTGAAGACCAAACTGAGCATCAGAATGGAAAAGAAAGTTGATTTATACTGACTTTGTACCTGGCATGATAGTTAGTGCTGGCCAAGTTGGTCTGAGTAATTCAGCTGATCTACTGAGAGTTTCATACACAACCATTTCTAGGGTTTGGTCTGAAAAAGACAAAATATTTAGTGAGCAGCAGTTCTCTCACAACAACACATGTTGTGTTGTGTCTCTCCCTTACAACAAAGACTTGAATCTCGAAGCAGATGGAAAGTAGACCAGACGTGTGCTACTACCTGAAGCTGAGAATATAAAACTGAGGGCAAAGGCTAAGATGGTAAGGTCAGGTTTTGGTGTAAACATGACAGCATGGATTAATACTGCCTTTTTGCAACAGTTCAGGCTACTAGTGGTGTCTTTCTTGGCACACCGGGGGCTACTTATTACCAGTTGAGCGTTGTTTAGGCATCACAGCCTACCTAAGTACTGTTTTGACCATGTTAATCCCTTTCTGACTACAGCGTTGCCATCTGAGGCTACTTCCAGCAGGATAGCATGCTACGCCACAAACTCAAATCTTCTCAAACTGGTTCCTAAACATAACAATGAGTTCACTGTCCTCGAGCAGCAACCACTGGATCTCAATCCATTACAGCACCTTTGGGATGTGGTGGAATGGGAGATTTGCATTATGGATTTGGAGTCATATTTGGAGCAACTGGGTGATCCTGTCATGTCTATATGCACCAAAAACTTTGTTGTACCCCCTTTTTTCATGAAAAGAGGGTATTTTGTTGTACCCAAAAGAGGGTACAACAAAGTACAAGCAAGGTACCTAATTGAGTTCCCCAGTAAGTGTATAGCCCTCTTTCCACCAAAAGGTTCAGCTCGATTCATCTCGGTACGGCTTGCTTCTTGTGGTGTTTCCATAGCCTAAAACCAGGACAGGACTCCCTATAAGTGAACCCTATCGTCCTACTTTTGTTGGGGTGCCACGCAAACCGATCCGACCCCAGAAGGTGGAGCTAGAAACACTGCAGTCCATTGATTGGTCGAAGAAGACGTCACTTCCCATGCGACAGCAGAACAACACATAACCCCATCATGTTTATATCTCCACTCGTCTTCGTGAAGATAGCTCTCGCGGCACACAGCCTTCTCTGAAACAAAGCTTGGTTGTGCTTCATAATAAAAAGCCACATGCTGATCACAAAAAAGAAGAATTGCTGGATGTCTTCCATCGTTGCTCTTTGTTTACTGTGTCACATTTCCTTCTTCGTTACGTTAAATAGTCAGGTACACTGTGTCGCGCTGCTATAACACCATACTATTGGCATATAGTTTATATGCAGCCTACCAAGTAGGGTTTGGTTTGCTATGGAAACGCAAACAGGATCAGGCTATACCGATCCGACCTGAGCCAAACCGTGCTGATCCATACAAGACCATTTGGTAGAAACGGGGCTTGTGACACTCATGGCAATTTCTGAATTATTTAGACATTTTGATCATGTGAAGTATCCTTTGTTGTTATTCACATACCCCACACAGCAAGATATGGTCTCTGTGTCTGACACACCCTCACAACTATATTCATTTTTCATAATGGAGGCTGTTCAGTGTTTGTTTGTTTGTTTGTTTCTGGTTGAGTTAAGCTTTAAATACATTTTTGCGCTATAAATCAGTGAATTTCTTTTGTAATCCTGATTTGCTTTTTGAATGTAAATTCTCCTTTTTCAACCGTTGGTGCCCCCAGTCTGTGAGAACTGGCTTGAAATATTCCTCCTTTGGTCATTCTGTGGAATCGCAGGAAGTGACATTTTTAGAAAACTTGACTGTTGCTGACCCTCCACTTTGGCCGGCTTCTTAACTTAGTGGTGCGAGGATATTTTCAGTAAATTACAGAGGAACCAGAGAATGCTCACAGGAAATGTCCATAAAACAATACACAGAGACCAGACACTGCTGAACCGATAACAGCATTTCCTGGTAGTGTTTCTCTTTTTGGAGGTGAGTCATGAATGTGTTACTTCATCGGTTATTCTCAGAAACGATACTTGACACAGATTTTGAGTCTGTCAGCTTAAAATTATTAAAAAATGTCAGAATAGGTCACATTTTATAAACTTTCACATTTCATGAACTCCCACAGTAAGACATAAATAGTGATGTGATTGTTCTTGTAATGGATTCACACATAGAAACCTAAAAAATAAGTTCTCCAATAAACGTGACTGTGCCTGAACCAGCTGGAATAATGTCAAATTTTCTTGAGTCCCTAAACATACAGTGATGCACGTTATATCGTCATACTTAAAGCCACCTCAGGGCAAAAAAAGGGTGTGTGGGGGAATAATGGGCTAAACACAAGCCTCAAAATCGCCTGTAGAGCAACATATATCTCCTGTAATTGAGATCTGATATAAGCAGATGAGTGTATGTCAGCCAGATGGAATGAGAGACAGTCCAGTAGCAAGGCCAGAGTAAAGCCTGTGTGTGTGTTTGATTGGTTATGGAGCTCAGTAGTCTGTGAAGGAGCTTTTAATCAGGTCACCAAGAGTCCAGACCTCTCTGCTCTCACTCTGCACCCCCCTCCCCTGTCTGGAGAGCTCTGCCAGGGGTGACCAAGAGGGGCAACAATGACCCAGATTAGGAAAGGGTAAGTGTGTGTCTAAGGGAGTGTGTGTGTGGGTGTGGGAGATAGCAATGGGAATCAGCTGCGAATCATGTCTTAGTCCCCACTGTTTAAATTCATTAGTGGCACAAGGAGAAGACAAGAGAGGAGGGGTGGCAAGTGTGTGTGTGTATATCGGTGTGCTCATGCATGTGTGCTTATATGACCATTAGAGCATGCACATGTGGTAGGACATGATTCTATGTGCATGTGTGTACAATGAAACAAAGCAAGTCATCTCAGAAAAAAACTCCCTCTCTGGAAAAAAAGAACAGGGACAGTTTCCCTACAACATATCCAGCTCTCTTCTGTGATATGTAAACAAGATGTCAAATTCCCCTCCTGTAACATATTTTAAAGCTCCAAGAGCAGGTTTTACCTGGTTTTGAAATGTCATTTTGATTATGTGTGACCTCTAAAAGAAAAAGGAGACCATCATCGTGATTTATTTCAATTAGGCTCACAGTCTACAAATCTTCAACATCCCATGCACAATAATGATAATACAAGTGTATTACAAATAATTCATCATGTACACATACATAAATTCATGCATTGAGATATGAACTTATGTGTGTATATATGATGAATTATCTGTAATACACTTGTATTAATTCATGCCTTAATTCAGACAATAGTTATGAATTTATTTAGGCATTTCAGTCATATGAATTCAAAGCAGACATAAGCATTAATATGCAAAAAGGAAATTTTGTCACAAACTTTGAAACATATCCTAACTTGTAATGTTAACAAATACTTAAAAAAATCCTAGATCCACTTCTATTTTCACAACCAAATTAGTATTACACCTTCCTTGTGCCACAACCCTCATCCTAAAGATATCATTAAATCCATTGAGAACTTATAGAGTTATAAGCAAAAATGTGGAAAACTACTATATTTCACACAGATGCAAAATCTTTTTAAAAAATGCCTGATTTGCATCACCACCTAAATTTAACCAAATTTTAACTTATTGAGTTATCTTGCCAACAGATCTCCTTGACAGAGGCCTTGATATACTGAAATACCACAAACAGGGCAATTTTGGTTTTGTTTTTAAATTATTTATGTACTAAGACCCACATCATTGTGTGCATAAAATACACTTTAAATGAAGAGAAACAGAGTGAGGAGAAGTCAGTATTATTGTAATAAACCCCAGTCCCTGCAACATTTATAAACTGTGGATCCAGGAAGTTCTCAAAGGAGTTTTTTAGCAGTTTGAGATAGGGCAGTCCCAGTGTATGGGTGTAATGTTGATAATTGGTGGACCATACATAATCATACATAATCATAAATAAATTTAAAATATTCAACATCTAACAATAAATTATTCAAAAAAGTTGGAAATTCCTAGGCAGAGAGTTAAAAAAATTAAAAACTTTATAGAGAAGGACTCAAACCCTGGCTGACTAAAGCAGATAGACATTGTGTCTCCTAGTGTACCACTGTGCCAATCTTGCTCTCCAGAAGCTTCAGTCTTTATGCAAACTGTGTGTTCAGACCCTGGCCTTATCACGCCTGACCACAAACCAATATTTTTTTTAAGTTTTGCCAACTTAAGTTAAGAACTGTACATGAAACCCTGAATAAGGATAGCTGATAAAGCTACTTTGATTATGTTTATTTATGTTTTTACACAACAGATAGCATTTTGTATTCTTTACTGAAAAATTCAATTTAAAAGTTTTTATTTTTACAGTGTTGCCCTACTTTTCTCTCATTTATGTGTCACAATACCAACATTTTAAGTTCTGTACTGATAAACAATTTAGCAGCACAACACTTGACCAAATCAGTTGTGGTTTTGCACATAAGTTGAGTTTGTTAACCAAACTAAGATCTAGAGAAATTTTCAACAAGGATGTAATTTTTTTCAGTTGATTCATACATCTGCTGACCATCTGGCTCACAATATTCAGAACTTGAAAATACTTAATATTGATTCATTAAGTTTTACTTACATGAAATGTGATTAAAAATAATATTTCCATCCCAACACTATAGTTAACGTCTCATATTTATTTGTTTCTCTATATTTAATTGGCAGAGGGCAGAGGTCCCCGTTTGGTTAATGTAAATTTGCAGTCCCCTGTTGGTAGTATAAACATGTATATGTGTGTTTTCTTTTCTCAGATAAACAGAAAAAGAAAAGATGAGTTAATAGCACACAATGGCAGTGACAGAAGAAGAACATCACTGCTGCTGCTCATCTTAGATTTCAGGGACACACTTGACCTAGAAACACATAACACACACACACACACACACACACACACTTAGACACACACAGGTGCAGAGATACCCACCAGGGACCTAATGGCCTCCGTCTGTGTGTCTTTGTGAGGCCTGACCAGCTGAACCCCTGCAGCAGCAGCTACGGCATCTTTTTCCCATCTGAGTGTCTCTTTCTCCTCCATGTCACTCATCCTCTCCTGCAGACATTCTCCACACTCACGTTCTCACAGTTTGTTCTGCTCTTTGGACTCAGCTTCCTCATCATCTGTACAAATTTCCTGTTTGTATCTCTTCATCTTGCTCCCCCGTAGCCCATTCACCTCCTCGCAAAATCCCATGCATGAACTTGGGGCCTGAGGAAAAATTAAAGAATTGTGGGTTATTTATTGTGGAACCTGTAAGACAGTTTCGGCCTCCTTGTTCAGTGCAAATTTTACAGATACAAAAAAACAAGGATAATTGTATTTCCTATTTTGTTTTCTCATTTCCGGAGATTCAAGAGAGGATTATTACATGTGCTCATGTGACTGTAATTGAGCAGCTTTTTGTGTACTATCGCACTTAGCATTTTGCATAGCTTCTGCTCATGAGTTAGAAAAGAAACGTAATAGCAAATTGAAGAGATCCAAACTACTTTTTGAAATTGACCAGTTGTTTTGTTTAAGCAACTGTTCTTCTCTATACGTTTCCCCATCCATAATAAAACCAAATGACATTGTATTTATTTATTACAATAGAACTGTTTTCCTATTATTAAGGTCATTTTGGGGGAGATTTACAGTAGTTCTCTGATACCTTATATTGAAACTCTTTTTGAGGTGACATTTATTGAGAAAGACAGTGCTGTAGTGACAGGAAGATGAAGCTATAGCAGCATACATACTTGGCAGATACAGTATAAAACCCACAGCGCCATGAGCAGGCCTGGCCAGAGAAATGGCTGGGCAATGAAGCAATGAAGCAATGAAATGGATCTTCTCTTTTTATGAAATTGATTAATATGAACATATGCTCCTCACAGATAATCTCCCCTATGTCCTCCCGCTCTTGGGCATGCATTGTTGTGGATGCACTTTCACTTGTACTTGCTGCCTCTGCTGCTTCTTCCTCTGTTGCATTTGTGCTAGTTTCCGTGCCTGATTTGGACCCTGTGCAACAATCAGATCAGCTTTTGAAGCTGACTGAAAAAAAACTTCAGAAGGTTATTGTTCTGGTCAAAAGCTCTTGAAAGTGCCCTCCTTTTCTTTTCTGTCCTAGCATTCCAATTTCTGTTCACTTTCTGGCATTGTTAAATCAGACCAGCATTACTGGCACAAGGGAGGTTGTTCTGTTTTAGAACAAACAGTAATTGTATATAATGTTATATATTAAAGCTGATAATGTGTTTTGCTCCAATATAGTCGACCATTTCATTGCTGACTTCCATGACACCCCCTTGACAACTCTTTGTTTTAAACCATTTTCTTTGTTGTGTACACAGGGCCTCAGTAACTTCACTAACCTTAGGATTAACTACAAGTGCTCCAAGAGCACAAAACACCGCCAAGACATTTCTGACACTGTTAGAATTATTATCAAAAATGTGAAGAACTGCCCTATTATGTAAGAAATATCAAATACTTTTAAAAATCCTGGATCTGCATCCAGATTTGGATCACTACCAAAATCTAACCAGTTCTTCCTTGTGCTATGGCCAGCATTAACTGAAAATGTCATCAAAATCCATTCAAAACTTTTTGTGTTATGTTGCTCACAGACAAAAAACATCAGACTCACAAACAGTGGACATCACCTCCTTTGCAGTGTGAATCACTTTTTTTATATATATCAGGTAGTTTATTTTAGATTTGTTTTTTCATATCAAAGGTATTTAACAATAAAGTAGCATCCATCCTTCCATTATCTATACCGCTTATCACTTTCATGGTTGTGAGGGGCAGGAGCCTTATCATAGCTGACATTGGGTGGCAGGCAGGGTACACCCTGCACTGGTTGCCATCTGATTACAGCAGCTCATAGAGAGACAGCGACCATTCACGCTCACAGTCATATCCAAGGGCAGTTTGGAGTCACCAATTAACCTATTGAGCATGTTTCTGGTCTGTTGGGGGAAGTTGCATTACCTGAAGAGAATCCTCAAATGCACAAGAAGAACATCCAAAGTCCACACAGAAAGGTCCTGGTCGTCCCAGGAATTGAGCTAGCAACTTAGTTGCTGTGAGGCCCATGCACTACCTGCTGTGCCACTTGTAACAGTATCTATATGTAGAACAGTTATCTTGTTCTCTTTCCATCAGTTCTCGTTTAGTTTTTCTCCAACTCACTCTTTTTATGACAAAGATTAAGTCACATTTCTTCTTTTTATCTTCATATTTGGGAGTAGTTCAGCAGCCAAGTGTACTTCAACTTGTGAAAACTGGAGCCACTAAAGAGCAGGAATGGATTTAGATCCCTCTCATTGTAAGTCTTTATGTGCTGGCCTTACTCTGTGTGGGCTCTCACAAAGTATGGACCCAGACAGCATGTAATTACAAGGTCAAGACTCGTGTTCAAGTGAGTTTAAAGTGTACTTTCCACAAATGACCTGCCTGCAAAACAACAGCATCATCTGGTAGTCATCTGCAGATTGTAGTATAGGTCATGCTTTGGGCTTAACGATTAAGGACGTTAACTCTAATTTGTGACATTAGATGAGAATCAGATTCATTCTTTTTGGCACAGTTCAGATGCAGACAGTTTGTCTCTGTTGGGCCCACAGACATTCATTCTGGTGTTTAGTTGCAGTTTTTAAAACAGAAGAAGAGAGATAAGTGCCTCCAGTTTTACCATTGATGGTCATAGAGTGGAAACTTGCAGCAATTGGACTGTCAGCATTCAATTGGCTGTTAATAATCATCCTGGGACTGACTGCGTGACAGCCTGAGGAATGCAGTGATGCCTGCATTAAAAAAGCTTTAAAAAGCCACACACAGCCCTGCAGAAACCAGCCCAGACCATGATCACCGATGCAAACAAGTTCTGTTGTTTTTGCTCCTTGGATGATTTAAGAGTAAACCAACTGTTTCTCTCTTTCTTTCCAGAGACATACCAAGAAATAGTTCAACCAGCAGCTGGCAGCCTCCCCACCTGCCCAGTCCCCCCGAACATTACATTCAGCTTGTTTTGCTCTGTGTGATGGCTTTATGGCCTTCTGAGGCTTGATTCCCACCTGCAGCAGTGGTCTACAGCCTCAGTGTCTTCCTTCATGGGCTGGTGAAATATTCACACCCAAGGACAGAGACAGGGCCACCTGACAACATGATAAAACATACAGTGAGGTTCCCACGATGGACCTCCTCAGGAGTCCAAAAATACAGCCTGATGCTGCTCCTGTATGCAAGGTATTTGAGTTCACTTGCTAAGAATTATTTAACCAAGTTTTGACTGCTGACAGTTGTTCTGTCAAGGTTAGATGGAGCACAGCATACGTGATTTTGTGCCCATGGAGGAACTTCTCACAGGTGTCTATTCAGCATCAAAATAAAAATACAGGAACCTTGGTAACCATCAGTGAGCATACTCTGGTTTGTTTGCCACTCAGCAGCCATCTTAAACTGCTTTAGCATGTGGAGGTTTCAAATATGTATCTGCATTAAATTTTGTAGTGTTTTACTCTGGGACATTGCCCCTCTGTGACTTCCATTCAGACAATGGCTATGCTCAGGGTGAAGATTGAGGAGTGTTTATCACAAAATGATTGTGGAATTTTTTATAGCATACTTCAACATAAGCCCTGAAACATTTGCTGTCACTCCTACCCGCTATTTTACCACCAGATGAGACAAAACCATATTTGAACTGATATATCTGACATAGTAGATGTATAACGACTTTACTTCACAATGTTGAGCTATCTTAATACATGAAACCCTGATATCTCCTAAAAAATATTTGGGAACTGTCCCTGATAATTCCCTGACTATCTTGATCACTGCCCTCACAGCAGAAAGTTTCTCTGCAGTTTGGGTTGTGGAGCAAAAATACCAAGGGGACAGCAGATCAATTTTAGGGTGAATAACCCTGCTGTTTGAGTGTACACATGCAGCTCACCTGTATCGTTTTAGGGGTTTTGGCAAAAAGGTGAATGGTGTTCTGGTCCTGTCCTTAGATACCCTTGGCCAATTTTAGATCAGGGTAACCTACCATAAAATGTTGACACGTTGCCCCTGCAATCTCTCCATCCTTCCTTGGCATGCATGCAACTGCAGAACAGCTTCCTGGGGTTAGAGTAAAATGTACGATGCCATCCTTGAGCCACTCTAAAAAATGAAAATAATTTTTAAGACTTAACTTCTGGAGAATACCCAGTCCTAAATTTATCAGAAAACGAGCTCAGATTTTTTCGATTTTTAAAAATGTTAAGTTACAAGAAAACCAAACTTAAACATTATGAGATCCAGCTTACAGACTTAGATCAAGTTTTACTTTTCAGCTGGGCAGAGTCATGAGAAAATATAATTGGTTTCATCATCACATTCGCATCCACATCAGGAGCCTGATCTGAAATGAGCCTAAACAGTAATATTGACTAGTGTGTCCATACTGCATGCAGGGAAAATGAACACCAGGTATTACAGTCAATGAAATCAAAGTTTAATACTTTGAAATGCTAACTTTTAATGTCTGTTTAAATAAGTTAAAACATTTTAGACTTTAAAGTTCTTAGTTTTTCCTTTTTTGTAATTTAACAACTTTACCATCGTGTTTTTTGTCCTTGAAGATTAATCGATCATTTAAAGAGTGTGCACAAGCAACCAGGGCATTTTCTGGGAAAATTACACTGCAATTTTCTTGGGAATGTTCAGCAACGCATGTGTGAAAAGGCTTTGCTAGTTGAGCCCGTTTCACACCAAAAGATTTAGAAAGGAGTCCAATGAATGTCTGTCAACTTCATTTGGGGCCTATCAGATCAACAAAACATGGTATTTAACAGTTTGCACTGTCAGGAACTTGACTGATAACATCCATCACGTAAAAGTCTGGTCATTTTTGTAAGAAAATATGGGCAATAATGGG
This sequence comes from Scarus forsteni, assembly GCA_036419115.1. NCBI lineage: Eukaryota > Metazoa > Chordata > Actinopteri > Labriformes > Labridae > Scarus > Scarus forsteni. Next base: position 20,557,285 of record JAZDUH010000451.1, on the reverse strand, counting down.
ATTTTTCCTCTTCTACACACAAAGAAATGTCCACAAGTTCTGATAAAATGGACACAAAATTACCATAAAGACTTATCTTGCAGTTTTTAGTTGACTCTTGCTCAATCGGACAAAACCTGTGGCAACCTCCTTTTTCCCCCCAAAAGATGCTGATTGGTCCTGCTTGATCCTCTAACATTTTACTTTGAAGCATTGCCAAATGAAGACTTCAAGTCTAGCAAAATCAGTTTTCTACAAGGCACACTAAGCAACAGCACTGTAATTCCTTTATATCAATGCAGCATGTAATTTCAATTTAAATGAAGTCAGTTCATGATGATAGAAAGAAATATCTTTAAATCCCTGGCCAACTTGAAGTCAATTATCCCTTATTTGTCTTGTGGTATTCTAACACAGCTCATCCCAACTCCATGCTGTAGTTTTACCTGAGGATGGCAAAGCAATAAAGGGCAAAGTTGATGTAGAAATGTTTTGCCACGCATAAAAACAGTAATCTCACCCTCAATTTTTCTCTACATTTTCAGGAGTTTTGTGTACGAGAAAACTCTACTCTTCACATTTTCTCTTTGAGTGCAGATTTTCAAAACACTGAAAGCCAACATCATCCCTATTACATCACTGACATCAGGGTAAAATTAAGAGTCTGTCATGAATGAGGTCATTTTCTTTTTTAGCAACACTTATCACTCTACTAATCACTAAATTGCATGATTGCTGTAAACACAACTTGATATCCCTTTTCTTCACTGATGGAGTAGTTTACAAGCTTATGCACGTTTCCTCTCCTCACACCCAGTAGGGTTAACTATATTTTCACTGTCTGCCTCTCTCTCTTGATATCAAACTGAGGAGGGCGTGTAGTTTTGACAATGTGGTTTTCACAGCTAAGCCTTAGCATAAAGGGTTTTTATTTAGTCATAAGGTGGGAAAAGAAACACTGTATTGTTGTATGCTCTCGTTTGACGTCATGTCCTTATCACTTTTAGTTACTCCCCTCCATATGACCGATGCAAGCACACATGAACGATATATCTCATATAAGCCTCTACACATTTAGGAACACTGTTGCATTTTGAACTGACTTTGGTTTAAACTTTGATGTGGCTGCTTGTTTTGTGTCCTTTTGAATAGAATATACTTTAGCATCACCTGACACTGTCATGAACATTTATTATTGTAAAGTTTGTGGAGCCACGTAAAAGCAACAGTACGCACAAATCAATTATCAGAAGGAGCTGATGAATGATCAATGTTGGTTAGTCTAGTAGATGTTATTTTGTTTTGAACTTGCCTCTATGTTTGATAATCTGACATTAAGCGGCCTAATTGCTCCATGCAGACGACAATATATCCAATTGCTTAGACTACCTACAGAGGTGGTCTTTGATGCCTTGGTTTGGATCGGTTAAGTTTTATCGGGACTGACACTTACTTACACAAATTAAAGACAATTGAAAGGTTCTGTAAGTCTCCTAGCTTAGGTATCTCCAACTGCTATGTGCAGCAAGTTGCTTGTGATAGGTTATAATTTAATTGGGGCAAATTAACCACACGCAAGAGGCTACAGGCAGTCAGCCTGAAGACATTGTATATTTGGCATTTTAATCACTAAAGCTCAAGTACTAAGTTTATTTTTTGTTTCAGTTACCCAGAAAAAAAAATAACTTGTCAAAATCTTATTACCAGAGCCACATGAGAGATCATTTGACATCTGTGCCCCCTCCATTCTCTGTATCAAGCCTTTTGAAAATCTAGCAAAGGACACACACTTTTTGGCCAATCAGGGCTCAGTTCAGGGACAGTGTTGTTATCAGATCCTCTACAAAGATGTGTGTATGTGCCTGTTTTATCTAAATGAGCTTAAGTTTTTGTTGAGATTGGTAATGTGGATTTTCTGAAGGGTCACGTGGTTTGTGACTTTTTGTTGCTGCAAATACACCCCATTGGCACACTGGCAGCTTGTCACACAAACACAGTGGATTGGTTATACATGGGGAAGGGGCATGTGCTCCTAGGGAAACATTGCTCCAAAAGCATAAGGATTACCCTTAAAACTATGTCTGTAGCTGCAAGGTGCAACAACCGTCTTGACTAATTCCTGCCATTCATTCATCAATTTATTGCAAGACAGTACAGGAATTCAAGCTTAGAAACTAGAGGCCATTTATTTAACAGCTTTTCTCCTTCATTTTGTAACATGCATCTTAATGGAATTGGCAAACTATTATTTGTTTAAAAAATCTAGTGAGATGATGGTATGTTGGCAGGCTCTGATTGCAAGCTGTCACTGGGATATATAGTTTTTGCAAAATGAAATCACATTATAACTTGATGTTTGAAGATCTTTTGGTATCCAGAGACTCAGGTTACAAATACCTCTCAAAGTAACTATGCTAACCTCTTTGCTCATTTATTTCCAGCAAATTAATTGAAGAGAGGCAACTGGCAAACAATAAATGACAGCCTATAAGCCATGAACTAAGAAGCAAACCATGCCAGTCTGGTCACATTTTGCTTCAGTGTGTGTTATCATTAAGTCTAACCATACTAACCACTATTTAGAGATATATTTATGAAAAAACATAAGAGATAAGCTGTTAGAGAGGTGCTGCTGGCCTCTCTGCCAGCTGGTGACTACACCTGGCCTTAAGTACTGCAAATATCATGCTGGAATATCGTGCTGTGTGTTAGAAGACCATTGAACAGCTTTTCTCCCTCTTTTGTATGAAGTACAGTACATGGAGCAGTGGTTCCCAAACTAGTGAAGTAGGTGGTATGCGAATCCCTGTCAGGTTTCAAACAGTTGTTTTAGTAGTTCAAGTTCAAACTGGCAAATGTTTGTATTGTGAGCTATGAAAGGCCTTAAGTGTTGGCAGAGAGGCTGGAGGATCGATTGGTGAGATTGGAGAAGAAACTCTGTCCTGAATTATCTAAGATTCTTAAAGAAACATAAGTTCAGATGGACAGCCTTCTCAATAGAGCTGTGGTGACATTGTAACAGCTTTAAGTTCATAACTTAATATGTTCCAGAAATGTACATTTCTTTTTCAAAAGTGAACTGGTGTTGCCCACTGACAATGCTGGTACATAAATCTATTTGTTGAAAAAAAATTCTTTCAGAGATTTTATTTGTATGTTATGCATGTTAAATGTGGAAGGTGGGGGTGGCGACAGGCTTACAGACATATTTCTTTTTCTAGTTGCTTTAAGTGCGTGAAAGTAGGGGGGTACATAGCTGGAGGTCAAGTGTCTGAAGAGGTACAGGCTGTGAAAAGTTTGTGAACCACTAATCTAGAGAAAATGGTGACAAAGTAGTAAATAAATGTCACAAGTCTTTAAAGCTAGGGTCGGTAATTTATGAAAACTAGCATGAATTTGAATGTAGCATCTCCTCAGGGATCCGCCTAGCCCCTTCCACCCCTCCTCCAAAATGACCTTTTTCCTCACATGCACGAGCGTCACTGAATCACAACCAGGAGACTGATTCAACTCCAAACTGGCCCCCAGCATAACGTCTGTGTTTTACACTGCACCAAGTCATGTCTCAGTCAGAAAACACCAAAACATTATCGTAGTAAAGTTAAAAAAAACAAACAAAAAAACATGGAAAGTTAGTTAGTACTCACAACCTGATGTTGATCGGGTTTAGGTAGTTCCTCTGCCATTCTCCACAAAGCTGTCAAGTCTCCCATATTAGTATTCTCCCATAAAATATCCCATGTGACGATATAATAATAAAAAAAACATTCCTCTGTCTCTCCAAATTGAACCCTGTCACTAGCCTGAATGGGGCGGTAATGCTCCAAAATGATGGACGCCAACGGCCGTAAAACCGAAGATGAAGAAAAAGCCTTGCGAGAACTGCCACCTGCAGTAGCCTGGGTGGCAGCTGTTGCGAGATTATAGCCAACAGAACAAACTCAGAAAGACAAAGTGTTTATTTTAGATTTCTTGTACACCAGTCTTAAAATGTGAGGGATACTGGAGCTTGGTTGGGGTTGTGGGGCGGCTCACAGCGGGCTCCCCTTATTTTCAAAGCCAAACTTGACAGGTAAGCATTCTCCAGCGGACTTAGATCCCTCTCAGCTCGGCGTCATGCACTGAATCAGAGTCTGTGCACGCCGGCAAAATGTACATACAGGAGGCTGGCAGAACGGCGACGGGATTCGATTGGTTTAAAATGTGGGCTACAAAGATGTGATTGGTTGGTGTTTTCTCTGGTTTATTCCAGCTGTAAATAGCGAATATTATTCGCTCTATTTTAAGAACCCATTATGATTTGATTGCCATCAGGTGGTATAGATCATTTAACCAGTATTACAAAAAGTGTATCTAAATCAGATTACCAACCTTAGCTTTAGCAAAGATGTAAAGACGTAAACTTTAGTCAATTTTAGATACCTCAGCATCCACATGTAACATTATGCAAAGAAAACCAAACTGTTAACACAGTCTCAGTAGTTTTAAGGACTGTCAGATCAGTATTCGCTCAACCACTTGAAGTGTTTAAGTATTCACCAGACACTGTAAATAACAATATGTATATAAAACCAGGAATAAGTGAATGAAGTATGTGGGCGAGCTTCTTTGTTAACACTTCATGACCTCCCATGTAAAAATCAAGCTGGATTATTATGCATGAGCTTGAACAAGAGACCCAAACATAAAAACCAAGTGACCAGTTCGAATCCACAATGTGCATGAAATGTCATGTCACCGCTGGGTCACTTGGGACAAAAAGCTTGAGATCTGTAGGCTGTTCAAAGCTGATAGAGAGGACTGTGGCGTCTTTGATGGAGGACGCAGAGGAGGAGCTGAGGAATCCTGCAAGTCAAATCACAGGGATACAAAGAATTAAGTTTTTTCCACTCAATTATCCCCTCTTTAAGATGGGTCTGCACATTAGGATGAAAAAGACCCACTCTTCTGTATACAACACTGCCTCTCCACATGCTGCTTCCCTCTCTCTTAATCTTGTCACAAGTTGAGCGTCTTTGCTGCTGTTTTTACTGCAAGTGAAAGAGACACTTTGATTGTGCTCAGTGAAGAAGGCTGGAAATCTGAAGCCTGCAGGTACGGAAACATGCACAGAAGTGGAACAGATGTTTTGGCTTATTATTAAATGATAGTATTTTTTGACTTCCTGTGTAGTAAAATATGGTGGATTGAGATTTAATTGAGAGAAGTAGGGAGGGGAGGGCTGGGGGGGGGGGTGCTGCTAATTATGCATGGCGATTGTTGATGCCTTGATTGTCTGCGTCCAGCTGCACGGAGGAGGAGAAGGGAGGGAGGGTGAGGGAGAGGGAGAGAGGGGAGGGCGGGGAGAGAGGCAGACTCACTGACGCCAGGCTCGGAATTCTCCCATCCATTGAAAGAGAGACCCGATTGTGTCCGGGGCCTTTCCGACAAGCACCTGATCCCTGCCCAGACACACTAGTGAGTTTGTGTGTGTGTTTCGCACAGATTTACGCACTGTGAACTCTGGAATCTGCAGACAAGCACTGTCACTGAGGAAACATACTCTTTTAACATCTCTTTAAACACTAGAAATGATCTAGTGTCATTTGTTCAAATGATATAAAGTTTTAACTTCACATGAAGAGCTGCTTTCCTTGCACGTAATCCCTTTAAGCCGGTAGTTTGTTTAGTCAGCAAATATAAACAACAATTTTCCCACTAGACCTGGGAAACCCAGGGCAATATTTGTCCTCTCTTTGACATATTTAAAAGAGATATTTAGGGTCAAAGTCTTGTTTGGATACCCTGCACCGCTCACACAATATATCTCTAAAATAGCAGCGAGCTGAAGTCCTGTCTCACGGTTCAGTATAGTACTTGCTGTTAAAGTGAAGCTGTTCGGTGACTCGTCATGTAGGGTCAATGGCTTTGGGGAGGATGAGGAAGAGAAGGAGGAGGGTTTGGGATTGGGGTAAGATTGCCAGTGACTTGAACATCTGTTAAGCCTCTGCATGATGTGGGGAGGATGGTCGTGCGTATTTACGCACAGAAGTGACCAGAATAGAGATAAGGGCAGAGTGTATGTTATTGCCCGTTATCTTTAAAATACTTTGTTTACATTGCAAAGGTTTTATAATTTTTTTAATTAAAATGTTGAATACGTCCTTTCAATGCCGTCCATCATTTGATGTTTGGGCTAAGTTACAATTTTGTCCAAGTCTTGCAATCCTAAATCTCTTATTGATCGCTTTCTCCTGAATACTGTACAAAAGTGTGACCTAAAACAACAAGGGTTCGTTGGACTTTGATGAAGATCTTAAACGTTATTATCATTCATGAAAACGAACAAACTGAAAAAACTTTGGGCATGGCTTATCAACGTGTCTTTGGCACGTTCCTTTTAACATAGAAGTGGCGAACTGGGTAAAGTTTTGAAAAGTATCTGTTTGTAAAGTAATCTGTTGGCAACAAAATATAAAGTTTCTTAACAAGGTTCACACTTCAACAACACTTGCAGTAAGTGCGAAATATCCGATCCTATGCCTTTACGCATGGCGTCATCCTGAGCTTCGTTGAAATTTAGTGCTACAACCTGATGAAATACATTTACAAAATAGTCATCGGCACTCAATCTCAGCTTCATGAACGTCGAGAGACTTACAAAAGAGTCAGTGAATGTAAAATATGGAAGTAGGAATATTCAAAACAAACCCAAAATGGCAAAGCAATTGTGACAGTAATTTAGATCTTTTATGCACCCATAAATTATGACGTGAAAACTAAACTCAGATGTGCAAAAAACACATTTGATTTAAGGATTCGGAGGAGGCCGACTTTAAAGGAAGGCTTTATCAATAGAGAAAACAATTCCTGAATTTGCAGTAACAAAAGAGCACTGACAATAATCAAAACTAATGTCAAATTTTAAAACAAAAAGGAAAATCTAAATACAAACTCACTGATAAACCAACTCTGATCATATGGTGACTGCTATAGACTTTTCATATGTCCTTTACTCATCGCAACAACTCGCAACAACAAAACTTTTGGAGTAGTTAGAAAAACTTTCCTCTGAATTCATCCATGTTCAGCAGGAGGAGGGAAACTTTTGGATCCCTACTCTTTGAGTGACGGCCCTGCTCAGCCAACCGGATCTCCGAGCGTCTCTGTCTCTCTCTCCCCCCACCTCCTCCGCTGCCGGACGGGGGAGGGCGGGCCGTCTGCCAGAGAGGGGAGTGCGCGTCGGGGTGAATGGATGACGTCGGGAGGCTGGCGCCAGCATGTCTGGGACTGGCGCGTTAGATCAACACAGCTGGGCCGGGATAGGACACACAGCTGGCTCGGGCCTGCATTCCTCCACAAAACAGGATTGTGAGAAAAGGGGAAAATAAGACCCAAATAGGAGCAGAACGGGACGTGCTTTGATGTAAACTAAGAGGGAGCAACATTTGGAATTGTTCGTATGTAATTTTAGTGCTGAAAAGTTCCACACAGTAGAGGATAGGTCTGAGCAGTAAGCGATTTGACAGATTGGGTAAAGATTTCACGTTCCTCCCTCAGTTTTAATAAATTTATTTTGTAATAACCATAATACAAACTCCCAAAGAAGTGATCCAGCCCTAAACATTGAATTATTAAAGGATATTTCCAAAGAGAATGATACATCATCTATAAAACAACTTTTTTGCCAGTTACAAATGTAAATCTAACCTGACCTTTTACCTATATTGCATACATTCAAATAAATCAATATCTGATGCATGTACACTCATATTTTCTGAAAAAACTTTGTCTTAAAAATACAAAACAAGCTCTTAAATTATCCTTACATAAAACTTGTTACTATGTATATATCCACTTTAATGTTAATGTCTTATCTGTGGTTTCAGCGGAAAGTCATACGTCAGATATGGTAAAAATGTCCTGCTCCTTCTCTAGTTTGATTAACTCAGTATTTGGCAGTAATAAACTTTAAAGAAGTGTTAAAGATACATACACTGAGTCAAAATAACAAATCCAAATGTACAACAATCTTCATAGCACGAGACAGGGTTATGAGAAACTAGCAAGACCTTTTACCTTTACTGTGTTCATATAAGTTAGTCTTGATTTTTAACTTGTATGCTTCTATTTATTTATCTTGAAACAAGTTAGTGAAACTGTCATGCTCATATAAAGGACCATTTCCAGTATTCAGTTTCTCCTTTAATGAAAGTCCTTCAAGTTAGCTTTGAAAAGTAAGGGTTTCTCTCTAGTTTAAATTATCTTATATTTAGTCAGAATGAACCCTCCAAAATAAGCTTAATACTAGGACACAGCGTTTAATGTTGCTAAGTTGTAAAAAAAGAGAAAAAAAAGAAAAAGAAAAACCATATATAATGATAATGATTTATCATCTTCATAAGGCATACTATTCCCTTTAAATACTCTGCTTTAAAAGTGTTAAAATATCCATCCACTTATAATCAGAGTCATGTGTGTTAGGTTTAAACAGTGAACGTTTTTGCCAAGCTAATGGCCCAACTCATTAGAAGAAGCCTAACCTGTAAATATACTCTTGTGGCATTTTGTGTTTTGCAGTTTTCTTCTCGGTATGTTCAACATTAAAAATTCAAAATAACCTTTTGAAATATCCTATGTCAAGATGCAATACTTTTTTTGTATTATTTTATAATCTGAGTGTTTTGTTAGTTTTTAGTAGAAATTATTTGACAGATTGGGTCAAACTTATCGTTCATTTCCTGGTTTGAATATGTTTTTAATCTTTTACTGGTCTTAATATAACTTTAGAAGTATGATAAGCTAAATAAATTGACCAGTCAACTACAAATGCCTGTGAACAATGACATCATCTGCATAAAGATGTACCTGATACTGTTTAATATGATATGAGCCCTGATCTTTTACCTTAGAAACTATCACTATGTAAAACACTCTTGTAGATGTCTGTGTTGGTTCTCAGTTATCCAGCACTGATCAAACTGACAACTGGACTGGTTCAGATTCTTGAAAATGTTTCACCTTCACTGCAAAAGACTTTTTCATTTCTGACCAAGGAAGCCATTTGCAGAAGAGGCTAAACATCTTAAGTACTACATCTTCCGTCCAGTGTCACTCTGGCCATCGTTGAATACTGTTGCAGCATTTTGAATATGCACATTCATTTCTTCAAAGTACAGTATGTTTGACTTTTAAAAAAGTTTAACAAAGACCTGAAAGTGTCCTTTCACGGAGACCGACAATTTGTACCTTTACAAACAGTGTTCTTTGAGGGAGGTTACAGAAGAGGGGGGGTTGATTTTGTCTTTTATTTTGTACATTTAATTTAGTCAACATTTACATATATATTCCTTTCTTTAAAGTAAGTGTTTGGTAAAGGCAAGCCTAATATGGTGTCCTTGCATATGGTCTATAACATTTCATCTGCACAGATTTGTTTTACTCTTGTCAGCCATGCAGTCATACTTCATTCAGATATATTTATCAGACTTCTGTTTAAACACATACAGGTACTTTTGGTAAGCATATAATCATTTTTGTTTGGCAGACATTTTGGAAATATATATATTTTTATAATGTATTGTGTTGTTGTGAGTCAGGCATTCAAAACTTTGTTAATAATTTAACCTAAATTAATAATGGAGTATTAGTTTTAAAATATAGCTCACTATTTTAGTGGGATATTCTTTTATTCAATTGCCATATAAATAAGTCACAAATAACAGAGATAAAACCATCATAAATTAAATGTTTTGTGCACGGGATAATTAAACGATTCTTGCAAACGACATTGTTTAGGAGCCCTTGAAAGTCTGATCCCAAAATCCAACTTGTTCAAAATATTTGACTTTCTGTCATGTGTCCTACTTTGGACAGTTTTTGCCATCTTTTTCAAACAAACAGCACCACCTGAAAACAGGTAGCTTATTGATTGACAATGGCCTTTAGGCATACTGTCCTGATTTCCTCATTCTTTCCACAATCAGAACGGGCTTGCTCTTTTTACGCTGGCCAATCACAGCGCGGTGCGATGGGAGGGGGCGGGAGCATGCGCGCAGTGGGCGTGCTGCGTATAAAACCAAACTGTACGACACTGTCAAGGCACTGTAGCTTTTCAGGACTACGCCAAGGAGCCAGAAATCCACCACTGTTCGTTTTTCCAGTAACCAACAGAGTTCATTTTCGTTGTTGTGGTCGCCATGAAAGCCATCAGTCCCGTCCGCTCGGTGAGGAGTTGCTACAAAGCCGTGTGCTGCATCTCGGAGCAGAGTCTCGCCATCACCCGGAATAAACACTCGTGTCTGGAGGAGCCGGCGGGCGCCCTGTGCGACATGAACGACTGCTATTCCAAGCTGAAGGAGCTGGTGCCCAGCATCCCACAGAACAAGTCGGTGAGCCAGGTGGAGATCCTGCAACACGTCATCGACTACATCTTCGACCTGCAGATCGCACTCGAGGCGGAGGACGCAGCGGCGCCAGAGATGGTGCTATCAATAAAGGTGAGGAGTAATGCTTCAGGGCGCACTGGCATACACTTGGAGCTAACTTTTTCTGTTTTGTTCAGTTTATCACCTTCTGATATGACTCCAAGGACATGATCATAAGTTCCTAGATGTTTCCTTTAATTTCTGGATGTTAGTTTACTCGCAGGTCGTGCGTAATTTCTGATTCTTCCTTCACGCATGGCTACAACTTCAGCAATATTGTATGTTTGGCTTAGCTTCCAGGTAAAAACCAAACATGCTGGCTGTTGGCGTTAGTTTCTAATCAGGAATTGAAATAACAATTGAGGTGAAATGACATTATAACAACCTTAAAATATGTACAGTAAGAAATGTCATTTTTTGAAAATGATTGTGGAAGTCCTTGAGTACACATAAAGTGACTTGTTTTGATGCTGCTGCAGATACATTTTGTGTAAAATGTGTTTTTTTTTTTTTATATAACCACCAGCTGTCTTTTTACACTTTGGACTGTTGGATAACTCCATCAAACATCATCTAATCTGTTTTTCTTCTCTTCAATCTCCTTCCAGACTGCAGATCTCGCACGTAACTTCTCCAAAGAAGAGGGACGATTGTGCCACTAGGATAAAAGATGACAGACTGTGGTAGGTATTGACCACTAAACAGCAATTTCCTTATCTGCTTGTGCTTTGGAAAGAATCACAAGATGAATGTGCTGGGAAATGTGCTCCCTTAAGGGGATACTCTTAGAATCACAAACAGCAGCTTGTATGGACTTTTTCAAACTAAAATAATAAAAACTTTGAAAATGCCAGCCTGAATAAGTGTTGGCATTGATGTGGAGTTCTCCCTAGCCCTTTCACATTCACCATGGCTGCCAATTAGACAGGCTCAGTGAATGTGTAGCGGATTCATTGCTATCTGCCTGGGGTTAATGAAAGTTCCATGCTAGGCGCCAGTCTGTCTGCTCGCCTCTGCAGGGAGGGAGGGAGGGGAGAGGGAGAGAGAGGGGGGAGAGATCTGACTTCACTTTTCTTCCTTTCTCTTCCATGCAGGTGCAGGGAAACACATGTCTCCACTTCACTCCGGGCAAGAGGACAAGAGGGGCAGAAAGGGTGGGATAGGTATTTGGAGGAGAAGAGAAGAAGGAGGAGGAGGAGGTGGAGGGCTTAAAGAAAGAAAGAAAATACAGAAAAAGTGGACTCTTTCCTAGATGAGTGGGGATCAACAACAAGAAAACAGAGACTCATTTTTTGGCCCCTGGACAGACAAATCAACACACCAAAGCAGAAGCCAAGATTGAAAACAGAGAACTCTGGACCCCCTTGTTAGCTAGACATATTGGTACATTGTTCCTCGATATTCTTGATTTTTGAAAACTTTGTTGCATTCCAAACAAACTTTTTCTCCACACCAAACCTGACGCCTTTCCACGCCACATCTCACATCATCTCACTGAATTATTTCCCTCCCTTTTAATCCGGTTTGTAACAATCCAGAGACTGTTACTTCATGTGAATGTGTACATATCTGCTGTGGGTATGTATGGTGTGATGTCGGTATCTTTCCTGAATGGGCGTTTGGGTTTTCTTAGGTATAATCAGAACTCTATACTAGAGTTAATTGTAACTGTTTGTAGGGATTGTGTTATTTCTACAGACAATGTGTTGTGAGTTTCATAAACTCTTTATTATTTGCTTTGTATGTATGTTCTTATGTAATGAAATAAACAAAACACATAAAACAGTGAGGCTATTATGTTGTGGTGTATGTATTTCAATGAAACAGTTTGACCTCTTCAGTCTTACTCGTAACTGTGATGCTGACTTAACTTTCTGTCTTTGGATTACAATGAAATGCTGAGACAACAGGATGTTTTCAGATGAGTCTTGAGGTTGAGTAGTTGGAAATCAAGCAAAGGGAGTTTCCTTAGAGAGTTTCTGACTTTCCTAAGACTGTCTTACCATCATTTAAATCAGCCAAACTTTCTGTTTGAAGAAGCATTGGGGAGGTAATGTGCGTCTTAAACAGCACAAGCAGTCAAATACTCCAGAATCCAATGATGTGATTTCATAAAACAGTCACTTAATTTGATTCAGTACATTATTTAATCATTACCACCTACACTTAAAGCCAGGAGATGTACCCAATAACAGATACAGACTGTCCCAGTCATGTGGCACCTTTCTACGAGGGCACCTATTCGGTCAACAGGGGTGAAAGTTTAACACAGCAGTCTATGAACCAAGAGTATGGTTGGCCACAGAAAGTCAAAGTTCACGGTGTACAGTACCAAACTGTGCCAACCCAGTCAGCTTAGAGGAAAAGCAACAAAAGATTGTCAACTTTGGAACAATTAGTCTGCTTCCACAGTCTCAGCTGCCTTGTAATAACTAACTAAAGGTTTGATACATAACATAGTTTGACAAATTATAAAGCTGACTTAATTACAAGTCTAATACAGACAAATGTAGAGTGTATTACATTATGATTGTGTTTAATTGGAGTAGAATCTATAAATAAAGTACAGTTATATCACATTCACATACAGTGTATGTTCTTGGTTAAAATGTGGGTGTAATATGGTGTCACCGCACTCTTTGTATTGTTTATTATGAATGTGACCCACTTAGTAATGTTGAATTTAATTACAGTACCATTTAAAATGAAAGGATAACATCTTTTATGATTAAATTAAGTGCCAAGGAAAACATTAGTAGGCTACAGTTAAGAATATAGACTTACATGTATTATAACAAACACTGTTTTCATGTTTTTGTTTTTTTTATTTTGGTCTTTTGTTGTTGTTGTTTTTTTTTGTTTGTTTTTTTGTTTTTTTGCTTGGTAGTTTGGTTGTTTTTATTTTTTTGTCTTTTTCTCAGCAGCACCAAACTTCTAAAAGAGCCACAGAATGAAGTAACATTACCTCCTCATGTCACAGCTGGTAAAGTGCTTGTCTTTGGTTGATAATGTTGCCACGGCTCCATCTAGTGGTCAAAGTGGCTTGTTGCGCCAGATAACTTTTTTCAACCTTGAAAAAAAAAAATTAAATACTGGAGAGATTTATCAAATAGGAGCAGATTTGATTCTTCACTAAACATTTTTGTTGTTTTTGTAAAATCTTATTCTTAGAATTGCACTAATTGGGCTCTGTTTGTGTTTTGCCCTTTTTTTACTTTTTTTTTTTTTTTTAAGTTATTTTTTCAGGCTTTTTGGCCTTTATTTGATAGGACAGCTGGAGAATGACGGGAAGGCGGGTGAGGAGAGGGGGGTAGACATGCAGCAGGGGGCTGTGGCCGGGATTCGAACCTACTGCCGCTGCTGGGGTTTGGAGGTCCCCGTACATGGGCGGACGCTCTACCAACTGAGCTAATGTCCGCCCCCCCTTTTTTTACATTTGAAACTCAGTATAAGAATATGCATTGCAGTAGAAAAACTATTAAAAGTTGCAAAGTTGAGTTAAATAGCTTCTGTTGATGTTGTCAGAAACCTGTAATAAACAATAAGGCAGCAATTCATTATTAGGACAGTAATGTTCTTGCATTTAACACTATAGAAACATGATCATGATATATTTGTAATTTTATCATGAATATGGTCTGTGTAATGTCCAGGAAAAGTCCAAAAAAAAGTCCAGCTCCCAAGGCCAAAGTCTGAAGGATTTTGCATCAGCTTTTATTTAAATACCTTAAATAAGGCCTGCGTAAATACATGCAAACAAGATTTGAGCATGTCATTCTGCAATGTAAAAGCATCAGTTATTGCCCTGCTTGTGATTTTGAAGGATTATTGTGCATCACCCCAAGAGTGTGTGTGAGTGTGTTCTTGTATAATAAAAATATAATATATAATATATATGTTGGAAATGGCAGTACAACAAAGCCAGATATCGAAGAGGAATAATAGCTACATAAATCATGACGATAATAAAATATAAAAATTTGGTTGTGGATGTGTGTGTAGGCATGGATGTTTTCTATCTAATGGATGAACATAATCTAATATTACCCATTCATTTTCTATGCCGGTCATTTTTGACTGGGAACACCACAGGTGTTTCAAAGTTGATTAGACCAGTCAGTATTCAATGAAAGTGCTGATCATCAATTTTATATGTTCAAATGCCTTGTGTGACGGATATCATGAGGCCTTGAGGCAATCAGAGGAAAAATATATTTTTTATGTTTGTATGAAGTTGTAAATCAGTCTGATTTGACCCGAACATCATAGAAGGGTTAAATAAAAGCTGAGGCGAAATCCTACGGACTTTGGCCTTGGGAGCTGGACTTTTTTTTTGACTTTTCCTGGACATTACACAGACCATATTCATGATAAAATCACAAATATATCATGATCATGTTTCTATAGTATTAACCCTTCTATGATGTTCGGGTAAAATCAGACAGATTTACAACTTCATACAAACATAAAAAATGTATTTTTCCTCTGATTGCCTCAAGGCCTCATGATATCCTTCAAGGCATTTGAACATATAAAATTGATGATCAGCACTTTCATTGAATACTGACTGGTCTAATCAACTTTGAAACACCTGTGGTGTTCCCAGTCAAAAATGACCGGCATATGAATGGGTAATATCAGATTATGTTCATCCATTAGATGGAAAACATCCATGCCTACACACGCATCCACAACCAAATTTTTTATATTTTATTATCGTCATGATTGATGTAGCTATTATTACTCTTCGATCTCTGGCTTTGTAATACTGCCATTTCCAACATACATATTATATATTATATTTTTATTATACAAGAACACACTCACACACACTCAAACACACACACACACACACACACACACACACACACACACACACACACACACACACACACACACACACACACACACACACACACACACACACACAGAGCTGACTACTCATGTAGATTTTCTGATTTTCTGTAAATTTGGTCCGTTTTGATAATTGCTTTAATTTTCAGTGTCAATTATTTGTACATTTACTGCAGTCATAAATGATCACTACTGGTTGGAGACAGTGTTTACAGCATTAGAAGGGGTGTTAAATACAATCTGGTGATGATTTTGCTTGAATCATGTATTTTGTGTTAATATAAGAGAGGTCAAACAAGACTGGTCAAATTTGACCGGGAACACCAAAGTAAGGGGGGGTGACACGAACACAATACAAGGGTTAAATACCTCAAATAAGGTCTGCGGTAAACACATGCAAATTAGATTTGAGCATGTCATTCTGCAATGTAAAAGCATCAGTTATTGCCCTGCTTGTGAATTTTGAAGGATTATTGTGCATTTTAAAGCAGGTTGTTAATGAACTACTAAAAAACAACAAAAAAATTGTAAGGGGACAGAAAAAGTCAGCCATAATTGTCTTTTAAAACAATGCCACAAACCACATAGCTGCATTGCAGCAACTTGATCAGGCCATCAGATTAAGAAGAATTTAAATAATACAGAAAGGGAGGTTTAACTTCACATTTAACATTGGACGTGTGGTAGCTAATCCAGGTTGAGCCACCATATTGTAGTTTCATAATAGCTTGCTAATAGCTTTTTTACACTTACCAGTTCAAGTTAAAGTTAACAAATGGGGAAAGGTTTGTTGGATCATCAACAGGATGCTGTAAGGGGGTGAAAAATCAGGACAATTCTAAGGGTTTATGTTTGATAATCGCCCTGAAATACTTAAAATCAAGGTTTTTTTAGATGAACTAATAGCTTGTTTTTTTCCCATTAAGACAGAATTTCCCCACTTTTGTGCAGTTTTTTTTTTATCTTGGTTTGGCTATCCTGGATTTTATTAACACACAAGAAAGTTAACCCTTTAAGGCCCAAGACCGTAGATTATAGACAGAAAATTATAATTTTTTGGAGATTAAATTTTTATTTCACTTTCTGCTAAAATCCTACAAAAATCAAAATGTCCATAAAATCCAACATATAGATTTTTCATATCTCATTTGAAACATTAGGTGTTTTTGGCAACTGATAATCCATTTGAGGACATTTTTACAATGTATCTGATTGTATTGAGATGTTGTTTTTTGTAATTTGTTGATCATATTGAGTAGATAAAGTATGTATACAGTTGGCGTTATAGGGTTAAATCCTCATTCTGACATCTGTGGTATTGCTTTAAGACTTTGAAAGTTTGTCAGATACTTATAAATTGCCCTAAGAAAGATTCATATTTCATAGTCTGTTTCATTATTTTCATCTAGATAAATGTATCCTATGTAAAATTACACTTCAGAAGATATTTGTTTATATGTCAAGTACGACATGAGTCTTCAGGCTTTTTTTTGTGAAACATATTTACAAATAACTATTAAAGTGGATGCATAGAACTAGTGTTATCTGTTGTTAAAATCATGTTAACCCTTTCATGCATGAATTATTAAATCACAAAGGATTACTTTTTTTGTTTTTACTTTCAAACAAGTTAAAAATCATGTTCATTTTTCCCTGTGTTATTTTTTCAGGGAGTTATGCATCTGTCACTTCACTGTGCATTCATAGTATAAATAGTAATTTAGTGGAACTTAATATAGATCCACAATCACGTCATTGACAAACTTTTCTAAGAGTAAATTAAAGTGAAAGAAAAATCTGAAGTATATGTATTATTGCTGTTTGATCAAACTATTCACTTGTGAATTACACCAAAATTTAAAATAAAAAATAAGAAATTATGTAAAATCTGAATATAAGAATAACACCAAATTTGCTCTTCGTTTGCTATTTGGATTTTTGATGCGATATCTCAATATGTTAAAAAAAAAAATGCAAAGTTAAAATTTACTGACACTTGACAAGTGTTTGGGAGTATGCCACCTGGTATTTGGTTATTGTACTACAACCTAAAGGGTTATACATTTATTTCAAATATCTGTCTACTGTAGCTGACATCATGCATGAAAGGCTTAAATTGGAAAGATTTATGCTCAAATAAGGTTCATGTGTAAAGATGCTCTTAAAAGTTAGTTTTACACACAACAGCAAAATAAATGGGGTCTTGTGTTCAGAGCAGGATTTCCAGGTTTTACCATTTTTGAGGTTGCTTTGGAGGTTGAACTTTGTAAATCTCCTGATTTAAGCATTTTTGCAGGAATGGTTTGGACAATGGCTGTGGGGCCTGGTGTAATGTTTTTACATTGCACCATGTTAATTCATGTTAATGCCTGCATGTTAATTCATAAATTATTGTGAGGCACAGAGCTTATTCTCAGAAATGTTTCAAGAGCACAGCGAAGAATCCACAGACTTTTAGTTTGAGAGAACCAACTTGATATTGACTTCTGTGCCTACAGAAGTAAGCCATCCCAACCTTGCTCTTCAGATGGATCAGCCTGATGCAGAGTCTGTACTGAACAGTCCATCACGTCAGCTTATGTCATCCCTGTACCACCCTCTAATGTTTATGGTTATCTAAAAAATTCACACTGTGATAACCTTTTATTATAAGGAACTCTCATAACTCTGACACCTAAAAATGGACTCAGCTTGAGGCCAAGGAGAAAAGGTGTCGTTTTCCAACTACACCACAGGAGGGAGCTGTATGAATGCATCATCTGGTGTTGTCTGGCACTTAAAATAATTTCAAGACTTTAAACACGATAAGCACTTTGCTTTTGGTGAAGCATTGATGCTCTGGCATAATATGATGCAGCCAGTTAGTCATGAAGCAGTGTTTGTCATTATGCCAAACAAAGATAATAACTACACATGATCTTGTAACAGCCTCACAGTCCTGTGTAAAATATTCAACTCCACACATCAATGATGTGAAACACTATACTTATTTTACTTCAATTCATTCTGCTTGAATCCATTTTAATATTTATGTAAGTGTGGAAACAACTGTCAATGACACCCAGAGTCAATAAATATGATAAATATAATAATGCAAAGACTTATTGTTATGGCATCAAAGTTGAGTCAGTTAGTATAGTGCTCTGTTTTGTCTATACAGTCCTAAAACTCTGAGATAAGGACTAAATATGACTCTATTGATACTTTATTAATCAAATAAAATCACAAAGTTTCCCACACATTTACATCAATCTGCTCTTCCATGCCCCAGGACTTGAAGCATTTTGCAATGCTGGTAGGAAGAGGAAGAAAGAGAGGGTGGGTTATCTGAATGCACTGTGTAGTTGGTGATGACACTAACGTCAGTTTTCCTCATCTTAACATCCGTCTAATGTGGTAATAAATGTGATCCTGTAATCACAGGCTTATATCTCTGCCAGCAGACACTGAAGTGCGATCTAATCAAGGGTAACAAGTGTACAAACTGCCAGCCTCTGCTCCTCCTTGCCCTTTTTATAATTGTTCATAAGTCATGAGGTTATATGAGGAGGAATCATTAACCATATCTTGCTCTCACACTGTGGTAGATTTAAAGATTTAAGTTGAACTTCAAATTGCAGCATGACAAAAGGCTCACTATGGGTTGGGAGTCTTCTTTGCCTTGGCCAATGGGGGTCAAGTCATATGGCTTGGGTTATGTCGCTGCTGATGGGGGAGGGGTTGTTTTCTTTCAATATCTCCTTTGAGCCAATAAGGAAGAGTGGTGGTGACTGAATCCAATTATCAACCACAAACTAACCCAGTAGCACCTTGCATCAGCCACACTTTCATTGTATAGAAACCCCACTCAACAATACTATGACCCTTTCCAAGCTATTTGAGTAACAAGGGTGATCTCCTTTAGTAACAGTTATTACAACTTCATGTGCAACAGTTTGAACTATGATTTTGCTTTTATCTCAGCTTTAGTCCTCAATAATTATCCCAGCTATTCAGGATATGAAGGCCACAGATGTGAAGCTGACTAACACAAAAATGAGTAGCTTTCATTCAGATTTACTGGAACTTCTATGTAGTTACTGTCTTCTATTTGCTTTCTTACCATGAGTTTAAAGAGAGTTTTGCATGTGAATATTTCTGTAATCACATGGATGTTTCTTTTCAGGAGAAAATTCTGTTTTAATAGGTTCATGAAGGGGATGGCTTTAACATTTTTAAAGAGGTATCCAAAAGCAGCTTTTCTTGAAATATACAGTCCATTAGGACAGGACATTAAATCATTAAAATTGGTCAGAGGGCTGAATCGATGCAAGTTATCTGATAAGAAAAAAATTATTTTCAGTTTAAAGATTTAAAAAGTAACAAATGCAAAGCTGTTATGCAACAACATTAGACTAACATTTGTGCTTTACAACTCAAGCATGAGTGGTTGTGACTCATTGGATGAGAAAACTTGAGTGATTCATCAATTTTTCCAATTAAAAATGACTGGTGATTCTCAATAATACATTAAGTAATGCATGAAAGTGTTGCAGCGAAACAAGAGGGCCAACTTTTGCTACATTTTCTTTAACATCATGCATTTTTTACTTGAAAGGCAAATTTGACAAATTTCTTCATGTAAAAGAAGTTTTTTATATTCCACATTTATTGGCCCATAGCAAAGGCAATTTAGCACATTTATTTTTCCATATATTTGCTTCAGTTTGCTACAGATCTTTTAAAGTATAATTTCCTTCAACATATTTAACTGAGATAACATTAAGTTGCTAAAAAGCCCTGACATTATTTTGGAAAGACTCTTGCAAAAAAAATGCAAACATAAGCAATGTCCAGGTTATCTTTTGCAATTTTTAAGTTATATTAAAGGTCTGCACACATCAAGAAGTTGGACATAATCCATTTAAAGTAGAAAGATTAGATGAATCGATTTTCTTTAGCAAATTTGATCACTTGTATTCATATTTATAGCCTTTTTAACACTGTCCCCATTAACATTAAAGTGTCCCACACATTAAGTTATTAGAACAAAGTAAATAGACAATTTTATATTATTGTTTTCTATATATAAATCTTGAGATAATGGGAATAAAGCTGTTTACCAGCTTTAATAATATTGTGCTCCGATGGAAACTGGTAAAAGCATATGTCATTTTCCCAGCTCACACATTTGGCTTTCTCCTACCAAATGATGACTCCAAAATGAGTGCATGCAATTTTTGTAATGTAGTATCTTAGCATAGGGGTCAGAAAAATATGTTCTTATTGCATTCATAGGTTGAGAAATTCAAGGCTCTTTAGATTAAGTGTCCCATTCAACCTTGTGTCCCATCCAGCCTGAGCTCAACCTACCTCTGCATGTTTATCTTTATCAGAGATCATCTGTACAAGGACCAGGTTTTTTCTTGGCATATGTACAGGGACCAGATTAGATAATAAAATGGGGAAAAAAACAATCATAATCGAAATGTTTGGTCCAGTTAACATGCTAGTTGATTTTTATTTTTAATTTTACATAATTTCTTAGCCTTTAAAAGTGTTTCAATCCCTATCAACCACCCTGCAGCCATCACATGAGACAATTTAGCTGAGTCTTTGTAGGGTCATTGTGTATCCCATCACTGGATTTGACTCACTAATGCTTGTTATCCTGGTGGAGTATAATAATGGTATGCAAGAGGATTTCTTTGAACGGATCAAACATGTGCTCATTCCTGATAAAACTGTTTGGGAGGTTATATTATTAGTTGTAGGTATTTCATGACAAAAAAGAAACTCTAAAAACCACAACAAAATTTTAACCTGCACATTTTCTGGATTTGATCATGTTCAGGAGTTGGAAAGTTTTTGGGGGTCAGATGTGGCCCCTAAGCCAGCAGTTGGCGATCACTGATCTATGTGAAAGTCAATTCATGTTTTTATGTCATATATAAGGATGCTAAGATTGGGATTTTTATTTTTTGATAAATTTAGAACAACATACTGTATTAGTGGGGCTAATCCAAGGTAGCAAAAAGTTACAATATCAGTTTATTATTTAACAAGATGTTAGTCAATATGTTGTACAGAAGTGATCGTTGAATGAAAGCACAGGGGCCACATTAGGCCCCTCAAAGCTTTCCATCCGGCCCTAGCCCCCAACGTGCAGGTTAAGAATTTGTTTGGGTTTTAAATACCTACATATAGTAATAAAATAGTTTAATAGGGATGACTGGTTGACCCTGTTCTACAATATTCCACTTGTCAGCCATTACATGCCGGTACTCGACAGTGGGAACAAGTATATCGGAGATGCACCCAGCAAAAACATGATAACCCCAGAAAGAAGTAGTCGGATATCTCAACTGCCCTTAGTGTGGCTGTGGGAAAGGTAAAAGAAATTGATCGCACAGTTAAAAACGAAGAAATAGTACATACAAATGTAGAATTCAAAATCTTAAATTAATCCAATAATTTAATGTCATCACTAACTAATCATTTTAATTACAATCATTAGTTTTCCTTAAGTACTTTCATCTATTGTTTGTTATTCTGGCCCAGAGTATATGTCAAGAAAATGAATTGACCTCTGTACAAATGTAGTTATTGATCACTGTTGCTCATAATAACAACACAAATGCTCAAAAACAACAAAATCAAAACTCTTGAATCAAGCATTTAAATATATTAGCTGTACTTCTTTAAATCCAAAGTAAGACTCAGTAAATGTCTCCATTTTCAGTCTTATAAAAGAACAGAATGTCCTCAAATTGTGTGCCTGTCCCTTTAAGACGCTCACCTCGGGGCGGCGTACAACTGTTTCATGCAAATCTGACAAGCCGAACGTGCCACCAGCCAATCAGAGGCGGGCTTCAACCGCGGGAGATCCAAATTTCGCGGGACGAAGTTTGGCGCTAAAATATCTGCTCTCTCCCTGTTCTTGTCCTTCTTGAATGGAGACAGCGGAGCTCTGAGGTGGACGGACAGCAGCCACAGGCCGGGGACAGTTCCGCATCAGAGGGCGTCAAAACAAGCAGTAAATCTCACTGTGGGACGTGTTTGCCGTGGAAACTCAAGCCTGTATGAACTGGACTTTATTAACTGGATGTGAGAGAATATTTATTTACCTAGCAGGTATTTTTTATTAACTTGTTCGCCAGGTTTCTTCTGCTGTTTGGAGCAGGACAAAGGATAACAACAAGTAGCAGTAAGCTGCAATATATGACGAGAAAATTAATATAAAAATTGAGCAAAATCGCCATATTTGCACTGAATATACCGATTTATACTGAATGGATTAGTGCTTTTGTTATTGTGCTCGCACAGTAGAGGGACAGTATCATTCAGAGCACCTAAAGGAGCAGTCTGCTAAATTATCCGACATTTTAGCAGGGCTTTTTCTGCGTTTAGCTGCTAGCAAACTTCTCTCTCCGCTTGACCAATCCGGTTTATTTCAGTTTACTCAGGAAAATGATGCGGATGCCCAAAGGCGTCTCTCCTGCAGCAGGTCGGCCGACGGTGGGACTGTCCTGCTCCCAGAACAAAATGAAGGTTTTATCTGCCGCAGGAGCAGTGAAAGGAGATTTTTACAACACCGGACTGTCCAGCCCGTTAATGAACACGGTACCGGCCGGATATTTCACTCAGATATGCAACACCACCGTGGCCGAACAAAGAGCCCACAGCCTGTACTCAACCCCCCACGGACCAGAGGCTAAACCCATCAGATCATCCTCCGGGAGGCTACCGGTAAGGAATCAAACACACCCTGATACAATAGTCTTTCTTAGAAATGCTTTGTGCTGGTAAATGTATGGCGTTTTAGGATTTTTTTTTATTGCAAAGTGTTTGACTATGTCGTGTTTATTCATGTGTTTATGTTCATACTGATTTGTCAGAATGTATCATTTAAGAATAACGTCAGTAAATGCTAACACTGATGCTAAATACATAGACTGTATACAATAAGCACCACCAGTTGCCATATGTTCATTGATCACAGGATCATGTATTTGACATTTTCTTTCTAAAAAATACAACCATAGCTTTACTTAAAGTATTTTATCAAAGGACTGATTTCTTAATATGTAAATATCAAATGATTTTGATGATGATTTTGAATTAGAAAATACTGGAAAAGTCTTGCAAACGGTCTTAATTGTACTAATACATGAACAATTGGAGAAATGTGCTTTTTGGCATACAGTTGCCCAGTCTATCTTAGGGATGAGCTTTTTGATAAAGGGTTGAAGATATAATGAATCACAGTAAATAATGATACAGGACAGGTGGCGTATTACAATATTTTCTACCGAGGTAATCTTTTTTTATGCTTTATTTAAATATCACTAAGAAGCCACTCCATCATGTGCATAACTTGCAATCTCTAATCAGTTTCAATAATATAAAGCATTCTCAGCTACAGACATAAAGTCATAATGAAGTTATTGTCATAAATGTGATACACTGGCATAGAGTTGGATGGCTTATATCCTGCTACCAACTAGTGGCTGAAGGTGCTGTGCTTTCTGCTGGCTCCACATGCTCCCCTCCAACAGATATTCACTTCTGATACTACCTCCAGAGATAGATCACAGAAGGGGATGTTTTTTTTTTTTTTTTTACAGTGAAGGTGTAATGTTAACCTGAAACACCAGTTGAACTATGTCATAAATTCATTGTTTACACTTCATTTTGATTTGGGACACATCCCTTAAAAATGGATCAGAAGTAGAGAGAGCTTTTCATCAGAAACAGGGATGTAATTGCACAAATGTTTGCTCAGTCTTGAAGTCACCTCTTGCTCTCAGCTCAAACAAACAAGACTAGTAGCTATATAAGACAACACATAATCTTGGAGAAGATGCTGATTGGTAAAAGCTTTTATGAATGGGGAAAAAATATGTCAGCTTGAAGCTTTGCAAGATCAATCTGCCCGATGACCTGTCTAGAATCTGGCAAATGTAGCTGCCTTGAGAGATGATCAAAATGTCAAAGGGGTAGGATTTTTTATTTATTTTATTTTATTTGTGTAAAATGGTACTTTGAATGGGAATTAATTGCATAAACATGTTGACAACATTTGGGAAATCAGAGTTAACTAGCAACAAGTGTGTTTCTGTCCCTGCTAGTTCTAACCACCTTTCCACTTATTGCCAGCATGTGTATGTTTTCAATGTAGACAGTGATCTCTCTCTTATTGGGTTGAAAATAAGAACCCAATAAGAGAAAATAAGACTCAAGATTATTAAGGCTCTGTGCCCTTCGATGCCAGTAAACTTAAATGTCTTCTCTGACTTCTTACTTTTTTGTCATGGTAACACACATCAGTGTCATTGGTCTTTGCTGTAATCTTATAGATCACTGAAAAATGGAGAACATTTTTATTTTAATAAATTGCATATCATGATTCAGCTTTAAAAAACCTACACTTTCTAGTCCATAGTACCCAGCCCTCAACGTATGTTTCATGAACAATTCACAATGTCCTGTTCAGTGGGTTACATGCTTGCAAATGGCAGAATAATTCCTCATTTCCATCGGTATGCGTATGCGGCACATTCAAATATGTTTTGACGTGATAAGCCACAGAGGAGCCACTGTGCCTACTGCTGCATGTGTGTCTGCCATGTTTTGGGCTTGTGACATCTTCTCCCACAGTCTAGTTGTAGCCAGACAAGACAATCCCCTGTATGTGTGTTTGTTTAATGGTCGTGGTGATGATTTGGAGGGGGTTGATCATGTTTGGAGAGTGTGAGGCCCCGGCTCTCATGTGAAAAGCCTGGATGGTATGTCCCCACAGTGGGAGGCCACTTTCACACATATAAAACAATGACCTGGCTGGTTGAGGCCTCTACTGTAAACAGAGCAGTTGGTATCTTCTTATTTAGGCATTCTGTGACTGAGAAACAAGTTGTAACGAGCCAAAAATGCTTCAGAAGTCCCCATTAACCCTTGTATTTGTACAGCTCTTTTTGTGATTACACCCTGTACAACAGCTGCCACAGCACCTGTTATTGAGGCAATACAGAACCTGTGTAACCTGCTCCTATCGCTGTAGGAGGGAGGTGAAGGTCAGAGGTCGATGCCAAACAACTGTTGTGTTTCCCTCAGGCCAATGTGTGTACTCATTAGTGGTGGGGTAAACGGGGTAATGCACAACATTATACACAGTGCATGAAGCAAGATAAAAATGGCGCAGCAATAACTGATATCCAGCAAGTCAGTCTCATGGTGATATATCAGGGCACCTGAAGAATACAATTAATTTTCACATCCTGTCCATTTTAAAGTTCTTTTCTGTCTTTCTATCATTATCATGCTGCCTATCCCTTCTTTACCACTGCTCTTGACTTCCTCTATTTCTTTATGTTAAACTCATTGGGGACAGAAGTGTTACGCTGTCGCAGAAGTCCTGCAGAGCATGTTACTGCAGAAGCTTTAAACACACACTCAAGTCCTTTCCCAATACATCTACACAAACCCAACAGAACGTTTCCAGTCATCCTCACACCATAACATATACTAAGTGTTCTATAAAACAGGGAGAAAAGCAAGGCATATGCACAAAGTCAGAGCTTAAATTATTCACTCATAAAGTTTGTTAAATTATTACAGTATTGAATATTGTTATCACGCATTGCATGATTTTTTTTTTATATAGTACAGGCCTGGTGTGTTGGATCCAATATAGGCTATGGTGTGGAATCAGCACAGAAATTTAGATCAAGCTGTGAATGTGATCACTCAGTGGGCTGAGCTCCCCCACTGGCTCTACTGTACTGTGTCTGTAACGCCTTTTTTTTTCTTCTAACTTCTAAAGCCTCATTCACAGTGACGTTATAAGGCTGTAATCAGGCTCCAATGCTGTTTAACCTTTACCGTTTAACCTGAGTTTAACACCATGGATGGGATATG
Organism: Scarus forsteni; assembly: GCA_036419115.1. NCBI lineage: Eukaryota > Metazoa > Chordata > Actinopteri > Labriformes > Labridae > Scarus > Scarus forsteni. The sequence goes on along the minus strand of JAZDUH010000451.1, from coordinate 20,531,150 downwards.
TGATTCCACTTCTGTTTTATTTCTGTTGATGGCAGAAGAAGTAGTATTGGTAAGATGGGAGCACATAAAGCCAACAGGGACACACAACATTGTGAGGGTGTGTGTCCGTCTTTTTAAGTATGTCCAACTCAACCTATCGGGGTGAGGTCTCACAATGTGAATTTACACAAGTATCACACCCTTGCTGGATTTATGTAAACCCTACAAGGAATAACGATAGCAGAGCTTCATTACAGCACAAATGTGCTGTAATAGGTTTGGAACAGATGCGGATCACTTCAACCTCCCCTATCCCTCTGTTACAATCAGTTAAGGGAGAGATATCATGCTTGTTTCTGCTTTTCACCATGCCAGACTAGGATGCCTGTAAAGCATTTCTGCCCTCAGTACAAGTCATTTAGTTCCTTCATTGCCCCACAATAGTGTTCTCAAAATCCTCATTTTAGGCCATTATCAAGCTCTCGTTGAAACGCTCGGTTCTCAGGCTGACCTAAAGTTACCTCGCAACGTCACAGCCCTTTGTGCTCTGATTGGTCAGTTTTATCAGAGCTGCCAAGTGGGTAGAGCCAGCCTGTCCTTCTTCTTCTACTGTATTTTCCGGCAGGCTCAAAGCAGCGACTGCGTATTGAGTCCCTCTACAGGCCAGAGCTGGTAATGAGTAAGTGTGAGCTAGGGAGCTATATACTGCTGGTTGGTGGATGTGTTCCTCGGTGATGGTTTTGTGGCTAACGGACATCACAGAGGAGGAGCTGTTTTATCAGTTTACTCCAATAAAAAGAAAGGTACCTCGTGTCGTCACACCGATTTAAATCTCGCGGACATCTCGCAATGACCTATTTTCAGAGGCATCAAATCCCGTTCTAGGATATCAGAAAAAACACAATATCTCATTTTTTGAAAATGAAGGGGGTGTAATGTCTTGTTTTCAAATTTATTATATTATATGTAAGTATTAAATCATGCATCAGCATGATATGTCTCCTTTAATATCAAATGTTACAAGGGTGCTGATTTTGCACTGTGAGCAATTACTGAATAAGCCAAAAGCCTGTCTTGATATTTTTTTATTTTTATTAATATTCTTGGTTAAGTACCTATCTATCAAATAGACAGATTATTGCCTGTTCATACCCTCAATTCTAATCACATTATCCATTAAGTCATTTTACCAGCAGTTTCAGTAAGAGCAATAATCAGTGCAGCAGTAATAGTAAACCCAACTTATATGATTATGACTTCTAAATAGAGGAATTAAAATGAGCATTGTTTTACCAAGTTAGAAAGGTTAAAGCCTGACATGTAAACAGTGGTTATTTGACTCTTGGGACTATTTTGTGAAAACATTATAGCCAGAGAGGATTGGTTCAAACTCTGGGTCCCTCACCAGCTGTTCCTTGCTATGTTTGATCTCCTCTTTCTAAACCGTGCACCCTTTTTAGATTTACTGAATTGTTGTGAGGCTAAATGGGTTAAGGGTTAGCGCGAGTCCAAGCCAGGGTCTCCAGATCTCAGGTTAACCCCTGCCCTTGGAGCCTGTATTCACTAATAGGCCCCACAAGAGGATTAGTTGGATGTAAAGTGGGAAATAGGTTACCACCTGGCTCATTGTAAATGACAAGGTGGTCTTTAATTGGAGTAAAAGACTATATGTTTCAGATATAAAAGACCCTCTGCTGTGTTTATGGGCTTTGAAATGTTTCCCCCAGCTTTCAATCTAGTGATACAACTGTCCCGGGCTAAAATAGAGCTTCCAATACGGTTTATTATGCTGCTGTGCTATTATCAGAGGATGCTGACGAGTGAAAGATAAAGGAGCTAGTGAGCTGTGTGTGTTCTTGCACTGATAGTGGTCCATTCATTCCTGCAAACACACAGTGCATACACTAAACAAGTAGTTTGCAATTCTTTTTTCACTCTATTTTGTTGAGACCTGGTGGTCCTGTGAGGATATAATGGTTTCCAATCTTCTGTGCCATCTTTGGAAGCAGTGCTGCAGGATGAATTCTTTGAAATCCAGCTCAAGGCAGACTTTTAGATGACCAGTTTAATGTTTAGGGGGACAGCTCTTACCCTTTTCTCAACAAAGTCACACGTGGTCTCAATAAAATGTCTGTCATGCTTTTGTTAAAAGAAGGGATTCACAGTATTATCAGTAGGATATCCAGATAGGCAGATAATGACCCAAACAGTTGAAAACTGACATTGACCAATATTTACAGATAATAGATTGGCTATCAATTTCTGTAATATACAGTATATCCTATACATCAGCAGTAATAACATCAGAATGTACTCCATTGCTTTACCTCATCCCTGGGTGTACTTTTTCCAGAGTTAAATGTTGAAGAAAATACCTGCACATCAGATATAGCCAAAAACCTAAAATCGTGCATCTCTAGTTTAAAGTATTCTTTTTGCATCAATCATTCCAGGAGGTTTTTGACTCCATAAACAAGCACCGAACCGTCCTTAACATAAAATTATGCTTTGCATGTGGCTCTTTAAATGCAAAATGGCTCCTTATGACCTCACCCTACCCTTTTGGGGCCAAAGCCAACATGTACCTCCACAGCTGTGGGTGCATGATGGGTGAGGAGTGGGTAGTTTTTTTGAATACTCACTGTGATGTCTCAGTAAGTTCTGATTCCTGAGCCCTGACAGACCATCAGATTTCTTAGTTCCAAACATGCGTTGACCACGTTTATCGACACAGTTGGCTTGATTTTCTTTTTGTGGTATTTCTGGTACTTGGTGAAACCAAATTAATGTGCCATTATACTAAAAAGTGTGTTCTCCATGATGTGTCCCCTTAAATAAAACATTCGGAAAAGTATACGGTAAGTGTTAAATGTGTTGTTACACAGCAGCAGTGGGTTGTACAACATGTAGTTACAGTTTGTATCATCATAAGGTCCTTGCACTGTGCAAAACACACTTTAAAAAAAATGTTTCAGTGGTCTGCCTGTCACAAAATTCTGTTTTTATTGGCTTAACAAATAGCCTGATGTGACATCTACTCTGTGGCAGCAGTTATGGGCGATACCAATTTTGTATTCATGTCGTTGGAAAGCTTGATTAGTCACCTTTACAAGTGGTTCAGCTCTTCAGGGTCTTGCATACTTGAAATGAGCAATGCAGCTAAACATGTGGGTGTTTAAAAAAATGTGCCAGAATTCCCTGCAACTGACAGCCAGTGTTCAGGTGTGCAGAGTATCAGCATTGTTTGGCCCTGGCACCATATCCAACCTTAAAAAAAATTCTGTAAGACTGACCATGGAGTGGGTGTCCCAGGAAGACAACACCACAAGAAGATTGGTTCCTCTGCCACACTTCACTGAAGAGCAGTTGGTTTTCTGCAAGGAGAAGAGGGGAGTCTGACATATTTGCTTTAGCTGTGTAAATCATTCCTTCAATCCACAAGTTATACCTTATTATGAAGGAGACTAATCAGACTTTCCAAAGATGTAAAAAACTATTCCCATTAGTATTATTAAAGGGGATACATTATCAATCATAGTAATGCTTTTGAATGCTATTGTTGGTCATCAAAAGTCCTACATATTTTTTTCAGTCAGTCTTTTAACATGACAAATTACATCACAGGATCTCTAATTAAAAATTGTTTACATTGAATGATTCACCTGCATAACGTGGTCTCACTGGAAATGGAAATGAACCATGAACTTTTGAGATCACAAACCGTCTTTCAGAAGTGCCAAAGTCCCGCTGTGGTGAAACTTCCCCTCAGCATTTCAGTGAATGAACTTAACTTTCAGTTCAGTTCCAGAAAAGCACCTTAAAGTCTTAAAAAATTACACTATGAGTAGGTGATGGGCTGACACTTCTATCTTGTACACGTCATATAAAACTCAATCCCTTTTGAGTCTCCTTTAAAATTTTGACAAGCCCCGTGGGCTGTAGGAAGATTTTTCCTTCCTCTTTTCTTCCTGGCCTTAAAAACCACCACAGCTGTCACCTTGTAGATTCACATGAGTGTTTATTTCTTGAATACTTGGGTAAAGAGACTTATGACTTTCTGTCTGTCCTTTTTCTTAAGCTTTATTAAATCAGACTCTGACCTGAATCTACAAACTTAAGATGACTGCCCTAGCAGGGTTTTGATAGAATAACGTTCTTGATGAATCTTTTCCTTTTTACATACCTTTCGATACATACATGTGGACACAATGCCAGATGCTGAATGAAACAAAAACAAATGGTTTATACATGCAAGCTAAATTCGAATATCTGATACTTTATACGTTTGGCTGATGTTTCTGTAGGTAGTTTTTGATTAGATAACAACAGATGCAATTCTTTTTATAATATGATAGACTGAGTGTCCTCTTTGCATACTTGCTGACACAGCTGCTTTAGTTCATGTTCACTCATGGGTCTCATGTTTACAGGAAGTGTGTCTTCTCCTTGTACTGCTTGCTTCCTTTAAATTGAACAACAAAAAAACCACAGCAACTTATGTTTGCTCAATTCAAAGGGTAAAGGGACACTTGGCTAAACTTTTTTTTATTGCAGACATTCTGAATAAATCCATTCAACCGCTTTGTTTAATCCAATACAGTTTTAATGTGAATAGTTCCCTGGTTGTTTAGAAACAATCAGAGGGACAGAGGCATCGTATAATGTCTGAGTGGAGAGCAAAAAGATAATGACCATCTGTTTATGGTGATCTGATTACAGAAAAACAGAAAATGGAAAAAAATAAATTCACAACAGATTAATTGGTAAAGAGAATGACAAAAAAAGTTTCAAATGATCTTTTGGTCACAAAATGAGACCCATGTACATCTGATTAATTACCATGCTAATAAAATATGCTGGTTTATGGTCTGTAGCCATTCCAAATCTACAGTACTCAAAATCATACCTGATATTTAAGAGACCGGGTGTCACCTGGTGCTGTGTGGTAGACCAATCACATGGCTTGCAATCATTTGGTTGTGCACTTTAAACTTTTAAGGGTGCATGTGAGGTTACAGGGGGATCCCTATTAAGTCAGTATGGAATGATACGTAGTGGTTAGGTTATTTTGTGTCTTTGAAACAGAAAAATTAGAAAGCACCCAGTAAGTACAAACTTACTGAATGTTCACATGTTGCTGTTACAACTATAAGCAATAGTTCGATGACATAGTAACCCACATATGACCCTTGACCCTAAAAAACTTACTCCTAGCACTTGAAATCATGTTGATATCATTATTAGTTTGACAGTTTTCGTCTGAAGACAATTGTTGGCGGTTATCCGGTTCAACATAATAACTTTTAAGTTAGACCATTATCACATCTCCTAAAAATTTCAGCAAAACAGTTGTTGTGGAATCTTACAAGCAAACTGACAAACGCAGGTATAATCTGAACTTAAGTGGGGGTATGCACTACACAACAATTGGCCCAAGTTTCGGCTCAGATCCATGCTCCTATCCAAAGTCAGCAAATGCCTGATTAGCTGTTTGTTCCAAAGATCATCTGACCTGATTGTTCTGTGGTCTGAGGTTGGTTAATAATAATTCTATCCTCTCAGGAGAACATCAGGGCACCCTTGGCTTGAAATTGCAAATATTAAGTGAGAGGGTGGGCTGTGAGATGCTTTCAAACAAACAAAGCATTTCTTACTGACCTTCCAGCACATTATCAACGTAATTCATTGAATAAATGTCCAAATGGGGTAATTAATGGTGGATATGAAGCATATTTCTGATTCATGCTTTCAGAAATATGCCTTACCTTTGAATTAAGTTGGTGAAGCTATAAAGTTTAGGAATCCCTGATTTAGAGAATACTGTGGTTTTCTTTAAATGAAGGACAATGAATTATTGCCTACTTAAAGTCATGCCTGTAGGTTTGTCCTTGTGTAGTACTGAAAGTTTGGAGCAGCAAAACAAAACCTATTGAAGGAAGGCAAGTTTTTAACCCCTCAAGGTTGCATGGCATGTTTGAAAGTAGCAGCTGCACAGGCAGCCTTTACAGAGCATGACAGCATTTCCTGCTGGTATACCGATCATACTGGTGTGTACAACAAAGCTGACTTAAAATATAAGATGGGCATTTAAAGTATTGCTGGCTTTTACATCAGGTGTCCCTTATTTATGTGTCAAAACTTGTCCTGAGATCTCCTTGCTTTGTAGATGAATGAACCTCTGTGTTTGTGTGATAAAGCACTGAAGGAGGCCTGGCCATCCACATAATACCAACCAGAAACAATGTCCCTTTTATTCCCTGCCTATGTCATGATGTGCGTTTGTCCCCGTGTTCAAATGGAATGTGGACTGTCTACCAAAACTTCTGGTTATTTCAGGTATGAAAATCTCTTCTATTAGCTTCTATATTATGACCTGATTCCTCTTAAATCCCTCTGTGGTTCATCAGATACTTAACAACTCTGCATTCAGGCTAATGACACCTGGGTGCGACATTGCTAACTGTATGCGTCCACCCTAAAACTCTCCCTGCTTCTTTTCTCCTTCACCTTGTTTTACCCAAGCCTCAGGCCGCCATAGGCTATGAGCATAGCGTCCCATAAAGGGGGGAGTTTTGCATTTCAAAGCAGCCTGAGACCCTCAAATGGACAGACCCACCCTTCTTTTTTACCTCTTGAGGGACATGTTGACAATCTCATCAGTAATGTAGCTATTGTTGTTCTTTTGGGGTGTGGTAGTCAGGGGTTTGTGTATAGAGGAGGGGTTACTTGCAGGCAAACTGCAACTTGTCCTTGGCTTGGCTTGGAATCAGAGTCCCAGTGCAGCCTGACAGACAAGGTTTTTTTTTTCTGTTAAAGTAAGGCCGGCTGGCAAAAGCCCTTCACGTGACTGACACTGAGTGAAATGCTGCTGTGATATTTCACCACAGTAGTAGAGACAGCAGGAATAAGCCTATGCCTGTACAGCAGACAGTGGAGGCCACGTGCAGTGCTTGGGTGTGACTGGGCAGGCAGGGTGAAGTTACAGCAAACATGAGTGAAGTGATGTTGCAAGGGTGGGGGGATAACAAGTTAAAGGGGTGTGTTTTACTCGAGTCTTCTGATGTTATCTGTGGTGCTTGGTCTGGACAATGACCCTTGCTAAGAATATTCATGTTTATGGACAAATACTCCCCATGATGTCAACTCTTTCTCTACATTTGAACCAAATGATTAGTTTACAATTCCAGGATTTCTTTTTAGCTTTCCACTTAGTGAAGATTTGGTTCTCAAACAAGAGACATCAGTGTTTGTGTAATGTCGTTGACTCATCCAAGAAGCCCCACATGCGAAGAAAAAAGTAACACCAAAGCCCACACCCTACCTCATACAGCTGCAGGCTGAAAACGTTGAAGTTCCTTTAACATGTCACTTTGCCTGTGGCTTGTCAATTGTAGACCTACAATCCTGGAAAATATAGACACAATGCTGCTTAAGTTCCACATATTGGTAATTAGTTATATTTATGGGATGTTCATACAGCCCATGACAAAGTAGTTGTCACAATATAAGATTATTGGACTTGTAACAAAAGTGAATCACTTGCCTTGATACCAGAGCATTGAACATAGAAGTCACAGGTGCCAGAGTTCACTAATGTCCTGTTTTTTATCACAAACATTGAGTACCAAAAGGTCATTAATATTTTTATGCATTTTATCCATGTCTCATGCTGTTCCAAGGCTTCACAAGAAAGTTATTGGCAGAGCTAGTTGGGGAGTGCAGCACTTGAAGTTTTTGCCCGTTTTAAGCCGTTGTTGTCCTTTATTCTCCTGTGCTCCTCCAGTGCTGTAGCACACTCTAAAGTGATCAGTATTAAGCAACATAGATGGCTTTTTGCAACGTTAACATAACGTTTTCAACGACGCGAGAACAACTAAAAATGCTGTAGTGTGCATGCCAGTCCAGTAGATGGCAAAGAAACAGATGTTACAACATGTATGCCTTCCCCTGAACGTTGTCGTGTAAACGCCACCTTAGACATAATGAGCTCTGTCACTGAGCTGTTGCAGAAATAAAGTGTGGAAAGAGCCTTAAAGTGAACTTACGCTTAAGTTAGGTTTTATTTATTCCAATACCAGAGCGAAGTCTTTACTTTGGTACCATTACAAATGGTTTCCACTTCCCAGAAGCAATACATTTAAGTCAACACGCTTAATATTTTTGGAGTTGTATTGGAATCAGCAGATTACCAGTATGAGCTGACATCAATTTTATGCTAATATTAACAGCTAGTTCTGGCCGTACATATCTGTCATATACATAAATCCAATTTTGGCTTTTGTAGCAGCAGAATGTAAAGTTTCACTTGGTCATCACCGAATATATGAAGTGATCAAACTTAAATATTTATATAAAATTGATATACATTTTTAAATACAAGTGCTCTTTTTGTTTTTACATGTTTCTAACACAAAAGACTGTCCCAATGAGAGAAACAGGTCAGTTCTATTATGGCACAGACCTGACCCCCATTCATGCTGCAGTTTCAAGTTGTTAAATTTTCCCCTTTGTTATGCAACAACTCCACTCTCAACATGGCATGGACAGAACAGGGGAAACCTGTTGACCCCCATTTGCTCCACCTTCAGAGTTGTATCAGAGGCATAAATTTGGTGAGGGGGGGATGCAGACTCAGTGGGAGACAGTCACCATGATTTAGTGTCTCTGCCTTTGTGTGAAATGGGAGCACATGACATGTCACTCACATCCAAGCATGATTGCACCATGAATTGACAACATTATGTTCTCGTGGTTTGGCATATTGGCAAAGCCCAGTATGCACTTCTGAAGTGTTAATCGACCATTTATAATGTGTACTTTTGTTGCTCATGGAAAAAGGCTTCTTAACTGTGGTGTATGTTGTTGTAGTTGAAGGGCAATCTAGTGAAACTTAAACTTTTAAATAATGCACTGAAAAGTAGTGCCAAAAGTATTTTGATTTGGTCCAGTTCACAGTGGATGTTGGCACTAGTACTGCATTTGCACTAGGTCTCAATACCCATCACTCATCACACAAGAACCAAGCCACTCCGCACCACACTAAAGCCAGAGTCTGTTCATCTCAAAGACTACCTTTCTCCAATTTTGGAGCTTGCCTTGCACCATTTGATTAAATACAACCCAATGACACTGTGTCATTTTTTGAAATTATTTATGTGACTAATGACATTTTCTAGGAACAATGTGGGAAAGTTCAGAGGCAGAACAGTGTTAAAGATGTTTTTTAATATTTTGTAACACTCCCAAATTATTTGCGTTGTGTTTGGCTTCATGAGATCCACGTTGTCATTTACCACCCCCTCCAGGAAAATAGGCTCTCTGTTTTGGTGTAATAAAGAAACGAATGAGGTACTTCCATCCAGACTCTCCCCATTTATGTGAATTGCTACTTTTTTTTTTTTGTTTTTACAAATCTGAAGCCAGTTTTCTGTTCATGTTAAAATCCCCCTTTTTTTTCCCATTTTCCTTTTATGTATTCTCTAGATGGTACCATTGTATAGTTTTCGTTGATAGGCACTAATAAACCCAAGACAGGGTGGCTGATATAGTTTTTTTTTCTAGCGTTATGTTCAAAATAATTGCATACCTGAAGAATTTTATAAAAGCCAGAGTTTTCACGCCTGTATCTTTCATCAGATTCTCAAAATCTTTAAACGGTCCGTTTTCTGGGAGAGATTCAATGTTATCTCTTTAGGAGTCCAGGTATAAAATCTACAATCAGTACATCAGGCTTGAAATGAGGTTGAAAAGTACATTTTTAATCTTAATTTTGGAGCTATTCTCAGGTTATTGCCTAATCTCAATAAAGTTGTTGTCTTGTTTAGTAAGAGTAGCTTTGCACCAGGTGATATGGATATAGAGGGGCAGGAAAAACTGGATAGTCGGGCACCAGGAAGGTGAATGTTTTTTTTTTTACTAGGAAGTTAGGAAAATTTGAAGCAAAGAGTGGACAAGGATGCCAGTGTTTGCAATCATAAATAAACCAAAGGAAACTGTATCTTGTGAATTGGACATTGACATCTTTTTTATCTTGCGTAAGATCCGCTCTTCCTGTGCCGCAACAGCCATTTTGAGTTTTGAGATTTTTTGTTGTTTTAGTCTTGACAAAGCCAAAAGGCCACTACACTCAAGGTGGTATCTCTGGTTAAATTATATCAGTTTAATGCTTTGTTGTTTATCAGTTTAACTGTGATTGTAAAGTTTTTTGAACTACACAACAAAAACAACAAACAACAGAAAAAAAGCCACTTTTTGGCTATTGTCTTGTGCATAGAAGCATTTATGGCCCTGTATTTTTTCACCTCCAATATAAATGATACAAAAGCATTATGAGAGGATCTCTCCCTCTGTGACAGCTTTAATGATACAAACAGGCAAGTGAATCGGGCTCCTTGCAAGTCTGGATGTGTGCAGGTTAACGGTCAGTCAGAGAAGGGCATTAGAATTTTGAGCAGTTGTAGAATAAAATTAAATCTCTAAGGGTGTACTGATGGCAGAGCTTCATTTCAGCAATGGTAAAGGGGCTTAAACCACACAAGTGCAGTCAATTTGCTCTCTGCTGTCCCTGATATTTGCTACCCGTTACCAAGTGCTAACAAAACGAGCCTAAAAATGTTCAGTCACCATTCTGCTCTGAGTAGCTTCATCCACTCTTCCCCTAGTTTGTCTTGCCACTGCGTTGTGTGCTCAAGTGATTAAAAGCCGCCCCGCCAACAGTACATACACTTTCCATGCTGCTCCAGATGTCGCTGGACAACAGGTGGGCACGTCGGGGAGTACACTGTGACAATGGGAGCCTTCTTCATCTCCACACTTCCCCGCGCACATCCACACATGTTCAAGAGACCTCTTTTCCCGGCCCTGTCTGCTGCTTGAACTTATTAGCTGAAGCCACGCAGTGAGTTAACTGGATTATTTGTCAAGTGTATTTTAAGTGGGTAAGTTTATGGGGCAGTGATACAATTGGTAACCAGATGCTGCACATTACCCAGCAGCCTCAGTCATGGTGGCTGAAAGTTAATGTGCAGTCACTTAAAGTGTTTTATGTGACAAGAGTGATGAAAGGTTGACTCCAAAGTTTATTCTGTCAGAGTTGTAAATTAGCCTGCTAGAATTGGAAGTTGAAGGGTGTTGCTGTTTTGCAAAACTCCTTTATTTTGGTTAGATTTTCCCATCTCTGTCTAAAAGAGGTAATATGATGTTGTGCCATTTTCACTTTTGCTTTTAAAGGCATATATGGGTCATCAAGATAAGCTGCAGTCACTTGATGAAAATAAGTTAGTGTGGTTCAAAGGTTGTGTGTATTTTCATTTCAGCAGGTCGATGTTTCACTGTATCTGTATCTCTGTCATGTTAGTGTGTGTAGTAGGGGGTAAGCCTTGGAAAAGAGGGGAGGAGAGGTCATTGAGTGGATCCTGGGATTTCCTTGTTTTGCAGGCAGTGGGTTGAGGGCGGATCATCCCCCCCCAGTCCCTTACACAACCACACACTCCCACACACCCACATGATCAGCCTCTCTTGAAGTGCTTGGGAAAGTGTGAGGGGGGTGCTTTGTTCCTGCACTTGAAGGCTGTTGGCACATTTACGACACCATTCAACAACCCTGTATTTAGCACTTCTGCTAGCATTGATGTCACTGTTTCACAAATGGGGCAGACTGGCCTCACACTTCATTGACATGAATTAACTTTAAATCGCTGTTATGTAAAATCAGTGAGGGGAATGTTAACCATTTAGGCAGGAGAAGTGCTTCCCAGAATCCAAATTGGGTTACAATCACTGTATTATGTTTTTATATAACAATTTTCCACTTTTCTTACACATACTTTTTCCCTCTTCAGGCAAAAAGGAAGCTGGATTTAGAGGACCCCCTTTACCTGCCAGAGTTTCGCACACCCAAAGGCAAAGGCAGCATCGCAGCCAGGATACCAAGTCCAAGGAGTAAGTACAATTCAAAAGATAATGAGTTTATTAAATATATGAGATGATGAAAAGACAAAAAAATAGACCAGGGCTGCCACAGTATATGGTTAGAGATGAAAATGATCTTTATTTAGAGAATGCAATAACCATTGAGCCACTTCTTGGAAAATGGTAATCCAATGTGACCTGACAATTCAGTGAAAGTTAAAAATTCCAGCATAAAGATGGGCAGATAACAGCAGTGCAACAAATCGATTTCTTTGACACAAACAGCAATGAAAAGCAGACACTGGTTCAGACAAGATGGCAGAGTCTCCATCCCATGTATGGCGCTGTGTTTATAATGTGTTGTCACATTTGTGAATTTGATGTCTGTAAATGAAAGCAATGTTGAATTAGTGTGTCCACTTTGCAGAGTGCTGTTCTTTCATTCAAACACATGAGACTTCTGGAAATCTGTAATCGAAACTGAAATCTTTAACTTTGAACTTATTCACCAACAGAATCATGAAAGTGTTCTTTTTAGTAGCAGACTAACATAACTCTTAAGGTAATTGAACCACTAAATCAGTAACAGTATTTCCCACAGGAAATCTGCTAGTTTATGGCTATAAATTAAGACCTTGTTGAATACAAAAGGACATTTAACTGTATTAATACATTTTATTCTTCAGTCCTATATTACACACTAAATAAATCACACAAATTGCTCGAACATTTTACAGTAACAAAATGTTACCATTGTCTGTGGACTTATTCCCTTTTCAAAAGACCTGTAATGACAATTAAAGGTTTTTTTCTTTTTAATGTAACCAATCATCTGAATGACATTGATTATTAAGTAAGTTATTAAGTACATTTTATGGCGTCTTCAGGAGTTGACAACCACATAAGGGGATGTTTCTGACTTGAATGACTTGAATTACATTTGTTTAGTGCAAAATAGGAGAAACAATCCTAAAAAAAGATAGATGCAAGTTGGATGAAACGGCATGCTGGGAGTTATCAAAATAATGTACAACTGAGGAGAGTAGCTAAACAATAGAGCTGCTATAAATTCGGGTTAGTTTTAAGAAAAAAGAGCAGTAAGTGCACTTAAGTGTGAGGAGATAAGACAGGAAATTGACCAGTTACTGTTCTTTACAATGGTGAGAGTCCAAAGGGGGAAGGGAGCTGCTGAGTTGGCTGTAAGGTCGAGAGGATGGCAGAAACTGTAGTTTATAGGACGGGCTTTTCAAATGGAGAATGACTTCTTTCAAATCAAGGAAGTAGAACCAGATGGGCTTTGGGAATTTAAAAAAGTCCAGCTGTTTCAGCATTAAACTGAGACATGTTGCGGGGTTAATGTTTCCTTTTTTTCTGTAGTTAATTCTTTCTCCCTCACATTAGAAGTTTGGATGGGATGGGGGGTGTCACATCAACAGAGTTGGTTGTCATGCTTATAACCCGTATATGTTGCATTTTAAAAGCACTTGAACCAGCCCTGCAGGGAACTATATGTCAGCTCCTCTCAGTAATTTACAAAGATTCAAACTTTGAAAATGTATTCATATATCCACAGGGGTTACCCAGGATTGAAATGTCCCTGTGTCATAAGTAAAACAAAATTAAAAAGATGTTAATCCTGACTTATGACTTACTGCACTTTGTGTTTTTTACCCTTTCTTTAATATTTGTGCTTGTTGATCCTGCTTGACTTATTTTCCATTTTTTAACCTTTTTTTGTTTCTTTGCCTTCAGCTCCCAAGTCTCCTGGTGAGCGGACGCGGTACGACACCTCTTTAGGCCTTTTAACAAAAAAGTTTGTGGGTCTGATCGCTGAGTCCCCTGATGGAGTTCTTGACCTGAACTGGGCCACTGAAGTCCTGGAGGTCCAAAAGAGACGCATTTATGACATCACCAATGTCCTGGAGGGAGTCCAGCTCATCAGAAAGAAGTCGAAAAACAACATCCAATGGCTGTGAGTACCAACGATAACAAAAATACACATTGTCGGAAACAGTCCATCATTCAGCATGCATGATAGCCTGCATGTATATGTATGAGTGTGTGTCTGTGTAATGTACAGCACTGAATACATTTGAGTTTGACTTCTTAAAAATGTTTACAAACTAGTGGATGCAGCAGTACAGAAAGATGTTACCTAATGAAACACTAAATAAATGTGTTATAAATGTGTCCAATCTAGTCTGTAATCATTATTTGGCTGTTTCTTGTTTGTTTCACCCCAAGTTCACTTTGTTACTGAGTTCTGGACCTCTACAACACCTATGTACTGCCCAGAGTCTGTGCTGGTTCTCTCCTTACAGGGACCTAGCTGACTGCAATCACTGTGGCCAATGTCCAATTGAAATGTACCTCATGCAAAAAGTACTCTACTGCTCTTGTGAGAAGTTACTCAAATGAATCACCTCATTGGTACAAAGTTAAATTTTAAAGGAAGATAATGAGTGATTGGAGGGAGGATTTCAGGTAAAGAATGTGACACTAAGCAACACAGGAGAGGGAACTATTTTAGTTGTCTACACACTGGTGTACATCACATTCTAGGAACCAATTCTGTAATCTATGGTTAACCATTGTAACATCACATTATTGGGAGAGAGAAACTGAAATCTTCTTAACAAAAAGAAATCACTTACAGACAGCATATCCATTATGGAGTGAATTTAATCACTGAAACAGACTGGAAGAAAAAAATCTTCCTTTAAATACTGTTAAATCAAATTCTCAATCAAATTACTCAAATTCAAAGAAAGTTGTTTCCCCTGTAATTGGACAAATCTGCCCCCTAGTGGTCTTTTGTGAATATTACAACATGTTCAGACATTGAATGACCTCCTCTGACCCTTGAGTGCTGTCACTCTATCATGCTGTCCGTCATTAGTTTTTGGGAAAGGTTTTTTTTTTTTTTCCATAACATTATTTGCTTCCTGTCTTCATTCGCCTTCCGCAGGGTTGGTGATGTATTTGAGGGTGGCGCAGGTGGAGGAGAGAAGGCCTGCACCCTGAGGAGAGAGCTCGGAGACCTGGACAGACAGGAGAGATGTCTGGATGACCTGATCCACTCCAGCACCACACAGCTCAAACAGCTCACAGAATATGAAGACGGTCAAAGATATCCTTTACATCACTGGGTCTGTTTTTTATGTACACAGTAGATAACTGCACTTATCCTTAACTCCGAACTGTACATTGGGTTATGTGACGTATCAGGACATCCGCTCCATTGCTAGTCTGCGCGATCAGACTGTTATCGCTGTGAAGGCCCCCGCTGACACCAAGCTGGAGGTCCCAGACACCGCAGGGGTGAGGAATTCTTTTCATAAATTTATTGAGCACTCTATTGGAACACTTCCTGAGACCAAATCTTGGACAATAAATAGTTTTTCTCAGAAAACAAAGAGATATATTGTCTTTGTCTGCTTTCTCTCTGCAGCAGGGTTCACTGCAGATCTATTTGAAGAGTAAAAATGGTCCCATTGAGGTCTACCTGTGTCCAGAGGAGGGGCTTGAAGATGCCAGCCCTGTTAAAAGTGCTATTACACCTAAAAAGGAGTTTCCTCAGCCTCCCTGTAATCAACCTGCAAACTCCATGGGCCCGCCGAGATACAACGTCAAAGAGGAGCCAGCAGAAAGTAAGCAGTCCCCAGTTGGTTCATGTACAGAAACAGGGATTCCGACCTAATCTTTATCAGACACTGTTAGATTATACCTTACAAGGTTACAAGGATGAGCATTTTGAGGATCAAATGTGGGGATTAGCTTGGTTTCTCATAGCAGGTCTTAGTCTTAGTAGTAATAGCTAATTTAAGTTGTTTGCAGCACAGTGGCACGGTCAGGGACTTTAATTGTGAAGATGTCATGGTCTCCCTGTATATGCATGGGTTCTCCGCATGCAGATTTGTGAGTCCAGATTGCCCATTGGTATGACTGAGCGTGAATTGTCCATTTCACTGTGTGGCCATGCAATAGTCCAGTGTCAGTTTGGTTAGGCTCCAGCCTCCATGGATGGATAGTTTGTATGCATTGCACTTTGAGGTCATAATCAACTTGCACAATCTGTGCTTTAAAAAATTCAGTCAATTTCCAAAGCCCAGTTCTACCAAGTGTTTAAGGTGTGCCTGACAATTCTTTGTCAGAAAATATGCAAAATATACTATAATATATGCTAAGTATGGCTAGAAAGGTTGATTTATGTATAAATCATGCTAAAGATTTTAAAGGAGCCTCTAAAGCTGCGATTCCATAAAGCAGTTCGATACAGGTCGGTTTGGTACAGCTCGTTTGCACTGTCGACGAAGAAGATAAGGTACAACATTAACAGACCCTTGCCATTCCACTTTTTGGCACCCCTCCAAACCAACCCTAAAGGTGCAGCTTAAAGCACTGCAGTCTGTTGACTGATCACAAGAAATGCCAGTTGTCATGAAACAGCAGCAAAAACACAAACATCACCATCATATAAACTGTGGATTTATGTGATTTGTTCACTGCTGTGCCAATGCTTCCCAGAGTACTTGAGTACTTAATTCCTCAGTTGTTCCTCTTTGTTTACAATCTTGTCTATTTTAGAATGCTGCTCAGTGTTGTTTGGCTGTGAGTCCACACTTTATGTAGCTGACAGGACCCTCTACTCCTAGCTCACATCCTTATTCTGGGCCAAACCAGACCACCTGGTCAAAACAAGACAAAGGTGGCAAACATGTAGACTGATGGATATAATATGATAAAGGATGCACAAATGCATTTTTTTTTACAAACCTTGGATATCAGTAAAGGAATAAGAATCAGCAGGTTCAGAATCAGATTTGTGTCTGCTGTGTTATATAAATCTAATGCTGACAGCAATAATGATGATTCAGGACTGTCCTGGACAGAAGCGACTTCCTACTGGACAGACTCAGGTCTGTTAACATAGTCAAACATCTGAGGTAATTCTGAAATTGTGGGGCAATTGGACCGAAAGAATTAGAGAAATACATTGTCATTGGCTAAATTACAATTTTGAACCTCCGTATTGGCATGTACCCTGGTTTTTACAATTGTAGCATCACTAATAAAGTTTTTCATAAACATATTCTAAATAAAAAGAAGCAATTAAACTAGTACAAAATGTAAAATAGATGAAAAAAAAACTAAGGAATTGTTTCTGAACATGAAATTCAACCTCTCCTCTTTCTCTTCTCAAACACAGCCAGCATAGCTTCATCAGTCCCAGCATCCTCCTCTGCCACAGCCTCTTCCTCCTCCTTGCTGGACGTGGAGGGTCTGCTGGGTTTGCCCCCCAGCCTGCTCCAAATTACGGAGGACCAGCTCCCCGGCACCTCTTTCACGGCAGACCCCAACACGCCCTTCGTTAGCTTCTCACCACCTCTGGACCACGATGAGTACCTCTGGAGCCTCGAGGACAGCGAGGGGGTGTCAGATTTCTTCGACACATACGATCTTGGGGATCTGTTAAAGAGCTGAGGTATCAATGAGGAAGAGGGGAGGAGGGAGGGATATTTAAAGTTCCCTGAAGGTGGAGATATCACACTATGAAGCCATCACTCTTTGTATATGCCATGTTCGTTTTAATGTCAATGATTCTAAGGGAGGAGTTTCTCCGCTTGTTATATTAATTAAGAAATATTTGTACATATGATTGTAAAATATGATCAGAAGGGAGGGTGGGTTTGAGATTTACACATCAGTGTAATTTTCTCCAAAAACGAGGAATCACAGTTTTAAAGGAGGGGTTGTTTTGGATTTTCTTAAGACGCTACACAGACATAAATGCTTAAATCTTATATAATGAAGGGGTTATTATGCATATCACATCACTAGCAACAAACTTTGAATTATAACTTTTCAGGCAGTGTTTACAATCAGAAAACTCAGGAATATTTTTTGTTTGTTTTTATTTTTTCGTATTCCCAAAGTATAAATGTGTGTGCCACTCTGTGACCCGTAGGGGGCAGCCTTGTATTATGTCAGCTTTAACAGCCAGGCAGCTTCACAGGACTCAATCAATGAATGAGAGTAAGCAAATCCATCAAGAACAACACACACTGTGTGTCCTGACATCTTCAATACACTCTGAAATAAGCTGTGAATGTCTACTTTGATTCACATTCTTGTGATTTACATATAGTACCTTCAGATTTCATAGACTTATGTAATAGTCATTTATATTTCAGTCTGATCAGGTTTACTCCCTCTTTCTTTAAGCTTTATGTCAGCCTTGTTCCTGTTCGGTGCTGTGTTGGGTGCCTAAATGTGAGACTGCCTTTAGTAGAGGTAGATCCAGACCTCATGTCTGTCAATGTGAGCGAACACAATCTCTGCTTCAGAGTCCCTCATCACTCTTGTTCGTTTGGCAGCTTTACTTCAAGTGATGGTGCTCATTTTTGATCAAGTAGTCTGATTTTAGTAGTGTTAAACTACTATTGTATTTCTGAGGAAATTTTCCCAAATAAATGAAATGCAGCCTTTGTGTTGCAGCAATTTGATGTAATTAAATGTTTTAGAGTAGTGATTTTCCTGTCAAGCAGCAAAAGACAAAAAAGTTTGTATTCACTGGTAAAATTTATGAATGTTTTTCCATGTGTGTTGGTGGAAGTAAATGTCGAGGAAAACCACCAGAGTTCAGAGCAACTCTGACTGTTTATCTGTTTAGTTTTTTTCTTCAGAGTTCTCCACATATGGACGTCTAAATTTGATGCTGATGTATTTTTTGGCTTTCCCTCTACACTGCAGAGATAAGCTAACTGTCCTGTCCTAACAAAACTTGAAAATTGTGCGTTTGTGTGTGAATTTGACAGCAAAAGTAGGGAACGCGGTGTTCTGGTGCGTTTGCGTGTGAGTTTTTATTACATAGGTTAGAAAATTTGTGAATTCATAATTTGTAGTGTTTTTTTTTTCTTCAATAAGCATTATTTTTCTGGTATTTGTACATAGTTTATTTTGTATTTATACCTTTTTTTTCCTGAATATTTTTGAAAGGTAATACAGGCCTTTTTCAACAGTCAGCGCAACTGCTTTTTGTATGACATGCAGCACTTAATATTTTTGTAATATTGTGTGGTCTGTTTGAAATTATAAAATAAATACTTAAGCTGTGGTTTTCACTCAGAGTTTGGTTTTGATTTTCTTTACATCACTGGAAATGATGGGAAACTTTCCCCTGTTTGACATTCAGTCTGTGTTGACTGGGGCACCAGCTGCAGCAATTTACATTTTAAAAATAAGTCAGTTAAGTCAAGCATGTCATTGTCAGTCTTGTTGCTTTTGTAGGTGATTCATAGTCATCACTAATGGTTTCAGTTTGAAACACTTGTTCTCTCGTGATTTAAAAGAAAATTTATTGTTCAAGTGTCAACCAAGTGTCCTCATATACTACTGGTGTTAATGAGCTGTAACACTGACCAACATAAACACTTTCATTCTCAGAAATCGTAAACAAAACCTCCGCAGGCCAAAGTCAAAATATGGATATTTTCTGTCTCGAACCACTGAAGGATATCGATCTAACAAGAGGCGACATCCCCTGAAGGGAAAGTAAAGATCAACATGCAGACTGACAATGACACTGAATGATCTATGAACACATTCAGACAGATTGACAATAAAACTACCCATCACTCTTTGTGAAGTGGTCGCCATGGAAACAAGCTCACAAAAGAGAGCGGACATAGCGGAGGTCACAGTTCAGGAGGTCGCTGTGGAGAAGTGAATGGAGGTTATGACATTTGCAAGAAAGTTAATCCCAGATTTACTTGTGTTTTGTTGTAGATGCACACATGGTTTGTATTCATTCTGATTCTGCACCGAGGTGTTAGTCTCTTGAAATAAAGACAGGATAATGTACAACTATTTTGAACTCCCATACAAACTTGCATGTCTTTCAAAATGCTAAAAAAACTGATCAAACTGGGGTGCTGGTTTGGCGTAGTGGTTAGCACCCCATGTACATGCTACTGCCGGTCCAGGTTCGAATCCCGCCTGTGACCAGTTTGCAGAGTATCTTCCCCTGCTCTCTCTCCCCCTTTCACAAGCCTATCCACTGTCTCTCTACTATCAATAGTGGTACAAAAATGCCCAAAAAATATACTTAAAAAAAAAAACTGATCAAACTGGTAGGGTTGTCAAAAACTGTGGGTTCTCAATCTAAAGGTGCCATGAGGAGAATCTAGTTCTGGCGACATAAAGACTCTGCTACCCATGAGCACGCGCGGCGACTGTCGTAATGCTGCGTCCAAGTAACTTTGTAACTGGGAGTGACATCATCTCAGACTTATCTGCGTTCCAGTTGAAGTCGGAAAAAAAACATGCTGATCTACCAGGTTATTGTTAGCTGTTGTTAGCATGCCCTGTGTTGTTGTTCACAAATATCACAAGAAGAATGTGATTATCACTATGACAGCATTTTTGTAAATACAAGTCTAACAACACTATGCATACAGCTGATCTAGAGCGACACACCCCAGTCAGGAGTGCAAATAAATTGATTATTACAGGGCCCAATAACTGTTCATCCATCTTCGATTGTCAACTTGGGGGTGGCGAGGTTTCACCGAGTTCCCAGTAGGAAATTCCGACTTCGGGGGGCGTTCCAGTTGCAGTTTCCTACTCAGAACTCAGAAATTCCTACTTATGACTACAACTGGACCACACCAAAAGAAGTGACAATTTTTGGAAAACTTATTATCGTAGTTTTGTAGCCGGCTATATATGGCTACTTACAGCCCGGAGCTCAAAGAAGTGTTCGAATAATATAAATTTGTTCTAGTTTTAATTGTCTTGTTCCTGAAGTTGAGTATCCAGGCCAGTCCAGCCCTGTCCGACCTGACTGTGAAGGCTAAGGAATAGCATTTATAGATAACCTATTTTGATGCTATAAAACTCATGTTGAAGTATTTCAATCAGGCATATATCTAAAAGTGAGACTTTTTTGTACGTAGAAACTCTTCATAGCATCTTTAAGATGGATAGACTGTTTTACAGGTCAGTGGTATATATTTTTATTAGAGAGTTAGTGTGTACACAGCCAAACCCTAACCCATAGTGGCAGCCTTTTTCTCCTCAAACACTGCCCTTCACTCATTTTATGACCTGGAACATATCAAATCAGTTACAGGTTTCACAAGACTTATTTGCCTGATCACAAATGTTGAATCTGGTAAATCCAGCTGCTTTAGAATGCTCTGGGATCGATGTTTAAAAATCTGGTACGTAACAACCCTACCTACTAGAGCAGTTCTTTGAGATGTAGTTCAATCTGCCTACAGAACATTAGATTTATGAGCTATGAAACAATAGAATTTATGATTTCTTCAACAGGAAACACATTTATTTCTGCTGCCTCAGTGGTCAGTCTTTTCTTCATTACCTGAAATAAATCCCACATCTTGGTTTAATTTGCAACACTTTTTTTGCAAGGTTGCATAGGTCTGTCCGTGAACCAACATCCATGTCTACTAACAGCTGTGGCTCAGACCAGCTCATGTGTTTAACAAGAGGTCATAAACCAAAATGTCAGACAACACGTACGCATGCAGAGCCTGAGAGCGTTTGGTTTACATGCTGTTTTAACAACATGCTGGTTGAGCTTTCTAACTTTACACCTCTTGACCAATGCTGCACCCACAAAGCCTGACTTAAATATCATTATGTAATCACTGATATATAAAAAACCTCTTTGTGTGCAAGCATGTCATTACTGAGGTGACAGTTTTTTAATGGGCAGTAACAACCTGTGGCCAAAACACTGCGTGTTATTGTTTAGGCACAGAGACGCAGAGTGCAGGTTAAAGCAGTTAAAGATCGGGTTTGTTTAAGACCACACATATTCTCATTAAAGAGCTGCCAAAACTTCCTCCAAAGAGGCTTCATGAGTTTGAACAAGTTTAATGCCCCCAAGGTTATATTTTGTGGATACAAAAGCAGGCTCACTAATCCTGTTGTAAGAAATTAAATTGAGAAATGCAGGTTAGTTATTAAGTTTAAAGGACGAATTCAAGCAAACGTGAAAGAAATAAAGCTCGGAATATTTACTGATACAGTGACGCAAGGCTTATGTAATACCAGGTTTAGAAGACGAATATGAATCATCAACAGGTCTGACTACCTGTTGTAAGTGTGGAAAACTTTTCATTGCCATAACAACAGTGATTAAATATGCTGGAGAGCTTCTGTTTCAGGGTGGAGTGTTTGGGAGAACAGCAGATGACAACAGAGCAGAAGATATTCATGACACCTCAATGATTCACGTCAGTGAATGTCACAATGTTACAGTTAGGTATGCATGATCATGGCTTATTGCTGTACATCCTAAAAGTCTTCTAGCTTTCAAATACTAAGTAGCCCTGATCCAGCTGCGTTCTGTCAGTGTCTTCGATAACATGTAAGAGCTCTTTCAATGTTAAGACTTCCTTCTCCATGTGGGCCGAGTCCATTCTGGCTGATTAACCGTCCCTCTCTGTGGTAATTGGTCAGTTCAGCCCTGCTTGGTGCCACGTTGGCTTTGTATTCATTCTTACCAGCCCAAGCCTAAACTAGGTCTAAACTGAAAGTGTCACAATGGTCATCAACAGAGACATCAAAACATCTGCCATGTATGTTACTTATAAATGGCTTTGATGGATTTTTAGGGAATGTTGGTCATGGCACAAGGAGAAAAGGATTTGATTCTGGCAGAGATACAAATCAATATGTGGCTCCAGGATCTCTTTAAAAGGCTTATTATGAGATAAGGAAACAGGCATTTTATGAGTAAGCACTTCTACTGTAGTTATACTTTCTAATGTTTTAATGTGTTTAGCCTAATTTAAATGTAGACTAGAAAAGCATGCAGAGAGCGCAGACCTATGCCAGCGCCACAATCCTCACCCATATTGTAATTTTTACCATAAATATCAGTCCCACCTTTAGTTCATGCCAATATATAGATTCCTTGACCATGAAAACATACCATTAGCAATTGGATTTATCTATTTTAGTTCAGCAGTTTTCAGGATAATCTAATTTTTTGTCATGGTGGATCCAGATGGTGATTTGGATCATTCTCAAAATCTAATTATTTGTTCCTTGTCCCAATCTGGACATGTCCTGAAAATTTCATTGAACTCCATCAATAACTTTTTGAGTTATCTTGCTAACAAAGAAACTAACTAACAAAAAATTAAAACGGACACCGGCAATAACATAACCTCCTGATGGAGGTACTTAAATTGGTAATTTAATTTTTCTGAAGTGGGTTGTATGAGCTCTGTATGACCACCAAGTTCATTTGATGCAAGAGAAAGTTCTTTCCTCTCCCTTGGTTAGCCCCAGTTTGTGACACAGAACTAGCTGCAAACAGGGAAGTATTGTACCAAATACAAAAGGATGTTTTCTCAGCCAAAAGAACTCTCATCAAAAAAAAATTCCACAGTTTAAGAGTATGCCCCATCTAATTTCTTTTTGAGTGCATTAACTTTTGGAAAAATAAAGTTTATCTGGAACTAACCGACTTACATCATATATTTCAGATATGCCTTCCTCTTTTGAGGAAGTGTATGTGGATAAAGTCTGATGAGTACACTAATTTAAGGAGCAAGAATACTGCAACTTTCTGGCTTCAAGAACCAGGATCTGCTCCCAGGAGTGTGGTAGACATCTGGAATATCCTGGTTTCTAACAGCTCAATAGTCTGCCATTCTTATGGGCACCTGCACAAACAAGATGTCATCAGAATTAAGTATAAATGCTTATCCTGAATATGATCAATACTGGTTCATAACCAGGATACTCAAGTCTATGTAAACACACCTCAAAAGAGTCAAACAGAGTGTTAGACATCTGAGGAGAAGACCATGATCAACTGGTTTGGACACTTTTCACTAGTGTATGTGAATGGCTGCATAGTGCTTCTTCTCTTTATTTCAGAAACAATATGATTAAGCACATTGAAAACTGCAGTGACATACAGTATGCATGATCTTGAACAAGATTGAGGGAATGGAGCAGAATCATGTGAGAGGAATTTCACGAGCTGCTTGTTTACCAGTGATTTCTGACATCTTAAAGTTAAACTTTTCTTGAATCCCAATGCTTTTAGTAACGGTCTTACCCCTTTAAAAATATCTCATACAGTTACTCCAGGGAGAAACTAAAAACCTGCTTTGCACGATAAATCAAAACCCTCTCCCTCTTCTCTCTCCCCAGTCCTCCCATTTTCAGTCATGCATGTCAACCAGAAGAGGGGGTATTTTACGGTAAGGCAGGGGCCTCCTGGCTTGACAGAGGTAGTAAATTGATTGCAGGACTGGTGGAGCTGAGTCAACATGCCGAGTGCAGAGGGAGATTTTTTGTGCTGGGAAGGGCTGAGGAAATCCTGGCAGCTGCAATCTTTACTGGAAGATGCTGCTTTGGACCTCTGAGCTGCTGCGTCATGGGTGAAGAGAATCTGTACCTAATTTTCTCTCTTAAATGAGAAACGGGAGGGAAAGGGGAAAGGAGGGCCTTCATATGACATAAGACATGGAATAGAAATCACCTTTTGCCACGGCCACTGGGAGCAATATTATAAAGCACAAAAGCTATGTGATGATTAGGAAGGAAAAGGTGGAGTCAAGGAGGGAAAAGTTGTGGCTCAGTCCAGCTTCTCTTTATCTATTCTTGTCATTCCAACTTTGATGTCCTCAGTCTTTCCAACCTTCAACTTCTAAACTCCTCTGCAGATTTTGGCATTCTTTATTTCCTCTTCCCATTCTTGAATGAAGCAGCAAGAGCTAGAAGTATTGGGTTTTCCAGCTGTTTGTCCATTAATCCAGGCCATTCTTGTGAATGTGAATTTTGGGAATATAAGATGAATTTCCTTCTAAATTGCATGAAAATCTCCTCAAACTCAACTATCATGTTTAAATTTGCTGGTCAAATGTAGATGCAGTGGAACCTGATGTTCATGCCTGGTTTGTTAGCATTGAAATGATTTCCTTTGCAGAAAAGGTCATCCTGTTCCAAGTTTATACTCTGGCTGTGGAGACATTATCTAAAGAATATGTTGAGAGATTTTCTTCAGACTTTGAACATATGTCCACTCTTACTTGAGGGTGAAGTGATTTGAATAGGAGATACATATATGATTAAAGTCATGGACCCTTATCATCTTGTGCTTGATAATGCCATTTCTCAAGAACACTTTTTTGTGTAATATCCTTGTAATTGAGCACACTCCGATTAAAGCATGAGAAAAAATATTTCCCAGGTCAGCAGTTGATGCTCAGGGTCTTTGAGACCCTTATCATCCTCTTCTAATGAACACAATATTTCAATTATATCTCAAAAGGTTTCGTCAAACTATGCACAATTTCCATTCTGACTTGTGGAAAGACTTGTCATATTTCTGAGTTTAGTAGTCAATTGACAGGCAAACAAGATCACTTGTTCTTTACAAGTCAAACAAACTATCTAAAAATGCTTAAGGAGATTTTGTTCCAACTTTACACAAATGTCCACTCTGACTCGTGGATAAAAGATAACTATATTTTGCTGTCAAAGGTCATAGTCACTGGCCATCATATTTATTCTTCAGTCTTTCCTCACTCTACCTCAAAACTGCCCCGAGGCCTTTTTACTTTAACTTTAAACTTTGCAAAAAGTGTGCACTCTGATTCAAGGATAACCTGAGCATTTTGTAGGAAAGGATCAAGGTCAATGGGACCTTAAAATGAAGTTGGAAAAACCCACATCTACATGATTTAAGAATTAAGAGTTCTTTGGTTTTCTCTACCATTACAGAACCACACCAACCCTCTTTCTTCACTAACTGCTGTTTCTTTCACTGTCAAACAACTGCATACTGTGCAGAGGCAGAAAACTCCCAGGAGGTGGTTCTAGTCTTCTCTATATGGTAGTTCATCACTTGCACAGACTGGTTAGTTCAGTTTCAAAATATGACTCTGGCTGGAAGGCTGGCAGACACTCAAAGGCTCTGCTTCTTTAAAGGGGTGCTGCTAAGAAACTGAAGGAGGGTATTGTTGGGATGCCCAAAGCCTCTACATTACATCAGCCCCTCTGCACTTCCATGTAAAAAAATGAGGGCATGCGAAATGAGCCTGCAGATGCACATATGTTGCAGATAAATACAGAACAACCTAACACACCCAAAAGACAGCATGCCGACTGTCCACGCCCATCTGTATCTCCTTCCATCAGTGCTCACGTATGTTCATACAAGCATGCAATAGAAACAGTGACAGAATGAGGGCCTGCTTAACTGGGTCAGCAGAGCTATTTATGCGGCTCCATTGTCGGGAGCCAGTCGCGTGCCCTCACTTCCTCACAAAAGTGGGAGTTTCTTCTCAAGGATTGGTGGATTACGTGGGAAGTGTCAAGCTTTCCCTCTCTGGAGACTTGACTGAATTCATTTTCCCTTCAGCTGGAGAAATGAATTAGTTTGGTCATTTCACTTCACAGGAATGTGTTATATTACTTTTAAGCAAATGAGTTTTGAAGGCTATGTCTGCGTTGTGCAAGTGCAAAACAATTGGGAAATTAAATGTGGTGGATGTGCATTCTGGTGTGTCTGAGTTATGTGAGACATGCAACACAAGAACAAGTTTGTCTTAGTTGATGAATATAAACAGAGTCATTGTGGGGCGGCACAGCAAGCACACATCATCCATTCTACAGATGTAACTGAAAGGACGATAAACAACCCCACCCCAACCCTATTTTTAATACCACAAAGTAATCCTCCTTCTTTTTTTTAAAGACTATGGTTAGAGTGCAGTGTCCTACATAACTGCTACTAATTTTCCCTTTATGATGTCTATGTAGGGAAATTTGTGGTTTTGTGGTTAAACCAAAGGGAACCTCTGGATTTGACTGTAGCTTCCTGAAATCACCCATCTGCACTTCATAGTGTATTGTATCACAATTTAGCCCAAGGCAAGGTTCAGAGATACACCTCTTTTGTTTGGGTTGACAGGCCTAACAATGCCAGGCCTGCAAGAGTTATGCTTTCCACACAAGTTCTGAAGTTCTTTGATGCCCTCTATGCTGTTTGCTCAGTCTGATGTTTTATACTAACAAAGTACTAACAAACAAGGAACTCATATGAAAAGGAGAGAATTAATGTTTGGAGCCTTAGATCAGGGTGAAACAACTGTTAGTGGGATTAAACCCCCAAACTTTCAATTAAAAGGGCCGTGGAACAACCCTGCTTTATATACTTTCTATGAATAATAGTCCAACACTCCCTGAGAACAAGGGATTAATAATTTGTCAAATGTTTGAGTTACACTGATACACTTTCAAACAAAAATGAGGGACACTGTTTTTATGTTGATCTGTTTTGCAAGAAAGGTTTATTATCTACATGCTGACATTGTGCTGCTCATTTTTATTTTCAGTTTCAGTTTGTCATTTGATACACGGTTCATGTGGATTTGACTTAGATCTAGTTTATCTTTTTTACCACACAAAAATGAACAAAATACACATTTATCATGAACCAAGCACACAGGGCTGGAGTGCAGCACCTGCTACCAGCCAAATGTGGGCACTTTTGTTCAGTGTTGGATCAATCTGCTCAGCCTATTGGCCATGGTGCGAGGATAAGAAAAAAAATACGAACAGAGGATTGTGGGTGATATTACTCTGAAATTACTCTTGCAAGTTCCAATAGAAACCTTTAAGATTTGACTTCTTTTCTACATGTGATCTAATGTACTCTCTAAAACAAGACAGTTATTGCATTTCTACATTGAAATGTAGTTGTGGTTAAATCAGCCCTCATGAACATACTGTAGCTGCAACAACTGGTCTCAAAATACTGAAGTTTAAACATTGCTTAAAGTATGTTCCATGAAGTTGCATAATTTGTCCTTTACATTATCATTTCCTAGAACATCATTTCCAGACTGACTAGTAAAATATATTGAACGGTCCATCTGGTGTGTCTGGTTAAAAGTCTTGGGCGTGCCTGGAAGTCCTCCATTGGGAGGCAACCAAAGGGATCCTAATTAGATGCCTGAACCACTTCAACTGATTCCTGTTTGATATGGAGGATCACTGGTTCTACTCCAAGTTCTCTTTGGATGTCTTAGGTCCTTACCTCCTTATCTCTAGGCCAAGCCAAGAGATCCTCCAGACTAATGGGTATCTTATATTGACCACTTGTTTCCATGATCTCATTCTTTTTGTCTTTAGAGCTCATGACCATGGGGGTTGGCATGAGTTAAGAGCTGAGTAAGTAGTAAACAAAAAAATGTAGTATCCTCTCTGCTTTACAACTCCTTAGAACTACATAAGATCCTAGAATAAGACAGAGAAACAGAAATGCCAAACTAGCGATACCCTACCACCAAATGTTAGTTAACTGTTCATATGCCACAAATCATAATCATCTATCTATACATGCCATTTTAGAGCACAGCTCATTGCCAAAGAGGAATCTACCTTATTAATTTGGCTGATCTAAAGACATTTTGTTACTTTTCTGAGCGGCTTGAATCATGCAGTTGTGTCAAAGGGTCCTTTTAAGACATTTTGTGTCAATCAAACTCTTTTCTTAAACGTATTCATTCATTCTCTTGACCCCCCACATTTGAAACACAGGCCCGCCCACAGGGACAGCTGGGCTCTCAAAAGGCCTTGTATGGGCCTCAGATATAAAATGATGTTATCAATGGAGATGTCAGACCTGTAGCTTTGGTGCTAATTTGCATCCTGGTTTTTGTTCTGATCAGTTTTGGAGCTCACTACAAAGACTCTGTTGCATGTTTTAGCATCCTACTTAAAGATTAACTTGAAGAAAACCACCAACAATGTCAGCTTTAGAAAAAATAGAGGCTCATAATTGCATTTTTTTTTGAGAAGGGCTCTATCTTATCAGGCAACCATTGTACAGAGTAATAGCTTTGATGCTTATGTAAGCAGTGGATATGAGAACATACATTTAAGTTATAATAATGGTAAAAGATTTTATATTACTGTTGTATTGCTAAACCTCAAGATGGATCATTGCTCATCCCTTTGCTCCCTCTTATTTGCAGTATTGCCCCTGAATACAAACCCAACTCGCTGTAAACTATTTCATACACATACCTTTAATACAGTATGTTTTAAACACTGCACTGACCATCTCTTGGGTTGTCTTTGAGCATAAGGCCTCAAACACTTGCCCACTTTTTTGAATCAGAATCAGAATGGCCTTTATTGTCATTATACAGAATGTACAACGAGATTGGAGAGCTTCTCCTTTCAGTGCAATAGGTAGTTAAGTTAAAAAATATACAAAAATAGTATAAGTAAAAAGAAAAAATAACAAGTTGCAGGGAGGCTTTAAATATATAAGATATATACAAGATGAGACGCAGACTTGTGCACAGCACGATTGAGGCTCATTGTACAATATGAGGTAGATGATAATATTAATGAATGAACATTTTGCATAATGTTGTCAATTTTGAAGCCACAGTTATTAGTGAATTTTCCATAAAGCTGTAACAAATCATGAGCCCTACTGAGAACAGCCTTAAATACTGTTTTTGTCAATTTTATAGTCGAACACCAGAGCCTTCACTCACATTATTATTCAGGCATGCCTCTCTCAAGCTCTCTCTCTAAGCCCCATCACTTCATCCATTGAACTCCCTGTCCTTCAGTTTGGTCCGTGAATGAGTAATTCTGCACCACCATGGCGACCACACTGCAGACTCTGGAGTTTGCATAGAAATGAGAAACAAGAATGAAAGAGACGAGGCCGCGGACACACACTCCCTCACACTAATACACGCTGTCTTTTCTTTCTGTGCAGTGCCAGAAAGCACAAACATTCCCACGTGATGATGGAGTTGCTCCCTCCCTCTCTGGGGCGGACAATAGCGCGCGGCTGCTGGCGCACCTCCACGCGCACACAGAGAGGAGCCTGAACTCGGTCAGTTCAGTCGGGCGCTCAGGAGTCTGATTTTTGATAAGTTTCCGCTTAAAGTGCGCCTTGAGGAAGTGATACTCAGAGGATTATTGTCTTCTCTTTTCATCTCTCGGACGCCATGGAGGAATAAAGTTATCTTTAAATGGGACTTAAATGCGCGCGTGAAACTTTGTCCAACTTTCCTCGTCAGTGATCGCGAGCTCCGCAGAGACATGCCAGAGAGAATCAGCATTTCGGACTTTGTGGTCCTCACAAACGAGGACTTGTCTTCGCCGGGGACTTCAAGCTTTCAGTCCAAAATGAGCGACTGTCGGAACACAGTTTCCACCGTGGAGGAGGTGAGAGGGGCAGAGGGGAGGGGGTGCGCAGAGACCTGCACCTTTGTCTATTGTTTACCTGTTCATTTAGCTCAGGCTGGAAAACTGCATTTATCTCTGTTGTGACTGAGTTTATGTCGCAGTGAGGAGTTTTACCCCAGTTTATGACTGACCTGCAAGTGGTTCAGCACAGTTTCCTGGAGAGCTCAACTAAGTCAGCAGATAAAAACCGTAGACCTTGTCCCTTGTGTCCATTAGAAGGTGAAATACACAACAAACAGAGCTCGTGATACTGTGTTTGGACGGGATGGGGTGCAAGGTGTCTAGAGTGGTTTTCCCATTTCTGTGCAAGCTCATTTAGAAAAGCACGTGAAAGATAAACTTTGAGGGAAAGTTATACCTTTGAGTTTTAATGAGAAAAAAGTGGAAATTATAATACTGAAAAGGTCAATCTAAAAGCCAAGTTCTTGAATATAAAACAGAATAATTTAATCTAAGGTAAGCATGCATGATACCAGCAAAACGTTGGTGTGGACAAATGAAAGGTCAATAAGTTTACAATCTGAATGGAAAGACTACCATTACTAGGTATGCTCAAAATTGTCTCAACAATATTAGTATTGGCACATTTTTGTGAAAAAAAAGTTGTTTTTCAGAATTTACAAAAGTTCTTCTGACATTTTGACTCCACATTAGGGCTTGGTATTTCCAGCAACTTCACGATATGATACGTATCCCGATACTAAGGCCACGATACGATACGTATCCCGATACACGTAAATTGTGAACATTGACTACGCTTTAAGCAAAATTCTTGACAAGTTTATTTTTTTCTTATAAGAAGAAAAAGAACAAGGATGAGTTTTAAGTGGCTCTACAACTTGAGAGACATAAATTCAGATGCTCAAAGATGGTAGATCTAAGTTCAAATTTCGAACATATGCTTCATTATGTAGCTCGTCTTCTACCTTGAACTGTACCACTGTTAACATTACCCAAAGTGTATTTACAACAACTGTCAAAATATTTAGGCTGTATCGATTCTGTAGAATCCGTATCGATACACGTATCTCAAAGGAGTGCAATACGATATCTTGCCGTATCGATATTTTGAGCACAGGCCTACTCCACATATTGACCATTATCCAATGTGTTGGCTGAAATATTGACAGAATGTACATGTACCATGTTGGTTAATCTCATCATCACCCAATGCCCACTTTTTTAAAATCAACTGTATCATTTTTTTTAAAGAATAAATTGTTTTCCTAGCCTCATATCTGTTTCTAAAACAAATAGACACTCACCATGAAAGGGGCGAGTGAGTGTTAGTTAAGCAGAGGCCTTATGCTCCAGAGAAAAATGTATTAGTATCTGCAATAAAGAGTTTGGAAATATTTTCACAAAAGTGCCATAATGCCTTATATTTTACATCTCGGTGTCTGCAAAAAAGTATAATTTGTTATAGATTAAAGTGCTAACTATCACAATATAAGGCACAAGTAAGTTCTAGCTTTCCAAAGACAGGGTGTTCTTTCCAATAAATCTGCTTAAATTGCTATTTTTATCTGCCAAAAAAGAGTTTTGAAAGATCATACTAGTAACATAGTAAATATGAGGAAAAAACAATGTTGTGCATCCCTACCAAAAAGTCAAAACAGTTAAAAAGTTCCTAATAACATGATTAACTTGTTGAAAGTTTTATTAAGTGATAGTAAGTGAATAAAATAGTCAAGTACATAAAAAGTTATAACAAGAGATGAAGAGAAAAATATGTTTTAATATAAATAATTTATAACTATTTACATTGTAAATCAAAGGTATACAATATTTTAAAATCATGACATCAAAAGTCAGAATAGTAGGGAAAAGGCAGAATTATAAATACTGCATGGTAAGTCAAAGGTATGATATGAAAAGTGAAAAGCATGCCACCTAAAGTCAAATATTGGGACAAAAAGAAAAAATTAGTATTGAACTACAGGTCAGAATTCTGAGATGAATGTAACGTGTGGGATAGTGTAAGATAGTTGAAGTTTTGAGATTAAAAAACACTTAGAATTACATCAAAAAAGGCAAAATTATGAAATAATAAGTCAATTTTATTATTTAAAGTCAACAGAATAAGCTCTAAAGTCAGACTAAGTTGATATAAAGTCAAAGTAATAAGATATAAATCAGTAAAAGTGATATTTAACATACCAGAGATTCTGAAGCTCAACTTGTTATACCATTTAGACACCGGCATTATCTTACAAGTATCAATATAGCACCAGTACCAGAGAAACAACAAGTACCTGACCTAATTTATAACTCCTGTCAGAACTTTGGACTGAGATTTCGGCAGTTTCCTTAGGCTAAACCAGCTGAGTATACAGCCCATGTGTGTATGATTCTGTTTTTGGATGATGCACATGTACTGTCTCAGGTGACTCTCGATGTCAGCCTTTAAATAAAGTCTGTGCAGACCGGCCTGGTTCAGCAGCTGTAAAGGTTACTTGAGGTGATGCAGCGTAGAGAGTTTACTGGGTCTTTTCTTCTGTCTCATGGGAGTCCGACTGATGTGGGGTATGAACAAAAACATGGCACAGCAGAGCAGATATAAACAAGTTTTCTCCTCAAACAGAATCATTTTTCTTTGTAAGAGTAAGCATAAACACAGATGTTTGTCCACATGCACGACTGTGAAGGCCAGTTTGTGAGTTCTGTCTGTTTGAACTCGCACTTTGGCTCAGAGCCTGTTTGAGGTCCCTGTGTGTGTGCACATTTGTGTTTGTTTGAAATCTGTTCTCCCAAAGATCCTCAGGCAAAGGAGGAAACACAGGAGGCTGCTGTGAACACTGCATTAAAACAAATAATCCAAGTTTGCACACACGTCAATCTTTCCTTGTTCCTGTCCTCCTTGTGACAAAACACTGGTTTTACTGTGTCACCTAGCTAATGATGGAGCCAAGGGTGCAGGTGGAGTTTGCTCAGGTTTGTTTTGACACTTTTTAATCGTTTGTGGAATAGGTTTTAGAGCATGAGTCGGTGGTGTGCACTTATATGAAAAAGTTGCAAAAAAATGCCTTAAACTGTCTAACGCCAAGGTCAGACTACACAATTTATGCACAATTACAGTCCCAACTCACCATTGTAGGGTTTCATGACCCATCAGCTACAAATATCAGTTGTTTCATTTCATTTTGTGGAGTGTGCCATAGAGACCAACAACAAAAGATCCACCTGGAACACTGCAAGACGAACCACACACACCAGATAGACTGTTCAGTACAATACAGGATATATTTCACTAGTTTGTCTTGGCAAGGGCAGAAACTTTTAAAAGCCTATCTGACAGGTGGTTGGACAACTGTCCCATCAATCACATTCATTGCTGGTGAATGTCAGGTAGTGTAGTAAGGGGGCGCTACTGGCATGGTATAAAGTTTAAAATGTAAGCCACATACAGAACAAAATGTGGGAAGTGAGGCAAATATATCCTTTCTGTCAAGACATGCTTTCAGTGTTGTTTTTCATTTAATAAAGAAATTCAGTCGAGATATGACAAAACTGCTACTGAAGCTGTTAGCATCTATGCTAATATATGTACAAGCAGTCATCTCGTTCTACCTTCTTGCTTGTTGCTTCCACCTCTTCTTGTTTTGAGGGGATATGCCAACATTTTTCTGTCTTCCTGTCTTGCCTTTCTCCAGAGTCTATGACAAGTAGATGGACAGCATTCTTTGACTGTTGGAGCAGTTACAAGGAAGAAGAGATGGGCAGAGCTCGCCCACCATAAGAGAGCTTAGCTCACAAATTGGGAGTCAATGGGTAGCATTAGCCTGCCTCTGCCTACGGTCATCAGATAAATTCTTTGGGAACTAAAGTGGTCTTGCGTGCTTGTTGTGACTCTTTTTTTTACCTTGTGTTATCTATGTTTAGACTAACTTTGAACTTTATATACATTTCGAAAGTCATACATACGAAACTAAACCACAGGGTGCAAGCTCAAACCATTGCGGACGTGCTTGTAAGTAAGTCACAAAACAAAGCATGTCTGCCTCCTGTGATTTTTTTGCCTCATGTCAGAGAAGTTGACTGAAGAGCCCACATTGAGCTCTACGTGCAGCAATTTAACATACAAAGTTTTGCCTTTAGACCTGCTAGATAACTGTCAAGCACTGAAAACAACATCCCAGCCCTCTGAAGTGTTGTTTTGGAGCTACTACTAGACTGTTAAAAGAGAAATGATTGAACGAAACAGCAGAGGCACCTCAGCCCCCTTGGTGAGTTACTGTCGTAACCGACAACATAAATTGTGCAGTCTGACCTCATAAGACATTGCCATTTTATTATATCATTCGTAAATCTCTAAAGGTTACCCGCAGATTCTAATAGAGCCATAACCTTTCTTTGTGCTTGTCTCATGAAAATGATGTAGTTTATGTTACTTTAAATGTTTTTGGCTTTAACAGTAAAATTGAACAGTTTGTATTGTCTCCAAATACAGGGTTTTATAAAACAAAGAAAAACTGATAACCTGTTTAATAGTCTTCAATTATTCAAAAGGTGCCCAAATATTACCTTGGTAATCAAGTTGGCACGACCCAAGTAAATATCTCGAGTAGGACTTTTCTTGCAGAGTTTTAGATTGAGAAATGAAAGTTCTAGACAGCTTTCTTTTATCATTTCAGACTTTTATGTTCATATCTATGACCATGACATACTTCAAAATAAATAGCTGGAATACCTGCTCTAGGCAGGGGCAGGCAAGAATCCTGCACATGTGCACACAGACAGACAGATGGACAGACAGAGATATGCACACACAGATGTAAATGCCACAATCCCTTAACAGATAGATCCATGGTTGTTATGTTTAGTCTGCTCAGTGGGTAAAAGCTTGATTAATGGCTAGGGCAGTGTGTGGGCATGTGTGTGGTTTATGGCAACAAGCAGGGAAACAGAGACACTATTTAAGCCCCACACACTCTGCTGCTTGTTACTTATTACCCCTGATTAAAGATGGTGATGAAGGAAGAAGACAGGCAGATAAGGAGTGGTTTCAGTTCCTAAAACTCAATGCTACTGTTTGTTTTTCTAGGGCTGGGTGAAATGGACCAATAGTCATATTTTATTGTATTTATTTTTTTAGGTGAAAAGTGTTTTTTTTTCTGTTGAGAAATTAAATGAGGCTGTTACAGTACCAGACATATAAACTTCTATTGATTATAGTAACCAAAAGCAGTGTTGAGTCCTGTTTAATACTATTAGAACTGCAATAAAAGCCCTAACATTTAGCAATATTTCATTCTAACCTGTTTTTAGTAATGCAAAACTTAATTCCCTGACTCCCAAGACAGAGGAGTAAAGATAATGGTAATGCAAAAGTGCTTTTTAAGGGCCAAATGTGATGGCAACTTGCTGTAATAATTAATGTTATGTTATATTTTTCTGCTGTTTTGTAAGGACTAGATAGAAACAAACATGTGCTGCAGCTCCAAGTTGAGTTCATCAATTACTGCCGATGTTGTCTAGGATATTGTCTTTCTCTACATCTTGGTTAAAATTATATGAGTATATTTTAAGAACAAGATATTTCCCAGCCCTACCCTTTGCATAATTATTAAGATTTTTTTACATACAGCTATCAAGTTTTCTTCTATCTTTAACACTTTGAAATTAAATACAGATTGTTGCCCTGCAGCTAAGAGGGTCATTGTGCTTGAATACAGTAGAAATAGGATCAAATGTCTGTTTCTCATGAAATATTAATCTCTGCTGCCACACAGCCTTACAACAGGTGTACACAACTTCACATCCGGAACAAAAATACTACTTAAAACACAGGCCAGGAGCAAGTTTCTCCACTCATCACACTGTTGGGAGGAGCAGCAGGGATATATGTGTTGTTCTTTCCCAGTTTCTCTCTCTATTTATCTGTTTTCATGTAATCCCTCCCTGATTTATTCCTCTAAATTAAACAAAGCAACCTGTTTCTCTGACATGCACCAGCTTGTTTCAACTGTTTATTCCCCTCCAGCCAACCAGCTTACAAAGCAGAAAAAAACTATAAAAGCAGCACGAGCAAGGAACTCCCTACTCCCAGTCTCTACTTAGATCACTTTCCCATTCATTGTCTCCACAGACCAATAACACAGCACCCAGTCTGCCTTTTAATCAGAGAACGAACACTTTAGGAGTGAGCTCAACCAGGAAAGACCAGGGCGTGTGAACAACACCAATTTACATGGTGGAGGCCCTATTAAGACTAGATTACTGTCTCATTAAAGCTATTCCTGGTGACAGATAGGTGGAGTGCAGCATGTCTGGAGCAGTAAAACAAAGTGGCCTGTGAGAGTAAACAGGACCTAGTTTTTAAGTTTGTTGGTTTGAAAAGATTGATTGTCCAACAACAAGGAAGCCTCTTTGTTACTTGCTTTGTAGGAGGAACCTCTTCCTGGAAAAAAAAAACAAGCTCCTGTCTGGTCTAAATGTGAAAAAGTGTTGTTTGAACCTGAAAAGCGACAGTCAAGTCAGACAGGTGAAATAAATACCGTGACATCATCAGGTGTTGTACATGACGCTGCAGGACAGACTGCTGTCTGTCTTACCAGCCAATGCTGACTCACAGGTTTGCCTTAGTCACACAACGTGGGAAAAGTCAGCAGAAGTGTGGCCTTAGACATATACATCCTTTTTGTAAACATGTAGGCTCTTTAGAAGGACAAGATAAAACTGAGCCTAAGTCTTGTTTTATGAAACTGGACTCTTATGAGTGATTCGTCCACTGATCTTCATCACTGGGAGATGGAAGGCTTAGCTAGGTGTGACAGATGGTAATGAGCTAATGAGTCCAGTGTTGCTCAATGGTTTTTAATTACTTCTGGTCAAAATATTTTCATAACCACTTCTACCATTCCTGTTTTAACAAGAGCTTTACTGTAGACTGAAGAAATTATCCACCCATCTAAGATATACTCGTCAAAATGTGTTAGAACACAAGAAATCAAATGTTGTGCCATTGAATTTCAAAGGCACCAAAATTTCAAACTTTGCTTAGATTTAAAAAAAAGTCAAGTAAAATCATTATCATTGCCTTATTTGACACAACAGCAACAAGTATGAAGATCCAGGGTTCTTGTTTTCATTCATCAAAAATTGAAAGCAAACTCGTGATATTGTTTCTAACATATTCGTGCATTTTAGACCATGTGAAGGAAGCCGTTTGCTGCTTTGGTGGAGTCTTTCCATGTTTCGTTTTTAAAGTTACACTTAAGGTCAATTGTTGTTTAATGGTTAAGTCATTTGAAGTGGGGTGGATTTACTTTCTTTTTGATTGCAGACATCTTAACCATATCAATTTTAATCTAACCTTGCTGTATGGTTTGGTCCACTGATTCGGTTTTGCCAGGCTTCATCCTGCCAAGCTAATCTCTACGGTTGCAAGCAGCCCAAAGCGGCAGCAGGAAGTGACAGCTCGCACATAGCTTAGCATAGATGCTAGCAGCTTCTGTAGCAGTGTTTCCGAATCCAGACCACATTTCTTTACTAAATAAAAAAAAATAACAACAGCACTCATCAATAGTGTGGGTCTTTTTGCTTCCCCTTTATAATTTTTTGGCAAGAGTTTGTTCTTCAAAGTGGCTTATGGTTTGTAGTTTATACTGCAGCAGTAGCGTCCACCCACACTACATTATCTGATTGTCCTGTAATGACAATGATCAACAATAGTCCATTTACCTAGCGGGTATGCTTTTGAAAGATTCTGCCCATTCTCAAA
The DNA here is from genome assembly GCA_036419115.1 of Scarus forsteni. NCBI lineage: Eukaryota > Metazoa > Chordata > Actinopteri > Labriformes > Labridae > Scarus > Scarus forsteni. The sequence continues at coordinate 20,493,262 of JAZDUH010000451.1, read as the reverse complement.
ACTTTCTATGAGCTGTTCCCCGCATGGTCAGGTAAAATTTGAACGGCCTATCTGATGTTTCGGGTTAACTATAGACTTGCTGCATATGGGGCTGAGAGCTCTTTGATTTTCTAATATCTAAGGTGAAAAAGAAAACAGCATTGCAGCTGACTGTGTATGTCACTGAACAGAATAATGCAGCTAGCAAGCCCCCTTGTACTCCTTAAGACAAACTAGATAATCTACTTGTCTTTTTACCTGGTGTGAATTACAGCCAAAACAAAGGGGCTAGCAGAAAAGTAAAGCATTATAGATTATTTTGGTACAGTAAGTGATCACCCCTGTGTTATTTTTCAGTTTGCGCTCAGTTAAAATTAATTGAATTTTACTCAGAGCTCCATCTGCAGCAATATACAGCCTTACATAGGTGTTGAGAATCATTGTGGCCATGTGTTAACCATTAAAATGAACATTGTACAACCCCACTTTAAAATACTGAACTTTCCCTTTAAAGTGATGACCTGTATCATAAGAAAACAGATGGCTTCAAAAGTTTCTACATTTTTGAATAACTTACTTTGTTATTACTTCTGTGAAAAAGGATTGAAAGTATCCTGCTTTCTTAGTGCAGGAAAATGGAAAATATTACACAATGTATAATTAAATATGGATTTCCAAGAACTGTTATGCAAATTTAAGGGGCCATTTCCAAGTGCAACATATTGATTTTATCCGTGATTTTTGTGCATGTTTTCTTATCAGTCTTTTCTTGCTGTTCTATTTCAGTCTCTAGAGATGGACCACACAACTCTACAGAAGATGAAGAAAATTATCAAAACCATACACACTTCTGGACTCAGTAAGTGGCAATGCAACATAAAAATATGACCTCATTCACATAAAACACACATTATTCAGAAAACAGTTAAGTCTAGACTTACAGACCAGTCATTGTCTAAACTTTCAACAGTTTCAATAAGATTTTATCGGCAGCTGAAAGTTGCTCAGTTTCCTCAGAAGCTGTGATTTCATCCATAATAGTTTTGAACTTATTGTTTTCCTCAAATCGTTTGTGGTGTTTTTTGGTTGATCAACCAAGCTCATGTTGAGATTATTCTGTCATTGTCTTAGCCAGTCAAGGGAAAACAAACAGGGAGCAGGTTTGATTCCCCCCACACTTGGGGAGGCTTTAGTCTCTCATCAGGCCTGGAGTTCAAGTCTGATGATTTTGCATGTCATCACCCACTCTCCCTGCTTCCAGTGCTATTAACTGAAGGAAAAACCTCCCTAAAGTTTAATCTTAAACAAAAATGTACACTGATAGGTATTTATTTTGCAAAAGCTTTGCTACAATAACACAGACTCTTCATTATGAACCATTTGCTAAAGTCTGCCAAGGTGGATGTCTGTAGCTGCACGTGGACGAATGCCAACTCGGCATATAATTAAAGGTCAGCTATTATTACGGCAGGGTGATGATTGCGCAGGGGACCCACTCAATAATTCATTGTGCAAGCTGATGACTTCATCAAGCCTATGCGGGCAGTGGTGTTTATAAGTGAGGCCCTTGTTATGGGTGCGTGGGATGATGGGTGATTGTGTTTATACCCATACAGAGGACATGCTTTTGTGGTGGTTGTGTGAAAAAGCAAAGTGTATGTGTGGTTTCGGCAACAACGGGGTGCTTACACAGTGACCCAGCAGATCCTCCGGGCCCCCAAAGTGACTGTTTTGTGGGTGTTTATGAGTCATGCAGGCCCACAGTATGACATTAAAATCTATCAGAAGTAAAATATGCATAAGAAGTGAGTGTTGGCCTCAAAAATGCGCGGGAGAAACGGAGGAACTGCACATCCTGTAGTTGTTTTTCTGCTCTCTAACAAGCCTGCTTCCCATTTCAGGGCTTCAACTCATAGTTATTGTAAAAGTGAGTCAGACATTCGACTTCCCAGAGTGAAGCAACCAGATACGGTTATTTGCACAGAAGTGCTCCATTTATATTCTCCATACAGCTTCGCTCTACTTCTTTATTTCCTCTGTTTCTAAGTAGAATCATATGAGCTAGTTCCAGTAAGATGACAACATGAGCCCCCCTTCTTTCTGCTGCCAGAATGTTCTTGAACCCTCAATCAGCTCTGATGTTAATCAACGGCCTGACTCACCACACACACTCCTACACCCACTCCTCCCACATGCAGTCTGTTTCTGGGTCACAAATGCAAACACACATGTCGAGATGTTCTCGTCTTTCATTGTCTTTTCCCATAAACCGCCGAGTGCCACTTTTCTGCCAGAATGCTGCGGCCTGTAAGTCTGTGTGTGTTCTGGGTGAGAAGTGAAGGAGTCAAGTTCCACTGTTGGTACCTGTTAGTGAAAGGCCTGCTGTAAAACCATCCTCTGAGGTCCTGTTTTACTAAGCTGGGTTTGATGGGTGCATGAAATCTGTTTGTAATCAAACTTTTAATGACTGAAACTAGGCTTATTATTGAGAAAAGATCAGTAATAGGATTATCACCATTCAGACTCAAAGGGATAGTTCAGTTTTTTTTTTTAATTTGGTTATATGGGGTACTTGATAGTAGTTAGTTAAGTTGCTGGAAAGGCTCCCGGTAGGGCTGCACCTTTAAGGAGAATGAGCTCAGACTAAGGGAAAGGTACAATGCTGTAGGCAGGCACAGTTGTTTTTTGTTAGTGTAATGTAAAAATAAACCACTAAACCTGAGAGGTGAAATATAGAATTGGGCCAAAAACACCACAGCGCTTTATTTTCCTTCAAGGTTGTCTCACAGTTTGGCACTATTTTGAGATGCAGCAGATGGCTTTGAGTTCTTCTGCCTGAGCACATGGATTTTGCTGATCTGCAATTTAACTCTGTGGAGAAAGCCACAAAAATGAATCATAAATGATGAGAAATTAAATCTTAGATCATTTTCTGTAAAGTAGGCATAACTCTTAATGTTGGTCAGTCTCTCAGCTTGGACAACAGCGTGCAGCTGTTTACAGGAACTCCATCTCCAGGCTGCGCCTGTCAGAAGAAGAACAGAAAAAGAAATTCTTCAGAAAAAGATTTAGTGGGTTTAGTTCATGCACACAGATTGAAGAACATTAGTTGCATCACGAAATAGTGCCTGAAAAAATAAAGCACTCTGGATTTTTTCATTAACAAACAACCAACCTGGCATAATTTCATGGCTCATTTTATGTAAACCTACCACAATTAAGAAAAATAACTGTACCTGCCCACAGCAGTGTACCTTACCAGAAGTCCAAGCTTGTTCTCCTTAAAGGTGCACCACTGCTGGGAACCTTTTCAGCCATTTCACTGAGTATTGTCAAGTACCCCATACAGTAGGGCTGGATGATTATGGTGAAAATAAGAATCCCGATTATTTTAAGTGATATTGAAATCACGATTAATATACACAATTATTCATTTATTTAATAACTTCAGTACTGATTTAAGCACAACTTTAAAGAACCAGCGAGTGGCACATTCAGTATTATTGATCCACATAAGTCACACACACTCGCTGTGGCTGCACGTGGAACACAGAAGCGCTATGAAGCACAGGAACTTGCATACACAACACTCCACACTGTGTGACATATTAATTGTTTTTCTTCGATTATAATGTTTTTATGATTGTCAGATGGCAAAATTGAAATCACGATCAAAATCCGATTAATTGTCCAGCCCTACCATACAGCCCAATGTAAATAAACTGAAATATCCCTTTAGCATTCAGAGAGCCCATATTGTGGTCAATAAGCACAATACTGTGATACTTGTGTTTATTTTAATCAAAACCCAATGTGTCATGGCAAGCAGCTTGTTCAGTTTTAATCCACCCCTTGTCTTCTTGAAAACATGGGTCTTGGTTTACCTCTAAGTGCACCTGAGTTCAGTTTTTCATTATGTGTGGGACCAAACAAGGAAGTGAGCCAAAAAGAGAAGGGTTAGTATTGCAAGCACAAGCAGCTTTCAATTCTCCTCGTGGGTTAATGTCCATATTCCCCTATAGACCATGGTTGCACATTTTTCCAGCCAATTTGCAAGTTTAACCTGATACATGTGACTTAAAACTTTAGTTTGCTCTCCCAAAAGACCAACAAACTAAGCAGTGCAAAAAATTCTCATGTGTATCACTGTGTCAGGTCTAACATTATGATGGATAGCAGCTGGAGCTAAAACAACCTTACAGTAAAAAACGCCTCAAGTCTAAGTCCTGATAAATTAGCATAACCAATACTGTCTGTTAGATGTCTATTAGACATCTACCATTAGACATCTATTAGACGTCTACCATTACGTGTCTATTAGACATCAACCATTAGAAGTGTACAAGACGTCTACTATTAGACGATTTTTAGACATCTACCATTAGACGTCTACCATTAGACGTCTTTTAGACGTCTATCATTAGACTGGACGTCTAGTAGTAACCATCTAATAAACATCTAATAGACGTCTTCCATTAGATGTCTATCAGACTTCGACCATTAGACGTATTGTAGCAGTTATTTAAATGTCTATGATGAGATGAGGCATACAGACTTAGACGTCTTTAAGCCATCTATCAGACGCTTACCATTAGACGTCTACCATTAGACGTCCATTGAATGTCTACCATTAGATGTCCATTAGACGTCTACCATTATACGTCTTCCTTTAGATGTGTTCCATTAGACGTCTATTAGACATCTACCATTAAACGTCTACCATTTGATGTCTATTAGACGTCTATTAGACGTCTACCATTAGACATCCATTAGACATCTACCATTAGACGTCCATTAGATGTCTACCATTAGACGTCCATTAGACATATAGCATTATATGTTCATTAGACCTCCACGATTAGATGTTCATTAGACGTCTACTATTAGACATCTACCATTAGACGTCTACCATTAGACGTCTACTATTAGACGGCCATTAGATGTCTACCATTAGATGTCCATTAGACGTCTACTATTAGACGTCTTCCATTAGACGTATATTAGATGCCTACCATTAGCCGTCTACCATTTGATGTCTATTAGACGTCTACCATTAGAAGTCCATTGGACATCTACTATTGGACGTTCATCAGACGTCTGCCATTAGACGTCCATTAGACATCTACCATTAGACGTCCATTAGATGTCTACCATTAGACGTCCATTAGACATCCAGCATTAGATGTTCATAAGACATCTACCATTAGATGTTCATTAGACGCTTACTATTGGACATCTACCATTAGACGTCTATTTGACATCTATTAGACGTCTACCATTAGAGGCCCATTGGACATCTACCATTAGACATCTACCATTAGACATCTATTAGACGTCTATCATTAGAAGTCCATTGGACATCTACCATTAGACATCTATTAGACGTCTATCATTAGACGTCCATTAGTCATCTACCATTAGATGTCCATTAGACGTCTACCATTTGATGTCTTTTAGACGTCTACCATTAGACGTCTTTAAGACGTCTATCATTAGACGTAGATGTCTAGTAGTAACCATCTATTAAACATTTAATAGACGTCTACCATTAGACGTCTATCAGACTTCGACCATTAGACGTTTTTTAGCAGTTATTTAAATGTCTTTGATGAGATGAGATGAGATGAGGGACCCTTCCACGTTCCCCGCCGTTCATCCACGACTATACAAGGCTGATCCAGACCAAGTAGCGCATACATCACGACCAAAGCACGCTTTATCAGGATTATGACAATCGTGCACAATCGCCATGAGAAACGGGAGTGTGTGACTGGGGCTTAACAAACGTCTAAGTTTCGACGTCTACAAATAGATGTTCATTAGCGGTTCTGTCAACATCTCAGATAAGACGAGGCGTATACATTTGGTATAAAGATGAACGTCTAACAAACATCTAAGTTTAGACTTCTACCTGTTCATTAGCGGTTATTTGAACGTCTAAGATGAGACAAGGCGTACAGACTAAGAGGTCTTTTAGATGTTTATTAGACGCTTAGTCTAAGCTTAGATGACTAAAAAACGTTCATTTTTAGACTGCTGGTAGACCGATTTTAGCCCAGACGTCTAAGGACCTTCAGACGTCTAATAGACGTCTTTTAGACCAGAATTGAAATTGCTCAGATAGTGTGTGAATTTTACCATTGAAACGGTCAACAAATCATTTCTAAATCTCACCAAAAATGAATCCGTATTACTCAAAGAGCGTTTATTCTCCAGCCCTAACTTGGGCCTTGGTTCCTCATTTCTCCCCACCTTCCTTGTTTGGCCTCTGCTTTTCTTCAGTGTTTCTGAATTCTTTCCTTAGATTTACAATTTTTTTCTGTCACATAAAATCTTGCACATTTGCTTTTAAGCCAGTCAGTACAAATGTGGCCTGTCTGCCAACTACAGACGGTTTTATGTTTTTCTTGGAGGGGGAATTGGAGCAGAAGGAATCAGCGAACTGTACTCTTTGTGCTCATGTCTGTTTTGTCTTGTATGGGCCCTTTTGCATTTGTCTGAGCTTACCATATGCTCTTTAACTACTTCCTTAAAATCCACAACAGCCGCATATTTTTTTTCCTGAATGTTGATGTCCTCTCTAAGCCAGCCTCAATTTTCCCTTTGTTTTTAGTTTGTTATCTTTATCAGCTGTATGACTGTTTGATCTACAAATGATGGTTTCCATGGCCTGACTCGTAACTTCTGTTTATTTGACATCTTAATCCAGGCCTTATTTTAGAATAGCTTTAGGGTTAAAGCTCATTTCATGTAATGTAATCTAATGTGGTGCCAGTCTGGAGCTCAGATTTTTTTCCGTCAGCCGTTTACACATAAATCTCAACAGAGAGTCTGAGGGCCCACAAAGGGCATGACCCCCTCTGGAAAGTGACCCGTTAGCCCTGGGGAAACAAGGTTTTCGATATGTCTGCCCAGCTCCTGCTCTAAGATGGGTGGAAACCAGTGCTAATTTATCCCACATGCTTGTCTTGTGAAAAGAAAAAAGGCAAGTCAGTCTGCCTTGCTTATGTTTTCAACTTGTATTCGTCACTTAAGCCGGAGTCTCTACTAACAGACGGTTTATGTGTTGTTTTTCAGTACACGTGGAAAATAAGGAGCAGTATATTGAAGTTCTGGAGAACCTGGGGAACAGTCACCTAACGCAGGACAACAATGAAGTGTCAACAGGCTTCCTAAACCTTGCTGTGTTTACCAGAGAAGTCACGGCCCTCTTCAAAAATCTGGTGAGAAAAAAGGAGAAAAGTGTGTGGGGGGAAAGGGGATGGGAATGAGTGGTTTCTGACTACAAATTAGTTGTGTCAACTGTAGACATCAAACCACACACAAATCAAATGGGGATGGAAATATAAACAAGGACCAGAGGAAATGGTGTCTCTTTGCAGGGGTATAAAAGATCCAAACAATGATATCATCTGATGTTTAAGAGGGGAAAAAAATCAATCAGCCTGACTTATTTATTTAATGTAAACCCCCTTTGAAGGTAAACCACCAAAACATTTCACTTGGCGCAAAAGCATTTCATGAAACAAAGAAAACAGAACAAGAAAAAAAGCAGAGCTGCTTTCACCGGACATGCTAGATAGACAGTTCATACATCTACAGGATATATTTCACTAGTACATCAGACCTCCAGCCCATTGAAAGGGATTGAGAGGGCAAAAACTTTAGAAAACTCATCCAAAAAGTGACTGGATGATCGTTTTGTTAGTCACATGCATTATAAACCAGTCAAGTGATATAATGGGAAAACATATGTTAAAGATATTCTTGAACAAAAAAATGCTCACAACAAAGAAATGAACAACGGTGCATGATAACATTTCACGAAACACCAAAACATTTCATGAACTGGAACACTTTTCTTTCAAAAGAACATTAAGAATAACTTTGAAATATTTCGTAAAACACAATAATGTTTTATAAAACTCAAAACAGTAAATAAAACAGAGAAATAAAGACATTTGGAACAAACTGTTCATGGTTGCCAAAATATTTACATGTCTTGAAACCACAAAAGAAAGAAGTTTTGTCTTCAAAGATGTGTTTTGGTGGCATGGGTTGCCCCTTTTTTTGCGTTTAGAGAAATGTATCTGCTGTTGACCTTTAGGACCACCATTTTAAAAAAGCTTGTTATCCCTCCCTGTGAAATCTGATGTGCATTTCTAACTCCAAAGTACAAGTGAACCCTAAACATGCAGGACTGGTTGCATGAAAAGGGGCTTCAGCAGCTGCATGCTCTCGCCTCTGGCCTCCAAAATGTGGGGCTGTCTTTAACCCTCCCACTGATAGTTTCCATGGCGATGATAATTCATCCCAGACCTCCATTTGTGACACAACAGGAACACACAAGCTTCCCCCCATGTGTCAGTCAAAGGGTCATAGGAGTGACTGGGCCTAGCAGAGGAGAAAAAGAAGTGGGTCCAAATGACCAACAAATCAACCCGTGCATGCACCTTAAAGCTGCCAGAGGTTGTGTTTGTGTCAACATATCGCACTCGAGCAGTGATCCATGTAATGTGTCTGTTGACTCTTTGGGAGAAGTATTTCCCAGTGTCAGAACTCCATGTACTATCTATTAATTACCTCAGCTTTTTCAAGCCAAAAATAACAGTGGAACCAGTCTCCAGGTCACTGTGTCAATACATAAAGATTAGCTCAAGGTAGTGGGTAAATATTATTTATGTTTGGAGCCAGGTGCTGCTCTGTTTTAGCCAGCAGGATTCACTGGAAGCCTGCAGTGACTTCCATAAAAAGAATATGTCAATTTTTGGCAATGGTCATCATGAGACTCGTGTTCAGGATATGAAGGATAATGCTTATAGCTGAGCTGCATGCTGAACTTTAGATGGATATCCCAGTGGGAATCTGAGGAAATTGAGCATTACAGTTAGGCCTTACAGTTTAGGTTATACTGGATGTTTTTCAGTTTGTTCTCCCTCGACCCATCATACACCAGGGTTGTCGCATATCCAAAAAATCTTAACTTAATTTGAACTCTACTGTACACTCACGAAAACAATCACATCCCTCTTGGATCAAATTATCTCATTGGTGCATAATATGACTGGCCAGTGTTTTTATTTAATGAGTCAACAGTTCAGAGGGGGTGAGTCATCATGTTTTTGAGTTATTCAGTCTCATTCCCAGAAACACAAGTCCTTGGGGTTATAGGAAGACTGTGTGTTCATGAAGTAGAGATCTGCCACCTGCAATACTGATAATGAAGTTTTTATGCACTTATCTGCTCCACTGATGTGGTGCATCCCTAATTTTCACATTGCATTGCATCATCAGACAAATAGAGGTGTACCTTGGGGATCAGTTCAACTGTAAACAGTTATGACAAATGTGCAACAACTAATGACTATCAGTACTTTAGGTGCATAAACTTCCATCTTCAGCTTGCAAAAATAAATACAGGTAAACATGAGCAGACTAGGAAGATACTATGATTTACAGTGTGTTTAAGACACTATTTTGCTTGAATGTGGCTTAAGCTTTTGGCTTGGTGACAGGTGTGCCTTGGGTGAAATCATCTTAATCATTATGTTTTGAGATTTTACATAAATCAACATCCATATCCATTGCTGTTTATTGAACAGTAGCTACCTGCAGTTTATTTCCAGCCTATAGACTTTATCGAGATATGGTTCATTCAGTTTTGCTCAGGATATTGGACTGTAAAAATCAATCCATTAATAATTTGTTCAATTTATGTTTCAGGTGCAAAATCTCAACAACATCATGTCGTTTCCTTTGGAAAATGTGCTGAAGTCAGAACTGCGGGACAGCAGACTTGTGAGTAACATTTTATTTCATATTTATCAATTACTTAAAAGTACCTGGCTTACCTGTTTCAGATACAAGATGACCTGTTTGGCAAACTTGTTAAAGACTTGATAAACCACTTATGCTTGAAAAAGAAATATCTATCTGTCTTTTTATATTGTCTAGATCCGTGATATTAAACAACTCTGTGTACATTTTTGGCTGATTGTAGGGCTGTTAAACATTGAGGTTTTGGGAACTGAGGTTGATGGTTATGTTATCAGTTAACAAAGCAGTACAGGGATTTTTGTCAGCTAGAAATCACCCTTGCACGTGTCCCCTCAATAAAAAGCCTGTGGGAGTTTGCGTTGTGGTTTTGGTATCATTGCTGAGAAAAGGGTTTGTGGTGGAAAAAGTTTGGGGAACCTCTGAAGCATAAATGTTATTAATAGAGTAAAAATGTACCTAAGAAACTACTTTAAGCTGAGACTTGAAACTCTTGCCCTTCCTCTTGTATGTAATACTTTCTCTTTAGTGTCACCTGATCAAGTTAGTTCTTGTGGCTGTGTTAATTATTTGTGAATCAGTATTTTTTAACCATGATAAAAAATCATGCCATTTAATGCCCTCAACCATCTCTGTAATACAAATAAAGTAAATTGTTTTCAACTGTCTATGGAATAATGAAATGGAATAATGCTTTAAAATTCATTTGTGAGGCAGTTTCTGGATGTATTCAATGCTATAGGAAAAAAACTTGAAAATCTCTTGATTTCCATTAACACTTTGCAGCCTTAGTGTGTAGTGATGTTGTCCTTTATAGTTAAAGATAGACAATATTCCGACTTTACCACCCATGATAAATCACTATTTAATAAAGGATACAAGTTAAAATTACTCCTTGAGCCCATAATGCTGTCTGTCTCTGCCTTAGCCTCAGCTGAGCCCTCTAAGATATTGAATAAACATGGCTGTTTATGCAGATTACTGAGAAAGACTGAGCTCTGTTTCAGCACTGAAAGATCCCTTTTGCTCAGTACTTGGCCCTTTGATTTGACACACAAGCAGACATAGTGAGTAATAGCGGGCTAATGCTACTGAAAGCTCCTACCCTGTTTGAGGCAGCTGATCTGACAGATGAACATTGCTTCATTGTAGCTCTGAGGGAAAGCAAAGTCTGCTGCTGAAATCCTGTTCTGCCAGATAGCAGACTTGTTAGCATAACATGAGTAATAATGTCTCTGTGCGTTGGATGTCTGACTCTACCCAGATACACGGCAGATAATGGCAATACCTACTTTTGGCCTGTTAAGATGTTTGAAGGAAGACAATTTCCCTGTTGCACAAAGTTTTATATTGAATTACAGGCAGTTTCATTAGAATTTCTAAGTTACCGTATAGCTTTAAGCTTATTATCTATAAGGGCTGTTAGGGTTGATGTATTAGGAGCAGGAAGGTTAAGGTAAAAACTACTGCACTTAATTTTTTAGAAGCTTGATTAACTGCTTGCCATTTTGCTTGTTAAACTTACTGTAGTTAAGTAAGACAGGACAGCAGCTGGTAGCCACTTACTGTAGTATCTTCCTGCTTTCACAGTGATGGAAAATGAGGACACCGCTGCTCCTTTGAATGATTTCATTTAATCAAAAACTTCCCAAACGGATCAATTGACATGTCAAAAGCATCTATACCTTGTGATACTAAAAATGTCCCCTTTTTATAGTATCTTCACAAAAGTTCATCAGAGACCTTTTTTTTTGTTGTTTAGTGTTGTGTTAATGTGTTTTGTGAGCTGTACCAAGCCAGTGGCAGAAAGTTAGCAAGCAGTAACTTGCAGTCAGTTTACAACTCTGAGTTCTGAGATCATCTTGACGTTTTCTTCAGTGATACAAAGAGTTTGGCAGCAGATGATTTATCTCTGTGACTCTGTGGGAACGGCTTTTGGGCACTACATTTTGTTGACTTAGTGTGCCAACCATCCAACTGAACAGACAAAGTTACAGTGGATGGTTTCTTTTTGCAACCAGTATGCTTGTGCAACTGTTATGATGTGATTGTGAAGAGGTTCAAATTATTTTTTCCTTTAAAATAAAAGTAAGGTTTTGTTAAAACAGTGAATTGCTCTAGGCTGAAGACATTACAAACTGCAAAGTAAAATATAATTAAGTACTGGATTTGTGAATGCTATTTTTAATTGTACATGCACTCCTGCATATTTTTCAACGTGTAAAAATGTGTATAAAGAGTTCATTTTTGCACTAATTCAGGTCACAATAATGGTTCATTCATTAGATTTTTCTAATTTGGGAAACTTAGAAGTATGAGGTCAAGGTTAAATGAGGTAAAGTTTTGAATGCAAAGACAAAAAATACTGTTGATGCTTTCAAAATCAGCAATTAATCATGATAAAAATGCTAGTGTTTGACAGTCCTTGAATTTGAGTGTCATGGTCAATATAACACTCTCTCTTCCCTTTTTTACAGGAGCTCAAGAAACAGATGGAGAAGAGCTGGAAGGAGTATGACATAAAAATGTAAATAAGCTTCTTTACATCAGTCTTCTTATCTCACATTTAAACAGTTATTGTGTTCTGGCGAATTCTGGTACTGCTCCATATCTTAGAGCCTGAATGCAACATAAGGAAAAGCATCTGCAGCTTGAACCAGATGTCAGCGCCTGAGGAGAATGACACACGTTTACAGATTTTTATGAGTCTTTTACTGGGTCACTGAGAATGGTGTAACAGCACAGGTTAAAAGCATAACAGCTCTCTCCCCTCAGCCATCTCCATCACATGCTGTGAAATAAAGCTGCGTAATCGCACTTATCACTTGATCTCACTCTGAAAACAGTTTAATGACTTTTATATTGCTGTAAGAAGAGATAACCTCTCCCTTACTGTTTAATCCAATTTCTCTCATTTTCCTAGAGTTCATGGAAAAAGAAATCAAAGTGCCTCAGTGGAAATGAGAAGCTTGTTAAAATTGCAGAAAGAGCCTGCCATTGCACAGAAAGTGAATGAGCTGATTAAAAAACTGTGAAGTAAACTGTGCACAAGAATACGGCTACACAGTGTATTTTTGATAGAAAAAAATCCTTATTATTTACCCAAAGTGGAGTGATTATTGGATGGGGATATGAAATGGTAAGAATTTGGCATTTGATGCATATCACAATACAGAGGTGATAGTACAGTATATCAAAATATATTGCTAGAACGTAAGCAGCACGATTCATCATGGTTACTAATAAGAGTAGACTACATGGACATTACCCTCTTAAATATATTACAATATTTTATTCATGTTGAGGTGTTTATTTGCATCTTCCAGTGACTAATAAAAATCGACAAACAACTATTTTACACATTGAGATTTTTTAATACAAAATTATTTAAGAGTTCGTTTAAAACAGTTCAATTCCACAAAATCTGCAGCTAATGTTTAAACTTGATGGATCAAAATGAAAAAAGGCAAAACAGCAAATGATAAAGACAGCAAAATTATTATTCACCTCATGTATTAATTGAGTTAAAATAAAGTATTCTATTAAAGATTTTAAGCGATTTCTTGAATTACCTAAATTTCATTTGTGCATTGAATTTAACTCACCTCGGGTATTGATGAGGTAAATCTAAAAGTCATTAATTCATAAATTCATCTCAACAATTGTCCATATTAACATACTAACAAATGTTTTTTGGCACACAGGTGTGCCTTGCCAGACCCTTTGGTTTGTTATGGTTGACTAGCCACAATTTATCTGGATGTAAAATGGGAGCATTATCGCCTGTAGAAGACAAAAGTTCATACAGCAAGCTTGTTTAAAAATAGACAGTTTATCTGCAAGGAAAAAAAAACTGAACTACATGTTGTCAGGCAACGCCTCTGATAACCAGGGTCTGCTGTTTACCATTCATGCTAACTTCAGCACACCACATACAGCCACCTTCTTTAATACCACAGGAAAGTTGGGTGTAGAATGAGCCTCTGTTTATTGGTGCACTCCATTGACCTTTGAACACAAATGTTAGAGCTGAGAATTGCTTTACACCTGAGTAAACTATGTTCTGCTTAAGAGCTGCTATACTCCAATTGTCTGACCTCCATAGAGGAAATTAAATCTCAGATTAGTAAACCTTTAGTTTAATATCTTAAGTCTGTAAAGGTGCCATTTGCTATGAATGACAGACTTGGCAATGGATTATAGGGTTGTGACTCTCTTTATTAATAGGTTATGCTGGGTCCTGCAGCCACACCAGTTATGAACCAATTGTTTAAACATTGATATAATGGTCAGGATTTGAAGAGGAAATGTACTTCAACAAAGGCTGCTGAAATAGTAGCCTGTCAGTTACTGGTGAGCTCTACATAAAATCTTCTTTTGCTTTCTTTCTTCCTCCTTCTCAGAGGAAAGCCTGAGAAAGACAGGAAGAGCAGGCAGCTGGGGCTGATCAGGATGGAGGGATCATCAGACGGAGGGGAGGACATGGAGAGAGAGAGACGGACCTTTCAGCTGCAGATGTGCGAGGTGAGGGATCAGTGCCAGTCAAAATACCCACACAGGCACCTTTCACATACTTAAAGTGGACATGGGTGGTCTATCTTGTGGATGCTGAATATCATCCAATATCAACTAGATGGCCAGGCTCGATCCCTTCTTAGTCTTTCTAGTAATTCCTCTCATGGAAGAATATTTACTAAAAACTCCAACACCAGCCTAATTGTTTTAGACTTCCAGAGCTGGGTCATGTACATTAAAAAGTGCAAATCAAAAGCAGTGAGAAATGCTTTTTGACCACCATCTGGATGTCAAATTGGGGAGGGGGGATTCTTTTCAAGTGCCACGGGTTTGCTTTTGAATACAGGTGGCATAGTCCCGGCAAAGTGCTTAAGTCCTCATTAAAATCAAACCTGAGAAAAAAAAGTCTGACTAAGAGCAGCTGGGGAGACAAAGAGGAAAGGCAGGGAAAATGGAATTTCCACTTGTTGCGAGCTGCTCCACCCTTCTGTCTCTCTGCTTGACCGTGTTACTTTCCCCCTGCATATATACAAACACTGAGTGACACACAAAAACACACACCAAACAACCACGGGACAGAGAAACTTAACTGAGCCTGTTTCTGCTTCAGCTACACAAAAACAGATGGATGAATTCAGACGAGGGCTTTTATGGAGCGAAGACAATGCTGTCATTTCTTCCACAAAGCTATGAATCCTCATACCATGAATATCCATAAAACCTTCTTGTTTCTTTATAAAAAGTGGATTAAGACTTAAGGGTGGATGGAAAATGTGCAACAATGCCTGAATGTGGGCCTGTGTTTTCAGTATATTTTGATTAGAGACATTTTTAAGGCGCCATGGACTGGCCAGTGTTAAACTATAAACTAAAGCTCATAAGCCCAACAACAAAGGTAAGCAGTGTCCAAGAAAGAAAAGGAGAGACAGTGAATAAGACTTTTGAGAATGATGTACGATCTTAGTAAGCTGCATCTTTTGGGTCACTGCAAAAAAATACAAACACTGAAGGTGTATTCTTCCAGTTTTTAATCAGAAAACATAATTACCATGAAGGAGATGAGATGCAATTGACAATTACAAGAATCTGTATATTATATGGATCATTACAAGCTATTCAGGCTGTACTTATTCCTTTCAATATCTTGAAATTCCAAGTTTGGTGGTCACCTAAATAGGGATTCCCCAGTAACATTTTTTTTTTTTTTTTTTTTTTTTTTTTTTTTAATGTATTTTTGGGGCATTTTGTGCCTTTATTGATAGGAGAGAGACAGTGGATAGGCTTGTGAAAGGGGGTGAGAGAATAGGGGAAGACACTCTGCAAACTGATCACAGGCGGGATTCGAACCCGGACCGGCAGAACCATGTACATGGGACGTGCCTGGTTGCTAACCACTCCGCCAAACCAGCACCCCTCCCAGTAACATTTTTTAATATAAATGCCAGTTAAGTTGAATGAGATCTGCTGGTACTGGTAGTATAAATCAGCAGTTGTCAGGAAGCCTAGCTTTGTCTCCTTTAGCTTTGATTTTTCAAAGTTTTCCCCGAAACCTAAATTTTCTTTTCTTGAAGTTGGATTTGAACACATCGTTAAAACTATTTTTATTTGCACTGTCCCTCAAGTCATCTTACCAAGTCAGTCAATATAAATGGTTATGTAACGATATGAAAATTTTGTATCACGGTTATTGTGATCGAAATTATCTCGGTTATCATTATTATCGCGGTATTGTTGCGGTGTGCTCACAATGTTCAAAAAGTACTTTAACACAGTCTTTAAATCATTTAACCCCTTAAATATTATAATCATAACACTTCTTTTTTGTCTTTTTTTCAATAAATATGTCTAGAAATGCCCTTTAAGTACATTTTTTACCCTTCTTTCATGAGAAATAAAAGTAAACAATTCTAGCAAGTATTTTTCATTATTATGTAATAAATGCTTGAACAGTGTGTAATTACAAGAAAACAACAGATTTGAACTTTAAACAGAATTCTCTTCATAAACAATTGAAATTGTAAATTTTACCGCGGTTTACCATTTTACCGGTAACCGTTACATCCCTAGTTTCCTCAGATAGTTAGCTCATTAAGTATGGATTTTGTCCATAAATACTGATAACCAAGGGTGTTCCAAGGCAGATTTTTAAATTAAGTTGAAATTGGAGTAACCCCATTAGTCTCATAATAAAGCACTCAGAAAATGGTTGACATTAAAGAGGGTCAATTTATCTCAGTAGGGAACAACTGTATTTGAAACTTCACTCGTATTTCCATTTTCGGGAAGATTTAAATCAAATATATCCCTTCCAAAAGATGCTATAAAATGAAGTGCTATTATCCTTTTTTTTCAAAATTTTTTAGAATTGCTGATCATATAGTTGGTGATATATCTTTTTAACTAATACATATCAGTTCTCAGAATAATTGAAATAGAAATGTAACCAATGTAATGTAGCCCTTTGTACCATTTGAGGCATGGACTCCATCCAAACGTGTCCTAAATCAAGGTGGGCTCAATATAGTGGAAATTGCTTGGATGTTTAGGAGTTAATCTAATGCTGGTTATTTTGTTATCTAAATTTTAACCATTAACTTATCTGTTTGCTTAATCTTATATCGTAACCAACTAGGATTAATGCAGAGTTTGGGGGATTTTACCATGGCTGCTCTTGGTGAATGAGGAAAATACTGATTAGCAGCAGCAGCCAAGTTGGTAAAGTTTTTTGCTTAAGAAGAGAGTTGAAGGTTCTGCATTTTGGTCATTTAAATTCACAATTCTAATGTTCTTATGCTTATGATCAGTTACCTGACTTAACAACTCTGCTGTAACCAACACTAGCACTCAGTCATAGACACTGGAGCATTTCTCTAACCACTGTGTGTTAGGATCTGTGACCATAAGCAGTATTTCTTTTTCAACAGATAAACTTCTGTATCTCTACTGAAAGTTCTCCAATAATGATCAAGCATAGCCGTTCTTGATGCCATCCAGACTTTTTTATCAGTCATATTACCACCCACCTAAATATTTTGATAAAGCCTTTTATAACTTTCTGTGTTTTTACTTTCAGTATCTTCTGAAGATCCAGGAGCTGAAGGTTCGTCAGGGCCCTGATCTCCTCCAGAGTCTTATAAAATATTTCCAGGCTCAGCTCAGGTCAGTCCACATACTTGACCTTAATTTTTTTTCTTAACCATTATTTTCAGTGTATAATATTTGCTTAAGGAAAAGCTTTACTGGCCTGAAAACCACATTGGATATAATTTAGCCCTATGTTTGCAGTCAGAGGGTAGGCAGAGTAGTGGAGACTCTTTGGTTTTACTTTCTGTTTACAATCTATTATTACCTTGTTAATCATTTACCCTTTTTAATCATATTTAGTTTTTCATGTGGGAGTTGCGTTGCTTACGCAGCTACACCATGGGATGTTTTGGTTGGTTTGAGCCTTGACGTTTATACTCAAATACCAGCATGACTCAGCATTTGATTCTCTTTCTTGTCTCAGTTTCTTTCAGGACGGGCTGAAAGCTGCTGAGAATCTCGCTCCTTTTATTGAGAAGCTTGCTTCATCTGTTCACACGGTAAATACAAAGACGCTACTTCTGGTTTATGCCTACATGCTTTTAACCAGAGTGTTTTTAGAGGGAAGAAGTTAGTCATCTTCACTTGTTATGATTTCAAAACACAGACATATTTGTCATGAGAGGAGGGAAATATTTAAGTCTGTGTCTGCTACTGTTCTCCTGATTGGTCAATAAACAGATGTTATCTAAAATGCACATGAATGTCAAAGTCTTCATTCCCTGAATCCAAACAGTGCATACACAGACACATCATCGGCTCAACACAAGGTGAAATGGGTCATAGAAGGCTTTTGTGCACGTTGTTTCATTGCTTTTTATATAATTTTCTCTTGAAGATTCCGCCACAGCCGCCAAAACCTCAACCACTCTTCCCTGCTCTCAAACTTCTCCCCCTGCAGAACCACAGACAGAGACTGTTATTGAAGTCTATTCCCAGAAATGTTTTCTTTTTCCTAAAGGTGAAACTGAAAGCATCCCTCATTTTCATTCCTTCCCTGTTGCACACGTTTTTCTCCAACCACTCAAACCTGTTTTCAGTCAGCACTAAATTGTGCCCTTTTCTTGGATAACACACTGGAAACGAACAGCGATACTGAAGACGTTAGAGGTTTTTCTGGTTCTGTGTTGTAGGAATAGAGACCCGCTCAGACACGCCAAACCTCAGCTTTAAAGAGGAAATCCTGACAAAAATCTGTTATGGTTCCCAGAAAAAATGCTGTAATGTTTCAATTTAAATGACTAACGTTTCATGTGAGCTGATCACTCTGCTGCTGTATTAAAAAATAATACAACCACCCAGGATGGCACGCCCTGTGCTCAGATCTGTTTAAGATTACTTAAACCATTACACAAAGCCCTGATGTACTGTCTCTCCACACCCAATCTTTGGAGCAAATAAACGAACAGAGCATATGAGGACATAATTGGGAAGAAACATGTGTTCCTCCATCTGCTTACATCATTTTAATGCTTCAAACTGTGTTTGTTGTAGGTACGAATGGAACAGGACGAGGAGGTGAAGCAACTCACTCAGTTAAAGGATTCTCTCAGATTACTACTGCAAGTAGATGGGAAAGAGGTAAGCCTACCCATAACACATACATGTGCCATTGTAGGGCATTGTAGAGGGTGCTTTTCAACAGCGGGAACTTCCCGTAGGAACTTAAACCTTTTGAAACACTAGTGCTTCAATAACTGGTACCAGGTTCAAAATCTAGTTGTGGGGTAAATGATGTAGTCTTGTAGTAATCCCTGCTTGGCCTAGTTTCTTCTAAATGTCCAGTAGCTTTGGTGTTGGGACCTGTGGTGTTGACTCACTCTGATGGGGCAGGGTTTCATATAACCTGCCATACCCAAAAGATTGTAACTGCAGGTTCACTTTGTTTCCATTGTGTTTCAAGGCTCCTTTTCACTGTGCTTTATGGGGGAAGTATGAGAAAAATGCCTCTTCCAGACCAGAAGGGATGGTTTCAAAACCAGATAACGAAGTGGTGTAACACGTGTAATGCCCACTGAACCAGATCTAAAGCCCCATTAACATTGCTGTTTCTTATTTTATTGCTTCTTCCAAAATTTTCCTGATCTGCATAATCATCTCTCAGATTTGGGTTTCAGTAAAACCTAATGCAATAATTAGCTACAAGAACTTAAAGGGAAGTTCCTGGAACAAAAAGTTTCTCGTACTTTTGATTGAAATGCACCCCAACCTTACTTTGCCTCACTACAGTTGTTTATGCTTTAAAGGATGTTTATAATTGTAATGGCATTTTTAGAGCCGTTGACATAAGCCTTTAATATCTCTTTTTTTTCAGGAATACCTGAACAGAAAGAATTCTGGCAATGGGTACAGCATCCATCAGCCCCAGGGGAACAAGAAGTACGGGACAGAGAAATCCGGCTTCCTTCTCAAAAAGAGTGATGGGTGCGTAATGGCACAAGCAACATCAAAATGTCAGATAACAAGCAGTTAACACATACGCAGGTTTCTGAATGCAAATTAAAAATCATGGAGTTGATTGGTCTGAGTAAATATATTATGTTCATACTCATGCTATAGCCTCGATCACCAGCCAAAGAACTTTTGTTACAGAAAACCTTTAAGTCTACTCTAAATTCCACCTATTAGTATTTTAGCTGATCCTGCTGAAACATGGATGTAGATTCTAGTGTTTTATAAGCAGTTTGCAAAGAAGGGGAATTTCTCTCCCCCACCTGGTCTGCATTATTGTGGGGTGAAGATCCCAGCAGCCCCTCCTCTGGAACTGAGTGGATCCAACTTGAATGTCATGCAAATGCACTGTGCACAAACAGAGGTTGATTATAGTGAGATAAAGAGGGGATTTAATTCAGGAGGTTGAATGGAGGGTGGGAGGAGAGCAAACCTTCCTGGGCCGGCTGACACAAAACAGAACCCACTGTCAGCTTTTTAACATGATTCAATTAAGATAACAAAAACAAGAGTTAAGCCGGCCCAGGGCTGTGTTTACATCATCATTACTCACTTCAAGGGTCAGTGTTAACACTATTGGTACAAACACACTGCACAGAAACCCACCAGTTAGATTCCCTCCTGCCACTCTGTTTTTATGTCCTAACTTTCATTTCTTTGTGATTTAACTTTGCAGGATCAGGAAGGTTTGGCAGAAGAGAAAGTGTGGAGTGAAATTTGGCTGCTTGACAATTTCTCACAGCACGGTGAGGACACATAATTGTCAACAAATGCTTAGGTTCAAAACACAATGCTTTCCCAAATGTACTGAGATAAACACGTGTGTTTTTTAGATTAATCGACCTCCAGCCAAGTTGAACCTCCTGACCTGTCAGGTGCGGCCAAACCCTGAGGACAGACGGACCTTTGACCTGGTTACTCGTAGGTTCACCTTTTACTGTTGACCTGTAACGCTTTTTACCCTCCACATTAAAGGCTCTCAACAGCCATCTGTAGTGCAGCTGCATACAAGCCTGCCTGATGGTCCCAGCTTTAAAAGAAATTTGGATCAAATGCATTTTATTTATTCTAACATTCCCCATGATTCACTTTTTGTCTGTCAAGTAAAATATTTGTAGTCACACAGGCTCTTCTCCTAGTGTCCTCTCAACTCTTTTTACTTCAAACATACACAGTATTATTTTTATTACAGTAATATTAAAGCTAAAGTGTCATGCAGTTGGACACATCGGTCAGTAACATACAAAGTACATTTGAAATCAGATTTATGGCTCACTTTTTTTAATGTATTCTAGTCAATGCCATTAGTAACTGTCAAGGCTGTTTCTTCGTCCTCCAACAAATTATTTTTGTATAGAACTGAATAATGATGAAATATTATTTCAAACCCTAATGGTGGAAGCTGCTGTGATGGAGTATTGAAAGCAAGAGCCCAGCACTGATGCAGGGCTGAGCTGACAGAGGCAAAGCAGAGACAATAAAACAGAAACGGGAGGATTTTTGTTTGGTTACTAAATAATGACACATCTTCAGAGTGAAGTTGTTACAGGTTGAGTTATCTGCTGTAACTACCTGGCATGAATCTTCTTATTTAAGGTATTGTAGCGGGTAGGCAGTTGTATGCCTACCCGCTTCAAAGGCTCCTCCTTTGAATGTATTATTACACTTAAAAAAACAGCAACTTACAGAGAGCTCTGTACACAAGTCAAAACTAATCTCCATTATGTCATATCAAACTCTTAACCATTAATATTTTTTCTCTTACCTGTTTTTGCTCACATTTGATCCAAATCAAGTTTTATTCCCATTATTGAGCAAATGCTGTTGCCTACCTATCTTTTTAAACACAAAATCTGTTTTATATCCAAACATAAAGTACAAAAGTCTTATTCCAAGGGCAACACAGATAGAGACAAGGAATTTTGTAGTTACACTTCCTGGTTCTATTTGAAGGGATATATCAAACTATGATGAAATGTATTACAGTAGATCTAGAAAAGTTATGATCATTTGGAGAGATGATAAGAACTCTAAGAAGAAACAATATTTTTTAGATAAAAATAAAAAAGGAAAATAGTGTAATCGTCTTAGTAAAGAACAGTTAACTGTGACAAAGGGACTTAGACCAAACAACCAAACTAGAAAATCCTAAAAATTGCAGCTGCATGTAGTGTGGTAGAACAGACATCATTGTGTCATTCTGTACATACAATTCTGCGCATGTAATCATGTAAACAGTGTTTAAGACTGTCCTCAGAATAAGCACTTTGAACATGTCTGCTGCTGCAACATCAGTAAAGTTCACATTTCAGTGATAAATGTACAGGCCAAGATGATGAAGTACATCTCATTGCTTTCACTTGTTTCTTAATTAAGATAAAAGCAGTACAAGCAGATCAAATAACAAAGAGGCATTTTCTGTGTTTAACTCTACTTTCTTTCATCTCCCTCAGATAATCGGACATATCATTTCCAGGCAGAGGATGAGCAGGAATGTATGATGTAAGTGTTAATGTGGTAGTGATAATATTGGTATACCAGCTCTCTCTTCAGCTTCTAAATCCCTAGCAAGTTGAGACATGTCATGTACCTCTATTTTAGCTCCTGCCTATATGGGAAAGAATTTGTGCAATGGCAATTTTGCAATCACTTATCCTGGTTTTACAGTGAAGACAGATGAACTTTTAGAAAAATATGTAAGATTTTACTTTATTTTTGATAGGTTGTAATTGTTATTTCCACACTTCCAATCTTAATAATCTTTATTTAAAGTACCCAAGCTTAGATTTCAGTCTAAATTATTTCCCCTGAAAGTACATAAAAGAGTAAAGTGTAAAGTCAAAATGTGGGTAGCAAAACTTGGACATGAATAGTTATAAAACATTTTATTGCCACATATTAGGTGCCTTGGACATTTGAATTGTTGCTTTTATATGAAGACAGGTGTCAGTATTTTTCAATATTGATAGGAATTGTTTTAAAGTCTTAAGAAACATGTAACTTTGTGAAGTAGAAAGTAAAGTTGTAAATAAATCAGTTATGGGGAGGGGGAGGCATTTTGGGGCTAATCTGAAGGGTTTAGAAAGAAAAGCTGTCCTGGAGGTGCCCCATGGCACAGCTGGCTTTGGGTGGTGCTTCTTCTTTTCTTTCAAAAGGCAAGCAAAGGAACTTTGTTTTGTGATGTGGGGCTTAAAGGGAGTGCACTTTTTTTTCCTGTTCCCTCTCTTTTACTTGTGTGAGGAGGGCCTGTGGGCAGATTCTTTGATGTGATGAGCTGTGTGAGCTTTGGGACAGAGGGAGATGGAAATGGTTTGAAGGGAAAAGGACCAGGGCTTCAAATGAAAGATGTGAGGTTTGGTTTGAGTCTGGGTGGTAGAAGTCATGAAACTGAGAAAGTGAGAGTGATGATGACTAATCATTACAGAGCAAAAACACATGGAGGGGATACTTTGATCCCAAAAAGAAAAGACCCGAAATGATGACTCTTTGATGCCACAAACAAAGGTTCCCCCAAGGGTGCTGTTGTAAAATCCCCCTTTTAATGAATTAATTTTTCTGTGTGTATCTGTGTTCAGTTGGGTGTCAGTGCTTCAAAACAGTAAAGAGGAGGCCTTGAACACAGCATTGGGAGGGGACCAGCTCCATCTCCAGGATAGTGGGCTTCAGGAACTTTCCAAATCTATCATCGCAGAGCTCCGACACATGCCTGGAAATGAGGCCTGCGCTGACTGTGGAGCTGCAGGTGAGCCAGTCATAGTAGGGGATGATGTCTGAAGAAGAAATATGTAAACGGGAATAATTCCTTTTTCATTGCGGCAGTCTTTCACAAGAAGTCTGTGTTTCTGAGGCCCTGTTCAGACCAAAGATTGGCAGTGAAACAAGTTGAAACTTGCAGCTGCTTGCATTGGGCTGCTCTGAAAAGTTCTTAAAGCCAAACAGCTCCAAGTAAAGTGTATTTTTTCTAAAGCAACGAACGTGTGCTTTAGTTTCCTCTTCTGCTCTGGTTGATATGGTTTCACAGCACAATTTGACCTGCAGCATAAGAACTGAATGAGCAGAGCAATATTGTGTTCACTACAATTGCAGTTCTGTTCTTTCAAAACAGAAAAAAAAACATTATAAAAGGATCCATCTTTTGTCATTTTCTCCTAGTCATCATCAATGCAGGTTGTTATTTAGAGCTGTGGTCCCCAAACTGGAGTCTAAACCACCCTTGGGATCACAGCAGGGGCTGTGAGATGCAAAGACCATAATAAATGTTTTGAGATTGCATATTTTCCAATGATTGCATTAATTTGTGCATAAAGTGTGCTCAAGTCTTCAGCCCAGTTTTTGGAGTTTTGGCAGACTGAGAAGTTTTAGAGCCCCAGATATAGAAATGTTTCCTCAAATAAGCAGAGAAAATACAAACTTTCAAGACTGTGTTTCACCAACTGGTGATAATGCTGTGCTTCTTGGCAACAGCTTTTGTTTGAGTACCTTTCAAAGCCCATGTACTACAAACAGGGGTCTTTCTTTCTATCAGAATCATCAATCAGCTCTTTCCTCTGCCCAAAACTTTATCATTAGAACCAGATAGCATTTAAGCAACTTTGTAGCTGGAGTAACCAGTTGACCACCTCTTGGGCTTGGAGGTTCCTTACATTCTTAAACCAGCTGTTTGTAACTCGCTACCCTCACAAGCAGCAATATCCAAAAGCCTGCATTGCAACGGCTCAGTCCAGCAGTCCACAACTGTCCCTTGTAAATGATCTTGCTGGGACTCCTCTTTTAGAACTAGGTTTCGCAGTTCTGTGACTTTTTCTTTTCAACCTGTATTTTTCAGATCCAACATGGCTGTCAACTAATCTGGGCATCCTGACATGCATAGAGTGCTCTGGTATCCACAGAGAGCTTGGAGTCCACTACTCTAGGATACAGTCCCTCACTCTGGACCTGCTGAGCACTTCGGAGCTTCTGGTACAAAAATCACACACGTGGAAGCAGACAAAAACACACAGAGAGCTGGTGGAGTTGGTCTCATCAGGATGTCCTAATTACATTGATTATGCAACTGTCTGCCTTTAATTGAGCGCTTTGTGACATCTTTGTGTCATTTCAGTTGGCAGTCAGTATTGGCAACACACGGTTCAATGACATCATGGAGGCGGGCCTTCCTAACGACGCTGTCAAACCATTGCCACATAGTGACATGTGAGTCCCTGATTTTTAAAAGAAATACTCTGTTTTAGCTCACTGGTTTGTGTTTATTTAACATTAACTCTGGTTTTCATTAAACAGGAACGCCAGGAAGGAGTACATAGTGGCGAAGTACGCTGAGCGTCGCTATGTCCAGCGCAGAGAAGAGGCAGACCCTTGCCGGCTGTTTGACGCTGTGAGAAGTCGTGACCTCACTTCCCTTCTGCAGCTTTATGCTGAAGGAGCTGAGCTCGCCAAGCCACTCACACTTCCTGATGGACAGGTTTGTATAATGTAGTGGATCTCTACAGCTGCTCCTCTTCATATAATGCATCCTGTGAGGGAGGGAAAGCATGTAACGACAAATGTAAATCATAACATCCCCACAGACGTCATGCATTTAACTTGAATCGCAGCTACATCCTGAAGAGGCCGCCCACCCAGCATGATTAAAGCCATACACATTGTTTAATGGTTGAAGAAACCTGACATAGAAATATAGCTCATATGTCTAAAAATAGAAGCTAATCCCCAACCGTGTTAAAAATGTCACCACATACAGTATGTAGGAGGTGTGGATGGACTCAGTATGTGAAATATGAGTTAATCGTCCTCTGGTGTGCATGCTTGATGTGGGTGGGTATTGGGGGGCCTCCCATCTCTGCTGGCCTTTAATCCACTCTCTCCTTCCTCATCCTCTCATCTTGTTCTCCCCGCCTCTGCTGTCTCTCCAAAACGCCTCGTCTTGTCTTTAATAACCTCCCTGTCACACACTTCCTGCTCAGCGTAAGTAGCGTGTGCAGCTCTGCCGACTTTCTGTGTGTGCGTAAGTGTGAGTGTTTGTTTGTGTTGGTTGGCCATCGTTTATTATTTCAGCTTTGAGGTCAGAGCTCACGTCTCATGAGAACAACTGAAAAGAGCTCATTGAATTACGCGGCGCTTCTGTGTTTTTTTTTCTGCCTGCCTATTTGCAGTATAAGCAGATTGTTTTTAAAGATTTAGGACACAAAAACACAAATTAGTTGTTTCACACTCCAGGCTGCGTCATTTATGTCCTTCTAGAGTTGGAACAAGACAGATTACACAACTACATTACGAAAGCAAAAGTTGTGTTAAGACTTTCTTATGAGGTTCAAAATCCTGTGTAATGTTTATGTTTCTTTACATTCAAGGGGAACAAAGAGACAGCGCTCCATCTTGCTGTTCGTCAAGAAGAGAAAAGCTCATTGTCACTGGTGGATTTTCTCTGCCAGAACAGGTTAGACACTCACAGCTACTGATGTATTTCAGCATGAGGATTAAGCTCTTGTTTCTGAAGAGTTAGGAACATATAATCATGTCTCTCTGTCCTTACTCTTCATTTTATAGCAACTGTTTGGAGAAGAGAACAGCAGAAGGAAACACAGCTCTTCACTACAGCGTCCTGCATCACAGGCCTGAGTCCCTCAAGTTACTGCTCAAAGCAAAGGCAGCCCTTCACACAGGTACCTCTTTACATTTCTTTATTCTGACATAATTTATGCCAAAATTAAAATTCATACTGGGTAATCAGATACCAGTGATGATCCTTGATGCTAATTGTGAATGTGCCTCGGTGGGTAATGGTGATATTTGATTTCCAATATTTCAGACAGCATATAGTGATGCTCCAGGACAGGGCTTTCCAAACATCTGTATGGTACTGACCCATAGATTATTTTGTACTAGGCCATGCAGAACTCTAAATAATATCTCCCACCCCCTTTTAACAATGTGGTCTATGTTGTATTTTATTCTAGAAAAAATCAGCTTATCTCTCATCCTGCCAAGACCCAGCACAGAGGTACTCCCTCTCTATCAAAGCTGAAATGATCAAAAACATTTGTGTTCACTTACTTGTCCAGTGTTTTAGTTGCAAATATATTGTATTTGAATCTGCATGATTTTCATTACTGGACGATGCACAGAGTACAAGAGAGAGCTCAGGCTGTATACAACTTACAGATGAAAAAGTAACTGACATGAAGAAAATTTAGAGGTCAGAACAAATAAGAAGTTACTACTGATAATAAGTTTTCAGTAGTAGCTGATGACAGCTGGACAAAATCTCTGTATGTAACCAGTTTCACCGTAAAATACTCTTGGATGTAACAGGTCGGTGTTAAAATTGAATTGATGGCTAGCTGGTGACTTTCAACCAGCTGCCTTCCTAGATGTTGTTCTTACAACAGCTGTTAAAAAACAAAGTACCCACTTTGTATACACAGTACTTAACAAATTTATTAGAGAACCACCATATAAGGATTATGCCTTGGCAGCTCTTAATTAACAGCATATCCAAATATTATCATATCTTGAGATCACACTTGTTAAAAATTTGCACTATACAAAAAAAGTTTGATTCGTTGATTGATTAGAATTAAAGTTATTTACAAAGTTATTCATAGTTTTGGGAGTTTAATGGTTTTGCTTCATTAATACATGACTTCTTAGAGAAGCCCAGTGCGCAACTCAAATTTGGATATAAAAAGGTAAAGCTGTTTAAACATTCTCATTCTGATCTCAATGTTTGCCCAATTACAATAACACATAGTTTTTAACCTGCTTTTGAAAGATTTCAGAAACAGTTCCGTTTTCTTTTTTTTTCACAAGCAGTCTGATCATTTTTTCATATATATAGTTAGATAAAATTATGTAAGCACTACCTCATCTTATTGAAAGTCCCTGGATCATGCGGTACCAGTCCAACTAAAGCTCAGATTATGTTCTATGTTCTCTTTTAGGGAACAACTTTTCCCTGACAGCCTGTTCTTGAAAATTTTGACATTTATAAGTTAGTCTGTGATACAAAATGATTGGTACCACAGGTCCAGGATGTATTTATACAGTCACCAGTCTTTTTATGGTAGAACCTCAACATTTTTGTTGAAGTGCTGATAACTTAGAAGTTTACCAAGCATGGATGTTAATGCAACAACGTGCAAGTGTAAACATTTTTCTATTGCAATCAGCATCTAGTTAACCTCACACCATCTTTCCTTTCACACTTTCTCTAGTCAACTCAGCAGGAGAGACAGCACTCGATATTGCCCGGAGGCTGCAACACACACAATGTGTCGAGCTGGTAAGACCCCCCTCTCCCACTTTTCTGTAAAGTTAAATGCATAGATCCTGTGAACATGCACAGTCAGGAGGAGTCCAGTTATAGCATGGAAATGGCTACCAGAGAGCTAACTCTAGAAACAAAACAGGACAACTTCCACAGCTGGAAATACTACCTTAAAATAACTCCCTGAGCAGCACAGCTCTGATGAAAAGTCACTCCCAGGATGAGGAATCTTATCCTCATCAGGTCCCGTTGTGAATCATTTATAAACTTGTTATATTTTCTTACCGGCCATCTGCCCTGCTGAATCTGATCTGCTTTGTGTCATATCCTGTTGTTACACTGGCCTGTTGTGCAGCAACCAAAGACTCTGAATTGGTTAATTTTCCTTTTATTAAGTTGTATTTTCATCAAGCCTTTTTTTTCTATTTTTTCTCCAAGGCCTGCTTATGTGGTGGGAAATTACTTGTTAGAAGAGATTTATCTTAATTTTTTTTCAATACACAGGTTTAGAAATTAACATGTTTAGATGTTATTTCCATCCTACCTTTTTAAATCATATTTTTAATCAAACATCAGTCTCAGAATACTATATAGCAAATTTAAATCTCTGAAATGTTTTCATTTGTTCTAAAATCCCCCAAACACTAACCCATGATTGTATCAGAGCAGCCCCCTCACTGTTAAATTTGTTTTACAGGACATGTGTGATGTAATTGTTTGTGCTCCTGTGTTTGTGTGTCTGTGTGTTTTAGTTGGAGCTGGCCCAGAGTGGGAAGTTCAACTCACAGATCCACGTAGAGTTCACGTGGGAGACACAGACGCAGGAGTTTTATGACAGTGAGGATGACCTGGATGAGAGGGTAAGGTACTCAACGGCAAATCTTATACTTACTGTGTGACTCTGCTGGAGGGAAAAATATGGACAATCATACACTAAAATCTCCACAAGCAGAAAGAAAGGTTTCAACTAAGATTATCACAATGAGCTTTTTGAATCCTGATACATTTATAATAAAATAAAAATCTGTTGATTTCCGATGCCAATCTGAGTTTTACTTTTACCCAAACAAAATAGGTAGACATTACTTTTCTAATGTTTGATTTCAACTTTTTTTTTGCTTACCAAATTGAGTAAACAAGTAACAGGATGCCTTCATTAAATTCCTTTTAATTCAGCTGACTAGCATTTTTTGTTAAACTGAAAAGAAAAATTACCCATAATGGTATATGTATGAACAACATTTTTATATATTAATATTTATTTAAATGTATATTTATATTTATATTTCAGTGTGTACTCAGAATGGAATTTGGACTATTATCAATGCATACATTTAAGTATTACTCACAGCCAATATTTTAGCTAAAGGACTGCTATAGCTATATCAAACATTCATTAAAGCCTCGTGTAAAGTGCTCAATTTGTGGCAACTGCCTGAAACAATAAGAGTGAGATGATCAGTATTAATTACAGTCCACTATCAATTTAAAAATTCTCACATCAGTCCATATCCTGCACTAATACAGATACTGATCCCTACTTTTAACGCTTGAAAGCATTTTTGCTGTTTTTTGGAATAAATGATTTTTGTTAATAATAATTGCTGAACCATTTTCCCTATATATTTGCCTTAGAGATAAAGAAGTGTCAATGTTAGCTATATTTTTGAGCCCAAGCCCAACACAATGCTTTTCAACTTTGACTTTCTTTATTATAATTTTGAGGTCCCAAAGCACCTCAAGAAGCCAAAGTCACAGATTTAAAAACAACATTGTTTGTTTCAAATCATAATAAAATTTTGACCAATGGGTATTAAAATGTAACTTTGTGCTTCTCTCTAGGTGAGCCCATTGCCGAAAAACCGCTCTCCACCATCCACAAATGGAAGTGGTGGATCTCCCTTTTCCCGCTGGAGTGTAACTAACGGTAGTTTGGGAAGCCGGCCATGCCAGACGTATGAGAATATAGACTTCCTGTACCAAAATCCTCCGACCAACAGCGCCCCCTCTGGAACATCGATGCCACCACCACCACTGCCTGCTAAATCCATTCAAAGAGGCAAGTACTTCAGTAGTTTTGTCTCTGTATAATGAACTACAGATATCTGACCTTCACTTCAAAAAAACGTATGCCATTATCACTACCAGACTATTGACTTAAAATTACCTGGCAAATATATGAATATTAATATAACTCAATGTGTTGCTTGGTGTAAAAGTATAACTTGTATTTTGTGGTGCTGATCCAAAAGGTCAAAAAGCAAATGAACAAATGGTTTGGGTCTCGTGAAGATGAAGAAATACAGAAGATGTTTTAATTGGTCTTGTACACATTGAACAACATTACACTTCTTCTATTTTCAGCTACATCAATGTTCTTCTCAACAGGTCGCTCAGACCCCCAGATTTCAGTGACAACACAGGAAGGCAACCCCATCCCGCGACGCTGCTCTAACCCCAACTCCTCCAGCCCCCAATCACAGGCAAGACACAGCACACATTCACCCAGCACAGAGACACAAGGCCAAGGGGGCAGACCGCCGAGATCTCCCCTCGGACAGAGAGGCTCTAAAGGGCAGAGCCTACTTGGAGCTAGCTCTAGCTCTCAAACCAACATATCACCAACATCAACACAGAACCACATAGGCCCTGTCAGGTAAGAAAAATATCACCCTAATCTTTCATCAATAAACAGAGAGTCTGCTTTTCTGAAAGATCTTAATGTCAGTACTCCACCCTGCAGCTCTGAGAAGACCACATCATATCGTCGTACCAGCAGTGGAGGAAGCAATCATGGGAAATCTGGGGTTTTGTCTCCAACCTGTGTGGGCAGTCAGGAGGAGCTGTACTGCAGTTTGGTGGCAAATAATCCCCCAGCAATCACACCAGCACCGTCATCTTCACCCACTATGTCCTGTGTCCCACGACCACGCAGGAACGCCATGGTACGAACATATTTCAGACATCTTTTCATTAAACTGATTTAAGCAAGACATTCATTAAAGTATCAGCAATGCACGTGAGGTAAAATGCTAGGAATAACACTGTGGCTCAGTTTCATCTGTTGTCTCAAGACAGGTAGGTACAAAAAGTCTTATGAACCCAAAGAGTAATTATTAATTGGTGAAGAAACCACCAGTAAAAATAAACTGATCAAATAATGTAGTAAATTAATTGGGTTACTGCTTGAAGGACGTAAGAGTCTTTGATGTCTTCAATGAGATGTATTAAATGTAAGATATCACGTTGACCAAGGTAGTCTTAATCAAACTCTTTCTGATTTTTGGTGGGCTGCTGCTGATATTTCAATGCCAGCAAAGTTTCATTTGTGCAGTTGTCATTTAAAAGATCAAATTCTGATCAGATGTATCTCTCATGTCTGCATCACTTGTCTTGTCTTGGGAGGCAGCGTGTTACTTGATATCCAGATATAAGATCAGTTCTAATCACCCTAGATATTCATGTTTTTGTCTAATAATTGCTTGTCATTGACCATTTAAAGAGAGACATAAATCTAATGCCTCACTTGTGGAAATTGCTTTTGGCTCTGCAGTGCTAAAAAAGTATTTTCATTTGTTTGGGACTTGAAAAAGCCTGACAAAACTTCACAGGGCTGTGCAGGAACCCTGTAAACTGTCCACTACAGCTTTCAAAATAATATACATTATTTTCCTGAAATTGAAATTTGAAAGTTATCTAAATCCAGGGTAATGCAGTGGGTCCATCTGCAGTCCTTATCAAACTAATGAAAGATAAATCATGATTGATATATAGCATGCAGTTGGTTGTCACGGGCATTTTTCATTGACTGCAAGCACAACAAAAACAGATTTGTCAATGAGACAACATCTCAAAGGCTGGTACACATGACATCATTCAGAAAAACCCACAGTTATTCAAACAAAATAGTGTTAAAGTAGATACATTTTTACATCTCCAAATATTGACCTACACCACTATGATTTTAAAAGCAGGATTTATCGGAAGCCAACAGGATAGGACACGACAAGCAGAGACCTGTAATGGGAAAGAGTGCGTGACTGGCCTGTGCCTAACCAGATTTAGCCTATTTACAGTTCTGAGTTTTTAGTCCTTCACATCCAAGTCTTCAGTCCCACAAGACTTCATCTGTGGAGAATCAGAATGAGCCTGTGAGATTTCTCACTTTAATGAAACTGCTGGTGGCACACTGAAACCGTATCACATGTCTCCTGCAGGTCTCTGGCAGCAGGCCACATCACAAGCGTGTCAAAGCTCTGGTGGACTGCAGGGCGGTCAGCTCTGAGCAGCTCGCCTTTTTTAAGGATGAGATCATTGTGGTCATGGCCACTAGTGACCCCCACTGGTGGGTAAGTGCAACTACAACTTTTTAAATGCATGACACAGCTACATTTGCAATGGTAAGAAGAACAGAGGAATATCATGCTCAGGTAGAAGTTATTTTAAAATATTTGATTTAGAAGGAATGAAATTACTGGTCTACTAATCTAGTTAAGTAAAAGTAAATCATTTGAAGTTTACTGTAATTACTTTTATGCATTTGATGTTCAACATTTGATGATGGGGTGCGTTTGAGGCTGAGTGGATAGCAACTCTGCACATATGATTTTAACATATAACATGTTTTTTAAGAGCATCATGTTTAGAGCAGACAGTCTAAAGCTGTTGTGGTTAAAATCTGATCAGCAAATAGACTTGAGTATAACATCCATCCATTTATTATCTACCATATTGCTTGATCTTTTTCGGGTGATGGTGGGTTAGAGCATTTCCCAACAGTTACTAGACGAGGAGTGGAGAACACCCTGGACTGGTTGTCAGTCAATAACAAAGAAAAACCCAAACACGCACTGAGATAACAGACTAACTCCACATGGAAAAGCCCTGACAGACTAGAGTGTTGACCCAGCAGCATTCCTGATGTGAGGCAGCAACACTATCTGCACTATCACCATGCAGCCCTTAGTTTAATGTAATTACAAGTTTTACAGTAATAAAGTGTTAAAACATTGCTTAAATGGCTGTTTGCTGCAACAAAGAGAATTGTGTGGCATGACAATTGAACAAGGATTAAAAAAAAACATTGGTTTGCAGCAACGGTTGAAATGTGGTCCATGAATGAGCATGGATTAAACTTTGACATGCTTTGTAAAATAATTATAAATACAGTCAATCATAGGCTCATGCTGCATTATAAAAAGTCTGAAGACAAAAGAATCAAAGTATTTTAAATCATTATCTTGCTTTGTTCTGTGAAACTGATTGTCATGTGGTAGTGGCTTTATAACTGATCAGTTATACAATGTTTTTTCATCTAGTTTTTGTTTTCTTACGCAGTAATAGATATTTAAAGTGTGGAGAGTTTTTGAAAGATTTTCCCCAATAAATTTAAATAACAAAATACTGAAATGAAAAATAGTTTTAAAAATATACAAACAAAAAATCTCAGTGATTTGATGTAAATAGATATGTATTATATAATTAGTAACTTTGTTCCTGGGATGCATGATACAGGAGTTTTGCTTACCCTCCATATGCCAACATGTCAAGACTCATTATTCCTGATACTGATATATCACGATCGACATTTAAAGCGTACTCTTTACTAAAATGTGGCCTGTTCCTTTTATAGGTGACAGTCTGTTTAAGCTAGAGACAGATCGTACATGAAAAAAATGACAATTATGATTGGATTAATATACATGGACAAATATATGCTAGTATGTGTGATGCAAAATATTTACTATACACCTTTGCCTTTGTGTCTTGGTAAGCAATAATAAATAACATGAAAAACGTAGACATTTTAAGTATTTGATCACTTTTTTTGTCTGTAAACAGGTCGGTCACATAGAAGGAGACCCGAGCAGGAACGGAACCTTTCCTGTCAACTATGTGCACAAACTGTCGGACTGAAGCAGCTTTGGATTATGGACATAAAGTACTGTATTATAGGAGAATAAGTAAACAAGCATGAGACATTTACTGGAAATGACTGTGGATTTCATCCTCCTGGACCTAATGGAAACTCTAAAGTTTGGCAATCTAAGAACTTTTCCACATTTGGATCCATCAATGGAAGGAAAGCTGAGGATGTAAATGATATAGTGTAGGGATTTATATCCTAAACATGGACTCATCCTGGAAACCAAAAAGGGAATAAATGGTTTGACTGCCTTGTGAACCCTCCTTGCTCATGACAGAATTATTTCTTAGAGTTTTAACTGCAGCTAGTTTCTCTCGTTTTTAATAAGTATGAACCACTTTCAATAGGTACTAATGCTTTTTGGTTAGAATTGAAACGCTCTAGTGCCCATTTATGCTTTAGACCAGTCATATTTTAGCTTTTTAAGTTCTGACATATGCACCTGAAGGCAAAAGCTTCAGGGGAATAAACATGAAAAGCACTTTGAACTTATGGAGAGGAAATCTTTACGAGATGTAGAGCTGTAACCACAAACACAGCCAGCTGCTGTTCGGGGATGTAGCGGCTTTTTGTTGTAAGCAGACGTTTGCTAGTCTTGTTGAATCCTGGTGTACTGAGACTTTTATTTGAGTGGAGCATCAGACTGGCCTAGCGTCTGCTGCAGCCTGCACAGGGATTCTAAACGTGGCTCTGTGCCTGCCAGTCTGTCTCCAACAAAAGCGGCAGCCGTCTGGGCAAACCCAGGGAGAGATCTGAAACTAAAGCTCGTCGTCGTGAATGTGGGCACAGCACACAGGCTGCCTGGAGAGTGGGGGGGATCTAATTTCCTCTGGCTCCAAGCATCTTGTCTCTGGAGGACCTGGAATAACGGTGCTGTGTTAGAAAGAAAGACTCTGCTCTACCAGGAAATGGCACTTGGGTAGAGCTTGTTAGTAACAGCACCCTGCTGCAGTAATTTGTTCAGCATGTGTGTATTACTCCAGATTCACACTTGCTTTCTTGCACTTACACACAAAGAAGCTATGACAATTAAAGATCCTTTGTTTAAGAGTTGGGAATGGAGGGGTTAACTACTCCACTTTTTATACACGTAACCAAATGTAACACATTTCACACACCATTTGTTGTACATAATTGTCTAAAATGTCACAGATGTACAGTTTATATAACCTAATTTACTATGTTCACTGCATTATAAAGAACTGTATCACAGCAGAGTCTGATTTCATGTTTTGATTTGATTTCATATGTCCTCGCATCTGTTTCATTGTTTTGTCTAAAGGCTGTCAGAGAGAGAAAAGGAGCAGAGACGTCATCAGAGTTCACAGATGATCCTCAATCACAAAGCAAACAGACTAAGAGGCGCTCACAGCAGGACGCAGGTGTTCACTGCCTCCATCATTCATGAGCAGACTGATGAGGAGTCTGTCCTGATGTTATCGTCTTACGCTGTTGATCAATCAGTAAACAAAACACAAAACAGACGTGCTATGGTAGTTGTGAGGAATGGATGACTGCAGGTACATAATGTTCAACAAGTGAAAATTAACACAAGTAGTTTGTTCGTAGTATGCACAAATAAGATTAATACATAGTTTTATATCTGGTATGACCAATGCTGCATTTTACATCTAAAGCCTACCAATATACACTGTGAAGTACAGAGCAGGTCACTAAATGCTAATACATAAATATTGTCTCCTTAAGAGAACAATAAAATGCATCCAAAGTCAGTATCAGTCGGTTATGTAATATGTGATTTTGACTATAAATGTACATGTGCAGAGGTGCTGAAACACAGTTTCATTTTTGAGCTTATTTTAATTACAGCAAAAATTAACAGATACCTATTTGATCTTAATCCAAAATTCATTTCATTATTTTGTACCTAATTTAGTTCTTGTATAGCTTTGTGTCGAAGGGAAAGAACTTAATCACTCTACACTTTTTTGTAGCTTGTTTTTAGTTTTTAGCACCATGTAAGCAAAGTATAACTGTAGCTTCCGTGTCGACTTTTCCTCACAGAAAGAGAGCTGAGCTTCGTGACTGTGGCTCATGTTCAGGCTAATGACATGTATCTTGTACAACCCCTCATAAAATCCTGAACTATCCCTTTAAGATGGTCCTATTTTGCCTCAACTCCTGTTCATATATTTGACTTTGATGAGAACTAGAGAACGCTTATAATTAAGAATGTTCAAAAAAAGCTACCAGGTTTCATAAGCAAGAACACTTGATCCACCTTTACTCTTTTTCTGTCGGAAATGTGCCCCCTCCACTTCACTCACACACACACAGACACACACACATACACATATGTGCCCAGTCTGCTCTACGTGATAGACTGGAGGTGGAAATTAATACAATCAGTGTAATGCTCTGCATTGGGCTTACCACCTGAAGCCAAATAGCTTGAATTTCTGATGTCACAGTGGTAGGACAAACATGGGAGGGCTTGGGTGAGGGATTAGCTGTTTCAGGCAGTTACTGGAACTGTTCACAGAAGAGTCAAAAGTCTTGATTCTAGAGACTCTTGTCTTGTGTATAGAACACTATCATTCAGGTTAAAGGATCTAGAAAACTTGAAGTACAGTATGACCCATTTAAGGTAAAAAAAAAAAAAAAGTAAATATCCCTTTAAAGGAATATTACACCCAAAGAATGATATGCCTTAATTTTCTACTCACCCTCATGCTGAGCAACACTCTGGAGCACTTTTTTGATGTCTCAAATGCAGCTGGAGGTCCGGGGTGATTTTCGCTGTCAACAAACGTCCATCTAACAGGGGACGACGGAGCCCGAAGAAAAAGGTCCATAAAAGTCCACAAAAACGTACTAAATGACCTCGTTTCAAATTAATTATGGACGTTACCCGCTCAGGACACTTGGATTACAGCGGACGAGCAGTATGAAGGAAAATAAGCACGTTTTTGTGGACTTTTATGGACCTTTTTCTTCGGGCTCCGTCGTCCCCTGTTAGATGGACGTTTGTTGACAGCGAAAATCACCCCGGACCTCCAGCTGCATTTGAGACATCAAAAAAGTGCTCCAGAGTGTTGCTCAGCATGAGGGTGAGTAGAAAATTAAGGCATATCATTCTTTGGGTGTAATATTCCTTTAAAGCTCCAGCAAGAAGATTTAGTGATTGACAAAATACTCAAAAGTGAACACTGATGCCTCTTCACCTGCAACCAAAACAAACCACTTTCAAAAAGGCTGACATGGTAAGTGTGCGATTTTTCAGTGTTGGACAAAAGTGGTCCAACACACAGTGCACATTTTTTAAGATAAACAGTAATATGTTTGACTGTCATAAGATATCTGGATGAGATTTTGTTTTTGTTAGAAAGGACTCCTTATACTTAGGGCATAAGATCAGTGAAAACAAAAAAGTTTTTTTTTTCACAGGGGAGCTCAAGATCAATGCTAAAGAGGCTATGAGGAGTTTCTAAGTAATTACAAAAAGTCTCAATTTTAGATATATGCCAGATCAAAATACACACTTTAAGATGAGTTTTATAGCATCAAAATAGGTTATCTATAAATGCTATTCCTTAGCTTTGTGGTCGGGTCGGACAGAGCTGAACTGGCCTGGATACTCAACTTCGGGAACAAGACAATTAAAACCAGAGCAAATTTATATTATTCGGACACGTCACGGTTCTAAGTAGCGATATATAGCCTGCTACAAAACTACGATACTAAGTTTTCCAAAAATTGCTTGTTGTCACATACCAAAAACTACCGCTACGTAGCTAGAAAGAGATACATTACCTCTTCGCTTTGCATCCTGTAAGTTGTTGAAAAAAGAAGTTGTAAAGCAATGTAGGGTTCTGAGGAAGGTCTGAGCTGCATTTATTATAGCATCACAACACACACATGCTTTGGCTTGGGTTACGTCTTTTGGTGCGTTCCAGTTGTAGTCAGAAGTAGGAATTTCCGGGTTCCGAGTAGGAAACTGCAACAGGAACGTTCCCCGAAGTCGGAATTTCCGACTGGGACCTCGGTGAAACCTCGCCACCCCCGAGTTGACAATCAAAGATGGATGCCCCCAGAGTGAACAGTTATTTATCTCCTGTAATAATCACTTTATTTGCACTTCTGACTGGGGTGTGTCGCTCTAGATCAGCTGTATACATAGTATTGTTAGACTTATATTTACAAAAATGCTGCCATAGTAATAATCACATTCCTCATGTGATATTCGTGAACAACAACACAGAGCGTGTTAACAGCTAAAAATAGCCTGGTATTTTTTTCTGACTTCAACTGGAACGCCGATAAGTCGGAGATGATGTCACTCCCAGTTCCGAGGTTACTGGAACGCAGCATTACGAAAGTCGCCGCGCGTGCTCACGGGTAGCAGAGTCTTAATGTGCTGGAAATAGATTCTCCTCATAGCACCTTTAAATACAACTCTACTCTAATACATAATGGTGTTAGGAAAAGTATTTTTTAAAAGTCCTTAATTAGTGTTCATTCCTATTATATACTGTTTGAATGAGCGAAAATGTTTTAGTACATAAATGTGTAGATTTTGACACAATTAAGTCCTGATTTACAGTAAAACTACATTTTAAGGCTCCTGTGAGGGACTTGTAAGTTATGATAATTCAGGTGACCATCTATAGGTTTTGCTTATGGTACCATAAGAAGGTTGTCTTTTATGACAAAAAATGTAATTATTCTTTATTCTGGGTGCCAAAATTACAACTCAACGAAACTATGGGTTGTTTCTTTAATCATAGAGTCAGTTTTCTTGTTTGGCACCTGCCTCTGCCGGCATTTCTGGCATATTTAACAACATCTGAAAAGACCAATGTCTTTAACAAACAGTTAAAAACTTCTCACCAGAGATTCAATAACCAAAGTTTTCTCTCCAGTGACAAACTGGGAGCGTTAGCAAGGCATCCAATAAAAGTTAGCAGTGCCTTTGTGAGCCATCTATTGGTTTGTATCATCTGAGTTAATTGCTTTCCTCTCTGCCTATATATGTCAGACATTTTTTAAATTGCTTTTCCTCCCTCTGGCTATCTCTGGCACCCTTGCATTCCTCCCCCTCCTCTGTCCTCCCTCAGTGCCTCCCTAAATCCACCCATCCATCCTCCCTGGCAGTTCTCCCTGCAGCTCTCCTTCCCTCCAGCCTCATTTTGGCCTCCGTGTGGACGTTACAGGACCCTGATCCCCCATCTCAGAGTCAGGATGATGAAATCCCAACCTGCCACTTACATAACCGGCCACCTCGCTAACAGCCAGGATGATAATGCCAGGACCCGCTCTGCTCTGCCAGCTGAGTGCCACAAACACACACAGATCCATCTTCCACCATTAATCCTGAATGTGCACTAATGCATACAACAAGTAGTTTCACTGTTTCCATTCATTAGTGCTCTCATTCATCTTCTGTTCATTCATACGCACAGACGAATTCAATAAAATGGACGCACTGTAAATATAGTAATCCATAAAATATGTAACACAAACACTAATCTGGATGTACATATATGTTTCATAAGTACTTATATCATCATTAGTGTTTTCTGTGTAAATGTTTGAAGTGTTGTGTATCTGTGTAATCTTAATGAATCATAATAGGGAATGTTCTAACTCCTAATGCTGTAGATATGTAGATCTGCCCATCTGAAATCCATCCCCCTGCTTAATGCCTGTCATTAAGTGAGCAACAGCAGAAACATCAGCTTAATGGAACTTCACAAATCCCAGCCTGCTATAATGAGCACATGGAGATGAGATGTATTTCCAGTAATCGTGTCCTTTTCATCCGAACTCAAGGTTATCTAACATCCATTTAACGGAGCAGAAACGAGGCTCTGATGGACACGCAAACGTCTAACTTTTTTGCTGATCTGGCAGCGGGTGCCGTGCTGCAGCTATGCTCTGACGTAGACTGACCCTGTTCATTTCCAAGAGCTCCAGCATAACAGCAAACAGATGCAATATTCAGAGATCTCACCCGGGACACCCTGATGTGAGTGTTTTGCAGCACAAACCCACATAAATCCACACAGTATTTGCCTTTTAGATGATTTATTCTAATAATTCAGCATTTTTACAAAACCTGATAATGCTTAAAATGAACTAGTCTTGCACATTGTAGCTCTTTGCTCAAGTAAATAATACGAACATAGAGAATAGTGACAAATTGAAGCAGTATAGATAGCAGAACATTCACTCTTTAAATGTGCAGCAAAAAGCAAAGTTAATCCAAAAGCAGTGCAGGTGCAACAAAGATGTTTGGGGGCAATTTACCATGAGTCTCTCTATTTTCTGATCACATTTTAAAATCAGATTGTCTTCTTGTGTCTAATAACCATTAATCTCCTGAAAAGTATTTGATTAAGGCTCAGCAGTTTGATGCAAATTTCACTTTTTGTACCTGAAAGCAAATTGACCCCAAACTCTCTGTTTGTGTGAAGCTTATAACATTTCAGTAAAGTTTGTCATCACATTCATAATAAAAGACAGTGTCTAGTCAACAAAGCAATCATCATACAGTCAGTTATTAATTTAAAGTTACCTGAATGAAGGAAAAACAAAGGGTCTGTGCTTTATCCAACTAAACATAAACATCTTACATCATATAAGCAAACACAAAATCAAAACAGGATTAGGACACCATTTTGGACCTGTGCTTGGCCCGTAAAGGGCTGTAGAAGCTCTTATAATGTAGACTTCAGATTTCAGAACATTTATTTTAGATAAAAACTATTAGAAAAGGAAAAATCATTCCAACCACAGGTTCAAATATCATAAAATCACACTACAAACAGTTTTGAATGGGAAAATAGTGAAAATTAGCATTACATTCATTCTGCAAGTGGGCCCAGAGATCTTTGGGAAATGTGGTTTTCTTCTTTTCATTCATGGTTAAAAACACAAAAGGTGCAGTCCCACAACAGTGCACGAAGTTCTTCTACTGGTCTTCCCAGATAATGACGTCTGGATGAGGTCAGTGATGATCATGAGCTTTTCTGTTCACCACCTCCTCCGTTATCATCGCTGCCGATGCAAAAACGCTGCATAAGGCATATGAATGAAGCAATATATAGGCCAGCTGTATATGCAGATAAAACTATGTACAGAGATAGGACCACGAATACACGTTTAAGGCCAATAGACCCCTTTAATTCTACTCAAGTGCTCTTTAGCTGAACTAGCTGTAGCTGAGAATTGTTTGGTATAGATGAGCACACAGGCGGTAAGCAGACTCTTCTCTTGGCCATGTGGAATGCTTATAAACAGGGAAAGTGAACATTCAATGATAAGGTCATCATGGCGATAACAAATCTGATAGCTGAGGACGTTCGTAGTAACATCTAAACTGAAACATCGTTTCACCTGAAAGAGGCACTCCAAGCAACATTTCACTATGTTTTTATTCTGTCTTCTGTGTTGTTCATGCTCCGCAATGATTCAGTTCTACTTATCCCATGATACATCAGGATTCAATCTTAGAATAGAGATTAATGTATTTTTTCCTAGGACCCCACAAATAAAGATGTTATCTGCTGTTTCTGTGGTTGAATTTTTGTTCCCCCATGGTTCAAGCTCCAGAGGTGCTAACTCCTACACTTCCCATGATGCAAAGACCACCACTATGTTATTTATCAAAACCCTTCTGCCAAGAGAGAGTATTGGAAACTAGTCACTTCATCATATTGTGATCCTGGATTCCTCATAATGCATCTTTAAAAAGACTTAGATGTAGACCCAACAGAGAAAATTAACTTTGAATTTCTACCATGCGAGCAGTTGACTTTTTTGGTCTTTGTATGGTTCAAGCTTCAGGAATAGTAAGTCCTACAAAATCCATATTGCACTTTAAAATAATATGTGAATAGAGCTTTAGTAGATTTTTTTCAGACACCCTCTCCAAAGTAACTGAGAGATTTAAAACATTTTTTCCTTTACAAGGGTTAATTTAATCTTTTTATGAGTTAATCTCCAGACCTACAATTCCCATAATGCACTGGGATACATCATTCAAAGAAGTTTTTTTCAGAACATTGAGAGTACTTGTGCATTTGTTTTCATTTTGATTCTTTTCTCAGACTCTGTCAGCTATAAATGTCAAGATCTTCCATTTCCCATAATGCACCTGAAATTTTATGATGAATATGCCTTAATTAGATTGTATTTTCAATTCCTCCCTCTGAGGACTCATAAGATTAAAAACACACCTTTTACAATTTGAGTGGTCATGGTTGAAGCTCTAGAAATATTAAATACACTTCCTATGCACTAAGATACAAAATTAGAAAATTAGTTGGAAATTTAAAAGCATCTTTTAACATCTGATTTTTTTAGTATCTGCATGCTTCAACCACCATAAATAATATAGTCTACATTTCTAATTAGCACTTGGATACCATCAGAAAAAGTCAGATATTCGTTTGTTGATTTTCTAAACGACCCTTCTAGATGGACCTAGCATATGAACCAATTTGTCAAAATGATGACTAAACTGGCAACAATGCATTATAGATGTTGGAGTGCCCCTTTAAATGTTCTCCCTAGAGACTCTGACGAAATGATCATTAAGCCCTTAAAGTAGGAATATAAAACAATCTAAGCTAACCTGTGTCTACATGAGTTGCATCAACCTACATCACTCAACTCGTGCATTTTTAGTCTTTGCATCAAATTTCCCATGCATCATGATTTTCCTCCCCGTTGTCTGCAAAAGTCCTGACACAGTAGAACATCCATGCCATTTCCTGCCACCCTTGACTTCTCTGAGACAAAGAGCGATTCAAGTACATCTTAAATGAAGCATTGACATTCCCGACCATGCTCATCTTGCAAGAGTGCAGTTAAAATGGAATATTTAATCGCATGTGATGATTTTCTAGAAACCTTTCTCGAGGTGCCTGAGAGGTTTTCAAAGCATGTGCCTCTCTTTGTTCTTGACTGCTATAATTTATGACTAGAGAGCAAACAAAGCAGCACCAGGGATTCTTCA
Organism: Scarus forsteni; assembly: GCA_036419115.1. Lineage (NCBI taxonomy): Eukaryota > Metazoa > Chordata > Actinopteri > Labriformes > Labridae > Scarus > Scarus forsteni. Next base: position 20,450,284 of record JAZDUH010000451.1, on the reverse strand, counting down.
TCTGGAGAGATATCTCCTTCCTTCAGAGTGGCACACTAAAACAAAAACCACCATCTTTATGCAGGCTTCTCTCTGTGCCAAGATTGAATGTGTGCCTCTCTTGCCATAACCTCCCAGCACCAAAAATAGACATCCCTCCCTGGTGTATTGGCTGTGCTTTCTACGCTCGCACTAACAGCCAAAGCAAGGGATTGGTGGAAGAGATGAATACTGGGGAGTCTTAGTCATAGCTAATCTGAAGAGAGGAGGTAAGAGAGGAAGACGGGAAACAATCAGGACAACAATAAAGCCGATATTTTATAAGTGAAAATCAGGCTAACATCTGCATAAAGGACAGACCATCTCATGAATCTATCAGAACTCCTAAGCATATTGTTTAGGCATTGATAATTTGGCCAATAAATTATGCTGATTTTTAATGAGAGGAAACAAGGTTATCATCTGCATAAAGGTTAAGTGACCACACATGAGACACATCAGTTAATTCATCTAGTAAATGCATCTGCATAAAGGATCACTTGAGATAAACTTTCCAATCCATCTATCAGAATGCCCAAATTCTTTTGTAATGGCATTAAGAAATAGGTCAATAAATGAAGCAGAGTTGTGTTTGTAGAAATAAGGTCATCCTCTCCTCGTGAAGTGGTCTCGTTTGTCAATCATGATGGCAAAAACATGTTCAGGCATTGATAATAAGAGGTCAATTAATGAATCCTTTTTTGTATGCAGGAAACATGTCATCTGCATAAAACCCGATGTTCATGCATATGATAGACCAACTAACTAACCTATCAAAATGCCAAAGAAATACATTTTAGGTACTGTAATTATGACTGTAAATTAGGCTAATTTATGTGTGAAATTAAAGTTATCACCTGGATAAAGGACTGAGTGATTCAATATTAATTCACTGATTAATCACAATATTTGCTGTATCAATATTTCATAGCCTAATATCAATAGTTTGTCGGCTCAAAACAATTTGAGACATCCCCTTATAGCACATCCACCCAATTGACTCAATGCCTGCCACAAAGACACACAGTTAGATCAATCTAAATAGCAAGGACCATGCTTAATGTAGATAATACAGGTTAGAAACAGAATGTTTTAGGTTCTTAATACCAACAAAAGACCATTATTACAAAAAATGTTATGCTGTGTCCCTTTGCTGACAGTTTCACAACACACCCTGACTTATATTGTTTCCCATGTTGCAGTGTTATCCCATTGCTAGGTTCTTGACAAGACCCACCCCTATTATTAATTTATCTATCAAAATGATCGCAAAAACATGTTGATTTAGTAATTGGGCCAATAAATGAGACACAAAGGTATATTGGAGTTAAGTTATTGTCTGCATAAAGGAACAACGGTCCACATTTGAGACGGACTGTCAAATTAATCTATTGTAATGACAACAAAACTTCATCTTTAGGCTTTGGGTATTTAAATCAGGTTCTGTCTGCATTAGGACTTCTGTAACAGACCATGTTATTTATCTATCAAATGGCAAACCATGTTTTAGCATTTATAATTAGGCTGAATTTTAAATGTGAGTCAGATCATTGCCTGCATATGGGACAAGGAGGTCATACATGAGACAGACCACCTAATCCATCTGAAACTATCAAACCACTCTCTTTAGGCTTAAACCTGCTGACCCTTAATAAAGACATATTACCTATCTATAACCTAGATTTCCTTATAAGCTATAATGAAGTCTATACTTTTGTGTTCTTAAAGCTCTAAACAGCTTTTAACACCAAACATTCAGCAAACATTGATGGCCTACCTTAGCTCTCCACGCTAATGCTGCATCATGTTAATACGAAAAAGAAGCATCTCATCTCAACACTATTTTTAGTTAGCACTAGTTCACATTTAAATGATGCAGCCTTGAAATTATCCCCTAAATCCACATTAGTTAAGCCGTCTAGACTGTGTTATAGTTGCAGTGCTCTGATGAATACATTCTGCATTTTAGTGCAAGTGGATTTAGGACAGAGAGATAAGTAGACGCTAGTTGACAGGATAAAGAGGCCACAGGTGGAATCATCCCAGCACAGACTTGCCTCCTGCCCCTTTTACTCGGTCTCGTTTACACTGCCCAAAAAACAGGGTGTTGACACAGAGAAGCCAAGGCACATTTTCTCTATCTGATTTCTACTCTTTGCCATTCTCCTTATTTCCTCGTGCACTGCCTCTTTCACTGCACTTGTGGATTTATGTAACAGTGCAGCAATCCCCTCTGTCAAACCTCACCTCTGCTTCTATCTCAGTGCCCTTCACTTCAGCTCTTTACCTCTTCTTCTCCTCTGGTAAGTTTTGCATTACATAAGTCCCTGTTAGCTCTTCACTCACTGCTGCATAAGTTAAGAGGTGTGCAGCTACGCCATTTCCGTCCTCATCACCTGAAAAATGACTCATCCATCACTGCAGATACTGTCTCAACATACAGTCTCTCCTGTGCCAGTCCGTCACTGCAAGCAGCAAAGTAGCTAATGAGGACACTATGACATCCTGCACACTGGTGCAAGCTTGATTGGTTCTTCAGCAAGGGTATTTCCTCAGAAACGTACAGGACACAGGAAGCTCCTTACTAGCATTTGTGATAGTTGTAGGCACTCTAAAGACCTGGAGGACCAGCCTCAGGATACAAGAGCAGACAGGTGGAAACTTTAGAGCAGCTGTGTTGGTAAGTGATAGCTTAAGAAGGAAGTCCATCTCCCAGGAAAAAAAGCAAAGCAAGTTTCTAAAGCATGTTCATTTTTTTGTCTTATTTGAGCTTCACAGGCCAAGGGAGGCACGTGCGGAGTCCCAGCATGGAGGAGAACACAATTGTCGGTCGATGTTTCTTAAACTTGAGGCCTTTCTTCAGCCGTTGTCCCGTCTCTGCCACGTACAGCTCCCCCTGTTGGGCTGCGCTGGTAATCCGTGACACCAGCTCCCCGTGCACCACCACCTCCTGCTCCGAGCGCACAAACACCTCCCTGAGCTCCTCCAGCCGCCGCTCCATCTCCCTGATAACTCGCTGACGTTCCTCCACCTCAAGGAGGCGCCGGCGAGCGGCCTCGAACTCCATGCTTGAACTTGGGGTGACCAGTTTGGAAGAGGGGGCCGTGGCCGAGGTGCTGTGGGGTTCTGATCCAGCTAGCAGCGCACCTGTCACCCTTCGGAAGTCTCCCATGGAGATCGAGCGCCGGGTCGCAGGGGAGGCCAGTGCCAGGAGAGCGGTGGTAGACGTTGAAGGTGGCACAGCCAGAGGAGGGGAGGATGCTGACGGAGAAGGTGACTCTGGAGGTTGGATTTCAGGATGTGGGTCTTTGTTTTTAATAGCTGCCATGTCCTCGTTGGTGTCATCATCATGGGTGTCCCTGTTTCTTTGTCGCCGCTTCATGGCTGCCTCCTCTTTCTTCTTCTTCTGCTGCTGCTTTCCTTAATGTCAGTGTTGATGTTTCTAAGCAGAGAGCAGCAGAGGGAGAGCGTGGAGACGTGCAGTGATCCAGCCCGAGAGCCACTCCATTCATTAATAAGAGATCTGAGCCAGCCGAGCGCTGCCTCTACATCTGAGTGGTTGTGCTGGGGAGGAGCCTCCTTGCAGCTCATTGGCTGCACGTCAGCTGATGATTGGGCAGCCTGCCTCGCCGCTTCTGCTGCTGCTGCTGATGCTGGCAGGATGTCGTGTCCTCTGCTCGGCTGTTTTTTTGCAACATCGTCATCATGTGGAGTTGGTTTGAGGGAGGCAGGGGGAGGCAGGTTGTGCAGGAGAAGCAGGTTCTTCTCTCTTCTCTCTGCTAGCTGCTCCACTCACCAGCCTGTCCTTGAATTTTCTCTCGTCTCCTTCTCTCTGGCTCGAATGGTTGCCCCTAGCAACACCGGCTCTGCATCAGATGGCACAAGCAGGAGGGAGGGGTGATGCTCTGATTTCTCTCTCTCCTTTTTACCACCTTGCTTTTCAGTCTTCTCAGCCCTTTCTGGGAATCGTTTTTCCCATTGTCCCCCCCCTTCTGTTGACCTGTTTGACAGCCTTCCCTAAAACAAGATCCTCATTGCAGCCACATTTACAGTTGACAAACAGACACAGCAGAAAAAAATAAATGTGCACTCATGCACATTTACACATTATACATCAATAAAAAGTATAAATTGTCGACCAGTGTCATTTAATGCTTATGTCGAGTGAGATTATTGGAAAAAAATTGGGCTTGAAGACTGTTAAATCAACCAACTGAACCAAAGTCCTGCTACTGTCTTGTACAACCCACTGATAACATTTAAATATTACCCAGAAATCACACATAACCCTTATTCTGCTGAAACCACTGTAGCTTGTAATCCCCTATCCTCTGTGTCATCCTACTCTGTGCCTTAAATCCATATTTCAATTTAATATAACAGATACGACTGTTGTTCCCAAATTAGATGCTCCAGTTTTGCAGTTTAAAAGTAGAAAAAATCACAGGATAGACCGGATCTCAGTCCCGGACGTCTGCTGTGACGTGTCTAATCCTAAATATTAATAGCTAAAATGTTAATCCTTTGCCTGCTTTTCAGACTAATGAAGGTGAGGAGGTATGCCTTCTTTTTTCATCAGTGCTTCAGTATGGAAAACAGAACCTGAGCTCTTGTTAATAGAGCTAGATGGATGTTAACTGAATTGATTTATGTGGTTTCAGCATCCTGATGTTGACTGTAGCATCAATAACCCTGCCTTAAAGTGTACAGGAGTCAATATGAAACAAACCTGAGCACAACAATGATTGATGAGACTAAGGAATTGTAAATATATAAAGGAAATAGCACTTTACAGGGGTGGGAAAAGCCAGTGGCCCCATGATATGGTGTCATGAAGATATTTCAGTCAGATTTTATAGTGATACTTTTGGACTTTTAAAATCATTTAGTGTTTTTCTTTGACTGGAACTGTAATCAACCAAATCTAATGAAGTTGGTAGAACAAGCCTTGGTAATGCAGATGGAGACTGGATGGAAAAAATACATTTAAAAAAAACGCAGCTCCTAAAGTGTTGACTCGAGGCTTGCTGCGTAATAACCTGAATAATACACACACTCCATGTAAAATGTTGTCCTTTGTTCAAATAAATATATTTACCACCTGATTTAAAAGACAGTTTGTGTTGAAATAGTTGTATTTGTGGGTAATTTTCTTTAAGTCGTCCATTTTGTTTTGATTGACATTTACATGCTACGGACCTTCACAGCTCAGCGTCTTTGTCTGCTGTTAAATAGAAGTAGTGCAGCAGATTTTCATCATCATAACACCTCTTGATGTCTCAGATTAATTCTGTGCAGACACCATGGCCTTGTCAACACAGAGATGAAAATGTTTTTGTGTTGAAAACGTTCTCTATGGCGTCAATTCAAGAAATGTGTCTATCTAAAGAAAACTCTGAAAATGCTGTAGTAAGTATGCCAGGCCTGTAAGTGGCGCTGTAACGCTGCTGCAGACACACAAAAAACAGAAAAGATATGAAGCATGTGCTTACATCATGAAAAAATTCAACAAAATCAGGTGAAAACATTTTCTCCAGGTCATAGAGGAGCAGTAGATTTTGCTTTCAGAGCCATGAAATGTTCAGTAGCTTCTGTGGCACGAGCACAACACCGTATTCCACCATTTTTTCTATTTTGTCAGGGTTGGTGCATGCTGTTTAAGCCAGAGATGGGGCAACTCTACTTCTGGTACTTCTGGTCTGAATCTATTCATATTCATTGTTCATATGGAAAGACATGGTCAGCATTTTCAAATGTGTGCACTCTGAGGCCTGTTTTCAAAAATGTACATTATGAGGCTCTTGAAACGCTGCATCCTCCGTTTTGTGCAGATACACCTGAATTTGTCTCCATGTGGACAGCCCCTTTTTTTGTGTCAGGCCCACCTTAGAGGAGCATGAGACTGTGAAATGGGGTGTGATATGTATACACAGAAAGGTAGACACACACACTCACAGTGCTACCATCCACCACTGGGTCTACGTGCCCCCAAATATGAGCATGAATGGGTCATTCAAAATAAGGCAATTTCTATAAAGCAGGGGCCACGGATTGGACTGAAAAGCCCACTCAGGGACCAAACAACTGACATTACTCAGACTTATTTTCCACAATCTATGATGTAAATGTACTGACCAGAGATCTTCATGTATGAAGTCACCGTCTACAGGAGGCTCTTGTAAACTTGCTCTTCTTTCTGGAAAGGAGAACAAACTCTTTTGTTTTTTCTCTTGTTGATTTTTTTCTCAGTAAGTGTGATCAGAGTAATTCCTCTTCATCAGCAGCTTATTTGACCCTCCCTATTGTCTAGACAGATATTGACTGGTCCTGCAGCAGCGTGGGAGGACTGATATGATATTGTGTGACGTAAGACACCAGATATGGTCTCTCAAAAACATCCAGACAATCATATATGGTTTAGTGGGGTCATATCTGTACATTTTAGCAATGAGGCATGATGATTTAGACAAGTGCATTAGGAGCGAATGATTCAAAACAGAGAAGCTTTTAGCAGGTCAGAGGTGTGTGAGCATGTGTGTGTGTGTGCATGTATGTGAATGTCCATGTGCATGCATATCTAAGAGCTCACTTAGAGCTTCCCTTTTATCTCAGCGTTGGTTTTGCATTAGCTGTGGCACTGACTGTTCTCATCCTGCTTTTAGATTTACTGATCTCTGGAGAGAAGAGAGTGAGAGCGGAAGAAGACAAAGATGAGACAGAGTAACAGAAGGGGAAAGAACATCGACTGTATGTAAGAACAGGAGATCTAAATGATTAACATTTTCTAAACTACTTTTTAAATGTTATATTGCTGCTGCAAATAAAGAACACAATGTATTAAAGCTTTCTAAGAAGTAAAAGTCAGACTTTATTTAAAAATTCTGATTGAAAAATGTCAGAATTTTGACTTTAATCTCATAATTCTGGCACAAAAACTGACTGTTCTTGGAATTCTAAGACAAATAACACAATTCTGGGTTGATCTTAGAATTCAGAACTCTGAACTTTCTAATCTAAAAACCATCTAAAAACTATTAAAGTTAAGTCAGGATTTAAAAAAGAAATGTCAGAATTATAATCTAAATCTCAGAATTCTGGGATTAAAGTCACAAGTCTGGAAAAAAATGATTGTAACTTTAAATTCTAAGATTCTGATAAGACAGAAGGTCAAAATTCTGCAGACTTCAGTCATCTATTGCCGACATTTCCAAAAAATTCTGAACTTTTCGTAAGAATTCTGAGAAAAAAAGGAGTTCTTTTAATTGTAAGAAATCTAACTTTAGTGTGTGAATTCTTTCAGAGATTTCTGACACTTCTCGAAGAAGTCTGACATATTTTAAGATCCAAATTCTCTATTTTTTCCAGAAATTCAAGATGAATTAAAAACTCTGTCTTTAATTTAAAAAAAAGGGACCTAGACTTTTTCTTATCAAATGTGAAAATTTTGCAACTTTTTCAGAATTCTAAATGTAATCTTAAATTCAGAATTCTGAAGAAAATCCATAATGCTGACTGCAATCTAAATTTCTCCCTAAGAAATCTAAGATTGAAGACACAAGTTTGAAAATGAAAATGCCAGAATTCTGACAAGCCCACTAATATTTAAACATAATAAACAGTAAAGAAAGCTTTTAATCAAAGAAATTGTATTTTCCAGAGGAGTGTCTGCAGGGAAGTCCAGACAAAAAACTTCATCTGTGCTCACTCTGTAGTTGTTGACTCTCGTCTGTCTGAACTGAACATCGTGCAGACTCTGCATTATTTGTTCATTACTGGATGCCTCTTTAGATTGTAGCCTATTAAGTTAAGCATCATTTTAAAAATAAAATTGCACAATAAATGCATCATATTATGATACATCTATCATCCATCATCTAACACATGCATTTAGTGTGATGGGTACATATCTCATTTTTTCTTTTTACTGCATATTTGAGTCAGAATAATGATTTGAAATACTGACATCAGCTGCAGAACAAACTTTGTTTTTGATGCTGAGACCTCACTCGGTAGATTTTACATGCTACGTCAGTCCAGTGCAGTTTTCAGGATTCCTCTTGTCTTTTACAATGGCACCACAACAGACTTTGATATAAAATCTTGCACTGTCTTGCCACATCACTAGCAAAAAGCCTAAAGGAAAAAGAACTCAGGAATAAATCATTGAACACTACGGAGCTGCAGCACCAGCTTTTGGATTTAACAAGACAACATTTCAAGTCTTGTGATGCCAACTTGCATGTGCTGCACAAATCTCCTGAGTCCTCCTCTGTTGTGCAATAACACACCACAGTTTTTAAGGGATCAGCCAAGATGCCTTTTTTTCTAACATGATGCCCATTTTTGGAAGATTCAAGTGATTGCACAACGTCCTGCTGTTAAAAACCACTCGCTTTTTACTAATCCTTCATGCTGCCTGCAGGGCTGCTCACAGATTGCCATCATCACTGGCAAACATCTTAAGCAGCATTTGACCCGACTGCAAACACAAACAAAAAAATCTGTTCTGCCGCGATAAAGTCAAACATGTTCAACTCCTTAAGCAAGCACAGAAGACACACAAGACGAGATGTTCTGTTGCTCTTGATTTAGCACGACAAAGTGTTTGATACTTTAAAAACTCATATCATTCAATCATGCTTAATACCATTTTCCCCTCCTCCTTTTTAGAGCTAAAAATGGGATTAAAGCTGCTCTCCCCCCCTCCAGCCCCACTCCCTGCTCCAGATTACTTTAATCTGGGTTGTTTAGTGTGTTTGGTGTGTGCATCTGTGAGCCTTCACCTCGTCCAGTCCGCTCCAAAACACTTCATTTAGTCTCTAACTCAGCTGTTTGTTCATAGCCTGATACGGTGTGGGTGTGTGTTGTGTCTGATGGAGGTGAACGTCAGCAGAGAGTGCAGTTTGGCAGTAATTGTACCGATTATGTCATCAGATTTGGTTTCAGTGGATCGATACTGACCTGCAGACAGGGAGGTGGACACAGTCCGAGCAAAGAATAGAAGCCTTTGGTCTCCTGGCTTATAGCCAGAAAGAAATCTGAATTAATGACTGTAGACTGATCGGAGATGTCACTAATGAGCAGATAAAGTGAAATTCCATGAACTATATTTGGATTTGTTATTGTATTATGGTTCAATAGTTTATCACAGTTTATAAGCCCTTTCCTCTCAGCCCAGGATTTGAGAAAAAACTAAGGGTCACAACTTCCATTTTGGACTCCATTTTTGACTTTCGGGGTGTAAAACAGGCTGACAAACATGCTAGTGCAGACGGTTCGGTCATGTTTGGCTTAAACATGGACTTATAAGCCTTATAACATCAGGTCAGGCTTTGAAAAAAAAAAATTCCATGCCAGAATCCGAACAAAATATGCCTGAACATGAATTTGAATGTTAAACCAGCTTACAAACATGCTAGCGCAGATGGTTTGGTCATATTTGGCCACAAAAAAGACTTTTAAGCCTCTGAAGCTCACTTAAGGCTTTGAAAACCCACATGCATAATATTACTTTCCATTTCCAACTCTTTTTGGTTTTTCAACAGGCTTACAAACATGCTAGTGCAGACAGTGTGGTCATATTTGGCCTGAAAATGAACATCAGGTCAGGCTTTGAAAAAACCCAGGTGCTATCATATGACTTTTTTTTTTTTTTTTTTTGACTATTACTGACAAAAATATTAATACTTGACTTTTGGGTTCTAAAGGCAGCAGGCAACTTTGCAAGTGCAAACTTTTTTTATATTTGATTTAAAAATGTGCTTGTTAGCCTTTTTCCTCAGGTCAGACTTTGACACCAACGACATATGCCTTTTTTGCCATTTTGCACTCTGAAATAAATATGCTGAAACTTTGAGTTTTTGGGTTTAAAAACTAAATTAGGCACTAATCATGTTAGTACAAGCACATGCAGTTTTGTCATATTTGACTTAAAGCACCCTTACAAAGGCACACACTGCAAGCAGGCAGAATCATTTACTGAACACCAATCTACTGAGGGGTCAAAAGCTGTTTGGAAATTGAATTTTAGTTGATTATTTCTTCACATGTAACAAGACATTTTATTTTATATAGTTGACAAGTCTGGTTTGTCACTTTTACAACAAGATAAAACGTATAAGAATCGTGAATTGGTGGAATGGGCAACTCAGCTAAACATGTGGGTAGCTCCCAAACAAAATGGGCAAAATTCTCTGAAACTGGAAGTTGGTGTTCTACTTCACAGAGTGACAGCTTTATTTGTTGTCAGCTGGTACCATTTCCAAGCCTAGGACCAAGTTTCATAAGACTGGTGAAGTCAAAGAGAAATCACAAAATGGGTGTCCCAGGAGACAACACCCCAGAGAGGCCAGTACCTCACCCTTGTTCCACTGATTAACTGCTGGCTTTCTTCCAGGAGAAAAGGGGATATGGTACTGTTTTTGCACTACCCACTCATTTAGCTTTGTTGCTTATTCCACAAAAGCATTATCCCCACAGGTTGTACCTTTTTGTAAAGGTGAATAATAAGGCTTTCCAACAATATGAAATACAATACAATACCAATTTGCATTATTAAATGGGAGAGAAAATCAAGCTTTGGTGAAAATGCACCAAAACATTAAAGGTGTAGTCAGTGATCTTCTAATCTTCTAATCTAATGCAGTATTTGTCAAATTCACCATATTTCTCTTCTCCTCCAAAAGATGTCCCCACTGACAGCATGTTGAAAAAAAAGTCTGGTGTCAATACACAGCCTTGGCTCTGAATTTCAGCAGGTAAATACTGTGGCTCCGGCCGAGCTACCAAAACAGGGTTAGCCCCCCACATCCAGGGGGCGATCATACTCATGCACAGATCAGACAGAGGGGGAAGGGGGAGTTGTAGGTTGCGTAGCATGCGCAGTTAGCGTAAGAGAGAGATACAATATGTGCAGTAGCAATGGCTGAAAAACAGCCTAAAAGAAAAAGGTCAGAAGAGTGAAAAGTGAAAAAGAAGGGCTATGACCATTAAAGAGTGAAGACCCGGGTCAATATTGGTGTTGCTTTCCGACGGTGGAGGGAACGGATGTCGCCATCTGTCTGCTGGATAGGTAAGCAACATTAGCTTTGTGGTGCTTCACATAACAGTAACAGCCATCAGGCATTCATCTTATTGTCTAATCTGCCAGGATGTACTGTTGTCGTGATGTTATCAATATTGTCAGTCTAGTTGTCTGACGAGTCAGGGTTACCTTAGCTACTTTGGTCAGCTATGCAGTTTCTACGGCCGTTTCCATGACCATGCACGTCCAACAACTTTCGGGGGTGGAGCCAGGGTTTAGGCATGAAGGGAGAGGTGGGTCTAAATTTGTTTATAAACAACCTCTCCACTCGTTTTCTCCCACATCGCTGACTACACCTTTAATTTGACACACCAGATGGACAGTTCCATATATCGGCTATGGAAATATTTACCTAGTCCATCTGGGAAGGAGCCTGTTCGAAAATGTTTTCAGGGACAGAGCCTTCAAAAAAACAACAGCAGTTTGTGACTGGACACTCATAACAGACCAATCCATATCAAGCTACGCTGCTAGGTATGACGTAGCAAACGTAGCGGCTATGTAGCAGCTACAGCTAACAACAGTTAGCCACTACGGCCATTAGCAGTTAGCTTAAACTACTTTAAGACTATCGTTTTACATTAAATTATACCACACAAATGTATCATTTGACACTTATATGTGACATGGCACATCAAAGACAATCCCTACCAAGTTTTCATGTTGAACTTTTAAGGAGAGTATAACATCAATAATGTTGTAGACACCTGACATTTCTTGCCTTGTCACAGTTTGTGCATTTTGTGTGATGCTGAATGACCTCTGGGACTCAGCAGCTCATTTGATCAGTGATGGGAAATAAAACAACCTTCTGCACATATTAGCATCAACACTCCTGTCATAAATCACATATATCAAGTCATTTACCCCCCAACATGAATTTTGCTGTATTCAGAGAGGATGGCTTCGTGTAGGCATGCAGAGAATTATGGGAGTCCATTTTGTTACCATGACAGTGATGAATTAGCTTGTCAGTGTACAGCACAGGAGGGGAGATTAACAGATTAAGTGTCAATCAGGTTTTTGTGCCAGCATGAGCAGTTTTACAGAAGCACAGGAAGAGGCTGTAAAACCGAGCACAGGAGGAGGCTGTAAAAGCGAGCACCAATCAGTCACTTCAGACGGAGAAAATCAAAACAAGGACAAAGAACCTTTTAAATATTCAGCGTCAGTGTCCCCTCACTGATCAGAGAAATATCTGCCTCCACTGTCACATGCCTGAACACAAAACTGCACTTCAAAAACCCTCATCTTTACAGCAACGTGAGGGAGAAAATCTGCTCTGCTCTCCTCTTTTCAGACAACAGTGATGATGCTGTTTTCCTGCTGTTCACTGATCAATAAACCCTCTGCTGCTGCAGCCGGAGACGGACGCATTTAATGATTATGTGTCTGTGTGTGTTTGTGCTTGTGTGTTAAAACTGCAAAAAGTCGTTTATTACAGTTTAAAGCACAAGAGTCCAGAAATTTCCAGGATTCAGGAACAGAAATTAGTTTTAAGTCATGGGAAACCTGAACTGCATAGTGCTGCAGAAGAAAATGTACTTTTCCTCACAGCAAGAAGGTCACGGGTTTGGCTACCACAGTCTGGTGGGCCTAGGTTCATTTGCCCCTGGGTGTATGATCATTTGATTGTTTTTATTTGACAGTGTCCCGTCGGTGCATCCCTTCATTATGAGTCATGTCTGTAGATTGAGTAAAGTGACAGAAATCAGCAGCCACGCGGCCGCCGCAGCACTCACTGTGTGACTGTTATGTAAGAGAGCTACTCTGCATTCAGAGGAGGTTGCAGCAGGTAGAGGAGCGAGGTGAAACCAGTTGATACTGAAAAACAGAATTTCCTCAAGTATTAGCCTGAGGGAGGAGAGCATGAAGAGGAGAGAGCAGATGAGGCTGCAGGCAACAGAGGACAGTAGAGGACTGAAGCAGAAAGACATTTCTAATGAGCAAAGTGTGAAATAGACTCAGGAGTTACTGTGATTGTTTAGAGAAACGTTTGAATGGACTTGGACTTCTTCTTTTAGAGTTTAAATTGAAAATCAAAGCTGGTCTTTACCGCCCTCTAGTGACCAAAAGAGGAACAACAACTCATTGAATGGTGGAAACTGAAGTTTGAAAGTACTGCACCCTTCACCTGTGAGAGGCTTGTCTTTCCAGCATTAACTAAAGAGCAAACACTATTATGCTATTTTTGTTTCAAAAATTCCAAACCTAGAGAACATAACTCAGTGGCACCACAATATTTTTCATCCAGTTCCACATGTAGCTGAGGATTCTGTGATACAGTACACTGGGTGGATTACTTCACACATTAATGACTCAACTTTAATTATAGTTTTAGCCTTATTTTTCTAACTTCTGATGAGAAAAATGTAAACAAAAACTAAATCACAATAAACTGCACTTCCACAAGTATCCACTTGAGGCTGCCCTCAAAAGCCTTTCAGTCCTGTTAACATCCATGTTGAATTACTCAGTTTGACAACAGAAATTAATATTTAAACAAAGCGATACGAACACAAATCCAGTTGAAGCAAGTCTCTGCTTTGTCTGCACATGTGGTACGTTGAGTGATTTCTTTTCACAAACTGGTACGTTTTGATTTTGATTAGGCTAAAAGTTACAGTTAGGGGAATGGCTGGATGTCTAAAAGTTAATGGCTATGTCCAGAATATTAACCTCTTCGATTATGGGCTGTAAGCAACATGCTAACCTCCAGACAGATCTCTGATTTAGCTTTAAGCAAACTAGCTTGACCATAAGTCTGTACAAAGAATATGAAATTTACAAAAATGATATATATTTTCAATACATAACTACTTTTGTATGCTTGACATTGTTAAGGAAGGACTCTCCTGTATGATGGTATGTAAACTGTGCAGTGACATTCGGGGAAACACTGAAGATCTAAAGGTTCTGGTACATTTGACTATGTGCATCAAGTTTTGGGCGTCTACTAATGAAGTATTTAAGAAGAAAACACAACGTGACAAATTTTGTTTCTGTGGTGCAGCCCTTTTCCACTCCCTTTTGGAAACCCTCAGATCTGAGGGAGACCACAGGGGACTGTGATGATGTAGTCGTGAAATATGCTATATTCCTCTTTTTTTTTCGTAGTCACCCTCCTGCTGGTTACTGATGCACTCTGTGGTAACTGGCCAGTCCAGTGCTGCTCAATGGTAAGTTGTCAACAACTCTGCATTCATTCTACAGTGTCTGTTCTGCACTTGGCTTGCTCCTCCCAGTCAATGGGTTTATATTGTAGACAAAACGAAGCTGTTTTCTGCAGCACGTGTTGCTGCAAAGAAGAGTCCGGAGTTCTGATTCTGCAGACATTTTTTCTTGTGTAGAAGTACTTTCTCACGCAGTGACTTGGTATTTATTATAATACTAAAAAAGCAGAACTCTTTAAAATTTTAATTTGTTGTTTTAATGGAATGTAAATGTGTCATTTTGAGGAAATAAAAATAAAAGACCCTACAGTGAAGCTCAAAACAGTAGTCAGTGTTAACAGATACTGTTTTGCCCTTTAGCCTTTAGCATTGGCCTCATCACTGAAAACTATTTGGTTGATTTGAGAGCCACAATGCACCCACTGTGCTCGAGTATGTTTTCTCAATCTAGTGTCCATGCAGGTTTTCTTTTATCCATAATATTGGACACTAAGAAACACACTTTATGTGACGTGGCTTTTAATCTCTGCTACAAAAACAAGAGGGTGACGTTACTGAGACTATGTCCATATTTTATCATCTTAAGGCTAAACTAGCATCAACTGCATTGCTAAAGCTTGACCAAAAGAAAACAAGAGAGAGTTTGTCAAAGCAACTGCATTTTTAATATTTGTAAGATATAAAAATCTTCATCTTTATCATACAATAACATCTTACCATAAATTTAGTCAAAGGATGGAGTTTAGCCACCAAACAAGAATTATAATATCACTTTGATCCCTTTTGAGGTAAGACAGCTGGTTCATTTCAGGTGTAGCCACACAGGTCATTCCTTCCATACATGTACAGACATATTTTAATAATTCGTTCATGTCACGACATTTGACCTCAACTGTAGGTCCAGGCACTGAACTGAAGCAGGACCTACCAAATGAGGCCAGCCAATGAGAACTAACACAGGGCGCAGCTGAAGGCCCACTCGTAGACTTGAACAGTTTCTAAAGGTGTAGAGAGTCTTTTCTGGAGTGCTCAAAAACAGAATAAGTGCAGATTTGATGTGTATTTTTTCATATTTCATACACAAGTACAGCAGAAGGAAGGGCCTGTGGGGCTTTGAGTTCACAGACGTGATGTGCTCAGCATATCTTTCACTATTTTTAATCACCACTTTCTTTGGACAAAAAGAAAAAGAAAATAACAGAACAGTCAACAACAAAAGCAGCCAACACAGGAAACAGCATTCAATAGGCGTTTTTCTCAAAGAAACACAGTGGAAAAAAAACAAACAAAAAAAACAAGAGAACAAAGCAAATATTGATTTTTTTTTAACATGCCACATTGTTCCTTTGGGCAAGTTTTCTTTCACAGAAAGCCACCTATGTTACTAGTTTTTGTAGAAATAAAAATAAGAGACATCTCGTATGTTTGCCAGCAGGTTTGACCAAGCAGAGAAGAGGGCAAGAAACAAGGAAACCACATGACATCATCACGTCACCGGACCATGCACATGACCCTGCGGCGTCCTGAAAGACACTACGCACGCACTGCAAGTCATGCAACTAACACACACCGAACACTCACACAAACACTCTCTCTGTAAAACAAAAACAAGCATCAAACGACTCGAACAAAAACAGCAGTGACATTTCCCAGAATCCACTTGTTCTGGCTGTACCAAGCCAAAGAGGCATTAATGGCAGAAATGTTTCATATTAATAATGCTCTTTCAAAAAACATTTAACAGCAGTTGGACAGTACTCTGGCTACGTGCTGTCGGCACAGTTTGATTTGGCAGCACGACCGGTAATATAAAGCTCATCAACTTTACAAAAAGAAGACAAAAACACAACAGAACAGGCAGACGGACAGGCGTGCAGCAAGCTGAATGACGAGCGATTACAGCAGTGATGAGGAGAGAAACCATCATTCTCACGACCCAAAAACATGGCTGCATCGACTCTGAGGCAGGTCATGCACAAACGCACTCGCACACACATTCACACACAGCACTTATACATCTGCCAAAAACCTGCAACCGTCTTATTTTGCCCTAATCGCCCCCATCTTTATTCATTTTTTTCATCTGCTAGTCCAAAGGTTGGCCAACAGCGGCCCGAAAAGTAGGATGATACAGCGAGAGCGGGACAGGTGATGTCACAAGATGGGGGCAGGACCACAGTCAGTGTTCCTTGGCTGGTAGAGGCGTGTGGGCACGGAGTCCCTGATGCAAGCTGACTGGGTGATTGAGCCAGAAGGTGCGGTTTTGGTCAGTCTCCAGTGAGCTGATTGGCTGCTTTTTTTTCTTTCTTTTTTTTAAATTTTAAATCAAGAGTCTCTACAGGGAGGTGGAGGGGAGCTTCTTCACACGCCTCTGGGCCAGGAAGGAGCTCTCGATGGGCTTGAGTTCTGGGGTCGGTTGGGAGTTTTTCAGAGCAGAGTAGGTGGCTGCCATGGCGCCCTGAAGCAGAGACAACATCATGGTCACACTCGGCAGAAAAAGATAGGATACACACATTTGTATCAGACCCTGGATGGGAACGACGTCAGGTCATACCATCAAATTACCAGTTTGTGTTAATAAAAGTATTTACAATTAAGCTTAATTGACTTGAATTAATTTTGATATATTGTTAAACTGTATTAATATATTTGGTGTTGCATATTTATGTGAAACAGTCTACTTTTACAAACCCATAACTCACTGAGTGTGAATACATTTTTACTGATATGCAGAGGTAATCTGTTTTTATTATTTGGATCAGAAAGCTGTTATATACTTCAGAAATATAGTATACACTGAAACATAACTGGTTGACTCAATACACTCCAGCTGTTCTTCCTTTTGAACAACACAGAAAAGTGTACAGAAAACACTCAGCACTGTTGTTTTCTTTTGTAGTTTGAAACCTTGACATGACACTTCAACTGATTTGTACTATAACAAAAAAGAAAACAAGGCACAAAGATTTCTTTTCTACAGTCTTGTTATTCAAAAACAAATTATTATAACTGTTATTACTGTTATCATAACTAATATGTGCTCTGGGAACAAGAACACATATCTGTTTCTTGTATGCACAAATATGTATTTTTTAAAAGTAAGTACTTCTGACTGTTGCTCAGCCTTCTTCTTTGAAAAGCCACAGGAACATTAAGGGTGTTTTTATAAAGTATTTTTATAAAAAGGTTTATAATGTCACTTAGCCAATCTTTGCCTCTGCATGATTTCTTTTTATTTTTTTTAACAATATCTTCATTTAGTTTTTACCCACATACAAGTCAAGTATCAATTTCAAACAATCAAAAAAAAAATAGCAATATAGTCGGCATAAAAATAAAACATCACTTGACATTGTCATGAATAGTATTATGTCAAAAACAGACAAACAAAAACCCAGCCATAATAAACTCTGTCCCCATCCCATCATACAGACAAATAAGACAGTCAGGAAATCATAGAACAAGTGCAAACAAAAAGAAAACAAAGAAAACTAATGTCCAGAGGAGGTCATGTAACGCTTTAGACAAAAAATATAAATGCTGATATGCAGCAGATATTTACAATCCTGTGCAGTAAAGCACCACACCAATCTGGTTTGAATAAAAAAACTATCCAACTTGCAGGATTAATATTCATATATTTCTAACCCTTATCTACAAGACCCTTAAGTATAATACCTGAAAAAAAAAGTATAATACCTGACAGTCTAGTTTTTAATATTGCTAAAAAATGTGGACCAAATATCTTAAAAAAACATTTCTTACACTTAGACCTGTATGTTGAATATTCTAAGGGTATGATATCAAAGATTTTATAGACTAATCTATGAGAAATAATGTGGATTTACACGTCATGAACATTTCTGACATGAAATTTTAAAAGGGCTCTCCTTCCAGGTAAATGTTATTCACACTTCTCTCACGAGAGTGAAATTAAATTTGTAGCTTAAGATTTTCTTTCCTTTGGGTCACAGTGAATGTTATTCTGCTTCATCACAATTCAAACCTCCTCACATGAGCTTCAACATTAAGTTTAATCTCTGATAAGAAGTCATTTTTACATCAAACTGTCCTGAAAATCAACCTGAAAACTTCACTCCTGGTACAAAAGCTGATCTTTAGGAAATTGTATGTTACCTTGACCAGTTTGGGGTCATGATGTGGGAGCTGGCTGTTTGGGAGTTTGTCTCTCTGGACAATCCAGGGATGTTTGAGGACCTGCTTAGCTGTCAGTCTCTGATGGGGGTCCACGTGGAGCATCTTGGACACAAGGTCCTGAAAAAGAAAAGGTTTATGTGATGGAGAAAACTGGATGGATGACAGTGTTTGTTATCTTAAAAAATGTGAGCCAGAGTCGAGTCTCTACCTTGGCAGCATCAGACACGGTGTCCCAGTTTCCTCCAGTCAGACTGAAGGAGCCGTTGCCTATCCTGTTCAGGATCTCGTTGGGTGTGTCCTCAGGTCCGTTGGCAAATGGAGTAAAACTGATGCAAGAAAAGAGTGTTTGGATAAGAGAGTAAGAATCAAGTCAGAGGGAGAGAATGTCTCCTCAAGAAAACAGTGTAAGTGTTGTAACTCACCCGGCCAGCATGGTGTACAGCAGCACTCCAAGACTCCAGATGTCACATCCTTCATCGTAGCCCTGACGCTTCAACACCTGGAAGGAGAGGAAAACAGATTTAACATCTGATTCCTGCACTGCCATTTACAACTTCACTTTGCCAGAAGGGGAACTCTGCTCACCTCAGGGGCTACAAAGTTAGCGGTGTAGCACGGGGTCATCAGCAGGCCGTTGTTGGCTCGCAGCTGCTTGGCAAAGCCGAAGTCACAGATCCTGATGGACTCGGGGTTCCCTGATTCATCCACGTACAGGATGTTACTGGGCTTCAGGTCTCTGTGCACCACCTGGAGGATGATGAATAGAACAACACTTACACAACTTCTGTAGAGATACCATGCATGAGATTTTTACTCATTTAAATGATAGAACTTAAGATTTTGGGAGCTCAGGTTAATCTAATTCAAACATTATGATCATTAACATATTTTAATTTAGAATATAGTAACATATAATAACATACTTCAAATACATGATCACACCTAAGACAAAGTCCTGTGCTTAATCAAAAGATTTAGTTGTAAGATATAAACAGTTTAAATAAAATATATAAAAAAACATTTAGACATAAAGAAGGACAAATTTGTGTAGAGGGTTATTTAATTTTTTTTTTTGGTAAGATACAAATGAGATAAATAAAAAGATTAAAGAAAGATTCAGATGCAACCAAAAAAAATGACAAAATTTTCTGTGAAGGGTTTTTCAATCTTCAATCTTTTTATTGTAAGATATAAATAGGTTAAATAACGAACAAATAAGAATAAAAAGAAGGATTAAACACAACAAAAAAAACTAAAATTTCTGTTAACAGTAATTGAATATTCAATATTTTAAGGTTAGGTTAGGTTAAATTAAAAAAACATCAAAAGAAAGGTTAAGACTTAAAATAATGCCATATATATATATATATATATATATATATATATATATATATATATATATATATATATATATATGTAGATAGATAGATAGATAGATAGATAGATAGATAGATAGATAGATAGATAGATAGATAGATAGATAGATAGATAGATAGATAGATAGATAGATATATAATTTGTGTTGGGGGTTAAGCAATCTCCAATCTTATACTTGTAAAATATTAATAGATTAAATAAAAAATATATTAAAATAAAAAGTCTGACGTAGACCCAACCATAAAAAGTTAAAATTGGTATTAAGGGTTTTCAATCTTGAATCTGAAATCATAAATGATTAGTGTTTGACTTCAAGAGCAGATTTTTAGAACAAATCTCAAACTCCACATGAGGCAGAAAGTGGCAGATGTGCTGATAAACATTAAACACAAAGCAGGAAAGTTTTAAATCAATTTAAAGTGATCATCTGCATCTAAAAGCTGTTTGGTTGTCTCTCAGACCCTTGAGGGAAAAGATTGTGTCTTCTATGGATTTGTTCCTTTGTTATGTCTCTACTATTAAACACAAAGGCCTTTAGTGTGCAGTACTGTCTTTCTTCTTCAAGGTGGGGGCAGGGTTAATAATCAGGAAGGAAGATGTTCGCACAAAAAAAGTGTGAAATGTGTGTGAGCAACATATAAGCAAGACAAAGAATGTGTTAACTCAGAGCTGTGAACAACAAAAACCAGTGTGGAGTTAAAGTTTTCTCTCTTTTTAGAAGGACATTATAACACCAGATATGTGTTTTCATCTGGTATATTTGAGTGTTGCATAATAACCCCTTATATAAACAAAGATCAAACCCAGAAATAAGCCGGATAAGAGGCGCTCACAGCTTTAGTTTAGTCTTATGAGTACCGACGGTGTCCTCACCCCCTGTGAGTGCAGGTACTCCACAGTCTTGGTGATGGTGTGAAGCACAGCGCTGGCCTCTCTCTCTGAGAAGAACTTCTGCTTCAGGATCCGGTCCAGCAGTTCTCCTCCTCGCATCAGCTCTGTCACCAGAAACACCTGCTTGCTGTTGTCATACACCTGAGACAGACACACAAACAGATGAGTGGGAGTGGACTTCAGGGTAAGAACACAGAACATCAGAGTGTGTGTCGTGCTTACATCCTTCAGGGTGATGATGTTTGGATGTTGCCCGTATCGGAGGAGGATCTCAATCTCCTCAGCGGGGTCTGTGCTGGTTTTGTCAATCATCTGTGAAACACAAACATTTACATGAAGCTGGTTTTACACTTTCCATAAATACTGGGACAATGCAGAAAGTAAACAAAAGCCAAATGTGATAAACTAAAATCCAATGAAACCCCAACTGTGGACCAAGAAATCAAAATTAAATTATTCAGAATTACTATTATTTTTTTATTTTTTGGGGGGGGGAGGGGGGGGGGGGCTTTTATGCCTTTTTTCAGGGGTGGTAAGACCCTGGATAGAACCAGACAGGAGAGAAACAGAATATCATGTCAGAAAAGAGCCAAGCTTCAGAATAAAACTTGATTTAGTTCAGATTTTTTTTTAATGTTTTTTTTTTTTTTTTCAGTTTAAAGGACTGGTCTTTTTAAGCCATGACTCAGGATTTGTCTTAAACAGGAGATAATTTTTTGATAATATAAGCCATTGTTATTTATATTCAAAACTTGCATCACTTGTTCATTTGTCTATTTAGTTTTAAATTATAACAAATAGATGAACCAACAAAACAGAAAAACAGTCCCATTACATATTTGTATTCTCATAATTTGTCAAGTACAATCTACACCAGGGTGGGCAACTGGCGGCCCAGGGGCCATATGTGGCCCTTTACCTCACTCAATGCAGCCCACCAATCATTTCCCAAAAACAACAAAACAAACTGGAAATGTAAAGAAACAAAAAAAATACGATTTATCATGTAATGCATAAATTAGGATCAGTGATAAAATATGTTTACCAACGTTGGATTGCCGGTAAGTGCTTTGTTCTTTAGAAGTAATTAAAGTTCTTATTTTGCTATGATTGTACCGCTAAAAATGTCTTATGAGGAATTTAAATATCATTTATAGTATTGGTAAAAACATATTTGGAAACAATAGTAATGGTAATATATTTGTGCTTGAAAAACTAGTAAACATACATTATTTCAGTGCACTAAAGAGGAGCTTAATCTAGCTCTAGTTATGTGTCATGGATTTTGAATCACGTTAGAATATTCAAGTGTTGGTAAAATCCTTTGCTAAACTTTTTCTTTGATATTTTTGTCTATTTATATATTTTCCATTATTGAGAGTGCCCAACAATATATAACAGTGCTGCCCTCTGGCACTGAAAAAGAAATGAATGCGGCCCTTTTGGTATTTATAGTTGCCCACCCCTGATCTACACTGATTTGTAAATATTCATTATTTTTGTACTTACATCACATATGTACTGATAGACATATGACATTGAACAATATGTTACATATTTTATATGATGCTTTGGTATTTTTGAATTATTTTTGGCCTTAGCTGACAGTTGGGAGACAGTGTATGGACCCAGAATGTCGGAGAATAGAAGAAATACAGTTAACAGGCAGCACCCACAACATGACCACTTAACCATCAGTGCTCCTTTAAAACTATTTTCAATTTGCGAGCATCATCTTTCTAAAAAGTTGGGACAATGGCAACAGACGACTGGAAAAAGTCATGAAACTACTAAAATAAACACTTCAGGTGTTCATTTATATAAGAGAGTGGGCAAAGTAGGAAAAGGAGAAGAGAGAGAGTGGGGAAAGGTGGGATTGATCAGTTATAACCTAGGCGCCCTGAGGACAAAAGCCCTTGAACATGTGGCACATGGACACTACCAAACAACAAGAGCACCCCAGGTTTAACTAAAGTAAAACAGGAAAGGGGTCAAACTTTCTTTAATTTGTCCTTGAGATTTACAGTCTATGACTTTGTTCCCAAACCTTTGTAAATTTAGAAAACCAAACTTAAAGGCCCTCATTCTAGTTCTTCACCTCTGGGTCAGACTAAATCCTCATCACTCAGACCCTGTGGATGTGTTTCTGAAAGTGTGAGTTCATCATACCTTGACAGCGTATTCTGTGTTGGTGGTTTTGTGGATGCATCGTTTGCAGACGGAGAAAGAGCCCATGCCGATGTCCTCCTTTAGTATGTAGCCGTCACTGAACAGCAGGTTCTTCCCGTGTAATTGCTGCAGAAGAGGAGTGAGGGATGGGAAGGTTAGTGGGGGCATGGTGAGCTGGCAGCACTAATGAGGAAGATGAATGAGGGTTTAGTAGGTCCTGCAACTCCCCTACACCCACTGTGAACACGGCTGCATGAGCTGACGCAGGTTATTTTAAAAGAAATCACAAAAAAGTAAATCTGTTTGTATTTACACTTCAAAAAAGAAAAATATTTTTTATGAAATCCTACCTGGACCACAGGGTGTGGTGGGGGTTTCACAGGTTCAGCTGAACCCTCCTCCTCCAGAAGAGTTGAAGCAATGAAGCTGAAGCCTCTGAAGAGCTGGTGAGCTCCAGCGCTGGGAGGAACGCCAGGAGAGTCTGAAGAAAAAATTTAATCAAGTGTTAAAAAATACAGGCGACATGCCTTTAGGGTAATACTAAATCTGGCAATATAAACCTGTTTAAACTGTTTGTTTCTTATTATTTCATTTAATAATTCGAATTGAACAGCACATATTAATCAACAAATCAGCTCTAAGAATCAATGTAAATATGCAAGAATTAGCATCATAGCTACATTTCAACCAATGTCCTCATGCAGGTAAAGAAAAAGAACATGAAGGAATCTCACAGCTACATAAAGACCACAATTCACATGATAGCACACAAAAAAAAATCTTAGATTTTGTCGGACAAAAAATGAATTCTGCACATTTAAAGTAACAAAACCACAAACACGTCGCAAAATGAATCAAAGGACACATTAGGTGAGCAGATATATAACGTATGAGTACAGATTATATATATCAATCTTTTTAAGGAATCCTGTGAGCGCCACTGTTTAAAACTTCAGAGGTGAAAAAAAAGTATTGTGCATATCATAATTACAGGAAATCACGAAGCAAATTCTCTTGTAAGTGAACACCCCTAATGCTTGTTCATGGAAATGTAAGAAGTTCACAGAAGTGATATCTCTGTGGTCTCCACTACCAGCACAAGCTGAGAGTTTAACATGGCAGCTTTGAAAAGCATAATGAGTATTGTTACATTACTTTTTTAATGATTCCAAATTTCACAAACTTTATCTTTGAACATTTTCTGACGAAGATGAAACAGAGAAAAAACACTACTATACTTTAAATTCTTCCATTAAGACTTCTGATAATTTTTTATGTCCTTAATTTTCACCACACTGGTTTTATTCCCCTTTTCTTCTATACATGACTTTGCAGATACTCTGAAATCTGGGGAATCAAATCATGCAAGCCTTGAAACTTGACTAATCTTTAAAACAACGGGTTAAACACTGCAGAATTGCTTACGCTGGTTATTTCAAAGACTGATGTCATGGCTGCTGAGTGACTGGTGTAGTATGTCTGAACAACCTGGTGAGACCAGTATGAAGGCTGATTCTTACACTTGATGCAACTCTTAGATATGGACTAGACCTCTGTTACAACTCAGTGTAATGTCTGACCTTTAGGTGTGCGGGAGGTGAACTCAGAGTCAAAGTAGAAGGTGTCATCAGGTCGTGCCACTGCAGGTCTGAAGGGGGGCTTTACTTCTCTTCTGAAAAGTTTCTGAAAAGAGTAAAAAATTAATTTGAATCTAAATATAGTTGAAGGTTTTACCTGAAATGTATCAAAGCTTTGGTCATAATGAACAGAAACATGAAAAATGTAATGATGCACACTTACATTCCAGTCTATGGTGGCAAAGAAACCATGCCTTTTGATCTCCTCAGCACCATCAGCACCAGATCCTGTGGATACCATCAACAGAGAAAAAGCTCATTTATATCTGACATCATACATACTTGTGTCAAGCATTTCTCTAGTGAAAAGTGTTTATGTTGTCATTTATACAAACAACAGTCCTAAGTTTGTACTAACCAGTGTTATTTTGCTGACTAATTATTTTCGTCATAGTTTTTGTCAACAACCCTTTTCCCCTGACGGAAACGAGACAGTAAGCAATAAAAACAAGTGCACATGGACTGTTGGGGCCAAAAGGAAATCTTATTTAAATAATTAATTTAATGTATGGTAAACCAAATCTGTTGCAATGAATTTACTTGCCTGCCTAATTGTTAATATTTTAGTTGACATTTATTTGATCTAATTTCTAAAAAGTAAAAGGAAATATTTTTTTGTTTATAATAACAAATTGACCCAGTTAATATTCACCGTTCTGCCCATCCCTATGTACCTTAGTCGCTGCCTGATTCATGTTTTTTAAAGTGATTAGTAATCACTGGCAAGAGGATTGACAGTGGGAGCGTAAAAGTTTGTTGACTGTAAAGAGCAAGTAGGCCTAAGACAGTAACCATTTCATTTATTTTTATCCATGAAGTGACAAAGTGACAACTGTAAATCCTTTTTTTTTGTAAATAAACTTTGGAAGTCACGCTGGATCCATGGCTGCTTTTTGTTTGGACTGTGTGTATCAGACCCTCTCAGCAGTGTTTTTTTGGAAGCTTGAAGTCACTACATGGACAAAAAACTAAAATTAAATTAATGGACACTTTCCACAACAGTTAAAATCAGAAAGAAATGTTTGACAGAGACTTAATCCAATCAGACTGAATTTCGTCATGTAGAAAGTAGGAACAAGTTAGCAGTATATCCAATCACAGCTACTTTCGTTGTGTGTATAGGTTGGATGAGTTAGAAGGTCATCCAATCCCAGCTGTCTTAGATTTGATAAGTTGTGGAGCAACACAATCGGAGCTACGAACTGATAAATTCATATAGAGCAAGTTCTCTGTTCCTTGTCAGTTTTGGTATTGTAACTAAGTGGCTCTGCCTTGTAGCCTGGATAAAGGTGATTGAATTTCACACAAAAGTTACATCTGTGTCTGTTAATGTATGTATTCAAACTTAACTGGTATTCAGTAAAGGGTTATTAGATGTTTCATTTTATCCAAGTGTACAACATAACTTCGGAAATTCAAGGAAGCATATAAAATGCCTTCCACTTTACACTTCATATTTTAGTCGAGTAAATTTACAGTAGATTTTGTGGACTAAAATGTTGTGAAATTTCGTCAACTAAAACAATTTAGATGACTAAAGTACGACTAAAACTAAAAGATATTTTAGGCAAAAAAATAAAGCTAAAACTAAAATTAAAAAATGCTGTGAAAATGAACACTGGTACTAACCCAGTCTGTTTGCAGGGTTCCTCTTAAACAAAGCTCTCAGCAGAGACTGAGCCTCGGCACTAAGGAACTGAGGCATCCCCAGCCGAGCCCTGCAGACGTGGACACAGAGATTTTTAAAATAAAGGATTTTACAACTGGTCTTTTATATGGATTTTCTAACATCTAAAAGATACTCACTTTAGTATCAGGTTCATAGTTTCTTTACGGTCCTTCCCTTGAAATGGCAGCGATCCTGTCAACATCTCAAACTGGGGATAGAATATAAAACACAATATTTAAGTTTTGTTTATTTATGTGTTAAACTGAGTAATATTACAAAAATGAAGCTAACAGACATTTAGAATGTTGGCCTTGAAAAAATAGTTTTCCTGCTTACCATCAGTACCCCAAATGACCACCAGTCAGCGCTGTGGGTGTGTCCCTGTCTGTTCACTACCTCAGGTGCCATGTACTCAACAGTACCACAGAAGGAATACGCTTTCTTCTCGTGATCAATGGCTTCTTTGCACAAGCCAAAATCTGGAGAACAAAGCACAGGACTCTGTCAGCACATTATCAAAGCAAACAAAGCCTTTCAGAGTGCTAATACTGTCCGCTATTCTCAATTATTCATGGCTTAAATGCATCTTTGACATCCTTTAACAGCTCTTTCTTTGCAGTTAAAAGTCATTTTGAGGTAGGATTTGAAGAGAGCCTGATCTATCTCTGCTTTTATTTGTCTTCATGCTTCATCGGTGAGGCCTGTAGTAATGCCGCCCTGCAATCACAGTGTCACCTTTGAGTCAGCAGAGGCAGGACTGGAGGAAAATAAATCATGGTGATTACAGCGATGGACAGAAAGATATAGTGTAATAATTAACTATAAGACCATGCACGACAGTGTATGCAGATATATGGAGCCAACGAGATTAGGCTGCTTCCCCTCCACGGGAAATGAAGGTCAACACGGTGGAGAGCAGGGAAGTGTGCACGAGTGTGTGGAACAGCGTTTGACAGATACCCCGATGTGAGGAGCCGTTTGCTTGAATTCATTTAGAAAATTAACACTAAGCAAAATTACATGTTGTAAAAGAGTACAGACTAATTATGGAGGATAGACAACACTTAAAAGACATGGGGATGTTTCAAATACAGAATGTTAGATTGTATTGGTTTGTGTATCTGTGTGTGTGTTTCTATGTAAATATACTTGTGTGGACCAGTGCATATGTTTATTTGTATGTGAACATCTTTATTTATGCATATCTGCGATTTGTAATCAGAGTAATACAATATTCATCTATTCGGTAGAGAAGCATTTTTTCAATACCTTTAATAAGTAGCACTTTTAGCGATAGGAGGTTTGTGCTCCATAGTGACACTACAACATTTTGAAGTGTGTGTGTGTGTGTGTTGAAGTATGTCTGTCAAAAGGCACTTGCATGCACCGACTATTGCAAATACTACTGGGACCATCTTGTTTGTGTGGACGTCAATGTCCAGACTCATAATATACTGTACTGTAGTGTGTTTTTGTACATCTTTATATTTATGTTGCACACTTCTGAGGATCAGTTCTTGCCATAAATATTTGTTTGTGTTAACTCTTTGCAATGTTCAGGCTCATCACATGCTGGGGTGTATGTTTTGATGTGTGGTTAGCAATGTGTATTTGTATAGTCAACTGTTTGTGTACATGTACTTGCATGTAAACGATGCTTGACAAAGGGGAGAACTTTTTTCAGTGTATGTTGTGGCGTACTGTATGTGTATGTGTAGTAAACTTATTTGTTTATACATACTTCTGAGTGAAAATGCTTATTTTCTCTTTTGTGATGACCCTCTTGTTTGTGGGGACTTCTTGCAATGTCCAAATATAAAGAAGTCTGGGGAGAATTTTTGTGTGTGGGTAATGATGTTTGTTTGTCTATACAAACTCGCAAGGATAGATAACTTTGTTGTGATAATCCTTGAATTGTTCAAACAAATCATAATAGTGTGTTAACATGTATTTTGAAAGGCTGAGTTGATAAAAATTATGAGGACCTTTGTTTAGAGGCCCTGTTTGTTAGTATGAGCTTTTTGCCGTGTTCATACCTGTCATAATCTTGCAGTGCAGTTGGTTCAGTCTGACTTATTGTCAGTAATCAGGCAGATCCATCTTGCTCAGCTACAATCTACAACGACTGTGTGCAGTCTAAAGCACACAATCTAATCTTTTGAAACAGGAGGAGGTAGGAGCTATGATCAAGATTTCTGCAGGAAGTGGCTGCTTCTACAGAGATTAGCACAGATGCTAACAGGTTACTCAAAATTATTGTCTGATCTGGACTGCATTTGTTGAATGAAAAACCAGGAATAACACTGAAAGAATTTCTCCATAGACTGGATATTTTACCTCCACTTGCAACATGTTTTGGTGAGAGTTTTTACAATGAAGTTGTTTGAGCTTACGCTGTTCACGTTACACCACAGCAGTACGAGGGTTCAGACATTATCTGACTGGCCTGCAATGAATGTGATTGACAGAATGATGGTCCAATCACCCAAACACTTTTATGGACTGTTTCCAGAAGGGAAACTGAAAGGTATTAAGTCCAACTAATGTGTCAGGTTAGACTAAATACCATGCTGTGTTTTCTTCATTTGTATTTAGTATCTTTATGCATTTCTGTGTTTGCTGTTCTTATACGTCTATGGACAAATCCCCAAGACAAACTTCTTTATGAGGAGAATTTTCGAAATTGGATATTTTCACAGTTCATATTAAATGATTGTGTCTGAGTGTTCCCTACAAAGATTAGTAGGCAGAGGGGAGCAGGAGACTCACCTGTAAGTTTGATATGCCCCTCCTCATCCAGAAGAATGCTAAGAAAATAATAAAAGAAACATGTGTCTTAAAATGTGTGAACATTTTCACCTATCCAGATATCACACTCTGAGTGTAAAGTTATGGAGCAGACTTAACTATCCAATATTTCTGACTTTGCCAATGTTAGCGTATATAAAATTATATTCCTAACATAAAAGTTACCCTGTTGCCATTTTTCATCCTAGCAAAACTGTGCTGAGATTAAAGTTGTGGGTTTGTGTGCCAGAAGAACAAAAGGAGCTACATACATATTTGTATGCAGTTCCTTTAGTTCAGAATACATATTTAACAATGATGGCAAAACTGCAGCATTAAAGTATCATACATTAATCAGGTAAAAAAGGGAAACAGCAAGTGAATATAAAAAATTCAGGAATCCAGACATTGAGAGAATTTGTAGAAGTGTAGTGATGCAGCTTTGCATTCAGAGGGTTTGTTCTGCCTGAGGGAAACCCACAACAGTACAAGAAAAAAAATATTCACAGCACTTAAAGTGAGAATTAATAATCCCACAGGACAGCCTTTAAAAGAGCAAAACAGCTGAATAACTAATCACTTAAGAGAAAAGGTGTGTTCTTCTAATTACAAGCTATGCATTCATAAAGGAACTCTATTTTTGTCCAAGTTTGTGGGTTTTGCAACATTTCTAAAGCCCTTCAACAAGCCCTGCAGTAAGGGTAAAGCTTGTCTGTACAAAGGCAAATGGCCCAGTATGTTTCAAAAGTCAGTTTTACTTTTTACAGATTCGGTTTCACAAATCTGAAACTTCATGTTTAAGGAGTTTAAGGAAGTTTCTTACTTACATTAATTGAAAATGGTGTGGCTCAAGTTGAAGGTCAGTGGTACAGCACATTAACATGTTTTGTTTCTAGTCCAATTCCTTCAGTGTCATTTTTTAAATCAGTAGGCTTGTTCAGTAGTTTGTTTTGCTCTTACTTTTCAGGTTTTAGGTCCCTGTAAATAATGCCCAGGCTGTGGAGGTGGTCCAGTCCTAGTGCCAGCTCTGCCAGATAAAACTTTACATCCTCCTCTGTAAACATTACCTGAAGGGGACAGAGACAAGACAATAAAATAATGAAAATAAGAAGATTTTTTTATGAATGCTTTAAGCAATGAGTGCTCATATCCAGCAACCACTCTAACCTCTTTGGAGAGTCTAGTAAAAAGATCTCCTCCTCTGAGAAAGTCCAGGATCAAGTACAACTTCCCTTCAGTCTGGAATGCTACAAACACACACAAATGTAAGACAAACTGGATTCAGCAAAGAAGGGATTCTTAAAAGTCTGAATAATGAAATTAAATAATGCCTTAGGTGGGCTCACCATAGTGCAGTTTTACAACAAATGGATGGTTGACATCTGCAAGAATGTCTCTCTCCATCTTGGTTCTCACACGGTCCCTCACTGCAGAGAGAGTAAAACAGTTCATTGAGTTTTATACAGTGAGTTACTGCTGTTTATGCAGCTATGGCTGTGTCATGTTTAAAATATTGTTTGGCAGAGAGTGCTCTCAGCTTTGACTAAGGAGGGAATAAAGTATATTCAGTGATATACGGCCACGGTGCAGCATGTGAAGTGTTAATGCAAACAAGAAAAGAAAGTCAAACAGCCTGTACATCTGCACTGTTTGAAGCAACCACATCCTATTCAGGGGGAAGCACATCTTAAACCCAGTTGTTAACCATGAGAATCACATTGACTTTGATCAAAAGTCAAAAAAAAAAAAAAACTGCCTGCAAGTTGGGGTGGGCAAACAAATCTTCACTTTTTAAGTAGTTACGGCAAAAGCTACATCCTCTTACATGAAACCGGGGGCATCTGTCACATCAATGAAATCTTCAAGAAAGCATTTGCATTTTTTGTTCCAATTTACAGTTAAGTACTGAATCATCTCACTCATTCTTTTACTATGAGGAACAATGAAATGAAAGACGAATCATTCTCTTTATTTTTCCCACAGCACTAGAAGACTCCAGGTCAGCTGCTAAGCAACTGTACTGAATCCTGTGGTGCATTTCAGGACACATTTTCAGTTTAAAGAACAGACAGTATAAAGAATGAAACAATCACACTTTCTATCAGCATGAAGGCTTTCTTAAGGTGCTATGAGGGACCTTTGCCATTTCATCAGCACAGTCACCATGTGCTGTGGTTGGCTAATCGAGCAGAGCAACAGTTTTGCAACTCCACCAGACAGATCCGTCAAACAAATGAAGTCAATTGCAATATTTCAGCCCTGGTTGCTGGAGTACTGTTGATTTACTTTTTCAAACATGAGTCAAAGACATGTATGCTTGGATAATAGCCTTTTTAAAGACTAGTTTCTACTACAATTGACCCTTTTGCAGCTCTCTTGTTTTCTGACCCACATATGAGAGAGCACCTTTTCATAGCAGTGGTGCTAAGCTGCTTCAGTTAGACAAGTCTGATCAAAATTGTTTTATAGAGTTGCAATAAGTTTTTGACCTGTTTTTTGTTTCCTTAGTGTGGTTAAAGGTGTGTTTGGGGCTTAAATTATCTCCATCATTATCTAGGAGTATATTTCCTCCTAATTTGAGCTTAAGATTAATTAAGACAGTTGTCTCCAGTGGATTTAATTGTGTGCCACATTGACACTCATAAAAAGCGAGAGTAGCAAAATACGATTTTTATTTAGAGGAACATTAATACCTATGATGTTATGTTCTGTGTCTGCTAGATACCATTAGCAAACTTAACAACATATTATTACAAGTTAAAACATCTTAACCATTACACGCTGTTCTAGAGATAACTAGTGTTAACATAAATGTATGATTAGTTACAGTCTGGTAAGACAAATCAAAGCATATTACACATTTGCTCAGAAAAACTTAATTGGTGTGTTGCTACAAGGCCAGCTAACATCACCAGACATCACAGCATCAGAAGTTTTTAGGAGAGATGCACAGTAGTATCATTATGTTGGCAGATAATGTACTTCACCTCATCATCCATGCATTAGGGAGGGATTGTTTTTCTTGATTTTCATTAGTTCCTTACGAAAGACACTGTCATGTTGAAAGCAGCAAGTCAATGTTTGTGAAGTAAGGACTTTGTATATCTAATGAAAAATATTATTATTGGAAAAAATGAGCCCAGAAAATCCAATATAATGCATCCCTAGTTTATAGAGTTTTGATGAATCCTTATACATCCTAGTGTATTGTCGTCTTTATTAATTCACAAGGGCAAAGTCAGTAAACAGTTAACATCAACTTTATGATTAAAGGTCCATCAAAACAAGGAAATCTTTTGTTTTAAATGGGAAGAAGTCTGATGACATAAGTTTATCTAACATAGCAACAGTATCCTAGCAGGGTGGGGGATAATAAAAGGAACATTTCCTGGAGAAGGTGGGGCTTGAAAATGTCAGTTACTTTCCAAAAATCTGTTATTAATATGCTGGGATATACGACGATAGCACAACACGTAACATTCCAATCTGCTTTGATCAAATAAGCTCTGCTTACTGAATCTGCCTCTGTAGCACCTCTGTTGCTACCTTGAAGATGATACAAGGAGGGGGAAAATTTGTCACCCGTGTTCCTCTAATACATTTTCAATTGGTAGGAATTTTTACAGGGGTAAAATGATAAAATTATCAGGCCATTAAACAGAACTGCTCCACGGTCCTAAAGCCCTGTTTACACAGAGACACTGTCGCCTAAAAGGCAAAGGTTTTTCCTTTGCATATTTGAACTCTATCCGCATTCAGACGGAGATGCTACAAAATGAAACAAATGAAACAAATGAAACTGCTGTAATGTGCATGCCAGTCCAGTACATGGTAATGTAGGTCTGCACAGAAATAGCGCTGCTAAAATACATGAACGAAGAAGACAATGTTTCACAAACAACAATGGCGAGTGGACGCACAAAGATGCAGGAGTTTCTTTCTGGACAACAAATCAGTTTGGACAACAAATCTGACTGGATACTTTTGTCTGCACAGTAGGCAGCACATATGTTACTCGGTAGATGGCCGAAGCTGCTGTTGTTCCTGGCATGCGTGCGTAGCCTTCATCTGAAAGAGTACTGAGCATGCAGTGATGTCCTGAAACGCTCTAACTCTGGTTTACATGGCGCTGCATGGAGGAGCATTTTGAAAACTCTCCACCCTGGACCCTGGTTTCAAAAGTTTGTGGTTTCAAGCACTCCAGGTACCATTCCCATGTAAGGCCAAAACCCAATGAAAACTCTTCCGATTTGGCCGTATTCGGCCTAGTGTGAACAGTCCTTCAAAGGGGCATTCAAATCTTTTACATAACAGGGACTCTGCTCTGACACCATTTAAGCAAATCACAGTCTAAAGCACCTTTGAGCGTGGCCTTCTTCAGGACCTTCATGGCGTAGAGCTGGTTGGCATCAGGAGCTGTCACCTTTCGCACCAAGAACACCTTCAACAAACAGAAAAGAAATCAGTACAGAACCTTGAGGATTGTAGTCTTAAATGATAAAATGAAAGAGCATTGTTAGGAGTGCTTGCATTACCTTGCCAAATGATCCCTGTCCCAGCACTTTGAGCAGTTCAAACTGAGATGCATCAGCCTTCTCCGAACCCTCCTTGACCACGTGGGTGATGTTAATCTCCTTGATTTCTCCATCGTCCTGAAGAAAGAAAAACAATGGAGAACAGTATAATAAAGCTGTCAGTTATCACGGAACAAATGGCTGAAAAAATAAGATCCATTGTGTGTGTGTAAGGACCGTGTGAAGGTTACAAAAGAGACTGTTTTTTCTGCGTTTAGAGAACAGTTATTTTATTCAAGTGTCTCCTGCTGTGAAAAGCACTCTATCAAAACAGAACACTTGAGAGGAAGCAAAGTAGGAAAGAGATGCGCCTTCAGACGAGTAATGACACCATGGGATGCTTGTCAGTGAGTTTTAAGCAAAGTTTCTGGAAAAGTGTTTCTGCAACTTTACAAGAAGATGTCACTTCAAACACAGCAAACTTAAAAACCTCCTATGGTTCAGTTTAGTGCTTTGGACACAAACTGTGTAAACCACAAAAGACACACTCGGGCTCTTCACAGGGTGGAGCACCCGAGCAGCTGAAAGCTCCACCACACCAACACTGCAGTGCTGACCTAGTGTCAACCTCAACCAACAGCACCCAACGAAACACCAACAAGGAATCAAAAAGCGAGCACCAGCAACAACATTAATTCTGTTTTTAGAGGCAGCTTCTCACTTCTCTGAACTCGCAATCTCATGAGTTTAACACCCCAGGCCAACAGTAAAGCATGGTGCTATTGTTACCTTTGGGGAGAATGTTATTTTTGACTGAGAGGTTGGAGGAGAAATCTTTCTTAATCCACCAAGGAGGTAAACAACAACTTCTAGAGCTACACTTATTTTTTGGGAAGATACCCGAGGCTTGCATAAACAGAGCCTGAGTACATGTCTGAACTTTTGATACGACAGCGGATAAGCCCATTACAATCCATCATTTTACTCAGTAACTTTACTTAATATTCATCTATCAATCATTTTGACATTTTTAGGCTAGGTGTCCTAGAATCACAACTTTTCATTTTAATGCTAAACACTTTTTTTGTACTTAACTAATAGTTCGTGTTCTACAATGTTTAAGTAGCCAAGATTTTCCTTTCAGGTAAATTAAGTTCTATCTCATCATATCAATTCATACCATATCATATTGTATCTTATCATATCTTTAATGATGTTCTTAACCATATCCCATCAATAATGTCTAATTTAAAATAACTGTACCATGATCAGGCTTATGGCAGCCAGTACAGATCAAATGTAGCGAGATCAGCTAATACCAATCATGTTTTGCAAAGTGTTGAGTGATGGATGGACTTCTTGTTTTTATTTCTTAAAATCCACAAAATTATTGACGAATAGAAAAAAATATTTAGTCAAGAGAAAAAAATGAACAAAAAAGGAAGCATGGCCATGAATATTAACTCAGTTACATTATTTAAAAATGTAATTTTAAAATTAATAATAAAACATTTACTTATGTATTTTTAGGGATGCATAATATTGGGTTTTAATAATATATAATATATATAATATATAATATTGCTGATATTCCTGAATTCATTATTACTGATACAATATTGACAGGTATTTGTCAAAAGAATGTAGATCTACTTGACTAAGGCTACGTTACAAGGACACTCTCTGACTTAAAACATACAGAATTTTCCTTTGCGTTTTCAAAGTCGATCCGCGTTCACACAGAGACGCTGAAACGAATGAAACCGCTGTAGTGTGCATGCCGGTTCAGTAGATGGCGGTGTAGGTTTGCAGAGAGGCAGCGCTGCTACAATACATGTACGAAGAAGAAAAAACTTTTCAGAAACGATAACGGCAGGTGGACACACAAAGACGCAGGAGTTTCTTTTCTGAACAACAAATCAGTTCGGACAACAAATCTGTCCGGATAGTTTTGTCTGGATAACAAACCAAGCACGGTAAGCGGCTCACACGTTACTCAGCAGACGTCCGGAGCTGTTGTTGTTCCTGGAACACGTGCACAGCCTTCATGTGAAAGAGTACTGCACATGTGGTGATGTCAGCGTTTCACCCTGAAATGCTCTGATATGGGTTTACACTGAGCTGCATGAAGGAGTGTATTGAAAACTCTCCACTCTGGAGCCTGGTTTCAAAAGTCTGTGGATTTAAGCAATCCAGGTGCTGTTCCTGTGTAAACAGGAGGCTGAAACGCAATGAAAACTTATCGGATTTGACCGTTGTAGGCCCTGTGTAAACGGACCTTAAAATTGACGTGTTCCTCACAGTTTGTTTCTTTTACAAACAGATATAAAACACGGTGAGGCGCATTTTTTTAAATCTTAAAATAATACTGTTAAATTTCTTGTAGACATCAAGTGAAATAAATCAAGTGAAGCAGTTCTGTACATTCATATATTCTGACAATATTTTATAGTGGTAGTAAAAGGCCAATATGTATGTGCTGATACTGATATTTGACTTTTTAAAAGGTGCTATGAGGAGAATCTATTTCTGAAGACATTAAGACTCTGCTACCCATGAGCACACGCGATGACTGTCGTAATGCTGCGTTCCAGTAACTTCGGAACTGGGAGTGACATCATCTACGATTTATCAGCGTTCCAGTTGAAGTCGGAAAAAACATGCAGATAAATCAGGCTATTGTTAGCTGTTGTTAGCATGCCCTGTGTTGTTGTTCACAAATATCACATGAAGAATGTGGTTATCACTACGGCAGCATTTTTGTAAATAGAAGTCTAACAATACTTTGTATACAGCTGATCTAGAGCGACACACCCCAGTCAGAATGCAAATAAATGGATTATTACAGGAGCTAAATAACTGTTCACACTGGGGCATCCATCTTCGATTGTCAACCCGGGGGTGGCGAGGTTTCACCGAGTTCCCAGTAGGAAATTCAGACTTTGGGGGACGTTCCAGTTGCAGTTTCCTACTCGAAACTCAGAAATTCCTACTTCTGACTTCAACTGGAACCCACCAAAAGACGTGAAGCCAAAGTGTGTGTGTGTTGTGATGCTAATAAAAATGCAGCTCGGACCTTCCTCAGAGCCCTGCATTGCTTTACAACTTCTTTTTTCAACAACTTGCAGGATGCAAAGCGACAGGGTAATGTATCTCTTTCTAGTTACGTAGTGGTAGTTTTTGATGTGTGACAACAAGCTGGAGCCTATCCCAGCTGTCATTGGGCGAGAGGCGGGGTACACCCTGAACCGGTTGCCCGTCAATCGCAGGGCACTACCATACTGAAAATGCAAAAATATCATGCATTTAATAAACAATAGCCGATAATGATCATCTCTTGATTGATCAGACCATCTTTAATTTGCATTATGTTTTGCTGGTATCTGATATATTTCTGAACTTACTATTGATACCATAGGTTTGAGTAAATGTGTGAATGGTTGTCTAATTCTCTTTGTAGCCATGTGATCATCAGGCAATCAGATGAATTTTTTATAATTCTGCTGATATATGGCCTATGTTATCCACTTTTATCTTCCAATACCAACATAGTGCTAGAAATATTGTGTATTCCTACTGATTGAACCGTAGGAGGTCTGTTTAACAGTTTATTTTTGCACAAGTGCTTCATTTTTTCTATTTGTATCAAAAACTGATAAAAGTAGACATAGCGCTGTGTCATACCACGTTAGTGCTCTGAACTTAAGTGTTGTGATGTAAGCTCTGTTTACTGTTGTTTGTAGATTGCAAAATGCCATGACAGTCACATTGTGAAGGGTTTTGTGAAACCCAAAATAGAAAAAGTGTGTCAATGACGCACATGATCTGACTCCTAATAAACTAAGCTTAAAAATGTAGCTCAACTAAACTAAACAGAAAAAACAACTACTCTCTTTCAGCAGCGCTTCCACGAAAGACAAAACCATTTTATAAGTTCCCCGCCAAAACTAATATCCACTCCCTTAAAATAGTCATGCATATTGAAGTAAGCAGCCTATCTTTAAGCAAACTGTTGAATCTATTCATCTGGAAGTTTCAACAACACATCAGCCGTGAACACCACAGGCCACTGCAGTGCGACACTGTATTTGACAACAGGAAACCAAAGATTAGTTAAATGTGCAGCTTGTCTCTACACAAACAATGACAACATCCAGCAGTGTGCACTGCGCAGACAAACACTTGTTCATTTAGGCAACACGGCGACAGTGACAGCTCTCTTGAGTCCAATTAAACAAGAGTATATCAACATGAGTAGAGCCCCTTTACCGTCCAGTGGTTCCTCGGTGATGGAAAAGAGCCACAGCTGTTTTCTGCTGCAGATGTTGGCTTGAAGCTGCTATGCTGAACAGTGCTGCCAGCCAACACTTTGTTCTTTTTGGACAAGTAGAAGGTCAGAAGGCGGCTCAGGTTAAACTTTCTCTTGTCCTTCTCCATCTCAGCACTTCTCAAACTTCTGCCTCATCATCCTGACAGTGTCCATAACACGGCAAACGCTGCGCTACCTCGCATAAATCATCTCAAAAACCCTCATCTCCACTCACCACAAGTACACTTTAAACTCATTTGTGCACTCATGTCAGGATCGGCGCTGTGGACCGCAGGTAAATATGGAATAAACTCTTTTAGCCTCTGCCCTCTATCTTTCTATTCTCTGAGCGGAGGCCCTCTGCTGTAATTTATATCAACTCTTCATCTTCATTCTCTCCTCCATTATCTCTCGTGTCCTCCCACTCTGTGTGTTCTCCTCGCCCTGTGTGTCCTCAGTGACCGACTGCAGCTGAAGTGAACTGGAACCGAAGCGGGCAGGAAGGAAGAGCCTGCACTTATTCTCACAGTCCTGCACCCTACAAGTCCCACACACATGCAGAGAGAAAAAAAAACACTTCAAAATGCACACACATCTGTGGCTGAGGGTGACGGAGAGAAACTGAAACACCACAAAACAAAGTTGACAAAATGAGTTGAAAACTGAGCCTCACTTCAAGTATCATATTATTAGTAAGTGATATTTTTATTATAGTTAATGATCTCTACAGCACAAGTGAAACAAGACAGTCATATTTTGGTATATTGGCACTTAGTGTCCATCAAACATTGTGTGTAAGTTGTAATGTACCAATGATGGCTGTACCTGTGGTTAATGAGGTTTATTCTCAGAGTAAACAAGCACAGTTAAAGGTTCGCATCATGTTGCACACAGTAGTTTAGTATTTCTCAGTTCTACAAAATAGTGATAAATCAGGCATTACTTTATGATCCCACAGAGGGATGTGAACAACACTAATAATCTCTTTATGTTAGTCAGTATATATATGGCAGCAAGTAAGTTGATGTGTGATGTGTTAGAAGCAGATTAGGGCCAAATTGTGATGGCAAGACAACTGGGTCAGGGCTGTTCTGGGTTGCAGTGGTCATCAACTATCTTTTTTATGATTCTTTTAAAAGTTAAGTCCCGTAATTTTCAAGTTTATAAATTTAACAAAACATAATGAATAAATGCATAGATACACAAATATTTGATCCAATCGATCCCGCCCTCCCATTAGTAACAGAAGCAAAAAGGGCGAAGAAAAAAGGAATTTCTTGGGGCAGGTGGTTGAAAAAAGTCTATCACAGACATTAAGCAAAAGTAGAACACAACACAATGACAAGCAATCCCGCCTCCCACCCCCACCCCATGCAAAAAAGGAGAGAAAAAGAGAGAGAGAGAGAGGCTGAAGTGCAGTATTGATGACTGTTGTTTAGTACTTCC
Source organism: Scarus forsteni (assembly GCA_036419115.1). NCBI lineage: Eukaryota > Metazoa > Chordata > Actinopteri > Labriformes > Labridae > Scarus > Scarus forsteni. Next base: position 20,411,053 of record JAZDUH010000451.1, on the reverse strand, counting down.
AAGACTGTGTCCACAGGTAGGTAGGTAGGTATTTCTGAACCACAATAGCCTTTTTCCTCCTTTTTCTTTTTATAAATGTATTTTTTGTAGATGTTGTGCTTATCAACTTATGTTTTCTATTGATGCTTGCACTTTACTATTTACACCAGCTATGACTGCATCTAAGTTTGGTACATGTACTATAAAAATAAAGGAAATCCACTAATAATTTAGTTTCTATAAATATAAAACATATGTAGAAACAGTTTAAGGTCAAGCAATGTATTGAGAGGCATGATTGAACACTTCTGCTATAGTACCATCTGACGCACTCAGAAGGAGCTAAAAATGGCAGAGAATCAAACAGAGAAAAATCAGCATTTCATATTACAGCATTGCTGCAATCAATACAAATTGGACCTATTAAAATCATTCAAGATGGTTTAAAAAATACTCATTTTCTAATTAATTCAATGTGTATGAAACAGAAAATGATAAAGAAAAAGGCTCTTTGAGTTATTTTATAAAATATATACGATAATATACTTTAACAATAATGCGGCACAGTGACATCACATTTAGGGGAAACAGGCTTCACCTAAAGTCTTTCCTGGTTCTGCCCTTCATTCTGGAGAAAATTCATTCAAAGTACAACTTATACTTAGGTGACCTCTGATGACTCCAGTCTCAGGATATAAGCCTCTTCCCTTTACCAACAATCCAACAGAATGAAGATGGAGGAAAGGGGGAGGCAGAGGAGGATGACATGGAGACGAGTCAAACGACTGACTTTCAGATGACAAAGATTTTCCTGTCTTTAGTCAGGCATGTCCCTTTAATAGTCATCTATTCCTGTTCATCCTGCCTCTAAAACAGCTCTCACTGCTGCTTAAACAACCTCTGGTTCTTTGTCTTCCCTCCATCTCTCTCTTTATGACCTTTTAAACAGTAAATACATCTCTAAATAAAGAGCGAATAGGCCATTTCACACCAATATGAGTGCAGCGCATGAGTCAAATTGACCTAACAGCAGCATGATCGAGAGTCAGCATAGCTGCTTCACCAGCATGTGATTACACTGCTGTGGGATCCACACCGAGGGAAAGGTCGACTTTTTAAAAGTTTGCCAAGCACTAGAGGAAAAATATGCAAAAGTGTGAAACTGCAGAGATGGGGGAAGCATCAGTAAGTTTATTTGCTTAGAAGTCAAAGTGGAGACACTGATAGTGAAGGAGAAGGAAGGAGTGTCACAGCTTACCTGGGTTCTAATATTTGCAAATTCCTTCTCTATCCAGGAGATATGAGACACGTTCTTCAGGAGGGGATGGTTATGTTGGGAGAGAAAGTTACTTAAGGTAAAAAGAACATGAGTGGGTGGTCATGAAGCACAATACTGACAGTTATTTTTATATTTACACTCCTAACTACGAAAAAGGCCTGCTACCTATTTCATCACTGCACTCTGAACAAAAACAACAAAATTGTCTGACTCCATATCTAGTTAAAAAAGCTGACGATGTGTTTAATAAAAACTGGATATACTGCCCAGCCCTAAAATTGATAAAAGCAAAGTATGATATTTACTCCAAACACAAATTCTATGCACTAAAGACTGTAGGAGGGTAACAGTGATAGTTGCTACACTAGTGACAGGAAACCCTCTCTTCCCTCTCAGTTTTCACTTCCTCTTTTCTGAAACTGATCGTGCATTCTTCCTGCGAGATGATTTAAACATGCTTCAGCTCACAGCCCGATGTGGTTCTCTGATTAAAGGCTGCTCAAAAAGTGCAAAATAGTAAAAATATTATTCGACTTGTTGTATATAGACGATGATGAAAACTGGAATCTGTAGTTTGCAAAGATAAGCAAGGACACTTAAGTTACTCGGTTTTAGATCACATTAGGTTGAGAATACTTCATAGACATTAATCATGAAATTTAATGACTGTTTATTTAAGATTTCCCATTCTTTATTTTGACATGACTTTTTGCACTAAGGGTAGGCATAGTTTGCCGAGGTCCCCTGTTTTCAGGTGGACCCAAGTTTGGTTCTTTGGTACACACCAGCGGTTGAGTTGGCTTTCACACCATCTCAAGTCAAACAAACTTTCCAAAAGAGTTAATCAGAGTTGATAGCTGGTGAAAAAAACTTCAGCTAAATGGTTCTTTAAAAGTAGGTATTTTGTTTAAAAAAACCTCATGGGTTTAAGTTTTTTTAATACATCATTTTTGTAAAAGGCATTACGGCTCTCTAGTCTTCTTCTGTCAAAATACACTCCTGTTATTATATTTTTGCATTTCAACACCCTACATTTGTCTTCATAAAATGTATCTGTCCACATTCCATACAGGAAGTGAATATGGCATTGGCTCTCTGGCACTGTGCTCTAATGTTTACAGTGGCTGCAAACACATGCCTAGACATGTTACCACTATTGGAGCTGGCCTGGGGGAGGCAGCACATCTCCTTATTCCATCATCAGGGTAAAGATTTTTAGCAAAATTTTTCCGAAGAGTGAATATAAAAGGGATTTTTCTCATGTTGCAGAGTTTTTTAGACAGGCTATGGGACCTTTAAGTACTTTTCTACACAATACATAATTACAAACTGTGGTTCTAAAATGGTGTGGCAGGGCACACTGGTGCTCTTTGGTAATTTGTACATAAGTTATTTGTTCAACTAAACAACACATACTGAGTAAGGTTTGAAATGTATATGTGAATAAAAAAGATGTATTACTTTCTTAACAAATACTTTGCTAGTGATACAGTTGTTGACCATAGCTTATCTGGCACTGGCATATGAAACGATTCACTAAAGAGGTAAGTTGAAAATAACTAAAGGTGTGTCTTCAGATTTCGGCTTAGGATCAAGTGTTTCAGGCAAAAAAAGTCTAATCAATGATTAAGATAACTGAGTTTGTATAGTTTTTGTGATCTGTTATTAGAAAGGTTCTTTGGCTGTTAAACGTACAACTGTTCATGTAGCCTGAAACCTCCGAGTGTTATAAAGGGTTAACTGCGGTAATGAGTTAGCTAGCTCTACAGTGTTTCCTTGTAATTCACAGCTGAGAGGATGGCAGCTTGACATTCCATTCAACCGCACAGAGGAAACCCCTTCCTCTATTCCTAAAATATCACCACTCACAGCACAAGAAGCGAAAGCCCCCCACCCCCCACCAACCCCCTCCAGTACTAGCACATCCATCTTCTCTTAACCACCCGCTCTGACAGAGACATCCCTTCACATCAGTTGCAGGTCAATGATACAAGCATGAAAAAGCATCAACTTGCCTCTCGTGTGCGTGTTTTGGTGCGGAATATGTGCCTCCACATGTCGGAGTCCAGACACTTCCATGTCACTGCCGTTTCTGAAACTCTGTTTCTTCAAGTCTTACATCTGTGTCAGGGTTGGCCAACGTTATCTTAGTGCAACACCACAATGACACAGATACAATCAGCATGCACACACGCGTTAAAATGGGAAGTGAAGTTATAAAAGTGAATGTGAGCAGCAGATGAACACCAGGGACAGATACAGCGAAGGAAGTGTCTTTTATGTGATGTTTTTCTCACGGGCAGAATAAAAGTTAGAAACAATCCTCTGACAGCTTTTAGACACTTTGATGTGATTTTGATCAAAACGGACTCACTTTGTGTGAAGACTTTCTCTTCATGATAACACAAGCCCCTGCAGGCTGCCACAGGAGGCACACACAGGAGGTGATTGTGTGCTGATGCATGCTTGACAGTGACATGAAAGATTTGTGAGAAAATGACAAACCCATTGGCTGCTTGTAGGATTCTTTGGAGTCTGATCTGGCTAAACTCCAAGATATCTACAGTGTAATGAAGCCTGAGTGAAGAGGGGCACTTGAAACAGCGTTAATTCACTTTCAAATCATTGCTAAAAGACATTTTGAGACTGGAGTTGCTTAAAACTGGATGTTGTTTGAAGCACAGGCACTGGTGGGTTGTATCTTCTTGACAGCAAGAGAGCAAACAGATTTTCAGGCTGCCAGACGGTGACAAGGTGTAATGCAGCCTGATAAACACAAGGGGCCAGTGCAGGGCTGCAGTCTGGACCTGCTCAGAAGACCTTAGGAGCTTTAGCCAAGTAAGGGCATGCTCACATTGTCAATTCATGCCTCCTCTGCATACTAGAGACCTGACAAACATCTCCTCATCCATGTGGCTTGAATGAAAAGTAAAACAGTAAAGTCATCAAAAGACAAACCGAGAACAATCTGGCCCAATGGCACCCAAAGTATAAATGAAGTTTAACAAGCATTGATTTAGCGAGATAATTACAGAGTGTGTCTCCTCCGCTCCTCTTTCCTGGAAAACTGAGCAGCAGCACCTGCATCATTTCAAATGCATGACAGCTCAGAGCTTAAGAATGGAGAGAGGGAGAAAAAAAGAGACAAGAGAAGAGATGCATATGGAGGGAGACAGGGACGCCCAAACATTCATCTAACCAGCTGTGGTTTAGTCTCATTACTGAGGAAACAAATATCCTTCACCAGACTTTGTCTGAGGGAACACGCAAACATGATATTAAGAGGGGAAATGCTTTCTTTAAGCATTACCAAGCTAACTCTGTGAATGCACAAGTAGTTATGCAATGGTTAGCTTACGATATCATATGGATCAAAATTCTAGGTTCCAAGATTTATCAAGAAATCAGATGAAGTTAATCGTGTGGCTCTGATCTAAATCTCTGCCAATAAAAGTCCAAGCTATCCCTTTTCTAATTTTTCTGTATAGATACTAGTAAACTTGTTCACTGTTCTTCCCTGTGCTCCTGCAAAAAACAAACCACATTCTTATCCTTAGAATCATGGTCATGCACTGGACATGCCTGGGCACCCTTTCTCTTAAATTTACTGATGACTAACAGAGGCAGCAAAAAGCAGTAATCACCCTCTGCTGGTGGAAAAAGAATTGAAGCACATTGATTCGCCCCACTGCTTTAAATTGTTCATATGAAAGGTAAAGGGAGAACATATTTTGATAGCTCAACATAGAAGTTAGCATCTCGCTGGTTCCTTTCACTGCAGGCCCACTAAAAACTTGAGGGATATTTCACAGTGTTTTTGAACACTGTTGATAATAATCTCTGTAGACAACAAAAAAATATGAAACTTGTTTTGCTCTTTGTGATTATATTAACAAATAAGCCTACCCTTCACAATGTTTTTAGCTTTACCATAATCTATAGGTAAGCTACTACAACATGGTGGTTTAGACTTAGTGCCAACTACAATTTGTCAAATGTACAATGTCTTATTATAACCTTGCTTTGAGAGTTTCCTCATAATTGAGTGGCCTGATCAAGTCTGTCCTCATGGGCTTTGTGTAGTGTATGAATTACTGATTACTAAAAAAATAACCTAAATGCTTGCGGTCAGGTCCGCAGCCATTTTTGTAGTCTTTGATAGCAGTTAGATAGGGACCATCATTAAACATTAAAAGTCAAATGTGTGCATGTTCACAAAAAACTATTTAAGGCACTTAAAAATAGTGACCGAAATCCTATTTACTCCAGGGCCTGGTCACTACCAAGTTCTAAATGCTAACTTACTATGCATTTTTGGACTAATTCCTGCATCACTCTATTAGAATTGACTGTTGATACTTTTCTGAGGTTAAACCAAACTTAAGAGAAAACATACAGTGTTGCAACAATACTAAGACTATGAGAGAGTACTACCGGGTGGATGATTACTTACTCAGCCAGAACAAGGTAAAAATCTTATTTAACCAACTGATCTACAGTGAAAGCAAAGCACTCAATAACAGTAAAAATCTGGTCTTTCCACAAGCATCAGCTGCCAGCCAAACAGCTGACTACTCACTTATTTTCAGCAGGCTAGATTTTGCTTCTGAATCCACCCCTAAATGGGGAATACATTCCCAAATATTCAGGAAATTTAACACACTGCTGTATTTTTAACACCTGTGATAAATAAGCCGGCTGGTCAACCAACCATTTGCAACAGTGTTTTATTATTTAGATCGGTTGTGTTCCATGAGGGAGATGCTGGACCCTCTGGCTGGCTATTTTATTTCCACCAGCTGACAACTCCATATGTTTGTGAGGGGCCCTGCAAACTGAGAACTAACTGAGGAGGGCAGTATGTGAAACTGTGTTGCAGAGTGTGATGCAAACACCCCAAGGAGCACTTGTGTGTCTTAAACTATGGTGCATTCCACTCATTAATTATTTGTATTCATGTTATTAATTCTTAAGAGAAAAAAATCTCATTAAATTGTATGAGCATCAAAGAGAGGGAACACAAGACTGTTTATGAATCTTCAACTGTCTGGGTGCATGATTACCGAAAGAGCCAATATTTTGCCTTATCAGTTTCTTAAATTTCATTTTTTATGACTGCTGGGGTATGTTTACATTCACTGATGTTCAAAAGAGTATTCACAGGTACAGCTGTATCCTCACTCTGTGGCAGTTGGTCTGTTCAACACTTCCACTCTGCATACATCGTACATCTCTGCTCTGTAGTGGGCTAGCTACAGCGTGACAATGGGTTTAAACTGCTGACAAAACAATGTTAGAAAGTCACACACAGGTAGCTCTATTCTGCAGGGCCGTGGCAGCTACTTAAATGTAATAAACACAGGGAGAAGGGGAAGTCCTGATGTCTTGGTCATAGGAGCATCTCTACCACTAGTGAGGACATATTTAACACACAAAATGGTATCTAAAACTAAAAAAAAAGCATAATTTGGCTCTCAAAATTATTTTTTCAACTGTATTAAAGCTCCTGTGGGAAAGCCATAGGGTTTTGTTAATTTTGCTGCCTACTGTTGCCTAAGCTGTTTTGCTTATCTCTTTGCTTACCATGTGCTGTAAATGACCAACAATAAATGAATAAATCATCTCTCTGCATTATAAATAGCAAACATCCGGCTCATAGAACACGGGAGCTTATTGCCTGACACTGCTTGACACCTAATCCACGTCAGGAAGGAGGGGCATAAAAAATTCACTACACAGACATAATAATCAGTCTTCTCTCTAATTGTCTTGTTTGTTGCATCATAAACAGACTTCAGTGCTCAAAGCAGCTTTCACTGATCAATCTCTGTTACGTTATATATATGAACCTAATCAAGTTGTGTCCTGAACATAGATTTAACTCCGGTTGGCTGTTTATTCAGTTTATTACCATTAACAATATCATTATTTATGTTAGATTACTTTAATCTCACACTGAAATAGTTGTAAATATCCTCCCCTGGTTGATTACAATAGCTCAGAGAATCATTTTAGCTTTTAATAAAATCAAGGCTCTACAATAATGTTTATAATTAGTCACAGAAAAATAACATATGTTCATTTTTTTTAGATTTTCTCCCGAAAAGTTTAAAATCTGGTTGTAATGTAGGACTGCACACAGGTCAACATTCTGTATATTTACCCTGATGTAAGAATTCCTATTTTATTAAAACTTCAAGTGTTTTTTGCTTCAGGTTGCAAAGTTCACTTGTTTGGGAGAGAAGGTCCAGACATGTCTGCAGGCAGACTCCCAAATCCGTGAGTGCAGTCACAGGAATGTCTCCCTCTGTTTTCATCAGGCTGAAACCCTGTCCTCTTGTTGCTGTAATTTGGTGGGCAGAGCTGACTTATTCACTCATCAGGTTAATTTCCTGTTCATCATCTTCTATTTTCACCGTTTCCATAGACGGGCCGCTCTGGAGACACACCTTCTTTCCATTTGGCCTTCCGTGGGTCCATCTGCCCACCTCCTTCTTGTCCTTTCCACTGTCCTTTCTCTCTTCTCACTTTCCGAACATGCCCTTTAGAAACACCTGCTGTGAGAACCGTGACTGACAGGTCAGTGCATAACAGAGAGGCGAGAGGAGAGAGGAAGAGGAACTGGAGGATGTTTCAGTGTTGCACATGAACATCCAGTACGTCTCAGTGCATTCCTCAAACTTCCCTTCAGTGTACCTCAGTTCAGACTTAGCCTGGGGCAGATTTAAAGATCGGAAAATATGGGCGCAAGCTTGCAAATCAACTTCGAGAATTCTCATGAAAATAAAAAAAAAACAGTCGGGAGGCAGAGACTTGTAATCTTTATACCTAACTACTTTGCTTGATGATCTCTTTGTTTGCTCTCGAAGCTGCTGTAATCCTAAAAAGGATAAAGCACAGGAGTCTCATTTTTAGCTATTTTTATCATATTTAAAAAAAATTATTTCCCCTGGGAGGGTGATAAGAAAAAACAAGAGCAAAATTAATGTCCTACACATGAAAAAATAAGCTAATATGATAAAATTAATCATAATAAAGACTGAAAAAAAAATGTCAATGGTGGTAGGTGGAATTCATCAACTTTTAGGTCATGTCTCATCAGATTGAGGGCTTTAAACCCATGGGATATTTTCACATCTGTTTGGGGAAACATCCCATAGACAGTGTTTGGGAAGGGCAGAACCTTGAAAACCTGGATATGAGCATCATGCTGGTCGTCTTCACTAAAAGCCTAAGGGATTTTTCATTGTTAATACTAAGGTCTGTGGTGACAAAATTCTGAAACATACACATTTTTCTAGTATGATCATCTTGATAAAGCAATCTAACTTTCATGATTCTTTTGGCTTAAACATATTTTTTCAGCGTTAAAGGCTATTATTAAGCTACGATGGAACTACAACATAAAGGTTTGACTAAAAAGCAGTTACAATATTTCAAACATGTCACATTTTGACTTCTTGTTTCAGAAATTCCATGGGTTTGGCAATGGTGTATAAATTATTGATTATACAAAAACTACTAGAAATTTTGCATGTTGCTCCCTGGTCATTTTTTGTTAATTGGTAAGTAGTTCATTAGCAACTGTCCTTTCAAACACACAACAAAATTTTAAAAATTCACTATTAGATGCATTTTATTATTTTAGATAAAATGTGTGTTCTTCATAATCCTTATTTTAGGCATTTATCCAAACAGCTATTCTAAAATCCCATATACTTTCAGTCTTGGGAACCAGGAAGTGCTAAATGCTAACTCATTTCTATTTCTTTTGGACTCCTTTGTGCACCACTCTATTTTTTCTAACACTGTACAATCAAGTTCAAGAGTTGTTAACATATTTTTATAATGGTGGATGTGGCTGAGTTTAATGTTTGGAAGGAAAACTGTGCCGATTAAGTAAGAGGCAGCATTTTGCCAAAGGTGACAACAGTTACTGGGCTCCATAGTGCATCTTAGTAACCAGTGGGTGACACCCCTGAAACTTCAGCTGTGTCTCATTTCAGGGGCAGCAGCCTACAAAGCACCCAGTCCAGGGACCGAGCTTTTGTCACACGGGTAGACTGCTAAGACTGATATCAAATGAGACACAAAGTCCCATTAACAGAAGGTTTCCAGTCTGCATTCAGTAGTCCAAAGTTTTAGCTTTTGTTTCAAAGCTACACCCTGAAGCCTTACAAGTTAATCACCCATACCAGAACAAGATCATGAAACTCAAATTATGTAATCTGACTTATTAAGAGGCAGATAATTTCAATTTTCAAAGTATCTGTTGCCTTTTTTAATTTGTGGTTGTAACTGTCTCAGTAAGCTAAAACCAAGACTCACAAGTATAATGATTAGGCGCCTGTGAGTCATCTAGCCTGCCCGAGTTAGCATGAAATGAATGTTTGGACATGTTGGAGAGGGATGCAACAAGATCTTTCATGGCCATGAAAAAAAGCAGGCTACCTCCAGCTAAATTTGTGCAAACCTCAAACGTGACAGCATACAACCCACCACCGAGACATAGGTGTTCAAATCTGCCCAAAGATGCAGCCCCTGAATTGGGACATAGCGAAAGTCTGTTTCTTTTACTATCAGTTGTTATATGGATAGATTGATGGACAATGAATGAATAAAAAGGACAAACAAAACTTAAAATATCCAAAACATAAAGCGTTGGTCTACACACAGAACCATCTGGCACCACTGAACAACACCAGCATCTGTAAAGTTAACAGGAAGTCTTAACACCATTCTTTTTCCATGCAATACATATGTTAAAAGGTGGATGCTACAGGAAATCTGACAGAGGTAGCATGGGATTAGCACAGATACTACAGGAAATCCTGTGCTGGCATCTGCAGTATTAATAGCAGCTGCAGCAGTGAGGGGCGAGTAGTAAGATGATAGGCAGATCAGCACTGGGCCAGTTGACACGAGGCCTTAATAGTGTTGTGTAATATCCACAGTGGCAGCGGTGGCTAATAAATAAGTAAACACATAACAAATATAGGGTCAGAACAGGCAGGAAGGAGTTAGAGAGAACAAAAGGCAGGGATGGAGGGATGAGTGGGAGTGAAAGATAGAGAAGAAAGAGTGGATGCTGGTAACATAAACAATGAGGTCATCCGTGCTGAGCTGGCTGACTGCAGTGGAAATGTGTAGCACACTACGTCAGCATGCAGAGAATATAGAGCAACACCTGCATGCACAGGCCAAGAGTACAACCAATAAACACACAAACAAAAACCACGTTATTAATCCTCTGTAGCAACCTTGACATTATCAGGACAATATCCGGGCAGCCTGCTCGGTCCCTCACACTTGCTCTTCTCAGCAGAGAGTATACCCTTCTGGATGGCAGAGAGGTGGTAGAGGGGGCTGGGGGGTCACCAACAGGAAGCATAAAATACGCAGAGGAAGTCATAGTTCATCACATGACAGCAGATGATCCGAAGTTTAGTGTTAAATGTTACGAAGAGTATCAACAGCATTTATTGAAGAGTTGAGAGGGGCACTGAAGCACACAGGATTGGATATGAAATAGCGTCACCACATGCACGAAAATCACACCAGAGAAGCGGCACAGTTTCAGTGGTGTGAGACGGCTCTTGGATGACCTGCTGGTAATCGTGTTGGAGCAAATGTACAACAGAACTTTGATGATGTGCAGTAGAAACAACACGTCTGATGTCCAGACGCACACTTGAGTTTGTGTTACCTCCTAACTTTCAGATAAACTTCTACCTCTTCAGCGGTTGTTTTTATCCGTCCTGTCAAGTCCATCTCCTGGTTCGAATCTCCCTGAGAATTTGCTGCAGCATTCAGACATGAGCTCACTTGGACATTACGTGGATATAATACTAGGTGGGACCGAGGAAATTATCTGGCTAAAGTTCGAGCGCAAGTCTTGTCAGTTTGCATTCACAGATACAGCTCACCTGAACAATGTCCAGATAATTTCAGGGGTTTTGTTGTGAGTGTGGGTCCATAATACTGCTGTTATCACTTAACCAAAGTTCAGACCCTTTAAACAAGTCAGAGTGCTGAGATTAAGCAGCTTCATAACTCAGTCAATGCTTCCTCTCTCTCATCTCTGCCTCTCTTTCAAAACATGAAACCAAACACCTGCCAAAGATGCACTCACAAGGCACACAAATCACAACCCTGCTGCACACTTACTTCCTGGCCAAATGTCATTACTAACCTCTGACTACAAACTACATCGGTCTGTTATTATTAGGTTCTCTTCAACCTCGAAATATAAAAGTTTGCAGTGAATATTTGCACCTGTCAGGTTTACAACACTTCAACTGTACTCCAGGGAGATGAGTGTAGGGCCAACTTTCTAAATTTAGATATTTCTTTGAAATTACAGGCATCTAGATTTACTCCAAACATGCAGATGTACAGTCTGCATTCCTATTTCCCCTTCTTTTTTTGTTCTTGATTTATGGATTTAAGTCTAAAACATTATTATGCATCACTTATTTGGGTACAGCCCATGTCCTGAGAGCCAGTGATCTAATATTTCCATGCTCATCAAAGCTAATATCAATACTAGGAATATGACAATACACTTAGCCCTGTGTCCTTTTCCCATTCCCTATTTGTCCCCATTCTGAGATGTTTCAGGGCTTTTCTGAAAACCAACAATGAGTTATTGAGAAGGACAAAGCTGTTTTTTTTTCATTACTACTGCATTACTACTACTAATACTGCAATAATCAGTGTCTCTAGATAATTTCCCTTTACTTGATGTTGAACTGAAACACATCACTATGACATTTTGCTCATTTGTCTGAATGCCATCTTTTAGAGCTGACATTGAAAATGTCATTAAGTCCACTTGTAAAGGTCCATTAAGGATAATTTACTTTGGCTATTATTATTATTGGTTATCTTGATGATTTAAGCAAGGACTTAAAAATGGATTGAACTTCTTTAACATCAGGATTTAAGACAAAGTACTGAAGAGATTTTCACAGACATTTGAGCAGATGGAGGTCATTTTTCTAGCTGCAGTGACCAAGATGCCATCAGTCTGTTGTGCAGCTACCAGGTAAAAAAGGTAAGGTATGATCTGCTTAATTAAATGCACAATGCCGATGTGCTTGGACTTTATGTCCCGAAAGATGCACAGGTAACAAAATCCCTTTTTCCCTCCTTGATGAGATGAGATTTTTATTTGTAAAATTAAAATAAAATATTGTTCCCAGTTAAGCACATTCATAGTGGTCTATCGTCTCCTTTTAAATACTAACCACATATTCCTTTTGTCTCTCCCTGAGCTGCCATGATTGGTTTACTAACTCTCTCCTGCACAATGAAAGTTACCTCTGCTGACTGCACAGTTTGAAATGGCTCAACAGCATCATCTTGTGGATTGAAAGAGTAACTGCTTTTATTTTTTATAGAACCTTAAAGGTTTTAAGAAATGTTGGAAATGAATACATCTAAAAGCAACAATACCGGTCAGGTGTGAATTGATATCTTATTTTCATACCAAAAATGTCAATAATAAGGCATCGTGATGCACCATATTGCATATTTACCAATATCTGATATGCCAATTTTTTAAATGTCTTTTTGGGGCATTTTGTGCCTTTATAGGGAGACAGTGGATAAGCTTGAGAAAGGGGGAGAGAGAGTAGGGAAGACACACTGCTAACTCATGAACACGGACCGGTAGAAGCAAGTATGTGGGATGTGCATGGTCTCTAACCACTCCACCAAACAAGCACCCCAATATGCCAATATTTCTGAACTCAGTGTCGCAGATACCGACTGGTATTTTTGTCAAGAGCACAACGCCTCCACTTTACAAAAACGGACGGATTCCTTTCATGATGACTGTCTACTTGGGTTAGAAACAGAATATTTTATTCTGGCATGAATTAAACTATTGATTTATAAAAGAAGGAATCCAGTGATAATAAGGTAAACTGATAAGGTAAATGTGAACACTTTGCCAATAATGCAGCCATATATGGTTAATCTAAAAGGGCAAAATATCAGCTGTTAATATGAGTAAAAAATGTCACATCTCCTGATACAGGTTTTCAGCTTTTTATACATCTGAGTCAGTTGAAACTGATTAGAGATGAGATATTCCTAGCAAAAACCTTTGGGACACAAGGGATATGGCCTGTTCATTTGAATTTCATTAATGCTGTTTTAATTCCTTTTAGATGAAGTTAATTAAATTTATGTTGATGCCCTCTTGCGTAATGTTTTAATTTGTTGCTGTTGATGAAATTTAGGTGTAAGAATCTAATCAAAATATGCTGTCTAGACGAGACAGAGTGATGAGCGGGAGAAAATGATAATAAAACATGCTGAAAATTTTTCTGCACAGCAACCGAGGTCATTGGCTAAATAGTCCTTGGGGCAGTGCTTTAAACTGCTGAGGACGACAAACAGGCGAGAAACTAGGAGAATTAAAAAAGAAAAAAAGAAGGCCAACATAAATTCATGTTCGCTTCATTCATTTCCTGGAGAAAATCAACCCTCTAATAGAAATGTTTTAAAAAACATTACCAGGGGTTTTGTTTAATCAAGAGGTTGGTACAGGGGCCAGATAATAACCACCATCGGCTTCCGTATTAATGAGAAACAAAACGGATGACAGCAACTGGTTTGAAAATTTTCCTCAATCGTCGTAGAAGTGGTGAAAAAAAAACGTGCAACTATGGCAACTGTGTTTTCTGTGTCTCCATCTCCCAGCTTCGTCTTTCTGAGTCGAGAAGTAAAGCCACACACACACACACACACACACACACAGAGGAAGCATTTTTAACCGGATGCTTCCAGGTAACATTTGCCAGCCTCCACCTTCACAAACAGAGCACTTCTGGGCCCTCTCGCTTCCCTGTGTGATTCACTGCCAGGACTCTGCTCAAAACATCCCAGCAGCAAGAGAATTTATCTGTGTTTGTACCGTAAGTCCTGTAATACACTGTCAAGTGTAAACGCACCATGTTGTGACGGCCTTTAAAGGTTGGCAATGAAGCTCTAATATGAGACCTTTCAGGAAATGCAGACCTATCTATGAGACAGAGAGTAGACGCATGCTGATGATTAATGAGTCGGACTGGCTCAGTTATCACCGCTGCACTAGTGTGTGTGTGAATAAAGTGTTGCGGTGTTTGTGTGCACCCCACTTTTAATCCACAGTGATCCATAAATGAAAATCCATACAGGAAGACCAGTGTGGATTTATGGAGGACGTGTGTGTTTATGTGCGTCTCCTCTTGTGTGTATCTGTCTTATCATAAACCTTTTCTACTCCTGATGGCACAATCAGGGCTTAGCGACGGCAAGGACACTGTAACCATGACAACAAGGCCCATAGCAGCCATGAATGGATGGAGGAGGGGATGAAGTGAGGATGGAGTGAGCAGGAGTCTGAGAGGCTGCCGGTTCAAGGGTCTGAGGTTCGCAGTTTGCTCTGGGATGATGGAAAAGAAAAGATATTTGGATGAACCAACACACACAGTCTGGTTTCAACCATTCATAAAAACCTACTCGTGTAGTTTAAAGACGAACAACAGTCTGACCATAAATTAAGAACTGTTGCAACAGGAGGATTTAAAACACTCTAAAAGAAGACTATTCTTTTTCTGCATGTCAAACAGCATATGCATAGAGAAAAAATATTGATACACACTTTCAGCTAATTTAAGAACCGCGTCAATAACCTGTGGGCTGATTGCACAGGATTAAAAAAAGAAATACATCGTAACTATTTCTGTCAATTTTACTGAAAATTTGTGCAATTAAGATTTTGCTTTTAATATTTGAACTGTGAAGATCCATAACAGTGAGGGCTTCATGTTACATTGGTTTGATCAATTCCTTTTTCATTGCATAAGATTTAATAAATAAAAATATTCTTTTTTTGTTCTCCTAGCTTTTACTCACCGCTCATTGTACTCCTTCTTGGCTCCAGTAGTAAAAACACCACATTTCCTTCCAGCAGTGAGAAAACAACAATTTCTGGACTGTTTTTATGATGACAGACTTGCCAGTTTTACTCAGGCACATTTTTAGGCTTGTGTTTGATTTTTGTTTTTTCATTGGACTAAATGATGATCAGCGACTTCCATGTTGATGTTTTGTGAAATTAGTGTACACGGTGTCCATCTGTTCACAAATTTACAGCATGTACTTCGATTTGACGAGGAAAATTCAGTTAAAATTTGTAATAAATTGAGAAAAAAATCAAGGCAGGACTTGTTTCGTGTAATTTCTACCTCATTTGCAGTTTATTATTGAGAGGGAAAACTTGACTTGATTTTTGTGTGGGTAAATCTGGGATATTATTTTTAGGCTGTTTTTACAGCACTAGTTATGATTGAAATACATTTTACGGCCTTTATCGGCCAACATACTTTCTTATACTGGAAGCACCTACAAACTCAATCTCAGGTTGCTGCATACCAGACCTTTCCGTTACTGGGTTACAAAAGCTGTCTAATGACTGTTAGGTTCTCTTTGTATCAATCATTGATCCACTTATTATATTCACTATTTATCCTTTTTAGGGTTGCAAGAGTCTGGAGCCTCTTCTTCAGACGAGAGAAGAAGAAGTTCATCCTTGACTGGTTGCCATCCAATCACTCAGCCGACATAGAGACAAACACAACTATTCACACCAATTTAAGTTTAGAGTCACTGATAAAGCTAACAGGCATGTTTTTGGTCTGTGGCTGAAACCAGATTACTCAGAAAAAGACCACGTGCGCATACACATGAATCTACAAAGAAAATATAAGAACTATTTTAAGAACTCAATCCTGGCATTATCAGCAGCTCAAGATTTGGAAATTGCAGCCAATCAAAATCTCAGGGAGGCTGTTAGCAAAAGATGAATTGAGGGAAAAATCTGCAGAAAAAATGGCAGGAGTCTTGTGAATGGATGATGTCCAAATCAAAGCGTACACGAGACTCAATATGACAAAATTTGTGATACATTTTGAAATAGATCAACCCAGCCACTGTATGAATAGAGAGCAATTTCAGTGGAACAATCAGCCCAGCTGGAAGGATCTGCTTTTTCCCGAGGTTCGTTGAAAACTCTGTTAACACTGCAGCTGTGTCCAAAATCCCTCTTTTCTCAGTGCAGGCTGATTACACTTTACTGTAGTGCTGTCTGAACTCTGAGTGAGCATTTCTGCACACTTTATCACACTGACTGAGAATAACATTTTAGCAAGCAGTGGCCACACACCAAAATGCAATGCATATCAAAACTCAAGCAACCAGAGAGTAACATTCATCGTCTCTCAAATGTGACAGAGTAGGGGAGCCACTAGTGTAAAATAAAACACAGGCATACATTACACTTAATAAGGGATGCACAAAATTGTCTGAAAAATATCAGTATTGACAGATATTTGAATAAAAAGGTGATTATTGGTATTAACAGGTATTAACGTTTTTACAGGTATTTAAAGTTGATATTTAAGCTGTAAAAATTGGCCATAAATATCTCCTATATTAGCTGTTATATTGGCAGAATGGACAACTATGCCATAATGCTTTACCTCATCACTGCACAAGCATTATTAAACCATAAATGTTGTAGGCCTGGGCAAAAAATCAATAAGATTTAAAAATCGAGTTGGCCAGTCAAATCAAATTTGGACTCGAGGTTTTCTGGCTTTCCATGGAGGAGAGTGACATACTGCACTTCCTGCAGTATGTCACTCTCCTCCCCCGTGATGTCACATGCATAAACAACATTGACAAGGCATTTTGTTATCTTCATAGTTAATTCAAACAAGTGTATAAACTAGATGCACAGGTACTTTGTGTCGTGTTCAGTATAAATAAATGTATATTTTGGAAATAAGCTTACAGTGAGTAGTTATTTCATTTTAAATGGGGCGGGGGTATTGAATCGTGAATAGAGTTTGCTTTTTCTTAAATCCAAGATGTTTTTGGGGGAGGGAAATCGCCCTACTCTAAAATGTTGTTCGCCATTTTTCAAATCTGTTTCCTACATTAATGGACAGTCAGGAGCAGGTTAGTTAATAATGAGGTTGAAAATATCAGCATAGCAGATATAAAAAAAAATCCACTATCGTGAATCTATACAGTTGATATTTGAAGACATTTTATTTAAATCTGTATGACTTATTTCCTCCAATAAAGAACCTACAATGGAGTAGATGCTTTTTCTTTGATGATTGCACCATCCAAGAACCCAAATAAAAAAAATAAGATATGGCATGAGAATATGCATCATTAAAAGAACAAAAAATATTTTTTTGGTTGATCTGTCCTGGTTTTGTTTGCCTATGAGTTCAGTTTAGATTTCCCTTCCCTACCTGATGTAAAAGAAAGGAAAAGAAGGCAGAAGAAACTTGGCAAGTGCAGCGTTGTTACTGCAAAGTTGAACTGGAACTAATAAAGTACTTGGTGGAAAAAGCAGTTTATATAAAGGGTCTTTAAGTGTTGAATGGTTAAGGCACTGATCTACATTTACAAAATAATCTCTGCCAGAGCAAAAATACTCTGCAACAAACGAGCAGACACAAGTCTGGTCAGCAAAAAGTTAAACATTACTACAACAAGTTGATTAGTTTACAAAAAAATAGATTGTTAAATTAACTTCTGCTGTTCTTTTCTTTTAACTTTGACACACTTTTATTACAAACTTACTCAGTCACCCATTGATGGTTAAAGTCTCCAAATGAGAATTCCATCAGGGTGGCTTATTCACATACAGTATGAACTCTATACTCTACTGCCACCACAGCGGGGGCTATTTAAGGTTAAACGCCTTGCCCAAACCCTTGACCCTTGACAGAAAACTGTCTTTGCTGATGAAAACCCACAGTCACCCACTGATGTGCTTAAATCCATGTTTGATTCTACGGGGCAATGTAAAGCTCATCCAGGTGCACGTTAAAATGTTGGAATTTGTTCATGCCGGGGTTGTGCAATGTAATGTCAGTAAATGTTGACCCCGTTGAAAGACACTGGTCCATGGGCAAATACTGTGCGTCAGTGGCTGATGTGTATCTGTTGGTTACCATTAAATTCATTCTGACATAAGCAGCAGCGAAGTCCAGGACAAAAGTCCCAAAGGGCACAATGAACTTTGTCATGGTAAATTCTATTCCTGCTTCTGTAGAAGTCAGTGGTTTGATGATCTGATTTGTTCTCTTGGTCCAACACTAAACAGACCGCTAGTTTTAAAGCATCTCAGAGAAATATGAGCATCATTTAGTGTGTTCATGTTCCAGACATATTCCAGGGACATTTCAAGACAAAGAATTAAGATGTACTAAAGCAAATTCAGCATAGTAATACAATTACAACATGATTTATTACGGAGAATCGATTAAAAAAGAATCAGAGTGGACATTTTAAACTTTAGAACCAGTCCTGTCATTACAATTGGTCCATCTCTCTAGGATATGTTTAAATGTTTTCTTGAAATTGATGATTTAAAACCTAAACTGGAAATAATTACCACATTTTACAGCCAGGCTTGTTGGTTAGGTCAGGTAATGCATGTGGTTTTTATTCACTTTGTGGTAATTATCACACATTTAAATGCATATCAAAGCTACCCCTCGTCTCCCCCAAAGATTAGCCTGTGATGTGATCCTCAGTAAGCTTGGGTACGACCAGTTCCAAGATTTCAAGAGTCAAGGAATCTACAGAGGGACCTGATTTTGGTTCCACTTTTCAGTTCCTAAAAACATGCATATGTTTTTTTAGTCTTTAGATTTTTTATGGTTTTATATTTCGTCAAGAACCTGATGTGTTACCATGGCATTATGTCCTGTGTGGCATTTTTGCCATAATCAAGCTGACTGAACATGCACGGCCTGATTTGTAGTCCCATTTTGTAGATAGTAGAGGTAAAATTCGCTTTTATTTGGGAATCACTTTTAGTTTTAATCATAACTGAATGAGTGTCTTATCTCCTTGATGCAAGCTTTCATTCCTACATTTACACAAGGGCTGCCACCAGCATGTAAACAGATCTCAGCAACCATGACATGTGTGTACTTTATCATCAAAACCGGTAAATCTGTAGTCTACTACAAAAAATTTGTCCGTATAAACTTTTATTTTCCTTTTATGGCTGTCTGCAGAAACATGAATCCTCTGACGAGGAGATAAAAAATTCTAAGGGCTTTCCATGAAAACAGAAAGCAGAGAAACAAAGGTTATATTGTGTACACAGGGCAGAAGATTTAGAGCTGGCCTCGAGCACAGAGGCAGGCTGGGTAATTGGGCTGTAAACCATCACCTCAGCCTATGTGCAAACTACCCAGACCTACCTCAACAAACTGCTGCAACATTAACATCAGACTGTGCTGATGATAAACTTGGATACGCATCAAGAGCCGCTTCAATCAACCCCATAAAAGCCCTCTCCCCTAAACACTAACACACTGGAGACAAGTCTAATGATTGCTGATTTACTTCCCCTGAGCACTACTCCACATACACACTCCTAATAAGATCTGTTAGGTACCGCACAGATCAAGGAGTGATTGTCATTTGTGTTAAAACCTTCTGGAGAGGTTCAAGTAGCATGACCATAAACACTGCTCTGACCCTTAAGCCCCATTTCCACCAAGTGGTCCGGTATGGATCTGTACGGTTTGGCTCAGGCCGGATTGGTGGAAACTGATCCGGCCTGAGCCAAACCTGTGGAAACGCAGACAGGCCTGATCCTGTTTGCGTTTCCACAGCCAACTGTACCCTACTTGGTATGCGGCGTCTAAGCTGGATGCTGATAGCGTGACGTCATATCAGCGCGACACAGTGTACCCCGCTATTAAATACAAAGAAATACAAGAAAACGTGACATTGTAAACATAGAGCAACGATGGAAGACATCCAGCAATCAGCATGTGGCTTTTTGTGAGGAAGCACAATCAAGCTTTGCTTCAGA
The DNA here is from genome assembly GCA_036419115.1 of Scarus forsteni. Taxonomy (NCBI): domain Eukaryota; kingdom Metazoa; phylum Chordata; class Actinopteri; order Labriformes; family Labridae; genus Scarus; species Scarus forsteni. Next base: position 20,390,885 of record JAZDUH010000451.1, on the reverse strand, counting down.
GAAGGCTGTGTGCCACAAGGAAAAATACAGCCGAAAGATGAGTGGAGATTTAAACATGGCGGGGTTATGTGTTGTTCTTTATTACCGCTGTCACACAGGAAATGACGTCTCCTTCGACTAATCAACGGACTGCAGTGTTTCTAGCTCCACCTTCTGGGGTCGGATCAGTATGCTTGCCATCCCAACAGAAAAGTCTCAAAAAGGAGGACAGTACTATGGAAACGCCACAAAAAGCGAGCCGTACCAAGACAAACCGAACTTAACCCTCTGCTGGAAACAGGGCTTTACTGTATGTAAAAAGACAGAGATGATAGAGCAGCCGGCAGGGTCGGCTGCTCTATCACTTCCATTTCCTTCTCTACTGTTATGAGGGTGTCATGCGTCATTTCCCTTACACAAGCCAATCTACCTTACAGAGGTGGTATCTTAAAATATACCATCATGCTGAATGATTACCCAAAAAATGTCAAGTCAAGTGGAGCAGATACCAAGAACGGAAATCAACAAGATAATAGAACTAGAAGTTTTTGTTGCTATTTTGGATGATTCCTTTTTATTTTAGCCTTGGGAGCTTAATGGCCTTCGTTTTCACAAACAGTTTAAAATGTAACTCATCAGACCACAGGGCACTTCCCCACTTTAATTCTGTCCATGCGCTCAGACCAAGAGAAGTCAGCCGTCCCTTTGGATGTAGTTTATTTGTGGCTTCCATTGGCAGAGTCTTATCTGACATTTGTTGATGTAGCAGTGTAAGAGTGCCAAAGTTGTAATACCCATCCATAGCAGACTAATGCTGGTATTTAATGCAGTGCCACCTTAGGGATCAAGTGCATACAGTGTTTAGTGTTTTTTGCCCCTTTTGCAAAAAGATTTTTCCCACATTTTCTGAATCTTTGAAGGAACAAAAAACTGTAAATGCTTTATTGCTTACACAGCTTGTCAGGTGATGTTCAATAACTGTTTGACCCCTTAAATGTGAGATCAAGAGGTCAGAAGTGCTAATTTAAACTAAGTCATGTTACTATGAACCGTTACTAACTACATATCTGAGGAATGTTGCAGGAGTTTTTTCCAAGCGTTGCACAACATTCCTATTCTTGGCCTGGCCCAAATTTTGGGAGCATATTTCTAAGAAAACAAGACAATTCATCAGTATAGACTTTATATACCTTGTTTTTGTTCTGTTATCATTTCCATATTTTTAAAAAGGAGAAGTAAATATTATTAGCATTTTTGGCATAATTCTTACTCTTCTGGGATTTAATGTTTGTACGTGTTTGTGTGTGTCAGAGCAGAGCAAAGTCCCTCTACCTGTCTTATGTGATAAAGTTGATTGACTTTCTGTTCCACGCTCTTGTTAACTGACTAACTTGCGGTAGAAGTAGGAAGACTGAGAACTGTTTATACATAACAGATGAACCAAACACTCCCGAGACTATATGCCGAAAAGAGCTATTGATTCGCCGAACGCCATTCACTTGCTCACAATGTCAAACATCCTTCTTTTTTTGTGCAAAAGATTGTGTGACCTTGCTGAAATTTTTTTTAAAAGCATTCACAATCCAACAAAAGACTGAATGGAATCTGTCCTTGCTTCTGTGAGACTAACTTCACAGAAAAAGTTGAAGAAGTTTGGTGCAGAAACTCCACAAGAACAGAGATGCAGGACAGCCAAGGACACCAGCTTTATAGATTGTTGAATAGTTGTGTTTTATCTTGGCTATATGTCATGATGATGAATGGGAGTTAAGGAGAAAGAGTAGGAAGAGAAGATGCTGCACTGTAATGTGCTGAAAAAATGATGAGAGGCTTTGGGACGGAGAGAGTGAAAGAGGGCATCTTCAAGCCTCGCTGCTTTTTCTCATTTAAAATATTTAAGTGTGCGAGTGTGCGTCATCAGGGTTTCCTCGCTGTCGTCATCAATGAACACCAGAGACCACTTTGACACCATCCAGAGACCCTTTTCCACTTGCTGTTATCGCTCTGATTGTTATCAGGAGCAAAAAAGGGGGGAGATGGGCAGGCCTGCTCCGTCCCCTTCAGCCTGATCCCAAGATAATCTAATGAGCCAGAGCCTCGCTGCGGTTCAGTACGACAGCGTCAATCATAATGTCAAAGTGATCCAAGCAGATGGAGAGGCAGGGACGGGTGCGCTTCTCTAAAGCAGGCTTCACTTTTATGGAAGGGGAAAAGTGAAAATATTTAGGTCATTATGTCTCAAAGGGTACGAACCTTCACAATTAGTTATTAATCATTCGAACCAGATGACAAGAGAATGAGTCACTGTCAAATAAAGAGGACGTGCAGTATAAAATCTGACACATGGTGGTACATGGGCCATGGGACAGAGGAAATAAAATCCTGTAATGCAGTGGTTACCAATGTTTTTTTTCTAATGGCGCCCCTTTGGCAGATGAAGTTGTTTTTAAGGCCCAGTCCACTCTACACCATACATGTCAACACAATACATCGTTCCTTGTGTAAACAGAAGGCACAAGCGCAGTGAAAACTCTAAGATGTTGGCTGTTTTCATTGTCGTGTGTAAACAGGCCCTTAATGGGACTTGCGCAAATACTAAACACCAGTTGGACTGTGATCATAGTTCTGTTTATCTGACAAAAGATATAATAAAGAATAAGGTATGAGTCAAATCTCACGATTGTTTTTGTTAACCCTAGGGCTCCATAAAAGTAGTTCATCCTTTTTTGATCACATAAAAATACGGATGCACATTAGCATTGGTTCAACATCTGTATCCTGACTTGTCATGGTAAAACATGAGAGAAAATGCTAACATTGTGGCAGTATGTCTGCATTTATTAGCATGTATGCTCAAAAACAATCATTAGATTTTTGAGAAAAAGACTTGCTTACACACTAAGGTTTCATCAGAAATAATCAGGATAACATAAAAAAATATCTCTAATTCTGCATCTATAAAAAAAGGCTTTGAGCTCTCTCAGTTAGTGCAACAGAAGTCTGATGACTGTCTGGATGACAGTGTGGTCACTTAATTATCATTCAGATCAAATCACAGCCAATCACTTAAGAAGCTTTTCAACAGTTTCACATCTTCTGGCTCTGAGAGGCGACTGTAATCACCATGCAGAGAAAAGCTTGCTGGACAAAAAGTCTCTCTAGTGTCACTGTGTAACATTCTACCCTCTGCAGCACCAATATATCAAGTTTAAAGTTATAGGCACAGTTTTGTGTTTGTTCAGCCGAGTTATATCACCATATGTTTACAGTGACCCAGAATTCTGTGGTGGTTTCTGTTTTTCAAGGATGGAATACATTTTTTTGCACTTCACTGACAAATAAAGCACAGAGATGCATTTGACTAAATTTCTGCCGATGATCCTGCGTGTATTCATCCTCTGTTTTTATGAAGGGTTCACTCTTTTGAAAGAGAGGACACTTCTGATCCTGGAACTGTCTCTCAAAACCCTGAGCTGCTTTTGTTCAAACACAAAAACATCACCTTTTTCAAAATGTAGTTTTAGACTTTGAGATTAACCTCAGGGGTGCAGCTCCTTTAGCTATAAAATAATAATATTGCAAAGCAGAAATGAGAACTTTGACAGGTTTGTTTGTGCAGAGCAGCATGAGATGCTGCACCAGGCATCTATAGAGAAGCTCTGTGGGAGGGACAGAGGATGACCTTTCTTTGTGTGTCCTTTACACTGTTATTCACAAAACTTTTGCCCTCACTAAAAATGAAAGCTCATACTAAAATAAAGTGGATGCATACACTGGAAGAGATGCAGTTTATTGAGCATCATCTCCGGTGATTTGATACAATTAAGATGTTTAGTGCTGCTACAAAACATTATTACATTATGACTCGAAGCAAAATATTTAATAGAGGCATCACAGTGTTGGTCACATTACGATATAATGTAACAGTACAATGTGCGGCCATGTCACGAGAGATGATAACTCACAATTTGGCACACTTTGATAAGGAATGAGAAGGTTTGCAGCAATGTGATTTGCTCCTGTATGATACAGGACAATTCAATAAGACATACCAGTGTATACAGCAGGGATGTCCCAATGCTGTATCGTAATCTGTAATATTTGTTTGTCTGAACAAAATGTACAGGACGGATTTTGCTGAAATTTTCAGGAGATGTTGGTAATGGCCCAACTTAAAAATGACTGAATTTGGTAGTGATCCAGATAACCACAATTAGCAAATGATCATTTTGCTCAATTACTATTGAACTAATAATGATATCAACATGATTCTGAGAGCTAGGTGTGGGTTTTCAGGGTCAAGGAATCACATTATATGGTAACTTTAATATGAACTATTGCTAATAGATGTAACAGCAACATGCTAGCTATCTTGGTGGAGGTTTGCGCTCTCTGAGTGCTTCCTAGGTTAATTTATCTGGGACTGGAATTAACACTGATCATGTCCCCCCTGAATGTTTATGTCAGTTAATGCAAGTTGCACCCACTTCACAGATACATGTAAATAAGTGGTGTTGCAGTAGCCTTCTAGCTAACAGGTTAGCTCTGTGAAAATATTTCAGTTTTTAATAGAGACTTTGTGGGGTCTAACTGTGCCTGATGACACAACAGGACATCCTCCAGTTTTTTAACAGTAAGGATGTTTCTAGCATGATCAAATAATGATGCATCATTCACAATATCCACAGCCACACTGCATGGCCTACTTCTGATTTCTGATGAGTCAGGGATCAAAACATTCAAACCTGGTCAGAGCAGGAGGAGTTAAGTATTCTATTACTTTATGTCATGATGCATTATGGGCCGGTTGTGAAGAACATTTTATAGCTACAACAAAATAAATTTGATTTCAACCTGATAATCTCTCTTTCTTTACGCCTGAATAAAACAAAGACATTTTATTCACTGCTAATGACTGTCCTAGGAAACAAACTTACAATCTCTGTTCACAATGCTTAACCTTGGTTACATCATGGAAGCACACCCTGCTGCCATCCATTCATGCATCTTATTTATGCAGAACATGCACTATTAATAGGCCCCTGTCTTAATAGGCCTATTTAAAAACAAATGACTGTGTTACTATTTTAAAAAAAGGATGTTTGACTTTCCATTAGCTCTTTTCATTTTGATTTTATGATACACAGCTTTATAATGAAGTGATAAAAATAGGATCAACCCTGATAAACAAGGCAGTTAAATAACAACCACAGTCCAACTGTCTTGGTTTGCGTGGACTCTGTGTTTCACTCTCTCATTACTTGTGTGCTCTGGTGGAAAATCAAACTTCTGTTATTGCTTCATATTTTACTGAGATTATTTTATACAGTACCACTGAGGGCAGGAGAAAAATCCTGATTAATGTGGGGGGGAGAAATATCCTAATTAGACCACAATTTAGCTCAAATAATGTGCTGTTATAAGTCCAAAGAATTACGACAAATGAGGGTGACAGAATCTGTTAAAAAGAAACCCGACAGAAATGTTGAATCAATGCACTGTAAGGCTGAATGATGTGCATGTGCAACAGTGACATTGCCGGACTTCATGCTGGTCATGTGACTTGAGGCAAAAAGAAAAATACATATAGCAGTTTATAGAGTGAAAGGAAGAAGTATTCATGTGAAAGAGTACTGTGCATGTGGTGACGTCTGCATTTCACCCTGAAATGCTCTGATATGGGTTGACATAGAGCTGCATGAAGAGTGTATTGGAAACTCTCCACTCGCGAGCCTGATTCCAAAAAGCCTACGGACATTAGGCAGTCCATGAAAATTGAATTGAACTCTGAGCAAGCCTAAGGGCCATTCCAGTTCAGTTGTAAAGGGAGGCCGAAATTGAGAAAACCTATCACATTTCACAGTTTTAGGCCTTGTGTGGCTAACTCCTTGCAGGTAAACCTATACATTTGGACAGTCCTTTAAAGGCCATGTAATCCTTAGCCATCAGCATTTCTCCTTGGGCTAATCAGAAATCCTCCTTAAGCCGCCTATTAATAGCCATTTCAGCAAGAAAAACTCCTCATTAAACTTTCATTCAAATCAACCCAGTCCAACTAGAAAACTAGCCACATACAGACGCTAAACACATCATCAACCCCCGGTCAGGCAGAGCACATACAGTAGCATGCATTAAAGAGGTCAGTTATCGTCCAGAAAACATTTTTTGATCATGCAGTAAAGATGTGTATTAAGTTAGTAAAAAAACATTTTCCCCAAATAAAATAATGAAAAGGATAGTTCAGTTTTTTTGAAATGGGGTTGTATGAGCTCCATATGGCCACTAAGTACATTAGATACAGTAGAGCTCTTCTCTCCTCCTCCTCACTCGAGATCAGAAGACTGGAGACAACGGGAGATGCTATACTGTAACACGTGGAGACAAGAAAAAAAAAGATGCTATGTGGAAAGTACCGTACCCGTACCAAACTCAAATCAAAAAAAAAAATAATACCACTGTTTAAAATCAAAATATATGATTATTTTCTAAGTGTACAACATTTATATGATTATTTCTAAGTGCATTAGCATTTATGAATTATTACTGAGGAGAGAGAGAACTTTTCATTGCATTACTGAGAGAGGAGAAACTACTGGAGCTCATGCAACCTACCAAAAACTGAACTATCCCTCGAAGGTGTCTTGAGTTGACAGCAGCCTTTTTTGGCACTATGTGTTGAAGGGTGAATGGATTGAGGGGTGGGGGGATGGGCTTACTTGTTATGGGAAGAGCTTGAGTGACAGATTGAACAGTTATTATCAGAGAATAACTGGGTCCATCAACAGTTATCAGCACTAAACAGTAATGAGATGCAGCAAACCAAGTAGCAGCTTCCAATAAAAGTTCCCGCTTTCATATGCAGCAGTCCTTTAATTCATATCTAGTTTCCACATTTCAAATGTTCTTTCTTTTCATGGCTGCTTACTCATCAAAACAGCCTCAATAACTTTTATGGATGAAAATTTAGGATTACTGACTTAAAAAACTGTGTAAAAGTATGAAGTAAAATATGAGTACTCATCTTTCAGAAGATATACACATAATAAGATTCCAACATATTTTAAACAATATAGACATTTCAGGGTGACAATTCTTCATGCTGTTCCTTTTCAGTATAATGTGTAAGTGCAAACATGAACACGAAGGGCAACCGGTGCATTTGTCCTCATAGCTGTGCCTAATAACTGAGCAATAAAACACTGGCCGCTCGCTCACTGCTGCTCTAAGACCTTGCCAAAACAGCGTGACAGCGAGCACAAGTCTTTGGGGAGCTCGCCTGAAACAGGAGCAGAAACAGAACACAGTGTTTGTGTGCCTGCAAGGTTTGTAATCGCAAAGCAATCTTTATCCTAAAATCTGTGTGAAACCATTGTTTGTTTTTGGAGGCTAAGGCCTTGTAATCTCATCCCCATCCAGAGATGAGTGTTACAAGTGCTCCTTGCGGCTACAATACTGGCTCATCTGCAACCTACAATAAAGTGTGAACTTACAGAAACTGACATAAACAATCAGGGTGAAATGATCAGTATTAATCTAGATACCCAGTACATAAACCCTGATCTGACACTTTTACCAATACCAATACAGCATTTGTACACCCCTCCTCAAAAGACAAGAGCATGAGAGATTTTGTGAAAAATCCAGTCGTCTTGTGAGCAAGGGGGAGCAAAATAACTGCAGTGTGATTGGTCGAAGACATTGGCATGTTGATAGCTGCTCTCTGATTGGTCGGCACAATACAACTGAGCATGCTCAGGCAGAAATCACACGTGTAAAGCAAAAGGTGTTTTACCATCCGTTCGAGAGAGAAAATCATGTATTTGTTGTGAAAACACTGAAATTTATTTGATTAACACTTTGAATAAAAGCATTTTTTTCCACAATCTTTTTATGAACATTTTCTCATAAACATTACAAAATAAGACAAAGATTATACAAGACCAAATGGAAAGGGGAAAGAAAGGACAAATGCTCCAAATCTGGAATCAAATCTAAAACAGAGACAATAATAAAGTAAGATGTTTTCATCGAGTGTGTTTTCAATAAGAAATCACATTTTTAGTATTGGGGATGTGGGTCTTTTAACCCATAACACTGCTTCTCTGATTCCCTCATTGGTCAGCACACTACAACTGAGCATGCTCAGGCAGAAATCGAGTAATTTTGCATGTGTGAAGCTAAAGGCGTTTCTGCATCCATTTGAGAAAATTGTGTATTTGCTGTGAAAATACTGAAATTTCATTGATTAAACTTGAATAAAATGAATTTTTTGAGTTGTCTGAGAGAGTAAGGTTTGGGCAAAATTTCGGTGCTAATCATATTTGAGTACAGTGTTTTTCAGGCAAACTTTTTAAAAATATGGGCTGTATGTTATGATCAAGTGCATGTTATCATCCAGAAATTACTATTCAGTATCAGGGATGTGGCTCTTTTAACCCATAATGTTTCTTCTCTCTCCTTAGTTTCTTTTACATCCACTGCTCTTTCAGGCAAGCTTAAGGCATAAATAAAGCCTAAATTATATCAAAAGGAAAAATCATATATACGTGGTTTCAGTGTGGCCCAGCTGAAGTGCTCATACTGTTTACTTCCTTTGAGCTGAAGAAATATTATTACCTCCAGCGCTCCATCTGAACTGAACAATAAATATGTATACCAAGATCTGAGAGTGCATCCAACACAGACCGTCTCCAGCTGTGTGGAACGTCTGTGAAAAGCAGGCTCCTGAAAATGTCAAGGCCTTAATGTCCCATATCATGTAGAAAATGACAGTGTGAATAGTAAATGCTTTGACAACAAGAAAACAGCAACAAAGACCAAAATGACTCTCTTTGGGGTTCTTCAGTGTGCTGTCTTCCTGACTTGCAGGATTATTATCCTCTAGTTTTTCCACTTATAGATGACAGGAGAAAGCCTGGGACTTTATTGTGCATTGATTTGCAAATCATGTGAAATTGCGTGTGATGGCTGATGCATACACTGAGCTTTATAAGAGAAATGGAGCACAGCAGGGACTCTGTGAGCAAGGTGTCACACTCTATTCAAGTCTGATAAACCTGCAGCATTTCTTATTCTGCAGAGTCGATTACAGTGACAAAACTCTTCTGCACCCACTAAATAACTCTTATGCCTCTCTCTTTACCATGTGCTACATTTCTCGTTTCACTTTAATCTTTCATATACTCAGACTGCAAATCAAGAGGAATCTTCAATCTATAACTCTAATTTTATGGCAGTTAGATCCTCAACGATTCATTTAAATCTTATACTGAAAATATTTTGATTGGAGAAACAGCGACAGTCATCGTGCTCAAGTGTTGCCTATTAAATGACAGAAATACATTTACAATCTAATTTTGTACTCCATCGCTCGCCCCTGGGTGTATCTTTTATGAACATCTCAGCTCATTACTGTGATGGCTTACTAGCAGCTAATTACACACCCAGGAAATGAAAGGAGGGAGAGAGGTTTTGAAGGGCAATAATGTATGTTTCCATGGGAGGAAGGACGAGAGAGAAAACACGGCGGGTCGTACGAGGACGGAAGAGAAAAGCAGTGAGCTCCGTCAACTCCAAGTCCGGCACATAATCCACTTTAATAGATATACTGTATCACAGGCCTGTTAACAGTCTGAGTCATGAGCGTATGTAATGCATCCAGAGCGAGAACGAATGAGCAGTGCGAGGATGCTTCATCACAGGCAGACGTCTGGGTGCTGTGTGTTTGGGTGTGTGTTTTGTGTGTATATAATGATGCTGGGAAATATGTATAGGTCTTAAAATATGTAACATTTCTTCAGATGGAAATCAATAGTTAATGGGCAGCTGGGTCTTGTAGTATGACCAGGTTGATGGTCAGCACAAGCAAACAGCAGCAGACAAAACAGCACAGCTTTTAAGACTTTTCTACAATTGTCTTTTTGTTTTGTTCAAACCTTATGTTACCCTGCCACACAAATCCTTACTCCACAGGTGAACGCAGACATATACAGAGAAATAAGCAGCAGAAACGAACAGCGGAGGAAACAGGGAAGAGCTGACATTGTGTGCTTAAATCAGAGGAAAAGAATGTGGAAAGATTTTTGACTGAGAATAAAGAGAACTCATATGAACATTTCTCCCATGCCAAGGCCAGTTTAACATCAGCATCCTTCATACTTCACCACTGTCGCATCCATTATCTCTGTCAAGAAAGTTACATTTTTGATTGTTTGTCCGTCTCTTTGTCTGTCTGCTGTCTGTCCATCTGTAACAAGGCTTTGTTAACTCTGGAGAATGGGGTAGTTTTCAGTATTACTGCTGCTTACTTAAAACGTTCTCGAGGGATTCTGATGAAATGTTCGGGAATGTTGGTCATTAAACAAGAGAGGAGTGATGGTATTTTTGTGGTCATCAAATTTAGATGTGGATCCAGGATTGTTTAAAGGATTTGTTAACACTGTGACAGGGCAGTTTCTACTATTTTCATAACACTGTCAGAAATGTCTTGGTGGTGTTTTGTGCTCTCTGACCATTTCCAGGTAAAACACTGTAATGTCAACCATAAGTACGAGACAAACTCAAAACTGATCAGATGACACATTAATTATTAACTCAGAGCCTAAGAATTGATCCAACACAACACTGACACTTGATGTAACCAAAGTTTTTTTTTCACGCAGAGTAAATATCGGTATATCTTTATCTATAGTTTTCTCCTCTGACAAAAAATCATGATCGGAGCTGGAGATCATTGTTCTAAACAAAGACTGTGAGTTAGGAAAACAGAGGACAAGACATTTAAAGTCTTTCCTAACCTTTGGAAACTGGGTTATGTCTTTGTCTGGGTCTGTTTGTTTGTGTGAAGAAAGCCAAAACTCTCAACAGACCTTGATAAAATGCTCAAGGGATGTTTCTCATAGCACAGGGAAGAACTGGTTAGATCTTGGTGTTGATCCAAGTTCAGATCCAGAAAAGGGCTTGCTGACATTGTGTAGTAGGGCAGGTTTTTCTTATTTTTCATGAATAACTTGGGTAGAAGTGGCTGAATTGCCTCAGAAGGGTTTTGTGCTCTCTGAACACCTGTAGTTCAAATTACTTTAGGGTTGTTTATTTTGGAGAGATAATGAACATTTGTTTTTAAAATTAAGAAAAAGGCACAGCTTAACCTGAGATGTTATTTCATTTTACTCATCTCTCATTTTAAGTATGAATTTTCAAACTCTGAATGTGTTTAGTCAAAACACCCTCTTTTACATGAAACAGAAATAAAATATTTATTCATTATAATTTTTTTTGTTATTGTTTACATATCATTTAGTTCAGTGTGCTTAACTATCCCCTGTGCATGAAACATAACACTCGCTTTTAACTAAAACAAAACAACTACTCAGACAGTAAACTGTATTTAAAGACCTGCCTACAACGGAAAGTCTCCCTCACATAAAGGCCTAGCACTCCCTGCAATTTTGGAAATAAGGGACCTGGATTATATTTCACAAATTACCGTATATTATCAAATGAAATATAGGACAAGAAAAAATAATTCTGGACTGGTTATTGCCCAACATGAAGATTATTTACAGTAACATCCCCTTACAGCAATATTTATATTAACCGCAAATTGTGGTCTAAATGGGGAAACTCCTGCGCTCTGTCTTGACTAATTTTTAAAAAGCGTGTAACACAAAGGTTCCAGGATCCACCCTCATTTTCAAATTTTTGCAATTTAAAAAGAATCCCCTGTACTATTAATAATATGAAAGTCAACACATTTCAGCACCAATCAGAAAAACACAACCCTCTGATTTTTAATTCGTATCACTAACCCCTAATGCTGTGTGGTGGCATGGCATCTTTAGTTGCCCTGTCCAAAACAATGCTGTCAAACTACTGACTGAATGATATAATGACAGAGCTGTTCACAACAACACTATAAAAACACACCCAGAACTCACACCCTGTCTTCTATTCTTAGCAAGCGTGTGTTATGAGGGTGTATGTGTGGATTTGCTGGTGCCACATCTGCGTCGTGCACCACCAACGTCACCTCTGAGTCTGTGCAAGAGTGCTGACATCAGCAACTTCACAATAAAATGTTAAAGTTGACATTTTCAGTTCCTGTACTGGTTCATCCTGCACTATCACATTTTTTAGAAGAACATGTGACCAACAAAAAAAAAGAAAAAAGACAGAAAAGGTTTAACAAGCTGGACACAAATACTTTCAGACGACTGGAACATTTTATGCTTTTCTTGGCAAATGCAGGTACAAGTTGATGTACGGCACATGAAGCTGATCTGACATGCTCAACTGAGTGCAACATGTTACATCAACAATCACTTGTGAACTAGCTGGGCATCAAAACATCAAATACACTTTTAGCTACATCCAGAAACCTGCAGCAGAATATCCAGCTCCATTCTCTTTGCATCCAACCTAAAACTGGGCAATTTATTGAGTTTTTAACATACCAATATATTTTTGTAACAGACATGGGGTAGCACACTAACACATCAATATAAAATCCTTTGGTTGAAAATGATTCACCGTGAGCTGCCATTTTGCCTAATTCTCTGACTCTGTGTTGCTCTTTGACCTAACCCGCCTCCCTCCCCCAAAGAATCTCTACCACAGTCCAGTGCCCACCCCTCCCTCCCCCTCCGTAACTTCACAAAGCTCGACAGCCTGCCGTGATGATGTGTTCTAGTTGATCTCAGAACTGGGATAGTTTGAGTTGTAAATTAGATAGGTCACCAGGAACGCCCCCTTTGGTTGGAATTTCCCACCTCAAAGTCGAACGCCCTTGAGCTACTCCAACTTTACCAGCTCGAAACTGGAATGTGTTCTGGGATTTGCCATAATTCCCAATTCCCTCGTCTTGGTGCTCATGTAAATGGAACTCACCATAATGCCTCTGAAGAGGAGTCTACCGCTATAAAAATAAAAAATAGGCCGGGGAATGGAGATGGTTTGTTTTTAGGGCTTCAGATGCAGATTGCTTTTATAGAGAGTGCCAGAAACATGTTGCATCTGAAATTTTGAGCAATGCAAAGCCCCTCCATCATTACAGTACCACCATAAAATACAGTCCCAAGTGTGTGAGAAAGTTAGTGTTTCGACCTTAAGTGTGAGGTCCTGCACTTTGACAAATCATGCTAAGAGCTTTGTTATCCCGCACTGAACCTTATGAAAGAAAAGGTAAAAAGTGGAGCAGGATCACCGCCGCATTGGCTTACCATACTGTAAAAACTAAGATACCAGTTGCCAAGTCGGATGTATTGTGCAGCTGAAAATGTGCAACAAAGTCAGGGAGGGCCTCGGTGTAGAGCAGGACCAAACAGGACCTGTGAGCCATCCAAAATTGTAACAGGACATTATGTGGAAGACTCAGTGCTGTCTCCAAACAGTTTGTTTCCTCAGGACATGACTGTCGGGACTGTTCTCTTTCTAATCATTTGCTAGTCGAGTTGATCATTTGTTCGTGTTATTTCCATTGTTTCAGTTCTACAGTTTTTAGCACCAGTTTGTTTCCGAATGTTGCAAGTTCTAGCAACACCGTCTACCGCTGTTTGTGTGTGAGAGATAAAAGAAGAAAGGGAAGGAGCGAAAGACAGAGAGAGAGAGAGAGAGAGTTAAGGACAGCGTGAAAGAGAGAGAGAGCAAAATCTGGAGCTTGAGCAAATAAAATATTGTCTTCTTATCACTGTTACATTAAACTGCAACACTACAGTGGAAAAGCAGTTACAGATGGCAGATGATTCTACTTTTAAGAGTTAATTTCTTGTATTATGAAGATGTTGACTTTTTTTACTAGAAGTGTAGGCCTTTATATTTTTTAGGCTGTGACCTCTCTTATTTAAGAGAAGAGGATAAATATTTAGTCAGTGCTCTGTATGCACTTGTTTTTCCTAAAAAAGAGCCACCTTTTATTTAGCCAACTGTTTTATGAATATGTAACTTTTTTACTTGATGTGGAGTCCTTCAATTCTTGGCTGGGACCTCTAATGTAAGAGAAAAAAATGGTTATTTGGCTCTATTTGTATGTTTTTATTTATTTAAGTTTAGGGTTTTCTGTTCTTAGTCTGGAATAAAGGCCTTTAATTCATTTGCCTAGGACTATTTTTATTTATGGTAAAAGAGCTTAGCTGTACACTCAATAAAACATATTCTGCACTAAAAACATTGACAATAAAAACCATAAAAACGTAGACATATAGGGAGGCTGTAACACAAACTGGACTTTGGTTCAGACCTTTTATTGGAGGAAATTTTATCGACTGTACCTCGCTGACTTTTAATTGAATACCCCTGATCTAGATGGTCCACTAAGAGTAGGTGGCAGAGTTTATGGCATAGTTTACCCTGGAGGTGTGACCACTTTCCTGGACTGTTTGAGAATGCATCATTTCTTTATGAAATATATATATCTCAATGTATATACAGAAAATTTAGATTTAGCAAAACAATACTGAGATCTACTATTTGGTCTATATCGCCCAGCCCTAGTCCATAAGTCCCCCCCTCTAACCCGACAGAGGAATGTGGAGACTTAAGCTCCGTCAGGCTCCGAGGCGTGTCCAAACCTTGTTAATACAGGCCTCTCTACTCTCTGGGGATCACAGCCAGGCAGATACTGGGCATAATGCATTACTCCTCCTGGCAGGATTTCACACTCGACTTCCAGATAAAGATGATCAGGTTTTCAAAGAGGTTTTGACACTTTAGAGCTAGAAATGTTTAGTAGACAAGGAAAAAACACAAAGGACACTTCTGCTTTTCCTCATTAGGACCGTATCCATTTAGTTTTATTACATTATCAAACCTTTTATAAGCTTTTAGGGCAGGCTGAGTGTGCACACTTTTCTGCATAGTCATCCAGTTATACCCATTCATAGCCTAAAGCTGCTGTGTGTTGAATCCTGAGTTAATATTGCAAAACTGAAGTGATGACAGGCTGAGTCACTCGCACACTGATGTTTAAATGTCAAAATAGAGAAAATTGAAAGAAAAAAGATGTCGGTAAAGCAAAAATGAATGTCATGCTGTGTTTGTGTGGATAATGTGCAGGTCTGGTGTTATGATGATAGGAGTAAAAGCAAAAAAAAAAATCCTGGCATTGACTTAAACTTGGCAAAGATGAGCAGCAGATGGCTCAGGAGAAGGGCCATATTCAGAAAGTGGCAGGTTGTTTAATAAACACAAGAAAACTGACATGTGTGGTTCATGTTGCAGTCTTACAGTAAACTATCTACGAATATACAAATAAAGGGGCAAACGCTTACATTGGCGCTACATCTTGTTGTAAACATGAGGAGGGGTCTGATTTGAAACTTAGACCTAGGGATGGAAAACAAACTCCAGTGCAGAATCAGTAACAACTCCCTAAGCTCATCAACTCCCTTATCAATTTCTCTCACTTTGTTCTGCTTGCCTTGTAAATCAAGGACGTCACCCATTTATTAGAGGCAATCAGCAAAAAAGAAAACAAACAAGCTAAAAAGGTAAACATGGAAGTCGGAGGACAAACTGGTCAGAATTATTCCTTAATTTTCGTCAAAAGCACAATGTCTAGTTAGGGCTGGGTCGATACTTTTTCTCCCGATTCGATTTTTTCTATTTTTTAGGTGCCAATTCAATTTAAATTGCAATTCTACGACATTGCGGATTTCTGCAATCTTTCGTTGGCTTTTTTAACACCTGCAAAAAAGATGAACAGTGATGATGCCTACAGACCATATCAGGACAAAATACACATCACATGTGAGTCTGTTTTAAGCCTGGATTGTAATTAAAAGTGGCTTATTAACACAGACTAAAATAAAGCATTTTTTTAATAAATTAATTAAATCTTGAGAAAGTTCTACTTACAAATAAATCTGTTAAATGTAACATTTTTAACTGTAATATAATACATGACTTTTTTGCCAACTAAGGAAAATATTTATATTTATGTTTGGATTGACTCATTCAAATTACTCCCAATTTCCAGTTAATTCCCATTGATTCCCATAAATACCCATAATACTTTTAGAACATTTCCAAATTCCCCAGTTTAACTCCTAATGGGAAGTTTCTGGAGTTTTCTGCCCCTTCGCTACCCTAACTCAAAGCAATACGGCTTGATTTTGAAGTGAATGGTAAATAGGTAGCTGTTAATGTAAGCAAGTGAAATGATCCACTGTAGCCTGGACGACAGGTTCAACAATGTTAAGCAATCCTCATATGTGCTTGTTTGATATTTTGTTCTTTACAGTAGCATGGTAGCCAGCTTAAATTTGATAATTAAAGTCAAAGACTACAAACAACATGCGTCAAGCTACAGTATCATGGGAGACAGTAATTTCATTACTTTGTGCAAAGAAAAGAAAATGACCAAACAGGACATTTGAGCATTTTCACCTGTATCAAATATTTAGCTTCAAACACATTTTTAGCTCCTGTCTTTGCTCTGTTCAAAACACTGAATGTGCACTCCAGTTTTAGCTCCAGGCAAACACGCGAGGCCTGTTCTTCTGACTCTTCTTCCTATGAGTCAGCAAAACCCAGAGGGGTGAGGATGGAGAGCCATACAAAATGATAGGATGCATCTAATCAAGAGGTACAAACTCGAACAGCTCCCAAGAGGATGAGAGCTAAGAGACAAGGAGACAGTTTGAGCAGAGATGGAGAAGAGGACGGGGATAAAGGAAGTGATGGGCAACTGTAACAGAGTAAAGAAAACAATTTATTCTTGTTTTTCTCTCGGCCTCCATCTTTCAGCTGCCTGTCCTCTGAGAGGAGCTCAGTAAATTAAGCAGATTGAAAGCTCTCAAAGGAGCAATACTTGAACTCTGCTTACTAAAGAGAGTGCTCTTCGTTAATGACAGACACAGAGAGGGGAGGTGGCAGATGGAAATAAGAGAGAAAACTCTGCAGACCTGCTATTAAGGGACAGTCCGATGGAATAATACTTGTGGGGTCCCTTACAAAGAGTGAGACAGGAAAACTTTCCAAGTGACATTAAGCTACAATAAACATGCTGTTAGCTTAGCCTTAAAGCCAAAAAGGATGACGAAGACAAATTGACCTGGCTTTGGTATTCACTGCAGACAAGATTTGGCAGAAAAGCTGATAAATTAATGAGTCATAACATTTTTTTCAAATCCTAATGACTTAAAAACATACTGTAAAGCTGTAGTTTTATATGAGTTACATTAAGGTAAAGTTTGCTTATTTTTTTGCTTTTAAACTGAGCTAACTGTTTGAAACACTGTGTATTAAGATGAACAGTGCAACAGCTGCCTCCGAGTAAAGCCAAAATATTTGAAAACAAAGTACACAGTTGGATGGACATCAGAAAAGGTGGACCAAGCTATTGATCTGTGGCAAAAACACAACTGTCTAAACAGCGTAAACTGTAAATTCTACATGACAGACTGATCAAGAGGAGTTGGATGGAAATCACAACCACCTGTGTGACAACACAAGACTACAAGCTGCAACAGTTGGTTGTTGGTGAATGAATCGGTGGGTGTGGGGTGTGCTATGTCTCTATCCCTTTGGGACACACCGCACACGACAACAAGGTCCAGGCTCCAGTGTGCAACAACTGTGAGCGGTCCAAATCAGCGTCCTGTACAGCAGGAAGAGCTGCAAGCGAGACAACAGCAGGAAGTGACTGCTCATTCAGAAATTAGCATTAATGCTAACAGGCTCATAAGTAGCTTTGTCAGATCTGGACTGCATTTCTTTATTAAATGAAAAAAAAAGTAACTGCTTCAGACATGTTTAACAAGAGTTTAATTTTCAAAGTGGCTTACTTCTGTCCTTAAGACTGCAACAGTAGGACCATCTATAACATTATCCGCACAGCCTGTAATGAATGTCATGGATGGAACAATCGTCGAATCACCTCCCAGATATGCTGTTGAAAGGTTTTGTCGATTCCCAAACACTTTGTAAGGAACACTATATGAACTTTCTATATAAACAGCCCATTTGGCACATTTGGTTCCTATGCTCTTTTCCATTGTTTACGTGGTTGTGTTTTGTTGCCCTGGTGATGTCATCATTGTGATGACATCAGGTTGATGAGCCAGAGATAAAAAAAAAACAGCCACACAGCACGTCTGCTGCTGATTAGACCAGGGTCTACTGGCAGTGGGAAAAGAGTCACTTGTTGATTGCTAGTGGGTTAACCAGTGTTGAAAAAATCCAAGTTGATCTGCTAGTTCTAGAGTGAAAACAGTATAAGGAACAGTTGTATTGGTCAGTCTAACATTAATATACTGATGGGAAGGTGACCAATGAGGCTCTCGGGCTCTTCCATCTTTTGGACACTCCTGCACTACAAGAACAAAACTGTTAAACCTGTCATTTATCTCCATGTGTATGGTTTCTCATTGTTTCAAAACGGGTTGAGATTTCAAAAATCTTTATGGGCTCACCATCCCTTACTGATAATTCTAGAAATCGCACATACACAAACCCACCCCTCATCACCAACCGCCTCTTGGTTGTATTTTCACTGTGTGCCATTTGTATGAATCACATTGTCATGAATCTGCCAGGACGTAGATCTAGTTTCTTATTTTAGCATTTTTCACCTCCTTTGACTTTCTATAAAAACCCTCCATATAATATTGTCCCAAACCTCTCCAATAGGCCTTTACATTATGAATTACCATCACCAGCAGCATCGAGAAATCACAGATGTTCATAGGGAGGCAGAGTTGCACCAGTTTACATCCAAACACAAAGAGGTCTGAACTGGATGACCCTGCAGCAGCTGCATCACCTCCAAAGCATCTTAAAATTGGACAGAGCACCAAAACACAACTCCCTGGAGTACGCAATCAATAATGATGGCACAGATTGTACTGGAGTGTCATCTTCTAATCTTTGCCCTGTCTGAGATTATATGCAGGACCGTAGAGGCTGGCTCAGTCTGTGCTTATACAGTGAGGGTCTGTGTGTGAGGAGGGGGGAGGAAGAGGGGACGCCACATAAATCAAGTGCGAGGTCAGGTTTGTGAGAGAAAGCGAGAACAGTTGCCATGCCTACACCATGCATGTGCACACAGAGAAGCCTATGCTCACACTCACAAACACACTGCAGGGCTGACACGGCCTTGACTTCCCCATTTCCTGACTTGCTGGCCCTTCAGCCTGTACGGTAGCCCAGAGGTCAGAAAGCTCATCATGTAAGCTGCAATCACTGCCTACACACTCTCACCACTGGTAAATATTTAATCAGTCCTTGAGTCAGTCACCACCAAGGCTGCTTTGAGCTGTCCTTCTTAGAAACACACACATATATGCAAAGTGATCTGAGGATAAAGACAGATTAGCCTGAGGTTTAGCCGGTCACAATCACAGCTATAAGTGTGTTCGTGTGCAATCTGATCCACATGTTTTAATGCAAGTGGCCTGAAATGTGTGACTCAAACGCTAACTTATTCAGCCACTTTCTTATTTTTGGCCTTGTGGATGCTGAATCCCTCTTTAGTCACACCATTTAAACTGCGTAACATTGTTTTCTGTCCACAACCAACTTACCAGAGGGAGAAATATGCAGCAGCAACCACTGTTTCCTATCCTTCTGCTCCTCTCTTACAGTGTTTACACCTCCCTCTTCACTATCCTCGAGTCTTTCCCCCTCCGCTGTGCTCTTCTGTCGCTTGGTCAGTAAAGCACATATTGTGACTTACTCAGCACTGAGTTACAATAAAAAGCTGTTGTGGATGTTTAAGACTACAATAATGTCAAAGACATGATCAGGAAGAACCTACATCCTCCTCCTCCCACTCAGGATAAGAAGGTGGAAGTTCATGCTGAAGTGGGAATTACAACTAGAGATGAGAATCCAAAACAAGCTACACTTGAGAATCAATAAAAACTCTCTCAAAGAATCTATTTAGTTAATCTTTTCCCTCATCAATTCTTTTCACATTGGTCTGCATGCTTTGCAAACCAAGGCAATTAGACTCTCAACCGAGGCAGTCACCAAAGAAGTCAAAAAGCAAGAAGGTGAGGGCAGAAATGGTCAAAGTCATGCAATGATTTTTGTCAAATAGACATTTGATGCACAACTGACAGCTGCTGGAAACACCAACAACTTGCAAAAACATTCACTCAAGCAGTGTAGCACCTAATATAAGGAGTGACATATGACTGACTAAAGCCAACTGTTTTTCAACGACATAATCACCATTAATCAATAAACCTTTCAAAATAAGCAGAATCGATAATGGCATCGGTATCAATAAAATTGTATCAATACAAATCCCACATCACAACTGCAGGAAAAAAACAAACATGGATGAAGCAGTATTGGTAGACAAGAACTGGGTATTTAAACCTGTGCCTTCTTCGATACCTTTTCATATATTTTAAGCCTCCATTAAGTCTTCAATTTTATATATATATGTATGTGTGTATATATATATATATATATTTATGTATATATATATATATACACAAACATCTTAAAAAGTAAGATTCTCATGCCTTTCAGCCAAATAAATCATCTAACCATAAGTAATTGTTTTTTGTATAATCACTGAAAAGCATTGGCAGTTTGAAAGTTTCAGAGCTTAAAGTAATATGCAACTATTATTCTAAGTTTGGAAAAATACCTTTTATGTATCTTCTATGGTCCACTGCTGATGAGTTTGCACCAGCTATGAAATATTTTCCATTATAGCTCCATAATTTGGTCCAGCAGCTGTTATGACAATGAACAATCCCATTTTTCTAAGTAGCTAAGGGACTCCCCTAAAAAAGATTTATTGCTATTCAAACTTGGTCTATTCATGCGCTGTAAACAATACTGCATAAAATGTTACATTTAATTAATCTCACCACCAAGACTTGAGTGATGGCTGTAGTTTTTTTGTCCATTAACAGTTTGGTATTTTTCCCAGGAGCAGATAACAAAGAGCCTTTTCAATCCTCTCCAGCAGCAACTTCACTTTCATGAGGTCCATCCACATGATTAGTTTGATGAAGAAAATGGCATTTGAAGTTTTTGGGTATTAATAAAATGGGGAAGATACCAAACATAGTTTCCCAGAAATAAATTGAAAATCTTTGTCAAAACATGACTCTAAACGTTCACGTCTTACACACATGCCAAGTCATGAACCGGAACATTAAAATCCCTTCAAGCAAAATCAGGGCTAAATCAACTCTTCATTAAGATTATACGCTGAAGCTTTGGTTCAAAGTTTAAAATTCTAGCCCCACAGTATAGCATCTGCTTCTTAAATCTTCCAAGTTTAAAGAGAGTAGAACATGAACAATAGATGTCACATTTATCACTTAAACTCAATTTAGCCTGAATTACTTTGCAATTTAACCACGAGAGTGGTTCATTTAAGGAAGGGTTAGTTAAGATGTAACATGGGAAGCGTTAATTATTAACAGTAGAAATTTGAGATGCAAGATATTGGATTTTGTTAATATCCACAACGCCAATGCTTTTCACTGATTATAGCTGATACAAATACTGATCATATCTGTCATGTCTACTGAGCCTCTTATTGACAAAAATTGAGCTGCCCCTTATATTGTAGCTGTCAGTTGTGTTAGAAAAAGATGTAAAGCAACAATAAAACATTTTCTGTTTCAATAATGATATTTCTAATTTATAAAAAGGGAACTTTAGTGAGATAAACCATTAACATCCATTTGTCTGCCAATGTTACAGCGAATACATGGGATATATCATCAATGGCCAAAACACCAACCATAAACAGACAAAAAATGTAATACTTGCTGAATCTGATCATTTACTTCTTATACAATGATCTACTAAAACTGTTAAGATATAGTGCATCCCTAGAAGAAATATGCCTTTTCATTTAAAACTGACAACTCAGCTTGACTTCCATGCAAAACACAATTAAAGGAATAATGTGCAACTTTTATCATGTAAATTTTGTACTTATGCAGCAGCCTCCCTGTCAAAAACAAAGCCCTCAGCACTTTGATTCCCCTCCATCTGTGTTCAGACTTTGGTATGCAGACCAAAATTGACTGAGTTCTACTTCCTTTGAGTGTTTTTGGACAAATAATGAATGGTCTTTATTTAAAGTCCCTTCAAGTGAAAAGGTTGATCTCACTTTCCTCACTTATCAGCAGGGGCAAAAGTTAAAACAGGAAGGGTTAATATGGGAAAGATAAAAACCTCAGCCAAGAAGTGTCATCCTGCCAGTGTGAACACAGAGCTAAGAACAACAAACCCAGAGGAAGCCCCCTTTTTTTTTAACAAGTTATACCTCAAAAGTATTTTTACTTAGGGTTTATTTGACAGTTAATATAATACTCAACATGCCATGTATTAGGTCTCTAAAAGAGAGTACTGTTGTAGTCTAAAAAAGGCAGGTTTATGTATTTTGTTTGCTGAAAATCATTAAGAAAAACTAGAAAAGCACTCAGAGCGCACAGACCTCCGCCAGTGCCACAGTTCTCACCACTATATTGTGTGTTTCACCATAAATGTTAGTCCTACCTTTATTTCATCTAAGTATTGGATTCATGATATCTATTTTATTTCAGTAGTTATTCACAAAAATCACATTTTTCATCATGGTGTTTTTCTTGGCTATATTTCGGCGTTTGTTGCAGGTCTATGCCTTTATTTGTCCCCTTATTATGAAGAAAATTCCAAGGATATCTAAATTTTTCTTGTTGTGCTTCAGAGAATCCAGAGTTTTGCCGGGATCCAGATCAGTCTTTGATATCTTGTAGAGTCTGTTGGAAACTTGTCCTGTGTTTATTTTCCAAATGCCCTCAGTAGTTTGGGTGGAGTAATATGCACAAAAGCCAAAAATGGTCCTCTCTCGCAATGTTAAGGAATCCTTTAAAAAATTCCTGGATCCAGACGGTGATTCTGATCACTCCCAAAATCTAATCATTTGTTCCTTATCCTAACCTGGACATTTCTTGAAAATTTCATTGAAATCCGTCCATAACTTTTTGAGTTATGTTGCTAACAGTGAGAGAAACAAACAAACACACAAAAAACAAACAGACACTGGCAATAACATAACCTCCTTGGTAGAGGTAATAAATGACCTCCTACAAGCATCAGTGAGTCCTTCGATATGTCGGTCAGCACAAGCTGTGTTCAGCTGTCTCAAAATCAGTGCTATAATCTTGCTAGTTATCCTGTTATGTTGTTGACCGGTGACTTTTTAACACTATTAGTCGAGACATAGTCTAATCAGCTCTGGAGGAGAAACCAATGACGCTGTAACTGGTCTCGAAAAGAGGTTTGAAGGATTAAGGCTGCAAACAATGACTATCTTCCCTCTTTAGTCATAATCAAAAGTAAATCACTTGATTTTGAACAGATGCCGATTCATCCACCAGGTGAAGTGTGGAGGCTGAAAGAGGTTAAATCTGGATTCATTTAAGTCCCCGTGAAGGGCCTTTTTTTTCTGACAGAGATTCTCATCCATGCCTGACAGTTCAAAGAAGACTGCAGAGCTTTCACTACATTCAGCTTTCTCTTTGGCTAAATCACCAAACTGCAGCACCTCTCTGAAACTGAAGCTGTCGCATCCATTGTTTCAACTTTCTGAGAGAATCCATCCCGAACCTGGGTTGCTTGAAATTTGCCAATTTCCCAACTTGAGTGTGAGCAGATTGTTGTAAGTCTGGCTTATTTCCAGGGAGTAAATTGCTGGATAATGTCATCCTCCTCTTTGACGAGAGCTCTCTTGTGACTGTGCCCCGGTGTCTGAACATCAGATCAATACAATTCAACATGGCTATTTATGTTTCACAGCGTCTGTGCCTTTTTAACAGAATCAGCATCTTAATTCCCTCCGTGCTGGTGTGTAGAAACTGGGAGGTGATAATGAGAGACAGACAAATGTGCAGTTAAATGAGCAGCATTTGTTAATGTTGTGTCATAGCTAGTTCTTTCACTTTTTTACTTAAATATTAATAAAAGTTACCATCAACACCCAACTCCAGTGCAACTCTCTGTACTTAAGCCTTTTGGAGCACCTTAAATTCTTTCACTAATCAGATATTGTAATGTAATACTCCAGAACATGCCTGCCTTTCAGCATCCACTGCAGAATCTCGTGTCATGTAATCTTTACTGTGAGCCATGTGTTAGGTATGGTAATGTGTATGCTATTGACAGCTTTCAGTCACATGACCAGTGTGGAGAGCTGAAGGGCAAAAAGCATGTGAAGCACCACATCAGATACTGTGTGGGGCTACAGCACAGACCCTTTCTTTCATTCCTTCAAAGCAGCTCATATTAAATCCCATAAAACTTCAATGATGGTCATAAGTTGATCCAACTCTGGTTGATATTGGTATTGGTGTGGTTTGGATGACTGCCAGAGTATGTTCATAATTATTAATATTCAAAAAGCCTTTCAGTTTTCACAAACGATGTTCCCACTAATCCACCTCTATTCTGACGCAGTATGAGACGCTGTGCTGGAGCTCCTGTCACCATAACAGTGCCTTCATTTACCTCTAATCTTGGATGCTAGAGTTTGGAAGGTCACGACACTGCAGTTTATTGCATTCCACTTACAGGCTGGTGTGTTCACGGAAGCTAAAGATCACTGACCTCCAGAGAAGTGATCTACCATAATTTCTTGTATATAATACTCCCTCATTTATAACACGCACCCCATTTCTTCATGCTTTTTTCCAGGTAAAAGGCTGTATTCAAATAAAGCACGATCCCACATTTTGCCTAAACCCTGCTCCCTATACACCTCAAAAACTGCCTTTATTCAAAGTTGAATGAAATTTCAGTATTTTCACAACAAATACTGTACATGATTTTCTCTCAACCTGATGCAGTTGCTTCACACATGTGCACTTGCTTGATTTCTGCCAGTGCATGTGCAGTCGTACTGTATCGGCCAATCAGACAGCTGTTATCAACATGTAATGTCTTTAACCAATCACAGCGCAGCTATTTTCGACCCCTTGCTCACAAGATGGCAGCAGCCAGTGTGTTTACATGTGAGTGGTACAGTCACACATGAGAAATACATTATTATTACACAAAGGTAAATCCAAACATTTGAAAAGAAGAGTTTAACAGTCAGTTTTATAAGAATTACAAAAGTTTGGTGGTAATGATCAGCAGGGAAAGGGAGTATTTTGGCTTTTTTTATCAGATGTGTTGTAATTGTGATGTAAGACGAAAATATTTTACTTATATTGCTTGAGCTTGTGTATAACTCGCACCCTAAAATTAGACCTTATTTAGTAGAAAAAAATGCATGTTATGTACAAGAAATGATGGGAATTTCCAGGATATTCTACCTTCTTCAACCTAACCTATGCTCTGCTCTGACCCTAACACCTGAATCAAGGGGCTTGAGCTACTGATGCACCATTGTTGTGTCATCACATCAACAGATCTATACAGAGAGTCCAGGAAATGGCACCGACCACAGGAGGAGAAAGAGACGTCGAAGCTGCAAAATGTGTTGCAGAAGGAAGTTTTTTATCACTTACCAAAATTAAACTTTATTTTCACAAAAGAGCAGTGAAGAGAAAATATGTAATGCTCTCTGTGATGACAACATTAAAAACGTTTGGCACAAACAACAACACTTGTTGTCTTCTTAATTCAAAACATTTATCTAAGTAGTTGATTTATTCATATAATCGACCATGTAGTTGGCAAACTCTCAATGGAAAATGATACTGTCTCTGCCCAACGACGAGCGTGCAACTCTCTTCACCATACAGATTTGGGGCTCTGGTATACTTTGGCCAATTTTAAAGAGCTCTTCATCCTAAAAAAGACAACAAATGGGGCGAAGAACTCTCTCTAGGTTAAAAAAAAGTAAACAGTAGCCGGTGAGGGACCCTCCCTACTGCAGTCACCTTCACTCCAGGTTAATGGCTCAGTAAAAGAACAGGAGGGACAAAAGAGGCACCGCTGGTTGGGTGAATGCCCCTGTGCATCAACCAGATTTTACACTTTATAAAGTCAGACAGCGAGCAACAGCAAGAGAGCGAGGGAGGGAGAGACCTACACAAACAGAGAGAGAGAGTGTTTGCATACAGAGGACGACTCATTAGAGCAGTGGACGTTTTCTCCAGGGGCTGAGAGCTGACCTAACCTTCCCGACACCAAACCCACACGCAGACACACACTGACCCTCACATACACTTTACCTCTGAGGACAATCACTTATTGTTCTGCAGAGCCTTTTCTCAGTTTTAACCAAAGTTCAGGCAGCAAAGGCAGCCACTTTCTGCCTCCCCGGCTACTGTTACCTCCTCCCCGCTCTCTCCCATTAAGTCTGCTGGAGCCAGGTAACTCCCCTGGCTGGAGTAGATAACAGCGGCCATTATCAGATTCCCAGCATTTAAACGGCAGCTTGGCATCGATCGCTGCTCCTGTGCACGTCTCAACTGTCCTCCCTGCCACGACAGTCTGAGGGTGAGATCTAAACCAATCCATGACGGCTATGATCTAATCCATCTGTGCGACAAACATCATACATAATAATCAAGAAAAGACGTCACGTCACGATGTCAGAACCCATCATCATATCCTGCTGTGTGCTGCTTGTTGTCTGAGTAACCTGATCCACCTCGCATGCAGACAACAGGCCGACAATCCAGCCGCCCGTTTGTAGAACATCCTAATTAACAGGATTACAGAACTAATCAGATTACAGGAAAACAGTCCAATCAATTAGGACAACATGTAATGTACATAATTATCCAGGCCTGAGTGACGATTAAACATCATCAACTAAAGACAGAAGCAAACTGTAGTGATATGATCAGGGATTTTCCGATCAAACATGCAGGACTGATATCAGAACACAACACTGATGTTATTATGTGGATCTGGCCAGGTGTCCACAATGATGTCACCAATCTGTTTACTTTTAAGCTCTGTAATAAATACTATTTAAGATAGAAACAGCAAACAGGTGCCAGGGCATTCTGACTCAGTTAAAAAACGTAATGTTGGCCTACAGCTGAATGAAAACATAAGAGAGGCCTGCTAGTTTGTCCTTAATAGGGATTACAGCTGAAAGATATATCGTTATCATTTCTATATCGAGATATGAACATTCAAGATATCAATATCGAACAAGCAATGATATAAATGATACAGATTTCCATGTGCTCGCCCTGCATGTACAGCTCTGGAAGTCACAACAAATTTCATTTTTACGACTGTCCTTGAATTTACCGAACCCGTAGACATATCGTACCGAATAGATATTGACATATCTAGCATGAATATCAAGATACGAAATGTTGTCCATATAGTTCAGCATGTGTGCATGAAAATGACACAAAGCAAGTTAAAGTGAATTGATCCATTACAGTCCACTGCCCTAAAATCTGCCACAGTGTATGAACCTTTTTCTCTTGCTATGAAAGTTCAATCTTCGAGCTGTTCTGGTCCTCCATACCTCATCTTTTGACTCAAACCTCTATTTTTCATCCACCTCTGAGCCCTTAGCTAAGCCTCAGTCACAGCACATTGTTCTGAACTGAAAGAAAAGACGACAAGCTCTTCAGACCATGTCCCCCCTGAGAGTGAGGACAGTACACAAAAACGAGGCTAAGCGGGGAGGGAACATTTCCTCGTCCTCCGCTACACGGCCGGAGAGTAATAGTCTGCGGGAGGAAACAGGATCATGTTTCAGAGCCGGACAATAAAGCCAAAAGGAGAGCCGGGCCAGGATGCAGGAAAGGACTGACTCAGGGATTCTCACTGTGCGAGTGTTTTTTGTATAACCAAGCTCATGTGTGTGCACTTGCTCCTGTGTAACGAGTCAACATGTGAACAGGACACATGAGGACATGCTGCTTGTGTAATAAAACTACCCCATTACACTGACCCAGACACATCACAACGTACAGAAGATTGACAGTGGCTGAGTCACCCTCATTCAGACACCAAGCAGCATGTTAGAATCTCACTGGCAGATGCACTTTGAGTGCCGTTGATTTGATTGTAAAAAGAATGAAACATATTAGCACAGACATGTCTAGCTGGAGATATACTTACTGTTATCTAAGAATATATGTCTGATATTCCAGTTGTCAGCTGTATCTACATTCCACACAAGAAGTTTGGAGACATTATGTTGGTGGATTTTTTCTCCCTATTAGTATTACCTAGTCTGTCTGTCTGTTTTTTTGTTTGTTTGTTTCTCTGTTAGCAACATAACTCAAAAAGTAAAGGACAGATTTTGATGAAATTTTCAGGAAATTTCCAGATTGAGACAAAGAACAAATTATTACATTTTGGGAGTGATCCGGATCATCGTCTTGATCCAGGAATTTTTTAAAGGATTATTTAACGTTGTGAGATAGGACATTTTTTTGGCATTTGTGCATATTACTTCACCAAAAATAGTCAGGACATATGGGAAAAAAAAGCAGGACAAGTTTCCATCAGGTTCTGCAAGATATCAAAGACAAATCTGGATCCTGGCAAAATTCCGGATTCTCTGATCCAGAAAAGGAAAAATTTAGATATCCTTGGAATTTTCGTCATAGCAAGGGAATAAATAAAGGCATAGACTTGCAATTAATGCCAAAATATAGCCAAGATACTCTGGAATCTGGAGAGTTCAATCTGATTTGTTGCATCTTCAAAAAAACTTTGGAGCTAGATCCAGAAGAGAACCACCATGATGAAAAATTTGATATTCGTGAATAACTACTGAAATATAATAGATATCGTTATGAATCCAATTGCTCATGGTATGTTTTCATGGTGCAGGAATCAAAATATTCAGATGACATAAAGGCAGGGCTAATATTTATGGTGCAAATCACAATATGGGTGAGGACTGTGCCGCTGGCAGAGGTCTGCGCTCTCTGAGTGCTTTTCTATTTTTTTATGCAAACCTGGTTGGTCATATTTACAATAAGGTTCAACTTACTCTTCTCTGCAGTGAGTATGCCCTGCTGGATGGGGAGAAGCGGCAGAGGGAAGCGGTGGGAGAAAGAATGTTGCAGTATCTAGCTCTGTATCTATCAGCAGTGCAAGACTGCTCAGCAGATGCGCAACAAACCAAGTGAGACCTCGACTTTACGTGGGTGGCACAAGAAGACTTACCCAGGTAAAGTCAAAGTGGAAAACTTGGCTCACCCACATTAAGAATCTATTATTTCAGGATTTTTTGCAAGTGTGAATGGGATTCTTGTTTGCATTTTACATCTAACACAGGAGGAGTTGTATACAGTCCGAGCTCTCTAAAGTGCCTCCGAGAGGTATCCTTCAGTACTTTGCTTCGCGTTTGGACAAATATATTTACAAGAGCACTTCTCACCCCAGTAGACTTGTATGAAATGCTAAGATAATCAGCAAGAATGTCTACAGCCTAAAAGCACAACTATTTTGTTTTCCTCCTCCAGTGAGGAATGAATGTCTCAAGATTCACACAATAATTTGTCTTTGGAAAGAATCTGGCCTTCACAGACAAAGCAATGACAAAAGCCAAACAATTCAGAGGTTGTGTCCAAGTTTTGTGTCTAGCCTAATTGTATTAGTGTACAAAAACTGGCACATAATTGTGTGATGGTGTGTGTGGCTTTGAATTTGTGTCCCATGGATGCTATGTACCTTGACAGCAGGCGTCACTCCATCCTCAGCTGTGCTCTGCCCGTTCTGTCAAAAAAAGCAGACGAGAGAAAATCAGTTAGAATGTGTGGCAGTACAAACATCATATGTGTGTTGGTGTGCTGTGTGTGCAGAGAAAGACAGAGCAGAGTCGCACAAAAGAGAGAGGAAGAGAGGGAGAATATTTGCAAGACTGTGTGGGTGGCAGTGGTCCATTGTATCTAGCACTTTGCTCCTCGGCTGGCAAACCTAATAATGTTAGGCTGCGACACAAATGCACATCCTTCATCCGTTCCCCCTGAAGGTAGGTCCTGCTGAAAGGGGTAATTATTGTTCTTTGGAAAACAAAAGCTCACCTGAGGCTATTCGGAAAACTCGGCATGTTGCTCATGTGATGATACAAGTGGGTGGAAAACTTTGAAACTAACAGAACAAAATCAGTCAGGTCAGACTGAATCCAAGAATCTTGGAATAGCCGAGATGTCATTGCTCAGAAGGGTTAAAAAATTCACACAACTTCAGTAATTACATGAAAATCATGTTTTTTGATGCAAAGGTCAGAGGGCCACAGCTTGAGAAGATCAAAAGGCAACAATATCTTTAACTAGAGAATTTGCATTTCCTTGCAGCAAATGCGTTGAAATGCTGAGTCTGAATGCTGGAACTGTGAAATGAAATTTCTAAAGCCAGTGCAAATAAAGCTGAAAATGTGACATAAGCAGTTGGAAACAGTAAAACAAAGCTCACAACTGGCTATGCTAAATAAAAATGCTAAAAGTTGTGAAAGTAAGCTAGAAACCGAATAAAGGTGAGCCAAATTTGCATAAGGCAACTGATATGTTTGCCCACCCTGAAGGAGTGACAATTGTTAAAAGGGGTAAATGGATAAGACCTAAAATGACTAAGACTTTAATCAGTAGCAGAAGTTTTAAATATGTTCTGAAATAAGCAGTCTAAAGAAAGAAATAGAGTATGGATACATTTCTGTTCACGTACATATGTGTGCATATGTGTGAATAAATGATTATGGTCATTGGTCTATATGTGCATTTGTGCATGTATGTTTGCATGATGGATCTATGCATATATCAGAGTATGTGCATATGTAAATGAAAAGGTATCTTTCATTATGGGTATATTTCTGTTTATGTGTGTATGTCTGAAGAAAATGATGCATATGTATGTATGTATGCATCTGTAAAATGACTGAGAGTGACATTAATGTGTTAAAGCAAAAATGCAGTATGTAGGTGAAACTATGCCAAATGTGTAGAGCTCAGAAGTTGAAGCAGTTTTAGCAGGACTGTATAAATCTCCCATTTATTTAAGTATATTTAATTATACCAAATCTGTAAAGCTTGAAAGATGAAGCAGGTTCAACTGCATAAATGTCCAATTCATTTCAATGTGAAAAAAATCAGTCAAAGTATTTTTGTCTTTACTGTAAATACACTACTGCAGCATCATGTCGCCGCCTTCACATCAGAGTCCTGCATTAAATTGGGTGTCGCGGGTGCTGAGGCAGATAACCATCTTGCCCATAGTTGTGTCGCTATGGTTTGCTTACATTCAATAAAATGCATTTTTCCTCTCTGCTCTGAAAAACGCCTCCTCTGCTACTCTCGCACAACACCGATAAGCCGCGCGGCAACCAAACCGTCTCTCTGCAGGTGGAGCCCCCCCCCATGCAGTCTTTATTGAGGCTGCTGCCACCGCGGGCCGAGACGTAGCGATGGTTCAGCGAACGTCAGAGCAGAGGCCACCTAAAAGTGTCTCACAACACTCCCTGTCATAGAACGAGCCGATAACTTCTGAATCGTTAATTCTCTTTATTAACAGACTCAAACAGCGTGTCATACAGTTAGCAGTTCTCTCTCTCAGTCTATACTTCCGTAACCCTCAGCCAATCCCCGGGCTCCCCCTTAGCAGCGTTAACACTACAAAGATCGTCTACTCTGAAGATGCTCACTCTGACATACACATACAGACATATATACACACACACACTCAGGCGGCGGTTGAAGGAACGACCATAACGGAAAAATATATATAATAATATTAAAAAAAAAAACAATTTAAACAAACATTAATGGATGACCTGAAGCTTACCAAACTATCTCCCCAATCAAAAATCTCAGCATTTTTAAGCCAACTGCCCTTACCAAGAAGGGAAGCACAGCTAGCATGTAGGAAACTTTCAGCATGTAGTTTCTCCTTATTGTCAGTCACTTGCTATAACTTTATTAAGCATGATTCATCTTCTCCTCCCCTGCTGAGCGTACATGTTTTTTTTTTAATACTTTTTATACTTTATGCAGTTTACTTTAATTTTTTTTTTGAGAATGTTGTAGTTGTGTGCCCACAGTGCTCACTGTTTATTGAGATGTTAATGCTCTATAATTATATTATGGAGCATTTTTGACGCCCAACTGTGGAGCCAAAAATGAACCTAGGGGAAACACTGTAAATGTCCAATTCATTTCAATGTGAAAAAAATCAGTCAAAGTATTTTTGTCTTTTAAAACTATCACAGTTAAGAATTTGAGAAAAAGAACAGGAGATTTCCGTTCAACAATCTGATTTGCGCAATTTTTTTCTCTGAACATTAGTGCAAGAGACCGTGCATTGTGTTTTAATTTGAAACTTCTGGTCACTCCACACGGTGACTTCCTGTGAATTTACGATGTTTGGAAGCAGCCGTGCTGTAAACAGACCTTTACTCGCATGAAGCGAGCACGGAGCTGTTGACATCCCCGCCTCGTGTCTCACCAAAACTTCCTCTGAATGTCTCCGTTTCACGGAGGCTTTGTACGTCAGCTGCGGGTCTGTTCCTCAGTGCTGAGCCGAAGCCGCTAGCGCTAAGCTAAACTAAGCTAAGCTAAGCTCCACCTTTCACAGCCAATGTACGGAGGAGCTGAGGGAAAAAAGCAGGGTACTTCTGGGTAAACGAAGGCTCGCTGTGCCAAAACCGTGATAGATATCAGAAAAGGGATTGCACTGTGAGCATCCCAAGAACATGCTGAAGCTATGGGTGTAATTTTTATGTCCATACAGTAAAGAATGTTGACATAGTGGCGAGTTAAAAACAGGCTTCAAAGTGAAGTGCCCAGCTGCCCAGAGGTGAATTTTTGCATTACCGCAGATGAGAAGATTCTGACTCATACCACAAAAGCTGAAGCTCACTGAGACAAAACGATGTCAGATTAAACTTTGAAGCGAATTTCACGTATAAGACGAGAAGGTTAGCGACGTTTTGATGCATAAATCATGTCTGTGGACGACAGTTTGACGAAGTTATAACAGGATAATTCTGCTGAGTCCGCGAGAATTTTTCTGTCTGTCCACTCTGAGATGACGTCACACTCGCTCTGAGGACATTGATTGCCTCAAAAGTTGGTGTTGCTTAAAACTTCATATTTAAAAAACCGTAGAAGCCAGCAAAAAGCTGAAGATATGTAAAAATAGCTGAGAAGTCAATGCAGCTTTTAAAGTACAAATGAAGTCTGTAGGCAAAAGCATGCCCAAGCTGTGGAGCTTCAAAGTTGGTGAATTGTTCTGCAGAGCTGCGGAGATGTCCCATTGATTTCAATGTAAAAATACATGCCGAAATTATTTTTTACTGTAAAAAGTATAACTGTTAAAGTTGTGAAAAATACAAGCGCACTTCTCATGAACATGCTGCATATGTCAATTTTTTTCTGTGAAAATCTGTGCAAATTTGAAGCCTGTGAAAGGTGCTAAAGTCCCAGAACAAAATGTCACAAAATGGCGCTAGGGAGAACAGTATGTTGAAATGCTGACACAGCATTTCAACATAATAACCACTCATTACCACAGCAAGTGCCACTCCTGTAGGCTTTGCTTCTAAAATCCAATATGCTGATATATCAAAAATAAGTACTGATATCTGGATGCCAATATAGTCAAGGACATAAAGTCTTTACAGCCCCACAAATAGCCTTTTTCTTTCCATGTGACAGTGTATAAAGTAAAAATAGACATGAAACATGACAGAAAAGTCACATTTATTTAAGAAAAGATGCTGTATTGCAGTATTCTTAAATGGTGTGGTGTTCATCAATGCTAGTTGTTCATCAGGAACTTGAAGAGCCATAAGCTGTACTACAAATAAATCTTTTCAGCTGGATACATTTTCTTATACAGATGAAAATTCTCTACAAAACCTTCACAGGAACGTCTTCTACAGTTTAACAAAAAGGTGGGGACATTTTTATTTTTCTCTCATATTTAAAACTTGTCTAAATCTTGTGACCTTCCAAGTTTAGATGTAATGAAAGCCTAAAATAACATATTTTTTTGATAATTATTTAACAGGAAACCAGCTTTCTGTCTGCTTGTGTTAGGCATTAGGTATTGATAAACTTGCACAGGCTGCTAGGATACTGCAACACATGTAAAAGGGGCTATTTTGCTTTATTGTGAATTTTTTTGGCTTCATTTTAGGTGCGCCCAAGGCAAAAACTATTTAAAAGCCGCTGCTGTATTACCATTAAAAGTAATGTCAACCTGGTGAGAGGCAGGGTACACTCTAAACTGGTTGCTGGCCGACCACAGGGCCACACAAAGGAGCGGACAGTCATTCAGTCTCACGTTCATATCTAAAGGCAATATAAACCCAACAATCAACCTAAGCATGTCTTTGGTCTGTTGGAAGGAGCTGGAGTGCCTGGAGAGAACCCATTCATGAACAGAGACACAGAATAACCCTGACCAACCTGGGGATTGAACCAGTGATGTTCTTGCATGCAGTATCTTCACCACGGAACCACTCTAAAGTGACACATTATGGTTCATGTAAATATTCTGTCATAACTGCAGTCAACACACGCTATACATGGTCGACATGCATGTCAGAAATATCTGCTGTAAACAGCTGCAGTTTTGAAATCTGCTAATAATAATAATCAAGTTTCAATTATCTGCTGATATACATACCCTGCCAATAATATCATGCATCCCTACTATCATGTCAATATGAACCAAAATCTCTGAGAAACGTTTCGGCTGCTTGTTGAATCCACGCTGTGAAGAACTAAAGCAGTAATGAGGGCAAAAAGAGGTCCAAACTGCTGAAGGTAAGGTGGTCAGGTTATTGGGCTTGTCAAATTGATTCAATAGTCACTTTTCTATTGGATTTTAATTGTGTTGCTCGAAGCTGACTTGAAGGACTGACTTAAAGAAATGTGATAACTTTCATTCTTCACACTGAGTTTATAGAGAACAGATGAAGATTACAGCTGGGATAATGCACTGGTAATAATGCTGTCTGGCTGACTCATAGCAGTCATACAGGACGAGAGTAAACATTCTTGCAAGAATCACTGTCTTTATTCTCCTCTAAACCCTACAGGGCATTTTACTCTAGAGTTTACCCGGATGTGTTTCTTACTGAAGCAGTGTTAAACAAAATCAAATAAAGCTATATCCACAAAAGACGCAGTGGCATACATGTTTATGGCTGTGCTACAATGTTTGAAGAGATGAGTCTGATCAGATTTGCCTCAGGTGCTTATGAAAATATTGCACACATGCGGTTTCTGTTAGACTTACTAGAGACAGCTATGTAAAGTTATGTAAAAATAACTGTACGCCCTTTATTACTCCCTTGACAGGCTCCGTTCAGAAAAGATTTGGGTATGACACAGATATTTATGCAGAGAGCTTGCATGTTTACTGATCTGCCAGAGATGCTTACATTACATAATTCTTATGCAGCCTAATCCAGTAAAAATACAAGAATACGTGGTTTAATAAAGGCTTCTAAAAGAGCTTAAGACTGAGGAAGTGTAAATATCCCTCAAAACATTACCACAGAGGGATGCAGCTTGATGTGCATCCCGGGTGATAACCCTGAACAAATATATTGACCTTTATGATATCAATTCACTGAGTAAGAGTGCCCTGATGAGTTTAATGTTAACCACCGAGTATGTGATAAAATAAATCCAACATGAAAACTGTCTCCTTCCTCAATGATCAACATACCGCTGCTGGGTTCAGAGTCAAGTCTTCCGGCCAAGTGTGAAAACACCCTTAATAACTGCTTCCCTGACTTTCTGCTCAGGGAGCTTTGTTTCCCCATTACAGAAGGGTGACACAGTTGTTCACTTCCTCCATGCCCTTTCCTCCTCCTTCAAACAAGACATCAAGGCGACTCCAAACAATAGCAAAGGGTGACCTGAACAATCAAACCATATAGAGGGAGAAGATGGAGATATAAAGAAAACCCTGGCGGCAAGGAGAGGCTCTTATAGAGAAAAAGACATATACCATGTATCTTAGAAAAGCTGTCTCTGTAAGACCTCAAAACGCCGCACACCTTCCTCGGTGCTGAGATTGAATTTTTTTTCATGTAATACACTCTCTATTTTCTAGTTCAGGTTTACATCAGCCCCAACAAAGAACATTGAAATGGAAGTGCTGGGCTTTTTAAAAAGACCAAAAGGTTATTTATTTGAACAGTAATCTTGACATCAGGGGACAAAATTTAATTTAACAAAACTGTGCTGGTTATAAAAGCTCAGTGTAGTTACGAGAGGTTAAGAAATGCTTAATATTCAGGTTTTACCCAACACATTTCAGCTGATGTCCTGGTCAGAGTGGAAGGCTGAAATGTAAGGATGTTGTAATACTGTGTCGAGTACAAATGTTGTATAAATATTACCATGATCTACCACTGGACTATCCAGAGGACTATGAAGCATATTTTAAGATAAGAGGATGTTTAGATAACCTGTTACAACACTACAGGCAGACAACACTTAAGCAAGCATTCAACCACTTCCTAACACAATGTTTTTGAACTTATGTCAGCTCAGATGTATTCCTCCCTAGTGTGTTCGATTGGCATATCATAAGTTTTGTCTTTGGAAAATGACTTAAAAAACAAGCAAATTCAGCAGAATGCTAGATAATCCCATATTTCCACATGGTTATCCTGCAGGGCATCATGTCCATACTGGGGCTTAGCGCTGACTTTGCACACAGGAGGTATCGTAAAAGTGCTATATGGCAGAGCCCAGCTCTGGACACATGGGATCTAAAAATGAGAAGAGAACCAAAACTTCACATGGTAATTGTGAGTTTACATGACTACAGGAGGAGCGACATGTAAACAACCTGCCTGACACTGAATTGCTGTCAGGAACAACATTTTTTCCACTATTTCAGCTGTGCTATGAAATGATCCGGAAACTATGAGGATTCGTTTTCCTTTTTTTGGTCAGTCTGCTTGGCGGAGACTGATCTGGAATTGAACTGGCTCCCAGGGAAAACAGACTCACCATGTATTTCCAGCGAACCAGTGCAGAGCTGCGCTGCAGTCACCATCCATGGATGGGCTGAGGCTGTAGGAGGCTAATTCTACAATCAGACTTAAAAGCAGATGCTAGCATTTATCATTTCCTGGTCCAAAAGATGCCATAAGAAATATGATAAACTCACTTTCAATACTAAATTTGCCTGTATTACCTTTCAAGCTGGCACAAAAATTTGCAAAACTTCATGAACTATACATTTCATTTCTAAATGTATGTTAATTACCACTGAGCCCTTGTTTTAGCTTTTTCTGAATTATATGGGGTTACTTAGGAGGTGATAAGATTTTAAACCAAACTTTAACTTTATATAATCATACAATCAAATCATTATTGAGATTGCTTTTGTAGAATATAAGCCACCATAGTGTATACTGTTACAACAATGCATTTTTTAGACCAAGGTAACTTCCAAGTTCAAAGAAAAAGAAAAACTATCTGCTTGTCCAACTGCTTAAGTTTGCCTGAACATGGGCATAAAAGATTACAATGAATCTTTTACATTAGCTGTTTGCTACTCAGTTATATTTTAGCTTGAGTGATTGCTATTTAACACAAGATTTGTACAATCCATTGCCTTTTTAGATAAACTAGTCAATAGCCAGGTTTACAAGGAGCCTAATATTCCGATTAGAATCGGGTTAGAAGCCCAAACCGAATAACAATGCTCCATATAAACACCTAAATCAGAATAAACAGGCCAAATCCAAATAGAATTTCATTCAGTTGCACAGGGGTAGTATATTCCCTTTTCCAAACTGATTAAAAGTAAAATCCTGTCATGTAAACAGTGAATCTGAAAGTTGTCAGGCTGGGTTCTGTCTGCACATGCTCTATCTTAACATAAATGAGCAGAAATATCTACTCAATTGAAAACATGGCGGCTTCCAAACAGAGCACACAGCACTGGTCTGCGTCTGAGAGTTTGTTTTTAATACAAACTCTCAAAGACCTAAACATTATCCCACGCTTAGACGGTAGGTAAACAATAAATACTAAACTATTTTAAAAAGTCCATGAAAAACTCAGCGAAGCCGGGATAGACCAAAGCGTCCAACAAATAGGGGATGGCTGGAGAACTCTGAAGGCTGGCTACTATAAGGCTGAACAGCACAACTCTCAAATAATTCATTAGAACACCTACTTATCGCCATCTTTGATAAATCACGTGATGTTTAAATAGATCTGTGCGTATCACATGTCTGTAAAACAGCTGTTCAGATTAAATGTTGTGGCACACGTAGACACCAGATTGGAACAGATCACGTCACATGTAAACAATTCACCTGAGATCTTCAATCAGAATGATTTTAATCAGAATGAAAAAAGTCTGCATGTAAACCTGGCTATTGACTCAAGTTGAATTAAGCAAAACCCTGATGTTTTTTTTTTCCATTCAATCATTCATTTCTTTATTAAATCTCGAACTGCCATTAAGAGCGTGCTCTCAGAGTGTACATAAAAACAGTAATTGCAAGACAATGAAGAGTAATAGTTGTGAGAAAATACTGCCGAGCCATACAATAGAGTCCTATGTCCACAGAAAATAACATAAATTAAGTTTTAATGTTATTTTTGTAAAGTAAGTAAACTGTCTCATCACTCCAGTTTGTTGATTTAGCTGTACATTAACTATACAGATGACTTGCAACCTTCATTAGGTTAAGCTCAGTTACAGTCTAAGTGAAACTCTGCTTTTCTTTTTTAAGACAGATACATTTAAGGACACAACAAAGACTAATGCTACTACAGTCAGACATGGAGGCTAATTCTTGTGTTTAACAACTGCTTGGGTAAATACCTAATGAAGAACATAACCA
Organism: Scarus forsteni; assembly: GCA_036419115.1. Lineage (NCBI taxonomy): Eukaryota > Metazoa > Chordata > Actinopteri > Labriformes > Labridae > Scarus > Scarus forsteni. Next base: position 20,352,187 of record JAZDUH010000451.1, on the reverse strand, counting down.
CTTCTGTTCCAAACTTAAGACTTGCTGATTGTAAACTGTGACATTAGCAATCTGGTTTAGGCATTTGTAGCTTCCAAGAAAAGCTAAAATTAGAAAAACTGGCTGGCTTCTCATTAGCACAACATAAGCTCTAAAAGCACTATTAACCTAAATAAGGTTTAGCTTTAATGAGCTTGAAGTGACATTAGCAAAAAGTTAGCTTAATTACACTGAGCTAATTTAGCTAACAAAGTGTAACACTGTCTGTTTGTAGGTAAAACTGTCATTTGACTGAAAATACGTCCTTATTTTACCAGATTTTTTTCCAGTTGAAATGGTATATTGATCGATATGAATAAAGTTGAAAAAATATGTTTTTCAGAAAAGATCACTTAAGAGAATAAAAAGGAACCATGCATTAAAAACTGAGGCTCCTCTGTTAGAAAAAGAAAATATTTCCTCCTTGCACAGCCCGGCTCTTCCTTCACTTCTTATTCCCTCAGCGAGGTTTGTGTATCTGTCTTTTTGTAACCCAGCATGTGAAGATGCACAGTTTGACGTCTGTGTGTGTGTGCGCTTAACTGTCAGGAGCATGCCTTTATGTGTGTACACGCGTGTGTGTGGTCAGTCAGAAGTCCTCGGCGACGTTGCTTCTCAACACATTTTGCCCTCATTAGCTTTGCATGGCTGATCCAAGTGGCCCAGTTAATGGTGCTTTCCCTCCCCTGGGCTTCCTCAATGGGAGCGCGGGCATGCACACACACACAAACAACCACATGAATATGCTCAAAGTTGAATACATTAATACGCAGACGTGATTCGAATGCGTTCAAAAACACTGTTAGGTAGTGTGCCTGAATAATGCACGCAGGAAGAAATGCACAGACCGCAAACGAGAATGCTGTAAAAACATTTATAGTTCAGCCTTTTTCAGCTAACAGGAGGCAAACAGCAGAACTTCTAATTTCTCACAGGACTTGTGCATGATTACTGAGAGTAAACAGTCGGAGCGCTGAAGTGGTGTGTGTTTGATGGATAAATCTGTGTTTTAACAGCCAGATTGGAGAAGCGTGCAGCTCTGTAACTAGGCAACAAAGAAATACAATCACCATGCTCTTGTCTGAGCCTGTAATCCTGTCTGACTGTGTTTCTCGTAATCGTACTTTTCTGCATGTATTGACAGCAGGTCACATTACTAATGTCCTCTTCTGGTCAATGCAAGAGAATAGATAAAAAGCTATTTATGAATTTCTTTTTCAGTAGCTGTCAAAAGGATTCTTCTCTACATCAACAGCCATAAATTCAGCTTGAGCCACAGGAGCCTTCACCTCACATTCAACAGCAAATAGCCTTAAAATATAACCTGTATATCATAGACAAGCATATATACTGTTCAGTATTAACATGAATAGGAGTACTCTAAAGCCAGGCAGCATGGTGGCCAAGCAGATAAGTTATAGCAAAAAGGAGGCTGGTTCTATGCCCCAAGTCAGGCAGGGCCTTTCTGTATGAATCTTGCAACTCTTACTCAAGTTTTAACAGGTTTTGTGAAAGATTATTTGCGTCTTTATACAGCTATAAAAACAGCAGGCGACCAGTCTCGCCCACTGTTGACTAGGACATATTATCTTTTGATAAAAATAAAGAGAAATTTCAAGCAAACTGCCCATGTCGTCCAAATTCTAAGAAATGCTGGCAATATCTGGACAAGTGGCTATTTTTTTTATTTTTGCCCATTATCAAATATTGACAACTTTTTTGTGCAATGTAAACTGTGTGCTTTAATTTGGCTCAAAATATGACTGAAGATCACAAAGCTTCTGCGCTTTTTAGGTCAAAAGTTTTAAAAAGTTTTGTTCATGTATTGTTTTTTTTTTCTTAGCCCTTTCATGCATGCAATATTTCATCACAGAGGAATAATTTTAAAGATGTTTGTTTTTACTTTCAAACAAGTTAAAAACCATGGTCATTTTTTTTCAATGTTATATTTTGAGGCAGTTCTCTGTCCACTACAGTGGCCACCATGCATACACGGTACAAATGGTAGTTTGTTGGATCTTAATAAAGATCAACAAGCACATCTCTAAGGCAAACATTTATTAAGAGTAGATTAAAGAAAAATCAAAATCTGAAGTATATGTATAACAGCTGTTTAATCAAACTGTGAATAACACCAAAATTTGAAATAAGAAATACAAAATTATTCTTAAGTTTGAATACAGAAATAATACCCAATTTGCCCGTTATCAGCGACTTTGGGTTTATGATGCAATATCTTGATATGGTAAAAATGGCCAAAGACAAGACAAGGGTTTGGGTATTTCCCACCTGGTAGTTGAGGAAAGGCCTCAAAATTAATATACAATATAAACAATCTCAGACTTTCAAACACACAACTTTCCCAACTATATAAATCAAAAGTAGAGGTTCTCTGAGCGGCTTATCAAACAAAGAGTTGTGTTTTCACATGCCCACCCAGCCCTGCTCAGGTGTTTCACAGGTCACACCCAGATTAGCTGCAGCTAAGCCTACGTGTGCGCACAGGAACACACTGAACTACAAGAACTCTAAAGTGTGCACCACTGACCACGCCTGGCAAGCAAACATGGTATGCATTTCCCTCTGTTAACTTCTACATGAGGCATTGCGTAACAAGTGAAGAAACTCCACTGTACAAAGTCCATTCTTTCTTTCCAACTTGCTAAGACTATAAAAACATGCTCTGTGCACCTCCATGGTAATACTACATACACTTAGTATTGCCTCATACACTGATTTGTTTCAATCAATCAAGCTTATTTATACAGCATTAATTCATAACAACAACAGCCGTGTCTCCTTGGAGACAAAATTATTGTAAGATTTAGGTAAATACTAATTCAGAGTAGTAACAACTGGCTTGATAACTTGTGCCTGTATAATCCCACAATGTTGGAAGGAATGAAAACCCTTTCACTCAAAATGTGGGAGAATGAAATGATGGTAATAACTGCATGTCAAAATTTGCAGACAATGTAAAAAACATTTAAAACTCTGTAGATATGAAATTCTTTTGTTGTGATAGATCTACTGTCCTTTAAAATTTTTATTATTTACATATTTTTGTATGTATTATTTGATTACTGTTCTTATGTTGTTAAAATACTTTAGAAAAAAACTTACTGCGTTTCACATACTGTGTATCCCTGATTGGGCCAGTCATGATAACAAATATTGCGGGACAATAACTGTCCAAAAAATTATTGCCGCTGAACAATGTTATTGTTTAGCGGCAACAGTATTTTGAAACATCATTTTTTCATTAATGTCACTATGTCATAACAATGTCAGACCAAACACCTCAGTAAAGGGCAAAGGACATCAGCACCTCAAGGGGCAGTTTTTTTTCTCAGTTAAGAAAAATGGACAGAAGGGTTATGTCTTAGGTGCACATGCAAGTTGGTCATATTCCCCTTCTTCTTGGCTGAACAAATGCAACATGTCGGCTCGTCAGTGTTTATGGGTCTATACCTTGTTCATTCTGTTTGAAAACAAACTAGAAAAGCACTCGGAGTGTGCAGACCTCCGCCAGCACCACGGTCCTCTCCCATATTATGATTTTCACCATAAATATTAGTCCTACCTTTATTTCATCGAAATATTTAGATTACTTGACCATGAAAACATACCATTAGCAATTGGATTCATAATGATATCTATTTTAGTTCAGTAGTCATTCACCAAAATCACAGTTTTTGTCATTGCGGCCAGACGCTGATCCAGATCAACACCAAAATTGAGTTATTTTGTTCGCAAACAGACAGACAGACTCTTCTGAAAACATAACCTCCTTGGCAGAGGTAAATACTCTCATTCCTAAGCTGTAGCATCCAGCTTAGGAACCATTGCTTTCACGCCATCATTACCTCCGCCAAGGAGGTTATGTTTTCGGGAGAGTTTGTCTGTCTGTCTGTCCATCCGTGAACATCATAACTCATTAAGTAATGGATGGATTTTGATGAAATTTTCAGGAAATGTTCAGCATGGGAAAAGGAAGAACTGATTCGATTTCGGTGTTAATCAGGATCAGCGTCTGGCCACCATGACAAAAAATGTGATTTTGGTGAATGACTACTGAACTAAAATAGATATCATTATGAATCCAATTGCTAATGTTAAGTTTTCATGCTCAAGGAATCAAAATATTTCGATGAAATAAAGGTAGGACTAATATTTATGGTGAAAATCACAATATGGGTGAGGACTGTGGTGTTGGCGGAGGTCTGCGCTCTCAGAGTGCTTTTCTAGTTCATATTTGTTTGTTTCCTTATTACTCCTCATGGTGTTCGCTTGTAGCTGTGTGTGTGTGTGTGTACACATGAGCAGCCACACCTACCCCCACAAAGATCGAATGCTGACAGGAGGGTTCACTCCGTTCATTCTGCTACAGAACCAATGCGCCCAGGTGTTGAGACAGATGCACAGAGTGAACCCTATTGTCATCCAGTCTGTATGGTAGAGAGACAGGAGGAAAACAAACACGCACGCACATGTCCATATATCGAGGCGGGCAAACTTATCGAGTTGGCTTAAATATCGTGCAGTTAACGGATTTACTGATTATTGTGACAGGCCTGCTCCTGATCCACCTCTATTCTCACTCTGTCTGACATGCTCTGTTGGAGCTCTGGTCACATTAAGGCACCTCCACAGGTGGGCCTAGGCTGATCTTTTTCGCTGCTCTATGGAAATTGGTCAGTTAAGCTCTACTTTCACAACTCTACACTCTTAACTGGACTGGCCACTGTGATGGCGATTTTTGATAAGATACTTAACTTCCAGCCTTGCAGCAGATGTCCTGCCTGTCAATGTCTTCACACCTCCTTCACCAGAAACCCATCATCTTTTGCTTGCAGACACCCCACATCCTGCCAGACCTCTCCTTTTGTCCCCCACACCGAGCCATCTTTTTTTTTTCCCCCTCAGACTGACCCCACCCATCTTGGTCAATGACAACTCCATGTAAATTGTATTTACCATGCCTGCCTGTTTAGCGTATTTTCCCTGTCTAGACGTGAGTCCCACCTGAGTCTTTTTGGTGTATTTGCCCATTACTTCAGGGCTCCTTGGTCTTAATTCGGGGTCCTTTGGCATACGAATCACTCGTGCGTCAACTGGCCTTTCCTGTGCACTGGAAATAAAACTCTTGTCTGCCGGCAGAAGTCTCTATTTCATTTTTCACCAGAAACAGGAAAAACTTCCACGACACCACCCTGTGACAAAAGGCATGAACAACTGATGCAGGACATAATATTAATCCTGATGCCACTGACTTTGCTGTCTTGTGCATAGTCTTACTCTGTCATGCAGGATAGAGATGTAAATCACAAAGTAAGGCATAGAGGACCTGGAAAAGGATACAGCCTCTTTAATACTAAGAGAAATTTAGTGGAGCAGGGGCTATGTGTACTTCATCCACTCCACCTCCTTATTTGGGATTTCCCTCTTAATTTCAGCAAGGCAATGCCAAGGCTCGCTCAGCATGAGCTACAACAGCTTGCCTTTGCAGTAGACGGTGAAAGCACTTAACTAATTGCATGCATTCCAGGACTGCCTTCCACTGAAAATGAATGGTTAATTATGAAGCACAAAATGAAAAGAAGTATTTATTGCACTGTTGAGTAAACTCACCTAAAGCATGAATGGAAAATAATTCCACTTTTGTGACATCAACAGTAGGTGTCATTAATCAAAAAGGCTTACGGTGTTGTTAGGTAAAGGTAACTTAACAAGCATCAATTTCTGAATGTGTCTATTAAAAAATATTAATAATCTAATTTTTGTCTTGTATTTACTAGACAATTCTACAATAGATTGACATGGGATTTTGAAATCACTGTACACTGATTGTAGCCACATATTATATAGCATCCAAACATTTTTAGAATTGGAGTTTGCAGGCATCAATTACTGAGTGCTTGCTGGTGCCTTGTTACAAATCAGGCAACTTCTTTTTAAAGTTTTGTGTTGAGCCCTGGAGCAGATTCTGAATGTTTACGAGTGACACAGTGCCATGGCATAACCTTAGATTTTTTTCTATAGACAAAATTGAGGGTGCAGATGTTTTAAAACAGATGTATATTTCAAGAACTCAAAGAAAGGATAGAAAAGGAAGCAAGAAAAATGAAAAAAAAATCAGATCAAATGGTAAGTATGGAATGGAATGGTAAGGGAAATAATTTGCAATGAAGCGTTCAGTTGCACAAGGGCAGATGAACAGACAGATGCACAGACTGAGAGACAGACAACCCAGAAAAATAATGCCTCCAGCCAGAGCTTTTGTTGGCACTGAAGCGTAACAGTTGTGAAATTAAAGATGCAGTGAGATGAGGCAAAACAATCTGCATTTTTAACCAGGAATTTATTTTACAGAGATAGAAAACCAGCAAACAAAAACCTGAATCATTAAGTCCCAACTGGTCCTCAATTTTTTTGTGTCAGAGTTTAATATCTGCTTCAGTGTCTCTTCTCCAATTCAAAGTGATCTTTAAACTTTTCTCAAGTTTCATGCACCACCTAACGGTGTTGGCAACGCAGGTGGCAGTGACTCAGCCGGGACAGAGATTGGCTTGATTTACTGAAGTGCTTTTATCTTCGGTGATTCACAGAGAAGTTAATTCATAACCGACGCGGTGAATAAAAGGGCTCAGTCAAACAAACATTTGTGAATAGCTCTCCTTTACACTGTTGCTTTGCCAGCTTTTTTTGCTGCTTCCAAACACAAGCCCTCGCTTGCATAATGAGCAATGTGGAAGCAGAATTGTCACCAGCTGCCATATCATCTTCATAATCTGTGCTGATGGGAGTGCTGTTTTTTAAAGAGCTGATTTTGTTTCCTTTTTGGTGTTATTTGTCTAAATCTGCCTGAAGGGTGTGTTTTCTGTCCATCCCATCTGTGCAGCTTACTTACTCTAACTGATGTACTTCCTATTCGACTCCCCAAACAGGTCAAACTGGCATAGACTTCAGTCTCACTTGCACTTTCTGCTCAACCTCTATGAGCCCTGAGGTGCCTCAATTTCTCTGTAATGGGTGCAGGTGGCTAGTAGGTTTAAGACAAAGATGAGTGACACAAATCAAGACAAACTGGAATTTTGTAGAGACAAAAACTTATGGAAACACTTAATTTCAGCCCAAATCACAGCAAATTGAGAGTTTAACCGTTGCTGTTGGTAAAAAATTATGTGAGTGCAAAATTTATTACACTCTGCATGGAGTCAAACCCTGAAAATTTCCTCTCAACAAAAATTTTTTGGAAAGGGTAAAAACTCAGGTGTCAATAAATCAAATATGCAGATCAATGCAGCATCTTCAACTCTGAACTGATCACTCTGTCAACACTGATCACCTCCTGAATGAGAACTCATGACCCGACCGAAATTTGGAATTTTTTTTACTCAGTTTTATCTCATAACAACTGCTGAAGTTCTGACCTATAATTTTCATCAAAATAAGAGAAAGGACTAAAGAGACTTGTTTTAAAAAAAACAGTGTAAACCCAGAGGCGATGTGCATTTATTGGTTTTGTCTTATCTTATTTTGATTGTTTTATTTAAGTGTGACCTGTTGTCATATTCATCATCACAGGTCTGATTATTTTAATGCCCTTTCTATAAAGTTTGTCTGTTTTATTGTTTTGTACTCTCCCATTTCCTCTGTACTTGACTCGACATCATTGTAAATGAGGATGCCCCTCAATGATCTCTCGAGTCAAATAAAGGTTGATTGATTGATTGATTAAGTTTGAAATCTTGTTTTTAAAAAATCATGACAATTAAATGGAGAAAAATAAATTCCTGGGTAAATAAGAAAACAGAGTTGAGATCTTGAAGAAAACAATCTAAATTTAGCCATTACACTCTTCAGTCTTTTGGGGTTCCAGTAATTTATTAAGGGGTGTAAATCACCAGTTTCATGATGACAATGATACGACATTTGACAATACGACAGTCTGCCATGACTCAATTCGTTTCAATTTGATTCAGAGGCCTTTGATTGATTTAAGATTATATTATGTACTTACTGACCACAATCAGCTACATTTCACCTAAAGCAAGAGAGAAATACAAAGCAATTTCGATGTTTTGATCATTTTATTACTGAAAAGTGAACTGATGTGCTGACCTTTGGTTATGATATTTTATAGAGAATTATAACCATCTGTACGATTTAATCATGTTTAAAAATTAAATTGGCTTAAAGCTGGGGTTGGCGATTTGATTTAGATACACTTTTTGTAATACTGGTTAAAATGGTCTTTATGACCCGATGGTAATCAACTCATAATGTGTTCTTAAAACAAAGCGAAAAATATCCGCTATCTATGGCAGGAGTAAAATAGGGAAAACCCCAACCAATAATCATGCCGGGACACCTGTTTTTAAACCAATCAAATCCCGTCGCCGGAGCCCTGAGGCGATGCTACTTTCAAATTCATGCTAGTTTTCCAAAATCGCCAACCCCAGCTTTAATTAGTAGTCAGGAGCTTTTTTTGTCCCCACAATTACCTTATGTGTCTTTTTGCATTACATTGTGATTTTAGTTTAGTATAACAAGTAATCATGCAAAATAATAATAAAAATGATTGAAGTATTGTTTTATTTTCATTTATCATTGCTTAACCAATACATGTATCAATCCAGATCGATGGATCATTACACCCCTAGTTTGCATGAAGCAGTAACCCAATAAAAGCAGCTACGCAAACCACTTTTAAGTCCTAATCAACCAGCTGCAACAAGATGCACACTGTCATTTAATGGCCCTTTTCCACTAGCATACCTTTGTCCTACTCTACTCGGCCCTACTTAATTTGCAGCGTGTTTCCACTAGCCCGGTACCTCCTTAAACAAGCTAGTTTTAGTACCTACTCCGCTCTGGTTCCAAGCGAGCAGAGTCGATACTAAAAGATGACGTCACCAACTGCCGGCTACTGATTGGTCAGACAATGTCGTCATCAATGAGTCATGAGTGCAATGAGCTAGCATGCTAGCCGTAGCTACCATTAGCTTACCCTCATACGTCTTTTCTTTCCAGCTCGATTGCTCTCATCCTCGGCCTCATTCTGTTGTATAGCTTCCAAAACTCTCCTGTGCTTCTCAAGGGGTATTTCTTCTTACCACCTGCAGCCTTCTTCTGCTTTCCTTTTTACTCTGTTTGTGACAAAAAGCCACAGACTGTTGTGTTGCGCTCAAAATGACTCAGCTCGTTGGGCAGCCAACTGGGGCCAATGAAAAGCAGTACAAGTAGAGTAGAGTAGGGCTAGTGGAAAAGGGCCATAAGTGGAAGAAAAAAAAACAAACAAAAACAAAACATACCACTAGTGTTATTGTCTTACCCTACTTCAAATATGTGAAATGGGACATATCGTGAAAAAACACTTTTTGATTTTTTTTTTTATTTACGTTGGATATTCTGAGTATCTCCCAGTCTACAAAATGTCAAACAAGTCAACCCCATCCTTTGTTTCTGCCCCACCTATGTCTGAAAAATAAAATATCATGGTGAATTCAGGCTCACTGTGAAAATTAAGTCAGTCATTGTTTAAAGAGTCACACTAAAGCCAAACACTGATAAAGGCTTTCCAGCACTGGCTAACAGAGAGCCATAAACCCTCTGCTGATTGATACCAATTACATTCAAGTCAAAGTGCAATAAAGACGTTTCACTGAGACCACAGACAACTGTACTAACAGTGGACAAAGATATGATACATCTCATTTGATAAATTACTAAGCCGTTTTTATGATGTTCATACAATATAAAAGATGAGACTTCCCAACGGCTCTCATATTTTTAGAAATGGTCTCAACGATTTGCCCATCCACAAGTGAAAGTTAGCACTCTTCACAGGCTCGGCACTACCATCTGTTCAGCTGTGATACACGACTCGGCCAGCTCATATGCTGCAGGATACTGTAAACAGTGGAGTCTGCAGGAAGAAACCAAGTCACATCCACATCTACATGACTCTGAGTGCTTCGTATTCAGGTTATTCATTCATCATGGAGCGAAAATAAATCATCCACCTGCTCAACACTTAGCTACAACAACTGTACAGCCAATAAAGTCGACTTCTGTAGTAGTGCTGGCACTGTTTGAATTAATTATGCAGGAGAGTAAATGAGTGTTTGGTGTTTCTGGATTAGGCCTCCAGTCAAATGAGCTTATTTTAGGATCAGAGAGTAAAAGATCATTTTTCACTTAATTCTGCAGCATATTTTCCACTTCATTAAAGTTTAACTCACACTGAACCACAGAGACAAAAAAATGAGCCCTGATTTTAACCCGGCTGGTCTCTCCATGAGGTGGATAGAAGACAATGAAACACTGAGCTTTTACAACGCTCTACCCTCTCACCTGCTCCACTGGTTAAGTTTAATTGAAACAGGTAATTTATTGCAATGGGCAGGTCGCTTCCATGCAGCTCAGTTTCCCCAACACAGCAGTATTATAATGGTTGCTGATTTGCTAAGCAACCAGTCTGCTGGAGAGGCATTTGAAGAGGTCATGAATAATAATGCTGTGTGAGGAGAAAAGGGGTCTGCACAGCTCCATTCACCCTCTGAAGTAGGCCCTCCTCCAATCAAGTAATCCTTCATGGACATAATAAACAACACAACAGAGAAACATGTCACGTGACAAACATTCACTGAGACAACAGGATTTCAACGTCTTATCATTTAGTAATTACAGGCCAAAGTGCTGAGCATGTATATTTAAATAGAAAGCAGATACAGCTCTGGCCAAAGTGGAGCCCTAATTAGAGGATTTAATAAACCCTGAGATTTCATTTTAACCACATATACACAGAGTTGTTTATATTTTGCAATGCTATACGAGATTAAGGAGCACTCTGTTAATATGGCTGCCTTAAATAAAGAGTGATCGCTCTCTGCTACTCGAATAACGTGTACATTTTGGTAGTAAGTCTCATAATCTTAAATTAATTGGTAAATGGGAGCCAGCTTTTTACCATGTAAGCATGTTCAGATCCATAGAAAACAACCAATCCCAGTAAAAGAATGACTGCCTGCTGCAGGACTCCATACATCACAGACTTTGTTTGTAGATACATTTGAAAACAGGAGCTCCCAAACCAATTCAGGATCCCAATACATCTCTGGTCTGAAATGCAAAAATTGGCAGAACTTCAGTATGAAAACATGCATGTGGAATTCAAATATCATGTGGGAGTTTACTCACACTATTTGAGGTATAATGGATGAGAAATTATGCAATGTTATTTATAGTCATGCTTTTATTGATCCTGAACCTTAATATTCCAATGCTTCATAGATTCAAAAGTTAGCCTTAAAAGGTTTCATGTGTCAACAAAAAAAAATGTTTAATGCTGTGCTGCATAGACAAATGCCTCTGCAAGTTGCTGGTGTTTCCAAATCAACCACACCAGATAGACCAATTTAAATATCCACTCGATACATTTCACTAGTTCATCTGGAAGGGCAGAACCTTTCAAGAAAAAGGCAGAGCCCTAAGGAGATGCTACATTCAAATTCATGGTAGTTTTCCAAACCCAACCCCAACCCCAGCTTCAAATGTAAAATGTTGAGTGTAGCAGCACAGAGCGCCTGGAGCAGCGGACTGTTTCATCCAACAGAGGGCACTCTTAGCGCAGCTTGACCATCTGCCACATCCGCTGCTCTCTTGACCTCGGTAAACAAGGAGGTGCCTCTACGAGCGGACATTAAACCAACACTATGTAGCTTTTCAAACATATTATAATCCTTCGATATTCATTGTGATGGTCCATCACTTTACATTGAGTTCAATGAAACCTCTGTCGTGGTCTGAAGTGGTCTGTATCCCTTTAACTGCCGCTATGTAACTTCGAGGTGGATGGTAGGAACCCTGTCACACTAAAAAACTACACGTTTGGACTGCTTTACGGCATACGTCACTTCCCCCGATTCCCGATTCGTTTACAACATGGAAGTCTCAGTGAAAGCCAATCGCGGAGCTTTAACCATGGCGGAGGCAACAACGTCAGGAAGAGAAAAGTTTTGTCGGAGGATACAAAACAAAGAAAGCGAGAGAAAAACAAGCTGAATGCTGGGACAGGAATAATCATCGGTTCGGTGTTCATTCACTGGCGTGAAATAAAAGATGAGGAAGGATGTCCGACTACTGTCAGGTATGTTGGGTGACTAATTTATGACGAAGTTCCTCAAAAAACTTGACAGGAAAAAAGTACAGCACAACAAATCCAGAACGTACCAGTATGTAGTTTTGTTCAAACCTATTTCAACCAGACCTATATCACCAGCTCGTCGTTGTCTTTACTTTTATTCACTTCATCGCTTCAACAGGACGGGGGCGACTTCACGGTAATAAAACCAAGTTGAACTTAGTGATTTTACCATCGTCATTTAGTCAAAAATAAATACATTACCTCGTCGCTATCCATCTTGCAAACAGCCGCTGAAGACAGAAGAATACTTTTAGCCAAGTCCTGGCTTCTGTGATTCGCATACAAAATAAATGCACGCGACCGGCAGATCCGTATCCTTACAACAGTATGCGCGCGCTAGAGCTCATGGGTAGTTGAGTTCTCGCTCCGGTCAAGCGGAGATCTTCCGTAGTGCTGCTTTAACAGCACCGAATCATCCGAGGAGCGCTGTGTGGAAGTATTTTTGGTTCTACACAATTGATGGCAACTTTAAAATCAGAGACTGGTGAGTGTGTCGGTTATGTGCCAAGAAGTTTACTCACTCGTCCTCCACATCAAATTTGTGGGCTCAACCGTCGGCTTTTCATCCAAATTATACAGCCGAGTGCAGCGGCGCTTCATCAAATGTTCGACTCTGTGAGACTGCGTTTTCTTGGCAGGGTCTTTATTGGAGGGGCGGAAAAGAGTCTCTGTCCCTTGTTTGGGGGGGTAACCGAATATTTGCAATTATTAGGAAGAGTGATAGCCTTATTGCAGATATGTCTCACTTTCAGGATACTAATCAGTTATAATCTGGAATATAGGTGGCACTGTTATATTTGGTGCACTCCAGTTGATCTCAGAAATGGGACAGTCCAAGTTACACATTAGATATTGCATGCCTAGTGTATCACTGTGTTACCCTGAACATTCAGAGGAGCATTGTTGCCACTCACTGTAACTAGTTAAATTAGGTGTATGAGCCGCAGCCTACTTTCTAGGTGAAAACATACGTACGAAAAGGGTCCCACACCAGTTTTCATGTTAAACACTTTCCGACTGCTTCTGCCTCAGGTCTGTCTTTCTTACAATCTGGCAAAACCAGACAGACTAGGCGGGTACTACTGCACTATATAAACCACCTCGAAAAACAAACTCTTCAAAAAAACATGTTGAAAATGTGGCAAAAATATCCTATAGAGAAGATGTACAAGTACTTGTTCTTTGTTTAATCAAGAAATGTGGTTCATATCTAATAAAACTGCCACTTGAGCTGTTAGCATCTATGCTAATTTCTGTTGGAGGAGTCTCTTCCTGCTTCTTTGGACTGCTCACAGTCGTTGTAGATTGCAGTTTGGCAAGCTGACCTGCCTGATCACTTACACTGAATCAGGCAGCTCCAGCTGCTTGCAAGGTTATCTTGATTATTCCTTTTCCCTCTATCCCCATGACTACCTAAGTTAACAGCATGGCACCACTGTTTGGCAATGGCTGCTGAACAATAAATGTGATTAATAAGGTAATCAGTGAACACAGATAAACGATACCAATGTCTCAAACTAGTTGAAACCAATTCTCATCTGGAACCTGCTGTCAATGTCCATTCTTAACAGGTCTAACAAAATATGGATTTATAAATGTTTCTGCATTTTGTCAAAATCATTTGTTCAAGTGATTAAATGTATTTCCTTTAAAATGCCAGGCATTGAAAATTACAAAGTACTGAACATTTCGGCAGCTCTAATGCTTGCTTATCATCAAACTAAACGCTATTAATAATAGAGATTTGCTAAGTTTATTTGGAACTCTCTTTAAACTGTGACGTGAAAAAGAGCGTCATGAATCCATGCAGTGAATATTCAAAAAGCCAAACTTACGGTCCAACATGATGGGCTTTTCAATGTGTTGCTAACAGGAGGTGAGTCTGAAAACTGTTTTGAAGGTGAGCGCAGGGAGGCAGAGATAAGTCTGTACATTTCGATCACACACTGGAGTGTGTGGAGTGGAGAACACAGCAACACAAGTGCAAAAAGAAAAAGAAAGAAGTGAAGTCTAACCAGAGCTCTAAAAGCATGACTTCAACAAAGTCTGTTTTTTTTTCTGATTATTTATTCTAAGCTCCAAACTTCAACATGTTTGTTGAGGAAGCTTAAATGTTGAACATTTAGGGAAAAAAAAGATTGAAATTTCTCATTAAGGAGGAGTTTAGGTCCTGAGCCTTGAACTGTTCATTGGGCTCAATGGTCAACTTTACAACTCAAAGTCAAGAGTCACACTCCTTCTAAAAATAAGAGAACTGGACTTCGTACTCCATCATAACCTAAACTCAACCCTCATCCATAACTATGATTTATGGTTAGTGTCAGCCATGTTTGTTTGACTGACGTCATTTGAGTTCATACAGAGACTGTGAAGACACCAAGCAACGACCAATAAAAGGCTCCTCCTTGTGTCTATAGAGACCTTTGATTGAGTCACTACCATCTACTGATATGAATAGATTATCAGACTTTTATTATCGAGAGTCTAAGGAATGTTGAGGAAGTGGGTGAAACTTGCAATCTGGCTCATTGTTTGTTTCACCAATTTTTCAGTGTCAGAAACTGATTTGCAAAATTTCACCAATGGCAGAATTATTCCGCAATATCATTTTAACCAAAACAGAAAGGGGATTTTCTTACTGTAAAAGTGCACAATCTTTTTTAGAAATGCCACCATAAAAAAATGTAACATTTTTTTGAAGAGTTTTGCTCTAAGCTAATTAAAACCACTTTCACGAGCTGCCAATGTATTTGTGCATAACTGAGGATGAAGAGTGAGTGCATCATTTCATCTTAGAGCGACAGCACGGTCTAAATTGCACTCATAAGTTGGTGAGCAATCAAAAAGTGAAAAAAAAGTCAAAAGGCCCTGGGCCTGTGCTATATTTTTTCTAAATGTTGCTAACCATTATAGAAACACAGTATATACTTTGATAAATTTGTCACTGAATTCAACAAATACTACAGAGACAGTTTTGGAAAAATGGGTGGACCTTGCTTTTTGCCTGTTTCCCCAATCTTTCCAAAAGTTGCCAACGTATGTTAGCAATTTTGAAAGTGTTCAAGGGTTTGCCTTCATACTCTACCACAGGACTGAGAAAGCACTGTCTGAAAGTACCCCAAACAGTCTGCAATCCAGAGAAACCTGAAAAATATTTAGCTTACTTTTAAAATGTTATCAACTCGAACAGTGAGCTCCCAAGTGACCTTGTAAATTAGCTATAGTGGGTAATGAAACTGAACAAACGAGCAGGGGACATTTGAAAAAAAGTTGTTGGAAATAGCAATTGCTGCTCAGGTTTCAACAGATGGGAGGGTTTGGCAAATTTAACTGCTTTTCATCATATTGTTAACCTATTTGCCCAAATTAGACAGTGTAATAAAGTTCCTTGCAAAATTTTGGATAAAGAAGAGCATTTCTGTCATTGAAAAAACTGGTTAGACACAATTGGAAGTGAGAAACAGTTAAAATGCATCCATAGTAATGTCACTGGCTGAACTTGAAAAGTTGGTGGAGTTGGCAATTTGTGGCCGGTTTGAAAAGAGAATTGTTGGTTTTTCTTACTTTTAAAAAGGGAGAGAGCACAGTCAATACCATCAATGGCTTGCCAAATAGGGATGCAAATCAGGCAATTTCCAACAAGGGCCCATTAATATGAAGTAAACAGATACCAGTGCCAGATGTTAACTTGACTTTTTATGCCACACAAATGAATTGTTGACATCTTTCACACTTAAGAACTGATTAAGATAAGATTCCTTCTATAAAGCTATAAAAATGACCTGTTGAATTAAAATTGTCATCCGTCTCAATGATCACACAAGAGAGAAAATATACTGTGGGACTAATGCCAAACAGAATATTTGAAGAAGCTCCCGTCCAGGTTTAACCGCAAACATGTTGCCAGCAATAGTCACTGATGAAAATCTATTTAAATAAATACATTTGGCTAAATCTGTGATACACTGTACATATAAACTGGAAGCATTTCAACAAAAGATATCCAACAGGGTGATATTCCTAAACAAATTATCACTGATACAGATACAAATATAAAGCATAAAGTCCTTATTCTACGAAAAAAAGGTTGCTTTCAATGTGAGTATTGTGACTAGTCTGCCTGTGTAATGAACAGATGTAACAAGGCAAAAAACATGTGACTTTAATAAAAAATAAAGCTCTTGAATTTCAAAAGTATCCATGTCGTAATGATGAGGTGAAGCAAACTGGTACATTCAAGGGTCTTTATCAATATTTAGCTGCTATATGGAATATATATATATATATATCAGATACATTGGCCATAAATATCTGCAAATACCAGCATTCAGCTCAATACTGGCAGGGTTGGGAATCGGAAACCAATTCTAGTTGAGAATCAAAAACAACTGCCTAAAGAAATCAATATACTAGTCTTTTAGCTTAACAAATCCCTCATCAATTCCTTCTACTCTTAACATCATGCTCTCATCAGAGCTAGCAAACAGAAATGATAAAAGACAAGTTAAAAATGTAATTATGGCAGACAGGGTGCAGAGACGGGCCTGTATGTGTTTATTTGTGTCACGCAATACTAGGGATGGGAATTGATAAGATTTTATCGATACCAATGTTATAAACGATCCTGCTAATCGATCTAATTGTTTAACAATTCCCTTATTGATTCCTGCTGATGTTCTGTGTGTCCCAACTCCACCTGTCGCATGTTTAGAAATGGCAGAAACACTTAATGTCTTTGCTTAACAGAAAATTTTGGAGGAGTTTATCACTGTGAACTTACACTTAACTGATGGACTAAATTTTAGACTCAATTATAGGTTGATTCGGGTTGACTGTTCAAATTCCCAAGGCACACCAGCCTGCCTGCCACTGAGTAACAGATTCAGTTTGATGAGCAATACCAATAACGGCATTGCCATCAATAAATTCTTACATAATCCCCATCCCTAGATACCAGGCAACGACAGTGTTTACCTTTTGAGGCCTGATATCAACATCGGATTGATAATATTGTGTATCCCTGGTTTTGTTTCCTCTTATTCTTGCCAGTGTACACCCTTAGAGCCAAAAGTATGAAAGCAATATTTGTTTCAGAGAGAGAGAGAGTGGGAGAGAGAGCACTGTCTAAAGCGCACACATAGATTTGCAACATATATGAAAAACAGTGAAAAAGCTGCACTCACTTTTAATTGGTTGCAATTTTGACAATTCCAAATTACTACTTACATTGTGACACCTTCTGCTTATTGAGACTCTTTGGGCACAAGGTTTCAGACACTTGCTTTGCCTTTTTCTTGTGATGAGACCATCATTGACTTTGATTCATTATTTCACTATTAAATTCACATTTCCCTGACTTTTCCTGCAAACAAGAGTCTCTTAAACACTCTACACTAAGTGCTTTTGTACTTCTCGCACCTCAGATGCCATCTTAACTGCACCTTGACCTAACCAATGTTAATAAGAAACCGGTCAAACGGCGCGTGCAAAGTCACGTCACCTCTCATTACCTCTGTCTCGAGCTGCACTAGTTCCATCGTGGGCCATGGTTCTGCAATCTGTGCAAGAGGCATTTTCGCAAGCTTCTCAGTTCCTCTCTCAGGTGCTCAAATGTAGTCTCCACAGGTATTTTCTTCTCGCTGCTCCTGCTGTCAAGTGCAGCTCAGTGAAGAAGAAGAAGAAGAAGCTCCAAAGTCCAGGTGCGAGTGGCTTCAACAGCAGAGACGCGCGTGCGGGCAGCCGCTGCTAGCTTAAACTGTAATCCGTCACTTTGATTCAGCGTCGGTTTGCCACTTTTACGTGTGTATTCAGGGGAGATAATCCACACAGAAACGCTTCTCAGTCCAGGTACACGCTTTGGCTTCTCTGGAGCAGCAGAGCAGGGGGAGGCAGTGCCAAACAGAGTGCTCAAAGCTCCTCCAAACGGGATGTTGGTGTTAAATCTGATGCCACCTGAAGGAATTAGTCCCTCTCCGTGTTCCCAATCGACGCCGTTATCAGCTCCTCTCCTTCCCTTCGGTGTGTTATCTGTGATTTCTCCCCGGGCAGAAAGAAGCCAACACTTCCCTCAGTCCGCCTGCTCTCTCAGCTCAAACCTCAGTGCGGCTCTGTAGTACGAGCAGCCTCCAAACTCGAGCTGTTATTGGCAGACTCCAGCAGGATCTCATCCAACCCCCCTCTCTGTGTGTTTTTTTTCTCATTCGTTCCGCCCAGGTCCGACTCCGCCCCCGCCTGGCCGAGAGGGGAACTGCAACTACGTAATGCAAAAGAGTTGGAGGCTGCTATTCATAAAAGGAGGCTGATTTCTTTGATGCTTTTGGTGCAGCAGGTGCATCAGAGGAGGGCGCGTTCAAAAAGGAGAGCTGCCACTCAAATCACGAATGCCCATGAGGTTTGGAGGAAAAGGTGATTGAATGATGTTCAAAAGGAGGACGTGAGTGATAGGGCTGGGCAAAAATGCATCAGTATTTCTTGCAGTGCTGATAAAGTAATATTACTTAAATACCAAACAGCCGTGACAATACCAGAGCTAGAAAAGCACTTGGAGAGTGCAGACCTCCGCCAGCACCACAGTCCCCGTCCATATTGTATTAGTCCTAGATTTTCAAACATAAATATAAAAAAACTCTTGCACACTGTTTCCGTCAGCAGTTCTTGGTGCATATCCTGTGTTCTGTGGTATTTGTTGATCATGAATGTATGCCTGAAAAAAAAACTGTGACTTTATGGTATGTGGAAGCTTAAAAAAGACAAAGTGTCTTATTTTACTCCATTAAGCCAGTGGAAGCTTTTTTATTCATTTTTTTTAACTGAAGTCTGCTTATTCATCTAATTTGCCGTTATTCTCATAAGTGAACATGTTTACTACCTTTATCATCCCCCCCCCCCCATCATGTTTTCCATTCAGTTGAAAGTTTTCTTCCATCTGAGATCCAAACATTTTATTAACAACATTTCAGTGTTAAAAATAGCCCTATATTTGTATCTCAGCAGAAGGCGGTGGTCACAGGTTCAAAGTTGTTGAGAAGCCCTGGTCTGTATTGTTAAAAACTGGCAATATTTGTATACATTAAGTTTGTCAGAGTTGTATTATCTTATTTGAGCCATGTGTTTTGAAATGAAAAAAAGTTCTTCTGTTATGTTCAGTGGTTTTAAAAGTACAGAAAATTTACACCATCTTCACGAATACACCGGCCTCAGTTTAATGACCATTTACAGTTGGAACACTAACATTTTAGTGTTTGAAATTTTAAATGTACAGTGCTTGACAAACGCATTAGACCAGTGCTCAATGTTAGGTTTATGGTACTGTTGCCCTACATTAACAGCACTGGTAATTACCAAAATCATTTCTACTGTTTCAGTTCTTGTTAATACTCCAGTATGTCGAGGCTCTTTAACCTTCAAAAGCTGCCACGTGACTATTATTGTTATGCATGGATTTAAAAAATTTTCAGTTTTTCACATTATTATCTCTTGATTAAGATGTCACATTAACTCATTTATTTAAATTCCTTAACAGAAGAAAAATAGTTCAAGTGGTTGAATGTTATGCTTGATTAATTTCTTACTTCTAAAAAACAGCCAGAGATTTGTCTTAAATTTGGGTATAAAAAGGTGAATTCCAATTTGAAATTCATCATTCCTGTCCAAGATAACTGTCCACTAGCAATAACATTTTCAGTTTCCAATTAGTTTTTGAAAGAATACTGACTTTCTTGTAATTTATAACAACAGTATTGCACTTGGTGTATCATAATGTTATTTATTCTACTTAATAAAAAAAATGTTTTATCATTCTTAAAGATCAAGTTAGATTGATACTAGTGTGACACCATCAAATAGAAGCCTTTTATACCGATTCAATCATCAGAAACTGCCATCAAAGTATTTCGTGCTGTTTAAATTACCCAGATACGTTGGTAACATTTGGTAAAGTATCCAGGACTAGTTGGGGTGTTTTGCTTGCTCCACTCACTTTTTCAAAAGTTGCCAACATATTTGCGCTTTTTAGATGCCACTCGCTCTTGTTTGGATGACAATGAGATAATTAAAGGTCATTTATATCTGTAATTTCAGACTATTTTACTTATCATATAATGAAGAATCATTCATTTTGATGCCCATGATGTACAATATCTGAGAATAGATCAATGATCATCAGCCCTGTAAATATTTGGATATGTTGCCCAGCTCTAGCCACACTGAGCTAAAATAACACCCACTTTTTTAGACCATAACTTCTATTTTGTCTCGGTGTTACAAAAATACATTTAGTTCTCATAGCCTTTGACCCTTAAACTTCCTCTCAAAAACAACACACATAGCTGTACGTTACATAACCGCGATTACACAATAAAACAATGCAAAGAAGAGTTTGTGTCGTGACCGCTGTTGTTTGATTCTGCTTGGTTATGATACTGATGCAGTGCTCTCTTCATTGACAACAGAGCTTCTCATGGTCCTTGTATCTTTCAGTGATATAATACACACACAGCTCTCCACCCTCAACACTTCTCTGCTTCATTCACCGCCAAGTGCATTTTGCTATTGGCTAAAGCTTTGGTTACTATAGGCAACTGGGGAGCATCAAATGAGAGCCTCGACAGTGGACGATGCAGATGAATTAGATTCAGATATAGATGGCATTTGTAGAAACAAGACAGAAATCATTGAAGTAAATGCTGTTTGTGATAAGGTTAATGTCCCTTAATGGATGTGTTTCACTTCTATTGTGCACAAAAAAACCCCACTAAAAAGATCAATTCAAATGCACTAAGAAAAAATAAGGGAAAGCTTTTGATTACATTAAAGCTCCTGTAAGGATTTTTTGACTAGTAGTGACACAGACGGCATACTCATGTTTATTATGTCTCACAGATGAAAGCAAGACCCTTTAAGCCAGTCACTGCTAATTCTGAACATGGTTTTCGATTCACATCCCAGATAATGTCTTTTTTTTGTCTCCTATTATAATTCAGGTTCACTGAGCTAAAGTTAGCTATCAGTTTCCATGAGATTAATATGAACTAAATGGATCCATCCATCTATTTTCTCTGCTGCTTTTCCCTTTTGGGGTCAAGGGGGACTGGAGACTGGAGCCTATCCCAGCTAAGGTTGAGTATATTTGAACTGATTGCCAACCAATCACAGGGCCACATAGGGAGATGGAAAGCCATTTACACTCATGCTCACACCTAAGGGCAAATTGTAGTCAACAATCACCCTAACTATACATATTTTGCAAAGGAATATACTTTTAGTTTAGAAAAAAGATTTTCTTCCATCTTTAAAGATTTTCATCAATCAACTTTAGCTTTTCTTTGGAATGATTGACCCTGGAAAAACATAATTGCGGTTATCTTTTTCAAGAATCTTGTTTACCTCTGCTCTCTGGTTTGGAGAACCTCACCAAAAGGGATCAAATGCAAGGACTGGTCTGACCTATTTTCCTGACACAGTTGGAAAACCCTTACTTTAAATGTATGATATATGTATGAATTTATTAGCTAAAGGACCATACACTATATTGCCAGAAGTATTTGCTCACCCATCCAAATAATCAGAATCAGGTGTTCTAATCATTTCCATGGCCACAGGTGTATAAAATCAAGCACTTAGGCATGCAGACTGCTTTTACAAACATTTGTGAAAGAATGGGTCGCTCTCAGGAGCTCAGTGAATTCCAACGTGGAACTGTGATAAGATGCCACCTGTGCAACAAATCCAGTCGAGAAATTTCCTCTCTCCTAAATATTCCACAGTCAACTGTCAGCTGTATTATAAGAATGAGGAAGTGTTTGGGAACAACAGCAACTCAGCCACGAGGTGGTAGGCCACCTAAACTGATGGAGCGGGGTCAGTGGATGCTGAGGTAGTGCGAAGAGGTCTCCAACTTTCTGCAGAGTCAATCGTTACAGACCTCCAAACTTCATGTTGCCTTCAGATTGGCTCAAGAACAGTGCAGAGAGCTTCATGGATGGGTTTCCGTGCATGCAAGCTATACACTAACAAGTGCAATGCAATGCGCCCGGATGCAGTGGTGTAAAGCACGCTGCCACTGGACTCTAGAGCAGTGGAGACGTGTTCTCTGGAGTGCCGAATCGCGCTTCTCCATCTGGCAATCTGATGGACGAGTCTGGGTTTGGAGTTTGCCAGGAGAACGATATTTGTCTGACTGCATTGTGCCAAGTTTAAAGTTTGGTGGAGGGAGGGTTATGGTGTGGGGGTGTTTTTTCAGGAGCTGGGCTTGGCCCCTTAGTTCCAGCCAAAGAAACTCTGAATGCTCCAGCATACCAAGACATTTTGGACAATTCCATGCTCCCAACTTTGTGGGAACAGTTTGGAGCTGGCCCCTTCCTCTTCCAACATGACTGTGCACCAGTGCACAAAGAAGGTCCATAAAAACATGGATGACAGAGTCTGGTGAGGATGAACTTCACTGGCCTGCACAGAGTCCTGACCTCAACCCGAAAGAGCACCTTTGGGATGAATTAGAGCAGAGACTGAGAGCCAGGTCTTCTCGTCCAACATCAGTGTGTGACCTCACAAATGTGCTTTTGGAAAAATGGTCAACAATTCCCATAAACACTCATAAGCCTTGTGGACAGCCTTCCCAGAAGAGTTGAAGATGTTATAGCTGCAAAGGGTGGGCCGATGTCATATTGAACCCTATGGATTAGGAATGGGATGACACTTAAGTTCATATGTGAGTCAAGGCAGGTGAGCTAATACTTTTGGCAATATAGTCTATGTAATCTGCATGTAGCTAGGTACAAGATATATGTGCATTCATTGTCATTGATTATGTAATTTATTGCTACCCTATTGTTATTTTTTTCTTTTATCTATTTCTTTTGTCTATTTTAGTTCTATTTATTTTATTTTATTTATTTACTTTTATTTTTTTAAGGGTGGGGGTAAGCACATGGGCACAAAGACAAACTATGGCCTATCAGCACTGAGACTGTATCAGGAAGATTTTCCTTTTGTGAAATAAAAATACATGTAAAAAGCATTAAATTAAATGAAAAATCAGTCAACTTAATGGACATGTTTTCGGTCTGAGGAGGGAGACTGGAGTACCTGTAGAGATCCCACACATGCATTTGAAAAACTTACAAACTCCACACAGAAAGGCCCTAAACCCAGCAATCCTCTTGTAGTGAGGCATTGTTTAGATTCAGAGGTGAAAATATGCACACACAAGTATTGTTCTTGTGTATTTGTTCATATTTCACACTTAACACTGTTTGGCTGTATTATTGGTATGAAGTTGGCACAAAACAGCTTAAAAGTTGATTATCAATATCATCAGGTGGAAACATTTCTAGCAGTATTTACAGACGATATATTGGCCATACATATTGGCCATTTCCCAAATGTTGTTGTAACAGAATGTACAAATTAACCTTATATATGACCCATACATAGGTTAATTTCATGTCCAAGTTATGGTCCTTTAAATGATGAAGTTCTATTTGTGTACATGTTTTCACAAGACACAAATGCAGCTTATGCACATGTCTGATTAGGCTGTAAATTAATGCTTGCTCGTTCTCATCCATTTACAAACTGAAAAAGGGGAAGAATGTCAATAGAGAAAGAGCCGTTATTGTTCATGTATAACTCATTTGTTTTCTGATAAATACATTGCACCAATGGTGGTCAAACAGTGCAGGTACAGCAGGGACAGGGTCATCTGTCATAAGCGTATTGTACATGATTTTCAAAGTCTCTGCCTTCCCAAAGCTCAAATTAAGTCGTCTATTTGTCTTGATGATTGATAAGCAGCTGCCACGGAAACGCTCATGGCACCTCATCAGGCTAAATTGGATTTTTTTATGAAGCGCAGCCTTGCAGCACAGCATCGATCCTTCTCTTTTAGTCTTTTCTCTTTTGTCCTTCCCTCACTCATCCTCTCTCCTTTCATTTCCTCGCTTCTCCATTATGTACAGAACAATTTGAGCTCTGATCCTGAACATTTCTACCCGGTTATGGTTCATCCTGTTCAATATGATGCACTCAAGTCACTTGTTTTAATCCTGTGGTGAATGTGATTGAAACACCAAGGACATTTCATGCGAACGAGTATAAAAGAAGATGGTAGAAGAATGCAACAAAGTCATGTCAAAAGGCCTGGGAGACAGGGAAAAGCTTTTTTTCTTTCTAGAAAAAAGAGAGAATAACTGGCTCTCAGCTTTATGCCTTTGCAAGATATACAAGTGCTCAGCAGTGAAAGTATAATGGGTGACAGAGAGAGGCTGTGGAAGAGTAAACAAGGAATATACATGAGGCCCGGTAATCATGACCGTTCAAGCCCAAAATCAATTATGGTCATCCTTCATTTGGAATGTAAATGTTGGCAAAGATAGATGAATATTGTTCAAAGCTTTCCTCATGGAAGAGTTGAACCAAGCCAGAGTGACATTTGTGCAAAGTGGGAAGACATTTCTTGAGATATTTTGTTCTTAAGTAACATTTCAACATGAAGACGAAGAACCTTGAGATCTAAATCACATGACTTTCAAAATCACTTTATCATGTCATCCCTGTGTCAGAGTGGACATTTGCATTAAAGGATAAGTTCGGTTTCTACAGCTTTCACATTGTTTATAGAATGAAGTAGAACAATATACTCACCCAGAAGGCATTCCTGATCCAAACAGTGCTTTGGGAGATATTTAGATCCAAAATTGAGCGGCGGACATCTGTATAATGGTAGCACACGGGGCATACAGCGCCGCTCCTAAAACTGCATTAAAAACTCATTAGTTTCACCAATATTTCATCATGGTCCACTCGGGCTACTCCTCCATTACAGTCTGTGTTGCCCCAGACATGTTTTTGTAACTGTGCTGACCTCTGAACTGAAGAAGAAGAATGTTTGCCTCTGCGCATGCATAGTACTCTCTCTAGATAAATTCCCACAAAGCCCACTTGCAAAGAAGGCCTGAGATATGGGGCCTTGAGCTTTGACCTATAAACCTCAAAATATAATCTGCCTGTCCTTAGGTCAGAGTGGACATTTTGCAGAGCCGAGCGTTCATCAGGTACCACGTTCAACAGAATAACCCTGGACTGAAGTGTGAACACTGTGGAGGCAGGAGCCCTCCTTGGCATGAAAATCAATACTCAGTCAGAAAAGAGTCACATGTGTCCAGAAGAAGAAAGTTGCTTGAGAAGACAGACAACCTTTGAGAAAGGACGGAGATACTGACTGACATGTTTGCTGTTAGATGTGACGTGTGTGTCCGCCACCACCCTAGGGGGATCTCTTCCTTTCCCATCACCCTGCTCCAGTGACATCACAGGTGACAGCGCTGATGACTCAGAGGTGTCTCCCATCCAGTGGCTCCAGGGACACCCTTCCTCCATCTCTCATCTCCAGACAAGAGGCATCATGGGTAATATGACTCAGTCCCTGTGCAGTGAAGCGAGGGTTCACTTGGACTCATCTTTGTTTAGGAGCAGTGAGAGAACTGTACAAACTGTGACAAAACAGCAGCAGATGTCCCAGAACGATGCTCACTGTTGTCTAACTTTATTTTTAGTGGAGTAGAAACCTGAGCAACGCTGAGTACACACTCTGATTATGTTATTTCTTTATTGTCTCAGCTTCCACATTGTTCAGCATATTCACGGACATATTTTTATATAACTTGATAGCTGTTGGGTGATTTTAATCCATTTTTTATTCCTATATATTATCTTGCCTATTGATCCTGTGTTTAATTTTCCAGTATACTGCTTTCTACAGAATAAGAAAAAATTAATTAAGATGTACCTTAATTTAATTGTATAATTTATAAAAGGCTAATAATTAATCATGGTATAGTCAAAGTGCACTCACTAGTATTCTTTTCTTTCCTTGTACTCTTTCAGACTACAGATGATTTAACCGTTTAAAGCCTGAAAATAAATTATATCTAGAAAATTCTACGTTGGTTTTTTTTTTTTTGGAGCTGAAATGTTTATTCTACTTTTTACTGAAATCCAAACAGTCTTATTTTTCAGAAAATGTTACATTTATTTTTGTATCTTATTTAATACAAGTGTTTTTGGTAACTGATAATCCACTTGAGGACATTTTTCCGTTTATCGGATAATATTCAGATTGTTTTTTTAGCAATTTGTTGATCATATTAATTAGATAGAGGTATCATTAAAGTATGTTTCAGATATGATACAACAGGCATTGAGGGGTTAATACAACACCAGAAACCACTTTAATATCATCCTTTATCGATGCTAATGTCATATTAGTAATATGGTCAGTTTTGATATCAGTCTTTGTACCTGTAATGAAATCAGCATTGGTGCTTTTTTTGCCTGTTTAGTAGTAAGATAGTGTTGTGTTACTCAAGACCGGTCTTGGTCTTGAGACCATATTTTAAAGGTGTTGGTCTTGTCTTGGACTCGAGAGCATTTTTACTTGGTCTTGTCTCGATCTTGGACTGGCCGGACTCGGGATATTCCATCAAGACCGATCAAGACCAGCACTGATCTGCTGTTCTTCAACTTCATTGATGTAAATAAGGAGGAGCACTTGGTAAAACAACAGAAGCCCCAATTCATGTGTTATTTCCCCCTGTTATGACTGCAACCTTTCCGGTGTTGTGAAGGAGGGACACCCCCCTTAACTGTTCAACCATGTCATGGTTTTTAACATTGATTTTGATGGTCTTGGTCTTGTCTCGGTCTCAACTCCCAAAAATCTTGGTCTTGTCTTGGTCTCGGTGCATTTTGATCTCAGGCAAGTCTTGGTCTCGGATAGAGTGGTGAGAACAACACTAGTAAGTCCTCGAGAATACCAGCATCTATTTCAGTAGAAGTATTAGCACTGGTAACAAAAACCTCAGTTTTGGATCCTTGTTGTCTTAAATTTCTGTAATGGTACTGAACCAATATCTAGTCAAAAACAATTTCAGCACTGGTGCTAATCCTTCATAAGTTTTTCTGTCTGTTGCAATAAGTTTTGTCTTGCTAAACATCTGTTTTCAAGCATAAATCATTTCTTAAGCTTTTACTTTCTTATGCTGACATAGACAAGGATGAGTGAACATCAGTAACACCTAAAACAGGGTTGGAATCCTGTTTGTCAAATATTTAATCCAGAAGATTCATTTGTTGATATAATTCAGGCATTAGGAGTTGACTTCACTGAAATACAAGAGCATCCAAGCATTAAAAGACTTCACTAACGTAACATGCCGGCTGCAGATAATAAAAACTACAGTCTGACACTTACAAACATGTATTTTTTCAATCACAGCTCACTTAATCTTTGCACAGTTCCTTTTGCTTTAAATCCTGTGGGTGTGTCAGGTTTCTACAGGACTTTTGCTGATATCCTGGCTTAGCTGAACTCAATAAGAACACCTCTGCAGTGCAAGGATCACCATCATCAGCGCAGCTACAGCACAGAACAAATTAATTAGCTGCTCAATGGTGCAGCAAAGGTAATTATCTGATCTCTTCAGACTGACTGCAGCAGAAGGAGATGGGGTTGTAATTGTACCTAAGTGTCTCTGGGTCTGGGCCATGTAAAGATGAGGAATAAATAGTACCACACTAAAGTAGAATAATCGTTTATCACAGCCATGGATGGTGAGCCTCTGGTTCAAGATAATAGGGGACTAGTCAAATGATTATATTGCTTTAAATTTTTCCATCACTGTTTTAGGTTTAATTTGACTTATTATGTTGTTTTGTATGCTACAATTTGCAGCAACAGGGTGTGCTGGCTCCATGATATGATGACTGTGTTTGCACTGTCAAGCTGGAGCAGCATGCTGAGGCTTGAACTACCATCTCTGGTATTTGGGATGGGCAGCAGAACAGCAGGCCAAGTGCAGAGAACACCTCTGAGCTCAAGTTGAACACAAAACAAGCACCCCAGAGCAATATCTAAATATGTAAATTTGACCGCATAATATGTAAAAAGTGCTGGAATATGAGGTTTGGTTGCTGAGGCTATAAAAGATGAAAAGGAGAAAATCACTGAAAAGAAAGCTGTATGAATAATTTGCAAACACACAGCTAAGTGCTGCTTTTTAGTGGAGTAAAAATACTCAAGTGGTTTGGAAGAGAGGGCAGGGGGATTGCTGAACGCTTTAAGCAAGGATGGGTAATAATTTGCAATCCACTGGTTTCCCATAATCAAAGAGTAACCTTAATCCATCAAACAGGTGGACTGTCTGACAGCCGAGATCAGTTACTTTTCTTTAAAGACTTAGAAAATAACATGCTATCTGGAAGATTCAAAAACAAGACAACTGGACACAGTCTAGTCACCTTGTTTTTGAACCTTCAAGATAACCTTGCCCTTTGTTGAATGAGAATCTACACGGTAGCATGCTAACTTAATAGAAGATCATTAATCAACTAACGAATGTCCAGAAACTGAAAGGGTACAAGATACTGCACTTCACAAACAGTTCAGGTACTTTAGTAGCAATTTCACTTAGAGACAAGTAACTAAAAATATAGGAAAGCTGATATGTAAATAACTGTGATACCCATTCGAAATCCTCTATAGATAGTTTAAAATCACTTTCTTCAGTTTCTAGCCTGTTACATTAGTGCCACAGTTACATGTAATGATTGTAGGTCAGCAGTCAGAAGTCATTATAAGAACTTATTACTGCTGCACATTAAGATATTAGTTTGGAACAAATGATGAGAAAATAAGTTGAGTAACTAACCCATTTATATTTAAGGGATTATTTGCATTCCATAGGAAATGGAGAAAATGATGCAAAGAATAGAATTTATAAATAGAACAATATGGAATAATAATCTGCAAGTCTTAACATCTCCACCAAGGAGGTCATGTTTCTGCTAGAGTTTGTCAGTTTTTTTATTTTTCTGTTAAAGCTGGTGTCTACGATTTGAAACCGCAGCCTGCCCCTCCTTCCCTCACCTCTCCCCTCCGTGTTCCAAGATCCCGCCCCCAGCTCGTGTCGGCTCATATCAATATATCAGCAGCAAACTCAATCAAAAACAGCTCAGCTCAACTGAAAGTATCAAACACGACAGACATCTCCCTTATAACACACAGCAGTAGCCATTTCAACTGGACCGGCGGCAATGCGGGTTTGGCGCCGCCAGAGCGGAGCCGAGTGTGGGGGAGGATTAATCTTTATCAGCCTGTCCTCCCCAGCTCAGCTTACAGTGCTAACGATTAGCGGCTAACCCGCTCCCCTACAAGTTATTAGCCCGTACAGGCACAAACTAACCAGAGTTATTCAGCAGACATCTCACACTGTGGTAAATAAAGCCATTACCTGATCAACCAGGGGCGAAACGGCCGATGCTGAAGGTCTGACGGCCGGCTGAGGCTATTCGTTAGCCGTTAGCCCGCTAACAGGCCTCAACCCGCGGGCAGAGCTCCGTTGGGCCCGCGGGAGAGGGAGGCGGATTCCCGGGTTCGGCGCTAGGCTTTTCCGGCTCCATGATAGTTCAGTAGCTAACGCTGCTAGCTGCTCACCGGAGGTAGAGGGGAGGAGGCGGGACCATGGGCAAGATGCTGCATACTGCGTCGTGAGGGAGACGAGGGAGAGGGGAGAGGAGAAGGGTGGTCTGCAGCCAGACTGTCTTGGGAGAGGGAGGCGGATTCCCGGGTTCGGCGCTAGGCTTTTCCGGCTCCATGATAGTTCAGTAGCTAACGCTGCTAGCTGCTCACCGGAGGTAGAGGGGAGGAGGCGGGACCATGGGCAAGATGCTGCGTACTGTAGTGAGGGAGACGGGGATTGGATGGACTCACAGACCAACTCACGGACCAATTAATAGTTGCAGGTTCTTAGGCTTGATTGGTCAGCTAGTATGCAGCTTTTCAGCGGATATACTGAATGGATTTTTTTCGTTCTTTTTGGTCTTTATACTGTGTAGATAGGACCATAGGACCATAACAGCCTTATAAACGGTGTTATTAATATGTACAAAGCTTCCAAATCGTAGACCATAGCTTTAACAGGATAAGTCAAAAAGCGATGAAAAGATTTGGTTTACATTTACAGGGAATGCTGAACATCATACAAGAAAGTAGTGATTTGATTTATCTGAATCCAGATGTGGATCCAAGAATGTTTTTTAGAGGATTTCTTAACATTGTGGGATGTTGTGAGGAAGACACAATTTAACTAAATAAATGTAGGATGCCAAATATGTGAAGGTGGATTTACAGTTTTCTCCTGATAAATGTTGTTTTACATACACACATGTCCACTTTTTACATTCATTTTCTAGCAGGTGCTGAAGCAGAACCCTTTTTTCACTAAAATAGTGATACTAAACCAGAAATCTGTATTGTAGCTAACATTTTGGTATTGCTGTAACACTTGTTGATGGAAGCTTTGCTGAGCTTAGTTTTCTTTATCATTGTTCCAATGTAATATCATTTGTGGTTGTTTTGCATAACATCCTTCAAAACAATTCTTGGATCAAGCACACTGATGCTATCTTGATATTCAAACTTTTCCATGGCCAAGCACCACCTCCACTACAAAAATGTGTTAAAAATAAACTCAAATAGGCCAACAAGAGCTGGTTCCAGAGGTGACTGTGTTGTTCCTTTTAGAAAAAGTGCCTATAGTCAAGCCACTTTTTCTGTCCACGCATCTCCAAATTTGTGTATTTGTCCTATGTATCTATTTTGTCAAGGGCTCCATCTCCAATTTTTACTGAGCAATGTGCAATACAACTAGCACTTTATATTCCTAGGTACTTTAGGTACCACAAATTACCATCGCTGGTATTTGATTATTGTAATATGCAATTGAGCATTAAGCAATCAAATTAGCACTTTATATTTTTGGGGCGATTTGCAATACAATGATGCACTTTACACTTTAGCACTCTGCACTTTAACCAGCCCCTTGGCCTAAATTTTTTTTTTCTTGATGATCAACTATGTTTGCTTTGTTTCATATTGTTTGTTTCGCTTTGTCTTTGTTTTGTTTTGTCTTGTTTTGTTTTTATTGTGTATAAATGTTTCGTACAACACAAACCTGCCAATGGAACTAGAGATGGAAATTAGCCACACGGCTATAATCTCACATGTTTACATTTATATATTCATTAACATGTATTAGCCCATCTTTTAAATATGAACAAATCTACAGATCTAAAGTTGAACCACTTCTTTTTGTGCCATGATCACCATTTCCAGAAAATGCCATAAAAAACAGACAAATTCCAACAAAAACATAACGTCCTTGGTAAAAAAAAAAAAAAAAAGTGACTCCTTTTCAGTGGCATGAAGCAAATGCAACAAGTTTCTTTAACCTTGAAAAATCCTTATTCTCTGTTCAAGTCTGAGTGATTTCAGCTTGAGTGTTTAATTTGTTGCTTCTAATTTAAAAAATCCACTTATCCTTGATCACTGACAATTTCACACTGCATTTTCCATCCTTTCTCTGTCCTTCTAACAGAGTGATAATAAGACTATGTCTGTTATGCAGCCTCGCAGGTTTTTATCTACATTTTTGAAATTAAAAGTAAGAATGAATAGGAGCTTCATGCTTTGACATATATACAGTGAGTCAGACTGTTACCCACTGTTACTCCCTGTCTTGGTGCAAAGAGGATAACAGCAGGGGGTGCCAGATATCAGAGGGCAGCTTTTTATAACTGAGGTCTTTTCATCAGGCGGTGCCCTTTACTGTAAGGGAGACATCCAACAGTCCCATTTGTCAAGCACCGTGATGATTTCCCAGAGTCGCTCGCAGCACTGAGTACATGATTCATTCACAGAATCCCTGGAGGTGCTAGACTTGATTTCATGAGCATGAATGCAGCATACTGTTGTCTGCTTTACAGGAGTCTAAAAGTGGCATTTTAAATAACTAAGAATCACATTGTTGCTATCTTCCATGGTCTCTCATTAGAACAAATGCATTATGTTGAACTTTAGAGTTAATCATTCAATATAAAGGGAACTTTTAACCTCAAAGATGAGGATTGCTTCACTGCAGTTATGTTGAAATGGAAAATAAGTAACATTGAGTTAAGCAGTGATTCCTACAGAGATCATTTACTTCAGTTTAAGAGCAACTGATTGAAAAAACATAAGTCAAAATGGAGGTGGCAGGGCAGCTGTACAATTAGCTGTGGTGATATGGTTCCTGCAATATAAGCATTTGTAACAAATACACTGCTAAAGCCTCAAATTACTGCAATTATTTTCTTATTATCTTAAACCCTTGCCATGGCATTTTCAAGTTTTGCAGGTGAGTTATGGTCAAAAATGTGGAAACTGCTCCTTTCTCTTGTAAATGTTGTCTCTGCACTGGAGCGTTGGATGTCCTGCTGTAGACCCCTAAACCCTCATAACAACACATGTCTTACTTTATCTACGTCTTTTTGTGTTTTTTTCTATTTCTGTTTTCTTTTGGACACTATCTGGGTTTTTGGAGGGTGGGGATGGGCGGTGGGGGGGGGCTATGTTTTCACTTGATACTGTTTTGACAATATTGTACTACAGTGAGTTGCTTGAAATGCTCTGAGAAAAATTTAAATAAACCTTGTTCAAAAAAATGTGAAAACTGCCCTTTCTTGCATTTTTACTAAATCCTCAAAACTTCCTGCACTGGATCACCACAAAATTGTATTACTTGTCCCAAATGCCATGGCCAACATACCCTGAAAATGGCAGGAAAACCTGTGGAGAACTTACTGATATTATAGCAGAACTGTGAAAAACTAGCCTGCTCCACAATATTAACATATTCTTGAGAAAGTTTCTGGATAAACATCAGGTTTCAGATCAATACAAAAACAAACTGATTGGTCTTTGGCCAATTTTAGGCCTATTCTGAAAATTTCATCAAATGTAATTCAAAACCATGTGTGTTATCTTGTTATGGTTATCTGAGGGAAATGTTTCCCACTCAGGACATGTACATTCTACTGTGTGGATGGAGAACTTGCTATAATAACTTTGCTTTATCAAGATTAAAGGATCAGATGTAAATGCACACATGCAAACACATTACACCCGAAGAGAACGAAAGTCATATCTTTAACCCTCCCTGACAAGAAAATTACAAAAAAATAATTGTAATCCACATAAAAACTAAAATAGAAATAATATATGTACATAATGTAGTCATAGACAAGAAACAAGTCAAATCAATGGGAGTACAGACCAAATATGATCATTAAATTATTAACATGTACAACTGACAAATTAATAACATTGCTCTGACGATCTTTTGATGCTAGGAATGAAGTTTAAGGTTGCTATCAGCCCTTGAGATAAATGGAGCCACAGGCCATAAGGAAGCAAATAACTCAGACTTAGCATGTGTACATTTTTCCAGTTGGTTGAAGATCTTTGCTTCAACATGCTACTTAACCCTTTAACACCTGTTAACATATTTAACATATACTTTTATGATACCTAACAACAAAAGACTCAAATATCTAACTCCTCGTGGATACATTAGGTCTATACAGATGATAGGAATACTCGAGAATTGCTGTAATCATAACCAGATGAAGCGAGATGGAGTTAAAGCTAGTGAGAAGCTCATAATCAGCATAATTGGTGCCAAAATATGTACTGACTAATGAGAGGCATGCAATTTCTTATATAGCACACCTTCACTTCTACTTAAAATAATTGTATTAAAGTTCTATTTTGATGCAGAAGGATGGAGTTAAAGATTGCTGTAACCCTAAAAATGCCCCAAAATATAAATATAAATATAAATCCAAATAATAAGTAATAATATTTCTCACACAGAATAAGCACGTTTTGTTTTGGATAGAAACATGGGTGATAACTTTGCTTTAACAGAACTTTCATTCAATATGATGACTTGTCTGTAAAATCTCCTCAGAAAGCTTCAGAATATTTTGTTCACATCACTGCTTGCTTGTTAAATGGGGAGGAGTCTTATTATGGTTTTAGCCTGGGTCTCCAAATGACCTAAACCACCACTGTAACCACACATACCTGACATATTTGACATTTTCTGTCATTTGATTTTCAGTGGCTTTTTTCAACTTGCAATATGTCTCACCAGAAGAAAATATATCAACCATGCATGAATCTCTTTAAATATTGTGCAGCCCTTACAGGTGGAAAAGTTTTATGCCATAATAGTTTTAGAAACATTACTGAGAAAATAGTTGTTTTTTTCTTCCTATGGGTCTCACAGCTCAGAGTATAAAAAGGGAAACATTTCCGGGAAATTCCTCAGAGAAAAGCCTCACCAGTGCAATTGGATAAGAGGATTAAGTCTGCTTGAGAGTTGTGGGAGAGTGAGTTTTTTTTATCCCTTTAATTCCCGTACACAATGTGAACTTAAAGGGGCATTGTGGATTAGAGTATGAGAAATGCAAGAGATTTACAGATACATTGACATATTTTTCATATTAGATAATAAGGGAAAATAATGTTTGCATCAATACAACTTATTTAAAATTGAAATAATCCTATGACTTCTAACTTTCTCAGGCCACTCATTGAAAAGAGCAATGCTGAATGATTCTATTGAAAAACAAAAACATGGCAGGGTCTAATGCTCAGAAAACAGATTGTTTTTAGCATGTTTCACTGTACTTAAGTAAAATTCTTGTTTGTAATACATATTCAGAGTTGTAAGATAAAAGTTGTAAGACGTCCCAAACATCTCCTTTTGGGTCATTTATTGTTTACAGCGATCAAAAACTGCAGCGTAGCTCTTACACACTGCCCAAATTACATGACATATTGCAAAAATAGAAAAACAAATCATTGTTTCTCACAAGATCCATCAACTTTTCTAAACTATGCCAACATACTTCAGCAAAATACAATAGTGCCCTCCTTCTCCTTTTGCTAAAACTATGACTGAAGGTCATTGGGGTTTGCTGTTTTTGATTCAACCATGATAAGAAGCAGGGAGATTTATCATTTTCAAATGATATTTAAGAGCTCAGAGAATTGTCACACAACCCTCGACTTTAACAAGAATCTAGTCTAACATCCTGGCATCTTAAATACTATTTGTGTTATTTATTTCCACTGCTGCATGGGAAGTTATTGTAAAAAATGTGGTAAACTTCACCTTTTACACAAGATGGATTGTTCAATTTGATTCACAAGTCCTGAAAAGAACCCTTTAAAGTGCTTAGGAATGATCAGACCCATTCAACAGCATATCCAGCAGGTGATCATTCTGTCAATCCCATTCATCATGGGCCATTCAGATAATGTTATAAGCAGGAGCTACTGCCATGGTGTAAAAGACAAAACGTGAGTCACATCATAAAATAAACTCTTGGCAAAACATGTTGGAAGTGGAGCAAAAATATCCGTTCTATTGCAAGATTGAGGAAAATGACCGTAACTTGCAATGTTAGCAAATCTTTAAAGAAATTCCTGGATTCATATCCAGATCTGGATCGCCACCAAAATGTTGCTATGAAAATGTTGTCAAAATGCACTGAGAAGTGAAGGAGTTATCAACCAGACAGACACAAGGTCCCTCTTGAAAATGAGATCTCAGGTGGCTTAACTTTAATAAACTTATATTCAATAACAACAAATATGGTGCTATACAAATAAAGATGTATTGATTTAACCTATACTCAGCAGAGACGGGTGTGATGAGGACAGATTTATGATCTGGGCATCCATGGGTGTGTCACGATGATAATTCTTGTCTTCAGTTCTTTTGTCTCCGCCTGGGTGTATACATCTTTGGATATATCTATGTATATACACAAATGTGCAGACAGTTGGACTCGAGTCAAAGGGACTCGGACTTGAGGCGACTTGAGCCGCTAAAGAGATGACTTGCAACTCGACTCGGACTTGGGAGGTAAAAACTCGAGACTCGATTGGGACTCGAGAGAAAATGTCTCCATACTCGACCTGACTTGAGACAACATGATTCGGAAAATTGCACACAGTCAGGCTTTATATGAAGAGCCATACAGGAGATATACGCCGCTCTTTCCTTTTAGGTTCACTTTATTGATGCTCCATTCGCAGTACACTTGTCCATCACCTATAATTGTCCCGCGCACAACACAGTACTACACATATAGGTTCCTACCATACACCAGCTTCTGCTACAGTGATGATCAGTGGGCAGTGTGCGGGGGACTCTGGTTTCAATTTGGCAACCGCTATGTCTTCTGTGCCCAAAATTTTCTTTGCATATAAAGAATTTCAATCAGATGGAAAACGAGGACACGCCAAGTGCACAACCTGCAACGCTTCAATAAGCAAAAAAGAGGGCACAACATCGAACTTTATCTGCCACCTCAGGTCACATGAGGCCAAGTAAGTGAAACCTGCAAACGTTAGCCAGGTAGCGAGCATTCCTGCCATAGGTTAATATGGCAGGAACGTTAGTCCGACCTGTGGTCAATATGAAGCTAGCAAAGCTAACATTAGTAAAAAGGGTGCATGTGTGTTGTATGTGTGGGAAGATAAGGTTTCTCTCTTCAAGATAAAAATCTGAGTGCTTTTTGGAGGACTGAGGAACAGTGGTGAGGGACTCGACCCGTCATAACCCGTGACTCGACTCAACTTGACTTGACTTGACTTTGCAAAGCCTGTGACTCGACTCGACTCGACTTGCCCACAACAGAAAAAACTTGGGGCTTGCTTGAGACTCAGATCAAATGACTCGAGACTTGCTTGGGACTCGGATCGGAGGGACTTGGGCAATTGTCTGCAAATGTGTATATTTATATTTTTTTAAAGCGAAGAGTGTAGCTTCAGTCTGCTTTATTTTAAAGTGACAACACTCGTTAGGAACTGCCACTTTCCAAATAAAGATTGACTGATTTCCTTTCAGCTAAGAATTTTGGGAATGATTTTAGCTCAGTATTTCCCAGCCCTATATTGAACTACACTTAAAGTCTTTTGTTTGAAACAGGTGATAATAATAGGATGCTTTTCCAGGACTTTCTTAATGAAAGGTTGCAACCTCGACTGCAACCTCTACTGGTGTAATACTAAGAGGTTACCCATGATCCCTCTGTTTACCTATTAGAGGATTACTGTTGAGGATTACTGATACTGTGTGCAGGTGTTGCTGTTATTGTGTCACATGCTGCTGTGTAAATACAACAGGCCCTGCGCCGTACGTCATGACGTAATCACAAATGGAAGTCAAGTTATGAGGGAAGTTATGAACCTGAAAGCTGCTGCACCTTTCTCACACTCACGCTGTTCCTCCAGGTAAAAGAAGGAGGAGGAGGTAGAGTAGGGGAGGCGAAGGGGGGGAGGGAGGGGTCTCTGCTCCCGGTCGAGCCTGACAGTTCCGCACTATTGGCTGTCAGCAGGGGGACTCTCTTACCTGGTCTACCTGTACGAAGGAGTGCCAGTCGTCATCGTCCGAATCCAAATCAGGATCTGCTTTTCCTTCCTCCAGCAGTCCGGAGAGGTAGAAGTCCGCCAGGAAGGCTGGGAGCTGAACCAGCGACTGAATCAGGACTCCGAGCATGGAGCCTATCACGTCGTGGAGCGAGGAGCGAGTCAGCGAGTGGCTCCAAGGTGAGGAACATAGTGTGGGAAGGTGGTTGTTTTTTTCACGCCCTGATCGCCTCACAGGTACTTTGGCTCGGACCGTGGCGTCAGAAATAGAAGCGCCACACAAATCCTCTTGGAGTGAAAGGTGGAGGTGGAATGAGGAAGTGGCCTTAAGCCTGGAGAGAAGCCACCACAGAGGTTTCTGATCAAGGTGGTGGATCTATGGAGACCTCAGAGACCATGGCTGCTTGTTTACCATCATGTTTACAGTACGGACGCAGTGGTCTTAGGGATTGTTTAAGCCTCCCTTCTGCGCCCAATGCACCGTGTAGCCTGTTGATCACACCCATTTGACCTGCATGTTTTACATTTTGTCTAATAGGATAAAAAGTTTTAATTTCCAACTAACCTGCTGACTCATACTGTACAGGCACACTGCTGCAATGGAGAGCCAATTAATGTAAGTTAGCTGTCATGTCACTATAATATTCAAAATCCTTATTTACATCCATTTGTTTGTAAGGAAAACTGTCAACGTGCATTTTTCTGATTTACTTTAAAAAAACAAAATTATAGGCTTTTTTTTGCTTTTTATGGAAAATTCCTTCAAAAATGCTCCTTGAGAAACTAATAAAAATGTTTTCCAACATGTAAATTGTGTTTAGCTCAGAGAAGCTAATAAGCTTTTTTAATGAATTCCTGACCCACGTCCATTTTTCAGTTTTAACTTAAAGGCTAACAGAACTGGAAAGCTATGTTATGATATTTCACTGTATCATGGGTTTTATTTAGTTTCTAGAGAAGATGATATGTGCTACTGTTCTTAAGAAGTTTACATTTTGTAAGGGTTGTCTGTGATAAAAGTCAGAAGGGCAATCTGACATTAAAGTCTGAATACTAACCTGCATTCACAGACTAACAAATAATCCAATTTATACTTTTTTTCTACCAGTTGACTTAATTCTCTTTGGTACATTGCATTCATCCTTTAAAGGGAAATATATAGCTTTCATACGGCAACCAATGTCTTGGCGAACACTATCACACTTATTTATATTCTGGAATGATAATTTATGCAAGCTTTTTGTTTCAGAAACAATTGTTTATATCTATATGTTTTTCTTTTTCACAGGAAAAAAATGTCATGTGTTCAATATTTGCTGACAGTAAAGGCCACAGTCAGATTAATATAACTAAAACATTTGATCATGCTGTCTGGCCTACATGAGATATTTTTACTTTTACTAGAAAAATGCTGTCTTACTATTGTAGATCAAGCTACTGTAAATTTAGACTACCACAAGCACTGGAGGCTAATTTATGCTAGTTTACAGTGATAGTTGAGATATAATCCACCACTTTCCTGCCCAGAGTATACATACGAAAATCAGTCACCTAAACTTGAAACAAAACATTTTCCTTAAGAAAGTAATGCTGTTTTTTCACTTTTCCCTGATTTAATTTAACTTAATAAACTACATTATAAAGGCTAGATTGATAAAAACATGCATCAAATTTTCCACTTTTAGAAGCAAATAAATACATTTTGATAAACTCTACAAAAATGAAAACAGGTCACACAACTTGGCCTGGAGTTAAGTGAAACCACTTTGCTACCAGCATTAAACTACTATCATGACATCTTATTTTTATTTTCATTTTTTTGTTTTTCAATAGATATTGTTAATGTTTCTGTATAACAGGAAAACTGCTCTTATACAACACCCGGCATTTTAACCAAGAAAAAAAAATTTAATATTTACAGCATAAATGTGTCAAATATAACAACTATTTGCCACACTTGTGCTGTCATAATCATGATCAAAATCTATCAATTTTATCAATTTTTGCGAGTTTACAGCGGAAAAGAAGTTTTTTGACAATGGTTACATTTTATAGGAAAATTATTTTCTATCAAGAAATTGAAACCGAAAGACTGAATTGATTAAGTTTCCTTTGTCTGACCTCATAAACCATATATTCAAAAAGTGGATTTTCTATTGACTTATATTTTAAGGTTTGTCAGTGCTTTCACTGGACAAATGTCAGGGATAAGGATTAACAGCACATTGAAAAAAGTTTGGTTGACATTATCATAGCAAGGTCTCAATGAGTGAGACATTTGAATTGCAAAATGCATAAAAATAGGATTAAAAAAGTTTTTGCAATTACCAACCACAAAATGCAAGTACACACAAAAAAGGCATAAAAGTCAGATTTGTGTTTTGTTTTGACTCTTTTTTAAAATCTCTGAATAATGATACTATTATGTCTTATTTTTAAAATAATCCTGAAGAAATCCAGTAAACAAGCTAAATTATCTTTTTATAATGGAAATAGGGTAAAACAGTATGGATATATTTACTCTTATGGCCTCCTTAGATAATACCGATCCAAAGTACAGTTGTATGATAATGTAACGCTGGTTGCGGGATACTTGTTAAAGCTTGAAGTGCAGTTTGTCATTCAAGTAGTATAGTGTTCATGGGAGCATGTGAGCATAGAATTTGTTATGAACAGAAAAACTGTTTATGATGTTATAAAAAAATAGAAATAGAAAATAAGATGGAGTATTGGTCTATCAAATAAATGAGTATGTATGAAA
The DNA here is from genome assembly GCA_036419115.1 of Scarus forsteni. Taxonomy (NCBI): domain Eukaryota; kingdom Metazoa; phylum Chordata; class Actinopteri; order Labriformes; family Labridae; genus Scarus; species Scarus forsteni. The sequence goes on along the minus strand of JAZDUH010000451.1, from coordinate 20,311,876 downwards.
CAAAAATGTGTACATTGGCTAAAATAATTTATACATGAACATAATAATATAAATGTAATGCATATGTGTATGGTAGTGGATAAGTAGATAAGTAAACAGAAATGCGCACACTCATGTAAGTCGTAAAGAAATAGAAATGAGGGGAAAATGGTATATCTTTATGGAATAAAGTTTTCAATTATTCATAAAGAAACAAGTTCACAAGTCAATGTTCATGGAGCAAGAAGTAGACAAATAACCAAGGAAAGAGTGTGTGGACATAAGTAAGGTAAGGAAAAGAGGTTTGTGAGCATTAAATAAAGTATTGAATAAACATAGACAAGTGAAGTATGCTTGCATAGACTAAAGTAATGTGAAATGAATATTACCCTTTGTTCACTACTGGAGTGTAGTAGTGAACAAATAAGCAAGTTAACAGGAATATGCATTTATGGACTAAAGTGATGTATAAATGAATAAAATAAATTGTATTATAATAAGAAGTGTGTAAAGAGGGGTATGTGTACACTGACTGCGGCAAAGTTAAAATGAAAAGGAAGTAGGGCTGGGTATCAATGCAGATTTTCTGGATCGATTCGATTCGATATAAAGAGGTTTCAGATCGATTCAGTTCACGATTCGAAATCTGTTCAGTCTGGGTTATCTCAGTTAAAATAATGCTGTAAATGAATTTTTGACCTGGTAAATTATTAAAACTGTTTTTTTCATTAAGAACTGAACCCAAAGCGGTTACATTAATCACATATTATGATATACATTAATGCATATTCTGCAAGTTGTCTTTTCTTTCATGCTTGTTAAATCTGAAATATGTCCAATCGTCAACTTTTAAACTCAGTGGTGCCCATGTAGTGCGAGTTACTTCTGCCATGCTTTTTTGACTGCTTGCAGTAACATCTCACGAGATCTTGTTCAGTGGGAAGCAGAGCTAAACCTGAGACTAGCAGAGTTGATACCACAGGCTGCTTCTTGGACAGTCCAATGAAGAGAAAACTACCCACGTTAAAGATCGATCTTTGGATTTTATGGATCGATTATGAACCATTTAAAGGGAAATCGATTAAAATCGACTAAATTGATTTTTTTAACCCAGCCGTTAAAGGAATGTAGGGGCCACTAGTAACGGTATCAGTGCTATTAAATAGTAAATCAAAACACAATTTGACAGGTGTAATAATATAGGAGATTGTTTACTGACCTCATTTTAACTTATATTTAACCAGTTATTAGTCTCTACTTTGACTGAATAAGAAATTAAGCAGTGAAGTTTTAAGATATCCAAATGAGTTAAAAAACTACTTGGCACTTTGACTTCATCCCAGTGACCCAGTTCACAGTTTCAAATCTACCTGCAGCGTAGAGCAGTTGTTTTTTTTCTAGAAGAGGCCACTTAACTGTGGATGCCTGCAGCCCTGCTGTTAGTCCACGCTCCCTCTGCGTGTCTCTGCCTGCACATGCTTCAGACTTCCTGACTTTGCGAGGTTACTATATCTGCACTGCATGTTGCAAAAGCCTGAGTACACATTCCCATTTTTGTGTGCGTTTTGCTTTTAGGTCTGGATGCCCCCCTGCATCAGTACCCGGTGTCAGAATGGTGTTTATCAGGTGTGGATCTGCTCCAGCTGACCTCCAAGGACCTGGAGAAGTTGGGAGTGTATAAGATTGGACACCAGGAGCTGATATTGGAGGCTGTGGAGAAACTGTGCTCTTTGGTGAGTGCTGGAAGCAGATTTGTGTGCGCTTGTGTGTCCATAGCAGCTTTCTGTGTATCCAAGGCTGTGTGTGTTATGGCACACTCTGGGTATTTACCGAGCAGTCAGCTTCCTGTCTGGCTGTGGTGTCATGTGATCTGTTATTTAGAGGTGCATTTTTGTGCTGTTGGGTTGACCTGGCAAAATAATGCATTTTTAAGGTATTTGATCATGCTTTCAATTAAGATATAGGTGCAGAATTATTATTGATATATTTGTCTGTGTTGATTTTGACTCCGAATACAGCCATTGATACTCAGCCTGACTCACCAGATATCTATAGAACCTATGTCACAGCTATCTGGATAACATCCAACAGACAGCGTAGGGAAAGGGAAGAACCTTTAAAAGAACTGAAAGGTGATTGAACAAAGTTTGCCCGTCACACTCAGTGCAGTCACTTCTCGCTTTCAGATTAAACCAGGCTCATAGCTACCATCTCTTCCTCCTCAATGGAACACAATTCTGGTCATTTTCTGACTATAAACAGATATATTTGTTCAAAACTTTGTATGTTGGATCTGCCTTGACATATAGGAATCTAGCTAATTCAGGTACTTAGCCATAACGAATAAGCTGTTGAAAATAGTTTACACCAGTGCTAGTTTTAATGGCTATTTTGGTTTTAGTCTCAGGGGTAGACTATGATTTATGCAGGATTGTAGCCCAACCCAACAGTCATAGGATTTTCGGTCCTTATGACCATGACAGTTAGTTGCTTCATTTTATGTACAATGTGTACAACAACAACAAAAACCCTGTCTGGAATACCTCACAACTCAGTGTTTGTTTGATTTTTACCTCCACCAAGGAGGTTATGTTACTGCCAGCGTCTGTTTGCCTGTTTTCTTTTAGGTGTTTGTTTCTTTGTTTGTTTCACTTAAAAGTTATGGACAGATTTGATGAAAATTTCTGAAAATGTCTGAATTTGGACAAGGAACAAATGATTAAGTTTTGGATCCTGGAATTTTTTAAAGGGTTCTTTATTATTGCGAGATAGGACCATTTTCGGCATTTGTGCATATTACTCCACCAAAAATAGTCAGGGCATTTGGAAAAAAACGGACAAGTTTCCAACAGGTTCCACAAGATATTTAAGACTGATCTGGATCCCGGCAAAATTCTGGATTCTCTGATCAAGAACAAGAGAAATTTACGTGTCCTTGGAATTTTTATCATAGCAAGGGAACAAATAAAGGCATAGACTTGCAACAAATGGCAAGTCTATGCCGTTGGAATCTGGAGTGTTCAATCTGATTTCTTGTATCTTCTAAAACTTTGCAGTTACATCCAGAAGAAAACCGCCATGACGAAAAATGCAATTTTGGTGAATAACTACTGAACTAAAATAGACATCATTATGAATCCAGTTGCTAATGGTATGTTTTCATGGTCAAGGAATCTAAATATTTTGATGAAATAAAGGTAGGACTAATATTTATGGTGAAAATCACAATATGGATGAGGACCGTGGCACTGGCGGAGATATGCGCTCTCCAAGTGCTTTTCTAGTATTTCCCTCTTATTACTATTTGTTCTGTCACAACGAAGACATTGAGCTATAAAATCACAGAATGCTCTTCATGCACAACAGTTGCACATGTAAACAAATCAAAGTTATGGAACTTAGAGATGCTGGAGAATTTGCCAGACAGTGAAAACAGCATCCCTGCCTTTCTGATGTGTTGTAGAGGAACTACCATCGCAGGCTGAGAAAGGAGAAATATTGGAGATTAAAATGCAAAAGCACCTTGGTGAGGAGCTGATAACATTTAAATTCAAGCTAACAAGGCGTTCAGCAAAACATTTGATAAGAAAAAACAGTCCTGTTCTTCATATGTCTGTCCTAACATGAAGTCAGCAGTGTAGTGTGCACAGTTTCATGGCCCCATGTTCATCTATTCAGACATCCTGACCATCAGGACCAACAGACTATTGTCCACCAGGTGCATGAATGTTCCTCAGCACATCTCTCTGCTGTCACAGCTCTCCCTCTCCATGTATTTCAACCCAATAATAAACTTCTGTGGAAAGTTTTGGGTTTAATTTAGAGTCACAGAAAATCTCTCCCCAAGGAAGCTGATTCATAGAAAAACTGACCAGGGAAACCTGCAGCATGGAGGCATCCTGTCAAAGTTTCTACACAAAGGAGAAACTGAAGCTTTGACTCTGACAGGCAGAGACAGGAATAGGTGTCAATTTTTGGTGACATTGTATCATAGTGAACATACATTACACTTGGATTAAGGTACATTTTGCCATTTTCTGGCTGCTTTGGCCAAGAGATGTGTGCAGCTCTTTGAAAAAATAGACAAGCCTCCTACCCTCGAGATCTTCAGTTCAGGAGATCCATGTGAAAGACACGGTGGATCTGGATGCTTACTTGATAACATGCACAAATTTTTTTTCACTTATGAAAAATATTGATGTTGAAGTTTAACCCAAAAATTGTATGTTTGGAAGTATATTTGATGTATTTTGTATTTAAAGTAGGTTGCCCATTTCTGATCTTTTATTTATCATGTGGTCATTGGTTGGCTCAGAGGCCGTTTACATGGCGCCGAAAACGGTCGAATCGGATAAGTTTTCATTGCGTTTTGGCCTTGCGTCTACATGGAAACTTGTTGAAAACAGAAACTTTTGGAAACAGGCTCAAGGGTGGAAAGTTTCCAAAACGCTCTCCATGCAGCCCCGTGTAACCCAGCATTTTAGGGTGAAACGCCGGCGTCACCGTATGCGCAGTACTCTTTCAGATGAAGGCTGCGCGCATACCAGGAACAACAACAGCTTCGGCCGTCCACCGAGTAACGCGTGAGCGTCTTACTGTGCTCGGTTTGTTATCCAGTCAAAACCATCCAGACAGATTTGTTGTCCAAACTGATTTGTTGTCCAGAAAAGAAACTCCTGCGTCTCTGTGCGTCTATTCACCATTGTTTTTTGTGAAAGTTTTTCTTCTTCGTTCGTGTATTGTACCAGCGCTGCCTCTCTGCGGACCTACACCACCATCTACTGAACCGACATGCATACTACAGTGGATTAACTCGTCTCCGAGCGTCGTCGTCTGAACGCAGAAGAATTCTAAAACGCAAAGGACAAATCTTTGCGTCTTTATAAGTCAGGAGTTTCCATGTAAATGTAGCCTTAGTGTTGTAGCCTTGTTTGATTTAGGTAAAATTGTTAACATTAGCTTGTAGTTTCATTTTCTCCCTTCAAATTGATGTGCTTTATGTTTCTGAAAGATTATTGTACTCTGATGGTTCAGAGTAGCCCAGTTTGGCTCCATTAGGGGTCCAGGGGTTAATCCAGCCAGTATATACAACTGTCTTTTTCGCCCTAAAAGACTGAATTTGCTGAGACTTTTGCAACTTGCAAGTCTGATTTTATTGCCTCATTTTTCCTCCTTTAACCTCCCTTAAGCATATAAGATCCAAACAGTTCCTTTATTTTGTAGCTAACATTAAATGACCCCTCATGCTTTAGCTGCAGCCAAATCAGATTAAGAACAAACATTTGCTTTATACTCTACATGCAAATTTCAGGGAAAGTTTTTACTCGGCAAAAAAAAAGCAACCTCTGCCTCTGTGTTGTTTCTTCATATTTTTTTTTCTGCTGCTTAATTAAATTTCCTCCCCATCCAATTTTGAGAGGGAGTTTCGGGATACTTAAATAGTGGCGTTGGTGTGGGTGTGGGGGTGTTTTTGTGTTTCCAGAATGGCTTTTGTTTCACTGTACTAATTAAGCCAGGCGTAGCTCCAGCTTTGGTGGTGTAACAGTCTTTGAGCACCGAGAAACGTCTCCAGTACGCTGTGGAGTTGTCGTAATTCTGTTTGAGAAAGTAATTAACAGTCTAGATTCAAGTCTGTGTAAATGAAAGTAAATACCCCCCCCCCCCCCTTGTAGAATTATCTTGCATTTGTGATAATGTAAGAGAGGAGTTTAGATCAGTTTCAAGGATTTTCAGTCTTATTGTGAGCGTGTGTGAGTTCATGTGTATGAAAATCTCCTCTCAGTGATGCGTGAGGTGCTAACACAGGGCTCATTCATAAAAAGCAAGCAGCAGACACTCACATGGAGCAGACCAAACACTAAGAGAACACTGTTACATAATTAACAACTACAAAGTCGACAAGGCCATGAAAGATTCATGTCCACTTGTTGACAGTGGATTGCTGCGGCTGGTTGATGTTTCACAACAAAAGCCTGAGTGGTCCGAGCCCCTCGGCCATCGCTGAGTGGGTTTGACAATGATGAACTCCCTCTATTGTGCGCGGTATGGAAGAGAAGAGGCTGTATCTTGTTATGTAGGAACATTTATTTTAAGCTACAGTTTGATGTGGCAGCTTTGGCTGAATTGTGTTCAAGTGACAAGGATGTGTGTCTGATTTGTAGTCTTGCATAAATATGCTAATTAAAAAAAAACAACCAGCTTTAATTATACTGAAACAAGATAGCAACGCTTAGTAAAAGTAATGCTTAATCAAGCACTATATAAAACAGATCCAACTTAATAGGTAATTTTCAAACATACAGGAAAAAATGTCTGAATGTTTAACTAGAAATCTGCACTAAATAATTCAAGGTGCAAAAGGCAATCTGTGTGAGGTCAGAAAGACTAAAAAAACATCATATAAGCTGCATAAGTTCAAGTCCATGTACCATTCAAGTAATCTCTGTTGGGCCAAAACCTCTTTTTTCCATTTGAATTAATTTCATTTTGTAACCTTTCATGTTGATGAATGGATACTATAGTATTTTTAACCAATTTTAAGCACAAAACATTTATAATCAAGACAGTGCTATTTTGTATTTATTTAGTAGAACAGAGCAGTATTTTTTTTCTTTTCCTATAAAATAACATTTTGTAAGAGGTTTGTGCCTGGCAGCAAAAATATGTTAGTTTAAGATGACTGCAAGAGTATGTTCACAATCACTAATGTTAAAAAATATCATCAATCGTCAATCAATCAATCAATCAACCAAGCTTTATTTATATAGCACTTTTCATACAAAAAATGTAGCACAAAGTCCTTTACAGACAGATGAATTAAATTTAAAAGAATTCTGACCTAAACCCACCCCACCCAGCCCCTGAACCCACCCACACCGAAATCCATACACAGTGTTGATGAAAAGCATCATAAATAAAAGACAATAATAAAGCTGACTGCTGTACCCAGTACATCCTAAGAAAATGCCATCTTAAAGGTTTAAAGAAATACATGGACATATACAGAGTTACCCTGATCTAGCTCTATTCTCTCTGTCTGAGATACAAGTTCTTGCCTCTTTAAGCCTCCCTGCATTCGCCTAGTCTTCCCTGATTGATTGACCAGTCATCTCTGTGGCAAATGGTCATCTCACTGCTCTGTGCGATGTTGTCAATGACTCTATATTCATTCTAATGTCTGTGCTCTGCACTGGGCTTGCTACCAATAAACAAGAGGCTTGAGTTAATTACAAAATAATGGTTGGACATCACACTGGAAGGTCCACTTAGGGAGCCTGGGGATCGAGCTGTTTATGGGTATGAATATGAACACATTAAAGGACGTATAAAACTCAAAGTGCATAATACTGGCTCTTTAGCATTAAAATCTGATGTGATACAGAAACAGAACTTACTTTTCTAGCAATAGTTGAATGCCTTGCCTGCTTTAATAAGTTGAGATCTGAAGAAATAACAATTCATTCTGTGCCTCCATTCATCACAGGCTTTTAGACATAATTTTCTACTACTTCAGCGTTAGTGACCAACAGAACACAGCTTGGTGACCCACTTTTGGATCTTTACACACCATTTGAGAACTAATAATTTGTAATATATCCATGGATATTTTAAGATATGAAATTGGGCCTTGATGGTTAAGTTGCAGTAATGTGTTTATCGAGCTTTAAACAAAGAGCACTCGATAAACTGTTAGCCTTTCTTATCCAAAAATCTAATTTCTGACTGTTGTAAGAGTAGTTAAATAACATTTTTACTCTTTTGATACGGGTTGGACTTGTTTTAAAAGAGTAAACAACACTCACTATATGACCAACGTGTGTAAGAACACAACTTTTCATTCTGTAACAACAAAAACATGTACCATCTACATGTTTTGAGCTGTTTTAGGTGATAGAATACCCTCATGGGTCACTAATAAAAAATAAGATGCACCCTCAATGCTCATTTCTTGTGCTTAGGGTCTTTATGTTGGAACAGGGAAAGTAATGGATTAAAAATTGCTGATGTATTATGTATGAAAGCATGAGAGTATTTTTAGAGCATTTCAGAAGTGGAATTAACTATTCACATATGTGTATTTTATGATGTGTTTTTTCCCAGACATATGGCATAGGTGGAGAGAGCTTACGAGGCCTCACGGAGAAGCTGCGCGCCGTGGCCCACACCCTCCAAATGGGCATCCAGAGCCGCTGGCGTCGCAACAGCTACGATGGTGGCAGCAGGGTCAAGCTTCCTGCGGAGGTCCTGCAGATTGTAGTGGAGCTCATCACTTCAGCCAAAGGACTCTTCTCTCTGCTCAACAGGTCTGTAAAGAGCAGAGTTATCTAACCGTTATATATACAGCACTCCAAATTCTCCTGTCCCGCAGTTATTTTTTACTCGCAAAGTGTTCTCCAGTGTCTCTCACAAAAATAGTGCTGGCTGAAGTTCTAGTTGCTGCAGGTTTATGTAAAAAGGATTACTGGAGGGGAGAGCCATTCACAAGTGTTTGTCTCTCTGGGAATATTTTGTTTTTGTGTGTTTTTACTGTTTCTAAAAATGTCTGTTTTCGATTTATCTTTACTTGGCTCTCTGGGTAGAGATGTCAAATAGCTGCATTATTCCTCTTCAAATAGCTCCCATTGAAGTGCTGTTCTTACAGTCCTGATTTTAACCAGAGTGTAGTTTTACTGAAGAGGATGATAAGGAAGTACTGGCTATATGAAGACTGGCATATGTACAATTGTAAAGGTGTAGAAAGAAAAGCAATCAACCATTGGCTATTTCACTCAGTGTATTAATCAGCAGTGACAGCTAAAAGATTAATATTCTTTTTTTACCTGGCTGAAAATCATTGATTTCCATTTTGGAGCCCCAGTGTGGCACTGTCATGACAAAAAAGTCAGCTTTTGTCATTACGTGGGCAACCCATCAAACAATACCAGATCTCATCTGCCATCTCTCCTCTTTATGTCTGAGGTGCTGGAGTATTTATAGCATTCAGTTAAACTTAGCTCCATGCCATGCCATTGAAATAAGCAATAAAGCTCCTAAAAAGGCAGGGATCCAGAAAGCACCTTCCTCCATAACACTGAGGTAGTGATGTCAAATAACTGCATTATTCCCCTTTAAATAGCTTCCAATGAAGTGCTGTTCTCACAGCCTTGATTTTAATCAGAGTGTAGTTTTATTGAAGAGAACTATAAGGAAGTACTGACTGTAAGAAGACTGGCATTTGTACAATTGTAATGGTATAGAAAACAAAAGATGAATATTCTTTTTTTACCTGGCTGAAAATCAGTGATTTCCATTTTGGAGCCCCTGTGTGGCATTGTCATGACAAAAAAGTCAGCTTTTGTCATTACGTGGGCAACCCATCAAACAATGCCATCTTTCCTCTTTATGTCTGAGGTGCAGGAGCATACATGGGATTCAGTTTAACTTAACTCAGTGCCATGTCATTGAAAAGCAATAAAGCTCCTAAATAGCCCTTTTCTCCATAACACTATGGTAAAAGCTAAACCTCATACAACTTGAAAATCATGCTACTGTACCCTCGAAACTGAACCTGCCAACAACAATATGCCACAATGTGTTTTAGGGTCTTACTCAATTTGTGCTGTACTCTGTGGCTGAAAATCAGTGATTTCCATTTTGAGCCCTTATACACTTTTTTTGCACAGCCCACAAGACAAGCATGAGGCAGGGAGAGAAGCAGCAAAATCCCCCCAGATCAAGCATCACTGTCAGCTTAAATCAATTAAGTTAGAGAGTAGCATTAAGTAGGAGGAGCAGAGGTGGAGGAGGGTTGCAAAGCAGCTTGCAGCAGGAGCAGTGAAGAGTAGGCAGGCGAGAGCAGCTCAAATATGGTGGTAGAGTAATACATTTCAGGCCCTTTAGAAACTTGTACAGCACCCAAAATACTATTTACTTACATCATTTACCAATATGTCCTCTCAGGTATTTTAACAATCGTAATACTATATACAGTATGTCACGTTTTATGTATATGTGATGTGTTTGAATTCGTCATTTTGCTGATTGTGATGTAAAGAACAAGAAATTTTCATAATAAATATTTGATCCACCATCGGAGGAAGTATAAGAAACATAATACTGGGCAGAGGGGAGCACACGGACTCAGTCGGGGATAGTAGCACTGTATCTGTGTGAATCTGCCTTTTGTGTAAATTGACAAATTGAAGTGTCACATCCTAGAGAAATTTCTGTGAACAGTGCATCCACTGTGAAAAAGGCTTAATAGTGAGGGCTGTCTACTTTCACTCATATATTCAGTGATGCTAAATAACACAATTGTATTTGATATTTAAATTTGAAATATTCAATTTCTTGTTTTCATTAAAAGGTTTTAACATGCAGAAATCTAAGGCATGTCTTTGAACAACAGACACTTGAAGTACACAAAGGCTTTAATAATTGAAGTTATTTAAATGTCTCTAAATGCAGGTTTTGGTAAGAATGCATATTTAAAACAGCAGCAGTTGGCTTAAGTGTTGTACAAAGCCCCAAAGAAATGCCACATATAACCAGAACAATCACATAGAGCATTCAAAGAGCAAACATCAAAAGAGTACAGTTGAATAGGTCTTTACTGTCAAAGTGAAACAATGGAGGGCAGTTTCTGCCGCTCTTTGTCTGCAGCAGCTCAGCCAAAACACAGGAACATTGAAAACATAACATTAGAAATCCTGTAGCAGAGGACACTGCTGTCAAAAATGCTCAAAAGTAAAGATGAAAAGAAGTGTCAAACCCTAGTCTGCAACAGTAATGAGCAATGGTTAATGAAGAAGCATTGATATGACTGCTGAATGAGACGGAGTCAGCGGCTAGCGTCCACAACATATGAACAAACACCAAAAAATGGAGAAGATGCAGGATACAAGCTGCCTTTTCTTAAGGAGAGAGGTATTCTGAGAGAGGTATTCTGAGGTAAGATTTTAAGAGTTGACAGAGAAGGTTAATCTGATGAATTGTAGAATCCTAGGTCTTTTTTTTTTTTTTTTTTTTTAAGTGGGGAGTCCATCACCTGGTGGTCACCAGGGGGTGCCAGAGGTCAAAGAAGAGGGACACAATAAGACAGGGTGAGAATCAACTGATAACACCAAATTGTGGCAAAATATTGAAGCACACACACAATATGTTTTGGAAATGATTTTGACAGATCTGAAGAAAGCAAACATATGTAGCTTGCAGAGATGGGAATATTGGATGATTAAAAAATGTTGATCTAATTCAAAATATAGGCGGAAATAAGAAAGAAGGAAGTAAAGTTTGGGGAAAGCTGCAGTGGATAAAATGTTGAAAAACTTGATTAAATGAGCTTAATGTGATGTGAAATTATGTAGAAAGTCTCTGGTTCTTGGTAGTTTGATCCACAGGTGATGGGCAGACAAAGTTAAAACCTGCCCGAAAGCTCAGGATCAAAACACGACTTTACTGAGCGACAGTGGAGTGCAGTTTTTGAACAGGACGTAGACTGGAGATGAATGACCATCTGATTTCAGTGCCTAGGGTGATGCATGGAATTGTAGAATCCATAGTCTTTTTTTTTTTTTTTTAAGTGGGGGTCATCACCCTGGTGGTCACCAGGGGGTGCCAGGGGGTCAAAGAAGAGGGGACACAATAAGACAGAATTGAGAATCAACTGATAACATAATTTTTGGCAATTTCATTTTTATGGATGCCCTTTTGGATCTTATAAATAAATATAAATGGTATTTTATTTTGTGTTTCATTTTCTATGCCAATCTTTAGATTTTTCAGTCAGTCAACATTTGAAAAAACATTGAATGTAATCATTTTATTATAGATGGTACATTTCTGATAATGTTTTTTTCTGTAACTATCACTGCTGGTTATTGTGAAAGGAGAATTAGAAAAAAGTTTATTAAAAGAGTTTAAATGAAACATTTAAATTATATGAAAATCTCATTAAAACTGAAGTATTTTAAGAAGCATTGTAACCTTTGGCATTTACCATTGTGAAGCACTAAGAGACTTACAAATTGGTGGAAAAGTTTCAGGGGTTTCCTTACCGTGACAACAAAGGGCCTTTTGCTTTTAGTCAGTAAACATAAAATGATAGGAAACTTGAACAGAGTTGCATATCACAGGCCTCATATCTCTAGTATTAAGTATGCTACAATTAACACAATATGTCAAGTAAACGTTGAGGATTTTTCTTTTGACTTTAATCCAATCTGTTGCAGAAATGAACTTTTTGTATTTTGAAAGAGAAAGGTCAGTGTTCAAGGTCATGGGGTCTCATGTTTATACCCCTGATTGTGAAAGTTATCTAAACTTTGCAGGATACCCTCTCTGACTCATGGATAAACTGGTTAGATTCTGGTGATCATAAAGCAAAAGTCATTTAATTTACATCCTTCGACTGAAAATGTAAAATGTGAAGAATGATTATCTGTTATTATTATTTTTTAGTAATGCACAAATATTTTCCCTTGCCTAAGGCTAGGACTGATTTGATTTCTGAGGTCCACTGTTAAGGTCATACCATCCCTGCATGTGAGCATGGTGAACAGTAATGCTTCAAAGGTCTCCTGATAAATCCATTTCCTTTGCTTTTAATGTTGTTAGAAAGGGTTTGTAGGGCAGAAGAACATGGCATCTTTTATTGAATCTCAACTTTCAGAGAAATCTGCTATACTTCTTTTGAAAAATGCCCCCTAAATTCCCAGTTTTTGCCTTCCTGAGGTTTATGGTGTAATAGCTATACAGCCTCCACCTACATGTCTGTTTTCTGGTTATCACAGGCAGAGCCATGACTATTTTGAAAGTCCCCTCCGTGGCCTGAAACATCTCCTCCTCCTCCCATCAGACATCTTTGGGCAGCAAGTCAATACAGAGCACATTATTATAGCTTCCTGTTGCCTCCCTGCCCCCAAAGATCTGAGCATTTCCAAAGGGGAGGGTAAAAGAGTTTTATCTAATCCTTTACAGAAACTAAATTCCATTTTTCTTTTTATTAACTTGACTTAAATCTTTGCTTAAAGGAGACATATCATGCTGATGCATGATTTAATACTTACATATAATAGAATAAATTTGAAAACAAGACCTTACACCCCCTTAATTTTCAAAAAATTAGATATTGTATTTTTTCTGATATCCTAGAACAAGATTTGATGCCTCTGAAAATAGGTCATTGGGAGATGTCCGCGAGATTTCAAACGTCGTGACGACACGAGGTACCTTTCTATTTATTGGAGTAATCTGATAAAACACTTCCTCCTCTGTGATGTCCGTCAGCCCCAAACCCTCACCGAGGAACACATCCACCAGCAGGGGTATATAGGTCCCTAGCTCACATTCACTCATTACCAGCTCTGGCCTGAAGGGGGACTCAATACGTGGTTGCTGCTTTGAGCCTGCCGGAAAATACAGTAGAAGAAGAAGGACAAGCTGACTCAACCCCCGATAGACCTGACCAATCAGAGCACAAAGGGCTGAGACGTTGCGAGGTAACTTTAGGTCAGCCTTGAGACCGAGTGTTTCAACAAGAGCTTGATAATGGCCTAAAATGAGGATTTTGAGAACGCTATTGTGGGGCAATGAAGGAACTAAATGACTTGTACTGAGGGCAGAAATGCTTTACAGGCATCCTAGTCTGGCATAGTGAAAAGGAGAAACAAGCATGATATGTCCTCTTTAATAGACACCCAAGACATGATGTAAACAGTCCAATACAGCAGGTCATGGAACCTTGAGAGGGATTGTACAAATTTTGCTCAAAAATTCTCCTTGACTGTGATTATTGTGATTAGACATTAAAGGTCATATGTCAGCGACAAAGGTAATTAAACCTCATGTTTATCCTTGTGCACGCTTTCCGTAGCTGCTGCAAACTTAAAAGGATGTCCTTTCTTACTTGAAACGGATGAAGTTTTGGACTTAATTGGCCGGACCTGTGGCGTCATGCTCAGTCCGTGCTTATTAGAATCAGAGAAAGAAATATCAAAACCTTACAACCCTATATTAAGCCCCACAATCCTTCCTCTTAACCCACCTGTGTACTCTTGTATTCTATGTGAAGGCATAAAACTTTCTGTCAGTTTTACTAGGTTCTTGCGCTCTCTTTACTTCTGAGCCTAATTTCTGTGCACCAAATCCAGATCATTAAAAGCAAATCTTCATCTGTCTTTCCAGGTATCAGTTTTCCCAGCTCAGCGGACACACCACCAGCAAGAACATCTTCAGCTACTGCAGAGAGCTGGGAGAAATCGTCCACAGGGTTTGTCCAATTATTACCTTCTACAGTAAAGGATTGGTGATTGATCCAGTCTGTCTTTGCTTGGTTTACTGCTTGTGTTCATGAAAACGTGAGTTGTCTTATCTCAAGAGGAACCAAACAGCAGTGAATCATATCTCTCAAACCTTCAAAAGAGAACAAATACCTGTTGTGTGGTCAGCTTTTTCCTCCCCTTAAAGTGCAGCAAGAAAAAACAGCCGCAGAACTCCCTATTCCACAGCTCAGCTTGAGTAATGCATTCTTTATCTTTACATTCCTGGCATATTTGTAAGCGGGTGTACCTTGAAGACGCTGATGTTGAAAGAATTGCCTAAGAAGTAGGTGGCTGGTTTTTGTTTTGTTTTTATTTTGTTGGTGCAGGACATGCTTGATCAAAATGAATGAGGAACACTTAGTCACATGTTCCTGAGTGTATAAAAAGTCTTCACAGGTTGTAGAAAGTGACAAGCCTGGATATGTCAGTGCCGAGGGGAGAGGGGGTGGGAGGGAGTCAAAAGGGGAAGGCAGAGAAAGAAGGAGGAGACTGTGAGGGAGGGATTTCACACGACTCTTGAATGACTTTAACTCCTGAGGGAGCGCATGTCTCTGAATGAACGGCAGGGAGCAACAGGCAGAGTGGTTTTACTTTAGGAGGACAACACCACATAGTGACATAAGGAATAAATAGTCCGACAGGAGATCAGAAAAGGACAGAGCTTCAGATAGAAGCAGAATGAGAGATAACTAAAGGGTGTTAGGGAGGCCATTAGGACGCTCAGTAGTTTATATATAGACCCTCTAAAGCCGGCTCTGGACGCCCGCCAGGCACAACAGGTACAGTTTTCACCTCTCTGATTGGATAATTCTCCACAAGGTGAGAAATACTATTGCTGCTTTTTGCACTTGGCCTGAATTTTTGCTACAGCCTGTAAACTGTGTGCATGTTTATTTAAGTGTACTCATTTGAACCTAAGGAAGCACTTCATTGAAAGAAACAAAATCAGTCATTATCTGTGCGTGCTGATTAGTGTCTGACTTTTAAGCAAATAAATCATTCATTTAGTGTTTTGTTGTAATTTTCTCTGAATTATTGTTTATTGAAGTTGCAGTACATAGGCCTTAAAAGGTAACAGTGCCTCTTGTAGCTCGTCTCCGTTAGCCGTTAGATACCTCTTGATAAAAATGTTCTTTTTTCCATGAGCCAACCTGCAAAACTTCTTTTCTTGGTCATGTCCAAATAACTCATTCCCAAAAGATATATTTCTGACTTGGCTGTCTCCATTTTTTTTTACTAGAGCCCAATCAGCAGACTACCATTTTTTGTAATATTATTTTTTAAAGATTATTTTCCTTGAATAAGGTTTGCTGTGTGCTTTATTAAATGTTTTAAGTGCTAGAGAAGGTAACTTTTGTATGGTTTATGTCTTTCTCATGTACCTGTTGTGTAGCGATGCCAGTTTGGCACCACAACTCCACAGCTATTTAGGACAAGAAAAAAGATAAACTGAAGTTAAGATTAGGGACTGATTGTAAGGTAACGTGTGAAACTATTATTGCATGAGTGATTATCTTACCTTTGGATTGACAGCATATCCTGAGCGACAAAGAGTTAAAAGTTTGTGATGCGTTTTATTAGTTGCCCAAGATTACAAGCATGTCTTCATGAGAAGAGCTATCCTGCTGTTACTGCTGCCTTAAAGGGGTCATACTGGGCAAAACTTTCAAGATCATGCTTCTTGTGCAGTAACATCCTGACTGATTATGATTAGCATTGCATGTTTCATTGAATAGTGATACCATGCTGCCTGCCAGTTACCTGTCATTCTGCATTAAGCAAGACCCAGTTTGACTGATTTCTGTTTAGGGGTGGGAATTGATTTGATTATTTTGATACCAATAGATTCTGCTCATCAATCTGATTTTTTTAACCATTGCTTTATTGATTTTTGTGGGTTTTCTGTGTAAGCAAAAGTTGGCCATTGCAGGTTTTTGGTGGCAACAATGTCAAACACATGTCATGCCTGATCTGCAATGCTGTGCAGCACCGACGAATGCTTATGCAAGTTCCTGATGCTTCCCTTTTGTGCTGTGTTCTTTTAAAATCAAAATTTCCAAACAATGTTGAACACCTCTGCCCCTGTTTACCATGATTGCCTCTTAAACTTCATTATCATTTCTGCTGACTGCCTCTAATGATCATGTGATTTCCCTGATCGACACAACATATAGGACAAAGTGAAGGGAAAGGATTAGGGAATCGTTAAGCATAAAGACTAATTTTGATTCCTTGAAGGACTTATTTCCAGCTTGAATTGATTTTTGATTCCCATCCCTATTTCTGTCACTGGATTGGAGAACGGACGTTAACAATAGCCTGGCTGATGGCCCACATAGCTAAATAAAGTATCTCTAAGTGCAAAATATAAAAGAGTATGCCCCTTTAGATTTGTCAGACACCTTTAGTGTCCTTTCTAAATCAATATTTTTTATGGCATACTGTACCACAAAATACTCCCCCAAATTCTGGGCCATTGATTGCAATCAGTATTTTTGGAGCTGCACACAAAAAAAGTGTTTTTCTCTAGTTAGGATAAGGAAGCAAAAATGAGTACAGCCCAGGGGTGTAGAATTGGGTAGGGACGCTAGGGACACGTCCCTATCAATATTATGCCACTACCGTATGGTCCCTAACATAAAACACAATCATTGTATATAACTTTATATCTAAAAAAGCTCATATTTAATGCCAGAGAGGCTTAAAGAGTTTTTTTTTTTAATTTATAATCCATGTATCATTGTGTATTGAAAGGCAGCAACCGTTTAAGACCAACAATAAAAGTTTGTGGGGGAAAAACACAATAAAACCTTGAATTAATAACATGACTTTATACATTCATATTGTTAGAGATTACACTTATCGGTAGTCCTTTTTGGTTTTGGTTCAATATTTATCAGACCAAAACCATACCATCAAAATTTCTGATTGATTCCAAACTGTCCCACTGTTCATGTGTCATGCATCAATATATTATATATATTATAATATATATTTCTGTCAAGGAACAGTAGAGATTTGGAGTATTTTGTTCTGAATATGATAGTTTGCTTGTTTGCTTGATCAGCTCTACATGACATTAAAAAACAGTCATAAATGCAAAGCACATCAACTTTCAGGGTGCCATCGTAGTGTGCTTTTATGTCCCCACCAATGTCAAAATGAAACCCTTGGTACACCCCAATCAAAGGGGTGGGAGCAAAGCTCAATTTTAGTTATCATGCTAACCTCTGATTCATCTTATGGTTAAAAGGGGTGTTATGTTAAACTTAGCTTTGTCAAAACTTTGGAAATTGTACTTTTGTTGATATAGATTGGTACATTAGTTTTAATAGGGGGTGAACTCATTTATGTACACCCCCTATTAAAAGTAATGTACTAAAAAGGGGTGTTTTGATTTTGTTTATGTATGATTTTCATCAGCTCAGCATTTACCTGTGAGACGTGTGCCGCCAATGTAACAACTTCAAAATGTAAAATTACAGAGATTTAATTTCTATCCATGCACTTTAAATGAGTAGAGTTAATACTAATTCCAGTGATTTTCATGCTGTTGCCATGGATATACACAGTTGCTCTTGGAACTGTAATTTTTTCCTCTGACCTGATGGCAGTTTGATGTGCCAACAGTTAAATCTGCGAAACTGTGGTAACTTATATAAATTATTAAATTATACATTGCCAAGAGAGATTGAAAAATAATGAGACTTTCTGGGAGGGACTTATAAAAGAGTTTCTAATTGCGTTTGGCTCTGTCACCAGAAGGGAAAGTGGAAGAGAGTGTTTATTTGTTTATTAATTACATCACAGCATGGTAGGGAAGTGGCCATTGAATATTATAGTGTAACAAAACTTTATGTTCTCTGTATCGTATTAATCTGTTTTCATGTGAACAGTATCTAATAAATAACCAGGACAAGTCAGATGGAACTAAACATGATTAACAGTGGCTGCGGTCTGTGTTGGTGTGTAACAGCACTCACGTCATTCATAAGGGGATCAGATTGAAAGAAAGGAAGTATGAATTTCAGAGTGCCTTTGAGTGCTTGGTGACTCAAGTAAGATGTTTTTTCCTCAGTGAAGTGGATTATATTTGAGCCCCTCTCACTGTTGTTTTCACTCAGAGTCCTCTTTGTGTGATGGAAGACTTGCTCTTAGTTAAGCATTAATGAGTGAAAGTGTTCACCGCCTCTGTGGGGCTGGTCATCGCTTAGTTATGTCTGGCTATTGTTTAGACAATTCCTGTTTTTATGTCTGCAGTACAGGTGTAAGTCTATGAACAAAATAGTTTAGTGAAGTACTTTACAAATGAGTTGAGATGAGTTTAAGTGTGCAAATATGGCCACCTGTTTTGTGGGTTGTTCTCAGAAAATGGTGTCAACAAAGTGGCATCCAAAATATTTAATATATTCAGTCAGTTCAGATGAAGTTTGACAAGAACAGCACTGTGAATGTGTTTGACAAAGAACAAAAATATATGAAGATGTAACTTATTTAAGATCATCTTATTTTCTCTGTTTCCAATTTCTTCCGACAGGGTATTTTTCCTTTTAAGCAAGTGAGGAAGAAAAGGAGTAAACTAATTGTTGGAGGTCTTAATTACCTCTGCCAAGGACATTATGTGTTTGCTGGCTTTATATTTTTTAGTTTGTTAACAGGAAAAATCCAAATGGGCAAAGGACCAAATGGTTAGATTTTGGTGGTAGTCTGAATCCAAATGTAGATTCATGATTTTTTCAAATGTTTTAACAATGTGAAATATGGCAGTTTTTTCACTTTTTTTCATATAATTGTGGTCATGACAAAAGGGACAGGTGATCAGGTTATGGTCAGGATCTAAATCCAGACGTGAATCCAGGAATGTTTTTAAGGGTTTGTAAACGGGGAAAGAAAGTGCAGTTCACCATATTTTTGACAATAACTCACCTAACATTGTTGAAAATGCCTTGGTGAAGATTTGTGATCATGAAGAATTTCTTTCAATCAATCCATTGAAGAACGTACTGGCACATACCTGATGCTAACAGTACATTTGTGTGCACTGCTCGTCTCTATAAATACAGGAAAGAGTTTGACTTTCCAATGACAGGTGATTTAAATAAACCCCACATAAACTGATTCAATTTGTGTAATTTCATTTGAAACAAGTAGAGAAGTGTCTAAATATAAACCTGTAATGCTGTCCAGTTATTTAATAAGTGTGTCTCAGGTTGACTGTGGTTCTTTTATGTAAGAGTAGGAATGGGATTCCTGTCCAGCATCAGTCAGCAAGATCCTTTCTGCTCACTTTGACAGATTCATGAACCTGTAATTGATATCTCCTCTGATTGTTTCATTTGTTAAAAATTGTTTTACAACATTTTTAGCTTTGATTTATCATCTTAATCCCCTGGCTACTCTGTATTAGTTGGACTTACTCCATTGCAGCTTGTTTTATTAAAAATCTTCATAAAATCAGATTTGACCATGGGGTTGTCTCCAGGTCAAACAGTGTGTGGCCAGCCTTCAGAGTTTCCATTGATTCTCAGTGCAGTTAAAGTTAATAGGGGATAATTTGCTGATTGTAATGGTTGTCTTCTAATCAAATTTTGAGTTTTGCCTGGCAGCAACAAACTATTTTAGAAATAAGGCAAGACTGACCAGTTCATGACTATATTTTGTTAAAAAATGTAAAAAAATGAAAGAAAGAAAAGAAGATGAAAAGTAAATTAAAACAGAAAACAACATTCCCTAATAAACCCATTCGAAGCCAAGTGTTACACAGCACACATAGATTTTTACTAATGCTGTCAGTTAATTAAAACATTCAGTCAAGTTAAACATGTTTACTGCAATTGATCATAATTTATCCATCCATCCATCCATCCATCATCTAATAGATATATATAATTGTGGCTCGATGATCCCATGTTGTTGTTAGTGACTTTGCTAGCGTTACCGAAGTTTTGCTTTGCCCAAAGTTGGTATTTTAGCCTTGTTGTGCTTCAATGGAAAAACAATTCATTACTGCAATATGTGCTCACAGTTTTGGTTTTATCCAGACTTCATTAAGTGTCCTTTTTAATCAAAATTTGCCATGGGTCTTTCTCTTCACTCATCATTGTTGGCTTGTTGGCTGCATTTGCCCTGCCTTTCACCTTTCATTTTTCAAAAATCCCATCTCTAACATGGCAAAAGCCAATCCCAGTCCAGAATTATGGATTGGTATTGGGGGGTGGTTAATCAAAGTTCCAGAGTCCCCAGGCCCCAACTCAGCATGCCCCTGGTCAGACAAGTTGTGACCCCCTTGATTTGGGACCACGTTCCTTTGGGCTCAGGCCCGACTATTCTGAATATCCAATCAAAGCTTTTTTTAAAGGAGGATGTTCCAAGATTTTTTTTTATTTGTGTAATTCGAATATATTAACAACAAAAATATATAGAAAACAAAAAAAATAAGGAAATAATAAGAAAGCAGATAACTAATTTATAATGTTCATATTAAGTTACAATGTACATGCTCGAAAAGGAGTAGGAAGAAGTAAAACTTATCTGGTTCTACCCCTTATTTCCTGTTACATATGTGACTTTTGTTCAACATATGTACTCTTATTAAACTTATCATGAAAGCAAATTACTTGGACTTATGAAATCTATTTAAACATTCACCTACCTATTTTTTATACACATATAAATACCTCTTCACCTATCTGATTACGTATCCATGTATACTTAAACACCACACCTTTTTCCACCTATATACAGGAAGATATCTTTAAGTTCATATATAAATTTACATATCCATGCATTGTGTACGCTTACATGTCTGTATATGAAGAATAGCATCCCGCTGCACTGCAAACCCAAATTGTCTGGCCTTGGCATTGCACAGCAGAATACTCAGGACTGATGCTTTTAAAATCTTCTTGACTCGATCTAAGTGGATCTGTAACTCAGTAAGCAGTGTATGGAGAATAATGGAGCTCCAAAACAAACTCCTCAACCTCTTTATACAGGCAAAAAGGAGGATGGACATAGTTTTAATGAGTAGCTTTGGTATAATTAGCGCAATGTGTTTTTGTCCCTTTACTAATGTGCTTTTGTTTCTGTTGGAGCTCCTGATTTAATGGTCCATGTGGCTTCTAATGTAGGTAACATTTTGTCTGTCATTTAAAGTGTGACTCTATGAGTGTTTTAGTGTTGGCTGTGACATGCAGAGGCATTTTAAATGTGTCATTTGTGTTTTATTTATTTATTTATCATACCTTCACCGTGGATGTTATGATTAGAAGTGAGAGATTGTTGTTAATTTGTTTTTGTTACTGTGGCTATGATGCAGATTATTGCTATGTGAAGTGTCTGTTTGTGACAAAATGCATAATAGAGGCCGGCTTTATTGATGATGCATTGTGTGTCTATTTATCTGCAGCAAGTGTATTTGTCAATGTCAAGGCGTCAGAATCATGTGCAATAAAGTTATAGCTGTGACATTGTGCTTTGGTTATCCAAGGGTGATGCACTTAAAGCATAAGTTCGGTTTCTACAGCTTTCACATTATAGAATGAAGTAGAACAATATACTCACCCAGAAGGCTTTCCTGATCCAAACAGTGCTTCGGGAGATATTTAGATCCAAAATCGAGCAGCGGACATCCGTATAATGGTAGCACATGGGGCATGTATAGCACCGCTCCTAAAACTGCATTAATCGTCCAAAAACTCATTAGTTTCACCAATATTTCATCATGGTCCGCTCGCGCTACTCCACCACGACAGTCCGGGGTCGCTCCACCCATGTTTTTGTGACTGTGCTGACCTTTGAACTGAAAGCTTTCTTTACGGCTGCCGCACATGCGCCGTACGGCTCATTGTTTCAGGGGCGACCGCCGGCTACTCAACAACTATCTTCTTCCAGTTTTGTGCAAAATGGATGAATATCTATTGGATGAAGATGTTGTGGATGAGAACTTTGAATATGATGGGTGTCCCTACAGTTTTGAGCCAGAGTATACAGATGAGGAGCTCATCGAAAGGAGGACGCGGAGGCAAAGAGAAGAACAGCTGGCCAGGGGGCAGTTTTCAGTTCAGAGGTCAGCGCAGTCACAAAAAAACATGGGTGGAGCGACCCCAAACTGTCTTGGATGAGTAGTGTGAGCGGACCATGATGAAATATTGGGGAAACAAATGAGTTTTTGGACGATTAATGCAGTTTTAGGAGCGGCGCTATACATGCCCCAGGTGCTACCATTATATGGATGTCCGCCACTCGATTTTGGATCTTAATATCTCCCAAAGCACTGTTTGGATCAGGAAAGCCTTCTGGGTAAATATATTGTTCTACTTCATTCTACAAACAATGTGAAAGCTGTAGAAACCGAACTTATCCTTTAAGGTATAACACCGAAGGCCCTGTTGTAAAATGCATGCCACTGTTGTCTAATTTCAGATAACTTTGTTAATTAATGGTGAGATCAACGAAAGCTAAATTCAAAAGAAATTCTGAGGAGGTTTTAAAAAAACGTGTTTCAAATTAACATCCCTGTTGAAACAAGTAGAAAACAATACTGATGGATCATGATTTATGGTTTTGTGTGCACACGTCTCTGGTTATTAAAATTCTTTGCAGGTGAACTAAAGGTTAGCTGAGAAGCACCTGCATCACAGACAAGAGAAACAAGAAATTTTAGCTTCACCAGACCCCATCCGTTTTTTTTTTTTCAGCTGTCATCATAGCATTATAAACCTGCAGGCTGATGTCTTAAAAGAATTTACTGAAGAATATTCATATTCCTGTACCAAATGATCACATCAGCTTTGTAATTGACCTTCTGCCACAAACAGGCTGGACACTGTCTTCATGTACTGTGCCCCTCTGCTAACTGAGGCCAGTGCAATGACGAGCTGTCAGCAGGCTCCACTCTGACGTCTGTTTCTGGAAATGTGCCTCCACAGAAGCTACACAACATCCTTCACAGCACAAGAGAGTACTTTTTTTAATTCCCCAGTTATCTCGGTGCGTTTGTGTTTGAGTGCGTTTGTGTTTCTTCTCACCCCCCTTAAGGGCCCTCAAGGTCGGCAGTCAGCTGGTGTTGTTGGGATCCTACACCGGAGTTGCCAGGTCTCAGTTTCAAACTCGGTCTCAGTCTGCTTTGAGGCGGGCAAACAGTGAGCAAAGTCCAGGAGGTGAGAGGAGAGAGGGACAGACAGGGAAAAATAACGAGGGCTCTGTGGAAAGTTGAATACTGGGGCAGACTGAAGCTTTTCTCTAAGGTATGTGACTACATTGACATTTCTTGAAATATTTGGAGAAACTGTCCATCCAAAAAACTTTATTTTTCATATCCTTCTACATAGTAACTGTAACAAATCAAATGACTATAGAGGCATGGTTATATTTGAGTGGTACGGTGCCTAAAAGACAATGCCCCAACAGTTCCTTTTTTCAGTTGGGACATTTTTGTTATGTAATGATATTCTCTGATCGACATTATAATGAAAACAAGTTCCTCCTCTGCTTTCAGAGGACTTATTTAAAGCTGAGGATGTAGGGTGTAATAAAAGGCTTGAATATTAGAATTTTGTTTCATGGTGCCGAAACAGAGAAAATAACTAAAAGAAGTCAGAGCTGAGATAAACACTAAAAATCCAGGATAAAATGACAGACAGAAAAGAACATAAGAAGAGAGTGAGATGAAGATGGAAAGGTGAGGAGCAGGTGTTAAAGTGATCTAATGTCGAGGAGTCTCAGTCTTTTTTTAGCCATCCTGTGGCCTGCTGGTGGGGAATGAAAGATATCTGCTGGGGAAGTCCAAGTTTGTAAACAGAGACAGACAGAACGTGTTCAGGCTTGACTCCTCAAGGCTTTTATTTTGAAAAGCTTTGGTGTTTTGTATTAGATAATCAGAGAGGATGGCAAGAGAGGAAAGAGAATAGCAGGAATCTGTCCAATGGTGTCTGTGTTTACCTGAGCACTTGCGTTCATGTGCCACTGCATCGCTGTTAGGATAGTTTCAGTGTTTCTGTATGTGTGTGTCCATGCAGAAATGTTATTTTTAAACTTTCAAGAGTTTTTTTTTTTTTCAAAAGAACAGCTTTCAGGCACAGAGCACTGCAGTAAAGTTGGCTTACCACCTGATTTAGGTGCAAACACTCACCAGAAAACATGGGACGGGTGTTCTTATCAAGAGAAGTGGATATTTTTTGTTGAGCTTACCTAGAAGCAAAATTCATGGCTTATTTTTTTCCATGAAAAGGTGATTATTTTGATGAAGATGTCTAAATGGTGCAGCCTTGTGTTTGCTTAGTGGGTGGCTGGTTGGTTGTATTGGACCCCTGCAAATGTAAATAAGGACTGGCTAATAACTTTGTTCAAGGCCACACATATTTGACAATAAACTACTTTGTCTATTAAGTTGTCTGTAGAAAATGTGGATCAATAACTGAGTAACTTTGGCCATTTGGTCTTATGAGGGGTTTTAGTCAGATCAGCTATCTCCTTAAATGTGAAACTCATATTGATCGCAACACCAAAACATATATACAAATAAATAAGACTGGTATTAGTAAAGCATTTTTCTCAGCATTGTTAATGTATTTTTCCTATGTGTCACTTTTTTTTAATTCTTTTTCTTTTATTTGAAAATATTGACTCTAACACTAAAAATAGACTTGGTGCATATTTTCAGCGCACCAGTGCGGAGCTGCACCACTGGCACTAGGATCAGGGTTTTGGGTGTTGAAAACATGCAATTTTCTGCAAAGTGAAGAGTGAGAATCAGGTGTTTCAGGCAGCTGCAGTCGCTTTTCACAGGAGGAGAGGGAGAATTTCTGATGTAACAGTCTTTCTTGTTTCATACTTAGACCTTCTCTGTCACATTGAAGAGATATTTTAAACACAATAAAGAGCACATAAAACTTGAAAAGGCATAATATGACCTCTTTATCATGTTGTGTTTGAGACTTTTATCATTCACTCACAAGTGAAACTGCATTTTAGTACAACACTGTATTGGTATCACTGTTTACTTTGGGAGGTTGCTGCTTGGAGAATTCTCTGTTGCAGCCTCATGATCTTAATCTAGGATTGGTTGCATTCTTTGTAAGGAGTGAGACTAATGCTTAATCAGACATTTTGTCTGGGTTTGCTGAGCTGCTTGCATTTTTCACAGCAATTTAATGGAGCGCATCCTTTTGCTCATTCTCTCTTTTGACATTTTTTCTTGAAGACCCTTAAGATTTGTACAAACAACACAATGTTGTGCTAGGCTACTTATTGTGGTTGAAAATGTACACTGAAAGACTAAACAACATTTGTGATACTTAAATATTACTCATAGTATACATCATTAGCAGGGGTAGAGAGTAGATAAATGCTCTCCCTGCATCAGTGGTGATCTAATTGGGCCAAGGCACTTCAAAACACCTGGAGAAGCCCTTGGGTGCAGCTCATTCTGGGATTGCCTATCATTTATTGACAGTGGCTAATATTTAACTACCATCGTGCAAATGAAGTGGATCAAAAGGTCAGTCTTGAATGTCTGTCAGTGATTTTCTGTGTTGTTCTAGTACACTGGGCTCAACATAAGGGTCCTTGAAAATACTTTTAACCATGGTAAGATAATTAAAAGTGACATATCAGGTATAATTTGACAACCTCATTTGGCTTATTTAAAGGCAAATGTAGTTTGAATCACATATAACCTTGAACCCTTCTTTAACTGTATCCCCTTTGACCTGACTTAGAAAAATGGGCAGCAAAATCCTGAAGGTTCTGTTAAATAGCTGTTCTTGTAAAGACAGCTTTAAAGTGAGGTGATTTGGTAATCGTCCTATTTAAGGGAGAAATCAATAGAAGGGCAAACAAGTGGAGCGTGAACATGCTGGAGGCTGTCAGGGACTGAACATGTCCGTCCTACAATTTCTCCTCTCTTCTCCTGTTCCCCCTTTGCTACTCATGTGTCTTGACAAGGAAACACTGTGACCTCCTAAAATAAGTATCACATGCTTCATATCTGTGATGAATCTGTGAACGTTGTACTTAGACTTATTCAGTAATTGGAATGTAGTGTCATATTTTCAGGGCCAAAAAATGTTATTTTTAAACTTTCAAGAGTTTTTTTTTTTTTTTTTCAAAAATCTGTACGTCACAAGATAGTGCTCTGTTAGTTCTTTCCCACCACACCCTCCTCATGTCAGTTCCAGAGCAGAAGTGAACCTGTGGCCCACCTCACACTCACACTCTTGTTTCCTCTTCTAGACAAGTTTATAAAGGAATATAGAATACGTTGTTTTGTTGTGGGGCAGTCCCTGATGATGTGGCTCATATTACAGCAGAGAGTAGAGGTGTGAATTTGTATTTTTACCTTATGTCTAGAAAGCTAATAGTGAGAAACTGGAGAGAAGAAGGTGTCACTAATGAAGAAGAAGTGTTGGTGCGTAAAAAAAGAGGTGGCAACAAGATTCATACCTCAGCTGAAAATTTGTGATAAAGCACCCTTTCAAAATGAAGAAGTGAGATTTTCTCTGTTTAAAAATGTTCAATAGGATTGCAACAATTTTAAACATAATACTGAACTGTTGATTCATGGTTTATTGTATTCTTGTGGGTTGCAGTGTTTTTAGTTTTACATATATTCAGCTCCCCTGCATCATATTTTCTGTTGGCTCTGTCTTGTAAGTCTCTGAGTCTAAGTGCTGAGATAAAGAGCTCCTGTCCAGAAGGACATATCTTCCCATAGTGAAAGAAAGCTGGGTTGTATTGATACTACCAATGAGTCCTGTGATATAGTGATGGTTTATTGTAATACTGGTGCACAAGTAAGGATGGGAATAGAAAACGTATTTGTGTTGAGAATAGTTAACAGCCCCCTCAAGGAATTGATTCATTAGTTTTTTTTCTGGTTATCAATCTCCTCATCAGTTCCACCCAGATTGTTCAACATGCTTTGCACATCAAAAACTATCATCAGTGTCAGTCAGCAGAAATCACAAAGACACAACTTTGAGTATGTGTCTTGACCTAAAACTTGCAGAAACATTTATCCAAGCAGCACAGCACTGAGTGTCATGTTTGACGATGTTGTAGCTGAAAACCTATTGTAGGCCAACTTTTGCCCACACAGAGATTCAGCAGGAATGATTTAGGGAATTGTTAAAGAATCAAATCGCATCAATTCCGATGCAGTCTCAGCCACTCAATCAAAAGCATGTCCTGCTGCATTTTTTGTGTAGGAAGCAAAGTTGCTAATCAATCTCTGGTGTCCTTGACTATCTAATAATAATAGTAATAATAATAAGTTTATTTATATAGCACCTTTCAAGAACAGCAAAGTCACAAAGTGCTTCACAAAACAAATAAAAACAATACAAGCAATTTTTAAAGGTACAATAAAAGAAAACACAGCCCACAAGACATATTAAGCAAAGGCCAGACCAAACAAATAGGTCTTAAAACATTAAAAGTTTGTTTGACATACCTATCAGAGAGCTTACAAAGAGAATGGGCCCAGTGCATGCAATGACCGTGTATTTCCTCTTCAAAATTGTACAAGGTAAAGATGCTCCTGATATGCAGTGGTGTAACAGTGTAAAGACTGACCATCTTAAATAGAGACTGTTAGCGTATTGGCCTTCTTTCCATCATTATAATCATAAGATATTTAGTTGTTGCAAAAATAAACATTGCATGCCTTTAGTACAGACCTGAAACAAAAAAGACATAGTTAAATGTTTAGCTCACAGGGCAATTTGACCCTCTTAAATGCTTTTTTATCATTATCACATCTCTTTTGACTATTTTTTTTGATTATGTCAAAGCCTGCTTTGTGTTTGGCGTTCTTTTAATGTTCTCATGATGTCTTAGCAAGCAAATGTGCTGTAGGCCATATCAAATATTAGCTTGCAGCACAGTCATGTTAAACTAAAGTAGCTTAGCATTGCCCTGTTAGCACTGAGCTCAGAAATCAACATGACTCAGTTTTCTAATATGATAAAACAAAATGTCATCTGAGTGACTGAACATAGCCCTTAATCTATTTTCAGATAATACTGGAACTATAATATCTCTTAAGTTACCATTGTTTACTCTATTCATGCTAGTTAAATGTTAAATAAGCAGTTTATAGAACTCCTAAAGTCTAATATTAATCATTTAGTATTATTTCTTAAATGTCTAAATGACTTGGCATGCCTTTTTGAAATAGAATGCTCATTAGTAATTGTTAGTATTTTTTTTCTACCAGCTCAATGCTGTGTATGAAAAATCTGCTTGCTAGCATTGCCAGAGTCAGCTAGATATGAGACTATGTTGCTGACATTGCTGAGCTCAAATAAACAGTGCGACTCATTTTCTCTTAGATTTGTCATGATAAGTTTATCTGAATGTCTAAAAGGAAAACAGAACTACTAACAGATATGATTTAGCTTTCAGCTGTAGTTTAGGATTACATTCAGTCATAACAAAGTCTGTCAGTTTTTTTGACTGCTGTGTTAGCAACGATTAGTCCATCAGTCCTGTCATAAGCTGAAACTGAAAATATAATCTTTAAACTGCTGTTACTCTTTGCTGCAAGACTTAAATGAAGCAAGAAGTTAAATTTGTAGTTTATGGATCTTTTGGATCAGCTTAACCTTTTGTTGTCATTTCCTCAAATGTAGGTTTTAGAGCTGTCAGTTTTCTGAAAATCAAACTCAATCATTTTTTGAGCATACAAGCTAATAACCAAGGATAATAGCGCATGTGTGCTCATGTCCTTGCATATGAATCTTGCAGTCATGACCATAATGGCCTTTTTCCAAACCTCTGGCAGATGGGCCTGCAAAGGCTGCATGGGACTGAGCAGTCCCTCACTGCTGCGCCCGGCTGGAAGGTTGACAAATGTGATTTGTTGCGGATGAGAAGTAAACAAGCTGCTTTGCAAAATATGGACACACAGCCCAGTCTTGTATTTTTTAGTTTCGCACCAGCTGTGTGAAGCCCAAAGTGCATCCACATGATGTTCCTTGGATGTTGTTATTGTTCATTTCTTTAGGCATTCATATGGTACATGGCAAGAGAGTTGTGGCCACTGCTCCAGGCACCCAAATGTGCTGCTGAACTGTATATTTTCCAATTTTAATATATTTTTACACTTCTAGTATTGACTTTAACTGCTCAAACAGATGTTTGAATGTCAAGCATGAGGTAACAGAATTAACATCTCAGCTTCACTGTTGAAAGAAAGATAGAATCCATTGCATGTCATTAAAACACTAGAGTGACTCAGTTAGCTTCAAACACCTCTTTTGCACTGAAAATAGCATGTAATCTTTACATATAACCATGGTATGTTTTTGGCCATGACGATAGTACGATTGTAAGCTCCTCGCATTTCACAGTTAACATATCTATCAAAGTCATCATTTCATGACGTCTTCAATTCAAGAATCTTTTTTTTTACATTATAGCTTGCAATTTATTTTTCCTTATGCATACTAACACTCTGCCAGGGAGTCCTGACCAGAGTGCTTAGCTTGATTAAGGATAAAGATAAAGACAAAGAACCTGTTTGAGTGTTTACATGCAACATTAAGTGGTTTGTTGTGGTGTAAATCAACATATGTTTTGGTCTCTCACTGTTAATACCCTATCAGATTTGCAACACATACAACAAACACCTAGCTGGTAGACAGGCTAAAATGAGCAGCAGTCATAACAGCAACTTCTCCAAGTCAGACCCTGTGGTCTTGTGTCACAGCCTTAAATTAGCACAGACATCGACTGTGTTCACGGTGGATCAGTGTCTTCTTACAGTCCTTTATGTAAGTCATTGTGCAAAGTGGGTTAATAGTTAGTAATGGTATATAAATTACTCATAGCTGTGTAAAAATACTCTTTATGGGGGTGCTGATTTGGCGGAGTGGTTAGCAACCATGCATGTCCCATGTACACACTTCTGCCGGTCTGGGTTCAAATCCAGCCTGTGACCAGTTTGCAGAGTGTCTTCCCCTACTCTCTCACCCCCTTTTACAAGCCTATCTGCTGTCTCTCTACTATCAATGAAGGCACAAAAAAGCCCCAAAATACATTTAAAAATACTCTTCATTTCTCATCATTCTCTGTAGAGCTAATTTCAGAAAAATGTTGCTTTTAACAAAATGTATTTTGGCCTAGTTTAACTTAATTTTTTATTTATGCAATTTGAAAAATACTACATTTATTTGGCTTGCAAAATGTATGGAATGTTTGGACCTGCTGGTCCACAAGGATTCCCCTTGCCTCTGGATGTCTTTGGATTTTTTTTGCTTCCTGCCTCATGCTGTGAGGAGGAAATAGGACATTTTCAGTTTGTCCCATTTCCACAAATCAGTTTCACAGTTTGTCCCATTTAAATCAATATCAGCTTCACAAAGTCTACTGTGGTGTCAATTTGTTGTTCTGATCTGTGAAATGTATGTCATTTTCTCTCTTCTAACCCAACAGGAGAGCACTGTCTACGACAAGGAAAAGGACATCATCTCTATAGTAAGTGATTCATCTATCTGTGCGTCCTGTCCAATTTACCACCTTTAAAGATTTTCAGCTGCTCCATGTTACTTGATGAGATTTTCAAGAGTGTTATTTGTTTGTTTCTGCTCCTGCAGTGTCGTCAGATGGTGGCGGTTTGTGATGAGATCCTAAACTCCAGCTCTGAGTCCTTTCTTACCCATACTGCTCAGCTGCAGAGTGTCGACTTGGTACCTGTGGCGCCTGGAGATGAACTGGTAAAGACCTCTGTCCTCTTTCTTCATCTCACTTTTTAGATTACCAAAAGATATTTTATAGAAATATGCCTTTTATAAATAGTTGTATTTACTTGATTGAGGGAGTAAGTTGGTCAGCATGTTTATTTTAAATGGTACTTTTAACCTCAAATATTTTGAAAGAAAAACCTAAACACTGGGGGACTCGCTGACCCCATTATTAATGACAGCAGTGCCAATAATCTGCAGCAAAGCCAACTGTGTTCGAGGTGATGAACTTCCACATTAGGCAAACTCTTGCTACGGCCACACCGGCCGCGAATTCGCAAAGACGCGTGTTGAGATTACATACAAAGTCAATGCAAAGACGCGTTTGGACGCAGATTTGCCCTGGGCGGCGCGTTGGACGCATTAAGCTCGAGTTGAAAACATTGAACTTTCGACGCAAATTCGCGTGACGCTGTGCCGTGGCAGCCAATCAGCGATGAGATTCCCCCCCGACGTCATTGATTGGATGACGTGTGACGCTCCAGCCACCTACTCTGGCTCAAACCCCGCCGAAAGATGGAGGAGAGGTTGATCTGGGCTGTTTGCCATCATCCAGAGCTATACGATTCGACATGTGTACTCTACAGAGACTGGAACAAAAGGGAGCAGGCTTGGGTGAAAGTTGCTGAGGAGACAGGTTTTGAAGGTAAGTTCTGTAAATATTTGTTTCCAGCTGGATTTCCAGCTGGGTCATCACTGAGTCCGACAGGCTCTGGCTCTCTACT
Source organism: Scarus forsteni (assembly GCA_036419115.1). NCBI lineage: Eukaryota > Metazoa > Chordata > Actinopteri > Labriformes > Labridae > Scarus > Scarus forsteni. The sequence continues at coordinate 20,280,127 of JAZDUH010000451.1, read as the reverse complement.
CCGCCTGCGCAGTGACGCGCGTCGCCCCTCAGCTTGTCAAAATGGTCCAGCGTCCAGCCTCGGGCGTTACACACGGCGCGTCACAGGCACTACGCGCATTTAAATTCGCCAATTCGTGTCCGGTGTGGCCGTAGCATTATACCTTTCAAAACAATGCTTAAACATGGCATTGACTTGAATTAACAGAATGTCACTTCATTTAGCTTTTCATATTTATATCATGCCTTTTCAAGTTTCATATACCCTTTGGCATGTTTCACATTTCTCCTTTGCATAATAGAATGCTTTTATGCAGAACAAATTAAGTCAGCAGTACCAGGACCGGCCCCCCCACTGCCTACCAGTGTGACATCCCACCACTATTGCATCAGTAGTTCAAGCTCATTGGCTTAAGCCCAGTGCTGAGCATCGACTGTAGAAAGAAGGCATAGTGCTGAGCTGAGGTGAACTGGCTATTTATTACAAACTATACCAGTCAACCAATCAGTGGTTTGTTGTGGTGTAAATTAACATATGTTGATTGTGTGGATTTACACCACACTTCCCAATGTGGGCCCACAGGGAGCATGGGACCTTTGAAAACAAGGGTACCCAATTGGGGAAACTTGAGAGGCAGTCCCAAACACAGCGAAAGATAAGATGCCCAAATTAAGGATGCTATACATCAAATTAAACAGCACAAGACGATATAAGCATTTAACACCCTGAACACAACTGGAATAACAACCACTTGAATAACAACATATGTAACTCTGTACAGCTCTGCTTTGTCAACCCACTCGCCATATTACGGCATTTTCATATTCATAATCATTCTGAAAATGCTTTTCTTTAAATGTTTTTTGGCACATAGTTTTGCTATGTGCCATCTTCATTTACTCTTCACCCTTCTCACATACACTCATATTAGCTCATCTCAACAAATCTCATAAGTGTCCCCTTTACTGGGACAACAAAAGTATTCAAACAGACCTTGTGGTGGCAGAGATATACCCAATTCTTTACATGTTACAATTTCCAGGCAGAAACCTAAAAAACAGGCTCAGGGCTTCAAGGGTTTAAGTGATATCAGCCTTAATAGAGTATCTCAGTGAAAATACAGGTGGATCAGGAATACTCAATCTGGACCTTTTTTCTTCTTTTATCATCTGTGGTTTGAGGCCCAAAGTGCTTCAGCGTAGTGCCTTTGTCTGTAATCCATTTTCTTGAGTTGCTTCCTGTTGTTGAGGTCAAGAGACCATTGGACAGGTGGGTTGTGCTGGGAGTGCTTTCTGTTGGATCGCTGCTCCAGGTGCCCTTTTGTGCAACTGAGCTGTATTTTTATATTCAAATGTTCATTTGCTGCTAGAATACTGATGTTTGCTCCCATGCTCAAACAGATATTCAAGTTTCAAAATGAAGTGACAGTCCTTGTGGGCTTTTTTGTTTTTGCTCTAAGTCTAACAGCAACAAGATTGAGTGAATACTTCCATTTTCACCTCTGATAACCATTTATTCACTCATTTGTTTGTATGTTTATGTTATTTGTAGTACAATGTACCCTTTTCTTTGTCTTTACGATCCCATTTTATTTTTTAGTTTCAGATGTTGCTGATCTCATCTTAGCAGCCTCCCATTATCATAATGGTTTTTAAAATACTCTCTGATTTAAATTGCTCACCAGCTTCTTGACAATCATCTTCTAATTGTTCAGTCTTGTTTTTCACCCTCTTTCTTTCTCTTTCTCCTATTTTCAGTATTGATTTCCTGTCCTCGTCATTGCATGGGGATTTATGCCCCTTTTTGCATCCGCCCATCACTTCTTTCATCTGACTCAAGGTTCTTGTTTTATCTTTTATGATTTTCCTCAATAGCCTTCCATGCTGTCATTGTCCCTGTCTCATCTCTTAATACCTCCTCCTTCAGTACATCTAGCGCAACAATTGGAGCTCTTTCTTCTCTGTCTATTATCATTTCACCGTGTGTCCTTTCTCCTTGCAGTTTTTTTCATTTCATTTTTCCTGTTTCCTTTCTCTTTGTGTACTCTGTTCAGTTCTTAAAAATCCCTCATGTTAGATAACAGCATCCTGTTTCTAGCTCAACCTTATCATCTCTGCTGCTATAGATAGGCCCTCGCTGATATATGTTTTTTGTCTCTCTGGGTGTCTGTAGATGTAGCCACTTGTCATTTGTTATCATTTTCAGCAGTGAAACAGGGTCATTTTGCAAATGTGCTCAACAACCCCTGATTATCCTGATCTGACAGAGAGGAATTGATTGGAGTACATCACAGATAATGAGGTCAACCCTCTGAATGATTGAAAATGAAGGGAAACAAAGACAGACAATGGAGGGAAGAGGAAGGAAGGGTTTTTACTCTTCATTACAGAGTGAAAAAAGCATGACGTTAAGCTGCTACTGCTCAGAAAAAGGGAATTCTAACCACAAAGCTGGCTTGTTCTTATTTTACTTACCTTAAATTTAAATGTTTTTCTGTCACTGAGGAGATGAAGAGGGAGGGAGAGGGAGAGAGAGGGAGGAAGTCCAGGAGTATAAATAAAAAAACTTCTGTGCAGCATTTTAGACGTGACTAACCAAACAGTGACTCATCTGATATTTTCATTCATCGCAGGTAATTGTCTTCCTCCTGTCACTGAAAATGAAGGTTTTTGTGAAGTTTAATGATAGCATGAAAGCCTTTTGTTGGATCTAAGTGACAATATTCAAGCACTTCGGAAAGGTTGGGAAACAAATCTGCTACATTTTTTGGATGTCAAAGTTATATTTTCACAAGATTCAATACACACGCAATGGATTTGGTACACTCATCTGTGCATTAAATAGCTAATCAGCCAATTACATGGCAGTGACTCGACGCATTTAGTCGTGTAGACATGTTTGAGACAGCTGACTGAAGTTCAAAGCAAGGAGCAGAATGAGGAAAGAAGGGGATTTAAGCGACATGTAGTGTGTCCCAAATCACATACTTCCATACTCAAATACTTAAAATTTTAAGTAGGGCTGTCACTTTAGTGCATTAATTAGATTAATTAATTACACCACAAATTAATGCATTATAAAAATTAATCCCAGATTAATCATAGCACACAAACATTTTTTTATTGGCCAGCTGGAGGACCCGTACATGGCAGTGGCACGTCACTTCACACATGTGTCTTTAGTCAAACCAAACAAAGCCCAGGTGACAACAGGAATGGCATATTTAAGACTTAGTCTTATTTTATTTTTGAATTTATTTATCTATATTTGTATTACATTCTTTAATAATGCATCAGGCCTAATTGTTTTGCTGGATGTCCTCGACCTTTTTCTTATTTTGAATTTGATTTATGAAACACACTTAAAGTGTTATTTGAGTTACCTGATTGAGCTTAGAATTTTCTGGACAAGTTGCCCTGACTTTGGTTTTATTTAGTTACCAATAAAAATGTGGATTTACAAATCTTCACTCCGTAGTGTATTAATTTGATATGTCATGCACTAAAATTTTATAATATCCTAGAATTCAAATTCTTTATTTGGGTACTTTAAGCAGATATGAGATTAAAATGCGAGTAATTACAAACCCAAAACCAGTGAAGTTGGCACGTTGTGTTAAATGTAAATAAAAACAGAATACAATGATTTCCAAATCCCTTTCAACTTATATTCAATTGTATACACAGCAAAGACAAGATACTTAACGTTCAAACTGGTAAACTTTATTTTTTGCAAATATTAGCTCATTTGGAATTTGGTGCCTGCAACGTGTTTCAAAAAAGCTGGCACAAGTGGCAAAAAAGACTGAGAAAGTTGAGGAATGCTCATCAAACACTTATTTGGAACATCCCACAGGTGAACAGGCTAATTGGGAACAGGTGGGTGCCATGATTGGGTATAAAAGCAGCTTCCCTGAAATGCTCAGTCATTCACAAACAAGGATGGGGCGAGGGTCACCACTTTGTGAACAAATGCGTGAGCAAATTGTCCAACAGTTTAAGAACAACATTTCTCAACGAGCTATTGCAAGGAATTTAGGGATTTCATCATCTACGGTCTGTAATATCATCAAAAGGTTCAGAGAATCTGGAGAAATTACTGCACATCAGCGGCAAGGCCGAAAACCAGCACTAAATGCCCGTGATCTTCGATCCCTCAGGCGGTACTGCATCAAAAACCGGCATCACTGTGTAAAGGATATCACCACATGGGCTCAGGAACACTTCAGAAAACCACTGTCAGTAACTACAGTTCGTCGCTACATCTGTAAGTGCAAGTTAAAACTCTACTATGCAAAGCCAAAGCCATTTATCAACAACACCCAGAAACGCCGCCGGCTTCGCTGGGCCCAAGCTCATCTAAGATGGACTGATGCAAAGTGGAAAAGTGTTCTGTGGTCTGACAAGTCCACATTTCAAATTGTTTTTGGAAACTGTGGTCGTTGTGTCCTCCGGACCAAAGAGGAAAAGAACCATCCAGACTGTTATAGGCGCAAAGTTCAAAAGCCAGCATCTGTGATGGTATGGGGGTGTATTAGTGCCCAAGGCATGGGTAACTTACACATCTGTGAAGGCACCATTAATGCTGAAAGGTACATACAGGTTTTGGAGCAACATATGTTGCCATCCAAGCAACGTCTTTTTCATGGACGCCCCTGCTTATTTCAGCAAGACAATGCCAAGCCACATTCTGCACGTGTTACAACAGCGTGGCTTCGTAGTAAAAGAGTGTGGGTACTAGACTGGCCTGCCTGTAGTCCAGACCTGTCCCCCATTGAAAATGTGTGGCGCATTATGAAGCGTAAAATACAACAGAGACCCCGGACTGTTGAACAACCTAAGCTGTACATCAAGCAAGAATGGGAAAGAATTCCACCTGAAAAGCTTCAAAAATTGGTCTCCTCAGTTCCCAAACATTTACTGAGTGTTGTTAAAAGGAAAGTTGATGTAACACAGTGGTAAAATGCCCCTGTGCCAACTTGTTTGCAACGTGTTGCTGCCATTAAATTCTAAGTTGATGATTATTTGCAAAAGAAAATAAAGTTTCTCAGTCCGAACATTAAATATCTTGTCCTTGCTGTGTATTCAATTGAATATAAGTTGAAAAGGATTTGCAAATCATTGTATTCTGTTTTTATTTACAATTTACACAACGTGCCAACTTCACTGGTTTTGGGTTTTGTAGATTAATAAATTATAAATCTGGTAATTAATTAGATTAATTTTTTTAATCGTCTGACAGCACTAATTTTAAGTATAGAGTATGGAAGTATGTGATTTGGGACACACTATTTGTTTGTAGCATTTTGTTGGTACCAGACAGGCTGGCCTGAGTACTTCAGAAACTGCTGTTGTACGGGGATTTTTCTGCACAACCATCTACAAGCTTTAAAGAGAAAACATCCATGAGTAAAAATGCCTTGTTGATGCTGTGGGTCGGAGGAGAATGACCAGAGTGGTTCAGGATGGTAAAAGAAGCTAATAACCACTTGTTACTTTGAAGACAATGTTTCCAATTAAACACATGTTGAATTCTGAAGCAGATGAGCTACATCCTGCCTGTGTTTCAGCGATGATGAGTTTCATTGTTTTTTCCCAACATCATAGACATTTTATAGGCTCAAGTTTAACATCCTGTTCACCTATTTTGAAACAAGAGTATTTGTAGACAACCTGTTTTAAACATACGTTGCTTGAAGATATGCTTTCAATTTTAACTCATAGATTACATTTTCACATATCTGTATTTTTTATAGTATGACCAAATACCCAAAAACTTCCTCCCTTCAGGAACGATTTTGTTGCACTATGTACCATCTGCTTCACTTAGTTAATCATCCTCAGATTTCATAGACTACAAATAACATGCTGCCTTGATTATTGTTATCTTATTACTTGCATCATGACTAAAATGTTTACTTGACCTACTTCTGGGCCACCTTAATCCCAACAGTTACCATGTCTTACCCACTAATGTGATAAATAACATATAACTTCATGAGCTCTGTGTGTTATCAATTTATTTGCATTCAGAAGTTGAGATACCTTGTAATAGAGGAAACTTTCTTTATATGTGTTTTGATGGTAAAGAATCTATTACTTATGTTACTATTTGCTTGGTCCAAAAGTATGATATTAAGTATGAAAACTGAACCTGATTACCTGTGCTTTGTCTTTTACAGCTATTTAAGAAAGTTGAAACATTTATATAATGGTCATATGGGGCTTGTTTTGAAGCAAAGTCCAACTAAAAAGCATATCCAGTCTCATGTAATAAATTATTTGTAATGTGCTGTAAGTGAGAAATGTGTTTAATACCACAGAAAGATTGTATTTATGCTTAAATTCATATTTAACTCTGTCAAGTCACTACTCGTTAATTCCACTCATTTTTTTGTGATAGTGACTTACATCATTACAATGGAAATTTTTTTGTGTGTGTGTAAACAAAAAGACAAATAAAGCATGATCTCAAAGAATCAACTACATTTTTTTTAAAGTTTTGAGAAACTTTTAAACTTGTGCATGGGTGCATTGTCACTAAAGGCTTTTAAAGGTATCTTATCCTGTTGGTCAGATATCTAAACTTCCCAGCTTGGCAGATATGTATCTGTGTATAGCTACAGGAGAACGTTTCAGGAAATCTACACATTGCCTAAATCTACGTATTTGAATATCTTTAGCACATGTAACAAGTAATTTGTATTGCTGAAAAGTGCTTGTAAAATTTTTCATTTCTGTCCCTCTAGCTCCACTTGAAATGATGAAAACATTTATTACATATTTTCACAGCTCTACTGATGCTTTATAGTAGGGCAGTTGTGAACTACTACTGTATCCAATGTCATTTGCATCACTTAGATGCATCTTGATGACTTGGAGGTTCATAGCCATATATTTAAATTACATTACAAGCAAATACGTTGGCACATTGATTATGCAGTCTTGCTTTCTGGGCTGTGATTTGTCAGCTTTACTCATTATGACTGAGTAATCAGTCAAGGTGGTCAGACAGGTAATTAAAAACAAAGGCATCAATAAATCAATGTCTCTGCGGCGTTCACCTCTGATGTCACGAAGAAGTGATGAATCCATTAGTGTGAATGTTTTTGAGCCATTAGAGCATTTTGTTCCCGTGTGTTCTGCAAGTTTATATCTCTGAAATGTCTTTTTGTTCCTCCATTCTCCTCTCTGCTAGGGGATTGAGATAACATCGACGGGCTCCATTAACCACTACGTGACTGGAACTGCAACTGAGGTCAGACTCCTTGACTAACATACCACACATGCAGACACACACTCACACACAGTGAACCTCTGCTGAGGCCTCAGCGCTCTGAACAGATCCCCTTGAACAGCAGCGTGACTCAAACCTCAGCTCCACTTGAACCAAAGACCAGGAGGTTAACTGCGGCTACAGACAGGAGTCTGATGCTTCACACAGTTACATTTCACCATTACTTCTGTCTTATAGAGGAAAGCGTCAGCATGTCAGAGAGTGTGACAGGTTACTATCTCTATTCTGACAGGCATCATCTTCTCAGGTTGTCCATCCTCTAATATGTTTGTCCAAGCCATTCTTGCGCATGTGATATGGCTTTGAGGCAGCACATTTTTAACTGTTCTTGGAAGTCATGGACATCATGTCCTCCAGGCTAAAGAGGTAAAGGACCATCCAGATTGTTATGAGTGCAAAGTTCTAAAGGATTCCAAAGTGTGAGCAGCTTTCACATCTTTGTACACACCATTAATCTTTTTAAGGGACCTCTAAAGCTTCAGCAATAAGGGTCCTCAGTTCCACAGTGCTTATTGAGTGTTGTTGCAAGGAAACGTGTCCCATCTTTTTTGAAATGTTGGCCTGCAAAAAAATCCAAATGAGTCAATCTTTCCAGAAGAACAATGAAGTTCATCAGTCTGAACATTAAATATCCTGTCTTTGTTGTGTATTCAACTGAATATAGGCCAAAAAGAATTAGCAAATTTTTATTTTCTGTTTTGACTTGTTTTACACAATGTGCCAACTTCATTGGGTTTGTGGAAGTAAGCAAAACAACCAAGACTAGAAAACAGAAGTACAGTTATTAGGAAATAATAATGAAAAGAATGAGAATAAGTTAAATAAAAATAAGTAACACGAGACTATGCACAAAGCAGAAAGAATTTGCACACTTAACAATAAATACAACAGCAATATAAACATATGTACAGTATATAACATTTGTTTAAAACCTTGCTCTTGCTCAAGAACCCTTCCTCTGATTTTATTCAAACATTGTTCAATTATCCATCCAGACTCCAGGATGACCTGGTTGAATATTGAAAAGACACCTACTACAAGTTTATCATGATCTCAAACCTTAAATGCATAATATGCTTAGAATGCTTTAAAAGTATTTCCAAAGTGACTCTAACCTTTACTCTGACTTTCCAATGACCTGATTCAATTTTGGAAGCCAAAGGTCACAGCAACCTCAAACAACCACGAAAACCCAGCCCTTCCCCTTGACACACATCTGTATCTTCTCTGTCTGGCAATTGTACACCTCACAAAAGTATAAAACTGTTCGGCCAGGTTTTGATATGCAAGAGAACATTTTACTCTCATTTACGTTCTCCTTTTGAAAGCTTTAATAAGTTAAACACAGATGTTGTTCTTGTCCTCATCCAGAGGAATGTTGAAGTTCTTTTTCAGTTTTGAAGAGCAAGAGGAATGAAGAATAAACAGTGCAACTTTTTCCATCCGTTGCTATTTTGGTAAAACATTGACTATAATTAGTTTGCGACCTTAAACATGATTTTATGGCTGCCACCAGTACAAGGAAATATTCATTTTTCTGCTTTGAATTTGACTTTCCGCATATCAAGTGTAAAATTTCAATTTGGTTTCATTTATAATAAAAGCATGAGATATTTTCTGGACAGAAATTCACATGGAACCTCTTTTTAATGACGCTTTATTTTTAGCTGTTGACTGCTCCCTCTGTGCTTCACTGCATATGCACTGTGGCTATGCAGCACAAACTGTGTGCTAACAGCAAAGTCTGTCAGTATTTTTATCATGACGACCACATCTGCGTTAGGTTCTTAGTTTCAAACTTATGGCCTGTTTGATATTTGTATTAAACATGTTATATTAGGGTATAAATTTGTGCAGCATGTGATAAAAAGTCCTTAAATCTGACTTCAGACATCATGTTAAGAGCTAAGGGATGACTGCAAGACTCTGCAACCTTTACCTTTGACCAATCGTCTTCATAATGTACTTTATTTTACTTCAATCCAGGTTGAAATTTTAATAAAGTTGGAGAAAATCCCTTAGAAGATTCCTGAGATGTTTTGTTCCTAGAATTAGCTGGAGCACATTGATAAATGGAGGGAATGGACATTATGGACAGCCTGACTTCATTATGCCTCCAGCTGCTGCTGTTGTTGGTGTGGAGTCTTAAATATTCAGTTAAAGAGACTGTGAGGAGTTTCTAAGTAATTACAAAAAAGTCCCACTTTTAGATATATGCCTGATCAAAATACACACTTTAACATGAGTTTTATAGCATCAAAATAGGTTATCTATAAATGCTATTCCTTAGCCTTCTGGCCGGGTCGGACAGGACAGGGCTGGCCTGGATACTCAACTTCAGGAACAAGACAATTAAAACTAGAGCAAATTTATATTATTTTATTATTTATATTACACGTCTTAGAGCACCGGGCTGTAAGTAGTGATATATAGCCGGCTACAACTGCGATAATAACTTTTCCAAAAATTGCTTGTTGTCACACATCAAAAACTACCGCTACGTAACTAGAAAGAGATAAATTACCTTGTCGCTTTGCATCCTGTACATTGTTGAAAAAAGAAGTTGTAAAGCAATGCAGAGTTCTGAGGAAGGTCCAAACTGCATTTATTAGCATCACAACAAACACATGTTTTGGCTTCAGTCATGTTTTTGGTGCGTTCCGGTTGTAGTCAGAAGTAGGAATTTCCGAGTTCCGAGTTTGAAACTGCAGCTGGAACGTTCCCCGAAGTCGGAATTTCCTACTGGGAACTCTGTGCAACCTCGCCACCCCCGAGTTGACAATCGAAGATGGATGCCCCCAGTGTGAACAGTTATTTAGCTCCTGTAATAATCAATTTATTTGCACTTCTGACTGGTGTGTGTCGCTCTAGATCAGCTGTATACATAGTATTGTTAGACTTATATTTACAAAAATGCTGCTATAGTGATAATCACATTCATGTGGTATTCGTGAACAACAACGCAGGGCGTGCTAACAACAGCTAACAATAGCCTCGTAGATCGGCATGTTTTTTTCCGACTTCAACTGGAACGTCGATAAGTCGGAGATGATGTCACTCCCATTTCCGAGGTTACTGGAACGACAGCATTACGACAGTCGCCGTGCGTGCTCATGGGTAGCAGAGTCTTCATTTTGCCGGTAATAGATTCTCCTCATAGCACCTTAAAATGGACTACACACTAAAAAGTTGATAAAATCCAAAGTGTTTTTTTTTTCATTTCAGCTCTGGTATTTGGGAAAAATAAAAACATCTTACTGTCTTTGGGGGGTTGTGAACTTAACTGAGAGCAATGAAGGGACTGAGGAGTGTTTATCAGAGAGAAGAGGGGCTGCTTGTAAACTGAGAGCAATGGTGCAGCTCTCCTGAGGGACAGAGAAGATGGAGATGTTATTTTTCCGTGATGTCAACAGCAAAGCAGCCTCCACTCCCCTGCTGCTGCTGCTGCTGCTGCTGCTGTTACATCACTGCAGCTGACTGCTAATGTGACATGAAACACACAGTGCAGCCTGAATACAACCATGCATGCTGTTCATTCTGCTCCATGCTGAGATACACAATGATCAGATCATCCTGGTGATTAGTCCTGTAATCTGTTTAGGATTACTCTGGGGTTTTAGTTTCAATTTTTTAAATAATATTTTAATAATATCAGAAACACTCAGGAAGGTATTATGTTATTTTTTATGGCTGGTGCTTGAATTTATGAAGACTGCTGCATCAGTGAGCGGACTGCTGTTGCAGCTGCTCAGCATCAATCATTGTGGTGTTGTTTACATTTATTTTAGTCACTTTTTGGTTAATCCAATATGATTTATATAGTGTTTGATGAAAGAAGCTAGGGTAAACACAACAATGCACAAAACAGAGTATATTTGAATGAGCAAATTGTCATCATTAACCAGAGACTCAGAGTTTGATTTATACTAATGCATTAATTAAACAATGTGAATACCTCTTTAGCATAACAGTATGGTAATGGTAGTCCTAATTATAAATGGTAAAACTCCATCATTTTGATGAGTGGTAGTATTAAAACTACAGGAACTAGTCTTCAGTAACTGCTCTTCACCATGCTCTCCCATTTGTTTGTGGGTGGAAATGGCAACATAATTGTGCAATTTAGACTTTGTGGTTATTTTTGTTGGCTGTTTAAAAGCAATGGAGTACTTAATATTTTGTGCTAACAACTTGAATTTTTGATGCATCAGTGTCCAAGGATCAAGCTCATGATTTTCTTTTTGTTAAAGATAAATGGACTTGACAATTACCAGGAATAAATTCAATAACAATTCCATATTTAGTCCGATCTCATCGTGAAGGTGACTAATCAGGCTCTTCAACTTTATAGCATACTATTCAAATCTGTATTATTAAAAGGAGACATTGTCACTGCAAAAATGTTTCCAAACTTATTTTGCTGAGTGTAGTTCTTAAACCAAATGAAACTTTAATGCAGTTTTTACAAATATATATTTATTTTTTTGTTTAAAAGGAGTTCCTTGCATCCATATAACAAATCAAATCCACATAAAGTGCTTGAACAAAAGCACTTTTTTTACTCTCTCTCATAGATTTGTTCAAGAAAATAGTGAACAGATTTTCATAAGTTAGCCTAAATTGGTATTTATTCTGTATTTGTTTATTTGTCATTTCTCTTTTTTTGCAGCCTTCTGCTGAAGCCTTCGTGAAGATCTTAGCTGGTGATGAAGTGATTCAAGTCAACGATCAAATAGTTGTAAGTTAAATTATTTATACAATGTGAACACACGCAGGCTTGTAAGTGCTACAGAGTGCATAACTAAGTGTAAACACTCTCTTAGCACTGGTCTTACTCAGAAAAATGTCTGCACAGCAAGTGTTGGACTGTCTAAAGCATTAAACTCCATGCTGTAATAATGACGTTGGTGGGTCTGCATCAGGTGGGCTGGAGCAGAGCTAACCTCATCAAGAAGCTGAAGGAGAATCCCAGCGGAGTCACTCTGGTCCTGAAGAAAATCCCTGGCTCACTGAGACGCAAAGAGACACAGGTCCAGGTTTCACTGCCACAGGTCAGAGAGCCTAAAGATCTTTAATGTATCATTCCATAAATTTAAAGTGTAATTTAAACATGATATGCACCCTTCTGAGACCCTTAAAAGCCTTGAATAACAGTCTATTTGTGCTTTTTCACTCTTCTGTTAGCTTAGCTTTAGCGCTACTTGTTTTTTTCTTTCCAATAAGATGCTTAGTGTTTTTTTTATTTTCCATCTCATGTTTGAGGGTTTTTGTGAGCTTGGCCAACTCTAAAATATGATATAAAGACACTGTCAGCTGCTGAGTGATAATCAGTTGAAATGCCATAAATGGGACATCAGACATGAGAATACTGTGATCCTGCAGTGACGCTGTATGACCTTCCAAACTCCCTTTTCTGTTGACAGGCATGGAAGCTTTACTTATAGTATATAGCATGTATATAGCGTAGTATTTTAAAGAGTAAAAACATGCTGTAGTAAAAAAATTTTTCTGATATTTTAAGCCAAGTTATCGGTGAAAATGTAAAAAACTGCTCAGTGTAGAGATGTTCCATGACCAACATTCCCTGATATTTTCATCAAAATATTCTTATAACTTTTTGCATTATCTTGCTAACAAACACTGATTGAAACAAAATCTCCTTGTTGGAGGTCACAGGACAATAAAACCAGAATGATAGCAATAGCACTCTGAACTGCTGCTTTTAAGCAACCCTGGAACAAACAATGTGTTCTTGCCATGAAAAAAAGCCACGGACTGAGAGCCCGCTACACTTTTCTTTTTATTTAGATGAATCCAAGTGAACATTTCGTCCACATGAATATAACATTTTGGGTATCTGAAAACACACAGTAGATAATCGGAACATGCCAGACTTCTGTTTCCATCTGTACAAAAAAATACTGATATTTCCAGAAATGATGATGTAATAGTCCCACCTCTGCCTTAAACTGCATGTGCAAACTCAGACAACGGAAGAAACTGTGGTGGAATACAGTGTTGCGTACCTGCTGCTGAAGTTATTGAGCTTGTTTTGCTTTTATGGGGAATCTCTTCCTCATCTAGAACCACGAGAGCAACACCAAGACATGGAGAACAACATATGCTAGTGTTTGTTTACTACTCTCATAATTTATGTGCACTCTCCATGTCTTCTTCTCTAGTTTTTGTGTATTTGTGCAGCAGTGTTACAGCACCACACACAGGCCCATCATATTTACCTCCGCCAAGGAGGTTATGTTTTCGGGAGAGTTTGTCCGTCCGGTCCGTCCGTCTGTGAACAAAATAACTCAAAAAGTAATGGATGGATTTTGATGAAATTTTCAGGAAATGTTAAGCATGGGAAAAGGAAGAACTGATTCAATTTTGGTGTTGATCAGAATCAGCGTCCGGCCGCCATGGTGAAAAATTTGATTACGGTGAATCATTACTGAACTAAAATAGATATCATTATGAATCAAATTGCTAACGGTATGTTTTCATGGTCAAGGACTCTAAATATTTCGATGAAATAAAGGTAGGACTAATATTTATGGTGAAAATCACAATATAGGTGAGGACTGTGGCGCTGGTGGAGGTCTGCGCTCTCTGAGCTTTTCTAGTTACTAAAGCGTTTTCAGTATTTTCATGTCAACTGACACATTTCTTGAAACAATGCAGTTGTTACAGGGAACTTCATAAAGATGAAAACGTTTTTGTCTCTGTGTGGAAAGGGCTTAAGCCATTTTGTTTAGAAGTCATGGAAGTGTCACCAATCTGTGCAATGATGACCCTACCTTTTTATTCTTAACTTAGTCTTTATTAAAATGACATCATCAAATACAATAATGACATCCATTTTTCCATAGTTTTTTTCTACTTGGAAGAAAACTGAGAACAAAGGATTCAAAAAGACAGACATTGTGGTATGTAATTTGTATAACAATTCCAAGGGTAAAGACTCTGAAATGTAGATAAGTAAATAAACACATTTATTTGTTTATTTTAAAAAAGGGAGGGGGGGTTGAAGTTAAAGTGTATGTATGCACAAACTGTGCTTATACCTGTTCATTGCTTTACTTTGAGTCCATCAAGTTTCCACCTTGCAACAAGGGTTTCTCTTTGTAATCTCAAAATATGTTATCTGCTCAATGTCATGGATTTCCTCTCGACCAACACATGAGTCAATATGATGAATCCAATTTTACCATTTGATTGTAATACATTTTATGGCAGCTGTTGTAAGTATATGCAGTTGATACTTTTTTCCTCAATGCCTAAAGTTGTTGGGCCAAGTATAGCTACTTTTGGGTCAGCCGTAAGACCCTGCCTTTTCTGATATACACTATCAATACTCCAATGGAAAACAAAGCACCTAGTCCAAAGACTGAGTAGAGCTGAGTTGAGGTGCGACCACTGATGAAAAGTGCTTTAGTTTGCATGAGAAGCCTGAGATCTCAGTCAAAAAATGTTTCTAATAATTTGTCAAGCCATTTGAAGAAATACAAAACCAGCTGCATCATCGGTACACATAAGCCATTCGATTTTCTGCCACTCAGTCTCAGTTTGTTTTCATGAAGTCATCCCTCAAAAACTGGATTGTTAAAATAGGTCATAGCAGGAGATCCAATTTGTTTCCTTCTCGTGAATGTCTGTTTTTGCATGACTACAGATCTTCTCATAAAACACGCACACTTTGTGTCGGCACCATGCAGGCTGTCATTGAACCGCACACCAAATAAAAGCCTTCGTCTGACATGAGCGCACACGTTGTGTATTTCACACCCCTGTGTGACCCTCACCATGTTCATCTCTGATCTAGCTACCGCCTTGGGGTGAGGAAGAGCTCATATGGAGCTGTGAATCAGCTGAGTGCATCAACTCCTCATGGCCCTCATTTGATGCCCTGCTTTTTTCACAGACTGTTTCAGTGTTCGTGTTGTTGTCTCATCTCGTCTGACGCTGACAGAGACCTGAAGAGAGGCTGCTGTTATACTCCACATGACATCCACTTCCTTTCAAATAAACACTAATGGTTTGTTTGCACGCTCACATGTTTATATTTGTGATTTCTTTTCTCATAAGGAGGAGGAAGAGACAGAGGAGAGGTCAGAGGAAGAAGAAGAAGAGGAGGAGAATCCCAGGCACTCCATATTTGAGAGGGTAGCTGCGTCGGTCAGGTCGTTGTCCTTTAGGTAAGTGCTGCCAACATAAGATAAGGTAGTCCATTATTGATCCCTAGAGGAGGAATTCACGTGTTGCAGCAGCACAAAGTAGCTTTTAGGTATTAAAAAGCAAAAAAGATTCGAAAGCCACTTAGTGATCTTTTTTACTTTAAGCAAGACTGTGATTCATGCACCTGTGTAAGCCAATGTTGAGTTATGACAGACCTCGCTCACTAATAGGGGCATGCGTTTGGTTAATTTACTATCACTGAATTCAACTTTTCTTGAAGTTGTCTCCAGGGTTTTTAGAGGGTCCACAAATGACAGAGCTGGAAAGAGTTTTCCTCCCAACAACAGAAAGAAAGTGACCCTGTGATTGTAAGACAAAGAGTTCTCTGTCACTTTAAGAGGCAGTATTTAGCCTGATCTCAGGTTCATAAAAAGATTTCCACAACTGTTAGAATATGGCTGTGACAGCTTTTTTTTTAGATTTTTTTTTTTTTTGCATTGGCCCTTATTTAACCTGACAAGCCAGACGGACAGCTCCATATATATGCCACAGAAATATTTCACTAGTCCATCTGGGTAGGAGCCCTTTAAATTTGTTTTCAGGGGCAGAATGTTTAAAAAAACACAAGCTTGTGATTGGATAATCGTTCTGCTCATCACATTCATCACAGACCAATCCACATCAAGCAGAGTTGCCTCCTATAATGAAGCAATGTTTTCATTGAATTTGTCTTTTTTTTCTTTTATTTATACATTTTATTTTATTATTTTGTTTATATTGGTTTCTGATGCTGCTCAGTGATTTTTGAAGACTATGATGCAAAATGTGCCTGTTTGTTACTTGAAATGGCTGAATAAAGAATTGAAAAAAAGTAGCTCTAACAACAGTAAATGACTGTTAGCTGTTAGCCGCTAACTTAGCCGCTAACAGCTACCAACAGTAAATGACCGTTAGCCGTTAGCTGCTAACTTAGCTGCTAACAGCTAACGGCCTTATACTATCGTCTTACACTAAATTGTGCCACACAGATGATTCATTTAACTCTTATATGCGACATGGACCTCGTCAAAGACAATCCCTACAAGTAAACTTCTGAGGAGGGCAGATTTGCCAAGTTTTACTATGTATCTATGAGGACAATAGGCTAATCGGCATGTCCGCTCTCAACTTCTGGTTTTCAACTTCCGGTTGTCGTCACGTCCTTATTCTACAGCTCCCGCCTCTCTTCCCTGATTGGGCCGTTAAGAATTCAGCCGAATGAATTTATTGGACAACGGAGGCTTGCGAGACAGAGCTGCAGGATTTCAGAATCAGGCAGGTCTGTCTGCTCTGCAAGGCTAGCCCTTATTGACAGTGGAGAGAAAGTGGATGGACTTGGAAAGTGGGTGGGGGAGTAAGGGAAGACACGCAGAAAAGGTCAGAATCAAACATGGGCCGCCCGCACTAGGCAAGAAACCCCATACATGACACTAGCCTAACCCAGCTGGAAAATTCATTGCTGGGTAAGGCTTTACTCCCTACATGGGCTCAGTCTTCTGTGTTTGGTTAACTATCTATTCTGTGGTAATTGGTCAGTGTAACGCTGCTTAGTGTCATGTTTGCGACAGCTCTTAACTCATCTATAGACTATACTCTGCACAAGGCTTGCCAGCCCAAGCCATTGGCCTTAAACTGCAGACAAAACAACGGTAGAATGTCACACTGGTAGGTCTCTCAGGGTGGGCCAGGGGAATTGGCTGTTTCATGCAGCTACTGGCGCTTGTAACAGGAGAGGGAGAAGTCCAGGTGCTGCAGACTTTTTGTGTGTAGAACTCACAGAAGTGCATATAAAATTCATAAACAATGTCATTTAACCTTCAACATGCAAACATAAGCCAAGATATGTAAAACTTGTAATGATGGCTTTTCAAATTGTTGTTTTAGGGCCTTGGCAGTTGCCTGCTCCTCTAATTCTCAGTGGTTATTACCAACAATTTTAGATTTTAATTTTACGCCATTCCTTACCTGATTAAATTTTATTTCATTAGCTGTCCCCTAATCAGATTTCCTCCATCAGTCCACTTCCACACAGACACACTCAGAAAACAGACCAGAACCTCTTTTCTGTTCTTTTTTTCACATTTTTTACAGCATGTGAACTGATTATAGAGGAGGATTGCTGTTTAAGAATTTTCAATACAATAAAAGAACTCATGGCCCTGATTGACACGTGTTCCTTGTACACAATTTTAAAGTAGTTACAGGGATATTCTTTCATTAAATGAGGACGATCTCATTATGTTTGAGCTGGCATCGAGCTTGTATGATCAGTGGAGCACAAGGTCAGAGTGTGATCATTGTGTTTTTTCTTTTTTTAATGTGTTCTTATTAAAATGTTCACATAAACATTAAACCATCCTAGTACAATGCAACAAAAGAGGTTATAGGGAGGAGGGGAGGGAAAAAGTACAGAGAGGCCAGCTCATAATGCAATAGCATTTCCATGAGTGAAACAACCAAGTCAGACCATCTTAATAAAGGGATGCCAAACTGTTTCAAACTTTCCAGTGGATCCCTGAAATGTGTATTCTGTCTTATCTATTTTGTAGAAATACATGACCTCACAATTTTACTCCCTCAATCCACTTTATAGAAGGCCATGCCAATATTTTATCCTGTGTTTTTAGTTGTGATTAATTTAAGTAAGATAATAGTCTGTGATTAATGAAGTCAAATGGCGACGTCAGTACTCAGTACTGTTTTCTCCCACTCTCCATGTCCACCCCTACAGTGTGTATTCCCTGATGTGTGTGGTCTGTGCTCATGTCCGCATGTGGCTTTTATCCAACATGTCGATCCCTGCTTTCTCTCCCCAAGTTTCCTCTACCCCGTGTCCTGTCTTCTCTAATACTTGAAAGTTTGGTTATAAAAAAAAAAACTATTTAATTTTACTTTACTTTTACTTAAATTTACTACCTTTACCCCCCTGACAGTTCAATATTTCCAGAGAGTAAAGAGTGATGTTTTGTTATTCTCTGACCTTGTGACCTTATATCTCCCAAATTTCAACATGTCAGGTTGAAGCCAGAGGAAACATTTGTGCAGTGTTTGGCAAAAAAACTTCAAAGTTTACATACAGTGCATGATATTTGACTTTGACCCTCAAAAATTGTACCATTTTGTCCTTGAGTCAAAGTGGATGTTAGTGAAAAAAATTAAAGAATAATCCAGTTCATGAAGACAAATGTGGAAACTTTGACAGAAATCCCTTAAAGCTGTGTGGAGATACATGAGCAAACCAGAAAAGCACTCAGATAGAGTAGACCTCTGCAATTCCCATACTGACATATGGGTGGCAAAACCTTAGCAGCAGCCGAGGAGAAGAGAAGTGAATGGGATCTGCCATTATAAACTTAAATGCTTTTTTTTATGTCCATCCGGATCAGATCTAGAAGAAATTTACCCTGATGATAGAGGTTGTTATATATATGTATCCTGTTGATTTTGGAGCAAATCATTCAAGCGATGTCAGAGATATGATTTTTTTTAAATATGGACATTGGGATTTTCAGAAAATTTTGGGATTTTTTTTCATCCAGACAAATATGCGGATTAGCACCAAAAAGTAATGGCTTCTTTCCTGGACCAAACTACACCTTTGGTAAAAATTTACATGTAAATCAATTCTGTAGTTTTTCCGTAATCTTGCTAAAAGACAAACACACAAACAGACCATGGCGAAAACATTGCCTCTTTGGTGGAGGTAAAAATGACCATAAAACTCAATGATCTAGAATATTGACCTATAATCTGTTAAATAAGCTTGGTTAATGCCTGAAGTTGGTCAATTGTGCAAAGTTTTAAGAAAATGTACAAACACTTTATTGAAATAATGTGTTCACATTTAAATCATGAAGTTGTTGTTGGTTCATCCATTCGTCAGAGAATTACAGAAGAAAATCTCAAGATACTGAGTTTACAAGGTTGCATTCGGAAACGGTAATAATCTCCGTATCTGTCTGTAATAACAGTAATAAAACAGCTCATTCTTAAGACATAGTCGGCATTTATGCAAGGTTTGATGACTGTAGTGATTAAACAATGATCAGCTGGCACTAAGGGACTAAAAGTGGGCTATAAAATGTCCCCCACACCTTTAAACTTCAATCAGCAACCTGATAAAGGCAGGATGAGTCCATACTGACCCAACCATCTGGGTGGCAGCCAAGATCCAGACTCACCAGACCAGGCAACATTTTAATATCTGCTATTGTCCAATTTTGGTGATTCATTGTGAACTGTAGCCTCAGTTCCCTCCCTTTAGTTGACAGGAGTGGCACCTGGTGTTGTATTCTGCTGCATTTGCTACAAGATTGGATATATTGTGTGTTGAGAAATGATCTGCAGGGGTGCTGGTTTGGTGGAGTTGTTAGCAACCAGGCATGTGCCATATATACACTTTTGCAGGCCTGGGTTTGAATCCAACCTGTGACCAGTTTGCAGAGTGTCTTCCCCTATCTGTCACCTCTTTCACAAGCCTATCCACTGTCATTCTCTCCTATCAATAAAGGCACAAAATGCCCAAAAAATACATTAAAAAAAAGGTCTGCAAACCTTAACTGTAACAAGTGGTCTGCTCTTCCCTGCCCTGAGGCATCAACAAAGCATTTTCCTCTTTGTAATGCTCGTAATGTAATGTTTTTAATGTTTTCACTCAATTCGTTGCTGCCATGTGATTGATACAGATATGAATAATATATACATTCACATAGGATAAAGTAATAGACCATTTGCTCTGTTAGTTACAGAAAAATAAAATTTCAGGGATCGTTTCTCAATGCTTTGTTCTATCTGATTTCTATCTGATTGTAGAAATCCCAAGCGGCTGTTAAGTTAATACTGCATACATCAAAATTTAATAAACTCCTTCTCTATTTCAGCCAATGAATAATAATATCTGGGGCACATTTTATAGACCCCAAGGATACTTACAAGAGCAGCGAGAAACAGTCAGTATAATCAGAATTTTGTGTTTGTTCAGATGAAGACTCCACAGGGTGCTTTAAGTGTAAAACATTATGCATGACCTGAATAAGCAAGAGAGAGAATATCATCCTGCAGTTTCTTGGTCTTTAATCTCAAATGTATTCTGTCTTCAGGCATTTTGATCTCCTAAGAAATAAATAAGAAGTTGACTAGCTGACTGATGGGGCTTGCTTTATTTAAAGGAAAATATCAGAGTATCTCTGAACATGCTGGTGTGAAATGTGAATTATTCAACATTTGAGGATTCACCCATCAGAGATGAAACTCACATGAACCCTTTTGGTCTGTTAATGTGCCAGGACCCAGTCAGTTTTCAATGAGGTCACTCTGTAAATGCCATTAATACCCAATCTGTCACAGCTATGATTCATGTCTGACTAGAAATGAGAGTAAAGGAGGAAAACAGTCTGGAGATAAATGGATGAAAGAGTTAAGGAGAGATGAGGACAGACACAAACAAGGTAAACAAGAAAAGTAGAAAGGGAGAAGGAGGAAGAGTGATAGAAAGGAAGGAGGAGACGGCGTGAGCTGATGGAGAGCAGGCAGCGTCAGACAGATGGAGGGAGTAGGCGGAGAAGGTGCATTAAGGTTGTGAATTATCCTGTCAAACGCGGATACTCTTACTCCTGACTGAGGGGGAAAAAAACAAGTCTAAACTTTTGACTTTTGGCTTCAAGAGCCATATTTCACCTCTTTAAAAGCCGCTGCTGCCTGTTTAGACGTTTAAGTCTTGTAGCTAAAGACACTGTCGCTGTGGCTGTTAAAGGGATTGTTGCTGCCATTTTATGCACAGTGTTGGTTTTTTGCAGTGCCTGTTAAGTGTTTGAACGCACTATGAATGATGCACTCATCAGTTTGTTTTTCTCCATTTTAGAAGAGCCATCCAAGGGCCAGAGGCGTCTCAGCAGCCTATGGGACAGGAGGAATCAGAGTTGGCCTCTGATAGGGAACAGGAGGGAAGTCTGACTGTCAGTTCATACCAAAACCAACAGGGGGGGCTGTCACCGCTGTCTGCATCAGGTTAGAAACACAGAAGAGCATAGTCCTCGTGCTTGATGTTTCCTTGTTTAATATCAGTTTATTGCATCACAAACAATTAATGGATGGATAGGTTATTGATCCTGGGGGAAATTCAGGCATCCAGTAGCAGATCACTCAGTGTACTCAACATGACAACACACGGTAAAAATGTAAGTGCCATGTGAATACAGGATTTTTAGCAACTGATGGTCAGGCCAGTGCATTGTTCTTCACACATTTAATAAACAGAGCATTAAGACCATTTTAAAGCAATATAAATCATTAAAACCACAGCTGAACAGCTGTTAATTTACTATTTTGTTACATTTAACATTTACAGTTTCAGGCCTTTTTTTTTGGCCAGTTTTGAGTCTGCTGGGATTAATATTGTGTTACTGCATGAAGAACCTCAGCCCTTTCAAGCACATCAAGGTTTTAGGACAACCCGGCCTATCAGATTATTTATGCTGTAATGATGTTTGGTTAATGTAATAAAACAATACATGACTATAGAGACATAAAGAAAATCAAACAACGTTTAAATCTCACAGAACTTTATATAAATCATACACAGATTAGTTATGACTGAGCCTCTCAAATGTTAACATTGCTGTGCCAAGTCTTGGCTATTAGAAGGAGGAACTGACAGGTTACTAGTATTTCTCTTGATGTTTGGCTGCCCCCTGATTTAGAAAGAAGAATACATTTTATTGGTCAATAGACAGGAATTGTCACTTTCTACAAGGGTTTAATATGAAGCTCTTATAACTTAATTTCCATATTTTCATGAAAAAATTTGATAAAGTGAATCTCCAATAACAAATGTATCATTGTTGATCCCAAAATTGGAATTTACAACAATAAACACGTTGTGGCTGGATGGAGAAAATACACATTGGATACATTTTACCTGGCACCAGTGATCCCTTTAAGTAGGGAGGGTTAAGAGCTAAACACAGTAAACACTTTTATGTAGGGAAAAGTTATTTTAACTTATGTAGCTGTCTAACACTGAGAAATATTTCAAAGGCCTGAAATTCTTTGTTTTGGGGATAAACTGTACATTATGTGAACTTTGCATAATTAATGTTGATATTGTTGATGTTAAAATGTTATTATTGGAGATGCAAGTGATCTTATTTATTTTAATTGATCATATTCTGTCTCTTCATTGATGCAGAATCATCTATGTCTGGAACACAGGATTATTTTCAACAACTCTGATATTTAAAGAGGTCATGTCAGGCCATTTTTAGTGTAACATGCCCTTTAGTGTGTTTAATATGTCTCCTTCATGTGATAAACACCTCTTCAGCAGAAGACCTCTCCCTCTCTTTGCGGCACCACATGTGACCCATAATATCTTGTCCCCCCAGCCCCCCTGAGTGTGACCAGTGTGACGTCTAACCATTGTTTTATCATCTGTTTTGGCCTATTGGCTCATTATGGAAATTTATTTTAAAGCATTAGTGTTAGAATGAAAGCAGAATTTTTGACTATGTGGTGCCAGGCAGCGCTGAACTGGCCAATCACCACAGACGTGACCTGTAAACCAATCAGAGTGGACTGGACCAACATGGGGGGAAGGAACCCTTAAAGGGGCCGGAGCTCTATCAGAGCTTGATGAAATATCATGAAAATTTGATATTTTTTAACATTGGTGATGAGGAACATACTTTAGCAGTCTTCAAAAAAGACATGTGAACCTTATTTAAGGCAAATTTTGACCTCTTTCTCCTGAAATGGCTTACATACATAAAGTCAGTTAAGAAAAAGGTTTATATGAATTACATTAAAAAGTTAAGTAATAGAGTAAAATACCACATAAAAGTGTTCATTAGTACTTGTTAAAGTAAGATAATAAAGCTTCTCTTTTGAGATTTACATTTGATAGGTTTTTTGTTCCCTAACTGATGCAATTGTACTCCTGCTGTTTTCCCTTTTTATTTGAGAAGCTGTCTCCCCCAGAAAAAAGGCTCTTCTCTTTTTCATAACCCTGTCAAATACATCACTGATCTGACACCTACCCTGAGGCAAAGGTTTCAAAGAACTTAAACTGACTATGCAAACAATCTTAGTGAAGGTAGTCTTTGCTTTTGCAGCTTATACAGATGTTTAATTTATCTTGCTAAGTTTGAAGCCTTTCAAAACCTCCAGCTATCTAAAAAAAATGTTTTTTTTAATTTTGCATGTATATGAGTTCAGAGTCTTGGATTGTCTGACTTTGTCTTGGAAATACTCCTTCTTCCTCTGAGTTAACTAGTTAGACCAAGTTTGGAAATCTAAGAAATTTAAGTTTAAGTTATTTGGCACCAATCACATTTGATGCCTCTTCCACACAAAACAGACCAGACACCAGTGATTACATTTTACAATATGAAGATAATAAGAAACAATGAAAAGCTGAAGTCTAAGCTCTAAAAAATATATATAACAGTTGTTCCAAAGAAAAAGAGACACTCCAGATTAGGATTTGGTTTTGCCATTGAATAATATGTCACTGAGCTTTGTTTATGTCTAATATAACTTCAAAGAGGAGAGCTCATAAACTATTAAAGACATTGTTTTTAATGTATCATTAGAATCTTTTTTGTTGGACTGTCTCTTACATCATTACACAGCCACAAAAAAGTCCCAAAGAAATGCTGCTGTTCATTTTTTAAGTGGTTTACTCTGCTGAAATGTAGTGTGTGAATTGACATGACACAAAAATGTAAAATATATACATGTTGGTAGAGGTTTTAAGGGGGACCCATAAAAGGGTCCACAAAAACCCAGACTTAAGGCTCAACAGACATAGTCTACCCTGTAATCTAGCTTTGTGGCACATACCCAAGCCTTTTTTCTTTGATGGCAAAATGCTTCTTTTGTCTTTTATTTTAAGTTCTTTCAGGGCCAGCATGCCAGCCCCAGGTGCCCTGAGGGTCTATGATTCATCACAAAAGATGTGTTTGTGTGCTTAGAAATAAACTAACACACGAATGGACAAAAATGATTAAAATAAGTTCCTCTTCTTTTGATTTTTTTTAATGAAGAAACCTGCTTAAAGTCAAAGGGCTAGTTTACTATTTTAAGATGGGGTTGTACAGGGTTCATTTTAGAAGTAAATACATTGGCCCGAGTGATTTAGATGCGCTCTGCTCCTGTTCAGAGAAAACTGACACTAAAGTCAGGCTACACATAGATGCTGATTAGGCAGAATGGTAAATCTATACCATTGATACCCACACATTCTAACATTCACTCACTGACACTCAATGTTTTTCTTATGAAAGGTAGTATCAGCTGACACATTCACGCCCTTTCATACCCATTTACCATTTTTACCACTGGCGCAGCAGTGGGAGCATCTTGGTCTTGTGTCTTGCCCTGGGACACATTGACATGAGACAGCCATAGCTGGGCTCAAACCAACAATCTTTGAATGCTGGTACTGTGCACTCCCAGACGGAGTCACTGACGCTTGGAGAGCTTTGAGAAATATACTAAATTTTAGCTAACAGCCTCTTGATTTTGGTTCTGCTCCATTTTAGGCTCAAGGGCACGTACGCCATGCAGTGTGCCAAATACTACTCAAATAAAGGGGGCTTCTCGCTGAGGACTAAAGCAGTACAGAATACAATCACTCCATTGGTTTTATTATTAATTTTTATTTGCCCCAAATTCGGTAAAGTACTCAGTGCTCTTGGCTCCATCTGCAGCGATATACAGTCCACCTTTAGTGCCAGTTCTGTCCTTATGGGAGGAGAGCTGATCAAAATCACTGAGGCTAGTGTATTAACTATTGAAATAAACTCTATGCAACCTCACTTTAAGAAAATTGAATTACTTCTTTTAAGGCATGCATCAGCTGCTCAAGGTTTCGCCTTCCTTCTCTTTAAGAGACATGAGTCAATATCTACTTTGTAAGCCTTTGTGATATAATAGGTGGAATAAATGTTAGATATTATGATTAAATAGAAAGAAAAGTCATTACACAATGCCTGCTGGTAGCCCTTACAAGTTCTTGATTAAATGTGCTACATTAGTTGTAAAGAAATGTAATGAAGACCTATTGCATTTATGAGTAGCTGTTTAAGTAAATGTACCCATTGATTTCCTGTGTTGTCACTGAAAGTTTATTACTTAAGGTAGAGACTCTTGAATCATGTTTGAGGTCATTATTAGATCAGAGTTGTATTCATTATATAAGCAAAGCTTTATTTTGACTGAACACGATTTCAAACTGTGACCTGATGTGAATGAGATGACAGAAAAGTCTCTTAAATTCTCCACTAATGGAAAATTAGCACTTGTTAGCGCTTGTCCTTCTGAGATATGCTGACTTGTTACAGTGACGATGATCCTATTAAAGTGTATTCAAAGTCATTCACCACTGACATTAACTCAAATAAGTTAAAATGTTTGGAAGAAAGTAATAGATCCACTTGTTTTTCAGGGTTTGAGTTTGACAGTTCAGAAAGTTCAAGACTCTCGCCAAGGCAAAGACGAGACCGGTCACCGTTACCCAGAAGCCCCTCACCTTTAGAGTTCAGGAGTCCCTCTCCTCGGAGGGACAACCAGGATCGAGTTAGCATCAGCTCCTGCCCTGAAATGGTGGGACACATGGTGAGAGAAGGAAAGACAGACATTTTTTGACCTAACTTTTTTTAAATTTTGACATAACTGTGTCATGTCTGTTTTCAGGGGAACAAGGATACTAAGAAAAGCTCCACCAAAGGTAAGAGATCATACTGAAATATTTTTAAAAAGTCTAGAAAAAACAAGAACCGAACTATGTAAAGTGGCCCAAAGGGGTTAGGACAAATTCAGAAAATAATTCACACTAGAAAATAGATTGTTTGTAGGATGTGACATTCACCTTATTATAGTGACTTGGTGTTGTGGTAGAAGAAAATGAAGAGAATTTATCGTCATTGCACATTAATGTTACAAGAAACCTGAAAAAAAAGAGTCAATAACCAAAGATAAAAAGAAAATAAGCTTCAAGGGAAGGTTCACCCTTGCATCAAATAGTACATTGTTTACTCCCCTGCTGTTGTTCTTTTCTTCTCCTCTGTTATATTTTCTCCCTCAGGCATGACAACAGCTCTGAGTCGTCGGCGTGTGTCCTGTCGTGAACTCGGTCGACCTGACTGTGATGGCTGGCTGTGGAAGAAGAGGAGGGAGAGCGGGGTCTTCATTGCTCAGAAGTGGCAGCGCTTCTGGTTCATTCTGACGGGGCCTTCACTTTACTGGTACACAAGCCAGCAGGTGGGAACAGCACAATGGATATTTTCTTTATCTCTACACAACCAAATAAAGAGGATAGCATTGGAAAACAAATCCTCTGAGGTGTTTGTGTATTATTGGTGTGAATCTTGTAGTATTTTGCTAAGTTAGGGATGTACATATCAGTTGATTGTGGCTGTTTCACATCAGCTGTTTGGTAATGCTATCCAATAAGCAAAGACGAACGATGCAGTAATGTTTGGTGTAAAAACTGAATTGCTTCTAAACGAAGTTTTCTTCTTTTAAATGAAAAGTGAAAACCCCAAAATATTAAACATATGTTATTTTTTGCTGTGGGCTTAAGAAATACTTAGTTTAATTTGAGGAGGGGTAGGTCTTGTCATGCCGGCTAGTACAGTGGAGTGTTATAAAACGGTCTTCTGCACATTCAAAATATGCCCTTCATCTGTTCCAGTGGCGATTGCTCTCAGACTGCAAGGGAAGCTCAGCTTCCCCTAAAATGTCCCCAAAAAAGTGTTGATATGTACTGCTGTGTGTACATTTCATTGACTAAATGTGCGCTAGAATACCTTCATCTTTTGTTCAGAATCAGCTACTTATCACAGGTAACTGGCGCAACTTCCTTCTCATTCATCCCCGCAACGTCTCACAGTCAGACGCTCAGCGTCTTCTGACTTCGATGGGGAAGCGTAGAGTGGGTTGTTCCACTGTGGAAACTGGGCGGTCATTGGATAAACGCTGGGCTTTGTCCCGCCCATCGGACGCTCAGCGTCTCTGGGGGTCTATGAGGCAGTGGACTGGCCTGGACGCTTGGCTTCTACATGATGATTGGATGATCTGTCTGAGGCCGAATCCCTTTTTGATTGACAGTTGTTCTGGAGAGGAGCTTTTCCTGTTTAAAGTGGCTCAAGTCTTACACCTGCAACACAATGGGCCAAGGCCGTTTAAAGCAGTCTAGCTCTGCTGGCCATTGAGGGAACACTGGTAAAATCCCTGCAAAAGACACCTAGTTGGTACGACAGGGTTACAGATAATTTTCTTGAAAAGGAACGAAGGGTAGAATTTACATTTAAATAAATAAACAAATTTATGATGTAGGCCAGAAACAAAATGAGCTTCCCCTCCTTGACCGACCAGCAGCCGCCACTGATCTGTTCATATACTTGAACAGTTGCGTACAGAGAACTAAAGTCAGAGAGGGAGGAACAGAGTGAGAGCTTAATGAGAAAAAGATTTCTTTTACCGAAATGCAATGCAAAATCTGTTAGTGTAACATGTTAGCATCAAGCTAACAAACTCAAAACATGCTTTCTTTTAGAATCGATGATCATAGAATCAGTGAAGTCATTAAATCAGTGACCATGTTCTCTACTGCATATATTTTGTTTGATTAATTGTTATTGACTATTAAAGAGTTGTTTTCTTGATATATATCTCTAGAGAAAATGCATAGAAATATGCACACATCCATTGATTCTTTTCTGTTTTCTCTGCAGGATGAAAAGGCTGAAGGTTTTGTCAACATATCCAGCTACGGCATCGAAGGTGCTGGAGAGCACAAGAGAAAATAGTAAGAATGAACTCTTTAATGGATCGAAAATGAAAGCATTTATCTACCAGAATGCAAGATCTAAAGTTTGCTGATTTATTTAGAAGAGGCTAAATAATGAAACACTCTCATTAGATATTTACATGACATAACTCTGTAGTTTAGTACAGTGGCTTTATTGTCCTGACACAGAAGTGCCTGACCCACCTTAAACGCATGAAAATGTGAAACTATCACGCCTTTATTCAGAAGTAGTTATTAATAGTTTTAAAGAGCACAAGTTGTATCTCATTAAATGTAGATTTATATCTGCTGTAAATAGGTCTGTTGAAGTCTTTCTGCATAAGATTATGTTTCTCAAACCCTCTTTATGATTGTGTCCCCTCTTTGTTCTTCTCCTCTCATCAAGTGTGTTTAAAATGTACCATCCGAGATTTCACAACTTCTTCTTTGCTGCTGATAACGTCACTGACATGAGCAAGTAAGTTGGATTAATTGCAGATGAAGAACTTGTTCAGCCAGTCTGTCTCCTTTTTCTTTCTCTTTTCTCAGATCTAAAAAATGTAAGCTTAAACTAATAAATAACACAACTTAAGTCCCACAGTTCAGGCTCTGCATGCATTAGTGTACTGCAAGACTAGATGTAAGGTCCACAAATTATTAATGAAACAATGGTTTAAACAGTGACCACATCAGAGGTGTAAAATGACAGTAGAGCAGGTGTTGGTCTATACTGCCCCCTTCAGGTGACTTTTCAGAATGAGGGTTTGTCTCCTGTCAGCTCTTATTTGTTGTAATATAAATCAGTTAACTCTTACTCAAACAGCACTGAGAGACAAGTTGGCTATTGTCTGGGTTGACTTGGCTTGTTCTTGCTTTCATTTCAGGTGGATTAACTGTCTGATCACAGCCATACAGAAGCATAAGCACAAATGCCCCGACAGTGAAGAAGGTGAGAAATAATTGTATTTATATTTGTATTTAGAGTTATTATTACTGAAAAATGCATTTAAATCAGTTATTACCAGCTGGAATAGAATCAGGACCCCGCAGCCCCTCCATAATGAGAAATAGCAACTCGTATTTTCAATATTTTAAACAATCAATTATCTTTATTGAAAACTGTTTTAATTTGGATCTTTAATGAAAGAAATAATACAGAAATGTCAACTAAGAGAAAAGATAAAACAACCAGTTAAATTGTGTAATACTGTCAGCCTTAATAGGATATGAATGTAGGTGTTGTATTCTACTGCGTTTTACCATGAAACCATGTTTGTTTGGCCGCCATGTCGCAAAACTAGGTTGCAAAAATCTTTCAAAAGGAAAAGTGTAAAGTCATTTCAAAGAGAATGTTTTATGCATGATAAAAAAATGTTTTCAACATGAGTGCCATTCAAACTAATGTCTAATGACGAGGGGAGATTTAAACAGAAATTATTGAGTCTAAAACAATAACTAAAATATTAGTGTGCTCACCACAGGAGTGTGCTCCTCTCAGTACTAAAGCCTACTGATGTAAGATTAGTGTTGTCCATCTGCTGTTGTTGTGTAGGGCCTATTATTGAGTGTGCACAGACTTATAACACCCTGGCTGCTAGCTGTTTTGAGGGCTTCAGATAGAAAAGTTGGAGTTCTCCAGTTCAAGACATATCAAGAAAAATTTTCATGTAATGATGTGTAAAATCAAATACATAAATGAACACAACTTTTGGGGTATCTAACCATCATAACCTTCAAGCGACGTTTTTTTTCTTTCTTTTGTGAAGGTATAGGTTTGTAATCCGCGAAAAAATGTGAACCTTTTTGTCATCCTACTGCTAAGTTTTAGGCCAAAATCTGTGACAATCAGGTGAACCTGTCCTGCTCCTGTTCTGCTCTCTATCTGATGATGCACAGGGCATTAACCACTGTTTTAAGCTCAGATCATGAGGGATACTTTGTATTTTACTGAAACAGTGCCTATACCTGTTTTAGTGAAACCAAGAGTCTTGAACCCTCTTATCATATTGATGATTTTGTTCTTTCATTTTAAAATCTGTTTTTAGGGCATTTTATGTCTTATTTACAGAAGTGAGATAGTGATTAGGCTTGGGGGGGGGATAAGGAGGGACATTCTGTATATGAGCCTCAGGCTAGAATCAAACTGTGAATGGCAGAAGCAGGGGGATGTACCTGGGTGTTTATCACTCTCAAACATTCATTTTAAAATCACACATTGCCAGGACATGTCTTCAGAGTCATATACCACTCTTTCATTGTATTCGCTTAATCAGCAAGCTCCATGTGCACACCCACTCTCTGTTTACTTCTGCCTGCTCACAGGTCTGTGACAAACAGCTGCTTCCAGGGCTTATAAATGAAGCCAATGGGCCAAAAACTGCACTATTATGAGTGTCAGATTGAGACTGGCAGCAATGAACCTGTAAATCATATGGCTGCACTGGGAAAAGATGGTTTTACCATCCTGGTTCAACAAACAACTTTGGTCTAAATATCTGTTGTATCCAAAGGTTGTACTGGGGAGTGCATATTCTTATATGGTGCCCAATTTTATTCCATTTAAGGATTTTTGTGTTTGAAAAATTACGGACACGACTGAAATTGCAAAAGTCTGTGCAGAGTCTCTATTGGTCAGATGGCCTCATGTCCCGCCTTTAAATCGCCTCTCTGTCTTTGAGAAGGTTGATCTAAAGTTTACATGTAATTGAGAGAGGTTGCGGGCAGTATGGCAGTGTCCACAGGTTGGCCTCAGTAATGTAACAAAGGCTCATTTCATAGTCATATGACTGATATTTCATTTGTTTATTGTTTATTAGATTTTGCACTATAAAAGATACATAAGATCAAACTAGAAATTTTCAGAAAACAAAGAAATGTGTCAAGAGAGGTCAAGAAGCCATTAGGCTTATGCAAAGGACCTCACCTTTCTATAAGAAAAAGTAGAAAATAGTCAAGATTTCAGTAAGAACACAAAGTAATACATGCATATGTGTTCAACCATATGTGAAGAAACAAAAAGAAATAACAATAATCACCAATAAAACAAACATAGACAGATTTAACAAAGAAACAAAAAATATATAGACCTTAAAATATATAGACCATAAAAGACTTCATGACTAAATGTATATCTTTCCATAGTCAATGGTGTGCACTGACATGCAGTTCATATCAGCAGGTGTTTTGAGATTGGTAGCATGTTAAAAGTTACTCGTAATGGATTCCTTAACTAATGTGTTACGTTACTTGTTAAACCTAAAAGGAGATAAATTACTCTAACATATTAATTTTTGATGATTTGATGCAATACAATATTATGCAATGCAGTGCAACACAATAAAATAATGCACAATACAGTAACAATTGATAAAATATAGAATGATGCAATGCAGTGTGAAGGAATATAACATGTTTGGATATGAAATATGCTATGATATACTAACTATTTGCATTTAGGTATTTTCCCTTGACTCCAATCAACACACATTCTGTCACAGTACCTACAATATTTACTGTACTTGCGCAGAGGTTCTATAGATATGATACACTTGCTTTTGGCTCCGGTTTTACATATATATAGTTACATTCGAAGTATGCTACTGAAAAAACAAGATTTATTCTATAATCCAGTTTTATTAAACATAAATATTTTAGTGTATTTTTCCCTCAGTTTACTTCCCCTATGCATCAACACACCACTTTATTTGGATCTTCCACTGACCAAAATAATGTAGTATGTCTTCTTCAGACAGTTGTCCCAGAACCTCTGTTGTTCTTTTCTTCATTTCCTACACAGACTCGAAATCTGTTCTTTTTAGCACAGATTCATTTGTAGGAAAAAGGAAAAAGTCACACAGTGCTAAAGTAAGTGATAAGGGAGGGTGAACAAGCACTGGGACTTGGTTTTGTGCTGAAAACTGCTTTACCGCGAGTGCAGTGTGAGCTGGTGCATTGTCTTGATGCAGAATTAAACCTTTCCTTTTATTTTCAATGGAGGCCATTTCTGTTCTCATTCTTACATCAAGTCATCAGTCATTTTGAACAAGTTCATTTTGTTGAATTTGGACACTTACTATGCCTTCACAAAATCTTTTATGCCATTCAAACACACGTGCACATGACGTGCAGTGTTCCCTACACAACTCAATTCGTGTTTAGTTCAATTTTACCAAATCTAAAATCTAATCATGTTCTGATGCTTTAGCTAAGCACACACTCTTCTTTCAGTAGTGAACTAAAGACGCCGTGTTTTGAAAACTTACAGCAGTTGTGTGTGGATACCCAACTTTTGATAAATAACACTCTTGAGCACAACCTCATTATTTGTTAACCATACCTCATATGGTTTGATTCATACTTGCTTTAAAGTACGATTGAAACAATATGGTGCAATACCATGCAGTACTGTTTGCTAACATACAATGACCTTTATACCCTCAGAGGACTATGTCTTAGACTTTATTGCTAATCATTAATAAAAATCAAAGCAATGAACAAGATTTTATTTAAAGAGAGAGTACATACAAATATATACATCCCAAAAACAACATATATTGCTCATTTCCCACATGAATAAAAGTAAAATATATTTAAAAGAATAAAAATCCAACTATAAAACACATTATTAAAATTTTTGATATGATAGTGATCTGCTGGTTCATTCTAGTGAGTAATAAATGACAAATTTAGGATTTATTTCAAATTGTTTTGCATCAGTATCAGTAAATTAACAGGGTTTTATTTGTTTGCAGAGTGCTACAGTGAGACCGAATCAGAAAGTGAGGGATCACCATCACCACGCAGAAGAAACAAGGTTAGAGGTGGACATATGAACAAATGATGCATTTGCAAATTAATAAAGTCCTCTGAAAATCCATTATGTTTTATATTGTCTTATTTTTACTGTCAGAAAGTGCAATCCAACACTCTGCCTCGGCCCAAAGGGAAAACCAACAAGGTGCCATTATCAAGCACTTCAACAGGGGGCAGCAAAGGAGCAGGTAAGGACGATCTCAACTTCTGGCTTTTTGCTGCTCTCTTGTCTCCTCTTTAATGAATATTTATGATAAACTGCAAAGAACCGAGTCTCTCTGAATGGTGTTTCAATATTCATAATGGATAAGTCATCTCCATCCTGACATGTTTCTTCCCTTCACCCCCGTGGGCATTTGGATTCAAATCAGCTGTCAACAAATGTCACAGCAGCTCCATGTGTGATGCAGTCAATCAAAGCAGATTAACATTTCTGTCATTTTTTGTCTCTTTCACAATCTGTCTCTGTCTATGTGTGCTCTGTCTTTGCCCTGCGTAAAGGAGGACCTGTGGATGAGATGGGAATGATGCTGAATAATATAAAAGAGGGAGGAGTTTCTCTGATTGGCAGCGAGCAGCCGTTCACGCACGACCACTTCAGAAGATCGTTCATTCGACGTAACAAGAACCCTGTCATCAACGAGAAGGCACACACGCTCAGGGCTCTGCAGAGCACTCTTAAGGTGAGCACCACAGCTCTGAAGTCCTCGAGTTGTCCAAACTGAAGCCTTGTGTATGAAGTTTTTCAAGACTGTACAGATGAACTTTAGTCACACCTACTGCTGAGGGCACAGTCTATCCTTAACCTGTGTTAAGGGAACTCTTAAAGGATGTTTTCTTAAGATTTAATGTGGGGCTTAAAATGTAGTTGTCAGTGTGTACGCTAAATACCACAAATGACTCACCATGATGATATGCCAGCTAATGCTCGGAACGATGTGGCTTTCATACCAAGCACACGTGTGATCTTCGTTTTGGTTGCATCTCTCTGCTGCCTAAGCCCTGGCCTTCTGCAAATTTTCACCTCAGCAAAGAGCTTCAATTAAAACTATAATACATCCTCCAACAACTGATTTTATTCATTGAGTAACAGACCAAGAATGTACAGATTAGCTCTTTTTGTGATAACTTATGCTATGATGATATTAGATGAATGAATTTAAAGTTGCTTAAGCAGAGAAACAAAGAATGGAAGTTGAATTTCACAGGGCTATATACAAACCACACACAGATCAGCACTGGATAGGGTTTAAAGAAAATATTGATTCATCAATATATTGTGATATTTTGCAGCTCAATACCTTATCAGTATATTTAAATGCAATATTGTGAAAATAATTATTCAGTTATTAGAATTAGAACTTTAGTATGTTTTAGTCTTGAGCTCTCATAAGTTAATTTTCAAACACAGTTGCCATCATTAAGATCTGATATATTGTTTCTGAGGTGCAGTAAACAAGGTAAATGCCACTGGAGTTGAGTGTTACAAAGTAAAGGTCATGAAATTTATCCTTGTTGTGCTTTACTGGTTATTTCATCATGTTTAGAGTGGTCTTCTATCTACAGAATGTTTTCTCACAGATATAAGGTAAATTAGTTTAAACATTTCTGAGGATACTTCTTTGATTTGTCTGAATGGTCGTCTGTGATGTCTCATGGAGTGAGTGCTATCAAATCTGATTTCAGTGAGCAAGAATGAATCATTGGTGAATAAGTTTCAAGAGCAGAAAAGCTCATCTGGCAGTGAAATTAGAGCCTTACATATTTGATTTAATATCCACATTCGTTGTCTGCAGGCCAAGGAGGCCGAGCTTCTTCAGATCAACAAGCTCCTGGAGGAGTCCAGCATGACGGCTTCAAAGTACCGTCAGTGGAAGGAGAGCAACGAGGAACTAGTCAAAGAAATCGAGAAAGTTGCGGCTCTCAAGGCCAACAAGGAAGGAGAAATCCAGGCTGTGCAAGACACACCCACTGAGGAGGCTGCCTTGGAAACCGTCACCACAGAAACAGCCACCACAGAGACTGAGGGTGCGTACAGACTGAGCCTCAGCGACGGGGAGCAGTTAGTGGACGCAGAGCCTGCAGATGTTCTTCTGGAGATCCCTCCCGGTTCTCCGAGCCCGAGCAGCAGTCCAGAGTTAGAACTGTCTCTGGGGTCACTGCAGGAGTCCATAAACAAACAGCTGAGTGAAATGAATGAGAGCGGAGATGCTACAGAGAGCTACTTTTACATTTAAGACCCCCAAAACTGTCACTGGCCCATCACTGCAGGATTTTACTGGTCACCAGAATCAGACAAATGAAAGACGTTTTTCATGCTGCAAAGTGAAAGAGGTGCATCCCCCTGGAAAGGACAGGCCAAAAAGGACATTAAAATCTGCACTTTAAACGGGTATTTTGTCAAAAGAAATCTGATTTAAATCTTGAATTCCTTTAACAAAAAAATACAGCAACGATCAGAACAGATTGCCAAGTGTTGCTCTAAATCAGTATGTATTTATATATTTTTAGGACTGTCTCGCTTCTCTGATAAAAGATAGAACTTTTCTTGAAAGTCAGAGAGTTTGTAAAATAAGTCATGCTTCTTTTAATGTGACATGTAAATACTGTTTTACAATTAATTTGTATTTGTTTATTGACATTACCTTAATAAAGGTATACATTTGAGATATTTTGAACTGAGTGCAGCTTAAATTCAGAAGAGGATTTGGACTCGGGCAAGAGAAATGAATAATAAGAGGAGGACAAACTTTTCCCATTAGACAATATGAAAACTCATATTGTCTAATGGGAAATGAGAGCACAGACCTCCTCCCGCACCACAGTCCTCACCCATATTGTGATTTTCACCATAATATTAGTCCTACCTTTATTTTTATATAAATCTAGATTCCTCAACCACAAAAACATACCATTGGCAATTGGATTCATAATGATATCTATTTTAGTTCAGTAGTTATTCACAAAAATTGCATTTTTCATCATGGCGGATCCAGACGGTGATCCAGATCACTCCCAAAATCTAATCATCTGTTCCTTGTCCCAATCCGGACATTTCCTGAAAATTTCATTGAAATCTGTCCGTAACTTTTTGAGATATGTTACTAACAATGAAACAAACAAACAGACGCTGGCAATGACATAACCCCCTGGTGGCGGTATTAAATGTTAAGAGAAATTGAAGGATTGTGGAGGCAGGTGGAAGAAATAATGAGAGGACATTCTTTCATTTCACACTTAGAGAAAAAAATTCTAGATGTTGAGGTGGTTGGATAAAAAAAAAAAATAAAGGAATGCTTTTTCATTGCATAATTTGAGAAAAGAAAAGTAAAAAAGGTAAGGCAGTAAATGGAATTGAGAATGGGAGAGATTTCTTCACCCCGAGCTGTTGTACAGTTTAATTATTTATATTTCTTAAAATGTAGTTGGAGTTGCAGTAGGTGCAGGAATTGATAAGGATTTATTTACCAATGCCATTATCGATTCTGCCAATCTACTTAATACTTTGAATCCTTTGGATTTTCCACCTGGAACAGAACAGATCCAAAAAGTTTCCTTTTTTCTAAACCTTTCCCCCAAATGTCTTTCTTTGACTGCTTAGTGGAAAAGTCTTCCTCCTGTCATCTTTTCTGTCTCATGCCTTACCTCAAGACTCTTGAAAGACTTCAAATAACACTGATCGATGTCGATCAAGTTTTTTTCTCTTGAGCTTAACCAAGCCCCCACCATTCTCAGAGATATACTGTCCGTCATCCGCCCACAGAATAAAGCTGTGTGGCAGTTCTGGTCCAAGGTCTTTATCTATTTTTCTTCTCCTTTCCTTTATTGCCTGAGTCTGCCTGAGTCATGCTAGAAAAAGACTCTTCAAATGCTGATGTCAGAGGTGCCTGCTGCTTTACAGTTTATCTGCTGAAGGTTAAAATGGCTAAATGGGAACAACCCTCAATCCCTCATGACAAAGGTTTTTTGTTCACTAGTTCATTGTTGATTATTTGTGTTGGTAAATTAGTTACACAGTCTGAAATGTCACTTTCTTTCAGGCTGAGTTGCATGGTAAGGTTGCTTTATTTCCCAGCAATTGTTCCTAATATCCTACTTGCTCTTTATTTCCTTGTGCGTGGGAAGTTTGCTGCTCTCAAAGCCTTTTTTTAATGTGTCATTGAGCTGTAAGATTGAGGTTGAATCATTTTCAGTTTCAGTCATTTTTAAGTAGTTCAAAGTGTAAGAAATAATAATCTGGTATACACTGGGTAATGGACATGGGACCATTTTGATTTAACACAGGTTAATACTTTCGTCTAGTATTTGAAATCTGTTTTTGTTAACCACAATCTTGATTTATTTGGAGCCACAGTAGGCTGCTTTTGATGACAGGAGCAAGTGGTAAGCCAATAATAACAGCGCAGGGTGTATTTATTATTACAAGAGTAAACCAATACAAAGTATCAGAGTTCTTATTTATCTAGCATGTAAATAGGCAACTTTATTTAAATGTGAGTCAGCCTGTTATCAAAACTCATCCTAGTTCTGGGGCAAGACTATGGACTGTTACCTTTTGTTTTGTGTTTTTAACCATAGGCCATCGGTGACTCATATTTGTGCCAAATGAACAACACCAAACTCCACTTTGAATGAGACTTAATTATTTTAGTCACACCCCTTGAATGACGTGGGTTAATTCTCAGTGGAAGAGCTGGATTGTCCTTTCTGTCATTCAGTCAACAGGTAAGGATTTGCTCATTTATTGATGTTAATCCACTGTGCTTAAATGGTTTAACATGCTCCATCAGCATAACCCCTCCAAGAAATAGGGAAAACAATCCCCCACCCAGCATTAATATTGTATAAGAAAATAAATCGATGCTCTTTTTTATATTAAAAGTAAAGTGTACACATATGGAAATGCTGATATACATACATTTTCTTCACACTTTATTATACATTAAAGGAAAACCAGGAAACTATCAGTCCTGGACTAGTCACTTTGAGTTTGTCTTGTGTTATTTTTACTAATTAATTATAAAAATCATTTACAAAAAATACCTATACTTACTCATTGTTATTAGTTTCATGTCACGTATTACTTTTGCCTTTTAAAAACTGGTCTGCTAAAGGCTTACAACAAAGATTACAATAAAAGTAAAACTTTGCAGACAAAACTTTTGACAGCACAGTTACTGAGAATTTTCAATTAAAGTGTAATAGTAATAGTAGTAAGCAGTAATAGTAATAGTATTCAAGTGTAATATATATTTTTTATGGTCCCAAACATACTTAGCAACAACCTCTAGTAAAAAAAAAAGGCAGAGCCCTAAATTACTCCTGAATTTGGTTTTGTGTTAAATTGTAATGATTTTAGAGAAAATTTAGAGCGCTTTCTAAAAAAGCAAAATTCCTAAACACTTCAAGAGAAAGGCCCTCATTAAAATACTACAAACAGCTACTTAGAAAAAAAATATGTCAATAGTTTTAGCAATTCAAACAAGATATCTTTGAAACTTAAAAATAAAGGTGTGACTGCAAAATACACAAAATATTGAATAAAATAAGAGATAGAAATACCAATTTAATTAATTTGAAGTTTGTATTAAATTGAACAGTTGTATTAATACCATTATTATATATGACAGAAAAAATAAAGCCTTTCAATCTGTATTCCAAAGTGTTGTCTTCCAGCTGGTGTGATAAAGATGTTAGGCTGATCTCACAGCAACAAAATGGTGGCAGCTCCAACACAATCAAAACAAGTAGAAGAGCGTTTGGAAAACCTCTACAACCTAGCCAACTTTTGCTACAACAAATACATGCCAAATGTCGCAAGTAAAGTCCAAAACTGTTGCGAATAAGTCCGTATAAAAACACTGATAAGTGAGTGTGTAGCTGCTGTTGTCACGAAACAAATGGGGAAGATTAAACAAACTGCTAACTCCTGCTCGGAGGATGCTAACTCGGTGAGAGCTAGCATGGCCTCTTCAGAGAAGGAGCAGGAAGAGGAGGACGGCAGGACGGAGTGTCCTGAGGAGCTGAGTCAAACTGTAAGTGATTGTTTTTGTTTTGTTTGGGCAGAAATTTAGTAACCCTTGTAAAAGACCGTGTTTAATCTGTTAAAACTTCACTAAAGCCAAGACAAAACTAGCTAAACGTGTATCACCTTCACATGTATCACCCATTATAAATATCACTGGATCATGCTTATGAAACTTTGCGTCAGTAACCACAAAAGAAAGGCATCATTTGGGCAGGGCTGTCAAATTCAATCACAACAAGGTCAGGCATTTAAAATAAAGTGCAAGATGTATACCAAACAGGATTAATATTTATTGAAAAGTTTTAAAACTGACCGTTTTGATAAAAAAAAAAACAGCTTTTTTATTCTCAGGCAAGCTTAAAAGTAACAATAAAAACACTGACATTTGTGCTCTGGTCCTCCATGACAGCAGTTGCAGTGCATTGTGGGATTTTGTGTTTAATAACTTTTTGTGAGCTATATAATGGAGGGCCTTAAATAATTAAAATTTAAAATGATCTTGCGGGCCATGTTAAAGTACAGAGCCTAGAGTTTTAGTAGGCTTTTCCTGGGGTTAAAGAAATGAGAATACAGCAATATATCAGTATTTGTACTGCAGTACAGTGTTGACAGTAAAATTCGCAATATTTCATTGGTTAATAATTAATTGAAATTCAGGAAAATTGTCGCTTGACTGGATGAAAAACTTTGTTGTTTGGATAGACTGTGTTGCAGAAACAATTTTGTGAACAGTTTTTCTTGCATATGTGTGTTTTGAATGCAATAAAAAGAGAAAAGAATGATTTAAAAATATTTTGGTACTGCATAGAATAATTTTTTATATATATATGTATGTATGTATGTATATATATATATATATATATATATATATATATATATATATACATACATATATATATATATGTATGTATATATATATGTAGAGAGAGAGAGAGAGAGAGACATAGAGAGAGAGAGAGAGAGACATAGATGGATAGATATCTATATGTATGTATATATATTTATATATATATATATTTGCTGTATATATATATATATATGAATATATATATATGAATATATGTATATATATATACATGAATATATATATATATATATATATATATATATATATATACATATACATATATATACATATATATAGATATATATATATATATATATATATATATATATATATATATATATATATATATATATATATATATATATACAGTCATGGAAAAAATTATTAGACCACCCTTGTTTTCTTCAATTTCTTGTTCATTCTAATATCTGGTACCACTAAACGTATAATACAATGAACACAACAAAAAATGCAGCTGGTCACATAATACTTTATGTCCTATTTGACATTCTTAAGCTTAATTGATTCCCAGGGTATATAAGAGGCCATTTCATGTCACAAGCAGCACTGCACATGCAAAGGCCTAGAGTGGTTTCCTGCTTACATTCAAGCCGTAGCACAACTCAGAAGTTGTCAGCTCTCACATAATGCCTAAAACAAAAGAATTATGTGAAGCCACAAAGGCAGCCATCTTGGCACTGCTGGAAATTGGCATGAGTGAGAGACAGGTAGCGAAAAAAACTGAAGATCTCCAAGACAGCCGTTCATTACAACAAAAAAAAACAAGCTGAACATGGCACTACCAAATTGCTACCTGGCCGTGGCAGGAAACGTCTTTCTACCCCAAGAGATTACCGTGCACTCATCCGTTCCTGTGTCAGGAATCGTCGTCAGACCTCCAGGGACCTTAAAATGAGTGGGCACTGTCGAGAAATGTGACTTGTTCAGCAAGGACAGTTCGAAACCGACTTGTTGAAGCTGGTTTGAAGTCACACAGAGCACGCAAGAAGCCCTTCATCAATGAAAGGCAGAGGAAGGCCCGGTAACTCTTTGCTCGAGACCACAAGGATTGGACTGTTGATGATTGGGCTAAGGTTCTCTTCAGTGATGAATCCAATTTTGAATTGATGCCCACTCCAGCCAACTTACTGGTTAGGAGGAAGCCTGGAGAAGCTTACAACCCAGACTGTCTTGCCCCTACAGTAAAACATGGGGGTGGATCAGTCATGATCTGGGGTTGTTTCAGTCTTTTGGAACAGGGAAAACCATGAAAATGAATAGTTCTTGAAGGCCGAATTAAACCAGGTCATGTATCAGGACTATTGTCCAAAACAGTCTTCTTGAGCCAGGCATTAAAATTAACAAGCTGGAAAACTCTTTCCTGCCTCGAATGACTGGATTTTCCAACATCAGACAATGCCCCTTGCCACACGGCAAGGATGGAGAACTAGATCTTAATCCAATTGAAAACCTGTGGAAAATCATCAAACTCAAAATGGCAAAACAATGGTTATGCAATCAAGTATTAACTCTTGTGTGTATCATGTGTTTAAAGCAAACAGAAAAGAAAACATGGAATGCTTAAAAGTAGTGTTTTTGGCGGTACAATGCCATAGCTATTGATGTAAGAATTTAAGTAATTTTGGTTATTATCAAGAAAACCATGGAAAATGAATAGTTCTTAGTTCTTAAATTAAACTCTCATGAGCTATTTTTGTTGTTATCATTATAATTGTCCAAACAAATGTACCTTTAGTTGAGCCAGGCATTAAAATTAACAAGAAATTGAAGAAAACAAGGGTGGTCTAATAATTTTTTCCATGACTGTATGTGTTGCCAGTTATGCAATGCATCATGTATCATCATCTGGTAATTATTGTCAAAATTACCAGAAATATCTTCTCTCACAGACAGACTTTAAGTGCTTTGAGACACAAGCCTTACTTAATTATACTCAGTGGTTGGGTTTACTGTACAATACACTGCACAGGTGTTTTTAACAGGGCTTTTTCACTAACTCTTGTTTGGAGCAGAAAACATAGAGTGGTTCTCTTTTATGGTCATATCTCATACCTTTTTATGAAAATGTCCACTTTTTTAAATCAGAATTAAAGATTTGGGCCAGAAACTAGTGTATATAAGTTTTAAGATGACTGTCTTAAGTAGGTAAAGATTTTCAAGTAGAAAAATGGAGGCTATTTAGCAAGTTATCGTCCTGCTGCGTGCAGATGCAGCCTTTTGTGTTGCAAATTTGATGAAGCCATGGCTGAGATGTGTTTGCGTGGAAATGAACATGCTGTTATTTCAGTCTAATCAATATCTGATGTGATACATATCATGTTAGTCATGAACATATTTACCAGGAGCTTTAGTGAGTCAGACTTTATTGTTGTTTCAAGAATAAACAGACTGATTGATGCTTTTGCATGTCATACACCCAAGCAAGATATCACATTATTGAGCAGCTGATAAATAATTTTGAGAGTGGAAGATGTTAAATTATTTTTAATGAGTGTAGAGACATTTTAAAGTATCCTATTACAGACATCTTAGAAATTGTCATTTTAACTCATAATGTCCCAGAGCAATCCAGAGATTCCTATCAGTAGAGAATGCTTAAATGAGCAGTTTAGGTATGTTTACAGCCCACCAAATAGGAATAAACAGTATACCTTTTTAACTATCATTTGATTCTCTACTTCAAGGGGGAGCTGACCGGAAATGCTGTGGCTGATGTGCAGACTTTCAAACCTACAACAACTCAACTTTAAAAATGAGAAAAACTGTCCTCAGCAAATATAACAGCAGATATGGGCCTCATATTCTTATAGAATCCAGCCATTGGCAACAAGAGCTGAACAATCTGTCAAATCTTAATGGAGATAAGAAATACTGCCATCATCAATTATGAAAATTGAGTGATCGAGATTGAAAGATTCCAGGGCCACATGACATATGTTGGACTTTTTTAAAAGTTATTGTTATAGGCATTATTTGAGGTATGTGTATTTTTAAAAGAATACTTTTATGTCTTGCCCGAATTTTAATCTTTAAAATTAATTTTCCAAAAGCAAAAACATTCAATGAAAGCATGTGGTGCGTGTTTTTAAATACGTAAGTAATGTTGGTACGAAGCACACCAAACTCTTTTTAACCTCCAACATAAGCACTCCATTACAAGCAGTCCACTCTAATTTATTTTCAACTT
The DNA here is from genome assembly GCA_036419115.1 of Scarus forsteni. Lineage (NCBI taxonomy): Eukaryota > Metazoa > Chordata > Actinopteri > Labriformes > Labridae > Scarus > Scarus forsteni. The sequence goes on along the minus strand of JAZDUH010000451.1, from coordinate 20,236,956 downwards.
ATTTAATTCAGTTGTAGAAACACTTATTTTGAAGTTAAACACAGTAGTTATTTTGCAGTTTTGAAATAAATGTTTTTGTTTTTATTGGATTTATTGAGATTACTTTTCAGGGTCTTCTATTTTATTTTTTATTCATTTTGTTTACTTGTAGTATATTCTTATGTTTAAGGTTAACATTTTTTTAACCCACTGGTTGATAACAAATGGGTCAGTTTTTTCCCATACCTACTATTGCTGACTGCTGTTCTCTGTTTGAGTAATCTCAATTGATCAAGCCTTTTCTTAGAGTCCATACAAAATAAGTAATAAAAGTATGTATGATTCCTGCTGATATTGTATCAGATCGATAGCGGTATCAGCCAATAACAGGATTCCCACACGTCCTGGAAAACCTGGAAAGCCTGGAAAATGATTGCCCAATTTTCCAGTCATGGAAAACAAATGGAAAATGAGCGAAAAAGTGAAATGTCCCGGAAAAGCTTAAATTGTCCTGGAAAATTGTCTTCCTTCTAGCTTGAAACATAGGAAATGAAGTAAAAGTGTACTTGGTAACTAATGTACACGTGGCCAGAAAATGTGATTAGGTAAAATAATGCAAGTTAAGGCATAAAATATAAAAACTCAGAACAATGGGGACAGAAAGAAATAATAAAAAAATGACAAAATAAAGTTTAGGCTAAATTAACAAAATCTATTTATAAAAAAGCAGAGTAAATATAGATTAAAAAATATGCGTAACCATAAATTTATAATAGTAAGACACATAAAAGCCAGACTAAACAGATAGCGAACAGACAATATCTGTGCTGGAGAGTTAGAAACAAAGAAATTCTAAGATCAATATGATCAATAGCTACAGATATTGTTCATCAACCTCTAATCTTGTTTTTTAGAAGGCTAACTAGAATTGAAAACTGTCCACAGCAACAATGTAACTTCAGTTGATTATAAGACACTGGAAAAAGTCCTGGAAAATGATTTCTAGAAAAGAGTGGGAACCCTGAATACTCAAGACTACAATATTGGTATGATACGGAGGTGAAAAAGTTGTTTTGGGACACCCCTATTTTTTAGGTCATAAATAGTCCTATTTTCTGAATGGAAGTCATTTCACCTTTTTATAGACTCATGAAAAAATTAGCATCACACCTAAAATTGTCTGCCTTTCCTTTTAAGGTCACATAAAACAGCTGAACAAAGAGCAGGACACAGCTACTCATTATTGAAAGTTTAATCAAATTCAAAATGCGTCACCACGTATTACAAGCTTACACAAATAAATCAGTGCAAAGAACAAACAGCACCCACCTACACAAACACTTGTTGGCTTCTTGGCGTTTGTGTCACTGAGTAATAAATATCACATTCACAAGATAAATGCTTTTCACTATGAACTGTCATACAAACATTTACCCTGATGACAATTTGCAGTTCACTTGGAGCAGTCCGTCTCCTAAAATAGATCTTTTCATGACTCAGAGTGATTGTAGAACATATTTAAATAATATTGCATATACTGTCAGAGAACCAAGATTTTTATTTTCATAGTTAAAGAAAAGAATATCTTCAGGATTTTCTTATTTCAATGTCTTTAGTGAACTCAAATCCACTGTTTCAGCACTGATAGTCATCAAAAGCACATTATTTTTCCTCTTAAGCCCTGTCTGTAGGCTACAGCACTATTAATTTAACACAAAAATGTACAGTTCACAGTTTTGTTCGGACACAAAAAAACATGTAATGTTGCTTGCTAACAGTACGTATGCATGGCTACAGTATGAAGGCAGCACAAAGTGGTTCAGACTTTTTTTTGACTACATGTTGCAGTTAAAGGCAGCTGGAACTTGAGCTCTTTTCAACAAGAATGATTTTATGAATATTTAACAACCCTTACTTCTTTCATTCATCATGTTGCATTTCACATGCCAAAGAAGTTTGTTTGTTAATCAAGAGGAAATACATACATCATGTTTACACCGGTCACTAGGGTCCATGGATGGGGTGGTGGTAATGTCCAGCAGTTTACAGATATTTTTTACCCCCTTTACTGGTGGGCAGCTTTTCTTTTTGGCCAGTCAGTCAGAAGTATAAGGATGCATCAATACCGACACCAAGACCAACTGTGTATGTACTTGTCATAAATCACTGCTTTTGCTTAACTTAATATCATTTTACAGCATAATGTGAGGAGCACTGTTCACACTTGTACTAAAGTTATGATAATTGGTGGAGAGCTGCATGGGAAATTGGCTAAATTTTCCCCCAGACTTTTGGTTTGTACCGTTAAGTAAGAGGTGTAAAAACATCACACTAATGTCGTGGTTAGAATACTCGAATACTGTGGGTCTGACAGTCATGCCAATCAATGGCATAACTGTCAGACCCACAGTCACGGGGTGTGGGACACAACGGTTCTGAAAATTAGTCACTCTATTTTTTGTATTGTGTCATAGTTACCAACAGCAAAAGACCTGTTTGGGACACCTTACGACTTCACAATAGAGTCTTACAGGTTTGATTTTTGTCCAGACTACTAAGATTTGTTATGTCACATCAATATTGACCAACGAGAGCACTGGGAGCTCTGGATGTACGATAATCACAGATGTTTACAGACTGAAGTTGAAACCTTTAGAGTTACATCGCTGAAAGAAAAACAATAAAAGCCCTGAAAACAACATTCCAGTTAGAGCTGGGCAAAAAATCGATTAAATCAATTAATTTGAATTATTTTCTGCAGAAGATTTAAAAAATTAAAAATCGAGATTTTTTTCTTGCCTTTATCCAATTGTAAGTAGTTGCAATTTTTGAAAAAAAAATCACAATTTTCATGATGGTGGGCCTTGTAGGGTTTGCACAAGCACTTTTATAGGCTTGTATTTGTTATTTAAGTAGATTAAATATTGATCAGTGAGTCTCATGCTAATATTGTAAAAATACCTCAGCCTTTTAGTGTTTCTGTAGACCAGCGGTGTCCAAAGTATGGCCCGGGGGCCAAATGTGGCCCGCTGCCCATTTCTAATTGGCCCCTGAAACAGTTGAATGAATGAAGACTTTTCGACTAATGCAGCGAATATCATCAATGCCGCACATCTTCTGCCATATTTACTTTGTTTAAAGGTCCCATTTACAAAGTATATTGAAATATTTATCATTATGAACCAACATTCTTGCAGTTTACTCTTGTTTTGTGTCTGACAGAATAAAATAAGCCGTCAGTGTTTCCCATCTCTGCTGCTCAGAAGGTCAGTCACCCTGAGTAGGTGTGAATCCGGTGATAGCCCAGGGTCTAAAGGGCTAACCCACCCCTAAACCCTAAAACTTTAACTTAAATACACTGAAATCAGGTGCAGCAAGTGGCTCAGTTGTCCAAGTTTTCCTATTTATGTGGCCCTTGATGTAAAAAGTTTGGACACCCCTGATGTAGACAAACCTGCCTACGTTTATACTACATAATCAACCTTTTATGACCCAGACTTTGACTTTAAGAGGGAAACATTTAGACAACATAAAGGCAAAACTTGATTTGTTTCATTTTTATGTCACTGGGAATTTTGTTTCTTTTAGGGAGGGAAAAATCGATTAAAATCGTAAATCCAGTGTTGTGGAAAAAAATAGAGGATTTTATTTCTAGGCCATATCGACCAGCCCTAATTCCAGTATTTGAGATATGTTGAGGAAGAGCTACCACCAGGTTGGAGAGTGACAGCAGAAGCACCCCAGTGTCTTAATGAGTCACTACTTGCATTTATCATCAAACTAGTCATTCATCAAAGTGTTAGGAACAATTTTTTTTTCTGTAATCTAACAGTGCAAAAAAAAAAAAAAAAAAATGCAATCAATCTATTGCGCCAATCACTGACCCACCTAAGGACCTAAACACAAAAAAGAATTAAATACTCCTTCAAATGTATTTTTTGCAAATTATCATTAAAAAAGTGGAGTTATGTTAATATTCTGGCCTTGAAAAGTTAAATTTTAATATTTGATATGCATATGCCAGACTAAAGTACTTTTAAAGGATTGAGTTGTTAAAAGTAGAAAAAACATTTTAATATACAATACCTTGGAGCAGATTTTTGGGAGGTGACATTTTTTGTAATTAGGGACATATATGTAAGGTTTTTTTAATGACACTGTAAAAAAAAAAGATACTCAGAAAAATACCGTGCATCATAATCAATGTTGCTGCCAATCAATGGCCCAACTCAGAATAGCCAATGGGATCGAATATTCCTTAAAATGTATTTTGTGGAAATAATTTGCTTAAATAAAAAAATTGTGGAGTTTTGTGAACATTCTGGCCTACAAAGGGTTAAAACCCTCACAATATGATTAATATTTGCTCTCAGTATTTCAGGCTGAAGTAGTTTGAAAGGATTGAGTTGTTTGAAGTGGAAAAAAAAATATTAATCCTTAATACTTTCATCGCAGTTTTTGGGGTGACATTTTTTGTCATTAGGGATAAATGTGAGTTGTTTTTTTTTTAATCTGCAAAAAAAAAAAAAGAATCAAAATCATGTTTCTGCCAATCACTAATCAATCTTAGGGCCTCATAATACTGATGACCAAATACTCCTTGAATTTATTTTGTTGTTATCATTGTCAGTGACTGCTTGCATTTGTCATCAAGCTAACATATCATTCATCGAAGAGTTTGGTAAGACCAGAAAGATAATAGTACTCTAACAACACTTGTGTGCTGTCATCAGTGTCACTCCTTTCTCTTTCAGCGTCTTCCTGTCAGTCATTATGCAGGTGGTTTCAATAGTGTAGTCATTCATGCTTGTTAGACAAGTCACGACACAATGTTATGGCTTCTTGGTTGCCTAACCTGACATGGATGACTGTCATAACCAACAAAAAATAGTGTATTCTGACCTCGTCATTAAGTTGACCTCATCTACTTAGAAGCTACTAAACTGGAGTTCACTCGCGTCCATGAGTTAGAATTTTGACTTCAGTGTGAACAAGCAAGTCTGGACATATTTTTTTTAATTCAAGAGTATTTCAGCAGTTTGCATTGGACCAGGTCGACAGGTTAGAGTCATATCAGAAGTTTGTTAGTAATTCAGCTTAATGAGGATGAAAAAGTTGAGTAAAATTTTCTAGCTGTGGGTTAAAAAACAGCCAATGAAAGTAAAACAATGTTCTTGGTGTCAGTGACGAGCCAAATGTAAGAACTTGTACTTAGTCAGAAAAGTGGTATTGGTGCATCTCTATCCAGTGTATTCATGATCTAACAGCTGACTTCATAAACATTCATGTCTGGCTTGTTATTAATCTCTGGGAATGGCTGACACGCGGGGCAGGCAGGAAGCTCGGGGCAGGACGGGCAGGTCGGACATTTTGGTCTTTTGAAGCTAAACATCAACGCACCCCCTCCCAACATCTGAAGACACGCACCCAGCCAACCAAAGTACAGCGAGCCTGCCGGACGCAGGGTCAGGTGTGGGAACCTGGGGTTGTTGATTCCTTGACTCCCTATCCCCAGAATCCCAAGGTTGTGCGTGTAAACTCCAAGAGCAGTGAGACTCAGCAGCCCCGCCATCACCACCAAGAGTCCACCTGTTGCAGCAACTCCCCTCAGGGGTATATCTGTCCAACAGCGCACCCCGATACATGCCAGCACGATGCCAGTGCCGCACAGGAACAATGAAGTCAGGATCAAACCTTGAGCAAGGCGGACCCTGGGGTCTCTTTGGTACAGGCCTGTCACAGGCCAGCACTGCTTGAGCTCTGAGTGCTCCACCTGCAAGCAGCTCTCCCAGAGTCCATCGGAGCGCAGCAATAGCAGGGAGTCCATGGAGCCTTGACTTTTCAATCCAGACCGGAGCACAGAGCCGGGGCCGGACATACTCAGACGTGCCTGTCCCTCCCTCCACTGAGGGGTGATGGCGGCAGTAAAGACGAGGACCAATCCCAGTGGGGAAAAGACGATCCCCATGACCATGGAGGCTGGAGTGTGCATCATCATTAGCAGTGTAATTCTGATGTTCTACCAAAGTACTGAAGCTGTTTTAACGTTGTCAACAAACTGCCCAAAAAACTAACCTTTTTCTTGACAAAAAAAGAAAGAAGAAGCTATAATAAAAAATCATTGAATTTAAAATGTTCAGACCAAATGTATGTTCATTTTTATGTTAACCAGAAAGGAAGTGACTAAACTGTCAGGCTGTTGGGACTCAAAATCCATAATGTTTCAATTGATGTTTGTTATTTAATATTTTAGCCTCATTTGTAAAGAAGTTACAATAAAGGTAACCCTTGAAGGAACTTAACTACCAAGACAGTACTCCTTTCATAAAAGAGCAGTGTCTGTCAGTACTTCAATCTGAGCACTGAGTGCATTCAAATTAGCAAAATACAATTATATTAATTAGTTACTTGGCTAAGGTAGTTATTTCAAACAGAAAAATATTTCTTTGTTCGAAGAAATGACTGAAATTTAATTACAGTGACTAAGACTTAACACAAATATTTTTAGTTTATTCCACCAAAACCTCACTTAACAGGGCCACAAAGGCTAAACTATGAGTGAAACGAGTATGCATATTTTTCCTTAATTTGAGGCTGAATCAAAATATCTGACATATTTAACACTCCTTACAGGATACGGGATAAAGATTCCCTTTTGCATTTCTAGAAAAAGACAATATTAGCTATTCAGTTTGTGTCCCATTGTACATATTTTCCAAAAGAGGCATGATGATTGCTGCATCTCCTTCACTATTCCTTCTTATTAGCATCTGTCGGTATCCTGGGACCCTTCAGAACACGATGATCTACTGTAAAAGGATAAGACAACACGATCATACAAGTGTCCATATTAAAAAAATCAGCCCTTAATGTCTACACTGCCCAGCAACTACCATTCAGTATCAGCAAGTGGAACTCTGAATATCAGACAGAAAATACTAATCCTATAACGGGAAAATGTCAAGGACATGCATCACAATAATCACTGTTCACGAGTGAAAGTTTACCTCTTGATGGAAAATCTCCTGCCTTTCAGCTGCTAGACTCCATTCTGGCTCCTTGGATGAAAGAGAAACATGAATTCAGTCAGAGCGCTGTAGTGCAAATCAGGTCGCAGTGATGCAGAGAGCGACAGAGACAGATTTGACAAATAGCGGTGGTGTGAAGGTGGAGCACAGGCTCCGGTGCTACCAGCAGACGGAGAAAGCAGAAGGTGGTTTGGCTTCACTGCTTCAGCGCTGGACAGGAAAAGGCGAAGTGGGTGATGTCTGTCTCTGTTGCTAGGATACCACAACTTGGCCAGTCTCAGTGTAGTGGCATGTGTGCATATGTGTGTGTGCTTTTATTTATAACCAGACCTAGTTAGGCTGTATGTAGAGGAGTCTGACCAGGTCGAGTGCTGAAATGTTAGCTTATGAGAGTTCATCTGTGCATTAGTGTGTGTGTGTGTGTGTTTGTATCAAACGATTGATGGCTGGCTGTGACCTTGGAAGAATTCAGTGTGTTGTTAATTATGTCAGGACCGATGTCTGAATGCAGAGTGAGTCCATCAGCAGAGGAGTAAAGGGAGAATGTCCTCTGGGGAGGCAGACCAGACAACTTAAAGACAAGTGTGACTCATGCAGACAAAACACACACACACAGAGGCATGTAGTTACAATTAGTGTGATTTCAGACACACTAAACACTCAGAGGTGACTTCTGTCATGAGGAAAACACTGGCTTGATGGATTCACAACACTCAGATTAGAGTGTTTTTTGCCAACTTCCTTTTTTTTAAATGCTATGTTGATAAATAATCAAACAAAACTCTTATTCTGGAGTTCTTTAAGTATATTCTAATATAACATAAGCCATACCTTTTGTCATTAATTAACAATTTGACTCTCAATTGTATTAAAAACCAAAAAAAGTTACCAATAACTTGAAGTGTTGACGGAGCACATCCCTCTGCAAAAGCATTTCTGAAGGTCTTAGCCGAGTTAATATTCAAGATGTGGAACTCTGCCCTATCATACAGTGTCATTAAATCATTTAAGAGATTCCTGGATCCTCATCCATTTTGGATCACCAATAAAATCTATTCACTTCTTTGTTCTACCATGACAAATATTCACGGATGATTTAATCTATATTTTCTGTGAACTTTCAGTACATTGCTCACAGGTGGATGAACAAACAGAAACAAATGGTCAGAAGCATAAAAACATATCTTCCTTGGTGGCGGTAAGAATAAGAAGAAAATAGTTGTACCACTGATTAACATGTCTGTATTTGTTTATATTTCTTACCAGGACTGCATAGGTTTTACCTATCTACACTTGATCATTTAAGAATTTCTTTCAATCTTTTTAACACGTTTTTTTATGTATAATTAGATTTTTTTTCATTCCTGACTGTTGACTTTTGTTGTTATTACGTTACCTTTTCTCTTGTTTCCTTTCTTTTTACAATTTCATCAGTCATCTAAATTGTATTGTTTCTTTTGTTTTGGCTATTTTGGTGCACATTAGTCTTCAAATCACTCTTAACGTCCTACCTACTATTATTGGGAATACAGTGGAGTAATACTTAGTAGTTAGACGCCTACTGAGCATTTATTTACTACTTAGTTGTAAGAAAAATCCTCAGTTATTATCTTATTATATTTTAATCTTTTGTCAATCATTGTCTGCCTAACATTTGTATGACTTGCTATATAAATGAGTTTGATTCATTGATATTTTACAAGTGTTTCTATGGTTATTACAACTGAAAATATGGATGCATGGTTTTAGGTTTTATTCCAATATCCAATATGCCAATATCTTAAAACGTCTCTTAGCTGATATTGGTATTAATTCCAATAGAAACAAGTGAGAGTAGTGGATCACACCTTTGTTAAATGCAAAACATCGACTATTCTGCTCTTTCTATGGAGCTTATACTGTCATTTTGAAATTAATATGCATGAAAGTCATTGCTTTTATAAACTGACACACCAGATGGACTGTTATTTGTATTTCACTCGTCCTTCTGGGAAAGAGCCCATATAGAGTGTTTGGGAACAGGCAGAACCTTTACAAAGGCTTTTCTGGCAGGTAATTCGACAGTCATTCTATTATTTACTGTATGTTTATTTATGGACAATCAGGTCATTTAGTAGAGGGGAATCACTGCACAGTGTAAAGGACAGAATGAAATCCACATCGTTAAACAAGACTGTTACGCTGTTCAAGGCTAAGAGGACTTTTTAACAAGAGATGGGTTGTTAACTCAAAAACATGTAGGACAGACATTTTGTTACAATGAAAGCCCAAAGCACGGACAGAAATCTTACATGGTTCAACAAATGGACTGTGGTTCAAAAATCGGCACTGGCGGAGTGTGGTTTAGCGGCAGCCAGGCACCATGTATTTGCTTCTGCTCCCAGGTTCGAATCCACCTTTGACCAGTTGCAGTGTTTTCCTCCTATCCACTGTCCACTGTCTCTCTCCTATCAATAAAGGCACAAAATGCCCCAAAAATACATAAAAAATAAATAAATTAATTAAAAAAAGTACAAGGCATTCCTTTCTGTAAACTTCCTGCGGTTCAAGCCAAAGGCGCACAGGAGGTTATCACGTCTGTCACAGAAAATAAGAAAACAAAGATTATGTTGATTAGTGACTCGTAAAGTATCTACAGACGTGTGCCCAGCTCTGGGGTTAACCCACTGCCATACGTTTATCAGACCTTTGACTAATGGTTCACCTTTGCAAATGTTATGACATTTAGATCAGACTGAGTAATTGTATTGTTGAAAGTCATGGGAAAATTATATAACAATAAAAAACAAAGATTATTCACCCTGCTGGGGATTGACCTCAGGAACTCTTGTAATGGAAAAAATACCAGCGTTTACCAGAATACACGGGAGGTGTTTGTTTTTAGAAAGTATTAACAATCATATTTTATAAAGGTTTGGTGAGGTGATCCAAGTTAGTGACAGGTAATGTCATAAACACATACCTGAGTTGTCATCTGTGTTTTAAATCATATGCCAACATTATAATTAGAAGTATCCCAGTATTTCCTGTTCAGCTACTGGAATATTTTCACTTTGTTGAAATATGGATGAAAAAAACAACAACCCAAAAAAAAACTTCCTTGTCAAAAAAAAAAAAAAAAAAAAAAATTGTAAATTGATGATTACTTTTCAAATTTTCCTTTTTGGCAGTTTTAATTTTGCTACAAAGTTTAGTTATATAGTTAAAAGATCTTAAGATTTTTACTTATTTTCTGATTAAAAAACAACTACAACTTACAATTCAACAGGAAGCACAAAACATCTTTTAAGGAAGTATTATGTCAGGATCTGTATGTTTTGATCCAAATACAAACATACTTCAACAAATTCAGGCCAGATTCAGCAGAGTCTAATGCCCATCTAGATGCAATTAAAGTTTTACAGAAAGTGTTGTGCCTAAATACCTCTCTATTTTCTTGGAGATACTGCTATTTATATTCTTATAGCTAGCATGTATTACTACAAGGCCTGTGCTAAAGGTATCGATACGACAAAATATCGTCACGCACTCCTTCGGGATACGTGTATCGATACAGATTCTGCAGAATCGATATGGCCTAAATATTTTGACAGTTGCTGTAAATACACTTTGGCTAACGTTAACAGTGGCACAGTTCAAGGTAGAAGACGAGCTACATAATGAGGCATATGTTCTAAATTTGAACTTGGGTCTACCATCTTTGAGGATCTGAATTTATGTCTCTCAAGTTGTTGAACCACTTAAAACTAATCCTTGTTCTTTTTCTTCTTATAAGAAAAATCTAAACTTGTCAAGAATTTTGTTGAAAGCTTAGTCAGTGTTCACAATTTACGTGTATCGGGATACGTATCATATCGTGGCCTTAGTATCTGGACACTTATCGTATCGTGAGGTTGCTGGAAATACCCAGCCCTAATTACTACTGATTACTCTTTACTAGTTATTGTCCCTTTTTGTTCATTCAGAATGGTAGTTGGCATACAGTATGTCTGCAATATTTTATCTCCTTTTTAACATCACAATTTATTATTTATTTATTATCAATTAAAATGTGTCCTCTACTTTATCGAAAATTCACCTTCACCTGCTGCAAAGACCCAAAATGCGCTGACTTCACATGATTTGTTCTGATGCAAATATGGAGGCAGAAAATGTCTGGGATCATCTGCAGAGAGATACAATGCAGAGGAGAGTGGTGGTGAAGTGAAAATGATAAACATACTGCCTGGTATGAATAACCCAAGCACTTTGCACAGGCATATATCAAGCAGGCATGTAAACACGCACGTACACACAGATGCTCCATTTAGCCACTTACTGTTCAGGAGGTGTTGTTGTGATGTGTATCTCACTGCAGATCGCTGGCTGCCTCCTCTGCGCTCGTCTATAATGATAAACTGCTTCTCTCTCTCGGGCAGCAGATGGTGCAACCATCTCTTCATTATTCTGCCCCTCTTTTCCCTATTATGAACCGTTGCTTCTGCCGCTTCACCACCTGTCCCTGCTGGCTAATTTCCTCCATCTCCATGTCTTGTTTGTCCTAGTGCCTGTCCCTGTTCTTCCTTCCTGCTGTGCCTTGCATCCTCGCTGCCTCTTGTGTGTGCTTGCGTGTGCCTCTCTCTTTGACTTGCTGAGGGATGTCTGTGTTATATCGAGGGCACAGTGCCTCAGTGTTTTTTTCCATCACTGGCACCATATAGGGAAGAAGTTAGCTTCAGTGCTTGAACATAAACACAGGAGCGTGTGTTGGGGCAAATTTTAGAAGCTGAGGCAACAAAGCTTGTTTATATTTAGCCTTTGCATCAGTGATTATAAGCTGATGGCTTTCAGCTTCCAACCTACCTTCGTATCTATTATCAATTTCTTAAAATGTGAGGCAAAAAGGTGGGTTTGGGGGAATCTTTTTGTTGTTACATTTGGGTGTTGAAAGCAACACCCAAATCAACCCTGGTTTGAAACAGTTTAATTAGGATTGAATTCATGATTGATCTAACATCTGACAGCAGTTGTTAGCTAGTATTTTGCCAGAGGAAGGGTTGAATTAAAAGTCAAAAGCACGACAATGATCCCAACGCCTTTGTACAAGGTAAAACAATTAATGTGGTACAAGAGTTTAAATATCTGGGAATCACGCTCAACTCACAACTCACTTTCAAAGAAAAGATAAAAAAGACCATGAACGGAATTAAGTTTAACTTGTCCAACTTTAGATTTATTAGGAACAACCTAACTCCTGAGTCAGCAAAATTATACTTTGACACTATGATCATGTCACATATGCTCTATTGTGTAACAAGCTGGGCAGCGGCCACACTAACACTAACACTAAGGCGGATCGATATTGTTTATAAACAAGCCCTGAAAGTTCTAGATAAAAAACCCAAAACGTTCCATCACTGTCAGATTTTAAAAAAGCATGAGCGCTTGAACTGGGACAACACTATCAAACACACTGATGCTGTCTTGATATACAAAATTTTCCATGGCCAAGCACCACCTCCGCTACAAGAATTTGTAAAAATAAACTCAAATCGGTCAACAAGAGCTGGTTCCAGAGGTGACTGTGTTGTTCCTTATAGAAAAAGTGCCTATAGTCAAGCCACTTTTTCTGTCCGCGCATCTCACACCTGGAACTCAGTTCCAAGTACAATACCCGAACTTCCAACTCTGACCTCTTTTACCAAACAGCTTAAAGCTTTGCTACTGTAAAACCAATACTGCCCCCATAAACAGGCCCAAATTTGTCTATTTGTCCTATGTGTCTATTGTGTCAAGGGCTTCATCTCTAATTAAAAAAAAACAACAAACAAACAGAAAAAGGCAATGTGCAATGCAACTCGCACTTTATATTCCTAGTTACTCTAGGCATCATAAATTACCATCGTTGGTATTAGGTTATTGTAATATGCAATTGAGCATTAGATAATCAAAAATAGCACTTTATATTTCTCGGGCAATTTGCAACACAATAACGCACTGTACACTTTAGCACTTTGCACTTTAACTAGCTCCTTGGCCTGAATGTTTTCTAATGATTAACTATGTTTGCCTTGCTCTGTTTTTTTTTTCTTTGTTGTTTGTTTTTGCTCTGTCCTGTTTTGTTTTTATTTGTATAATGTTTTGTATAACATCAACCTGCCAATGGGACTAAAGATGGAAATTAGCCGCCTGGCTACAATCTTGCATGTTTACATGTATGTGTTCATTAACATGTGCTGTCCCATTATTTTAAAAATAAACAATCTACAATCTACAAAAAAGCTGTTATGGAAAGCATAACAATCTGAGAAAACAGACAGCAAAACATCGTTGTTGCCCCATGTGGCTGCATAGTGGATTACATGGTCTGATCTTTTTAAGGTCACTTTCACACCCGCAGTCCGCCAGACCTGTTTCAGTTCGAAGGTAATGTTGCAACATTAATTTTTCATTTGATTTGGGGTTTTTTCACATTGCACTTTGTCAAGTGGACTACAGCCTGTCAAATGTTGTGTAATCTAGCCACCCACCACTAGTTGGGGCTGCAACTGTTACTGCCAAACAACCTGTTGCTGCAATCTAAAATGGGAAACACAGGCCCACATCAAACATTGTTTTGCTCAAAGCAGCTCTTGGGGGATTATGTAAAGCTGAAGATGTAAAGTGATTTATCTGGGCTTTATCTGGGTTGCTAAAATGAAGGTGTTGTATGTACTGAAGTGATTTGTAACTGTATTTCTGCACAGACTTTTAGATCTTTACCTGGTAAGAAAACCGGAGGCTGGCAGTGCGAGCTATGCTAACAGCTACTCCTTGCTTGATATTTTCAGTAATCGCTATGTTAGATTGGTAGCGTTGTATTTAGCCTAAAAGAAGCACCCATTCACTGGTCCTTTGTTCATTCGCCCTGTTTGGAAGTGAAGCGAACCAAGACCCTCCATTATTAGAGCCATTTAAGCCATTCGTTTTGTTTGATTATTATAAATATTATTGTGATATGTCCTAAAAATTATTAATAAAATTTAATCTAAGTCTAATTTTGAACATGTTTTTGGAAGCGCTTGTCCTCCCAGGAAAGGATATAGAGGAGTGAGAGACAGATCTAGGGACTTGGTAATAGACAGGGGAGAACCATACTGTTTTTGGACTGCTCTCTCTCCCTTTTTGTTGATATTTGGTTGCTATAAGCCCATTTGGGCTCAAGTTTAAAGAATGGTGGACACTATCTGTGACTAACGGGAAAGCAGTGAGTCTTTTAATATAGGCTACGTTTACATGGAAACTCCTGACTTAAAGACGTAAAAATTTGTCCTTTGCGTTTTAGAATTCTTCTGCATTCAGACGACGACGCTCGGATGAGTTAATCCGCTGTATTATGCATGCCGGTTCAGTAGATGGTGGCGTAGGTCTGCAGAGAGGCAGCGCTGCTACAACACATGAACGAAGAGGAGAAACTTTCACAAACAACAATGGTTAATAGACGCACAGAGATGCAGGAGTTTCTTTTCTGGACAACAAATCAGTTCGGACAACAAATCTGTCTGGATAGTTTTGTCTGGATAAAAAACCAAGCACGGGAAGAGGGTCACATGTTACTTGGCGGACGGCCGAAGCTGTTGTTGTTCCTGGTATGCACACGCAGCCTTCATCTGAAAGAGTACTGCGCGTGCAGTGACGTCAGCGTTTCACCCTGAAGCGCTCTGATACGGGTTTACACAGAGCTAAATGGAGAGCGGATCCAAATCTTTCCACTCTGGAGTCTGTTTTAAAAAGTTTCCGTTTTCAACGAGCTTCCATGTAGACCCAAGGCCAAAATGCAATGAAAACTTATCGGATTTGACCGTTTTGGCGCCATGTAAACGCGGCCATAGTGTGTCAAGACTGCAGGTCTCCACAGCATAAGGAAGGGCTGCTGCTCACAGAAACGCAGACCCATTTTAGACAGACTGTGCTGCAGATCTTTTGTCCATACCAGAGTTTGTGCGCATTTTCGCACCAGCCCGTATCAACCAAACTTTTCAAAAAGCCAAGCAATTTTGTTTGGTCTGGACCAAATGTGTTGGGTAGCTTAGAGCTGAGTAAAATATCAAAATGTTGAACTAATTATTGTTTGTTTATGATAGAATTTTGACACATCCCAGAGAGGTGGTGAGGACTCTGTGTGCCTGGAAGTTGGCTTGTATTTGGCTGGAACTTGGCAGGCACTTGGGTAGGAGGGAAAAATTGAATCGTCTGCATCTTTATGTGAGTTAGACATCCAGATATATTCAATATTATTATTATATGAAAAAATAGACAACAGGTGAGAATTCTTATGTATTTTCTTTATTTTCTTAAAAAAAGAGGCAAGATATGCTAATACAACCAGAACAACCATTATATGACAATGAAATATAACAGGGATACATGTCTGTTTTGAAATGATGCACATAGGGGAAGAAAATCCTGCAACCATCTACACACAAACTTACACATGCATACTATAAAAGTTGTAGGGTTTAAGGGAGGGGAGGTTGGTCTGTGGTTACACCATAAAGGCAGGAAATGTCCACAGGGTTTTGGGCTTAATGATGGCCAATACTAACGTGTGTGGTTTGTTGGGTGGAAATGTCTGACGTACGGTTCTGAATCCAACCCAGTGTTGGGCAGTAATAGTTATGAAACTAACAGGAACCTACAGGAACACACTTATGGCAGTACAAAAATATTATGAGTAGGGTTGTGGGTGGGTTTGGTCGAAGAAATGATGAATACATTGAAAGCAGCAAGAACAGCAACCACTTAAAAATGCTGAAAATTCTCCGTACATAAGTTATGTACAGCTGTGTAAAAAATTGAAATATATATAAAAATTCATGGAAAATGGATTGCAACATGCACTTGGCTTGTTCAATAAACACTGTCTTATTTAAATCTTTTTACACTATTTACAATTTGTTGAACATAATTGCTCTTACATTAGTTAATATTAAATTCAAAGGACATCATAAGAACTAGGGTCAGTGGTATTTACATGATGGAGTGAGGCTTAAGGTTGAGCTTAAAACTGGAGGGTCTCTTCAGTCCAGTTCTCTCACTGGTTTTTTGCAGTCACAGCTCACATTGTCTCTTGTTGGCAGTGCTTTTGAGATGGTTAAAACTGGCTGCTGTGATTTCTATTTTACATCCTTCAGTGGATCGAGCAGCTGGTTGGATGCTGGTTTTATACTTCAACAAGCGTGACTTGGAACTGCCCGGTGGTGACTTCGGATATCTCAATGAGGAAGGCCGACTGGTTGGAGTAATGCTGGATGATGTTATCGTCCATGTTGACAAAAATCCTGTCAAAAAGGAAGAAGAGAATTGGTCAGGGTTGCAAAGAAAGTAGGCCAAGTTGAGGTATCCTAACCTGCTAAAATGAAAACACAGTTGTCTTAAAGCAAAGAAAAAAGTTTCATGGTGTGAAATGCTTCTTGCTCTACTTTTCACTCAAGTCTCATACATGCCACAGGTCACCAGGTTTACTATTTTCTTTAAATACAACACATCATTTGCTTTGAGGAAGCTTAACAGTCTATAAAAAAACTCCCAGGCAGTATATCTCCCTGCATCAGTACGAGTAGTAAATCAGGTCACCTTCCTCCTCCTCCCCTCCAAAAGGCTAACCTGTACGTCTTAAAGGCCTTAATGACTGAACTCATGCATTCTGCCTGCGGGGACAGGGCTGATTGAAGACAAGAGGAGGGAGGAAACCGCGAGGAGAATGCAGCCCAACCTGTCAGCCTAGCTGAAGTGATTGCTGCAAGCACGCAGCCGAGAAAATCACCCAAAGGTGTTTCAGTGCCTCTTTGGAGGTTTTTAGTATGAAGTCTCCCCTCTGAGCTACTCTGTTATTTGACATGTTAAGACTCAGATGGTGACAAGTGTTCTGGCTGCAAACTCCTTGAATATCAGTTTTTACATGACTGGTTGTTTAATTTTTTTTCTTAAATTTTGCTTATCAAACTTGCTGTTTAAAAAATAACTGTGTGAACTAAGAGAGGAGGTGGCTTCTTGTTTTTTTCTTCAGCTTCCTCAAATCAACCTCAATCAAGTGATTTTTCTTGGTAGGGCACAGTTCAAAAGCTACAATCAGTGTAAAATTCCCACAAACTCATTTTAACACTCAATCTAGTTCAGAAATAAAGAAAGGTCTAGTGATTGATTTGCAGCCTTCAACCTTGGACATTGCAAGACTTAAAATTGATCAAACTACGTGTCTCAGCAGTGGAAACTTACTTATGATCTACAAAGATAAGGCTTGGAAAAAATGAATAAGAAGAACAATCATCTGTGACTCATCTGCAGGTCTCCTGAAATCTTTTCAGTCAGCCGTCTTTCTTTAAGAGAAACTGCAATTACCAAATTCCAGTGGGCCGAGCCAACGAACCAACCGACCCTGTCTGTCAACCTGAGTCTCCTTAAAGAAGGATAAGATTAAGACTACAAACTAAGCCCTGAATTCATGCTCATCATGTATGTAAAGTGCACTCCTCTAATCCAACCAGCATGTAAAGCCAACAGTGTTTAAGTCTTGCATTCAACCAGAAAAACAGTAAGGTACTCACCCTCTTTTGCATTTTTTGTAGATTTTCCCAATGGTGTCTTTTTGCATACCGTACTTTTCTGAAACCTGAGGGAGGAAAGAAACAAGAGATGACAGTGTGATCTACTGTGAAAGACAAATGAAATACTTGAGAGATTGATTACTGCAAAAACAATGCTAAGAGGGCATAGTGTACAATGTTTGAGACAATTATCAAAGATGAGATGAAGGGAAGTCGGGTCAGATAAATAAGGAATGTATTTGAAGTCAGTGTTACTTACAGCTTCCCGTAGGCCTGAGAGCGTTGGCGTGTTGAGCATGAGCGCATCGAACACTTCCTCAGCACCCGTCCTCACATAGAGCAGAACTACAAGTAGATATAAAACAGTTAGCACACAAGAGGAGAAGGACTTGTTGTGCAGTTGCTAGTCTTTGTGTTCGTTTTTTCTTTTTACCTCTTTGTGGGTCGTCTCTGCGTGCTTGTTTGCTTGGTGGAGAACTTGTCTGGTCCCTGTTTTGATACATTCTCTTCATTGAACTCCTATAAACACAGATTAGACATTCATGTTAGACAACAATAACCAGCAGTTTTTTTTTAGATTTACGTAATAACCAATTGTGATGGACGGCTGTTAATGTATGCTTGCTTACCTTTCACCATCGTCCATGGGAACAGCCTGATTGCACAGAAAGATAGACAAAGACGAGCACTGATTAGAGATCTGACCAGACACAACTTCACAAGCTGATAAAGCATTGCCCAACATCCCTCTTTCCACCATTGTTTGAATGCAATATCTTTGAAAAGGAATGTTATCATGGCATGCATTTGTGCGTTTCCCGTAACCTCTGACAGGCCTAACGTAAGAACAGATGGCGATGCTGAGACATAGATATCGTTTTAGGCAGACTTTGAGGTTCTTAATTACTGACTTTGTTTTGCAGTCACAGGAAGTGGGGGCAGCTTTTCCCCCTCTCAGACATGATGCTTTAGACTGTACACTGTGGGAAAACTGGCCTGTCTGAACAACACCCTCACCTCATTGTTTTTGTAAGTGGGATTGAAAGACACAGGGACTATGAGGGTGGTGCATACTGTAAGGTGTAACAGGTGTGTGAGTGTGATACATCTAAACCCCCATAGCCCTAATGTCAGTGTAAGTAGCTGTAGTGGCTTGTACCTGTGCCTGGTTTCGACTACAATTAACTCATCTGATCTTTCCCCTCACTTTCGCTGACACCATCCCTGCCCACGTTTTCCCACCACATACTTTCCCACAGTCTTTTCCCTGCCTCCTCTCTCGTGCCTGTCCTAACGCCTTCAGGCAGTACAAGGGTCGGGAACATGATTCACTCCGCACAGGAGCACAGAGGGGATTTACTACCAATAACAAAGTGTGGTTGGAAGGTGCACCTACCATGCGCTGTAAGCTGGAGAGATGTGTTTCTGGGATGAAGAGGACCGGCTGGGTGACTTGGTCATCCAGGGTTTGGAAGAAGGTGCAGTCAGTGCCCATGGAGCTGCTCACTAAAGACTTGTTGGCTGAAAAGAAAAGTTTGAAAATGTTATGATAAAGTCTTTATGAGTATTGCTTATTTATAGAGTGCTGCAGGGATGATTTTATTCCTGCAGCACAGAAGTTACAATGCATGGGTTGTAACCACAGGGAGCATTTGGGTTTTCCAGTGAGTTTTTGGGGTTATTTCTCTCATTAAAATCTGTACTTTTTGTTAGAAAAGAAAATGTAACGAACAAACGAAGGGATTGTTATTAACAGTTATTGGCCTAAAAAAGATGCATATCTATTTGGCTTATATTTACATATTTGCAGATATTTACAGCCAGTATATCAGGATTATACACCATTTAAATACTGTAATAATCACATGTTTATTTTTTGAAAGAGTGAATTGGGTTTTCTGGCTTTGCATCAGATCACATCACAAACTAACAATCCCTTTGAAAGCAACAAGTCAATTTTTGTATCCACTTTGTGTTCTCGACAAAACATATCGGTATCTGCAATGATGAGTTTGGAAATACTGGCAAATAGGATCACAGCAAAATTCCAACGCTGTGCATTTTCTAAAATTAGCACTCATTTGATCTTGTTTGAGACATACACTCAAGAGTCAAAGTTAACAGTCAGACTCTGATGTGCCTGACAACGTTTGTAGTTCTAGTAAGCAACATTTCAGATATTCAAGCAGAGTTCAAAAATGTTTAAATAATAAAAATGTTAATAGTATTCTTTGCTTGTGATTACCACTTAAAACTCATTAAAAAAAATCTACTAAATCTGTAAGATGATGGAATCAGAAGTGCAAAACTGCTGATTACCTTTTAGTTTCACTACTTAACAATAGCTTTCTATACTGTCCGTACAGTAAACACCACAATACTCACTGTTGGAATCATTCTTTCCCCTCCTCTTGGATCTCTTTCTCTCCTCATCACGCATCTTTCTCTCTGCACCCTGAGGAAACAAAACCCCACATGGTTACGAAACGGTTCCAAAAGTTCCAAGTTTTTCCTTGTCATGTACAAGAAGAGGCAATAAACTGATCCTTCATACCTTGTCACAGAAAATCTTGACCTGGCAGGCAGCCCTGTGTATGAGCTGGTTTGTTCCAGAGCTGAAGTCATACGTGTCAATCTGGATGTTGAGAGGCAGACCTTTTACTCCTTTCTGAGAGGAGAAGTCGGTGCTCAGGGAGTTGATGCCAATATACACCTGCAGAGGATTATATGTTATTGTTTATGTTGAGCTATTTTGACGTATTCAAAGACATGTGCCACTGAAAACAAAGAGTAAAGGTGGGACTTGAGAACACACTAATCTATGAAGACACCTCAGTGTTTTTCCCTTTTTCTCTTTTTCCTTGAAATTCCACTATCCCTAGCCTATTTTCCAATAATCTGCTGCTAATTCTTCCTTCTACTTTCCACCTGCAGCAGGTTTGGTGGCCCCACCCTGACACCTTTGGGCCACAGAGCTTGAATTAGAAGCTGTGGCTCTCGCTTGCTGTGGTGACAGGAGCCCCAGGGCCAAACACATTTCTGGGATTCCTCCCTTACCTCCCCAGCCACTCCTTCTCTCTCCACCTCCTGTCTTTACCTTTTCTCTCTTCCCCTCTGAACCTGCCACCTGTTCTGCCTCTTCTGTCTCTGCTCATAGGGCCAAATTATATAAAAATATGTACTTATTATTGTTTGGTAATTGTGTACTGGCATGACTTGTCTTTATGTGTGTTTACCTTGGCTTCCTCATTGGGGTTCCAGACAAAGGAGAGAGCGTTGAAAGCCACCTCCTCTATGTTGCTGATGCCGCTGAACACTTCTTTGTAGTCTGCTATAAAAGTAAAAGTAAGAATTTTAGTCACCTTTCCTGAGTCATAAAATGATGATATTCTATAAGACCAGTAAAGGTAAACCAAGAAATTTTTATTAAGCTGTTTCCTGCATGTGGATGGATGTGCAGTGATTTTAACATTATTTCATTAATAATCAACATACCGATGTCAATGACCCTCTGCTTGGCGGTCGGCTGGCGCGCATGCCAGTGATTCCAGAAGCGGAGCTGCATCTCTGGGCTCTTGTCATTCTCAAACACAGCCATCACCACTGTCTGTTGTTGGGGGAGAAAGATGACAGAGAAATGGAGTTAGGAACGTTTGTCAACCTGTAAGCAATCCTTTCACCTGACTGCACCTTTGAAAATAACCAGCTTCCCTCTGAAAGCCTCCATGTTTCCATTTGTCACCCTAAATCCTTCTTTTCTCTTCACATTGTCATCAGTTATTTGCAGTGAACGGGTGTGTGTTTGTGTATAGTCTTAGCCTCTGATTCACTTGACTAAGTAAAGGGTTGTCACCTGTGTTTTTTAAACTATACCACACCTTTCCTCTTTTAGCTCACTCCTTTTTTTCCACACCGACTAGAGCTAAGCTAAGCTGTGCTCTGGCATCAGGGCACTAGGTAAGGAAGACATTTAACAGGGCAGGACACCGTCTTTTAAAAGGTCGAAGCCTTGCACACAGGGTGTCAGCAAGGAATTAGTCACTGAGGAGCTGGCTCCAAGGGAGGGACAGATATTTGGGAAGGGTTGGCTTGGTGGCACGCAAGGAATTTCATCAAAGGCCTGAAGGGAAGGATGCCACTCGGAACAAAAGTCACCACTTGTTGTTGTAATATAATCTCTACTTGCTAAAACAACTAAGCTAGAACTGTGCAGATTAAAAACATAAAAGCTTGCAGCTTCCTTAACGATGGCTTACTTTGACTTTTGTGGCAGAGATGCTGTCCACTCCTTGCAGCGTGATGGGATAGAACTGGCCCTTGTTCAGATACACCATGGGCAGCTCGGTGGATTTGTATGGTGATGCAAGTGGAGCACCGAGAGAAAACTGAAACTCGCTCCTGAATCTCTCTGGGGGAGAACCTGTGTAGGAGCCTGAGTAGACTGGACTTGACTGGTCTTCTGGAAAGGGATCGCTGTAGGGAAGAGTCTGAAACACAAAAATGACATATGTTAGTGTCAAAAAAAGAAATGGCAAAAGGAGGAAGAATTGAAGGCTGTCTTTTGGAAAAGGTTGCTTAACATACCTCAGTGCTGGGGTCTGGAAAAGCCCCACTTTCTGGCCACTTTTGCAGCAAGGAGTCAAAGATAATATTAAGCTCCTGTTTGTCATAAGTGTCTGCTACAACGCTGGTAAGAGTGGCGTAGGTGTCTGACGTTGTGGCAATGGGAAGAGATGCATTGTGCTTTGCTCCTAAAATCTCTTGAGGATGGCTTACAGGAACACTCTCAGAGAGGATCTTCATGACGTTGGCGGATGCTTCCAAGGAAGCAAAGTCTGTGGTGTTTGTTGGAGTCCTGGCAGGGTGGGAAAAAGGGAAGAAGGAGAGAAAGACAAAGCTGATTAATTGCACCAGGGAATCTGCTTTTGTTAAGCCAACATGACTCAGAAATACTACACCCAGGTACGAAGAGGGCAAAGAAACAAACAAACTATAAATGACTGACTGTTGTGCTTCTGGGGCACTGCAGAAGCCTGTGCAAACAAACACCTGTCTAAACTCTTCTAGCACACACAGCTACTGCAAGGAGAATGTAAGAGAGACACGGTTTGAGACAGGGAGGGTACTGTTTGCGTCCTAATCCAGCTGTCTTTGTTCCCTGTGTTTGAGTTTCTCTGTTTGAGGGACCAACACTGCACCCCAACAATGGCCATTACTCTCCCGACAACTAGAAGTGAGAATGGAAAGCTAAGTGTGGACAGAAGGGGAGAAGAAAACTGTCTGTTCACTTGTTGGGAAACTCTTAGAGAAAGTCAGGGACAATGACAGACGGGATAGATGGATAGGACTGCAGAGGTGGACTAAAATCCCTCTGGCCGTGTTTGACCCTTGGCTGCCTTCTTGCCTGTTCATGGCCTTCCAAAGCCCTTCCTTTCTCTTTCTTTTCAAACACTTTTTGCTATATTTAAGGGTTTTAGGTGAACATGTAGATAATGTGTCTTACCTCTCTGTTGTTTTGCAGATGCTGCTTGTGCGGTTGCAGGCAGCATTCTTCTGCTCTTTTTGGCTCTGAAAAAAAGAGGCAAATACGTATTTAGACTTGCAAAATTAGACTCAAACTTGCTGATAAAGTTTCTGTTTTACAGTTCTTTATCACATACTTTGCACTGTTCATAAAGCATAGTCAAGGCTGCCAGGTCATCACCAGGTTGTAGTCTGGGCTTGCTGAGGTTCGGTTCAGGAACAGGGCTCTCCAGGTACGACCAGGAGTCCATTATGTAGTTAGTGTAACGGTTGAGGTTGAAGTTCTCGCTCTGAAAGGTCAGTCCCAGAGTCCTACAGAGAGAAGAGTGATCAGTCAAGGTAACATTTCAACATGAAAAAAGAGGGTACAATCTGAATTTATCTATTCTCCCAAGGGGTAAAAAAATATTTACTATCTTAAAAGCTATTTTTACTCATGAGTTGACAGTGTGAGTCCAAGTTGTAATTA
This sequence comes from Scarus forsteni, assembly GCA_036419115.1. Taxonomy (NCBI): domain Eukaryota; kingdom Metazoa; phylum Chordata; class Actinopteri; order Labriformes; family Labridae; genus Scarus; species Scarus forsteni. The sequence continues at coordinate 20,213,392 of JAZDUH010000451.1, read as the reverse complement.
AGCAGCAGTACCGTTGCCTAGGGGCGCTGCACATACTTGTGCCTGAGTCTTGAGGGTTTCGATTGCAAAACCACAGAGATGAGTAACATCTTTCAGAAGCAAATGAGTCCAAAAGGTTAAAAAAAGGCAAGGGGCCACCCACTAACAGTTCTCTCACCGCTAACCCCTTACTCATACACAAACACACTTCTCAAATACTGTTTAATCCTACTTTTTTGCACTGGTTTCCCAAGAGATGACATGTTATCTTATTGTTTACGCTCAGGTGGGTTTGAGATTTCCATGTCATTGATAATGAAGTAAATACAAGGGTTCACGGGACTGGATTTGTTTTGAAAGACTCACAGCAACATTAGATGTAAATATCCTGTTGACAAAGATAAGCTGCCTTTGGTGTTGGTCTGGAGAAGCTAATGAACAAATAGGCTGCAGTTTACTCTAAGTAAACAGCTAATTTAATGTGCTGACAGGTGAGGAAGACCACAGGCGATCATGACCACAAGAGACGACAAGCTTAGAAAAATACAGCAAGTTCCCACAAGAAAGAGCACATTGACATTTCAATAAACATATTAACAACCACAAAGATGTAAGCACTTTCATCTAAATGTACCCAACTTGGACTGTTTACTTGATCAAGCACATGGGCTGGAAATATTTACGTAGACAACTTCAGACTGCAGCCATTACTACCTCATTGTAGGGCAACCCTACCCAATCTCTAACCTAACCCCCTTAACCAACCCAGAGTGGACAAATTATATCTGACTGTACTTTTTAAATCCAGATTACTGCTTGTATTGCACTAGTTTGCTTGACGATTCAGCAACGTTGCACTGCCTATACACCTGCTCTATGGTGCACCTGTCTCACACCCAGAAGCCTCTGCAAAAAAAAACTCCCACAACAGCCCCATTAGTTTCTCTCCAATTCCCCCTTAAACCAGCTGGGTGCAGATGTTTTTACACAGACGCAAAGAGGAGGGGGGCTCGTGTCTAAGGTTTCACCATTATGTAATTCAATGCATTACATGCTGTCATTGCCCCCCGTCCCGTTCCAACACCTCTAGAGGAGATTCTTATTTCCCGCTCCCCTTTTGTGCTCAATGGCCCCTAGGTTAGTGACAACACAAGACGAAACAGATCCGCTACAACCAGGGGTTTAAGTGTGTGTGTGCTGAAGCTATCCATATCAGTTTCCCTAGCAAAACACCCCTTTTAAAAAACAGGTATTTTTCACATGGGGGTCTCATTGCAGAAAGGGAGAAGGGGGTTTCTGTCCCAAGATTGGAGTAAAGCATTACATTTTTACTGTAAATAAGTTAGTTTCCCGTACACTCTGTCTATCTTGTACACCAAATAAAGCCTTAAAAACAGCTGATACAAGGCACATTTTAGTAAACTTGTTTGGAAAAACTTACTCAGTCTCTTTGGTCATGTCTCCAGTCCAAGTCAGCCGGAATAGGGTCCTTGAGTTTTGTCTCTGTGTAGTCTGACTGCGCGCTTCTCTCTGTGTCAGTGAGTGTATCAGTCTAGCAGAGAGGAGCAGTGACACACAGATGAGTCAAGTGTTGTGATTCCTCTCTGAACGGGGCCCAGATTTATTTCATGCAAGCCAAGAATTCCCTCTGTGCTCTGATTGGCTGAGAGGACTGAAACAGGTGTCTGATAGGACAGGTGTAGGATCATTAACTCTTCCCGGGCTGGAGAGAAACTGGCCTGCATGTGTGAGTGTGTGCAGTGGAGAGAGCACTTTGCAAGACAATCCGAGGCAGGAGAGTTTCAAGTCTCATTAACATGCGGCATAAAAGAGCGAGATTGGGGATCCCAGAGGTGTGAATGACTTAGTGATGAATCTGAGAAAGCAAGGACAGGCCTGGAACTGGGCTTTAATATGTTAATAGTCTGTCAGTATCATTTTCACCCCCTTTTAAAAATGGCATACACAAGTTTTGGTTTCTTTATTTTTCTCCTTTTGGAGGGAATCTGAGAAATAATGCTAAAAAATGCTGAAAAAACATAAAAAAAAGAAGCTGAATAGGAGTGAATGTTCAAATTTTCAACTAAAAGAATTTCAAGACCCTTTTTGGACCCAAACTAGGAAAAAATTAGTCCATTTTGTCCTTCAGAGTATTTGTGCCATTAGGATTTCCCCAAGAACCCAACAGTTTGACTCCTTAAGTAACACAAAGCTTTCTTGCATGTCCATGCAGGAGACTTTATAATTATTATGTATCCCTGCCCACTTTTCATTTGTATTTTTTGAAGCCAGACTTTCTTGAACTTGTGTTTCTCCCTCTACCCCGTGTCAGTTATAAGCTGTTTCTGAATGCATTCTTAAAATGACATAATTTTTGAATTTGTGAAATAATTGTTAGAAGTTGTATTAACATGCACATTCATTAACAAAGTATAAAAGCATGTTTTAACTTGAGGGTGAATTTTGGATTAAAACATTCAGATATGTCTCAGTAAATACGATGTTTAATTTTAAGACCCCTAGTTGTAAAATAAGAGTTTTGAAGACATTTTAAAACTTTTGTATATGTTTCACAATCCACTGGCGAGGTTCTACTGTTAGATTAATTTAAGTTTACACATAAAAATATTCAAAGCAACCAAACATTTAACACTAATTCAGTTGGAGTTGTAAGTGTTTTATAAGTGAGCAGAAAAACATGATTTACAAACAGACTGAAAAAATAAAACTGAAAATGACTTTAGTAATAATAATTGGTAAGGTGTCAAAAAGGATGATGAGGCTAATGCACATGTGGTTTTAGTAAAAGGAAGTCATGATGACTAAAAAATAAAATTAAACGAGAGAAAAGGAATAGCTGTAAAGCCAAGAATTAACCGAGAAGATTTTATGAAAAGGTAAAATACATAAAAACTTTTTAAAAAATGGTTAAGTGTAAGATGACTTTAAAAATGAATTAATTTAAATATGATCTTTGATTTCAAACTCTTGATGTGAGTGAGACGGGTTTACTACAAAATGTTGACTTTCAGGATTAATCGAACTCAAACTGAAACACATTTCTTCACAATCAAAGCTTCAGCTCACGACTGCCAGGATCTTCAGAGTAATAAGCCTTGTAAGATCTTCATGTCAGTCGAGGATATCATGTACCGGTCACTCAAATGCAAACAGTCATGCTCACAATCACACAGAGCACAGAGTGTATCTGTAATTATGTGCTTTGTGTGTGTGTTTTTCTGCTCATTTGTGTTTGTGTGTGTGCCAGCATCTCTTGCGGCTGACACCTGAGGGGATCTGGCGTGGTTACACTCAAGGGTGCGTGCTGCGCTGTCTGCCCACACACACACACGCCCTCATGGAATCCTACACATACACACTCGTACATGCAAAAAAAAAGCACACACCGACTCCTAGGGGTGAATTTTGGATTTAGAGGAGAAAGAGAGACGTATTTGTAGTTGTACTCCAAGATACATTTGCACCTGCTTCTGCACTTCCTGGATTAAGTTTGACTCCACGTTACACTCCAGATATTTATGTTTTCTTCCACATAACTTTCACACATATGGCTCACACTTAAACAAATAAGGAGACAAGACCTAAACGCGGTATCAAACATAGATGTGGGTCGGTGCAGCTGTCACTTTTCATCGGCTTGTTGAAGGTGTGAAAAGCTTCTCTCACCTCTCGGTTTTCTGTCTCACCCTGTCTTAGCTTTTCTCAATCTGTCCCTCATTAACGCTGTGGGATTAGCACATCAAAATATGTTTCTCTCTCTGCACTTTCAGCTCAGGACATGTCTCTCTAACATGACCAGCTTTACTGACATTGACTCTGTCAATGATGTTGATGATCAATGCTTCACTCCTTATACATAATGAAAAACATACCTAAGATGGACTAAGTTATGGTGACATCAAAAGTCTAGGTAGCTTAGACATTGTCCAGTCCAGAAAATGCGTGGTCAAGTGCTTAAAAATCAAAATAAGATAATAAATATAAGAATATTTTTCCGACAAACTGCACAGATCGGACAAAATTGAGATGATCAAGTGCCATTTTCAGTCTTTAACCAACTCAAGTCAGTTTTTGAATATTTTTGTGCATTTGCTGGCCTTTGTTAAGCAGTGGGCAGAGAGTTATGGCAAAAATCATAATCTCAATTATTTTGATCAATAATGAGATCACGATCATGAAACACAATTTCAAAAACACCACATGCTTTTGACAGTTTATTAACATGAAAGAATAGGCAATACCTCGATATAGATTTGTAAAAATAAAAAATCTCAATGTAATCAAATACAATAATGGAAAAAGAAAAAAAAAAGATTAAAACGCGATTAATTTATCAGCTCTAGCAATCAGACATGGAAAAACGGAGAGAGAAAATTGGGGAATACATGCAGCAAATGGGAGTCAGGCAGGAACTAAACACTGGCACCCTACTTCATGTATGATACATCAGTGGTTGCATTCATGTATTATACAGGGCTGTGCGATATGACCCAAAAATAAAATCCCCAGTTTATATCACAACACTCGATTTATGATTTTAAGTATTTTTTCCCACTGTGAAAAAAAACTCCAAGTTACACAAAAGTTACAATTTGTCCATTATGTTGTCAAAATATATCCTGAAACCAGGCAGAACTTCCCTCATAAAGTTAAATTGAATGTCTTAAAATGTTGATTATGTAGTTCAACCGTAGGCAGGTTTGTTAAACATGAACAATGAAAGCTGAGCCATTTTCAAAGAATATCAAAATGAAACTCAATCAATTTTTGATCTCATTTAAAAGACAAATACAAGCCTAAATACATGCTTGTACAAAACTTGACAGGACCTGCCATCATGAAAACTATAAATTTTCAGCATTTGTATTTTCAAATATTGTAACAACTTTCAATTGTAAAGAAAAACAATCTAGATTTTTATTTTTGAATCCTCTGCAGAAAACAATTGAATCGATTTAAACAATATCTTTTCTTGCTACCCACTTTGCCAAATCAGCTGCCAAATGTGTTTTTAATCACATTAAAAACAACATAATTTGGCTCTAAACTGCCCTTTCAAAATGAACATATGTAATGATAAAATCAGTAAAGAAACAGATTTTAAAATAGGACAAACAAATATGAGACAAGAGAGAAAAACTTTGAAAAACAGCTTGGAGCAAACCAAAACCAAAACATTATATAGCAGTCTTTAAGATATCAAGAGGCTGGCCCAATTATATATGAAAACATCTCAATAACACACTTTTACAAGTTAACAACCATTATTTACTTTTGAATGATTTTTAACATGATAACTAGGGATGGGAATTGAAAAGATTTTATTGATACCAATGCTATGAACAATCCTGCTAATTGATCCAATTCTTTAATGATTCCCTTATTGATTCTTGCAGATTTTCTGTGTGGGCAAATGTTGGCCTGTAGATTTTCAGTGTCAACAATGTCAAACCCACGTCACAGCATAGATAACTGCTTCTGCAAGTTGCTGGTGTTTCCACTCACTTAAGGTTGTGCAGTAGGCACCTTTTGTAAAAATTAGGCAACATTTCTGACGCTTCTTAACCCTGTCCGTGGAAGGAATTGATAAGGGAATTGATCAGCAAAAAGACTCATGATATCGATTCTTTGATGGAGCTGTTAACAATTCTCAACTGGAATTGTTTTGAGATTCACATCCCTAATTATAACCTGTTAAGTGTCGGTGTAAGATACTATCCACAACTTAAAAGGTTAACTTTGATCCAAAATGTTAATATATTTGAAAAACTGTACTAATTTAGTCTATTAAGACCTGTGTGCATATTCGACGCAGGGCTTGCCTGCAAACACCAATGCATCTACTGGAATGCCAACAACCAGGCAGAACATATTAGCAGCTCGACAGGTTAGAGTTGATGCATGATCAGCAGGGATGACGGCCACACGGGTGAATGTAATCCACAGTTCGATGAAAATAAATCACCTTGGTGTCTTGGTGCCAGAAAGCAGGTCTTTGCATGTATGAACCATAGAGACCTGCCAGACAAATAAGAAGACATCAGACCAACCAGACGGCCCTGGTAAGTGCCTGTATTTAAGTGTGTGTTTCTACTTTGTGTAATGTTGTTTTTATTGTGGAATCTGTTTATCTTGGAACTCTTGTCAGCATCAAGAACAACATCCTACCCAAGATGCCATGGTGACATACTGTATCTAATTTACAATATGAATTTCCTGTCTTCCAAGATCAAATGGAAGAGAGTGAGACCATCAGTGATAGATAACTCAGCTGAAGACTATATTCTGTAATCGTCATTAAATAGCTCAGTGTTTTGTCCCAAAGACCTAAAGATGTTGTCCTTAATGATATTCTCCTCAGGCAGCCTCCACAACACCTGAATACTGTAAATGGGAATGCTCCATCAGTAGCTTTGGTATCCCACTATGTCTTAGCTTTTGGTATTTATCAGCAAGTGTTGCCCAAAAAACACTTCTTTGGTATAACAAAAATTAATCTTTAAAATTAATGTCATCATGATCAACATGGTCAAACCTTTAACAAAAAAAGATTTCATTGTGGATTTCAGTTTTTCTAATCTTTTGCTCTGTGTTGCAGGATTTAGGTGTTGTGTGTGTAATATTAATAAACTCAGTTGGCAGGAGTGTGTCCATGGGCTAACCTTGCTGGCTGATCCATAAAATTAAATTCTTGTTCGATCACCTAACAGTTTTTCTTGAATAGTTCTGCCCGTCCTCATCACTTTCTTTGGGATACTGCCCGAATAGACTTGACACGTATCTTCTGGATATGTGAAGAAGTCCATCTGATGCCTCAGGTTAGACATGGGAACAGAATAAAAAATAAAGGACCAACCTGATTTAATCTCCTCACACAGCAATGTAATAAAATGTTCGTATTTAAAACAAAATGGAGACTAGTATTTTGCCTTGTAACAACATGCCTATGAATTAATGACCATGGTCTTCAGCAAGCAGTCGTTTCATTACTGCTTTTTCAAAATGGTGATTCCAAACAAGTAGAGGACATATTTTTGATTAGAATGTGATATTTTTATTATCATACCACATCATGTTTTAATTCAAAATTGTGTAAGTTAGAAGATTGAAGCTTTCATTGGGTTACAATAGCAGAACAGAAGATTCTATGATTGAAATCCACTTCCCACCAACAAGATGCCTCCTCCTCCAACCATGACACTCGTACAAAAGACAAATCAATAAATAAATAATAAATTCACCTAAAAAATAAGGGAAATATTTCACATCACCAGCTGCCAGATCTTATAAAAGCCCTTTACAGAACCTTGGATTAAGAATTATTTAAAGGCACAGTCATATTTTTCCAGCTTTGTAATGCATTTATAAAATCACCTTTGAGGGGAAGCAATACTTTTCCCAAAGCCCAACCCCTGCCTGTCCATCAATCTTATCTGTGGTGTTCCTTAACTTCCTGAATTGCGTAAAAAATGTCAGCGATCCCATGGAGACCTTTGTTGAAACAGAAAGTGGAAAAGGTGGCAGGATGTCACAAGACGTTCAAACTGCTGCCTTTTCATGCCATGAAACCGACCCTTTGAGCGTGAAACCAGGACCCTGTGTGTGTCCCACTCACTCAGTCTCCCGTGTGGGTGTGTGCGTGTGGGTTTGCAGCCATGCAGGGAGCTCACAAACAAACATGAACGCTGCCTCTCTGCACCAGTGCTGCTGAGAAGGAGCTCTCTCATCACATCCTACTCCCACAGTCTTTTTTTCTCTCTCTCTTCAGTCTCTTGTACTCCTTTCACCTACTTTTTCTCTTCCTGCTCCCCGTGTGACAAACGTTTGAACACCACCCATGGCTGTTTCTTAGCCGAGCTAATACAAAGGTTATTCAACAACAAAACAAAAGTCACCAGGTCATAGAGGTAGAGATAAGAATTAAAATTGAAGCCAGTTGTTCCTATAATCAGTTTAATCCTTCTCCTAACCTCCTACGCAGTTTACATATCTCTCCATCTCTTTCTGTCTATCTGCTCTAATGCCTGTTTGTCATTGAGGAATGTGTGCCGAGGGTTGACAGAGCTATAAGGAGCCTGCGGGCCGTTTTGCACTCTACCTGCGCTACTCAGCTTTGGGAAAACAACCAGAGGTGCACCTGTTACAGTAAAGTCCCGACACACTTATAACTGCACCGCTTTGCCTCTTGTACCAGCATCACTTCCTCTGACACTGCTTTAACTTTTGAACTGTAAATTTGGACTAGCAAGCATGTGTAAGCCCCATTCATGTTACAAAGAGAAAGAGGATATCTAACTACTGTGAAAACATCATCACAAATTGAGTTTTGAAGCATTTAAATACTACAATTATATACTGTATATGTATTTAAATATGTAGTTGTTTATAACCAAAGCCAAGGAGGTTTTGTTTTTGTCAGTGTTGGTCTGATTTTTTTGTGTAAGCAACATAACTAAAAAATTCTCAATGGATTATGGCGACATTTCCAGGTAATGCTGGTCATGGCAAAAGAAAGAAGAGGTGAGTTAAGCCTGTAGGAATTTTTAAAGTATTTTTTTTTAATCATAACTTGGCTTAGAATGTCAGATATGCCTTGGTGGAGGTTTGTCACAGCACTTTTAGTTTTTAGTATGTTTTTGTTAGAAAAACAGTTTCAAAGGAGAAAAAGGGGTCGAGTTTTTTTTGTCACGCTTTATTTTCAGGGTGGTATTTCTATTAAGTGATAGTATGGACCCCAACTTTGAAACAGGGCTGAAAATCACGGTATGGCTCTTGACATGAATCTTGATACGTGGTCTGTATGCTGTTAATATTACAATACAGGAATAATACAATAATTAATACATTGCAAGATAAACTGTAAGATATATCATCTATGATCATCACTAATCAGCCAAATAATATCAAGTAGCTCTAATCAATTGTACGATTCATATATAAACTAAGTAGTTTAATGTGCAATCCTCAATTCCTCTAACAATGTGCAATTACAGTGTGGAAGTACATCCACGTACAATCACTTATCCCACGTGCAATTACTCAGTAAATGTGTATATAATCTTTATAGGATTTGCTTTTAGTTTTGTTTCCAAGCCCTTTGTATATTTTCATATTTTATATGTTTTATCTTATATAGGTAGAGTAATGCACATGCTGCTATTTTTCATACTTAAGCTTATTTTTATTCTATTAATGCTGTCCACTTGCTGCTGTAACACTGTAAATTTCCCCGTGTGGGATGAATGAAGGTTTATTCTATTCTATTCTTAGTATCTTATTCACAGAATTTGACAAATATCAAGATGGAAAAATGCTCATGTTTTATTTTTTATTAAATCAGCTTATTACACGACATGAAAAGCCAACCAGTGTTGAAACACACTTCTTACATTAAAGAGAAAATAAGAACAAACTTTTTAACTGACCTTGTAAGCCCATGTAGGCACAAGAAAGAAACAGTTTATTTTTAGTGGTGATCTGAAAACAGATGTGATGTTTTTTAAAGATTTGTTAAGATTGCAAATCAATGCATTTTTCCTCCTATTCACTAATAGCTCAAAAAGCTCCCAAGTGATTCCGATGCAATGTTCATGGAATGTTGTTCATGGCACAACAGAGACTTTATTAGACTGTGGACCCAGGAATAATCTAAGCATTTATTAGCATTGCAGCAGAGCAGTTTTCCACACTTTTGGTATAACTTTGCTAACTATGTCAGCAATGCCATGGTGGAGGTTTGTGCTCTTGGAGCTTGTCTAAACATTATTATATTTATATGAACATTATATTATATCACATCACATTGTACTGTATCTTTTTGTACACGTGTTCGGTATAATGCAGGATATTTTCTCATGTTGTGTAGTGTTGTGTCATTACATATGTAATATTGTGCTCCAATTCATATTTTATCTTATTGTACTGTGAATGCAAAACCATTTTCTGTTTTGCTGATATTTTGAGCTGTATTGCTTTTAAGGAAACTGTATTGCATGGCATGGTATTGTGCATCTTATCATGCTGTAGTATTGTATTGCATCATTTTTTCGTGTGTCATAATTCTTTGTGTTTGTATTAGTTTATGGATTCACAGTGTTCATATGTCGCTTGATAGCATTTGACTTGATGTCATTTTTTTGCACATGATTTAATTTGAGATCTGTCGGTTCTGAGACATATAATACAATTGTACTGATAGATCATCTTTTAAATTGGATTTGTGTTGTTTTGAGACTCAACGGATTCAACTGAGGTTGAATCAAATTTGATGTCCTTACAATATGAACTTTTTTACTATGGATGCTTGATGTGATTCAGGTCAAACTAAGCAGAATCATGTTTACTTTTGCTTGAAAAGAGCTATGTTGCAATGCTGCATTGTTTCTTTTCTGATATAGTCCATACTGTATGCTTCTAACAATCAAAACTGTAGTTGTGGACTTGTCATTGCTGTGAGATTATTATAAGATTTGTCTGTCGTAGTTATGAAATGATTCAGTGGAGTTCTGATACCATCATCAGTGTTCATGCAGATAGGATTTAGAGTGTCAGGCTTTAGCCTCTGACTTTGTGCATCTGTGTCTACATCTGCGTCTTGTTTTCATGATCTGACCTTTCCTCCCGAGCTCTGTGCTGGACGTTTACCCATTCATGTGTTTGTCTGTTTGCAGGATTCGCTGACCTCTTCCAGGTGCCTTGACCTCCTCAAAGCCACAATACTGCTGTGAGCGGTGAGACCTCTTTAGCAGTATCCTTCTGTCACTTTGTTTGACCTGGACTAGAGAGGCTCCAGGAGTCTGGAGAGACCACCCCACTCCCACCCCCCACTCCATCACCCCCTGCTCCTTTTTCCACTTGCTGCTTGCACCCACCAAGCAGCAGCAGCCACTCCCAGAAACTTCACATTGCCCAGAGTGAAGAATCAGAGCTGTGGGGGGTTGACACAGGGGGTTTTGGGTCAAAGAACAAGGGAGGAAGAAAGTGTAAAACCAAAGGTGTCAGGGAGAGTATGACCAAACGGTAAATTTATTAGAGAGGAAAGGGAGGAAGATGTTGAGATGACAGGAGGACGCTTCAAAGAGGAGCTTCAAAGTTTCAGCACTTTAGTGTTTTCATGATGAGTATTGGAGGTTAGGACACTGAGCACCTGAGGCAAGAGGAAGCAGCAGAGGAGCGTGTGCTCTCTGCATTACTCAATAAGATGAAAATCTTGTGCTGTGCTTAAGGGCAAGTGTGTTGAAATGCATCAGTTCAACAGATTTTACAAGCAAAGAAAGAAGTGCTTCCTGTAATTGTATCAAAACGGAAAAACGTTTCCATTGCAAGCAGTTATTGCTGATCAAAACAGGAAGAAGAGGTAAAAACACTGCAAGAAATCTCATGAGTTTAATTGGAAATTAACCAGTAATCCATGTATGAGGTGTTCAAATACAATATTATCCAGATCTTACTACTATGCCTCTGTGAAACTGGACCTACAGTAAACAATAATACATACGGATGTTATTGAAAAACACAACTCTGCTCTGCTTTAAGTTTTATGTCTGTGTTTTCTGGTACACTTTAGTTATTGGTTTTCAAATTACCTTTAAAGTCCTGTGGGAAGTTTTTAAGAGATTATTAAACCAACTGAAATTACAATCAATCCAACATGACCATGACCATGACCATCAGCAGAAACTGACTGTTTTAATGTGGTTGTTCTTAATGTATAAATCAACAGCCATGTGCTGGAGCAGATTATAAGCAGTATATATTTATGTGTGGTTTACTGATGAAGAATGTAAGACAAGATCATTATGTGAAAAAAACAAAACATCAAACAGTTACAGAAAGCAAATAAGGGAAAAGACATTTATTTGTCCACCTTAATTGGCACTAATCAGACGTTTTTGACTGGAGTTCTTGATTAAACCAGTCATCTTTTCCCGAGAATTACTCAGTGCATTCACATGCAGCTGCAAAAGTGGATTTGCTGTGTTAGTCCTTCAAAAACTTGAATTTTAAAATGTAAACATGTTAGGCAGAAATTGTACCAGCACACTTGGGGATCAATTACATATACTTGTGATCTTTGCAGATTCATGATGGCTGTCATGCATTCCCTGTCAATGACTAATTGTGTCAGCTGTGCTCCTCCACAATTAATGCAACTGATGCATCTGCATCTGATGATGTTTTTACATTTTAAAGAAAAACATTTAAGGGAGATACTTGATAGAAGAATCTTTCTTTTCTTAAAGTTCTGGGACTACCACAGAAGCCTGAAGGCACCAGTTAACATGGTCTTTCTTTTAAGCAGAGCATGGGGAGAGTTATACTTGTGCATAGATAGTTCTAATGATATATTGTCCGCGTTCATTTGAAATCTTTGCTTGTTTAATCATGACATTTTATATTCTCGTTCATTTTTTACCTCCACCATGGAAGTATATGATTTTGCCGTTATATGTCCGTTTGTTGGTTTATGTGTCTATTAACCAACTAACTCGAATAGTTCTGATTTTGATTAAGTTTTATGGGAATGTCGTTGATGGTAAAATGAAGTAGTGACATAGTGATCTGAATCCTGATGCAGATCCAGGAGTCTTTGGAGGATTTGTTGTCACCAGGCAATATAACTCAAAAACTAACTAAGAGATTTTGGATGAAATTTTTAAAGAAGGAAGTTGTTATTTGAACATGAATATGAATCCAGGATTTTTTGTAGGATTTCTTAAAGTTGGGCCACATAGCAATTTTCCACCTTTTCCAAAAAAAAGTCAGCTATGAATATCAGGAAGGCCCAGGCAGATGTGAACACGAGGAATAAAAGCAAGTATATCCTTGGCCTGACCCTTTATAATAATCATAAACTTTATTTATACAGCACTTTTCAAAACAGGGTTGCAAAGTACTTTACAGGCAAAAATATAAGATAGCCAAGAGAATAAAAGAGAAATGTGAGGAATGTCTGACCAAAAGTGTTGAGTTAAAACAGAACAGTGGTAAACCATGTAAGAGCCACAAATGACAGAAAAGAGAGCAAAGTAAATAAAAGTTTAATATCACCAGAGATAAGAGGGAGAAAGCAAATTAAAAAGGCTAAAACTACCAAAAAATAAAAGTAAATAGGAAATGAAAGGATGGAAAAGAAATGAAACCAAAAGAGGACAGACTTAAAATGATGAAAAGATTAAAAAAAAAAAAGATAAAAGATGCTGCCTGTGAAGCTGTCTAAAACTGGAGGATTAAAAGAACACTCGAGTGATATCTTGTAAAAGCACATTGATTAAAATGTGTTTTAAAGAAAAAATGTCATCGATAAAAAAGATTTAAAAGAGGCTAATCTGATCTCCTCGGGGAGGTTGCTTCAGAAGCTGTGTGTGCCTGATTGAAACAGACCTCACTGGACATAATTGCAGGGCTCATATTGTCATTCACCTATGTTGTTGTCTTCATTATTAAGAAATAGCACCCATGATATGTTTAACACCAGGAAAGAGGAGAAAGTGCAGGAAATAATCAGAGTAATTTGACTATTTATATTTTTGTTCTTTCGCATAGCTAGTTAGCAGCTTGCTTACTTGTTAGCATGGTCAGCAGGAGGAGGTCTTTAGTAGGCAGCTTAGATAAAAATGTTTCCTGCTGGAGCAGGAGAGGACATGCCTCTGTCAGCAGATTAATTCAACCTTGTGCTTGCAAGCTTGGACAAGGATAGTAGTGCTGGTAAATAACTTTATCAAGATACAACTGTAGCTCTTCATAACTGTGCATACAAATATACTGAGCATATAGGTTCCACATCTGCATATCTTCACCAGGTTGTTTTCTCCAACACAGGAGAGTCGTGTCTTTAGAGGTAAATTATAGCACTTTGTCCAGGGAAATGCATGACCTCTTGGCTTTTGATCTGCTGTCTGAAAACAATGTCAGCAATGTTAAGATTTTAGCTTCTGAGAAATTGTTTGGATTCTCAACAAGGAATCTGAAGTTCAGAGTAACTCCAGAGATTTTATGTAAAGAAATACAAGTTAATATGTGCACCTTGTTAGAATATATGCTCTGTAAATAAGATTCTCGAAGGACTATTCCTGATTCTTTTCTATATTTGTCTTGCCAGACGCTTGTTTGTTTTACAGTAAGCTTGGCGTGCACTTCCATTCCGTGCATGCAAAGAACTATTCTTTCAGTGAGGTGGAAAGCCTCTGCTGTGTTTGTGCCGTCTCATTCCTCTTTCATTTCTCTCCAAGGCTCTACTTTTGTTTTTAGAAGACTGGTATGAGTTTGCTGAAAGAGCCGGTATGATAACAACAAGTATGGAATGACAAGCCTGCTGTGGGCAAATCTACAATTAAGTGCACACACAAACTTTCTCTTACATGAAGCCTTGAAGCACATGCACAGTAACAGACGCACACAAACACAAATGTGGTAGATTCAGACAGGTGATTATCCTATCTGTACCTAAAGCCACATCTCTGCACCATCTGTAAGTTTCCATGGCTTTGAGGAATCGATGAAGTTAATCTGAGGGAAACGTCTGCCAAGAAAGACCAGACATTGAGATTAAAGGGCACATTATCGCAGAGGGATTTTTTATTTTGCAACTGAAACTAGTAATGCAGTTTATCTGAAAACTGATGATAGGTGAAATGAAATGTTAGAGCTGTGTGAGCGTATTTGTATCAATGACAAAGACAGAAACAGGTTTATAAAGGGGATTCAATGCCTCTAACAGGGATTTGGTGTCAAAATTAGTAATGCCGGAGAAAATGTTGCACTAACTAGATCTTAGATGTAGCTGGATATTAGTTTTAGGGAGCTGTTAGAGTGTCACACACCTGCGTAAAGCCACTTTATGGTGTTAAAGCCTTTAATTGTGGTCCCACCCAAACAGAAAGACGGTATTGGGCTCATCTCCATATCCGGTTTCAATCTGGATCCCTGAGGCCAATGCTGGCTACAGCCGCAGTTCATGTAGATTTTGCAGGGTGACCTTATCTACAGCAGCTAATAACGGCTGAGAAATGTGCATAATTAAACTCTGACCTCAGCTGATTATGCATTCACAGACTGCTCAAAGAAACACATGGGCCTATGGAGCTGTAAATCAGAAGAGACAGTAAGGTCAAGCATAGACCACTGAAAGGCTGGACAAAAGTATCAGGTAACTCACTGATATCATTTGGAATTGAGTTGTTATGCCCTTAATCTTTCTAATTTTTAGCCTCCGACAGAGTTATCAGGAATGCAGCTAATTTTATTTGGCTGCTCATAAGTCAAGAGTTAGTCCTGACCTGTTCTTCTTTGTCAAACTTGTATCATTAACCTTTCAGTGCAAATGGATCTGCCTGAATTAATGTCTGTAACCAGGCAGATCCATCTTGCCGCTACAGTAAGCGGCCCGAAGCGGAACAGCCCAATCATCATGTTTTAAAGCAGTGTGAGGTGTGTGCTACGATGGCAACAGGTGGCTGAGCTGAGCATGGATGGTAACAGCTTCAGCAGCAGTTGCATCAGATCTGGACTGCATTTCTTTATTGAATGAAAAACCAAAGAAACAGCACCACAGGTTTCTTTAAAGAGGACAATTTTGCTCCACTCTCCACATGTTTTTCCACGAGTTTGTTGACAAAACAGCTCATGTTCTGTCCTGCTACATTATCTGATTGGCCTTCAGTAAATGTGATAGACAGAGCGATTATCTGCATATGCTTGTGAAAAGTTCTGCCCATTTCCAAACACTTTCCATGGACTAGTGAGATCTATTGAACCTACTGATCCATCTGGTGTTACTGTATCTAGGTTACTCCATAGAATCTTAACCCTTAACCTTCAAATAAGTCTGCATAAGGCGCATGTAGTACACCTCTTTAAGAATGTGAAGTAAATGTAATGACTTTGTGATTGGCCTGCTGGGTAGCATCATATTTCCAGATTTGGAAGATTTCTGGGACGGCACAATGGCACAGCAAGTAGTGCACGTGCCTCACAGCAAGAAGGTTGTTGGATCGATTCCCGGGTTGGGCAGGGCCTTTCTGTGTGGAGTTTGTATGTTCTTTTTGTGCATGCGTGGGTTCTCTCTGGGCACTCTAGCTTCCTCCCACGGACCAAAAAAATCCTCATTAGATGGATTGTCGACTCTAAACTACCTTTAGTTATGAGTGTGAGAGTGATTGTCTATCTCTCTATATGGCCCTGTGATTGACAGGTGGCCGGTTCAGGGTGTACCCCACCTCTCGTCCAATGACAGCTGGAATAGGCTCCAGCCCCCCTGTGACCCCAAACAGGATAAGCAGTATAGGAAATGAATGAAAAAATATTTCTGGTAAAGAGTCGCACAGGAATGAGTCTTTAAACTTGTGTGTTAGCATTTTAGCCTTTACGGTTTGCATGGCCATAAGCGTAGATGAACTGAAAGTAGCTTTTTAGATAAAGTCTGAAGTAAGATCCTTCGTGAACACATGCAGACGAGATTTGAACATTCAGTTTTGCAAACATACCTCTAGTCTTTCCCTCTTGAGTTTTAAAAATTTGTTATTAAAAGGATGGTTACTAATGAACTGCAAACAAAACATGTCCAGGGACCCTAATTAAATCATTTCTGATCACAGTGCCTTTTAATAAATAATAGTACATGTGCCATAACCACAGCCATGGGCATCGGCTAGAACAGTTCACCTGGTTGTTAATGTTGCAAGTTTGAGGGGAAATTCTCACACAAGAGGTTCAATAGTTTTCAATGTGTAGATTTTTGCTCTTACTGATTACTTTTAGCCTTTAGCTCATGAAAGTTAGGTTAGTTTGTGATGATTATCATGACAACATGTGAAAGTTTGATTTTTTGTTCACCAAAGACCCTTACTATCATCAGTGACCTCAGCACAGTGTAAAATCCGTGGGTTTTTAACAAGTGGTTTAAGTAGTCAGCAGAGTTTTTGAGTCCCTCTCACTCATGCAAAATTTCAATCATTTTCTAGAAATACAAAGAAAACACAGGACTTGCTTGTCCACACTTGAACCTCACAGCAGGAAGCTGATCTGCAGAATGCTTGTCAGTCAATGTAGCAGTGGGGTTTAGGGTAGAGTCTTGCTTTAAACTTTATCAGGCACACATGGAAAAGAAGAATCTTTATCTCTGGTATGAGGCAGTTTAAGGCCTTGAGGTTGCAGTGATGCTTTACGATAACTAAAAAAGCACTCGGAGAGCGCAGACCTCCGCCAGCGCCACAGTCCTCAGCCATATTGTGATTTTGACCATAAATATAAATCCTACCTTTATTTCATCTAAATATTTAGATTCCTTGACCATTAAAACATACCATTAGCAATTGGATTCATAATGTTATCTATTTAAGTTCAGTAGTTATTCACAGAAATCACATTTTTCGCCATGGCGGCCAGACGGTGATCCGGAGATCAGCACCAAAATTGAATCAGTTCTTCCTTTTCCCATGCTGAACATTTCCTGAAAATTTCCTCAAAATCCATCCATAACTTTTCTGAGTTATTTTGTTCACAGACAGACAGACAGACGGCCAGACAGACAGACAGACAGACAGACGAACTCTCCCGAAAACATAACCTACTTGGCGGAGGTAATTATTGGTCTTGTCCATGACAGTGTATTAACTTAACTTGGCTTGACTTAACTCAGCTGTTTAGGTTGTCAATTAGAGAAAATTAGCCTTGTACATGACAAATGTTTTGTATCACTTCCAGTGGAGTGCAAAGTAGGCCAAGCCAAGACTAGAAAAAGATGGAGACATGCTGAATGGTCCATGTATCGCCACAAGGAGGGGGTATCTGACACCAATATCAAACGCCCTTTGTTGTCAGCTCTGGGATGCTGCTTGACTTCATAAACTTTCCTGTGCTTTAAATGATATTGTGTTTGGATTAAATTGTGTCTCCTTACTATTGGAAAAAGCCACAAACAGGCTGGTAGCTCTATTGCTGAGAATGCACATTAGTGTTATGCAGCCATGCACTGATTTACCACATACTTTAAAGAGGTACGATCAAGTCTAAACTGTTACCAAAGTCAAACGGGGCAGGGTCTAAACCATGCATATACCACAAATGTAAAAGCTCCTTTAGTGCTCTTAAACACAGGAAAGACCAATACCCACAGAAGAGCCAATTCTCTTAAATCCCAGCCTTCATGAGCAAAATGCCCAAACATCTCACACATCAAGTCTCTTGTTAGGTCATGTTTTAGCCACAGTGGGGAAAGAACAGAAATTGGGTCAGTTTTATCATTAAATCTAACTCCAAATGATGAGTAAGTAATTCTACTGAATATTGTGATCTGCTGGCTTGGCTTCTACTGTCCTTGTATCCTTAGGCTATTGGCGCCCATGGGGGGAAAAAGAACCTGATGTTTGGGTGAAAATTTCCTGGAGGCAGTAATACTATACTGAGGCAGTGTGAGTTCACAGCAGATACACTGCAGATCATATTCGACACAAAGACATGGCTTATTGTTGGCTCGCCTTACAATGAAACCCTCTTTATCTGGGCCAGTCACATTAAAGACAAATGCTCTACAAATGTATTTTCTTTTGGAGTGTGTGCATATAGTGGAGTATTCATGATATCTATAAACCAGGTCAGTTCAACATTGGGGTAAAGTCGATAGAAATGAGGGCAACAGTCACATATCAGGCTTGTCAATCAATCACAGATATTAAACCAAGCTGGAAACATTTCTCTCACATCCTTCACTTTCTTTGAAAGGTTAAACATCACTCCCTCCGCCTTCTCCTTATCCACCCATCATCCCCTTCTCCGTCACTTTTACTCTATGGATGAGTGGTGATATTCCCGTGGGATAGTGGAGGAGGAGACTTTTCCAGGGTCGGTTGCTTCATCATCCCAAATAAAGCTGGGAACGTGTTCAGACCACCTCAGACAGAAACTCATTTTTGCAAGTTTGCCATTCTCATGAAGACACATTACCACTCTATTGATATTGCATTTTTTCACTTGGATCACTTTGGTTTAGCTTGAATGCTTTTTTAATCCTTCATCTTTTATGGTACTGCATGTTTTTTTTCAGGATTTGTCCATCCTCATGCATCTCCTGCAGTCTGATAATTATGTAATATAGAAAGTAAATGACCTAGAGTCCACATATTCAACCTACAGTCTCACCTGCAGCTACATCATTTCTCTCAAAACACCTTGAAAAATGAAAAAATCAAAGTAAAGCTTCATTTCCACCAAGTTCAGTCTCATGCTCACTGTAAGAAGAAAAAAATTCCATCTTCACCTGCGATACCTCCCCATAATCTATTTCTCCCTCCTCCCTCCCTCTTCCTTTCCCCGTCGCGCACCCAGTTTCAGTCTACATGTCTCAGCTTGTTGCAGGTTTAGAGGAACCACGCACTCCTTTTCTCCTCAGCTCTCTAAAACAATCACAGCGTGCCCTGCTCAAGGGCAACAGCAGGGTGCGTCCGGAGCATGCAGCAAGGTACAAGGACATTTGACGTAGTGGTGATCTTATAGGCTTGGTCTGCAAATCTGCTACCATGGAGATAAATTAATCATCTCTTTTTTTCTCAATGCTTCCTGCTTGTCTGTGATTTTTTCCCATGGCAGATTTAAAAGTATCCTCAATTCTCTAATACAAATATGCTTCAGATAAATGCTTTTTCCAACCTGGATTTTTTTCTGAAGTCTTTAAAGGACAATGACTCAGAGAAATGTCCTCTAAAGATTATGGTTAAAAAATAATACTTTGTGGATGTTATGATTTGATCAAATGCAGAAGCAGAGTAAACCAATGACAAGTGGCTGCTTACTTCTGGATTGAAACTAAGGTTTTTTGTGTTGGAGTCAACAAGTACAAACTGTTTTGTTTGACTTATATTCAAATTAATAGTACAGATCTGATGATGCTGTTTATTAACCACGAGACACAATAGAACATATACATATATATGTATATTGATGTATATGCATATACCACTTAAAAAGTAAAATTTAGCTACAAACCAGATAAATTCATTCTGGAAAATGACTGAGCACTCATTGGAAGAAATCACCAAAATAGCAGGTAAAGACTTAACAAACTGAAACAAGACATGATATGAAAAGAAACAAAGGAATGCCATTTAACACAGTTCAATAACAGTACACTTTGTCTCCCTAAAGAAAAATAGTCTTGGGTTCCCATGATACACTCCTGTACACAGACCACAATGGGGCAAAGACCTCAGGGAGATCATGCAGCTCTCTCTGCTTTAAAACTAAAATCTGTTTACTTCTGGAAAATGATAATACATCACATGCTTTTCATTTTATATGAAGATATTTTAGTGAATCATGTATGTAGAACTTTTAGTTGGAATTTGTTGATGCAAACAATGACATGGATTAACTTTTGACCACCATAAATCCCTTTGTTTTTAGGAGAGTTCTAATGAGGCTTGGATATATTTTTGGGTGAGACATTCTCAAGAAAAATAAAAGTTCATGAACCACTGCTTCATTGTTCACTCAATAATTTAAAAACAATAGAAGAAACTTTAATGCAGTTAAAGGCTTTGTCCACTGGTAGGCAGTTTTTCCTTCTTAAGTTTTCCTTCCTTCTTTTAAAGAAAAGATTGCGCCCGTACATGTCAAGTTTTCAAAAACATCTTCATCCACATAACCCTTAATGAATAAATGCATAAACATAATGATAATTGTTTTTTATTAGCATGAAACAGTGTCTGCAAAATGCAACATTTTTCACAGTATTTATGAAAAGTGGTTTCATTTTCAAATCTATCCCAATCACATGTCTGGTCCAGGATGTAGTTCAAATTGTGACCATTTTTACCGGTGCCGATATTTCATTGTTTGAATTTTAATCCGAAACATATCGGATGAACTTGATCAGATGACCAACAGATTTTAATGACACCCCTGACCTTGACCTTCTACCTTTGAACCCCCAGTGGCAACTTGCAGAGCAAAAAGTGGAGTCCTATGTGGAAGAACCAACACCTGAGTACACTGAAATGACCACTTGAGGCAGAAGACCGACACCTAAATGATTATGTGCTTCAAACTTGTACAGCCTAAATTATCATCTCTACAGTCTAGTTAAAAAAACAGCATTGGCCATACATTTATGTGCAGTCATTGATCAAGGGATGCTTTTTAATATTCACCCATTTTTAATAACTCAGGCATGGAGGTTATGTTTTTGGATAAGGACAGTAAGTTGGTGTGTTACTTTGTGAACATAATATCTCAAAAAGTTCAAAGTGGATGTTGATGATGGCACAAGGAAAAAGTGAAGTGTTTGGTGGTGATCCAAATTCAGATGTAGATCCAAGAATTTTTCAAAGTATTTTATCACAGTGTGAGATTTTTTACATTAACTTGCCCTACAGTGCTGGAAATACCTTGCCTGTGGATCTCTGGTTTTGGAAATAGACATGAATAAAAACATTAAGACATGTCTCAACATTGCTTGTCTGTGAGTAGGTAGAGCTTAAGTTTGGTTGAGATGACATGTACAGTATGTCAGCATCCATTACAAGGTATTGTTCCTTAACTTTAGGCTCCTTTAATAATCAGACCGCTGATGTCACATGACTTTTTCCAATTCTTTTACATCTTGAAGAAAATCCTTATCAGTGTTCTTGAGGTTTGGCATTTCCAAGAATGACTTGAATGGGCAGAACATGTTGAGCTCTCTGCCTTTTATAGGCTGATGCAGAGTCATATATGACAGGTTAGAAAACGTTAAAGAGGACATACCATGCTTGTTTCTCCTTTTCACTATGCCAGACTAGGATGCCTGTAAAGCATTTCTGCCCTCAGTACAAGTCATTTAGTTCCTTCATTGCCCCACAATAGCGTTCTCAATATCCTCACTTTAGGCCATTATGTAGCCCTCGTTGAAACACTCGGTCTCAAGGCTGACCTAAAGTTACCTCGCAACGTCACAGCCCTTTGTGCTCTGATTGGTCCGTTCTATCGGGGGTAGAGCCAGCCTGTCCCTCTTCTTCTACTGTATTTTCCAGCAGGCTCAAGGCAGCGACCGCGTATTGAGTCCCCCTACAGGCCAGAGCTGGTAATGAGGGAAAGTGAGTGAGGGAGCTTTACACCCATGCTGCTGGATGTGTTCCTTGTTGAGGGTTTGGGGCTAACAGACATCACAGAGGAGGAAGTGTTTTATCA
The DNA here is from genome assembly GCA_036419115.1 of Scarus forsteni. Classification (NCBI taxonomy): domain Eukaryota; kingdom Metazoa; phylum Chordata; class Actinopteri; order Labriformes; family Labridae; genus Scarus; species Scarus forsteni. The sequence goes on along the minus strand of JAZDUH010000451.1, from coordinate 20,191,231 downwards.
GATTACTCCAATAAAAAGAAAGGTACCTCGTGTCTTCATGACGTTTGAAATCTCGCGGACATCTCCCAATGACCTATTTTCAGAGGCATCAAATCTCGTTCTAGGATATCAGAAAAAATACAATATCTAATTTTTTGAAAATTAAGGGGGTGTAAGGTCTTGTTTTCAAATGTATTATATTATATGTAAGTATTAAATCATGCATCAGCATGATATGTCTCCTTTAAGAGCAAAAATTCAGACAGTAGCAGAACAAGAGCTCAGTTTAAGTTGTTTTTTAATTAGTCATTTCAGCATAAACAGCAGTTTATGAAAACGTTTTAGTCTATTCTATGCACAGGGGAAAGTCAAAAAGAAATGAAAGCTTTGTTACTTTTGGAGCATTGAGTGCCACAATTAACAGCTTGAATGAAGTCCTTTCAAAAGCAAAATGCTCTGTTATTTCAGATCACCTGAACAGTCATATCCTGAAGATATGCACCTGCCATTGTGGACTTAAGTCTCTCCTGAAAGAAAATTCACCTGCTCAAAGAGAGTGGGATGACGGGGAAGGAGGGAGGGAGAGACAGCCAAATCTTTGAGACAAATGCACCCTGTCACCTGTTAAAAGAAAAACGCAAATAAGAGCCGAGGTGTGAATGGAAGAACGGAAAAGATGTGAAGAAGGAGGAGGAGGAGGAGGGGATGAAGAAGGTGGAGGAGACAGAAAGAGAGGGGGTAGGAAGGAAGGGAGGGAGTTGTCACCTCCTGCAACAAGTCTAACCTGAATTTAAAGCTAACAAGATGCTGTGATTGCAGGGCGCTGAAAATATTAAGGAACAAGCAAAGACAACAGAGACAGAGGGGGAAAAAAAGAAAATTAAACACAGGCTTTTGTTCGTCCGACTCCTCTCTCTGCTCAGGTTTCAGATAGATGACAGCCTTCTCCATGCATGACAGAAAAACACTCTCAGACACTCTTTTAAGATAAAAAAGAAGATGTAAGAGAAAATGTGCCAAGCCGTCTGCGCATACAAATGCACAATGTAAATACAAATCCTGCACACTGCATGCACAATATAAATAAAAATCCTGCACACTGCATCTTTGTGCTCCTAAAACTACAAAATGTGACAGGAAAGATCCAAACATGGACACACTGGACTGAATAATAGACACTTTGTGAGTGTTAAAGAAGTGTAGAGAAATATCACAGCATCTAAAACTCTCCTACACACAACCCCCAGAGATCAGTAACATATACAGTGTGTAGGGGTCAACAGTTTAGACAGTGTTATCTTACTTCTCACATTACTGCTGGTAAAAGACGGAAAAGGCTAAAAAAAAAATGAGACGTGTTGAATGTGGGCTCTCACAACATGCTCTTTATGTCACTGTGTCAAAGTTTGGCAGACAGGGTTTGTGTCTGTTGAAGGAGGTAGACAAAGACTGAGTATGAATACATAAAGTTCTAACTCAAATGAAGTGGCAGTAGTTTTATTGCACAGTTTTACCAGACACTCTTACCTATCAACATAAAAAGAGAGAAATGTGCAAGCTGAAAACACAGTGAGTTCAAATGTTGCTCAGTCTGATCTTTATTCTTTTCAGTAATTCTTTGAAAAGATTACATGAATACATCTCATTCAAGGGACTGAAGTCATTTTTTCATAAATTTTCCCCCCACACCACACTTTTGCAATCTGAAATAATGATGCAATATTGCATTATGCAACTTGATACAGCACAATGCAGAAGCATTCGCTCAGGTATGTATTGCAGAATTTGATTCTTAATTTTAAACAACACAGTTTGAAGCAATATCATTTCTGACAGTTTGATAAGGTATTTATGGTACAATGCAATATAACTGAATATGAGCATGACTAAATGATTGATAGTACATACAACATGGCATATTACATTTCAATACAATACAGTTCAAAAACCAAAACCGATGATTTACTTCAGCATTCACTCAGTATTATGCAGCATAGTAAATCTAATCCGTTATCCTAAATTCTCCAACGTAATCTATGCCTGATTGACAATAAATGCACTACTGGAAACAGTGTACTAGTATAATATATAATACAATTGTTAACAATGTGCAATTACAACGTGGAAGTACACCCATGTATAATCACCTACCCCACATGCAATTACTCAGTAAATGTGTACATAAGATTTACTTTTAGTTTTGTTTCAAAACCCTTTGTATATTTTTATATTTAATGTCTTATATAGGTAGGGTAATGTACATGCTGCTATTTTTCATAGTTAAGTCTATTTTTTATTCTATTAATGCTGTCCACTTTGCTGCTGCAACACTGTAAATTTCCCTGCGTGGGACGAATAAAGGTTTATTCTATTCTATTTAGAGCTATAGTATTATTTATATCTGTCACACAAGTTAAGTCAAATCTGTAATTAATCTGTCAATCAACCAATCTTTATTTGTATAGTGCCAAATCATATCAAATGTTATTTCAAGCTGCTTTACAAAAAGAGTAGATCAATGCTAAACTCTTCCTTTATGTTTTGGTTGTTTTAATTTAGTTTGGTTTATAATAGTGAGAGATTTTGAAAAATAAAAATAAATAAGCAGGCAGAGGCAAAGGGACAATTTTTTTTTTTAAAAAGAAAAAAAGATAGTTATATAAATGCCCAGAAGATGAATATTTACTTTCCATATTTCTCTGTGGAATACAAATTTATAAGAGGCTTGAGATGCAGTATCTGGTGGTCAAGAGGGTCCTCTCTATATGGTTGTATTGGTAGATAAAATGGTGGTTTAGTCAATTACAAGCATGAATAGAGTGATTGTTCTAAAATTAACATTAACAGCTAAAATGATTATGAGGTGGAAAGGACGGATGTTGGTAGTCATTGTTGCTGTAACTTATTTGTGTTACTTGCATGAACTACTTTGTATTTTCATTGACTTTTCATTTTAGAGGAGAGAGAGAGAGCTTTTGCATAGTAAAACACCTAAAATATTCCAGGATAAAAAAAATCTGGGGGGGGACAAATGATGAACGGAAGAATATGTTTTATTTAATTTAAGAAAAAAACAAGCAAGGCTAGTTTTGTATTCTTTCTCTGTACTTATTAAGCTAATGAATACTAGGTCAGATTTTAGATTAAAAAAGGAAACAAGTTAAGTTCAGACAACAGAAATGACAGATCTCATAAATTGTAGACATATAAATTGTTATGAAACTAGCAGAATAATAACTATACCATACATAAATGAGCTAACTTTAGCTTGATCTATATTTGTCTTCTAATTATTTCTTTCCACCATGCAGTCCAACGCCTTCAATAGAGTATCAGCACCTCCTGCCTTTGTAACCCCATCTTTGTGTCCACGCATAAGAAATCCCTAATTACAGAGATTATTCTGCCTCATTCTCCTCACACACAAAGGCATGGCGAGACACAGAGAGGAACAGAACTGCTTGATCACTGAAGGAAGTACGATGGACACAGTTTGTGTTTTCATTTTTCATCTCTACATGGTTCTAGTATAAATGTGGCATCAAATTGAAAAGGGTTTAGGGCTAATGTAGCTCACTGAAGGAGGATTATCACTGTGAATGTGAACAAAGCTGAAAATGGATTGTTCTTGTGTAAAAGACTGAAGGCTTGAATGACATAGGATTAGGTGTTCAAGTATTTTATAAAGCTATGGTGAAATAAATAATTCTCTGAGTCAAACGAAGCACTCATTAGGTTTTTGAAGCTTCCCGGCGGGTATCTTTACACAAATATATTCCTGGACTTTTTGGACAACCTGTCTTTTCTTGACTTTCTAAAATAGATATCATCACGAATCCAATTGCTAATGGTACGTTTTCACGTCGGAAGAATCTAAATATTTAGATCAAATGAAGGTAGGACTAATATTTATGGTGAAAAATCACAATCTGGGTGAGGACTGTTGCGTTGGTGGAGGTCTGTGCTCTCCGAGTGCTTTTCTAGTCTGCAAATATTTCACTCAGAAAAACATGACTGGTATGCAAAGGCCGTTATGTCTATCCTTTGTTCCTGAATGTGACATTGTAAGAATGCTCAAGGGAATTTATTTTAAACTTTGCACAAATATCCACTCTAATTGAAAAAAACATCTGAAACTCATGGGTCAAAGGACATTTTTTTTCACATTCATCACTTGTGTTTGATTGCGATATCTCAAGAATGAATCAATAACTTTAAACCAACACTAACATAATATAATCCTTCGATATTCATTGTGATGGTCCACAACTTTATAATGAGTTGAATGACACCTCTGTCGTAGTCTGGAGTGGTCTGTATCCCTTTCACTGGCACTATGTAACTTCGAGGTGGATGGTGGGAACCCTGCCACACTAAAAAACTACACGTTTGGATTGCTTTACGGCATACGTCACTTCCCTCGATTCCCGATTCGTTTAAAACACGGAAGTCTCGGCGAAAGCCAATCGTTAACGCCGAGCTGTAACCATGGCGGAGGCAACAAAGAACGTAAGGAAGAGAAAAGTTTTTGTCGGAGGATACAAAACAAAGAAAGTGAGAGAAAAACAAGCTGAATGCTGGGACCAGAATAAACATCAGTTCGGCGTTCACTCGCTGGTGTGAAATAAAAGACGAGGAGGGATGTCAGACTACTATAAGGTATGTTGGGCGATTAATTTATGACGAAGTTCCTCAAAAAAACTTGACAGGAAAAAATTACAGCACAACAAATCCAGAACGTACCAGTATGTAGTTTTGTTTAGACCTTTTTCAAGTGTGTGATATCACCAGCTGGTCGTTGTCTTTGCTTTTATTCACTTTATCGCTTCAACAGGACGGGGGCGGGGGCGACTTCACGGTAATAAAACCAAGTTGAACTTAGTGATTTTTAACATCGTCATTTAGTCAAAAATAAATACATTACCTCGTCGCTATCCATCCCTGCAAACAGCCGCTGAAGACAGAAGAATACTTTTGAGCGAAGTCCTGGCTTCTGTGATTCGCCTACAAAAAAAAAAAAATGCGACCGGCGGATCCTTACGACAGTATGCGCGCGCTAGAGCTCATGGGTAGTTGAGTTCTCTCTCCGGTCAAGCGAGGATCTTCCGTAGTGCTGCTTTAACAAACTGTTGTCAAGTCTGATTTAAACATAAGCATTGTTCATTTTTAAGGTCGCAGTGCTTCCAGATTGTGTTACAAATCATGCACCCACACAATGACAGAAATCAGACATCAGTGTATCACACAATCAAAACACTCAAGTCATCTATTCATAGCCACCACTTTTCTATCACCTCCTTGCAGTAGTTTGTCCTTATATCAATAAAACATTGAACTCGAATTATTCACTATATCACACACAGACACTAAAGAATATTCCAGTGAGCAGAGAAGAAAGAGAAGTGCCTCTGTTGCATGACTGAACATTGCATTAGCTGCATGATTAAACTTCATGACTCCTCGCTTGTTCATGGTGATGTTTCTAAATATTTCAGACTGGGATCACACTTCTGAACACCTAGAATACAAGTCTCAGGAAGGTCAGGGTGAAGGTTGTGGATAAACTGAAATGATCAGAGCTTTATAGTGCAATATTAGAGCAAAAAAGGGTCTTGGTGATATGATCTTGGAATACAACCTCAGGCAAACATTCAATTTCTGATTAAGACTGTTTTCCCCTCTCAAAGCAAAAACTCTATAAATCACTTAGATCATACACAAAACAAGTTTTGCATTAATTTGATCAAAGTGTCTCACAAAGTAAACTCCTTTGGGTTTAATATTGTGTGCTATAGTTTTGCTAAGTAAAAATGTGCACGTACACTTTATAGTTTGGATGTAGGGAGGCCTGTCTACATTAACACTGAAAGCTGAAATATTTTCACATAACATTATCATGAAACTCTGACAACAATGTACCTGTACTAAAATGCCAAACCCTGCAATAAAATAACTTTTTTTTTTTATCTTGAAAACCTGAGATAAATTCACTGTTATACCTTGTACTCATGTACTCTCCACCTGTGCCCTGGACACAGCGGTAAAAAAATTTGACTCTACTGTGTGTGTACCTGGAGTATGTACAGTCATGGCACACACATCAATTACTGATGAGGAAGGATTCAATGAAGAACTTAAAAAATACCCATCAAAAATAAATGGAAACATCAGATCAGCCTAAACTGATGAAAGACGGATTAAACTTGCACCATCAACACTTGATGATTCACATTTTCCTAAATTTTCGAAATTGGTTACTGGCTGACTGGGTTTCCATATGTCAGTGGCCCCGTTTACGTGGGTAGTTTTCCTCAATCTGATTGAAATTGATCGGATTAAGTGAATGTCATTCGATCTGTATACATGAACTTTGAGTAAAAAGATCCATGTTCAATCCGCATTTGCATGGCCCCAGCTGAATCCGATTGTATTGTTTTTTTTTACATGCACAGAAGGTCACTCTGCCACTACCTGCAAATGTGTAAGAGAAGAAGAGGTGCACTTCCTGCTTCCTGTTTAGCTCTAGAAAGATCGATCCACGTCGTGTTTTGTTGGGGTTTCTATTAAAAAGTTTGTTTCCTCCACCGTCCAGTTCTTCTGTTTGTTTGCCATGTTTGTTTGGGCACGCTCTGCGTACGTCACTACGTGCCTCCTACGTACTACAGAGCACTTGCGCAGACCGAACAATCCTCTCCATCAACCCAATCCGCTCCACTCAACTGTTTACATGAAGCATGGAGCGGATTATCAATCGGTGTAGACTACCTCTTCCAATCCGATCCGAAATACAATCAGATCCGGGTGAATCTGATTGGCTAAGGTGTTTACATGAGACATTTCTGATCTGATTGACCTTTCAATCTGAATGTAAATAGGATTTTTTGACCCATGTAAACGGGGCCATTGCTTAGCAGCTGTTATGGTGAGTTATTCTATGTACATATCTGTGTCATTATTACAAATAAAAACAGAGGGTCTTTAGTCACTCAGATGTTTCCATCCTGTTTAGCAGATGATGAAAATCCACACACATGTCATCGAAACCAAGAACCTGGAGGGATGCCCAAAAACCACAAAGGAAAGTTGATTTGTTAGCACAATCAGTATGACAGCCAAAGTCACAGGTTGTTTTATTGTGCTGAAATATTCAATCCAGCCTTTATTCACCGTGTTGTCATTGTCACTTGTGAGTCATTGAATGTCCCAGACGAGCCTGGACTTGCAGAGGATTTAGGAAAAGCCTGCTCTTCCACTGTGGCTTCATAACGTGTTCACATTCCTTCACAGGATGGAGTATCACCTCATGGAGAAGCCACTTCCTGCTGCCATACTGTCATGAATGTGTACCCTTCATTGCCTGTTCCTCTCTTTCTAACGTACAAGCATTCTTCAGTCGTTACAAACTCCTGCTGGTCTGTTTGGTTTTTAAAACAGGATGGGCAGTTATTAAATACACGCCGCATGTTCGACGCTAACGTTCTTGAATTCCTGCGAAGATGTTGGATGGCGCCCACGCATCACAACAAACTGATAAGAAAGAGAAACTGGGAACTTTTTGTTGATAGGAAACTGAAATTCATTGTAAATTCAACTTATCAAGATGCATTACACGGTACTGCACTGTGCGGGCAGACCAAAAAGTAAAAATATGTAAATTATAGACTGTATTTGCTGGGAAACCCTGAGTGGGTTGTAAATTAGAGGATACAGAAGAATTTTCTTTTTAATTGCAGGTGCTTTACTGTGGGTTATGATGGGTTAAAGTTCAACAACAGAAAATATGTCAATGGAAACTCCTTTGTAACCTGGAGCAGAAAAAAGAGACAAAAAGGTTGAAAGTCAGTATTCTCTTTGACAGTTTCCTTTCTGAAGATTAAAGAGGAGAGGAGAGTTGGACTTGATGCTAATAGAGAATATTTTGGTAATTTATTTTTAGCCCTTTTGAATGTTTTCTTTTTCTAATATATTCTTGTGGACTTTTTGGGGTTGTTGTAAAAAAATAACATGAATTGTCCCAGTTTTTTTCAGTTATTTAGAAGAATTGGTGCAGGAAGGGCTGCATGCACACACTCACACACACACACACACATATATGTTTATGCATATAGATTACTATATGAATAATGTTTTCTGTGATTAACTGATATATATCTGAGGATAAAGACATTTACAAAAAATGTCCCACATACAATGCCAAACAGGTGGAGCAGATTAATATGCAGTCTTAGTTAACATTAGCAGATCAAAGACAGTGCTTAACACTACATACTTGTACCACCAAGCATTTGATATCACACAAATGAGACTGGGCAGAGACTTCAGAGTACAAAATGACATGAAATGAAATGTGTAGCCAAATCAAATAGAAGAAAACAACAGTAGATCTCAGGGTATGTTAAATAGTGAAAGTAAGAGTGTTTTCACAAGCACAATGCGAAGGGAACTCAAGGGATTGGGACTGAACAGCTGTGTAGCCTTAAGAAAACCACTAATCAGTAAGACTAACCAGAAAAAAAGGTTTCAGTTTGTTAGCAAGCATGGAGATTGGACTCTGGAAGAATGGAAGAAGGTCACGTAGTCCGATGAGTCCAGATTTACCCTGTCCCAGAGTAATGGACGCATCAGGGTAAGAAGAGAGGCAGGTGCAGTGATGCACTCATCATGCCTAGTGCCTACTGTACAAGCCTGTAGGGGCAGTGCTGTGATCTGGGGCTGCTGCAGTTGGTTCAGCAACATTATGTGCCTAAAGAATGTACAGGTTATTTCATCAATGGATTTTTTTTTTCTTCCCTAACGGCACAGGCATATTCCAAGATGACAATGCCAGGATTCATTGGCCTCAAATTGAAAGAGTGGTTCAGGGACTATGAGACATAATTTTCATACATGGATTGGCCAACAGAGAGTCCAGACCTTAACCCCACTGAAAATCTTTGGGATGTGCTGGAGAAGGCTTTGCACTTTGGTTAGACTCCCCCATCATCAATACAAGATCTAGATGAAAAATTAATGCAACTCTGGATGGAAATAAATCTTGTGACATTGCAGAAGCTCATCGAAACAATGCCACAGTGAATGCTGACATAATAAGTTAAAGGCAGTCCACAATGCGCAATCAAATAACAGTCTTGCTAGATATCAGCAATCCCAAAATCACAACTGTGATATTGTCTTTGTGGATCATGCAGATTAATGCTGTTCAGCTCGGTATATAAATCAACTTTCCTGACAGAACATATTTATTATTAAGAATGATTTTATCATTAAAAATAATTAATACCATCAATGAATTTCAGTTAGTCAGATATTATGTAATCAAATAATTGTCTTGCCATGATAATTAGCCATGATATTGTTATTGTGGATCAAGCATCACATATTAAAACATTTGGTACAGTGTTGTATTGTATGATACACACAATTGGCACCTCATGTTTCTATTGGAGTTTGCTTTTAACGTCTGTGGAAAAGCAATTATTAAATACATCAGTTAATTAGATATTGTTTTGTATCATCAAATAGTTGTTTTTTGCAATGTATCAGCAGTCACAAAATGCCGAAATTGTGATTTAGTCATTGTGGACTAAGCAAGGGTAAATTTATGATTTTGCCCTGATAAAGTCTATTCTCATTACACTGTGCTACATCTGTTTGTATCACACTTATTCATATGCTGAGATTATCTAATTGTCATTAAAACTGTATTTTCAGTGCATTATTTTCTTCTTTTCTCATATAAGGTTTGTTGTCAAAGTTAGCATAACATACCATTTGTTTTACTTCTCAACAATTTTAAGATGTCTTTGAGATGACTTTTCTCCATGCTTTGTTGTATTGATGGCTATAATAACCTTTACTAATGTACTGAATTTGAAGTAAATGTGAGTTTAGTGAAAATAAACAGGTGTTTTCATAAAATAAAAAAACTAAATTGGCAACCTCATGTCACATTTTAATCCTATGATTAATTTGTTAGTCATAGTCACTATGTTGGCACAGTGGTGATGTATTTAATTGAAAGGTGTTTCCTCTTAGAATAACATGATTGATTTGGTAATACAGTGGAAAAAAAGATTCACCTGCATACCTCCACATACACCTGTCAAATACCCTGAGGAGAAAAGCACTTGTTCACCATCTACTTACCTCCCCCCCCTCAATCCAAATGTCTGTGGGTTGTAATCAGCGTCTGCGTGATAAATATCTACAAGCCAAAGCGCAGAGTCTCATTCCAACAAGTCATGTAGGATATTAAAGCTGCAACAGGCGGGGACGGTAATAAAGGCTTTGTAGTCTGCAGGGAGATGGTGTTTTATGGCGTCTACTGTGTGTTGTGCTGTTGACTGCTGCTGGTTTACAAGGCAATGCTGCTCACTTATGAAACATCCAGACTGCAGGGAAAGAGGTGCAGTACTAACATCTGCCAAACATTTAGCTCTTTCATAAGACTAAAATGTGGCTACATTGTTGTGATCTATAAAAGAAAAAGAAAGCCAAGACAGCCTCTTTTTATGAGTTCATGAATGCTGCGAGAACCATTAGAGGCATAAAGTGGTAGTAGGAGACTTACTGTGATAGGCTCTTGAGCTCCTTTGCTAGGAGGCTCTCATGTACTCACATATGCATTTTATATACATTACCCAGCAAATATCATGCATCTGTATATGAAAATACACAAAAATGTATTTGATGAAGTAGATTCTAATACTTAATATATAGATTTATAGTGGTAAAGAATCAAGGCCGGACTTCTGAGTTTGAAAAGATAAATCATATTATGATGTGTTGATCATGTTATTAAACCGACTCCAAAATTGCATTCAACAACCGATGTTTCTCGACATTTTTTCTCTACACTGCCTGTCATTTTAGAGTATTGTTGGATAAATCAAAGCTATGGCTGCAGCTCCTGCTCTTTCCCTTTCTCTTTCTAAATGTCATTAAACTTCATCTTATACACCAGACTGTGCAAATCCTGTGGATTTCAGCCATATAACATCAAAGATGAGTCCCAAATGTGTGCTCACAACCAAGTAAAGCAAAAAAGACTGAACAGAGAAGATGCATTCTGTCACTTTAATAGACTTTTTTTTAGCATCAAGCTATTACTTTAGCCACTAGTACGAATGAAAAAAATCAAATTGTATCTTTATATTTCTTGAAAATCCTGAAATATATTCTTGTATCAAAGTTGGCAATAAATTGAAAAATTAATTACATCAGAAAGTGTACAAGGTTAGTGTTCAAAAGTTTGGATTACACATGATAATAATAACATATGAGAAAGGTCATTAGCTTTTAACTTTGGAATAGTGTACCTCTTTTTTCAGCATCAGCACAGAGATGTCTTGACAACACTTTCTCTGATGTAACTATTTGGTACGTGCTTTAGAGGTGCTTGCAGGGTGTATGCTCCCAACTTGACATGATTCCCAACATGAGACCACTTTCAATCCCACCATGGTCCACCTGCATCCTGTGTCTTATGCAGTAGTGGCTTTCAGAAAATTTTTTGCCCAAGGCACTCCGAAAACCGAGCCTTAGTTTCAAGGCACACCATACTCATAATAACGCAACATAACTCCTTCATTGTGTTGTAATAACTTTGTTGTCCGTACAAATTTATTTATATCTAATGTTGAATATAATCAGACAAAAAGTTGGATGACTTTGATATATAAATACAAAAATATGCAAAAATTAACTATAAACTTTCTCATCAACACATCTTGACAGGACACTTTTTTTTTAGATTTGGAGGACTTGTAAATAGAATTAATGAACTTCCAGCTGTACAAGAAAATTCATATTTGTTATTAAAACATGTTTTTTTCAAATGTCCAAGACACCTATAAGGCATGCTACTGTGCCCTACCACACCATTTGAGAACCACAAAAATATCTAAAAAAAAAAAAAAAAAAAAGAAAGAAGAAAAAGAAAATATGCATCTAATATGAAGAGCATGCAAAGCTGCAAAACTTGAGCTTTAGGATAACCCCTCATGGTTTGAAGAAAAATATGTCTGACAGACATGGCTTTTATTTTTCATATTTCGTTCAAACAAGCATCATGGACTGACAGTGTCCCCTTCACAATGGTACGAGAAGAAACTCATATGTCAAACGACAATAAGGACTTAAGGAGCCGTGAACTTGATTTGAGCACAATAGAGCTGACAGTATTCTCCCAGTGATGGTGTTTTACTCCCTCTGCTGTTGGCACATAGAAGCAAAGAAGGAAAGTTATAATAGAGTTATACAACACAGAATGGACCACAGCAAGGATGTCAATACTACAACCCATTGGGACAACTGCACATGATGGTCTACTTTTAGCTGGGCTACAGAAAATTCTGAAAAATACAATGGAATATAGCCGGCATTAAGGTATAAAGCTTATTCTTGATTGCTTTGCACTTCCTGTTTTGAAACAGGAATCACAAATTATTATCATTACAGCAGCACATATTGTACTCATTTGTAATCGATGTCTGTTTTGCAAAGCACTCTTCAGCTTGAGGCACAAACATCATAATTAAAATCAGCCTGCTGATGCAGTTTGTTCTTGTATTTTGTCTGGATGTAAGAATGAGCTGTCAACATCATCCCTCTCTGCTGCTTGGACTATGTCTCTCATTTTGGAGTGGGGTGAGACCCTCAAAGCTGGTTGGCCATGCAAAAATCCTCAACAATGATTGGATTTTTATTTTTGTTAAGCTATCAATGGAAAGCTAAAATGGAGTTTAACTTTCCTTCAGCATACTCAATTACTTAGCACATCATTTTCCACATTATTTCTGTTTTGCTTTTAAACTGGTCTCTAGTCTTTGTCTTGTAGGCTGCTCTGGATCATTGTTGTGGACGTCCTGCTGCTGTGGACCTGCTTTTCCTTTTGCCCTGTTTCATTATCATTCCAGTTCCAAATATTAACTTCAGAGTTATCAGTCTATTAAAATACAAGGTAGTGCCTGCAAATATCACAAATGTATAACCACTATCTAATCAATATGATCAACAAATTACAAAAAAAAAAAAAAAACAGCATCTGAATAAAATATAACAAATGAGAAATTGGAAAGTGGGAATTTATTTTTTTCGGAATTCAGTAGAAAGTGAAATAAACTTTAGCTCTAATAAATTGGAATTTTCTGGCTATAATTTGTGTTTTCAGGCTTTAAAGGGTTAATGGCAATCAATAATCAATGTATGTAATTGATTATGCCATCATTATAACTACATTTACTCCAATATGGAGAGGAGGAACCTCTTGAAAACTAGATACTGCATTTCAAATGGGTTATCCTCTACTGAACTTATATTCAAAAACATGTTAATGATCTTAGCTTTCATTAATTATAACTGTTATGAATTATCGTATGAGTCCATTTGTCTCTGCCTGACTCTGTATCCTGCCAATTTTCCTCTTTTTCTGCTTTTGCCTCTCACTGAAATAAAAGTTTGGTCATCCTTTGGTATCAGTATTAACCACTTATTTTGATAAACTTGCATTAGTATCGACCAGTCTTGCTTGTTTAAACCCAGGTGTGTTAACAGTTATTGCCCTTTGCCTTATCTCTTGCCAACAATGCATGTGAGGGCAATGACTAATCATGTCACAGGTGTAATCTCTATCTGTCTGAAGAAAATGGACCAAAAAGAAAAGAGAGAAAAAATCCTCTTTGCAACACCCTTCACTGACCTGCCTTTGTTTTGTTCCTGTTATAGAAACAGTGTTGCTGACGTGCTGTACTGTCCCTCCTTCACTGCCGCAGGGACACAAAGAACATACCAGAGCTATTAGTGAGAATTATTGTCATGGTGACGCAGTCTTAATTCCATTTTTTTTGTCCTAGTTTGACTACAATCTGAGTTGTTGTTTTTAAAACGATTAAAGTATTGAGCTACTGAGAGGTTATACACTAGTTTATTGCTCTTTCTATGAAAAATAATTAGGCACAGTCTGTCCTGTGAGCTTGGAAAATGGCAGCAGAGCACTGCTCTAAATGAATCCTGAGAGTTTACAGGCGTTTGAGTGCTAATTAAACCGATAGATCTTTTTCCTCTGAGGTGCACGTAGGTCAACAAAGTTCAATAGCACCCCCTACTGTGTACCTATGGTACTGCAGCTTTAGATTTGAACTACAAAGAACATGAATGGTAGGAAGTTAACAAACTCATTTATAACATGTGCATTTATTTCATTTTTTTAATTAACCATCCACAAGACATGAGCTGTTGGTTCCTTTTTGATTAAGTCGTGCGTGCTCATGTCCTTAACCATTCACTGTCTCTCACTTGAAGCTGAGTTTTGTACAAAGAAAAGCAAACAACCTCACTGACAAACACTTAAATGTACAAATGCAAAAGGCATGAAAACAAAAACTTTTGCATGGTATCCAGTTTGTAATTTATTTTATTATTTATTCATGTCAAATTATCTTGGTTCCCTTTTTCTTTGTCTGTGTCTATTTGCCTCTTTTTGTGTTTTTAAGTCTGATTGTCCTATTTTTCTTTGTTTTATAAAAATACCTGGATCATACAGCCTAATCTTTAAATTTGTGAAGATGTTTTTAATAACAAGCAAATGAAGTTGCTGATGGAAAAAAGATAGCAGTCATCATAAAGCACTTATTTTATGAATACATAGTTATGTTATTCTAAAGGCTGATGAGTTTTATGGGCCTTGCAGTCTGTAAACTTCCAAACATAGCATCTTATTTTGATATATTTGAGCCAGAATATACGCAGTTAACTCTTGTTAACCAGTCTTATTGATACATTTATACTAGTGAATGTGTTATAGATCAGTCAATCAATGAAAAGAATTTATTTGTAAAGCACTTTTCATACAAGATTTTGGAGCACAAAGTGCTTTACATAGAAAATAAAGTACCAATAAATAAAATTAAAAGTAGAAAATTGCATACATTAAAAATACAGTATAAGACCCCACCCATCCTTGAAATCCTCATACAACACACACTCACTTACTCTAACAAACAAAAACATAAAAAGGAAATTATGACAGAAAACAGAATTAGAGGAATAAGGAAATGCTTTCTTGAATTAAAAATGAGGAAAAACAGGAGCTAAGAATGAAATGATAATTAAAAATCATGATAAGGAGTTAGATAAAAGTCTATGGGAGAAAAAAAATGAAATAAGATTTAAATAAATAACATAGTAAATAAGATAGTAAAATCAGATAAAGTAGGATCATAAAAAGAGAAGCCGTTATCAGAGAATAAAAATTCCAAAAAATAAGTCTGAACTGAAATGGAGAAATAAAACAGATTAAGAGGATTACAATAAATGATAATATGAAGTAATAAATTCGACCTATGCCTAATTTTTCACTACATAGATGATTAATAGGATTATAAATCTCACATTAAACCAGATTTAAAAGCTTTATGTATTTTTGGTGTCTATATAAAAGATGATTCGTGTAGTTTTTTCTCTTATTCTGCCTATAATTATTTTTTGTAGCGGCCTTTTGAAATAAACGTCAAACTTCGATGGATGTGATCAGGTCTGTGTTCGTCTGACGATGTTGTAAATAAAGCTTGTTGAAAAAAAATGGAGGAAAAAGAGGCGTCGCTCCAGGCAGGTGGAATCAAACCGGAAGTGAGATGCTCTTCGACTTGTGTGCGGTGTTTTTCTCCGCTTAGAGTCCGGATAACAACGAAGAAATGGAAAATTAAGGCATTATACCACGATGAGAAGGTGAAATGATTAGTAATTAAATGCTCGGCTACCAATAAAAGAAAATAAATTGCTCCTAAAGGCGGGCAGGATGGAGTTCAGCAGAGCCGACGGCTCCTACACGGTGAGACACTTGACATGACCAGTCGAGTTTTTAATTTAATTCTTTAACTTTTCATGTACTTAGCTGTTTTTAGAAATGTTTAATTTTACCACTACTCTGGCGTTTTACATTTGATATTTTATATCACAGCAAAATTAAACCTTATATAACATATGAGACTGTGTTGGGGTAGCAGCTGTTAGAGGAAGTGGAAAACATAATTCAGTGACCTTTATGCGCTTAGTCAGTGTTATTATGTTTATCATGTCTGTTATTAATGATTTCAGGTAATTGTCCGTCTTTTTTCTTTTAGGAAAATCTCATTGGGACTCTACTCGCCATTTTTGGGAATGTTCTCGTCAGCATCTCATTGACTATCCAGGTACTATCATGGTGTTCTGGTTAATATGGTGACCGTGTGAACTGGAGACTTTCAGCTCTCCTTTCATTGTGACAGTCGGGATGTATATTCTCAGAAACTTGACACTATGATAAATAGGGGTCTATGGTATATCACTACATATTGCAATACTGTGGGAAGAGCAATATCAGTTTTTTTTTTGTTAAGCAGTCTTAATACTTTTGTTTTATTGCATTATGTACTATGTATGCATGAAAAAAGCAAAGTACCTGCAACATTATAAACCAGATTGTGTGGGCCATTGATAGAAAGCCATCCATCCGTCCATTATCTACATTACGTTTCACGATTTTCCCTTTGACTGGGGGATGGAGCTTATCCTAGCTGACATTAGAGGAGGTAGGGACCACCCTGACCCAATCCCTGAGCTACTTAGAGACACAGTCATTTACAATCAGGGCAATTTAGAGTCACCAATTGACCTAATGTGCATGTTTGTGGTGTGTGGACTGAAACCAGTGTCCCTTGAGAGAACCCATGCATGCACTGGAAGAACAGCCAGCTTGTACACAAAAAAGCCTAGACCAATGCAGGGATTGAACCAGCATCCTTCTTGCTGTGCGGCAAACATCAACGTGATGCAGTGATAAAAACAATACCAATGAATGTTACCTGATAGTGGGATTCAAATGGCTGAATGCCTACTGACAACTAGCAGGAGACTGCACTAAACATAAAACAAATATCCTAAAATACTTAAATACTATATCTTAATATTGCATTTAAAATAATGACACAGCCATGCACAACAAAATGTTGTGGTTTATTAATATTTCTTTACACCCCTAGTTACAATGGATGTTGTAAAGTTTGTACAATTATTACACTTTATAAAAAGTAATTTCCTCTCTAAACCTGGTACAAAATCAAAAAGTAACGTTCCTTTTTGCCTTTTACTTTCAGTTAGTAACTATGATATATAATATTCTCTTTCTCTTAAGAGAATTACTGCAATTAGTAACCTGAGATGTTTTTATCACTAAGAGCATCACTTGAGTTAATAACTGTAAATACATTAACTTATAAAAGTAATCCCCTACATCATTAGCTTGTACATTCCAAGTAACTAAGTTATCACTGAAGGCTAAAAGTGCCTTAACAAATGCCGTTTTAGCCCTACAGAGATCATAATACAAATAAATCACAGAACAAAATGACTTTCAAATCCCTGAACATAATTATGTTATATTAGTGTTTTTGAATAAAACAGATATTCTTGTCTATTCATGTTGTTTGACTTTTGTTTACTCTTCTTTAGTATGTAGATCCTTGTTCTTTTTAGTAAAAGATTATCAGGAAAAAAGTGCAAAACTAATTCCCCTTTACCCATGTTTTTTTTTTTTAATAGAGGCATCAATGGTGAGTTGTTTGGTATAGAAATATGTCCATAGACTTCAGCCAGACCTAATCTGGTACACTGGTGCTGTGTGTGGTTCCAGTTGTTTTACACAAGCACTCACAGCTTCAGGATTTCTGCATTTGTATTTTTCCCCTTCTTTTTCGGTACATGATGCACTTTAATGTCTAACTCTATGAGTTAAGCTGTAGTTACTGTAAATGTCACAGCCTTCTTAATTCATTGAATTTGATGCAATATGTATCCTTCATCATCTTGTATTTGTCTTTGTTTCTACTTACGCTGCCTGTCCTGTCTTTACTCATTAATATTAATTTTCCCGCAGTAAAACCATTTTGCTTCCATATTTGCTTTAGGCTTTCTTGCTTTGTTGGCTCTGAGTAAGTTACATATTCTGAGATAGACTTTGTGTTTACCCATGTCATTATTTCTCCCCTTTTCAGAAACACAGCCACGTGACGTTAGCAGGAACCAAGGACCAACGCGCCTTCTACCGGACTAAGACGTGGTGGTGTGGTTTCGTGCTGACCTGTCTTGGGGAGGGAGCCAACTTTGTCTCTTACGCTTTTGCTCCACTTGCTCTTGTTGCACCGCTTAATGCCGTGTCTGTTATAAGTGAGTATTTATTTAATCTGCCCCTTTGTTTTTGTTGTAGATGTTTAAATAAATCTGTGATAATATGGTTCATGAAACTTATGAAAACAAAGTCACTGAAGTAAGACTAAAGCGAGCATAGTCAGTCTAAAAGGATGATTTTAATGTAACACTGTAAAAGTAAAGTGCCATAAACATCTTTTTCTATGTTTTTTTATTTCAGCAAGCTCAATCTTGGGCCTTATATTTCTACGTGAGAAATCTAAGCCAAAAGACTTTGCAAGTAAGTATGCTGTTGCACATGAAAGTGGAGTTGTAGTCACACTGTCATGCAAATAACAGAGCTTATGTCAGTATAGTCAAATGTGTAGTCGGCCTCATCAAAATCCTGAAGCTAAAAACTGACACCTCATGTACACCAATGACAGTCTGGCATGATGTCCACATTCAGGCCATGTTTTTTTGAGATTAAATATAATGTTTTAAAAGTAAAATCACTCAAATGTTTTCCTGTTAAGTCCTGTTTATTTCTTCCTGGCCTTCCTGCCTTTAACCTCTCAGTTTGTCCTTTCAGAGCGATATGGGCTGTCTTTCCTGGGCCTCCTGCTCACTACGGGAGGAACGTACCTCTTTGTTGCATTTGGACCAAACTCACATGAGAAGCTTCAGGCAGAGAACATTGTGAAGCACATCGTTGGATGGCCTGTTCTCCTGTATCTGGTAAGATATTGTTGCTGAATGATGTAGTCTAAAGGGCCAATACATCTCCATCCCCTGTTATGTGTAAATTAGGTGTTCGTTGTTAGGATCAAATGTGAAAGCAACATGTAAACATATGACATTTTCTTAAAACAGCGATACTGGGATGGCAATATGGTGAAGTGAGTTGCAACTGTGCACATGTTGAGGCTCTTTTCTCGTGCAGACAGACTGGGTTCAATTCAGACCTGAGACCCATTTGCAGTATATCTTCCTCTACTCTCTGCCCCCTTTTCCAAATCTGTCCAAAAATACCAAAAGCTTTCTAATAAAAAACCAAATAAGAAAACCCTAAAAAGTAGTACTGAGCTGCTCAGACCTCAGGACCTGCCACAATCTTCTTGAAGAGAAAAATACTATCACTGACTTGAAAGTGTTCGAGATGTAGACTAAAAGTATGTATGGAATTTCCAGAAGATGTCTGTCACCAAAACACACTGAAACATATGTTTAGAACAATGTTATGTTTAAAGTATAAACCAGTAATGCTAGTATGATAAAGCATTAAACGTTTTTATTAAAAAAATTGATTTAATTCCAGATTTGTTTATGCCCTTCGCCCTCATTTTTATTAGTACTGTTGGTGTCACAAGTCCCATTATTTTTCAAGATTTTTTTTACTGTCATTGTGTTAACTGCGGATGTCACACAGTAACAGGGAATTACTCACATAAGACCTCACTACAATTTCAAAAAAGCAAACTAGATTGCAAAAATCAGCAATATCGTAGAATCGCAATTTAAATCAAATGGGCACCTAAATAAATGGTAAAAAGGAGGGGAAAAAAAAAAAAAAAGGAGAAAAGCATATCGTCCCAGCCCTAGACTTTAGTACAATATTATTTATAGCGTTATATATATATGTATAAATAAGAAAAGACATTCAGCACTGCGTTAGATGTACTTCTACACCTGTAAAACACATTTCTGTACTTCAAAATGTGCTGGAATACTTCATCTTCATCTGTAAATATTGAATAATTTAAAAACAGTACAAAAGCCTGCCTTACAGGTTTGTGAGCTCCGCACTGACGATTATTTGCAGAGGCTTTCAGGGCTGTAAAACCCTTTATGCTTTAATTTTGTAGCTCTAGTGTTGACAGAAAAATAGTCCTTTCCGTCAGTCCTGTTCTATTTGTGGCCACTCTTCCTCATTTGTGACCGTTCCTGTGATTTCTTAAGTGTCTCTCCACCTTTCATGATTGCAGGTTGTAATTGACACGGCTGGCTTTCACAGAAGGACTATTAGACAGTTACAGTAATTACAAAGACACCTGCACAAGTGACTCATGTAGGTGGAAAATCCATTGTCAGAGTGAGCCAAGATGCCATGGTCTAAAAGACATCACCTTGCAAATGCGCTGAGGAGAAGCTTTTCAGTCACACCCTGAAGTATTGGTGCGTTAGTCATCAGCAGTGCGTTTGTTAATGGCAGCAAGTAGAAGCTGCTAAAACAATGAAGACTGTACACTGTGGTAGATGGTCATAGTGAAGCGAAACAGTGGTTGCCATGAAGAGGCACTTGGGAAAATTATTACACCCCACCAGGGAAGACCACGTTATTTTTGTTCTCAGTTTCAGAGGGTTAAATAAAGTATACAGTCAATGATACAATAAATACCTGGAATTTAGTAAACAGATGGATTTCTTGCTTTTGTAAAGAATTTATATTTTCAAGCTCAAAACCAAGAAGTTAAGCTCAATTAAATGAGCTAAACATGTAATTAAAGCTAATAAAACATGATAACTCAATCGAATAAACTAAATTAGTGCTATTTTTTCATTCAGTCTACTTATTTTAACAATAAGTCCAAGTGATAATAACATTTATAGTATTAAAAGGATCCTGGCCAAGTTAGCAGCCATTAATTATGGTTATTTAAGTTAATTTGGCTTATTTTTTTGTCCTGAATGCAGTAATAATTTAATACAAAACAATGTCAAAAAATATTATAGCAAATTAAAACTGTTATTTTCCGGTAAACAATAAAATCAAATCAGTTTTTAAATAGTATCTTCAAATTGTTTTCATTGTGCATGCTGTCATGTATTTGCAAGTGTACATGGTGGAGAAGTTACAAATCAAACAAAAAAACTACATCTCTGAATTTTACGAATTAATGGTTGCAAATTTTTGACATTGACTGGCAGGCCTCACTGGATGAGGGGAAAGGCCTCATGTGTCCCCTGGGCCACCAGTTACCTGCTCCTTCTTCATGCCTACATAAGCTGCAGGAGGTTATGGTTTTGGCCCTGTATGTTTGTTTGTTTGTCAGCAAGATTACTCAAAAACTACAGGATGTATTTTGCTGAAATTTTTGAGAGATTTTGGTAATGGACCAACTTAAGAATGATCAGATTTTGGTGGTGATCCAGAAAACCACCAGTAGTGAACAATCAATTTTGCGCAATAACTGTCCAACTAATAATGATATCAACATGAGTCAGAGTGGTAGGTGTTGGTGTTCAGGGTCAAGGAATCGTATTATGATGGTAACTTTATCATGATGGCTGTAACAATGTGAGCTACCTTGGCAGAGGTGTGCTTTGTAGTTACCTCAATGATTCTAAAACACAGGCTCCACTAAATGGTCTTGTGTGGCACACTAGATTTTTGTAGATAACTTCTGTTCATTTGTTCTTCCCGTTGGTATTTATTTTATTCTTAAGACTGTAAATATCTAGTCCTTGTCATGTAATCAATTGAGCTGCAATTAAATTTGTCTTTAGAGCTTAGTTTGTTTTATTTTGTTTATGTGATATGTAACCGTGTTAGTTTTTGTCTCTGCCCTTTTTTACAGCTCCTGGAGATCATCGCATTCTCCCTGTTGTTGTACTTCTACAAACAGCACCGTGCGAACTATCTTGTCGTTATTCTGATGCTGGTCGCTCTGCTTGGTGAGTATCTTGCCTTACAAATTATCAGCTAAAAGTTCAACTTCAGGTGGTTCAGTTAAATTCAAAAGAGTTTTATTGGCATGAATGTTGTAGAACATTAAAACCAAATACTTACAACAAAGAATAAAGTTATTTACAAAGGCAATCCAATTTAACCAACTCTATTTGTGTAGAAAAATAAACAAAACAAAACAAAAAAAAACAATGACACTTACCAAAGTGCTGCACAGTGAGGCAAAACAACATAAAACAGCATTAATTAGTAATAATGGTATGAATTGGTAATATTGTAATAATAAAGCAATAATAATGTTTGATGAATATAAAGATCATAATCAAATGTATATCAGAGAAAAATGTTAAATAGCAAAACAATATTCAACTAAACACTACAAATACAAGATACTTGATGTTCACACAGAGAGGGATTGGGTTTTTTTGGAAGTAGTCACTCATCATTGAATTTGACACCTGCAACATGTTCCAAAAAAGCTGAGACAAGAGCAAAAAAAGACTGAGAAAGTTGAGGAATGCTCAAAAACAGCTGTTTGGGACAGTCCACAGGTGAACAGATTCCACTGAAACATTTTAGTGTCATGATTTGATATTAATTGATCATCGCAAAAAGGCTTAGCAAGGACGGGGCAAGGTGCCCAACTTTGTGAATAACTGCAGGAAATGAAATGATAGTCCAGCAGTTTAACAATAACAACAATTTCAAGGACTTTAGGGATTTAAACATATATAGGCCATAATCTCATCAGGAGATTCAAAAAAATTAAGGAAATAAGGAAGCGGCAAGGCAGAATATTAGCATTGAATGTCCACGACCTGTGATCCCTCGGGTGCCACTGCATTGAAAACTCAACATCATTCTGTAAAAGATACAACAACATGGGCTCAGACTCTCTCCTCCTCTAGCTGCACAGTTATTATTAGAATACTTTGCCAGTTTCCTTTTGAGTAAAGGCCCTAAAACACTGTCATGATCCGTCTCCACAGGCTCTGTCACAGTCATCACAGTGAAGGCAGTGTCAGGCATGCTCGTGCTCACCGCAGAAGGCACTATGCAGCTGGACTACCCCATCTTCTACGTCATGTTTGTGTGCATGGTGGCCTCAGTCGTCTTCCAGGCAAGGTGAGTTTAAAAAAGGCAAACCTCTGGCAGAGCTATTTTGAGGCAATACTCCATCTAACTCAGTGAATTTCAATAACTGCAATTTAACAAATAATGGATTTGAAGGACCTCTGTGTTGACTTCTGATCATTCCTGTTGCTAATTTCTTTAAAGGGATAGTTCAGGGTTTTTTGAAGCAGTGTTGCTCAAGAACCATGGTAGAGCTGGGCGATATGGCATTTTATTAATATCTGTATATTTTTAGGCCAGATCACGATTTGTGTTATACCTTGATATTTTGCCTTACGCTTTGATGCATGCAAACGAACCAGAATGTCAATACTAAATATATATGTTGATAATTTTTCTGTAACATAACAGTAATTTGGGTTTCCTCCAAAGCATTGTAACATAGCGTCCCTGTTAGTTTCTTTCTTCGGAAGTAACCTTTAAAATGAAACAGTCACTTACGAGTGTTAGCCACGTGCCAAATGTCACAGGCACCTTTATTTACCGAGGTCATGCTGCATAATATCAAAATGTATAAAAGAAATGTAACAAAATAACTAAAATAAAATTCTCCTTAAATAAAATAAAATACATAATGTTTTCTGCATGATAAAAATACGCACAGGAATTCATGTAAAAATGCACTGATACAATTTTAACAGCAGCAGTATATACAACAGTAGTTGATTATTTGTAAATAAGCAAACGTGATATTCAGAGCCATACCCAGTCTGATGTGGTCTACTGACACACACTACTGTCATGTTTATATTCATATTGTAAATGTTGGTAAATTCTAATAGTGTAAATTCCTTGGCCTTGTGTATAGTTTCACTTTACTTATTTCCCTTCATAAGGAAGTTGAAGTATAGCTTAAAGATTCTGCATGTTGCTACCTACTATGCTGTGTGTAAGAGCAACTGAAATAACTAAATTTCCCATATTTCTATGTTCCTACTCATGTATGTATGCAAAACTCGCCCTCATTAATAAAGAAATTACTACAAAAGAACCTCTAAACATGTCAAAAGATATTTGAATAGTGTGGTGTTTTTCACTGTTAAACTGTCATTTAAAGTATCTCCTGTCTTGTCTTAGTTTTCTCTCCCAGGCTTGTAAGCTGCATGACTCCTGTCTGATTGCTAGCGTCAACTACATCCTCTCCACTGTGTTTGCTGTGGTAGCTGGTGAGTCATGGGATACTTTTCTGCTGCATTTAATTGTCTCATGACAGACAGAAGTATTCCAAGTGCTCCAGTGCCTCATATACAGACACTTTGAGTCCTTAGTCACAGCATAGAAGCCAATAAAAGTTTCTCTTCTGTCATTTACAGGGGCCGTGTTTTACCTGGAGTTTAAGAGAGAAGATGTCCTGCACATATGCATATATTTGTTGGGGTATGTGATGAACCATTATTTGCCTTTCAGCTTAAAATTTGGATGCATTTGGAAAAAAAGTGTATATAATAAAATAATTAATGTTGAATTTTGTTCTGCTGCTCCAGCCTTGGAGTCATGACAATTCAAGCTACTTCACTGTTTTGATTTAGTGGGACATGTTTAGTGTAAAAAAACATCATCCAGTCATGTTGAAACTCACAAAGCCTGTAGATTATTTTCTCTTATGACTTATGATGTGACTTTTTATGCCTCAGTTCCATACTTAAGAATGCAATGTCTTGAAAAGACTGAGGGATTTTGGCCCTGTTGCCATGTCCATTAACATTAAAAGCTGCATCATTCCCTCAAAGATCATTAGGTTCATTTGTCTATCTTTTTAACCAAACCTCTAGAGCAGGGGTCCGCAGGTAAGTTTGGCCTTGAGCAACTGAATGGTGGGCCAAAACATCACATCAATCAGAAACATGTATTCTTTCTCTCTCTCTCTTTTTTTTTATTTTATTTTTTTTAAACGTTTTCTCCCATCTATAGGCTACTATTATATCGTGTGTATACAAAATGTAGGCTAATTTAAAAAAGCAATTTCCCTTACAAAATTACAATTTTCATGATGGTCGGCCTACATTTCAGACTATTAGTGTGTTATTACTGCTTAGCTCCACTGTGGCTGCGTTATAAAACTGCTTATAATAGTAACTTGGTGATAATAAAGCTGCTGTCTTTAATCAGCGACTTGTTACACAGACTGACTTTTAAGTCATCATAAATGTGTCAGAGCCAACAATATTTTTCCCCCGCACTTTTAATAAAAATGGTTCAAAAAAGTTTTCAGTTGCGCGTATGTCCTAAATTTCCATCACAAGCTGGTTTGCGTCAGGAATCAGGAAGATTCTGCTTTTATTTTATTGTATTTTATTTATTTTTATCTTTTCTAAATAAATGCTCGGAGGATCATACGAAAAAGATCTGTAAAATGAATTAAAACATGGGAATTTTGATGAATTTTAGTGAAAAAAATGCTCAAAAAGGTTAGAATTTTCAGCATTTATTGTGTATGTCACGCCTGATCATTTTGTTTATTTGTACAGGACTGCGCTCTGTTTCCTGGGGGTCTTTCTCATCACCAGAAACAGGAAAAGGAGCAAAACCTTTGAGCCGTATGTCACCATGGATATGGCAAATGGTGTGTATGGGACTTACCGCAAAGAGTAATACTGTATCTGTCGACACTTTCGACTGGCAGTCACTCACTCACACCTTTCTCCACCTGTCCCATCTTTTCCATCCCCAGGTGTCCCTGTTATCCACGACAAGGGCCTGGTTGTCCAGCCAGAATTCAACGGTTCCTTCTCTTATGGAGCTCTGGTCAACAACGATGGTGTCGCTCCTGCTTCTCTGCCAGTCAAACTAGAGCAACCTCCAGTCAGATCCAGATCTCCTACTTCAGCTCAGCCTGACCTAAAGACGGACTGAAATGGATACTTTTTCCATTTTTAGCCCATTAAGCTGTTAACTAAATTGAATGACTTTGAAAAGCCAATATAGTTAAAAGGTTTTTTTGTTTTTTGTCACATGTACACAAGACCAACCTCCATCCTGGTAGCTGTTGCCCTCCAGGGTGTTAAAGCTGTTCTCTCACTGCCTTACACTCCTCTACACTTTCTTGTGTTTACTTGAATTTTGAAAGGAAGGATTCTCATAAGCAGTCCCTTTTTTTAAAGATGTCAGGTGTATTTATTCTTAAACAGGGAACAATGAAAATCTGAATGGATGCACGTTCTCATAAATCTGAAAACAGCGATGGGAAGTTTGGTGCCTATAATCAATCTGCCCTTTACTCTTAGTTTTCTTATGTAGAGACACGCTTGCATTCATTTAAAGCAATTTCCATCCCTCTTTTACCCTCAGGCAGGTAACATAAGCCCATTTCACACTGCCATTTCAAGGCCTGATTTGACCCCCTCTTTGGTCCGTCTCCAGAGGTAGTAACTGAAGCGTGATATCGGAGGGGGGCAAGAGGACTCGGCGGGAGATGGGAACGCTGCGAGTGAGCTACTCTGCGTTTGTGTGTATGTAGGCGTGCGCACATCTAAGATGTATTGAATCAGCAGAGATGTTCCTCACAGTATAACAGAGCCTCATTGCAGGGCTTTGCGTACAGGCACTGTGAATCAGGCTATAGATGAAGAGTTCTTCCATTAAGGACTGGAGTACTGCTCCTAAAATCCAGGTTAATACTGTAAAAATGTAAAATAATGTGGCTTTTGACTGTTTCACTTGCCAACTAACTTCTTGACTTTGAAGTATTATGACTTTGTGAGCAGGATTACTTCCAAGATATCCTGCCCTTTCTTTGCATTCTCTATCACTGCTTTTCCTGATGTGACCAAACAACAGGTGCAATATACTAACTTACTTATACATTTACATATGTGTGCCTTAAATGATGCTAATACTAACCTTAATAGAAGATAGACAGTAGCAGTTTGGCTGTATAAAAGGGCAAACATTGCCAGTCAATACTTGTGTTAATTGAAACCTAGAACTTTGGAAAGGAAAGGTAAAAACACTGTGGATGTCTTAACACAATTGAAGTAATTCAGGCTTGCATTTAATGACACTTTAAAGCTATTCAAATGTACACTGTGAGTACAAAAAGTTCATCTTGTTTTAAATTGCTTCAAAATCTTTTTATTTTCTCCCTTTGTACAGCTCGATAATATCAAGAATAGCTTTAATGTCACATTTTATCCAGCAGTGAGAAAATTCAGCAATAATTAAAATATCTGTCAAGCACAAATAATGAAGTAATATCTGAAGAAATTCACGGTGAATTTCCACAGTGTTAATACAGCAGAAAACTTCTTTGCAGTATTTGGTACAAACTTGTTCTGGTCGTGTGGTGCGTAGTTGTGTGTACTGTATCTTCTCTATTCGTGTCGCTGTGTAAATAAAATGAAGTCTGAAACTGCTCTTAAACAGGGCTGCTTGAAATCAGTTAACACATGCTGTTAAAATCTGTCCTGTAAATTACTTCCAATCCTGTGTCAAATAAAATTAATCTGTTTTTGTGTTTGCTATTTCTCCTGAAAACAGAATAAACATACATGTACCAGAAGTTCTGCATGTTCTCGTGTCATTTTCCAGTCATGGAAATCACTTGTTCAGCCAGTCCTTGTGGAAATAAAAGGTCTTGGTGCTTCTGTGTTTGATGAGCCAAATGCTGGTCTAAATACACTTTTGAAAAGTACTTGTGTGGTTTTGGACAAACTGTGCAAATACATTAATGTACAGTGTTAAATTAGGCATTAGGAGAAATATTATTTTTTCAACTGCTGAAATAAAGGGCAAGGCCTTCACTTGTTCTTAGATAAAAAAAAAATGCACATAATACTGGCAACAATGACAACTGTATTCTCAGAATGGTATGTGGTTTAAAGTCACACAGCCCAACCAGCTTCCTTTGAAGCAGGAACAGATGGGAGCTGTGAGTGATTAGCATTGATGCTAACATTTTTATCAGATCTGTACTGTATTTCTGTATTAAAAAGGGATGGAAATCAAAAAACAATTCCAGTTGAGAATCATTAACAGCTCCATCAAAGAACTGATATGAGTCTTTTTGCTAATCAATTTCCTTATCAATTCCTTCCACTTACAGGGTTCAGAAGCGTCAGAATTGTGGCTCAATGTTTTACAAAAGGTGCCTACTGCACAACCTTAAGTGAGTGGAAACACCAGCAATTTAAAGAAGCAGTTATCTACGACGTGTGTTTGACATTGTTACCACTGAAAATCTACAGGCCAACATTTGCCCATAGAAAATCTGCAGGAATCAATAAGGGAATTGTTACAGAATTGGATCGATTGTTAATAGCATTGGTATCAATAAAATCGTATCAATTCCCATCCCTACTAATAAACAAAAAATACAGACCACTACAAACATTTCTTTAGGAAAGATATTTTTGCTTCACTTCCAAAATGCTTTTTCATAGAATTTGTTTTACAAAGTGGCTTATGTCCTGCCCTTTACATTGCTGCAGTATTGCCCACCCTCTGCATTACTGATTGTCCCAGAATGAATGTGATTGACGGAACGATCATCCAATCACCTTCTGGAAATGCTTTAGAAAGGTCTACCCATTCCCAAAAACTTTCTATGGGCTTTTTTCCAAATGGACTGATGAAATACAGTGAATGGTCCATCTTATGTATAAAGCTATGTGTTTTGGGCGGTGGAAGGAAGGTGGAGTACCAGGAGCGAACCCACACATGCATGGGGAGAACATGCAAACTCCACACAGGTAAGCCTTGACTGACACAAGTGTTGAACCACTAGCCTTGTACCTTTTGTGACACCCATTAATTCAATTTAATATCTAAAAAAGTCCAACTTGCATAATTCTCAAATATTGTTAATATCTCATGGTGACTGAAAATGGTCAAGTGTAAAATAAAAACACTCTAAAATGGAATCAAGCCCAAAAAAGTCTGTTAAAAATACAAAATTAGAAAAAATAAATCTGAAGCCTCAAACCTTTCTATCAGTCTGCAACAGGTGGATTCAGACAGCTGAGCTTGTTTACCTGAATTAGAGCATGAGTCAACATGTTCATCCACACAAAGGCTGTTGGAAAGCTATTTTTTTGCTGTTTCTGCCAGTCTGATTTCTTTGTCTGACTCGTCCTTGTGACATAAAAGCTGAGCTTTGCATCAGCAGAGCACTCTCTGTTTCACCTCTGCTCGGTCGCCACCACACTTGAAGCGAAGCATCCTCCCCCTGCTGCCCCCTGATTGGTGGATACGAGCCCCTGCCGGACTCTGATTGGTGGCACCTGCTGGTCCTGACGCTGGATTAGGCTGCATCAAACAGTCTCCAATAATCCAGTAAAAACAAACACCGAGCAGCGCAGACATCTGACAGCAAATTATGAGAGCATTTTTAATCTGGCAACTCTGAATTTACCCGAAGTATCCCGCTCCTGGACCGTCTGAAATGGGTTATTTGGGTGACTTTCACTGACAGAAGACCCGGTAAGTGATACAGACAATATATCCGCTTCAGAACCGATAAATAAAAGCAAAAGTAAACCTGCCATTTCATCCCTGAGCGTGTCACCATCAGCCATTGCTCATTTAAATCGAATTTTGTTAGGTACGAAGCCTGAAAACAATATTAATGTTTGGGAACAATGTGTTGACGCGAGAGAAACTGACACTTTTTTGAGACCGCCCCTGCCAAAATCCTGTACGAGCCTTTTACGTAATATCCAGGGGTATCCTTGAAGTGCACGCAATGCATAATTTAATGTCAGCAGGCTGCACGGCCATTTCTGCTCTGAACATGCTCATAGTAGTGATGTAACTGTCTCAGAGGGCGGTACTCAAGCTGGAGTTTACTGTTTTATAAGAAAATATGATACGTGTATGAGTTTATAGTCAATATTCAGAGCTTATTTATGTATATTTTCTAAATAAGAGTTGTTTTTAGATGGCCTTGGAATTAAAATATGGAAGGTAGCCTTGTATTTCTTGATTTGTCCACTAGATGTCACTGCTGTCTCGGTTAAAAGACTGATTTTCACTTTCCTACCAGGGAGAGGCACCTCTACAGCATGAAACTAGGAGCGTCGTTTATCCACCTGTTACGTGCTACATCAGCTTTTATTGTAGTAAATACAAAAACTGGATGTACTAAAGTAATTTTTAATAATTTTTAATCAGTTATATTGAAGAATTTGATCCCCATCGAGCATTCTCTGATTCATAACTCTAATAATGTGGTTTGCACTGTTTTCCCCTCATTTCTTAAAAACAATCTGGCTCACTTCTGAACAGATAGTATATAATAAGGCACATTCTGCTTGGTTATATGGATAAAAACAGTATAGAGAGTATAGGAGTTTTTCACTTGGGGATTTATAATATATGTCTAATCTTATATACAGTACCCAAAAAAAGCTTATTAGACCACCACCTTATGTTACCACAGCCATAAAATGTTTTTGATCCTTAATATTGCACGACTCCAGGGGTGTCCAAACTTTTTACATTGGGGAATACATAAAGAGGAATACATGGACAACTGAGCCACTTGCTGCACCTCACTTTTAGTGTATTTAAGTTAAAGTTTTAGGGTGTAGGAGTGGGTTATCACCTGTCAAAAGCCCTTGTAACCCCAGGCTATCGCTGGATTCACACCAAGTGAAGACCAGAATGACCTTCTGAGTAGCAGAGATGGGAGACGCTGATGGCTTATCTTCACTGTCAGACACAAAACAAGAGTAAACTGCAAGAATGTTGCTTTTGAAGATGAATGTTGCTATATACTTTGTAAATGAGACCTTGTGACAAAGAAAATATGGCAGAAAATGTGCATGATAGATGGTACTTGCTACTGTAACTCAAATGTCCTTATTCGTTAACTGTTTCAGGGGCCAATTCAAATGGGCAGTGGGCGCATTTGGCCTCAGGGCCACAGTTTGGACACCCCTGAACTACACAATGCCATGAAGTTGCCATAAACTCTCATACTCTTCAACACCACATTTATCAAAGTGATGAGATCGTTGTCAGAATGTATTTTACAGGTATTTATTCAAGCTGTATTTAACCAGGAAAGGCACATTGAGGCTGATAATCTCATTGACAAAATGAGCATGTAAAAGGTACAGAAATAAAACAATTACAAACACAGATGAACGCATAAAAAACATCTGCCAAGACTAGAAAAGCACTTGAAGAGCGCAGACCTCCAGCGCCACTGTCTTCACCCATATTGTGATTTTCACCATAAACATTTGTCCTACCTTTATTTGATCTGAATATTTAGATTCCTTGACCCTGAAAACATACAGCAAGTGGATTCTCCATGATATCTATTTTAGTTCAGTAGTTATTCACGAAAATCGCAGTTTTAGTCATGGCGGATCCAGACGGTGACTCGGATCACTCCCAAACTCGAATCATTTGTTCCTTGTTCCAATCCGGACATTTCCTGAAAATTTCCTTGAAATACATCCATAACTTTTTGAGTTATCTTGCTAACAGAGAAACAAGCAAATGTACAAACTGACAGAAAAACAGATGTCGGCAATAACATAACGTCCTGGTGGAGGTAAAAATCAAGAATCAAGGTGTCTGGAACCTAGAGCATGTTCCTCTAATGACTTTAACCTGCACTTAAAATACTTACAGAGACCAGCTCCCTCAGACCTAAAAACCAGAAACTACTTGTACCATATCAGGACAAACTCTGGGGACAGATTGTATGAGTCTTGTGACTGAGTCGTGACACGGAGATTGTTGCTTTCAACACTTAATATTAATTTTAATGGCTTATAGTAATGATAGGTAAATAAAAATAGAGTAACCAAAAATTGATAATATTCTGATGGTCCATATTCACGAAGCCTTCAAAGCACTAAGAGTTTTTCCTGATGATTACATCTGAAGAACTTTCTTAGAGTTCTCTTGAGATTTTTACATTAAATGTCAAACTAAATCCTTTCAGAGATAAAGGTAATTCACAACACACCTTAGCCCCTGAAAGAGCTCCTAAAGTGAAAATTTGTTAGGAGTAGGGAGGAGGACTTTTAAGAGGCGTAGAAACTCCTCCAGTAGAGTAGAAAGAGGAGAGAAGACAGAAATGTGAAGAGCAGTTTAACCACAAACAGCTCCGTCTCTCTTGACTGAGTACTGAAACTGTTTGTTGTTATTGTTGTCAAATTACAGTATAGCAAGGAGAAGATACACATCTAAAAAAACATGTGCACTCAAAAGCCTTGATTGAGTTACTGTTTTTGAGTCATAGCAGGGATGAGCAACAAAATCTCAAATCACATACTACATCAGTCCAACCATGACTTTGCTGTGATCACTCTGCTTGTTTCACTCCACACTGACATTTGATCACAGAGTACGGCTTCTTCAGTCACTGAAGCAGAGGTCAGCATTACAAGACATAACTGTGCAATTAGGGATGTTTTTAATGGCTAAATTTGTATATGAAAGTTTGTAATTAGGGTAAGTCAGTCAATTTGTCTATGTCCTAACAAAAAGTACCATATCAGTAGGGATGGGACGATACACTTAAACTCACGATGCGCTGCACCTCGATATGCCCGGGTCACGATACAATACGTCACGATACAATATCAAAAAAGTAAAAAAGAAAAAATATTACTGTGTTATTACAACTTATTTGTTTTGAGTTGCACACAGGAAAACACAAGGCCTAACAGGCCAAACACAAACAATAACACTCTGTCTAACCCTATAGAGGTTAGAGTGAGTGTATGCTAACGAGCGGTGGGCTCGTTTTCGCCGTCTTCGTCTTTTTTAATGAGAAAACCAAAATACTGCCAGACAGATGACTTCTATCCAGGCGGAGCGTCCTCAATTTTGACCTCATTGGACTCCATCATTTGGCTTTTTGGAGGCAAGGTAGTTGGTGCTAATGTTTGTTGTCGTCACTTCTAGTCACATGCACTATTACCTGACGTGACGTCTTTATTTCGTGATCCATTTTTTTCAAACTCGATACGTTTGATCACGTACTGTATCGCAATATATTGCCAAACGATATTTCATCCCATCCCTACATATCAGTGAGTTTTCAATTTTTATTTCTCTTTATGTCTTTTGATTTTTCCTTTTTTTAGACAAACTTATCACAGGTTTTGAAAAGATGTGGCATGCAAGGATTAAGTCCTCTGTCCTTGCTCAGAGTTCCTCTTTGAATGCTCTAAAGTTAAGACTCCAACCTTTCATTAGCTAAGATGGAAACTCTTTGAATCTTCAAAATTTCTCCGTATGGGCCCTGCAGTGTGTCAGCCATTTTTATGGTGCTCCTGTCTCTGTCCCCCTTCCCCCAGCGCCTGCCCACACTAACAAACCCCAAGACGTTTTGACTGTGTGAGCAACACTAGGAGTAAATTGTCAACATTTAGAAAAGTGGCTGAGACTTTTGAGGAGCTCCTCGCCTACAATTTTCTAAATTAAAAACAATAAAATACCCTGTGTGTCACGAAATGTTCTTGAGGCTTTTGACTTGTATTTCTTGTTGATAAGGAATCAGTCAGATTTGAGCATCAATATATTAACCAATAATTTCTTTGATAAAAGAATAACCCATTTTTACTAAATATTTTAATGAAGTACTTGGTCAGCATTTATATTTCTGACATACGATACACAACCGTCTGGCTATGTGTCTTATAAATACATCTAACACTGTTTTATTTAATGGTTCAAATTAATCAAACTAAGAACTGTAGAATTGCATCTTCATTCAAAATAAGCTAAATGAATCTAAAAATAATTCCTCAACCTGTACCTAATTTAAGTGTAAGGGGTATTAAGTTCATACATATTTTAGGGTGCACCATATTATCATTCTGATATCATTATTAGCCAATATCAGCCTCAAAAGTTAACTATTGGTATCTGCCAATTTTGATTTTTTTTCCATATTTACATACTGTATCAGCCATACATTGGCTGTAATATTGATAAAATACACACATGTTCTAGCTTTACATGTGTTTCTTGTACATATAGACTGTAGGGGTGGGAGAAAAAATAGATTTACTAGGTATTGGGATTTTTAATTTGCCTATTTTTAAATAGATTTTTTTTTCAATAATCGTTTTTTTTCTAAATTTAAATGGTTCATTTTAGTCTGTGCGAATAAGCTACTTTTAAATGCAATCCAGGCTTTTGAAGAGAGAGTATAAACAGCTGGTTGAAATGTACTGCTGAATAAATACTAAATACGGACTTGCATGTGATGTGTATTTTTCCTGATATAGTCTGTAGGCATCATCATTGTTCATTTTTTCGCTGGTGTTAAAAAACCTAACTAAAGATTGCAAAAATCGGCAATATCGTAACATTGCAATTTGAATCGAATCGGCACCTAAAACATCATAAAAAATCGAATCAGGACAAAAGCAAATCATCCCAGCCCTAATAGACTGTCACATTGAAACAAGAAGTCAATTTTATGAAGTATGAAGTCCTCGTGCACTTGATGGAAAATAATGGTAACAGTATCAGCGACAAAGAGTTCAGAAATATTGGTCTATTGGATTTTGTCAAAAATCCATTGTTGTGCACTCCTAGCCAATTAATATCTTCAGAACTTGATCAATAGTTCAGCCCCTACAACAACAGTGTCAGTAGAGGACATCAAAATGAAATCTCAAGAGTGAAAGTTGGTGCATCATAACCATGAGCAAAGTCACCACTGAAATTAAAAAGTTATATTTTCAATCTAAACTTGTTAATGTCCCAATCACATCATCCTCTGCTCTATTACCCTGTATTCACTTTATCCTCATTATTAATCACCCTCCTCCTCAGTTTTCAGTCTCTGGTCCCCACCTGCCTGTCCGCTTGCCGTCAACATGCTGCGAGAGAGCTCCAAGGCGTGGAGCAACGGCTCGGAGGCCTACAGCAGTGACCCTGAGGAGGACGAGGAGGAGGAAGAGGAGATGGTGTTTGGAGAGACTGACCAGGAGAGCATGGCAGAGGAGATGATGGACCTGAGCGACCTTCCCACTGCTCTCTTTGCATGCAGTGTTCATGAAGCGGTGTTTGAAGAGGACGTTCACAGGGTGAGAAAAAAAAAACTCCTTCTGGTTTAATGTTGGTGCATCAGTCAGTTTCTGTGTGAGTCATCCTGCTGAAAGAGGCAGCATGTCCACATTTCAAAGCCGCTGCAACACCTGCGGGAGGCTGTCATATGGCTGCTTCATATGTCCTCAATGCTGTACCGTAAAATGTAGCATAATTCTGACTTTTGAAAGAATCATGAATTTAGTTACATTTACAAGAACAACAATCCCCTTAATCCTCATTAAATAAATCTACATAAAAATGCAAGAGAGATATTTCATTGTCTGTTTATGTCCATCTTTCAGTGTTGACACAGAGTGTGTGGTTCGTTTCTCTCCTGAGTTGTGTCAAGCTGATGCTAAAGGCTTTACATTTTCTGTTTTGGCTTTATAAAGTAAAACCATTCGACTTTTATTGCAAATGTAACCATAATTTAGAAAACCCTCTTGAAAGAGGTTTATATAATTGATATACTAATTTAATTTATATTATTTAACAGTTGTGTGTTTTTGAAGATAATCTGACATAAATTGCTATGAAAGAATTAAAAGTAGAAAATAGATTTATAGTTTTGTTTAAGTGTTGCTGTGAAACTCTCTTAACTGCATCTGTCAAAATATGAAAAAGTGAGCTGATGAACTTTGATAGCTGGTGAATGCTGTGCTGCTTTCTTGAATCCTGTTTAGCTCATTAGATGAATTATTGCTTCACGTATTTGAGATATGTTAGTAAAGTAACTTCTTGAGACAGCTACTCTGCTTAGGCCAGTTTACATGACAATGTTGTAATTAGAAAGTGAAAGGTTTTTCCTTTGCGTTTTCAAAAGCACTCCGCGTTCACACAGAGAGGCGAGAACAACTGAAAACGCTGTAGTGTGCATGCCAGGCCAGTAGATGGCGATGTAGGTTTGTAGTGAAACAGTGGTGGAAGAACACGTGTACACTTTCTGATGGAGACAGACTTTACATAAAAAACAATGGCAAGTAGGCATGTAAAGCCGTGGGAGTTTCTTGTCTGCACAACTGACGTGTCTGGATATTTTCTTTTTTTTAAATGTATTTTTGGGGCATTTTGTGCCTTTATTGATAGGAGAGAGACAGTGGATAGGCTTGTGAAAAGGGGTGAGAGAGTAGGGAAGACACTCTGCAAACGGGTCACAGGCTGGATTCGAACTTGGACCGGCAGAAGCAAGTACATGGGGTGCCTGGTTGCTAACCACTCCACCAAACCAGCACCCCGTGTCTGGATATTTTGTCTGTATAACAAACCAAGCATGGTAAACAGCACATGTTTCTTGGTAGATGGCCAAAGCCGCTGCTGTTGTTGTTGTTCCTGGGATTCTCACGCAGCCTTAATGTATAAGAGTACTGGGCATGTGGTGACATCAGCATTCCTGTGGAAACACTTAATCTGTTCTACATGGAGACAGAAATTATTTTTTTTAAGTTTTCACTCTGGGCCCTGGTTTCAAAAGTTTGCAGATTCAGGCACGCCAGGCACCGTTCCCATGTGAACAGGAGTTGAAAACCAATGAAAACTCTGTTTTTGGCAGTTTTTATTGTTGTGTAAACAGGGCCTTATACTTCTAGTACCCTTGAACTGGAAAAAATGTGTCCCTCTGGAGATTAGAATATTAATGTGAACCTCTTGTAACCAGTTTCCCATCCCTAAACTGTACTGCAATGGAAAATGGAGGGGATAGTATTCAAACTGTGTGAAGTCGAGCTGAGTTGAGCAGATACAACAAATGGAAAAGCACCATGATTGAGCTTTTCTGTATCACAAATCTCTCCGATACACCGCTTTTATCTACCCTTCACTATGGCTGGTTGTTGGAGTCTTCAGGCTATCAGTGTGGTGTCAGTTTAACCGCCGTGAGCATGTGCTTCAGAGGGTGATGCAGAAATTCATCAGAAACACACTGGTGATGGTATCACCGCAGTGCTGTGCCAGTAATTGGCTCTTAAATGATCAAGTTCAGTTGCTGTTTGAAGGAAAATCTGCTGCTGATCCGACATCATGTTCTTAAACGATATTTTACGGTTTAATGCTTTTCATCGGTCATGTGTACGCTGACTGTGCTCCTTTTTTGCAGACGCTAGAAAACCTGATTAGATGTTGTGCACTTAATTTTTTTAAAGCCTTTCTGGGATGTGAAGCCTCTTTACAGTGGTTCCTCCAAACAGGAATAGTTGGGATCACTGGATCCTGTTTTCTGGAGAAGGATATACAGCGAATACTATTAATTTTCTGCCCCTCTAATCCAATTATGCCGTCCCACCGTCCCTCCATCTCTTGAGCTGGCACGGCGCACCCCTCTCTCTCTCAAATCTATCATCCACTTCTAATGTATATTTCTGTAAAAGCACTCTATGATTATTTTTTATCCTTCTTCCACTCCTTAATTCTTCCAGTATTCCTCTCCTAAGTGTTCTTTATTTATCCTCTGTGTATGTATATGCTAAACAGAGAGACTAAATTTGGTGCATACACAAAATCCCTTTAAACGAATCACTCCTGCTTTTGTACGCTTGCTGTTTGTACATTTGTTGCTCCTAGCGGCTGTGTGTGCTCCTCCTCCCTCTCTCTCTGTCTCTTCTTTTTTACCTCTCCTCTTCATTACGATTCACACTCGGGCTTTTAAGTGGAAATGCCACCCACACACCCCTCAGTCGGAGCGTGTCAATAGATTGTTCTCCATATGGCTCAATTAAACAAGCCGTGATAAAAATAGAAGTTCTGACATTTATTTTAACTTAAAAAAAAGAGGACGAGAGAGGATGTGGTGTTAAATAAGACAGCAGGTTGCTTGTGATATTTTCAGAGCAGAAATGGTGACTGTATGAGGCTGCATTTGGATTGTTGCCGAGATGTTTGTTACTGCAGACAGAAATATGCTCCCTAATTTTAAGAGTTATATTCAGACTGCAAAATGTTGGCATCTTGCAACAATAACTGTCTTTTAAGTGAAGAAAACCTCACTTCTAATGAAGTTGGGATGTTGTGTAATAAGTAAATTCAATCCATTTGTCCTCTTCTCTTTGAGGAGTTTGCTTGCACTGATAGTCATTTTTGATCTAATAAGGTTTGAGTTATATTCCAATCATACATACCTCTATTCCAATGAAGTTGTGATGTTGCATAAACACAAATAACTACAGAATACAGTAACTTACTAATGTATGAAGAAAATCCACATCACATTAGACAAACAAAATATGGCTCTAATAGACTTTGGAACCTTTTCACACATCAGCATCTTTTACTGAGCCTGAAACATTTCTTGACTTTTGTGTGGTTGATTTTCTCATATGGCTTTGAAGTCCGGACACTCAGTGGCAAGACAAGATGCTTGAAGCAGTCAAGTTGTGGTTTTAGAATAAGGTGATATTTATTTATTTTGCACTTTTGAAACTTAAGTTACAAGGTGCTTCATAAGTACAGCATTCTTTTATAACAAAATAAAAAATACAACACAACACAAAAGGCAGGTGATGAACTTATAAGGAGTGGACATTCAGGAAAATACCCAAACACTATGAAACATAAAAATCGTTCCGCAGAAATTAAAGTATTATAAAGGGGAGCTCATTTGAAATAAAATTAGATAAAAAGAATTTAAAAAAGAGCAAAATATAATAAAATAAGCTGAAGTACAATCAGGAAAGGATCGCTGTTAAAAGAATGTCTTAAGCTGCATTCACACCAAAAGCAACTCTGCGATCAAAATCGCGTCGCCCACTGAAGTCGCATCGCGTGTCCATAAATACCTCATTTTGGTCACCGTTGCAGTCGGCCGTCACTCTGTGACGTCATGTCCATTCCAGTTTCACCGCGATCATGTTTTAAACCATATAACAGGATGTATAAGCTGACATTATTCCAGCTGTATCCTTTTCACTCACTAATCAAACACAAAACACTGCAGCTGATGCTCTGCAGCAGCATCATCTGTGAGTTTTCTGCGGTCTGTCAAGGTGGGACTAATGTACTCACTGATTAATGTTCTCCACACAGTCATAGATTGTTACTCACTCTCCATGCAAAGTCAATGTACAGTAGCGAAGGAGGGTTAACCCCGCTCCTTTGCTACTGTACATTGACTTTGCATGGAGAGTGATGGCCATGGAAGTACAGGTGAACGCACCTTTAGATCTCTGTGGACAGATCATTTCATGGTTTTGGAGCCCTCTCTGAGAATGCCCTGTACCCTTTTGATTTAAGTCAGCTGTGAAGTACAACCAGAAGGTCTTTGGCTGAGGAGCTCAATGTTTGAGTTGGTTTATATGGAGCTAAAAGGTCAGAGATGTAGCTGGGAGAAAGGCCATGAAAATCTTTAAAAGGGATCAGTAAAATCTTAAAATCTGTTCTAACATACAGGGAGCCAGTGTTACGATGCCTAAACAGGACTGATGTGGTCCTATTTTCTAGAATATCTTCTGGCTCAGGCTGTTACAGTAGTCAAGGCAGACAGAAAAATTCCCCTGGACTGATCACAAGACAAATGAGTCCATTTTGCAAATGATAGGACAAGATCAGAGCTACTGAAGACCATGGGACCCAGAGGAAGGTAATTCCTGGTACAAATCATCAAAAACACTAACTGGAAGACGTCATGTATTGACGTCTTCTTGGCTGTCTGCAAACTTTTTGCATCTGAATGAGGAAAAGACTGAAATTGTAATGTTTGGATGTGATCCTACTGCTTTTTCAGATGGTTTTCTGGGCCCTCTTGCATCCAACGTCCGGTCTTCGGCCAGAAACCTTGGTGTAATATTTGACAAATTAAAACTTGACCACCAGATTGGCGCTGTTGTCAAAAATAGTTTTTATCATCTAAGGATTTTATCAAAAGTCAAGGGGTACCTGCCACAAAAACAGTTGGAGACTGTGGTCCATGCTTTTATCAGTTCGAAGTTGGATTACTGCAATTCACTTTATTCTGGCTTAGACCAGTCCCTCCTGCACCACCTACAGCTGGTGCAGAATGCAGCTGCCCGTCTCCTTACTGGAAAGCGCAAATTTGACCACATATCTCCTGTCCTGGCTTCCTTGCACTGGCTACCAGTTGCTTTTAGAATTGATTTTAAAATTTTATTGCTTGTTTTTAAAGGTCTTAATGGCCTAGCCCCCCAGTACCTGACTGAGCTTCTGAATCTCTATGTCCCGGCCAGGACATTGAGATCCTCTGGGCAGGTGCTATTGTTCCCCCCAAAAACAAAACTTAAAACTAAAGGTGACCGGGCCTTTATGGCGGCTGCTCCTCGGCTCTGGAACAGTCTGTCTGAGCATATCCGCTCCGCCAGCTCAGTTGAGATTTTTAAATCATTTTTAAAGACTCACCTCTTCTCCCTGGCTTTTAATCAAAGTTGAGTGCACATCTTAGTTAGTTTTTATTAAGTTTTTAATTTAATTTTTATGTGTTTTATGTGTTTTAATGTATTTTAATGAATACAGACTTTGCTTATGTTTTAGATATTTTAAGCCATATGTGTTGTTTGTGTTTGTACAGCACTTTGGTCAACTTCGGTTGTTTTAAATGTGCTCTATAAATAAAGTTTGAGTTGAGTTGAGTTGAGTTGACGTGAGTAGGGCTGGGCAATTTTACCTAATCTCAATATCATGATCAATTGAAGCTCTCACCTCGATTACGATTAATGAACGATTATTTTGTGCTATGCTGGTAGTGATACCGATGGTCATCAACATGGTCTTCCTGCAGTATTTACACTACTTTCTGCTTGATGTCCTCTGCACAGAATCCAAAATGTGCCCGAACAACGGTGACAGTATTTTTCTTGGCTACAAGGTCCTCTGATAGTCTCCTCCATGTTGGCAGCTTGTCCTTCACTCTTGGCAAAAGTGAATGAAGACTGTATGGAAGGGGCGCGGTCACATGACTTACACAGAGAAAAATAATCAAAATAAATAAAATGAGTAAAATTACTTTGATTAGAGGGTCTAAATGTCTATTTTGACTATTTTTTTATTAATTGCCCAGCCCTAGACGTGAGTCGGCTAACTGCTTGGAACTAATTCAGGTTTTTTCAAGTTCAGCAGCTAAAGTGAGCGTAGAAAGTCATCATACCCAAGATATGCTTACTGCGTCTGAAAATAAAAAGATTTTTTGACCATTTCAGGCCAGAAAGTTTACTCTCCTTGCTGGTCTTCAAGTCAGCTCTACACATTTGGAACCTGACACTTTAAAAACAAAGAGCTGTAGGTAACAGCCACCCCATATTTCCATAGTCTAATACCTCATCAGTTGACAAGAGAGGCAGGGTACCAGCACCATGTGTGTTTTTAATCTCAATGCAGTTAAACTCAGTGGCCACAAAATCACAGCAAAACAAATCCCCTCGTATTGTTGCTTCATCTCAATGTCTTCATCCTCAAAAAAGAAACAGGGACATTGCAACCTACATTTTAGTGTCTCAAGGCTCTGGCCCCCTCTCAGCAGCAGTATTACCTTCTGTTTGTGTTCTTCACAGCCTGCGTGCACAAGGACACACTGTGTCTGTACTGTACTCACATTGTGCTCTTGCACAGGGAAAAAGAGACACAGAGAGATGTGTATTTAGAAGAAGCTTTTAGCAAGATGTAAAAGCATTTTCCTTTCTCCTGCATTAGTGGCATAAAAGTAAAGCCCCTTGGCAAGTTTTTCCTCTCTTATCTGCAGGGTTTGGTAAAATAGGGTAAGGTGAAATATTTCTTAGCAGAACTTCATGTTTCTGTAGTTCAGCTGAGGTCTGGTGAGTTCAATCAACTCAGCACTAGAGGGATTTGTTAAGTATTTATCACTGAGGTTTTATTATTTTGCTTGCATCAGATCTAGGTCGCCCAATTTGTACCTGTTGGTAGATATCTTTTGCAGCCAGCAAGTCAGAGTCATCAAATCTGACACACAGATAACATTACTATTGAAGCATAAAAACATTGACGCACTAACGTTATAAACATGAAGAAGAAAACTAAAAACCTGATAGAACATGTTAAAAATCTGAATAACCAAACTAGATCTTTCTCAAAGCAATTTTATGCCCAAGTGAGGTATTCATTAACCTGACACTCCAGACAGACTGTTGAATGGATTTCACAAGCCCATCTATAACAGCCCATAGAAAGTGTTTGGAAATGGACAGAAACTTTCAAAAGCATATGAGGCAGGGGACTGGGCAATCGTCCTGTCAATCACATTCATTACGTGCCAATTAGGTAATGTACATGGTAGGTAGGTGCTTGTAAAGTTTAGAACATCTTCATTGAAAGATCTTGCTAGAACATGTCAGGAGTGAGGTGAAAATATGCTTTCTGTCACGAAATGCTTTCAGTGTTGCTGTCTGTTTTTTAATTTCAGAAATGCGGTCAGGATAGATTGATTTATTACATCACACAGTCCATTTAAAAGCGTACAGACGGACAACAATGCTCTGCAAAGCAAACACACTTGCTTATTGTTGTTTTAATTGTTGGACATCAAACTTGCGGCAGAGTAGGGAACTTATTAGCAACACACAGTGCTACAAGGGGTGAGCTCTGGGCTGTTCTGTGTATGCTCTTCTGTTTGTGTCAGTGAAATCCCTCTGCTGCACCTCTTTATTTCCCCGTCATGGTGGCTGGAATGTTGAGCAACTCCCTTATCATGAAGCAAATAGTCAGATGCAGGGCTCCAGACTAACTTTTTGCAGTGGTTGTAACGGTGCGCCTATTTTTTTTTTTTTAAGGTGCACCAGCACAAAAATTAGGTGCACCCAAATTTTTTGTAGTGTCACCTTTAATGTCATAAGGTCACCATTTTATCACTTTCCATAACTTTTATATAATGTAAATGATTTTTAAACAAGATCAAGATGTAAAGAAATATGTGTATTTATTTGAAGTAAAATTATACAGTAAAAGAAAAACAGAGCGTTCAAAGTGCTTCTGAATGAAATTTACAACTTCAAACTAAAAAATTAAGCAAAAAAAAAATCCTTAATATAAGTGCTTGTCCTTAAAGTGCTGTACTGAATTGAAATTTAACATTTCAAACTCAAACACCTGAAGTGAAATAAAACATTTCAAAATATAAAGAGCTAATGTTTATGGTGCTATACCAGACTGAAAAATGAAATAAATATTCAGATTTTATCAACCAACAACATAACATTTAACTGGATGGTCTTATTCTCCAATAAATATGAGCCTAGAATAACACACACTATAGTCAAAATGTACAAAACTGAAACTAAGATAAATAATAATAAAAAAAAATCTTAAACTAATTCATAAAAAACGACATATAGGACAGAACATTTCATTACTTTTTACTTTATTTTTTCTTTATTTGTGGCCTCTTTTTCTTTACAGCTTTATGTTCAGTCGGGGTCTGTCAGACACTCACCTCTGTGCCTGTGTTACTGAGACTCCCCCCCCAACAGGAGAAAAGACTGACCAAGTATAAATGTTATAGTTAATGTTACTTTGTTTTACTTGTTTTTGTTGTTAATTATTAATTACCTG
Organism: Scarus forsteni; assembly: GCA_036419115.1. NCBI lineage: Eukaryota > Metazoa > Chordata > Actinopteri > Labriformes > Labridae > Scarus > Scarus forsteni. The sequence continues at coordinate 20,147,763 of JAZDUH010000451.1, read as the reverse complement.
ACAGTCACTAGGACGAATTTGGAAGAGGCTCGCTGCTTCTTCAGAGTTATCGCTCTGTGCTGAAACCTGACACCATAGTCAGGCTCTGTCTGAGCTTATTTGCATACTAACAGCTGATTGGATAATTACTGAAGGCTGTGTGTGTGTGTGTATACGTGCTTGTGTGTGCATGTGTTTGGGTGGTCGTACAGCCTGCAGCCTGTGAAGATGCAACGCGGGGACAGAGAAAAGAGAGGAAGCAGGTGCTGTGTCTTGTCCGTTTTCGGCAGAATTTTCCACTACATCAATTACTTTTGTCAACTTTAATTTGTAAGAGTGCACTTAATATTTTTTCTTGGTGCACCTGTGCATCCACACAAAATGTTAGGTGCACTCTTACAAATTTTGGGTGCTTGTGCAACCAAAATGTTTGCACTCTGGAGCCCTGAGATGGTATTGCTGTAGACCTTTAATATGTTATAACATTTCATTTTTATAGAAAAATGATGGTTATCATTCATACCGGTACACCAACACAGCCCTGAAAGGTAGAAATAAGTATTTGAGCAGGATGAAGTAGAAATCTTTTTTTTTTGCATTTTCCTGCTTTTGCACAGCTTTTACTAAATAATTAGTGTATTTTTTCCAAAAACATGAGTAGTTTGTTTGCAGAGACATGATTCAGGAGTGTGTCAGGTTCAGGGCTTCTCTCTGCTCAGAAATGGAGAAATTGCTTCATCACTTTTGATGCTTACAAAACAGAACAAATTTTAACCTTGAAGTAATTTCTCCAAAGTTGTCAACTAAGAGGAGTAAATGAGTACATCCTATTGTAGGTGCATCCTGCTTTCATTTGTTCCTTTTCCTGTGATAATCACTTTATGTAACAAGCCCCTAACAGCAGCTCCAGGTATGAAAAATAAATTCATTAGCAGTAAATCCTGTTGCCTGTGCTCTCATCTTTTGTAAATCACAAGAGTTTAAATGATTTGTATTAACAGCTCACTTTATGACCAGCTAGAAATAATGCACAGGAGCCTCAACCTTATCTATGTATGATATTTGATTTAAAAAGCAAACAGACCATCCAGGTTTTCACTCCAGCATCAAGCATGAAGGAAAGCTCAAATGGTTGTTAGCCTGTCTAAAATCCTGACTGAAGTGAACACAGCTGCAGCCTGTGTGTGTCCTCTAATTTCAACGTGATTCATAAACAAAATGTCTCAAAACTGCTGCAAAGATGTTAAAAGTTGAAGCTTGATCAAGCTGTCTTTAACCTGGAGTAACTAGTTCTATATGTATGCCAGTAGTTCTTTTTTATTGCAGTTTGATGTAATATTTAACTACTGAATAATTTTATCAAATAATATTCTTAGAGACTTCCCCATGACACTGCTTACTGTAGGGTATTTAGGGCACGCTTCAGAAATGGATTGTTCAATAAAATAATTAAGTTCGTTTTACAAATCTGTTACAATGTCATAATTTTAATTGTATTATTATGCATGGCTGTCTGCCCATGACAAAGCAAGATGTTTATATTGATGGTTTGATATAAAGTTTGTTTAAATTACCCCCAGTTTCCAGTCAGTCCCCATAAATTCCTGTAATTCCCATGGCAAGCTTCCAATTTGGAATCTTTCATAAATTCCCCAGCTTAACACCCCCATGAAAAGTTTCTGAAAAAAATTCCGTAATTTTCCATCCTTTTTTCAGCCCTAAACCTCCCTCAGTGTTATTGCTGACCAGGTCCATTCTTCATGGTTATGATGTACCTGTCTTCTGATGGTGTCTTCCTGCAGGGTGCCACACCATGTCACAAAGCTCAGATTAGCCATCAATCCATCCATCCATCCATGTATCCATCTATCTATACCGCTTACCTCTTTTGGGGTTGCAACAGGGTGAAGCTAAACCTAGCTGACATTGTTGAAGCTTGATCAAGACTGATTTTACACCTGGAGTAACCAGTTCTAACCAGCAGATCATTGCAGGGATGTAATATTTAACCCCTTAATTTTATCCACCAAGCTGGTTCCAGGGCTGGTTCGGAGCTAGAGCCAGACTTAGCACCAGTTCTTTGGTTTTCCACAGACTAAGCTAACTGAGTAAAAACACGGAAGAGAGCCATTTTTAAAAAGACGAGGTTGGAGTAAGCGAAAAACAGATTGAAAAGAATATATACACTCAACAAAAAATAAAAGCAACACTTTTGTTTTTGCTCCCATTTTTCATGAGATGGACTCCAAGATCTAAAATTCATTCCAGATAAACAATATTTCAAATGTTGTTCACAAATCTGTCTAAATGTTTGATAGTGAGCACTTCTGCATTGCTGAGATAATCCTTCCCACCTCACAGGTGTGCCACATCAAGATGCTCATCAGACATCATGATTAGTGCATCAATCCATCCATCCATCCATGAAATGTGCAGTTTTGTCTCACAGCAAAATGCCACAGATGTTGCAATTTCAGAGAATATGGCAGTACATCCAACCGGCCTCACAACAACATTCCACAGGCCACAATTGACAATCTGATAAACTCTATGCCAAGATGTGTTGCACTGCATGAGGCAAATGGTGGTCACACCACTTAGCTGGGCCAGCAGCAAGAACCACGCTACGGGCTAGCGCTCAGGGGTGGGGGCGGGCGGATTATCTTGAAAAGAATAAAAAGAATATATTTTTAAAACAGATTGAAAAGAATATATAAAGAATATATAAAGAATATATAAAGAATATATAAAGAAAGAATATAGGGACCAGCAGACCGAGCTGGGCCGTACTGGCAATGGTCGGCCACGTTTTAACAGCCCGCATTACAAAGTGCTTGATGCTGTTCTCGGGGACCGACCGGCGTGCAGCGCTACCAGGGCATTGAATTCGGCCACAGCCATGCTGGAGTCTATGCAGGAGGACACAACCCTGAAGCAAACCTCCACAGAGCCTGGTAAGTTTATTGTTTTGTTTATTGTTGTTCGCTAGTTGTTATGGGAAACTGGCGTGATGTATACAGACGTACTCATTGGCGTGCTGACGTAGCTCTCTGGCCGGCACCCGTTTGTGGAAAAGCAAATGGTTCTTAACCGGTTCACACTTGAACCAATTGTGAACCGGCTCTAGCACCAGCACTAGCACCAGCCCTGGAACCAGCTTGGTGGAAAAGGGGTATTAGGGAGACAACCATTTAAACCCACACTCATACATTAGGGTAATTTGGAGTCACCAGTCAACCTAATGAGCATGTTTTGGCCTGGTGGAGGAAGTTAGAGTGCCTGGACAGAACTCATGCACAGGGAGAACAGACTCCACAAAGAAAGGCCCTGACTGACACCTTCTAACTGTGATGCATGTGCACTACCTGCTGCACCACCGTGCCATCCACCTCAAATTATCTTAATCTGTTTTCTCAGACATGATGAGTTTGCTGTGCTCCAGTGGCCTCCACAGTCACCAGATACCAATGCAAGAGCCCCGTTGGCATGTGGTGGAGCAGGAGATTCACATGTGAATTCTGCAGCAAGTGTGTGATGCCATCTTGGACCAAAGTCTCTCAGAAATGTTTGCAGCTCCTCAGTGAATCTATGCAACAAAATGTTCAGGCAGTCTTGAAGGCAAACCTGGTGCAAGCAAGGTGTGCCTAATTAAGTGGCTGGTTTCTGTACTTTTAAAACTGGACTGATGCCCAGGGTTTCACCCCCTAAGAGCCACTATAACGTGTTGAATCCTCATCGACATTTATGAAACTGTTCCTGTTGAAAATGCATTAGCAGTGTGCGGCTGATAAGTGTAAGTATGTGAGAAGTTGAACTCCTCTGGCTGATGCAGCTGCTTCTCTTCAGTCAGATGTGTTTGATAGTGTGACCCATAGAAAGTGGTCGATAAAGTAAGACAAGCCAAGCTCTGGGTTTAGTTAAAAAAAAAAGCGCATCAGGGACCAAAGCCAGCATGACCGTGGGTGTGAAAAGTGAGATGCAAAGTGGGTGTCTGTGTTTTACGTGCACTGAAGATGTACAGTGTGCATGCCTGCGCGTGTTAGTGATATGTTTGCATGTGTCAGACTGGGGTCTATTTTTGGGCGTGGGTCCCGGGGGCTGAACGTGAGGGAGCGGGTGCTTGGCAGGCTGAAGGTCAGACTTGATGCACTGCAGAGTGAGCGAGTGCCGCCGGCTCCTGCTCCTGCTGCGGCCTGGATATTATTCTGGTACACTGACCCGGGTTGTCTCGGCGACCCGGTGTGCTGTTTTGCTGTTATTTATCAAAGTGAAGAAGGCAAAAGCAATTTTAGAGCAGCAGACAACGGTGGAAAGAACTGTTTGGTCAAATTGAGCTGTTTCGGCACTTAGGGAGGCAGAGTATGTTTTGACAAGATGACAGGGTTTTCTTTTGTGGTGACAGTTTTCCATTTTTCTTTGTGAAACTTGCATTTTGATGAGGCTGTCAAGTAGAAGTCAGCTATTCAGTTTGAGCTTTACTCGGGCTGTTAATGCGACTGGCAGGCTCATACTAAAGACTGGTTGGCAAAATGTCTGCAGCATCTCTCCACAGATGATCCTCTTTGAGAAAAGGCTGGTGAATGTGTCTTGTTCTTCAGATTTACCATTTTCAGACAAGACATTGGACCGGACAGTCACTGGGATGGAGTTGATTTGGAAATAAACTAGCATAGCATTCATTTGGTCATTCATGAGTTTGATGTTGAATTAACTGATTACAAGAAAATGTTATCAGATCTGATGTTCTCTAAAAGATTTGTACAATAAAAAATAAAAGTTTGTATTGGTAAACTTGCGATGTAGCTGGATCAGTCGGATGTAATATCTGTAATCAGGCTAATAGATCCTGCCAAGCTCCGGTCTACAAATATTGTGAGCGTCCAAAATCAGCATGGTCGAATCAGCACCCTTTAGAGCAGAAAGAGGTTAGAGCTTCAAGCTTGACAACAGCTGGAAGCGACTGCTTGTACAGAGGTTACTACTAAAACTACTGGGTATCCTTTCTCTGTGTCAAGGGGGTGTAATTTTACCCCCGTTCATATTTTTCTATAACTGGGATGCTAAGTCCCAGTAAGAACCATAAGCATGTCCATATTCATGTTACATGCTCGGTCCTACAAGATACTTCACATAGGCAGAGAGACCTGTATTATCTTTTGCAGTCATTGAGAACAGTAGACTATTTCCCCCCATCTAAGCTTTGAATACTACACATCATCTCACTGTTATAAACATGAGACTGGTACATAATGTGTCCAACAGTTCAACTAAAAAATTTTTTATATAATTTTGGTCTTTATGGCCCAGCCCTGATTCAGACCAGTCAGACGGTCTTTTAATTTAGCAGTGGGTTGATTAGCTACGTGAAATTCATGTTAAATGCCATTGTGATGCCAAACACAAGACACTTAATTACTTTGGCTAATTAGGTTTCCACACATTGCAGGTATAGATTTGTCCAGATTGAGCCTGATTGACATCTCCCTCACTGCTGTTAGAGCATTGAGGATGCAGCAAATTACACCCCAATAATTAGGTGTGCCAGTCAGATCCTGTTTCCACTTCATTTCAATTGAATATGCAAAACAGCCTGGCAACATGCCACTTCTGCCATCTTGAGATGACAGCATTGTGCAGCACATTAACTAAATACCATGAAAACCAACCATTTTGTGACAACAGTGAAATCAAGATTCATAACAACTGCGGATCCAGATGCACCGTGTCCTCTTTCTAAAGCTGTTTTGCACTATTTGCCTTTTCTGCCAGTATAATGTATAATCAAAATGATTAACCAGTGACAGTCACCTGCCTCATTCTGTGTTCTGTGTTGTACCGTTTCACTGCATGACAATAAGTTCATTCTTAAACTATCCATTTAGCATAGAATTATCCTTTTAGTTAGCATGCAGCATTTTGCACATTGCAGTTATCAGCTCAATCCTCCACCTCTAGTCCTATCAACTACATATTAAGGGTCATAAGAGGTTAAGTTAAAGCAGTTTTGAAGTCATCTTAGCTTGAGAGGATAGTATCTCAGAGGTTTTGATAAATACTTTCTCCATACATTGTGCAAATGTCCACTTGCTCTCCAGGATAAGCTAATTTGATTCTCAGTGCAATAGGATAAAGGTCAAGATACTTTGGCCATCGTTTACTTGTAGTATGCAATATCTTATGAATGGCCAGAGGGAATTTCATTAAAGTTTGCACTGTTATCAACTTTTATCAGAGGATGACTGTATTAGATTTTCAAGGCTATTGGTCAAAGGCCTGAGTCAGTGATCATTAGCTGGCAGCCTTGGGGACAAATCAGGCCCCCACACTCCCTAGGTGGACCCTGGAGTGATATCAAATTCAGAAAATCTGAGGGGTGGGATTGTGGTCATTCAAAGGTATCATTTTATCCTTAAACAACTATGAACAACCACCAATACAACAGCGCTGTGTAGTTTTATCAGGATTTACATTATATTTGATCTACTTAACTTAAATTCATTTGTCAGTCAATAAGAAAGATTAAAATGGCATCAAACCAAGTGATGCAAATCATGACAACCCCAGAAAGAGGTAGCCCAAAATACCTCAGCTGACCCATTTGGCCGACCATAGAGTTGGAAGTAGAAGCTGATCTCAATTTTAAAGGCCAAGAAAAACAAACATTCAGCACAAAAAAAATATCGAATTTTAGACCAAAGTATTTATTTCATACTCATATTCATCTGTTTTAATGTTTGTTTTTTTATTATTAGACCTTCATAACAGTGTCTGGGAAAAACTGCCCCTTGCACAATTGTAGTTAATGGCCCCTGGTGTTTGTCATTTAGTTTTATGATTATACTTTGCTTGTTAATGCAATACCACAAAGAATTATGAAAGGAGATTTTCTTTAAACTTTGCACAAATGGCATTAGGAATCATGTTCTAGATGTCATAGTTCAAACATCAAGAGCACAGACTCTCCTGTTCATCCTCTGCTTGTGAATGGTGTTACCATAAGAAAACTTGAATGTATTTCTATTGAACTTGAATTGCACAAGGCCTCATGACTAGAGCTGAAACGATTCCTGGAATAATCTCAAATATTCGATTACAAAATATCTTCGAGGCAAATTGTGTGCCTCGAAGCCTCGTTTAATATATAATTATATATATAAAATACATATCTGGAGTACTATACAGTGCACGGTGTTTGACACGGACGGTCATTTCTGTGGCACACCGTGCCTGCTACCTCCGCTGCTGCGTGGCTTGTAAAATCATGAAGGAAGAGAAAAGAGAGGGACAGAAAGGAGAGAGTCCGCGGAAGAAATGGCAGAGAGTGTCCCAGGTGTGTGGTCACTACAAGAAGGGACGAAAAGAAAACACAGTGCAGTGTGTCTGATGTCAAACAGAGTTAGATTAACATGTAGCTTAGCATGATAGCACGTCATCAATGCTGCAGCTCGTCAACAGTAAACATCCGGTCTGTTCATCGTCAGAGCGACACAACAGGATGACACTCATGATACATCAACAGAAGCAGCTAATGTGATCAATAACTGAGATATGGGTCAGTAAATAACCTACTTTGATTATGGCTCCGTGTAAAGGCTGGTTCAGAACGTAAATCAATGCGGAGGCTACTTGCCCAGAATCATGTGTATTTTGTTCACATACTTTTCACATCCAATAACTTTACATTTAATTTGATTGCAGAGAGTAGAACAGGAAACAATGACAGTGAGTAGAGCAATCAGGTGTAGGGAATGCTTTCATATGTTATAGAAATGTACATTAGCTAGTTAAATTATCTTATTATCTTAGTATGATATTATTTGGTCCTAGAAATAAAGTAAGCAAAATAAGATCATCAATATGGTACAGTAGTAAAGGCAATAATTTAGCAAAACGAGACAAGCATGAATACAAATTAAAAATAACCATACTTAAAAAAAATACTGAAAAAAGCAAGATATGGCCCAGAGTAAAAACAAAAGTATAGATTTTGATTTTGAGATCCCATTTATGCTCAAAATGTTCAAAATAAGAAAAATAAGTTGTTAATTAAAGTGACCTGACTTTTCTGTTTTGTGTGTTACTACTAATAATAATGTGTAGTGATTCAATGTAAAAAAAAAAAGAAATAGCAGTGAGCACAATGTAACTGTTATCAGATTACTCAATTAATCTACAAAAATTTGATAGAGTAATCGATTACAAAATGATTCGATAGCTGCAGCTCTACTCATGAGCTTCTCTTGCTTTCAACAGTATCTCAAGAATTCTTTGCTTCCTGCTAGACTCTGTAAATTCCTCTGTCATAAGGATTAACCAGTTATTTTACAAGGTTAGAAGCCAAGGTCATTAAGTCTCATATCCGTCCCTTTTCTGTATGAATGATACTACAACAGAAAACACCCTGGCCCCTCCTCTTGACCCACTGCTGCTCTCTCACTGTCTGGCTGTTGTCAACCTTGGTAGGTGGAATGACTTGTTAATTCTCTCTTTTTATTAAATGACTACAAAAGGGCTTGCTGTTTTTCTCAGCTCCTGAGATACCTCAATGATGTCTTGGTAATTTTAAACAATGATCTCCACACATCTAATTGAATCCTGTTATATAATTCGAAGTGTTTTATTGTTTTTTTATTGACATGGAAAAGATATTTAAAGATATTCCATCCTTGTAATGTTGAAAGGGGTGATTTTTCTTCTACCGTTCATGCTTAAGGGGAAGACATTTTCCTTTTGATATAACTAACATTTGTTTTGGTTACTTTAAAGAGAAGCTTCAATTTGTCTCGCAGTCACACGCCAAACATGCACTGATTATGAAACACTAAGATCTCAGATACCTATTGAAGCCCTGTGTCTTTTTCTCTCAGTTGTGTTGCTGTGATTCTATTTAAATCAAGATTATTTTCTGGTTCAATCAGTCTATAAAAAGAAACGCATCACAGGCATTTTTAAGAATAGCAGTTCCGAATCAAGCAACAGAAAATGATCTCAGATTTGGCTGATGCTGAGTTTAAATGCAGTCACACAGTCCCAAAAATGTTCCACAGATGATTGCTTTAAGTCATGAAATGTTTAAATAAAACCTCAGAAATAGACAAAAGAGTCTGGGGATTTGTGAGAATCAGAAAAGAATTGATTAATCTCTAGAGGCGTGTGGGAATAAAGCTGTTCTTAAAATAGTGTTTGGCAGAGAAAAACCCAACACAATAAGGACATACTATAAAATGAATAAGAAATAAATGCAGTAAGTATGAATACAAAAAACAAAATTAAAGCATTTTGTACAAAGGTAAGGGATAGGAACATCTGCAAAAATGTTAACACAAAATCCAACGTTAAAAGTAAAGCAATATGAAATATAAACAGCATAAAAAGTTGAGAATTAAGCACAAATAGACTGTGAGAAACAGGGTAGATTATGTGCTTCAATTTAACATGCATGTGCTTTTTAATATAAATCAAACCAATCTTATTATTTTTATTCACTTTAAGCCACTGAGCGTTAGGCAGCTGATGTTTTGCTTTTACACTGCAGGTCAGAATTTTAAAGGGGTAATTGATATCTCTCCTTGTTTCAGATTCAAGTGGTTTTTATTTTCATTCAAACATCCAGAGCATGAGAAGTGATCCAATGGATGAGTCAAAAAGTTACACATGAAGGTAAAAGTCTTCAGTTAAAAGTGTCAGGATCAAACTTGTTTATGTTTATGATAATACAATGAATACCTGTTGGCTTTAAGCAATATATTTTCAAATTTTCTTACAGGAATCCTTGACTCTGTTCCCACTGTGTTTGTAAAACACACTGGACAGCCTGTTTTATTATTTCTGAACAATAATTGTAGAGATTCATTAGCCAGAATACAAATATATGAAACATAGACATGTGTTGCTAGAAGGTATTAAATCCTTTGTGGGGTTTTTTTCTTGTTTCTGGAAGTATTGCACACTGGACTGCACAAGACTAGGACACTGCTTAGCAATTTTAAAAAGCTGCACCATCTCTCAGCTCTCCATCACGTATTGTACTTTCAACCGAATTTCTCAACAAATGCTCTGAAATTTAACATGAGACATGTGCTGATGCGCATGTCAAGTGAGTAAAAGAAGCTCAATAAAGTGTGTTTGACCTCGCAGATGTGTGCCAGTCTCTCTAATACATCTTCAGAATTGGAGAAACACTCTGACTTTGACTTTAGACCAGGTTTAAGGGGGTTGAAGCACCATCAATTTCTCTGTCTGCACATTATAAACTCACCAGCTTTACACCTGACCACTCCTCACTTTTAGACAAACACACACCTCAGTGCATACAGAATTGCAAAATCATTTGCTATTTAAAAAGTGTATAAATGACACCTGTGTCAGGCTGAAAATAAGGACCACACCTGTACCTCATGACAAATCAATTTGCACCAAGCTTACAACAAGGCTAAATAAGTAAAACAATCAAGATTAGGGATCATAAACCACTTCATGGTAACATTTTAGGTGACTGCTGACAGCAGTTTTTATGCTTGTGTTAGTTTATGTTAACTAGCCAGCTCATTAGCGCTCATCCTTGCTTTGTTGATGAGGATTTTATTGCCCTTTACCTCACTTATGGTAGCATTGTTGACCCTCTTTAATGTTGTTTATTCTGTATGAAGAGCTGTTGAAAAGTTTGAATGCATTACACTTCAGCCAAAATTCGTCCAAAGAGACCCTCTTTATAGATGGATTGTAGAGGGATGTACATTGGTTGCAGTTTCTGCCAGTTTTTGGTCTTATTTGATTTTGAATGGAAGTAAACTCAGTGTGTCTTTCATATGCTGCACTAAGTGTCCCATATCTGCCTGTTTCTTTGTGCTTCTTTGAAACAGCCTGATCAGCACATTTTAAAACCCCGTCCCATTTTGAAATCATTGACAGGAAGAGACCTTGTTGATGTAGTATAACAACCTCATGTCTTGTTGCTAAGCCCAGTCTTGCCTCACCATGATTGAGTTTGGTTGTGTTTTAACCAACACTTGTTATGCTTTTCAAACTTCTGGGCCAGTCATGTGGCTGAAAGCTATGATTGAGAAAGACATAGAACAGTTGAAATGTGTGAGCAGCAACACAAAAAGAGAAAGTATTCCACTGTGAAGGTGAAGAGACAGTAAGTGATGTTGAGTTTTTAGATGCTAAAACCATTTTCTGATCTTTTATTCTCTTTGTCCTCTTATGATCTGCTCTTTTAAAGGTACAGTATATCTTCATTTCCTCTCCTCTCTTGCCTCTTTATTTCTTTCTTTACCTCTTTGTGTGCTCACAGAACTTTCCCGTTGATGTCCTAATGTTGTGAGTCTGCAGCGTGAGAGCCCTCCCCCACGAGTCTGCTTTCTCAGTTATTTATGAGGAGAGAGGTGCGGAGAGCAGCATACAAATCAATTTCTGCCTATTGTCATTTACAGAAAAGGCCTATTGACGGCCTTTTGCTGTCATTTTCCCTGCCAGCACTTGTTTGTCACTTTTGTAACTTTACTGGAGAAAAGGAAATAAAATTTTGAGTGAGTGTGCTGAAGTGTGTGTTTGAATTTCCCTGTTCCAATTTGCGTCACTTTGCTTCTTGTTTCTGCCTGTTTTTCCTCACATCGTTCATTCTGTTCATGTCCCCCATGGGGACTTTTTCCTCCCGGTTGTTTAAGTCTGTCTCTGTGTATGTCTCAGTGTCTCCATCATGGCTATATTGACAGTCTATATACCCACATTTACGCCGTCTGACAGCCCCTGTGTTTGTGTCTGCTCCTCTTGTGGAAGGTGGGTTTGTGTAAAACATATCTGGAAGCTATAGAACAACTTATTTTTCTCTTCTTATTCAGCTCCCTTTAAAGTTTTTAATCTCATCGCAACTTGAGGATCCCTTGGCTTTAAATTAACTCTGACTGAAGTGAAAATAAGGAGGCTTCTCTATCCTCTGGTGGAGCAGATTGGAAGAATAGCTTTCTCTCTCCGTCTTTGTCTGCCTGTCTTGGAAAACAGTGCCCACTTCTCAGAAAGCTTTGAGACAGCCTCGGGTTCCTCCCCACATGTTTTTCTTTTTCTTTTCTTTTTGTTGTGCCCACTGTTCAAGAACCGTGATGTCTGTTTGCGGGTCAGAGAAGCAGCCTGACCCATCCGTAGATTTGACCTGATTTTGTGTTTGCCAAGTAATCAGTGGAACATCGACACGTGTCGCTCTGTGCCACTGTCCCTGTCCTTGATTTACAGATGCTCCTATAAGCCGCTGGCCGGGGTTAAAAACTCAGCAGCTGTTGGTGGCTCTTCAATTGTAGGCTGTGAACCAGAATCACACTTTACTGTCAGCTTACATGTTTGGAGACTGTTTGTGATGCTGTCAGTAAAATCTCTTTGTACAGAGGAACTCAGTCTGAGCTTTTGACTCATAAAATCACTTATAGGGAGCTCTGTATATTTTGTTATGTCTGTGAATTATTAGAATATATTGTATGTGTATTTTACACCTTTTATCTCTCATTCCCTTAAAATTAAAATGCCATTGTACTTACTTTACAGTAAGGTTTAAGTTATTAAACATGCCTATGCTGAAACTATCTCAGGTGCAATGTTTGTTAATATTAGAACGTTCTTTTAAATTAGGCTCCATTTGGATTTAGGCAAGCTGAAGAAACCCATTTCAGGCAGCTCAAATTTACCCTGTGTTACGGCTCATTTGTTTCAAAGCTACAAGCTTATTTACTTTCAAGTTCATTTCAAGTTAGGTGATTTTTTTAAGAATACTTTTGAATACATTTTAGCGTTGATTTAGTTCATTACATGAAAACAATAAAACAAGAATAATCATCCTCCAAACAGCACTTGTTTTACAGCCAAGCCATGAGGGAAAAACATGTGCAGACCCTTATATATGACTCTTAACACCTCTTCCCCAAAACATGTGGCAACAATCTGTTTCTCTTAGCTGTCATGTCCATTTTAAAGATTTGGACTTTTTGAGTTACATAGCTGTGGGCACAGGGTGTTGCCTTGATGAACTTGCACAAAATGAACAAAACTTAATTTTACCAGGTGGAGAATCTAGTTATTATTGGCCATTCAAGATACCTGGATTTTTATTTACTACTTCAAAAACATGAAATGCTTAAGATTCCACTTTAAGAAGAAGTTGAGAGACATTGATACTTGAACAGCACGAAGTTGCACACAGTTGAAAACCAGCTGTAGGTACATTTTACCAAGTGGTGGTTCTCGTGTTAATCAGGTATTCTTGATCATAATGTCATGTCTGCTAATTGATTCACATTTTAGATTCACTTTTGGAACCAAAAGCTCAAGAAAGGAGAAGCCCAAAAAAGGTTTATCAAGTTTAATAAACACCAAATAGCACAAAAACACAGGAACATATTACAGGGTGGTGGAGGCTCGTAGTAGGTACCTGGACAGAAAACAGAGGGAAACAATTAGTCCAAAAGTCCACAAAAGACTCAAAGAAGCAAACCCCACAAAAACCATGAGAGCGCCCCTGTAAGGGACAAGGCTTAGAGCCAAAATACAAAAAGGCAAGAGAGACTCTGATGGGCACAAACCGAGGTAAGCAACTCAATACTCCTGCACTGAATCCTCCACAGGAGCCATCTTAAATAGAGAGCCTCATCAAGTGAACAGGTGCCAGGAGCAGAGCGGGAGACTCCGCCCCCGAGACAGGAGCAGGAAGGGAAGGTGAGGGAAAAGAGAGAGAGGCGACTGTGATGCTGGGTTCACACCGCAAGCTACCCAGCTACCAAAGTCGTGTCGCCCACTGACTTAGTGTCGCGCGTCCATCAATACCTCATTTTGGTAACCGCCGCCGTCGGCCGTCGCTCGGTGACGTCACGTCTGCTCCAATTTCACCGCGATCGTTTCATATATCATATAATAGGATGTATAAGCGGACGTTATTCCAGCGGTATCCTTTTCACTCACTTATCAACCACAAAACACTGCAGCTGATGCCCTGCAGCAGCATTATCTGTGAGTTTCCCGCAGTCCGTCTAGGCGGAACTAATGTCCTCGCTGACATTAGTTCCACCTAGACGGAACTCATCCGCCCTGTAGTCCGGATGAATAACTGTCTGTCTCGGGTACCGTCACACGTACACACACCTCTGATTGGCTGATGCCGCACAGCCACACACGACATCGCCTGAATAGATCAACTTTTTTTTAACTTTGACATCGCGCGACAAGTGAAGTGATCGTCTTATACGCGGCTGTCGCATCGCGGGAGGGTTAGCCCCACCCCATCGCTGTACATTGACTATGAATGGAGAGTGATCACCGAGGTAGTACAAGTAGCGTCCAGTGTGAACGCACCTTGAGGAATCACTGACTCGTGACGTGATATCTCAGGAAACTGTTCCAAACCATGAACATGCAAATGCTTTTGGCTTAATAGTGAGGAATTTAGATGTCTGTTTTAAAATCTGGTTTTCTATTGAATATGGTCTTATTTTCATGCAAGAATACCTTATTTTACCTTGATTTTCTGGAGTAGAATTGATTTTAATGTTCCCTTCTGACAACACTATCAAACTGATGCTCCAAGTGCACACACCCCAACAAGACATTTTTAGTATTGCTGGGCATGTTATTTATCATTGAGTGGAAAACTGCTCTATTTTGCACTGTGAGCAAATCCTTTAAAAAAGATCTATATGTTAATTTGGATTACCAAAATCTTAACAGTTCTTCATTTTGCTATGATCAACATTCCCTAAAATGTCATGAAAATCTGTTGAGAGCTTCTTGAGTTATGGGCATGATGTGGGAAACTGCCCTACGTCTCAGTGTTAACAAATTCTTTAAAAGAATCTGTATCCTGATTCAGATCACCACTGAAATCTGCCCATGTCCTCCTTTCTCCATGAGGGATGTTACATTTCATCAGAATCTGCTGATAACTTTCTGAGTTACACTGTTCACGAGCCAACAAACCAACAAATGCTGGCAAAAACATGAACTTTTGCAGGGGTAATAGAAGAGGAAAGATAAAATAATCGTATAAAAAAATAGAATAAAAATATTGGCATACCCAATCACACCTAAGGACCACAACTGCACTCTGCTAACTCTGCTTTGGTGGATAGGAAGCTACTCACATAAAAAACTGACTTGTCCTTATTTTGCTTAAATACATTTTTAGTGTTATGGTGCTAGCCCCATTGAGATTAGGGCGCTCTGCAGGTTCGTCACATCATAACCAGTCTGAGAGTGTCTACATTTGCAGCTGCATGTAGACATGTCCCATGACAGCAGTCTCATTCGTGTTAATTAGGAGAAAGGCCCAACTGTCGGAGTCTGCTGCTGGGATTTGTCTGTCACTAGTAATTAAAGCTTGATCGCCTGGAGTCACGTTAAACTTATCCATCAACATACTCCACAACCAATTCATTCAACGCTGCAGTGACAATAACACCCCCCCCCACACCCCCCCCCCCCCACACACACACTCCTGTCTTTCGTCTGCACTATACAAACCTTCAAAACAACAGATTTTTAAAATGTGATGGAGGAGACTACCTGTGTCATTCACATCTACAGTGGATGGTATTCATGTTGTCCTTCGCACCTGACAGACTCCTCTCTCTCGCTCATTCTATTTTCACTCATCCTCTCTGTTTTCTCTCCCTCCCTCTCACCTACACTCCGTATACATCTTCCTCTCTGCTCCATAGACACTCTTTCATCCTCACATCCCTCAGTCTCCCCGCGGCTTCCTGCGTCTGTACTTGGCTGCTTGCTTTAAAAATAGCTTGGCCTAGATTACAGCAGCTGCATTGGCGCTGGCACAGGGGCTGGGTCTGGCTGGGCCGCACGAGGTGGCCTGGTGTAACCATGGGGTCGCTGGGTAGAGGGGTGGTGTGAGAGTGTGTTAGGTGTGTGCACAAATATGTAAATATAAGGAGGATGGTGCAGCTGCAGCCCATCTGCATCTCTGCACTGACAGAGCTGTGGATTGTTGTTTTTTCATTCTTGCCATTCTTCTGCCATCACATCACCCATACAGACAAACCTCTTTAATCCTTTGTGTGTCTGCGAGCTGTTGTCATATTTTCTTCCGTTTCTATTTTTAGATCTGCTGTTTTAGTGAAGAGGTGTGTGCATGCAGCGAGTTTCTTTTCACAGATGATGCAGCACAAAAAATAAAGCACACATGCATGCAGCCTTTATAAGCTGGTGTGTTTGTGGATACATTTTTTAACTTTGGCTTTATTAACATACATGTGTGTGTTTTAGCACGCGAATCTCAGCCCAGCATGATGATCCACTGCCCTGATTTCCTCCCTCCTGCTCCACTGCAGAGCACCACTCCAGAATACAAATTCTGCCCGTCAGTGAGTCTGAGACACACAGCATCTCACCCTTTGAGCAATTCTTCTGCCTCCCTGCCTCCACCCTCCTCTCAATGAGTGCACCATGCATGTTAGAGCCTCTGAGGTAACTCTGTGCGCTTTTATTTAGGCCAAATAGAGATGGAGAGATGATGGGTATGTCTGTGTTAATCCTGAAATAAATTTGAGTTTAAGATGTTCCATTCACACACATTATAAAGGCAAGAATCTAAGAAATAATAACTGAACATGCCACACAGATACTCAAGGGACATAAATGGCAACTATCTGGACAACACCCAAAAGACAGTGTTTGTAAGGGGCAGAAAAAACTCAAAGGTTGATTGCATGAGCATTTCTGGTTATCACATTCATAGCTGGCCAAGCAGATCAACAACAAAAGAAAGAGTGGGCAAGTGCTGCTGCTGATTGCTGCACATACTTGGAGCCTGACAGACAGCTGCTGTTATGTCAGTATTTTGTTGTTTGTTTTTTTTTTGCTATTTTTGTGAATGTTATTTATATTTGCATGCAGGCATATTCAAGAATATTAAATAAATAATCCTTTCATTGTCAGCCTTTGCTTCTCTTTCAATGAGGATTTGCTGTCCAGCTCAGGCCAAACTTTCACTACAGCATACAGGCTGCTGTCTTGCTTTACTGGCTAAATGAAATATTATTTAGCCAGCAAAGCAAGACAGTAGGATGAAAACAGTATCTGTAACCTGACATTTTTAGAATCTCTAGTAGCATGTGCTATGTGCAACAACATTCCTTGAATGTCATCCAAATCTGTGAACATTTTTTAGTTATTAACAAAAATTTGGAACCTACTCTATCTCACAATGGTTTCATATCTTTAAAAAATTCCTGAAACCGCATCTATATTCAGACCACCAAGAAAACTGAGTGACTTTTTCCTTGTGCCGTGGCCGACTTTCTCTGAAAATTTCATTCAAATCTGTTGAGAATTTTTTTGCTCACATTCAGACAGATGGACAAACCAAGAAACGGACAGTAAAGTCGAGACTGACATGGCGTCACCTCCGCCCAACTCCTCTGCTCACTTTTTGTTTTTAATTGAAGACTCTGTTCAACAAAAGTGGCACTTCATTACATATATTAACAAAATGGTAAACTTGTGTTCTTGTTTAATTGACAAATGTCTCATAATGAGGGTGAAAAGCTGTCAAAAGTGTGCCCCAGGAGATTTGGTGGAGGATCACAACCACAGAAAAGTCGTGGTCCAGATAAGCTGCACAGATCATTATTACAAATCTAATGACAGAAATGCTTGGCAGATCGCTCTTCCTTTGTACTGCTGTCTTGGATTTGGCACCCAATTTATCAATTAATCAATTAAAACATTTGCAGCTTGGCATTATAAACCACAGAGCACAGAAAAAACAGACATATGTGCAAAATTGAAGAAAATACTTTCAAGCATTTTTTAGGTAGTGCATTTATAGGCAGGAGGTAAGGTGACGCCTGAAGACCTGTGATCTTAAATCTCCAAAATTAAATCAACTCATCTTTCAATCAGAAAAGATAAATCTGCAAACGTTGTAGGAATTCCTTCAAAGCTTTCTTGATAAATCACAGACAAGAGCAAATGATGATCAGGATACTCCATAACTTTGAAGTCTAGCCTATTACCTCCAACATTTATTCACTATGTCATTGTTTCATAGTGGTTATTTGAGCAATTCTTAGAAAAATTCTTTAAAGCACGGTTGTCCAGCCTTACATGAGCGACTGAGCTGCTTGCTGCGCCTCACTTTTAATATATTTAAGTTTAAGTTTTAGGGTCGAGGGGTGGTTATCTCCTGTCAAGAGGCCCTTGTAAGCCCAGGCTTTCACTGGATTCACACCTAGTGAGGACAAGAATGACTTTCTGAGCAGCAAAGGTGGGAGACACTGATGCCTTATCTTCACTTTCAGACACAAACAAGAGTAAACTGCAAGAATGTTATTCCTTTAGCTTTATACTATGCACGCTCCAAGTGTTTGGTGATGTTGGTAGTATTTACCCCCTTGGACGCAACTTCTCTCTGACAAAGATTGTATCGGGCCAAGTTTTCATTAACTTTGCTAACTTTAGCTCAAACCTTCGATGGCTTAGCCCTCACCGACATGTTTGAGCCGGACGGTGGTAGTGTCATAACTACGTGACAGTTGAAGAGATGTTTAAGTACCGTTAACAGTACAGTTTTTCCAGATTTTTAACAGTATTCGGGTACCGACCCAATTAAGGACGAGTACATGAAAGTTCTGGTCAGGGGTATACATCCCTAGTTACAAGAATGTTTTTGAGATATTACATTCACAAGAATAAGCCATAAACTAACAGACAGACAGATCACCAAAGCACATAATGCCTCTGGTCTTAGCTGTGGCATGAAAATCAGACCAATCAATATTTAAATTATCTGCATTGAGTAGAAATGTATGAAAATGCGTGTCGGGATGTTGTCCTTCTGAGCATGGAGTCTTGTTTAGGGCGTACTCACTAAGATCTAACAGAGAGAATTGTGAATGAGGAGAGCAGAATTCAGAATGAGGAGGAGGAGGAGGGCTGCAGAATGAGGACAGAGAGGAAGAAAAGTGATTCATCATCCACAACCACGCGCGCTACTTTTAAGTAGCGACCAGAGAAACCAGAGAAATATTTCAGCAAAAGCTTTACAGGCCAAAAACATTTCAGAGGTCCTGATATATATTTAGGAATGACAAGACAAAGGACTAACACGCTGCTGCTCTCACATTTTACTCACTAAACCCTGTTATGTAAGTTCGAGGAGCCCTTCACCAGCGCCACCCATCATGTTTATGAAACAGCACCACACTATGTGTTGTTTTGTCAGGGTGCTCTGCTGGAAAATGTTTTTATATTAATAAAATGATATTTTATGAGGTTAGTTTGCCTTTGTACAACAAGCACTTGCAAAGAAAACATTTTTATGGTATTGTTGAATTCATTTATAAATCAATCAGTCAGTCATTTCTTTGTTGTTTCAACCAAAGTATAATGGAAAATTTTCAATAATGTGTAACTTTTAGCGAAACAGTTTAGGCATTTGTCAAAGAAATAAGATAATTTGTATTTGTAAGATAATTCCTTTCTTTAACATTGGTAAACCCAGAGTAAATGGCCAAAAATGTGTATATCAAAAGCAAGCAACTTTAATTGAAAATTACTAGTTGATATGTTAAATTAATGGAAAAACAGGGTAGCAGAGGGTGATGCTGATGGGTAATGGATTATCTGTGCCCTGTTTAACCACTTATAAACATGATAAACATTTGTTTTTATTATAGGTGTGGTTTATATGAGGGAAGCAGTTTAAACAGGAATTACTTTACAGTGCTCAGATACAAGCCAGATGAGAGGATAATATTAACATAAAAGAGAGTGTGACTCTAATACCAAAAAATAACACTAAATTTAGCATATGTCCACTGTGCTGAGTTACATCAGGGCAGTATAGTATTGCCCATTTATCTCAGATAGTGGCAGATGGCCTGAGGACAGCTCTGATTGAAAATTTACACTGTACTGTGAGCCTGCGATTAAGGAAATAGTTATTAGTTTGGCAAACCAAAAATTCAGGTGCCAACAGGCAGGATGAATAGCAACATCTGCAAAGCTTTTTAGCTAGAAGAGTGCTTTAAACCATCCAGTGACAACCTCCAGCTGTGTTAAGGGCACCTCACAGCTGTAGGACGGTACCCACAGGTACAATGCCGAAGCAAACACTTGTGCCATATAGGCTGTGTAAGACTAGATTTAATTACTCCTAAAATGGCAAGATGACTCTCAGGTTTACACATCAGCAAAGCCTGCACTCAGCTGATGTTTCCTTGAGCTCGACACTAAATCCTAAGATCTCCTGTTTACTAGGGGCTTTGTAAATAGGACCAAGAGAAAAGAGAATTTTCCAACAAGGCATAAATAAATGATCACAACCTTTGGCAAGCTAAGTCCACATTAAATTCCTGAGAACTGAGCAGATTTAAAAAGAAAAGGTGACACAGACGCACGGCTTTATCCATCCTGAGCTTGTGATTAATGAGCAGTGCGGGGGATTTTGAAGTCATATCTAGACCTGTCAAGTTACATCTCCCATACTGCTTGCTCTCACCACTGGGGTCTGAAAAGATAAAACAGATTCTCTGCCAGCAGATGAAGCAGCTGACATGGCTGTTCAGACTCACGCCAACATGTTAGAGCAAGTGATGGCATGGGAGCAGCCCCCAACCTAATTAGGTGCGGCCAACAAATCAATTTCAAAATCAAACACTGTAAATGTCAAAAAAACATAAAATTTGGCATGTAGGATTTCTACCTGAGTTTCCAGTTCAGATCTAAGCACAAGGACCAGATCTACAAGGCAATGAAAAGAAAGACATGTTGATCTTTTAGCAAGTTTTCACCAGGTAGACATGTTCTGTTCAGCTTGGTATGGTGGACAGTTATTTACCTGACAGGCAATTTGATACAAACTATACAGGATATATTTTACCAGCTTCTACAAAAGCAGGCAGCAACTATTCTCATCGCTGGCGGAACACTTGTTATCACACTCTTTGCTCCTGTCTCTATCTCCTCAAAAGATGCTACATTTGTAAGATTTATCTGCCTGATCACAGACATTGAATCAGTCAGATCCAGCTGCACTGCAAGATTCTGCTGTCAGCATAAGTTGCCAAAATAACCAGTCAGAGCTGTTCTACTCTTTTGCACCCCTCTGTTCAGTAACCAAACAAACCAGTACAACCACAAAAGGTGGAAATCAATACCATAAAACCATCTAATTAAGGGTACAACTAGCAAGCAGACTGTGATTTTTAATGTTGTAACAAAAGAAAAAAATAGCACCTTAACCTCATTTCACTGACATAGACTCTTAAAACGAAAATAATCAGGCAAAGTATGAGTGAAAAACTTGGTTGTTTGATTTCATACGAACACAGGATTCCCACACAACCTGGAAAACCTGGAAAATGATTCATCAATTTTTCAGTCATGGAAAACGCAGAAAATGAGGAAGAAAGTAAAATGTACTGGAAAAGCTTGAATTGTCCTGGAAAATCGTTTATTTCCTTCTACAGTGTCAGTGAAAAAAATCAAACATAGGAAATGAAGTAAAAATGTACTTGGTAACTAATGCACACTTAACCATAAAATATTAATGCAATTTAAGGAATAAATATAAAACCTCAAACCAATAGTGACAAAAGGAATTTATAAAAATGGCAAAATTAAATTTGGTTACTTTAACAGTAAATCAACAAAAGGAATTTATAGAAAAGCAGAGTAAATAAAGATTTAAAAAGTAGTGTAAACCAAGTATACCATATATTTATAATAATGAGACACTACATAGAAGCCAGACTTAAACAATTGCCTGAGAATTACCAACTTCGGTTGTTTATGTGACACTGGAATCTGCGGGTTTGATTGCTCTATTCTATGATGAATTTGTCATAATTTCTAAGAATGTGTGTCCTGGAAAAGTTCTGGAAAATGATTTCTAGAAAAGTGTGGGAATCCTGATACAACTCAATCAGGCAACATTTGGATAGTTTCAGGGTTTTTTTAAGTGTGAATGGGGATTATGGCACTCTAGGATTATGGGTAGTGAAGTCTTTTTGCCAAAAATTGCAAAGAAACCACCATTTTCCCAAAACAATATAAATATCACACACACGTGTCCTCTCTAGATTTATAAACCATCATTTCCTCATTTAATCCAACTGTTTTTACAAAAACGACCATTAATTTCAATAGCAACAGCTAATCTCTGAAGTGCTCGGGCAACCATGAGTGCTGTCAATCTGCTGTGAACCCTGGGGTTGTGGGTAATGCAGTTCATTTACTTGGGATCATATTAAATCATGTATTTGTTAGAAAAAGGCTGATAAATATGAGCCTGTGAATTCCACAGAAGCACAGACTGTTGGTTCACAGGTCATTGTATAGGTATGTCTATTTCGATGGTTGTGAAATCATAGCTAATAATAAAATGCACATAGATGGTAAGTTGCTGTTGGAGAGGGCATGAAGGATTTAGTGTGTGTGCAGCTGTCCCCAGCCCATCCTTGATGTTCTAATAGCATTTTTCTAATTAAAGGGTAGATGCGCCTCTGAGAAACTCTGGTGTTTACTTTCTCTTCAGTGCAGCCCTGGTTGACCATCTCTTTGTTTGAGTGTCTCAGTGAGAAGAGGTGCATTGTTCTAGACTTGGATGACAGACTGTCACTGTCTAATGGAGGAACGTAACTCATCCTCACGTATCATTTCACTCATGTTCTCTGTCTGATCTTCATGGACAATACCCGACACACGCAGACATAAATAGCCCTTCAGCGTCTAGAGCCTCAATATTAATGGCTTATAGGGGACTTAGCTGTCTCAGCCAGCGGGGCAATTATTATTATGAAACGGCTGGAGGGAGAGATGATCTAAATGATGGAAAGAAGGCATGCTTCATTAGGATATTATGCAATGGCTTAATGTCTGTGGGAATTTTTTTAATGATTGGTGTGTGCAGCTGAAGTGGAAACTTGTGTCATCATAATTAAGGGGGAAGGAGCCATAGCAGCAGTGCAGTCAGGCACTTGAGCTGCTTTATTGTGAGTGATAAAAAACAATGATACAGTTAATCTTCAATCAACAAGGCCATGGTAAAAGTACAGTACAGCCTGCTGAGAAGGTATTTTTATGCTTTCATTTTAGAGTCTCTCAGGATCAGAAATCTGCCCTGAAGACTAGGATGCCAAAAAAAGAAGTCTTTTAATTGTTGTATCATGTAGGGAGACAACAGCTTCGGCCCTGAACACATCATGGCAATGTCAATAAAACAATGTGCTGGAGAGTGTTTGTTTTTGCTGAGCCCATGAAGCCATAAACCATGTTAAATGAAGGCAGCACTGTTACAGAGCATGCAGCTGACAGCCCTGGTTATGCAATTATGCCTTTTTGGGACAGAAGAAAGTGCTGTGCTGTGGAGGCCTTTGCTTAGAATTTTAGGTTTAATGCATAACCAGGTTCCACCAGAGGGTACAGTTTTGTTCATCTCGGTATGGCTTCCTTTTTGTGGCGTTTCCATAGCCTAAAACTGGGACAGGACCCCTTATAAGCGAACCGTACCATCCTACTTTTTGGGACCCTTCTGTTGGGGTGCCAAGCATACCGATCCGACCCCAGAAGGTGGAGCTAGAAACACTGCTGTCTGTTGATTGGTCGAAGGATACGTCACTTCCCGTTTGACAGTGGAACAACACCTAACCCCGCCATGTTTAAATCTCCACTCATCTTCGTGAAGATAGCTCGCGGCACACAGCCTTCTCCGAAACAAAGCTTGGTTGCGCTTCGTAACAAAAAGCCACAGCTGATCACAAAAAAGAAGAATTGCTGGATGTCTTCCATCATTGCTCTTTGTTTACTATGTTGCGTTTTCTTCTTCGTTGTATTTAATAGCTTGGTACACTGTGTTGCGCTGCTATGACGTCATGCTATTGGCATCCGGCTTAGACGCCGCCTAGGTAGGGTTCTGTTGGCTGTGGAAAGGCAAACAGGATCAGGCTTTACCTATCCAGCCTGAGCCAAACCATGCCAATCCATACCGGACCACTTGGTGGAAACGGGGGTATAGTGTCACCCAGTTTAGCTCTCACAATCAAGAGTATATGGGAAAGGCCGTGAACCCCAAACTGCAGCCTCCATAAATACAAAGACCACAACTAATGTAGGTCCACTCTAGGCCTGATGCAGGAACCACATACGCTAATTTAAAAACTACGGTTTTACAGCAGATATGCACATGTTGTAGTCATTAACAATGCTATTTTGTTCAGACACATAACACCTGCTTCAATAATACCATGTGGGTGACTAACCAAACAATAGATCAAGAACTGGCCACAGGGCAGGAGAAAACGTTCAGCCTTAAGGAACATAAAACAACATGCAATTTCACACCTAACATTTCCACAACAAGCTAAAGCTGTTATGTTTGTAGCTGTTATTAGCCTCTACAGAGGCCCAAAAGTTGTCCTCTCATAAACTATCAATCAATCAATCAAACTTCATTTGTATAGCACTTTTCATACGGGACTTTGTAATACAAAGTGCTTTATATGGGACAAAAGATAGAATAAAATAACAATAAGTGAAATATAAAGCAGAAATATTGCATAATTGCATAAAATGAAAATGCAAGACCCCTGCAACCCCCTCTCCCCCAATCCACATTCAATATACACACTCAATTACTCGAACACACAAAGAAATAAAAAGGAAATTCTGACAGAAAAGAAAATTAGAGGACTGAGGAAAGGCTATCTTGAATTAAAATGAGGACACACATTAGCTAAAACTGAAATATAGTTAAAAATACGAGAAAAATACTAAAGGGTAAGATAAGTAAATATATAAATAAATAAAATATAATAATATAAAGTAAAATCTAGATAAATAATATGTTAAAA
This sequence comes from Scarus forsteni, assembly GCA_036419115.1. Taxonomy (NCBI): domain Eukaryota; kingdom Metazoa; phylum Chordata; class Actinopteri; order Labriformes; family Labridae; genus Scarus; species Scarus forsteni. Next base: position 20,122,939 of record JAZDUH010000451.1, on the reverse strand, counting down.
TGAGAAAGTGTAACATTAAGTGCATAATAAAATTATATAAAATAGGATAATATAAAGAAAAGCATTTAACAAAGAATAAAATTCCAAATAAAAAATCTGAACTGAAATGTAGAAATAAAAGATAATAAAAGGGTTAAAATGTCATGTAAAATAATGACAAATATGATCAGCTAAAAGCTAGATTAAAAAAGGTAGGTCTTGAGTTTGCTTAAAAAAATATAAACAGTAGTAGCTGCTCTCAGGTCTTTAGTTAGACTGTTCCACAGACGGAGGCCGTAATAACAAAAAGAGGATTCACTCCATGTTTTAGTTCTTACTCTGGGAACAGTCAAAGGCCACTACCTGAACACCTGAGTGCTCTACTGGGTTCACATGGTAAAAGCAAATCGGAAAATAGGTAGGAGCAAGACCGGTAAGAGATTTAAGAACTAATAAACTAAAACATACATACATAAACTACCTTTCCATAATCTACAATCATAACATAAAATTAATAAATGTTTGCAGTTTATGAGCATAAAACTACTGACAACTGTTGGTCCTGCTGCAGACAGCAGTCTTCTCTTGTCAAACACCATACAGATGTTTCCTTTTATTACTCCTCTGGTCATTGAGTCCCCTCTGTATTTCATTTCTTTGGTTCTCTTCTGTGTAGCTGGTCGTTGCCAATGCCAGTACAGTCACTTTGCCAACAACAAGTATCTCCGCCGTTGTTTACATTTCTCAGAAAGTGTTAGTGCAGGCAAATATCCCTCAGTAGAGCAGCCAATTTGATCGCCCTCCATGATTGTTTGGATAGCAGGTGCACCTTAGGAGAGCAGCCAATGGTGGCACTTCCTTTAATCTGAGTCCTTACTAGCTAAAAAGCATTCATCCTTTGCTAGACTTTTTGAAGGCTGAATATAAAGCCTAGAGGGGGTGCAGACATCTGAAAATCTCCCAGACAGATCAGATAACATTATTAGATTAGATTAAGCTTCAGCTGTTGCACACATAGAAGTTGGATGGATATTTAAAATGTATCCTACAACTGGGGTATCGAATTAAAAAACATGTTTCTTTTTTTGAGAAAAATAGCAATTAAAGGGTTAAAACATTGTTACACACTTAAAAATGTTGGGTTAAAAACAACCCAATATGGGTTATTTTTTAACCCAACACTGGTTAAATAATGGACAGAACACATGCTGGGTTATTTCAACCCAACAAGTTGGGTTGGTTTTCTTAAACCAACAGTTGGGTTATATGAACAACCCAGTTGGGTTGTTCATATAACCCAACCATAGGCTCAATTTGACTTCACTGCTGGGTTCTTTTTACTCATTTACTTGGGTTGCTAATTTCTATAATATTGTTATGGTCATTATATATTGATTAAATATATTCTGTCACAAAAAATTAAGATTTTTTAAATTAAATTTCAAAATTCACAAAATACAAAATATTTTAAGTCTGGAGACATTTCCATGTTGGCATACACTCTCTCATGTAGTCCAAGTCAAGCACAAAAAGGTATCCATGGTGAAAGTATTGTTTCGACCCCAATTGTCCTCAGAGATCACAGAAAACGCCTGAGAATACTGTGTCCCGCTCTCCGGCAGGAGGACGTAGGGGCAGGATCTCAATGTTTTTGCCTGGTCAAGGTATCCCACCATATTGGTTCCAACCTATGATGAGAAATAAAAGAAATAGGGTAGTATCTCTACTAGGGCAAAGCAAGTATCCCTAGACCTTCATCAGGATAGTTTAAGAGAAGTGTTCACGTCATACGTACATATATATATACAAAAAAGGATGTACATCGAGGAGAGCCAATGGGAACAGTTCAGCTGATAGGTCTCACCTGTCAGGTGGAAACAAAATTAACTAGGCTCTGAAGGAGTTCACAATGGTCCAGAGCAGGAAATATTAGGTCAAAATATTACAAAAATATATTGGATTTTTTTACAAGTGCTTCTTACAGCTGTCAGAGACCAGTGGCTACTTCTATGCACACATACATTACAACTCCGTCGTCTTCTTCTGCTTATCCGTGGTCGGGTCGCGGGGGCAGCAGCCTAAGCAGGGAAGCCCAGACTTTCCTCTCCCCAGCCACCTTGTCCACCTCTTCCCAGGGGATCCCGAGGCGTTCCCAGGCCAGCCGAGAGACATAGTCTCTCCAGCGTGTCCTGGGTCTACCACGGGGCCGCCTACCGGTGGGACGTGCCCGGAACACCTCACCAGGGAGGCGTCCAGGAGGCATCCTGACCAGATGCCCGAGCCACCTCATCTGGCTCCTCTCAACGCGTAGGAGCAGCGGCTCTACTCTGAGCTCCTCCCGAATGACTGAACTTCTCACCCTATCTCTAAGGGAGAGCCCAGCCACCCTGCGAAGGAAGCCCATTTCGGCCGCTTGTACTCGCGATCTCGTTTTCTCGGTCACGACCCAAAGCTCGTGACCGTATATGAGGATAGGGGTGAAGATCGATCGGTAAATCGAGAGCTTTGCCTTACGGCTCAGCTCCCTTTTTACCACGACAGACCGGTGCAGAGCCCGCATTACTGCTGACGCCGCACCAATCCGCCTATCGATCTCCCAATCCACCCTTCCTCCGCTCGTGAACAAGACCCTGAGGTACTTAAACTCCTCCACTTGGGGTAGAATCTCATCCCCGACCCGGAGAGAGCACTCCACCCTCTCCCGGGCGAGAACCATGGACTCGGATTTGGAGGTGCTGATTCTCATCCCAGCCGCTTCACACTCAGCTGCGAACCGATCCAGTGAAAGCTGGAGGTCCCGGTTTGATGAAGCCAACAGGACCACATCATCTGCAAAGAGCAAAGACCCGATCCTGAGGTCACCAAAGCGGAACCCCTCAACGCCCTGGCTGCACCTAGAAATTCTGTCCATAAAAGTAAAGAACAGAATCGGTGACAAAGGGCAGCCCTGGCGGAGTCCAACCCCCACCGGAAAAGGCTCAGATGTACTGCCGGCAATGCAGACCAGACTCTGACACCGGTCATACAGGGAACGGATGGCCCATATCAGGGGAACCGCTACCCCATACTGCCGGAGCACCCCCCACAGGACGCCGCGAGGAACACGGTCGAATGCCTTCTCCAGGTCCACAAAGCACATGTGGACTGGTTGGGCAAACTCCCATGCCCCCTCGAGCACCCTATGGAGGATGTAGAGCTGGTCCACAGTTCCACGACCAGGACGAAAACCACATTGCTCCTCCTGAATCCGAGGTTCAACAATCCGACGGACCCTCCTCTCCAGTACCCCTGAATAGACCTTACCGGGGAGGCTGAGGAGTGTGATCCCCCTGTAGTTGGAGCACACCCTCCGGTCCCCCTTCTTGAAAAGAGGAACCACCACCCCGGTCTGCCAATCCAGTGGCACTGTCCCCGATGTCCACGCGATGTTGCAAAGACGTGTCAACCATGACAGCCCTACAACATCCAGGGCCTTGAGGAACTCCGGGCGGATCTCATCCACCCCCGGAGCCCTGCCACCGAGGAGCTTCTTGACCACCTCGGCAACCTCAGCTCCAGAGATAGAAGAGCCCACCACAGAGTCCCCCAGGTCTGCTTCCGCACTGGAAGACGTGCTGGTGGGATTGAGGAGGTCTTCGAAGTATTCTTTCCACCGATCCAAGACATCCCGAGTCGAGGTCAGCAGTGCGCCATCCCCGCCATAGACAGTATTGACAGCACACTGCTTCCCCCTCCTGAGACGCCGGATGGTGGTCCAGAATCTCTTGGAAGTCGTACGGAAGTCATTCTCCATGGCCTCTCCGAAGTCCTCCCATGCCCGGGTTTTTGCTTTAGCGACCACCGAAGCTGCATTCCGCTTGGCCAGCCAGTACCCGTCAGCTGCCTCCGGAGTCCCACGGGCCAAAAAGACCCGATAGGACTCCTTCTTCAGCTTGACGGCATCCCTTACCCCTGGTGTCCACCAGCGGGTTCGGGTGACAGGCACTGACCACCTTACGGCCACAGCTTCGATTAGCCGCCTCCACAATAGAGGCCCGGAACAAGGCCTACTCGGACTCAATGTCCCCTGCCTCCCCCGCCACATGGTCGAACTTCGCCCGGAGGTGGGAGTTAAAACTCTTTCTGACAGGAGACTCTGCCAGATGTTCTCAGCAGACCCGCACAACACGTTTGGGCCTCCCAGGTCTGACCGGCATCCTCCCCCACCATCGGAGCCAACTCACAACCAGGTGGTGATCAGTTGACAGCTCCGCCCCTCTCTTCACCCGAGTGTCCAAAACATGCGGCCGCAAGTCCAACGATACGACTACAAAGTCGATCATCGAACTGCGACCTAGGGTGTCCTGGTGCCAAGTGCACATATGAACACCCTTATGCTTGAACATGGTGTTTGTTATGGACAGTCTGTGACGGGCACAGAAGTCCAGTAACAGAACACCACTCGGGTTGAGATCGGGGGGGCCGTTCCTCCCAATCACGCCCCTCCAAGTCTCACTGTCATTACTGATGTGAGCGTTGAAGTCCACCAGTAGAACGAGGGAGTCCCCAGAAGGGGCACTCTCCAGCACCCACTCCAGGGAATCCAAGAAGGGTGGATACTCTGAACTGCTGTTTGGTGCATAAGCACAAACAACAGTCAGGTTCTGTCCCCCCACCCGAAGGCGGAGGGAGGCTTACCTCTCATTCACCGGGGTAAACTCCAACGCACAGGCCTCGAGCCTGGGGGAGACGAGCACTGCCACCCCTGCCCGACGCCTCTCACCATTTGCAACTCCAGAGTGGAAGAGAGTCCAGCCCCTCTCAAGAGGACTGGTTCCAGAGCCCAAGCTATGCGTCGAGGTGAGTCCGACTATATCTAGTCGGAACTGCTCCACCTCGCGCACAAGCTCCGGCTCCTTCCCAGATAGAGAGGTAACGTTCCACGTCCCTAGAGCTAAACGCTGCAGCCGAGGATCGGACCGCCAGGGCCCCCGCCTTCGGCCACCGCCCAGCTCACACAGCACCCGACAACCATGGCCCCTCCCACGGGTGGTGGGTCCATGTGAGGGGGGGGCCCACGTCTCTCCTTCGGGCTGGGCCCGGCCGGGCCCCGTGGGCGTAGGCCCGGCCACCAGGTGCTCGTCTACAAGCCCCACCCCCAGGCCTGGCTCCAGGGGGGGTCCCCAGTAACCCACGCCCGGGCAAGGGAAGCTTGGGTCCAAGTTTGTCCTTCATCATGGTGGTCTTCTGAGCCACGCTTTGTCTGGCCCCTCCCCCAGGACCTGTTTGCCTTGGGTGACCCTACCAGGGGCATGAAGCCCCCGACAACATAGCTCCTGGAGTCATTGGGGCACGCAAACCCTCCCACCATGAAAAGGTGGTGGCTCAGGGGAGGGACATTACAACTCAATATAGAAAAATACAAAGTAGACAAATACTAAAATATAACAAAGTACCAAATATATTTAGAAATGATAAAACAGTGAAGTACTGTATCATCATGTCAATCAACTGAAGAAGGGAGTAAAAATCATTCCTTGGTCCCCCCCACTCTCCCTTGGATGACCCAACCAAGAATGATGAAAGGGGAAGCCAAGCTTCCCTGGACTCTGACAACTTTAAGAAACAATTGTGAAAAAAAATTGAGGAGCTGAAATTCACACTGAGGGTAAAAAGAGTATATAACTGATACAACACTCAACAGATTTCCTTCCTCAAAATTAATATAGGAAAATATTGGTCATTTAGCAGACAGTAGCTTAAGGTTCAGTGAATAATTGTTCCAATTTATTCATAACAGTAGTGGCTACCATGTTAGAACCAATACAATAATGTGACACAGAAACAACTTAAATTTACTTACCACTAAACCTGTCAAAGACCCCTGGAAGCTGCCACTCAATCAATTTGGACCTCACAAACTTGTCCATGAGGTGGGAGAATCAAACTGCAAAACCAACACAAGGATTAAAATGAAACAAAGGTATCATAAGAAGCTCATTCAGTAACGTTAAATCAAAGGTATTTTCACTGTTGGAACAATGAACTTCTCTACCGTTTTAAACTTCAACTTGAGCAAATTAGACTGTTACCAGTTCCCCCTCAGCAGACTTAAACAGGCTGCTACAGCATGGACTGGCTGGCTAGCTGGGGCCTGCTAGCATGTAGCGGGGTAGGCAAAACTAAAATTGATCCTCCACCGCGGTCAATTGTACTCATATTTTTCCTTCACTTTGGTTCACAACACACTCCAACTTACATTGTTATACATGGAAGCCAAACTGATACAAATCCCACATATACCTCCTACCTTTAACTTTAAATAAAATACTCGAGTTACATCGAAACTGCTACGTAGCGACCCAGCTAACATGCTAGCTTGCTACGTGAGCTGACTTACCAAGTTAGAACCAAATATCTTCGCGGGCTTCTTCTTCTCATCCCCAAGGACTTCTCACGGGATTTGGCTGGGCCATAGCGAGACTTGCCCATCCAGCATCCATGCACTGCGAGAAACTGTGAGGGTAACCTGGGGGTAACATTACTGTTGGTCACGCAGGCACGAGCGTCAACCCAACATGTTGGGTAGTCCGAAATGACCCAACACAGTATAATGGAAATTACAACCCAACAGCTAATAACTCAACTGCCAACGACAATAACCCAGCAAGCTGGGTTATTAGATTACCCAACTTAATGAAAACAACCCAATTAAACAAACCAACAGTCTCAACCCAGCTGTTGGGTTGGAAAAATAACCCAACATTTTTTTGTGTGTAATGTCTACACATTAGAGGAAAGACTTTATAGCCTGCCAGGGTATGGTAACATCAATGTGTGAGATTATACACCGAACCAGGGGTGGGCAAGTGGCGGCCCGGGGGCCAAATGCGGCCCTCCACATCACTAAATGTGGCCCGCCATTCATTCCCAAAAACCAGCAGCTGTAAATATGAAGAAAACTCAGATATCCAATAGAAATAATTCTATATAATCTTATGTAAGTAATTTACAACCTTACTTTGCTCTTATAATGTCTAAGTCTCTCTCATAAAGCCTTAAACATTATATCAAGTATTACTCAATATTATATTTAAAAATGGCAGCAGCAAAATATTTGAGCTTTAAAAATGAGAAAAACGCATCATTTTATTGATTTAAAAATAACTTAATTGGCTTTAATTCCATGTATATTAGCTAAATTTGCTTGAATTCTTTATCAAGTTCATTTGATTATGCATAATAACTTGTATTTATGTTGTAATATATGAATATTGGTATTCTAATTTTATGACAAATTTATATTCTCATATATTATCTATCAAACTTTTTTTTTCATTATCGAGAGTTTCTGAAAATTTGTAACAATGTGGCCCTCAGGCTGGAAAAAAATGTTTTTATGTGGCCCTCTTGGTAATTAAAGTTGCCCACCCTTGCACTAAACTATCAGCTGCCATAATTTTGTTTGTCCATGAACATACACCATATACTCATCAAAATAGTTTGGAAACATTATTTCAGTCCATTATTCTCTTCTTTAGGTTGTGTATTTTTATACCATGGGGGAAAAAAAATTTTGGACAGGTTGCATTTACGGAAGTGCTGGTAAGCAGGTCAACATAACAGAGCCTCTGTGTAAGAGTAGAAGTTTGAATGTCCCTTAAATAATTAAAAAGATTATTTATCATCAATATTTTTTCAATATTGTTTTTACTGAAGCTTGATTTGAAGAAAATCCTAATTTGAAATTTAAATGACAATATCTACAAGAAAACCAGATGTAGATCTGTTCTTTAAATCATCCAGCCCTACCATGAATGCACGATTCCCACAAGTTGTACCTCTTTCAAACTGTGAGTAATCAGATTTTCAACAAAATAAAATACAAGTCCAGTGAAAGGGGAGAAATATTTGATAGAAACAACATGTCCAACTTTTTTGAAGAGTATGTTTGCAACCCTTTAAACAGCTACATACCCCATTTTTTGGTCCCATCCCACCACTTGAGAAACACTCTATTATACTGTTCAACTAATTACTGCAATGTGGTTTTTGAGGGTAATGCTTTTTTGGTTCAACTGAATAATTATTGTGTTCACAAATATTGTGATAAACCCTTTTTCCAATTGTGCTACTTCTTGACCTTGTATGTCCTGGTATTGATGTTTTGTCTTGAATGGTTGGTTCATTTTGTACTATGAGTCATAAGGTGCTTATTCGTCCACTAACCACGGAAGTCTGCACTCTCAAAAGCACATGCACCCATACAAATACACTCATTGTGCGGCTTAAACATAAGCCCTCAATCACCGCTGCCCCATTGTGTGCCCTCTGCAGTGTTGCGTTCAGAGTACTGTATGTAAATAAGAGCTCCAATCAGAGGTAAACAACAGGCTGTGTGAAGGAACGCAGGAGGTGAGTCAGGGTGACACTGGAGCTGAATTGTTGATTTAAAGCCCTGACTCATAAATCCCCATAAACGAGCTTTTGTGACACGTGACGTCTCAGGGAACATAAAACACAAGGAGGAGGAAGAAATAGGAGAAAAAGCGGAATAAACCGGCGCGTATTTCTGCAGTGGCCGCGCTGCACGCGTCTTCGGGCTGTAGTGGCGTAAAAGACGACGAACGTGAGGATGGTAATGACGTCAATGTGGAGCGAGGAGAGGGTGAGGGAGGGGGGAGAGAGGGAGGGAGAGTTTGCTCGGCTTGCTGCAGCATCACTTTGAGCAGTTCGTCGGTGCAGTGAGGAGTCGAACACTAACTCCCAGAAAACAAGCAGAAACAGCAAGCGCTCCAGAAAGAGGACCGAGCAGACCTGCTTCAGAGGAGGAGACAGACTTTTACTGCATCTCGTTTTCCTCCAAACCAAGAAGGGGAATGCCATCGATAAATATGAAACTGGAGATGGTGACCATCATCGCCTGCGAAGTAGACACCGAGGTGTTTACGTCAGACAAAATGCAGGTACGAATTTCCCCTAAACGCACCTTATGGTTGCATATGTGCACGAGGCTGTGAGCATGCTGCCTGCCGTGTGACGTTGAATGCAGCCCCTCGCTCTCTCGCGCAGGAGGATTTTTATCAATGAAAGCCGCAGCTCGCCAAGACGCAGGTTCCTCGCAGTGCGCGCGGGGCACTCTGATTGACGCTGAATGAATTGCAGAAATGGGCAGACTGGGCATGAAAGAGGCACGCGCACACACAAAGCAGTACTGCACCAAAAAAGTTGCATCATTGTGTGAGTCTTTTTTTAAAGCTTGGTGCGCAGTTTGACTGGAAGGGTGTGATGTGTTGAATTGTTCATGCAAAGCACATGCGAGAAGGAGAAGTGAGGCAGTTTCTAGACGCAGTGGTAGACAGACACACTCTCTCTCTCCTCTCTCTTTGCTCTCTCATCATCCCAGCAGCATTGCAGGTGTACTGGGGTAGATGGGTAAAGAACAGTCAAAAAAGAGGGTGGTTATGTAAGCACCAAATATATGCTAAAATAATGTGGCAATGGTAGTGATAGCAGAGAGTGGTGCAACAATGAATTAAGATATCAGTGCTGATTTTGTCTGTTTCTTCTCCGTAGAAGGACATTTATGTAACAGTAAACTCAGTAAACACTGTCATGTTTTATTGACTTGTCCTAAGGGCTGGTACAGGTAAGGCATATGCAGCCTGTCAGTCAAAAAGCAGGGGGGAGTAGATCTTAAATGTCTTTGACATGAGTCTGGGGACTCACCCTTTAGTACTGATGCCAGGTTTAGGAGATAAAATGCAACAAAGACAGACTTTAACTGATTTTGATTGATAACTGCAAGTTATTTCAATAATTTAGATCAGGGGTGGGCATATTTGGTTACCCCGAGGGCCGCATTAACATTATCAACACTGCCAGAGAGACACATCTTTGCAGCTTGACAAAAAAGTACGTATAATTTAACAGAAGGGAAAACAGATATTGACATGTCATAAGAAGCTTGAATCAGACTTTCATGTTTATTTAAACCTAAATGCAAAAATGTATTATCTTATGAGCTAAACATTAAATCCAAGACAGTTTAATCTGATTTTTAGTCAGAATTACACAGCATTTACTGGTTATGAAGGTGTGTTTTACAAGCATTTTTATTTCTTTATTGACAAATGCAGTAAAAGATGTTTCACATAGATGATTGCAGCTTTATCTCCTTGTGGAAACTGCAATGTTTAATGTTGTCATGGCAGATTGGGTCAGGATTTGTGCTTGTGCATACATTTTCTTGACTGCTGGGCTGCATTGGGAAATAGAATAGAATAGGGCTGCCCACCCTTGATCCATATTAAATCTAAAACAGTTCGCATTGAAGACTTTCTAGTAATATATAAAGCAAACATTGCAGAAAACAACCCTCATAATCCACTCTAATCAGGGGTAGTTTAAGCAAATCCCAATGTTTGACTGTAAGATAGACCATAGGCATGTGAAAGACGTCATCACAGTAATCTTTCCCACACTAGACGGGTTTCGAGCACTGATGACAGTTTATTTTACTGTGAGTTCTCAGACTGTTATTTGTACAGAAAGGGGTTTAGTCAACCATTTGGAAATCCTATGTTGGTATATTTCTCCTTATCTGCAGTCTGGACGTCTGATTAGAATCATCCAGAGAGGATATACGCTGAAGAATCAAGAGTAAAATCAGGCTTCTGGTACAAGTTGTATCACCTAAAAACAAGATCAGTGAACACACACTAGCACAAAGCTCATAGATCTCAGTTTGAAAATGGGTGGGGGATGCGCTGTTAGGATTGTTTCTCTCTGTGTCTCTGGTTTTCATTGTTTTGCTCTTTTTTTGTGTGAAATGCTGGATTCAGCTTTATCTTGCAACCTCAAGCTGCAAATACAGGTTTTTAAGCACCCAGTCACCCCACCCTCATCCATACAGCACCTTGGTCAGCTGTATTTCATCAGCTTTTCTGCAACTCCATGACTGGTATTCATCTTAAAAAGCTGTATTTCATCACTTCTTCTGCTACTATGCTGCTATTACTCACCTGAGAACTGCTTTACACAGACATGCCTGTCTCCTGTTGTGGATGTAGGGATGGGACTCCAGAACTGGTTCCAACTTATGTTTTTTGGCTTTTCTAAACATTTTCCTTGTAAGTACTTTTCACTTAATCCCCAATGTAAGTGATATTATTCTCTTATCTGAGGCAGTCAGCACAAACAACAGAAAGGAGTCTTGGAAGCATATATGGCAGAAAGGAGACCGAAGCTCTCCAGTGTGTTTACAACCAATCAAATGTTACTGGCTGTTTAATTTCAAGCAAGGCAGGAAAACACCACTAACATGCAGAGACATGTGTTGACACATGAAAACCTTTGTAGGCAATTATTTCACAGAGTAAATCCACAGAAATCGATAAGGGGACAACAAAAGAGAAGATAGCATTTGTATCAACAGCTTCCTTTCTTTTTTTACCCTATTTGTAAAATAGGGTAAATAATGAGGATCAGTATCGGATTGTCTTAAAGGGGTTAAAAATTAAGATTAATTAAAAAAGAAATGTGCTGTAATTTCAAACATCTAAGTGGTCATTGTTTTCAAAAGTTTGCTAGCTGTAATGTTGTACTGCCACCAGGTGGTGACTGCAGCCATCTTTAAGTGTTTGCTAACTGTCATTGATTAACAAAATACAACAAGTTTATTTGGTAACCCAACTGTGTTTTTAAGAAAAGTAAATGGATCATTTCTTACATCAAAAGTAATGCAAAGCAATGCTAAATGTTTTAGCCTGCTGACTATGTTTTCTGTGGTATGTTAGCATTGAGCTAACAGACTGATGTGTACAGGCCTCCTGCAGAGTCTTGAAAAGTCTAAGAGAAGTATATATTTTTTTGTTTTTAAACCTTCTGTGATCGTTAATTAATGCACTTTTTTGTGACCTATTTTCTCAACGAAACCCAGTCAGTGGCCTCCCCTCTCAGCCCCCGGCAGGACAGTGTTCATAAAAACCATGTTTTCCTTATCATCTAACCTCTTCCAAAGAAAAAAGGGGCACAATTAAAGGAGCAGACAGAGGGCTGACTTTCGAATGACACAAAGAACACCACTAATCCTGGTTTCTGGCACAGCAAGTGCGCCAGGGGAGAGGGCAGATTAACAGCAGGGGCACGTGGAGGGGGGGAGCTGCCTCTGATTCAGCTCACCTCCCTGTCAGCCTCAGTGTGTGTGTGTTTTATCATCATTCAGCAATATCTAAGCTTGTTTAAGCTGCCTGGTTTTATTAGTATGTCCTCATCTGAAAGCGAGGAACAATAGTTAGAACTGACCCTTTATCAAGCCCTGCCCCTCTTTACTGTCGTCAGGTTAGACAGAATCTCTTCATGCTGGTACCTCTCCCATTTGAAATAACCAAAATACCCCACAATATTAAATTTCTGAATATTTGGTTAAGTGCATGAATTCATAAACTTGAGCTTAATTATAAAATATGATATAGGCACAGAGAATGTATACAGATCAATCATAAATCTACCATCACTCAACTCTCAGTTAAGACCAAAAAAGCCCTGAAATATCTTTAAAAATCACTGAAAACTCACTAAAGACTATTTTTAGGTCTGATGCTAGCTATGTCAACCAACATTAGCTGTCTTTATGTGCAGCACATCAGCGGAGTGTTTTTTATGCTAGAAAAGATGAACACGTTTTTAAATATAATTAATTAAATCTGGTTTCCAGACCATCATCAATACAAAGTAGAAATTGAATATCAGAACTGGTTAGCTAGTGTCACAGAGTAAAGTTAGGGAAACATAAATAACACTGTAGCATTATTAGCTATTTAGAAATGTCACAGCTACTTCATGTAACCATTAGACCCCATACTATCAGTGCCAAAATATTTCTTTCACTGTCAAGTATTTGTAAATTAGCCGATAATTTCAAGTAGGGATGGCTCAGATTAAAACAGCATTAGTCAAGCTATTGCATAAATGAAGAAGTACCCAGAAAACAGTCAAAATTCAGCACTTTTTTGGGTTTATTATTGGTTTGCAGCTTTTATTGTTGAACATTGAAAAGTTTGTTTGTAGAGTGAAGCTTGGCTAATGCTAACATCAGCAGCGCTATAGCACGAGCTTCCTGTTCTCTCAGTTTAATGTCCATATTTCTGAAGATTGTAGGCCTGTGCAAAAAATTAATAATCTACTGGGCTCAACAAAGTAACATACTCCTTGGAAATATGTGTATTTGTATTCAGTAAGGCCCAAATGCTGTGACGGCAGTTGTTCAATAAAGCTTTGGTATTATCGTCCATGGTGCAGTTAAATAAAAAAAAGAAACCACATTGTGTGATACAGTGTATGGTAGAAATTTTTATGTAGACCAGAATTTTAAGAGCTTTAAATTAAATGATACCTTTAACGTACCTAAATTGTCATGACAGTAAAAGTAGATTAATATCAACTGTGTAGCTACATGTGTTATGATACATATAATGACTGTTTTACTTTAAAGGATACCCCATCGTGTGGTTTCCAGAAATACGTTGCCCTAGAACTTATTTTCATGATTTTTTGCAACATATAATAAATGTATTTTTTTATAAAAAATATCCTCTGAGATGACCTAAACACTAAATGTTCATTACAGCTTTAATTTATATTACTTTTCTTAATGTTTTGAGTGTATTTTTGTCTTTAGGGAGCTACCATGGCTAACAAATGATGGCTGGTTGCACCTTTGGTTAAGACAAAGTTTTTGACTGAGACTTCGGACCCCCATAGTAAAACTAAATTGCAAAGAGTTAGTTCATCTTGAGTATTTCCTCAGATCTTTTTGGGCACCAGCACCCTTTAAAGCATTGACTGATGACTGGCATTATAGCTGCTGAAACACAACCTGCCCTAAGACATTTTGTGCATTTGTGAGAGCGTTTTGTGGAGAGGGCTGTCTGATTGGCAGGTCACTAGACCAATCAGAAAGCCATCAGAGGGGGTCAGAGCTGTGTCATCTTTAAGCACTTTACATGGAATAATGTGTTTCTTGTTGCTATTTATGGAAAGACGAGGCACTGGCTGTGCTGATTGAATTTGTAGAAAATCTGTGAATGGTGTTTTTCTGATAAAGCTGGGATGCTTCATGGTTGGCTGTAGCATTTTTGGATCCTGTCATTTTGACACGGTTGGAACAGCATGCCCACGCCTTGGCTCCATCCCTGCTGGTTACATCATTGATGTTACAAACGCAGAGGCCATGAACAGGGCAGGTTGTTGTTTGAAATAAAGCTTGAACTGCCGGTTCAGTATGCCGTCAAACCAAAGTGCTTTGTGAAGGAAACAGAGGGGCTGTTGTTGTGGAGAGAGTGAGAGGCAAGGGGTTTAGTCAGGCCAGACTCTGAGTATGTGCATGCTCGTCACAACACGCTATCACTACCTGAGAATATGTCCTGGCATCAGCACATAACAGCACAGGACTCGTGATGAAGGTCACAGGCAGTGAATGTGTTACAGCATGACGCAAGCCGGCACACTTACCCAGCATGCTTGAATTGCTGCTGACATTTACATCTGATTTATTTATTTACTCACTTGCCTGTTTGAATGGAGCCTCTTTATTCTGTCTCACATACATGAATGAATAATTAATCAGCCTGTCAACCTGCTCTGCCTTCAGTCAGTCACTGAATTAAGTGTTGTTTTGTTTGTTTGTTTCAAATCAGTGAAGCATTCTGAAAAATCAGAATAATGACACATTTACATTTCATCATTGCAATTTTGTCTGTTTTATGTCAATAATATGGGATTAGGGAGAAAAATAAAGGCATTAGATTTTCTTAATTTCTTCATCTTTATCTTTCTTTCATGCTGTTTTATCATTTTAGTCTCACTGAAATAAAGCTAGCTTAGCTGGAGAGCAGCTGGGTGCCTAACTAAGCATACCCTGCTTGCGGTAATGAGAATAAGGACATCACTCTTAACTGCTCATTATTAAAATAATTGAAGGCAGAGTAGTAGACAACTTTAAGAAAGTTTTACCTTGTCTTAGCAACCATTTCTCTTTCCACTAGGGGTGTACAATACCTAATTTATTTTCCAATGTTGTACATGCCAGATTTCATCAGTTACTGTGGCTGTTTTTATACCAATATTCATGGGAAAAGCTTGTTTTTTTTGTTTGTTGAGCACCTCCTCATAAATCTTCACAGAATTTGTTTATTATCTGTATTTTTTATGGAGCATAAACCATTGAATTAAATCAACTATAACATGAATTCCACAGACTTAATGCTGACACCTTAGGCTATAATATTGGCTATTATTAAAGATACTAATGTCATATGGATTATGGTTATATACATATATGTATATTCCATGGAAAAGAGGGTGATACCTAGCCAGAAAAGAACTTTGACAATAAAAAAAACAAAGAAAAAAATGTGTACTTTTACTCATCCAGACAAGATGAGACTAAAATATAAGGGGTGGGTTGTTACTTGTTTTGAGAGGAACTAACATTAAAGAATTTTAGTTATTATATAGGGATTGTTTCACCTTATCTCCAATAGTAGAGAAGATTTTTTTAATATTGATAATATTATGGAGAAGTAGTACATTACAGGAATAAAAACTGGCCTTCCTGGGAAATTGTTCTGTCCACTGAGGGACATAAGACAGTGCTGTGGGGACACCATCATTTGCTTCTGACACAAGTACGAGGTACTGACAGGTACTCCATAGTTTTTGTGTCTGAGGACACATGAATCATTCCTATTTACATCATAACCAAGTGTGGTTATGATGTAAATAGAGTTGCTTGCACATCCCTAGGGTAAAACAACACTGAAATTATTGAGGGCAAAATGTGGTAAAACCTAATATGCAATCAAATTCCTCACATGGAAAGCAACTGGACTGAAATATCTTTAACATGTAAAGCCGAAAAAGTGCAATGAATCCACATGAACAAACTGAAGTCCTGCAATTAATCCCAAATTCAAGATCTTATCGTTTGACAGTCCAAATAAAAACACTTAAGATAGCACAGTGAGCCAATAAGGGTAGCTATTTCTCAACCTAAGCTCTTTCTACCCACACACTGAAGACTGTAGTAACACTGACACACTCACAGACTCCAAACAGTGAGTCAGCGGACTCAGACCCACACACAAACACCTCTGTCAGCAAACACACACCACTCCTCGCTGCAGACGCCGGGGGAAGTTTCTGTCACCTTTCCATATCATCCATCCGTCTGCCTGTCTGTTTGTGTCTTTTGTCGGTCTCAGGCGTTCTCACCGCAGAAACTTGCTTGTTATGAGGAAGGAGCAGAGATTTGATGACTAATGTGCTATTTGCAGTTCAGCATTGCTGCAGTGTTTTTTTTTTTTTTTGCTGACGTCTGTGATGTTTTCAGTCTTTCCCACAGTCTCAGTCTTTGATATACAACCTTATATAACAGGTTATCATCTGTTTTAGATTGGAATGGTTATTTTGAGCACCTAAGCACCAAAGCGGCACATCGTTGTGCTATTAACTGTGAATTTCAGAGCCTACTGAAGGGAGAATATTCCAAACTGTTACTTTAACATCTCCTGGCAAATGGCTGGTTATGAAAGATTATTGGATGTAATATTGTCTGAGGGTAATGTATTTTTATGATATTTAGCCAAAGCTGGTAAACCACATTTTTGTCTGTCTAGTAGGCTATAATGGCTTAAGTGAATAATTTTCTGTCTCAAAACACGTAACACATAATAAAAAAATGACATCTATGTGGTGAAGCTGTCCAGCCAAACAATTGCAAAACACAGTGTAAAAATACCACAGATAAGACCCTAAGGTTGAAGGAAGTCTTCAGTAATAATTTAAAAATATTAGGTATTAGTGCTGTCTATCTTTGATTAAATTAAACAGGAAAATATTTTTCAACATTTAGAGTTAGAGCTTGGGTAGGTACAGCAGATTGTTAGGCATGTCACCACTGTCGGCTTTAAGAGGTCCGTATAATAAAGCATAATCAGTGTAGAAGTTAAATTAAAATTAGAATTACTGATCAAGTGGCAGCAAGTAAACTGAAAATAGAAGGAGTCCTAGAACTGTACCTGTGAAATCCTGCAGTCGGTCAATCAATCAATCAATCAATCTTTTTTTGAATGGCGTCAATTCATAACAAGTGTTATCTGAGACATTTATAATCGAGCAAGCAGAAGACAAACTATTCATTTTATAAATAGTTATATGCATAGATACATGTATACATATATAACATATACATATACAGATATATACAAATATATACATCCAACACCCAACATGAATCCAATAGCCAATCAGGAATCCCTCCATCATGGTAGCAAGAAAAACCTTCTGTTAAGCAGCAGGAAATCTTGAATGTGAATCCCAGTCTTATGGAAATAAGGAAAGTAGAAACACGGCAGTCATCAAGGGGAGATATCATGGTAAGTAGAGGCAGACAGCTGCATTACACATTATGCTGCGCTCACACCATAAGCGACCCAGCTACCAAAGTCGCGTCGCCCACTGAGTAGTGTCGCGCGTCCATAAATACCTTTTGGTAACCGCTGCCGTCGCTCGGTGACGTCACGTCCGCTCGAGTTTCACCGCAGTCATATCACATAATAGGATGTATAAGCGGACATTATTCCAGCTGTGTCCTTGTCACTCACTTATCAGACACAAAACTCTGCAGCTGATGATGATGATGCAGCATTATCTGTGAGTATACCGCGGTCCGTCTAGGCGGAATGTCCTCACTGAGATTAGTTCCGCCTAGACGGAAGTCATTCGCCCTGTAGTCTAGATGAATAACTGCACTGTCACACGTACACACACCGCTGATTGGCTGATGCTGCACAGCCACAACCGACATCGCCTGAATAGATCAACTTTTTTTTTAACTTTGACATCGCGCGACGAGTGAAGTGATCGTCTTGTACGCGGCTGTCGCATCGCGGGAGGGTTAGCTCCGCCCCATCACGGCTGTGCATTGACTTTGAATGGAGAGTGATCGCCGAGGTAGTACTGGTAGCGTCCGGTGTGAACGCACCTTTAGACTGAGGATTTTACCAGGATTTCTGCACATATAGACAAGAAATATGAAGAATAAGTTTAATCCATTTGTAAATCTGATGTTTTTTTTTGTTCAGATGTTTCTGTTCAGCCATCTGTCTGTAAGTATCTCAAGAGATAATGCACTTTATTGTTGCTGTAACGAGATTTAACATGTTGGTTTGTCTTGTATAGCAAAATAATGCCTGAAATGTACCCAGAGTCTGGAGGTCCACTGGTGCTACACAGCAAACCAATTGCAGGGCCTGCAGTCTGCAGCTTCTAAACCAGCAGTCACTTTTTTGGGGATGTTTGTCAGGCTAGAGCTCTGCTTTGTGTCAGGGCTTGACAGACTTTTAGCTGAGGCCAAAGCTTAGGTTTGACAGAGGCATAAATCAGAGTCAAATAGGGTATAGATTGTGACATCTGGGAACTTCATAAGAGGTTAAAAAAAACAGGAAGGCAGTAGTTTGAGACAAATTGTCTGGGGTCTTTGGATTTAAACTTTTTAACTGCTGACATTGTTTTGACAAACTGGTTTCAAACATCCTGACCGTGGCAATATTTTTGTTTTTTCTGATGCTGTATTTATATTTTAAGTTTTGGCTTGGACAGGGATATAATATAAATTGGCTTACAACAAAATGTAATCAATACATAACAATGCACCTTATTTCTCCATAAGTCAGAGTTTAAAACCATTCCACACAAAGTCCGACCTGCTAAACTATCTGCTAAAATCAATTATTACCCATTAAGTCAGTGACCCATTTCTTCTGCTGTGTTTCATTATTTAGAGAAAGGACACCAACAGGCCTTCCACTCATCAAACATAAATCAGGTTTGAACGTTCATATGATCCTGACGCTGGGTTTAAAAACTCAGTTGTGATGCAGCCTGACCGGCGGCTGAGGTGAAGGCAAGAGCTGGAGGAGCAGTGGCAGGACACACACAGGATGGATGTAGACGCTGACCGTATCGGGTTATGTACCGGCAGGAAACCAGATCTGCATCATGGCAGGGTTGAGCGATCCTGGGCCCGAGCAGTGGGCTCAGGTGTGCCTGTTCTTCCCTGCCTGTGGCACGAGGCAGGTGGAGATGGCCAGCTCACATTGGTCTGAAACCCAAGAGAAGCACGGCAGCTCAGGTGTCAGCTAAAGGTTAGTGCTGCGTCCGTTAGGGTGACGTCCAACAAAGGACGGTCTCCTAGGCGGGGTGTCTGGTTACTGTGTGGCTAAGACAACAAGGCTATGAAGGGATAAGATTAGAAGCAGAGAAGAAGAAAGGGCTTATTAATGGAATGTAGAGGCTCATAGCTTACTCGCCAAGATTGAGAAACTGAGTCAACAATAGATGGCCTTTGTTATTGAAAGTAATAGGACAGAATTTTCCCCTTAAATTTTCCAATTGGTTTCCACTCGAATGTACATGGCTTCAAAGAGCAAGGCAGTTTAAGAGTCTAAATATAGCAATGCCAAATCAGTGACCTCACATGAAAATAGACTTCAGCTTGTTGTGCCTACAGAATATGGACAGCTAAAAATAGACACTGGTAATAAGGCATGTCATTGCAGCAGAACTCTCACATTCCATACAGTACTTGTCAAAATAAACCATATTAATGCCTATGATAGATAAAAATAACATAAAATGGGACTTTTATGTATTGTATGGAACTGAAAATTGAGTGATGATTTTAATCACTTGATTTGCAAGAAGAAACCCACGCACAAAGGTTTAATCAGTGCATTCCTGCAATTTAGACTGTATAAAATATGTTTCTCATCATTTTTAAAGGATTAATCCCACTCTTATTCAACTGTCATATGACTGTTCAACAATTCAGCCAGCTGTTAGTTTTAATCAATAAAGAAATATATTACATATCTTACAAAAATGCTACTCAAGCTGTTAGCATGTATTCTAATCTCTTTATGCAATGTCACTTTCGGCTGTCGTCACCCTTGTACTCCCACCTTTTCCCATTTTAAAGACCCTGAAAAGCTGAGAACAATTGTACATTGGAGCTTGGCATGGTGGGTCTTCCTAATTAAAAACACTAAATTAGATGGATCCAGCTGTACTGCAAGGTTAGGGTTGGCTGGCAGTGGAAATAAAACTATTCTAAATTGTATGGCATTTAAGCTGCGTATTAGTACATTATTGAAAAGTAACATTACTGTCTTACCCAATATCTTGTTTAAAAAAGATTGGTATATCGATCTATATATGTAGAATCTTTGGTACCTTGCCCCTCTTTATTCAGAGTAGCCCACTTAAAAGTTGTTTTCAAAAACTTAGTAATTGTACTGACTTAAAATTACTGCACAGACATTACTTTATTGATAAATGGCCTTGCATGTGTAAAGCGTTCTGCTCTGTCATGATCAACAAACTCCACTGAAAACCAGGAGGGAGTAAAAGAAGCCAGTAAACTGCAGCTAAGCAGAACAGACGGTGATGAGCAGAACTGAAAGTCTCCTTCGCAGATCTGCTGCAGTTTCTCTAGGTGAGATCTGGAGCGTCTCTATGCCTCCTTATATAATGTTGTATAACTCTGTGGATGAAGCTGTCTCCTCTAAAGTGTGTGAATCTGCATGTGAGACTTTGTAGGCACACTTTGCTGCTGAGAATGTGTGACGTAATGAGAGCGTGCTTATGCGTGTGTTCGAGTGAGGCCTAAGTGCTTCTGAACGGGAAAAGCTACTGCCTCAATAAAAACCATAATGACCAGATTGTTGGTAATAGGATTAATGTGTCCCCTCGTGCTGTAAACTGATTTCAATCTCACTGCCGTGGACACGCCGTCCCCGAGGGAGCAGCAGTGCAGCATTGTGGCGTCGGCTCGTGTCGATACCACTCCCGCTTGAGGTATTGATCCCTCTGTAATAACTTTAGCCCCATTCACATACCTCCTCTGTGCTTATACATCCACAGCACGATTAATCATTGGTCGTTTTGTTGTTGTGTGCAGCTGAAGAGTTGTTGCTGCACTAAAATTATATAATTGGCTGCTTATGGTGGACGCATGTTTGCCTGTGTGACCTCAGTGGTGGGTTGCTCACAACCTCAGATCTATCTATGAATTATGAGTCTGTGTTTATGCTAGCATGTTTATGCTTAAAAGCAAAAAAAATACTATTTCTATATTCTTGACATAAACAGCATGTTAAAATAGTCAATAAAGACCAGCAGTGACCAGTCTTTAAAAGAAACATAAGAGGTCCACTGAAGTTGTTAGACATCAAACAGCTTTAATGCATAAGTAGATATTTTTGTTATGGAATTAAAAATAGAAGGCAGTTGCTGGAAATGTAGCTATTTTTGGTTTTTATTTGACTCTCAGGGCAGCTTTAATCTGTTGCAGTCCTCACTTAGAGTGATCCTCCACAGACATGCAGCAAAATAAGCACACACTACCAATTGAGGTTTTTGATTTTAGCTTTAATTTAGAGAAAATTTTAAACTGTAAAAAGAATACAAGATAGCAATTCTGTTCAAAGTACATAGGGGTGCCAGTGTGGTGGAATGGCTAGCAACTGTGCATCATATTTTGAGGCTCCCGCCCTGTGTGAGCAGCCCAGATTTGGTTCCAACCTGAGGGCCATTTGCTGTGCAGCTCCCCTTGCACCCTTTTCTCCATTGGGTCCATTCACTGTCTCTCCACTATCATATTAAGGCCCAAATCACAACAAATCTCAGAAAAATGGATTACAAACCAGAAAAAAAGAAAATAATGTTCAGTCCTGTTAAATTTATCAAGTGCAGTAAGTGAGCAAAATTGCTAAAATATTTATAACTGCATTTTTTTTAGTTAGTTCAATCCAGAAAGAACACAGAAAGCCAATAAGTGAGTTATGCAGGAATAAGTCCTAAAATACCAAAGTGAGTTAGCATTTTAGCACGTCCAGTTTCTTTGTCCTAAAGCCTGTGGGATTTTAGAATAGGGTTTTTGGGTTGATGCTTGAAATAAGGGCCATCGTGAATACATGCTAAACAGTAATACATACACAATAACCACAACCACCAACTTGAAGAGCTCATTCCATCAGGAGGAAATACTAACTCTACAGGTTACAGCACAATGTTCTCAGCCAGAATTGTGGCTCTAGCATTTACAATAAGACAAAGGGCCATGTTTGAGCTCCATAATGGAATGACAGGAGTATTTTACTTTCTCCAATTACATTTATGCCTAATAACCCTTAAAATTTGGTTAATTTATAAAAGTTATCATGATAGACTAACATGTATTTCATAAACTTTTGTTTACCACAGTTCTTGTTGTCAGCTATTATCCAGAAACACATTGAAAAATACTCGAGGCTATACCACATCATCCCTGCACCACTGTTTTACAGATAGATCAACATCAGGCCTCGATATGGCATTTATCACACTGGATTGTTAAGGTTATTAACTTAAGAGGAGTAAGTTTATTTCTTGCTATGCACAATGTAAGAATAGAATGCTATGTGAAATCATCTGAACCAAAGCTGGAAATTCTTTGCCATTTACCCTTGACTTTACTCGTGCTTTACTGATGTTAGCTACATGTAGACTGGCAGGTACACTTAGAGACCAGCTCCCCAAGACCCAGTTTTTCCTGCAGAAGAATCAGTTTCACAGGAGCAGCATGTGCTAAAAAGCAACACAGAACCTTTAAATATGTCTTAAGTTTCAGCCTGATAAAAACCTGAATGTAATGCTGCAAATCACAGAAACATAGAGTAGATATAGTGTGCATAGTGTAGCAAAAATCTGGCGTTATGATACGGTACAGTTCGCGATGCAGGGGTGACGTTTTGAAACGCAGGACAGTGATCACAGTTGTATTTTTTACCACGTCTTTCTTTTTAGTATTAATTATCCAGAATATCTATAACTTATTAACTTGTGCATTATGGTTATTGACCTTCACATGACAAAATATGTATTTACTGCCTGATATTTTCTCACAGCCCTAGTTCTTACTGTCCCTGGATATAAAAGTATGTGGGCCTGTTTTGCAAAACATGAAGAAAAGTAGAACACTTGTTCTTTTTTGACATAACTGCAGTCATCTTTGGCAGCTGAAAGTCTTCTACGTTTAAACATAACACATTTTCAGCTCTCTCAGACTGATTACAATGGAAACTTGGCTCAGTTCTGTGGAAAAAGTGAACTGTGATAAGCAAAAATGTGCTTCAGCAAACACACATGCAGGTATAAGATTTATCATCAGCTCTGTCTGTTATCTCGACACTGTGTGTCCCTCACTCGACCTCATTAGACCAGATCCTGTTTAAACCCTGAAGGGGAATGGTAATTAAAAATGATGGTCCACACATTTAAGACATGAATTTTCTTAATTATTCCAACACGGTCTATTTTTGGTAGAACACTACCACTGACTAACCCTTAGGCTCCGTGGCCTAGTTTTCTGGTTTTCACCTAAATCTCATTTAAGCTCGAGAGTTTGGATTATGTTGTTTAAGCCAGGCACGTGTCAAGGTGAAAGATGAGTGATTCTCAGAATGGAAAAGGAAAAAAAAGATTGCATGACCTCTCTTAACCTACGAATAAGTTTGAATTCATCTCCTCTCACTTTAATCCAGAATACCAAAGGCTGTAATTTCACACAGAGATGTGCTGGTCTGTGGATTATAAACACGGATATTTACATCTGAGTTACTGTGTGATAAAAATACTGCACTGGATTAGATGATGAACCAGATCAAATCAGAGCATTGTGACTCAGTGGATTTGCTGAGGCAGCAGACAAATTGTATTTGGACATGCTTAATCTGGACTGTGGTAGACTTTTTGCCTCCACCAAGAAGTTCATGTTTTTGCCGGTGGTAGATTGTTTGTTTGTTTTTTTAACAGGATAACTCAAACAGAACATAATTTAATGACACATTCAGGGCATGTTGGTCATGGTAAAGAGTGTTTTGATTTTGGTGGTGATACAAATACAGATTTTGTGTCCATTTTTATTTTAAGAATATGTCAACAGTGTTGAAAGTGCTTTGTCATAAGTATGTGCTCATTGAGAACTTCTACTTTATCAATTTGGTAGGTGAAATTTCTCATTTTTCTTTCCGGAACCTTCTTAAGTATTTCTGTAGCACTTTTCCTCAAAGTCTGGAAACAGATCCTGAAGTCCTTGATTGGTCTGATTCGTCATCATGTCTGATGTGAAGGAGCAAATTAGCGAGTGCCACAAGCATAGCAACCTTACTAAGTTAATGCAAACCTGTAAACAATGTCTGCTCTTAAATAAATTAGCCTGGATGATGCATGTTATAGTGGTGGTTTAATCAGACATATACAGGAACTCTTAAAGCTGCAGTATGTAATTTATTTTTGTGTCACTAGCCCATAGAATTATTAATCTGTCAACATCTAACAACTAAAGCTACATTAGAGATCATTAGACATCTGACCCCCTCCTCGTTCTGTTTCAAGCCCTTAGAAATTCTACCAAGGGACATCTACTTTTCAGGGCCAATCATTGCTCAGCTCAAGGAGTGTTCTTACTGGAGCCTATACTGATTTATATGTGCTAGTAATATCTAAATGAGCTTTAACTGTTGTTTACATTATACAGGTAATGTTAATTGTATGAAGGGACATCTGGTTTGTGGCTGAAAATACATTACATTGACATAATGCTAATGGAAGCTAACGGCACACTAACACAGTGGACTGGTTGTGCATAGGGGATAAATAAATTTTCTTCTGCTGTAGTCTCAACTATACCCTAGCTTTGAAGAGGCCATGTTATGCAGAGCACTTCTATGAACAAGGCAAATGATTTGCTGCATTGCACCTACCATTGTAACATTATACCATTGGCTCACAGTAGCAGGCCCAGTGCAGAGCTGAATTGACCATTTAGCACATTATACCAATCATAACTGATCCTTAAAGGAGCATCAGAGCTTCTCAAACAGACTGAGAATACGGCGCCATCAGGGGTACTCTGCAAAAGCTTTTTTTAACATCAGTGACTTTGAACATGTGCGTAGTAATTGGAAATTAATATTGAAAGCTGATATATGGCAAAATATGCCCTCTATGATTGGTCACAGTGCGTGCCATGGACATCATCCAATTGACCTGTAAAGAACGTGCATGACATAATGGTTCATCTCCTGGATCTGTTTTCCATAGGTTTCCCAAACACTTTCTGTGGGTTGTTGCGAGACTGTGTGTGATACAGTCCTGCAACAGCCCACCGAAGGTGAAATCACCAATCTGGAGTGTCAGGTTACAAAAATGCATCAAGTCTGTCCATTTTTTAGACACTTTGGAAGGCCAAAAACAAATTATTGGGTCCTATCATACGCTGTTGTTAGGAACTGATGTCACATAAATAGCAAGTGATGATCTTTAAAGCTGTAAAACTATGGGGAAAAAACTACTGCAAAATGTTTTTGCATAATATTTTTTTTGACATCCCAGAGGTTAATCTGTTGACTCAGAAAATCATTAAGTTGAAGTAATTAAGTTCAAGGTGATTTTCTTAATTGCTGCTAACAGGTGATTATCAAATCTTGCAGCTGTAATACAACGACCAAAATCCATTCACTCCAATGTTTTCTTTTTGAAGCATTTTGTAATAAAGAAAATACTCCCAGCTAATATTTAAGACTACTTGGACTTGTTTTCATTTATATTAAAGGTATTTTCTAATTATAAAAAAGGTTAATGCAATATGGCAAATATAATAACCAGACAACACTGAACATTTTGTCTTTATGTTTTACGTTATGTAATTAAAGTGCTCTAATTCTGACCTCACTCTGTCCTCTTTCTTTAATGAGCAGAGTGCTATTCCAAATATGCAGAGCTGTTGTTTTCCCATTACAATAAGGACATTTTATTCATGCCCATTTGTGCATGTTTGGTTGATTTTTGTCACGCTGCTGATCAAAGTAAAGATGGGATGTGTGTGCGTGTATCATCTGCTGCTTCTTCTTCACTCCAACCACAGACGGAGAACAAACAGTCAAATATGTGGACCTTATGTAACTCCTGTCACTGCACAATGAACTGACAACAATGAAAGTCATCAGCACTTTGAAGCTCGGGAACATCGCAGTTTGAGCAAACGTCACATATTTGGTGTTTGTCCCAGCATTTTGGTTCAAGTCCTGCAAGTTTACCCATCATGGCGCTTGTAGAACAAAGAGGGCTGTTAACTGTGAGTGATCCCTGCACTTTACAGAAACGTAATCTCTCTTTTACATAAGCTGAGGAAACACTTATGTCACAGGGTCACTCTGAATTCTTCCTCTGGACTCATTCATTACCTGACTGAGGTGTGAAGCCAATACTCTGTTGGTGCTTTGTCACCCCTCACTCCGACACTAATCTTCAAAAAAAGCCACGTCCATGTCACATAGTAACCCTGCACCTCGTCCTCTAAGTCGACTGATCTTTTTTTTTCCCTTGTCAGGACCCCTGGCTGCCTCTGTGCTTTTAGCCTCTCTGCAGTGCTCACTCAGTATGAGTCATGCCCATGGACATGTCCTGACGCCACCGTGATGACAGCCTTTCTATTACCATCAGAAGCATAACTGCCTCATTAGACCAGAGGCAATCTGCTGAAGGACGGCCCGGCAGCCATTCACCACCAGAGGGGCCTTGCTGCACTAACAAGCTTTATAGCCTTTCAAACTGCATTCACACTGTGCCGAAGCTTTGGTTTCTGTTTGGCTTTTCCAGTAGGCTTTATTACCAGCTGATCTTTTTTATGACATATTTGAGCCTCATGTAGACCAGCTTCTGTCACTCCAAATTGACTTTTAGGACTTAATTTTAGCTCGACCAGAGCCCTCTCTTGGTATACATGGACAAAGGGCGAATCCCAATTCTACCCCTTAGCCCTTGTCTTACCCCTTACCCCTTGGCTTTGTGCATTCACGTCTAGTAAAGGGGTGTCCCAACTCTCCGCAAGGCTAAGGGGAACGGCTAAGACCAAGGGCTACACAGCCCTTGAAATGAAGACAGACCAGGACCTCACTTGAAACAAAGGGTATGAGAATTTCCCATAATACACTGCGCCCACTGACACAAAGGCAAGGCAGGGACCAAAGGAAGCACTTAATCATAAGTAATTATTCAATCATCAAT
The DNA here is from genome assembly GCA_036419115.1 of Scarus forsteni. Lineage (NCBI taxonomy): Eukaryota > Metazoa > Chordata > Actinopteri > Labriformes > Labridae > Scarus > Scarus forsteni. The sequence goes on along the minus strand of JAZDUH010000451.1, from coordinate 20,095,810 downwards.
TAAATATTAGTTGTAGTTTGAATTGTTGGTCATGTTTCACAATTTCTCGCTATAATGAGCTAGCTTTCGCAGCAGTAGCTACGGCTATAAAGTGGCATCCCGTTTCTCAGTAGTGTGTTTTCACCCCTTTCCTTTGGCCCTCAAAACAGAGGGCTAAGGGGAAGGGCCAAGGGGTAGAATTGGGATTCACTCAAAGTAATTTTTAGAAGGATTTTGAGTTCAATTTCAGTGCTTTGTAAAAAAAAAAAAATCACTGCAACATATTCACTGACTTTATTTAGCTTTGCATTCTAAAAAGACTATTGGCCATCCAAAGCAAATTAATTGTAAAGTGCTCTTTATACTAGCCTGACACAGCAGTTAGACCATTCAATACATTTCAGCTGTGTGTCTGGGAAAGAGCCCATAGAGAGTGTTTGGGAATGGACAGAACCTTTCAATAGCTTGTCTGGCAGGTGATTGAATGATGGTTCCTGGATCTGCATCTGTATTTGAGTCACCACCAAAATCCAGTCACTTCTCCCTTGTGCCATGAACAACATTTCTTGTTAATTTAATCAACGTCTGTTTTGATTTTTGGGTAATCTTAATCAAAGATGTACGGAAAACAAACAAACAATTGGATAAATGCAGTCAAAACCATAACTTCCTCTGAGTAATCTCTCTATTTCTACAGTCTGAAAAACTAAGAAAATTACTGATGCAACATCAATGTATTTTCTTTTTCATCTTTCAAATCCTTCACCTCTGAGTTCTGCAGAGCGTCTTTCATTAAAACTGTATTTTCTCCGAAGCTGACTGCTGATCAAAAGGATTTCTTTCCTTTATTTATCAATTACTTTTGCAAATGCAACCTTGGAATATATAATAAAAAGAAAAAGTTCCAGGCAAAATGAAAGAAAAAAAATCATAAAACTAACTTTTTTAATGACTAAAAAACCATAAACTGACAAATGAGTCAAACCAAAATGCTGCAGTGGAAGGTTTAGAGAACAATATGGCTAATTTCAGTCAACATTATGAACCTGCTGAAACTACAGTCGTGGGCATCTCTGCTAATGAGCACATTGTAGCTGCTTAGACTGTAAAACAATAACAAAGCCCTCAGTTACAGAGGTTTGACTTCAATCAATGTGTAAAGTGGTTTAACAATGAAATAATTATAAGAGATTTGTTATGAATAATCAACATTCATACTTCTTGTCAGATAATCTGTAATACTCTCAACCTTTATTTAGATTTCAAAGAACCAATGACAGCCTTTTTTCAATTGAGTAGAATAGAGCCACAAAAGCTGTATTAAAAAAGGGAAATCAACACAACTGAACACAGGTACATGGACGAGTGTTTATAGTAATCATAGATTTAAATATGGACAAATAGGAACAGTCCTATAAAGTAACTGTCTGAGTCAGTTTCCCCCGTGATTGCAGACAAATTTTTATTTTTTTAACCAAGTGGGCACTTACAAATACATATTAACAACTGACTATGAGAACACTAAAGTAATAAGGCTTTATATTTCGAGTTGAGGTTTAATAAATACACACGATGAGATGCTGATGTCGCAAGAAGGCAGAATGATTTATGTATGCAATTAAGAGGAGCAAACTTTGATGCTTAAATGCTGAAATGATTCATTTTTGCTGAGCAGTTGGGTGGACAATTTATTTCTATAGTGAAATCCAATTTTTGGTCTCAATCTATCGGCCCTAGTTTGTGGTGGAATTTGATTGTGATTCTCTGAACATACAGTATGCCTATCGATTTGTATTTGGAAGATTTTTCAATGTTGAGTTGCTATTCTTATGTTTTTAATGAGCAGATTTAATGTTATGATATAAAATAAAGCAGTACCCAGTATTGCAGCAACTATTGCTGAGTTGTTTGGTTGCACTTCTTGAACCAAGACCGTTGTGCTTAAAGGTGGCGGTCCATGTAAAAGTCTGATCTGTGGTACCCTGGAACTCTCCTGACTCAGTCTCCTTGTTTTCTAACACTGACCTGTCCTGTCAATCCAAGACATGAAGCCAAAGATAAAGGAAGGAAATGACCAAAGAAAGACAAGATTAACAGGACCCAGCACTGAACCTTGAGGGACTCCTTTTGACAAACACAGAGGGAAAACTTTTTATATGGATACATTCTGGGACAGGTTGTCTCATAACCTGGCACAGAACCCAGTATTAAAACAAGTCGTATTGTATGTCATAGTTGTATCATTTATGGTCTGCTTGCAAAAAAAAAGTAAAATTGCAAGTTCAACAAAGGGTCACATTCTCATGCATGACTCCTAAATGGGGCAACAGTGCTTTTTAGTGAAATGTGTCCAATTAAATGTGAGATGAAAAGATGCCGTGCTGCTGTTTGCTCATTCGGCTGCCTCAGATGTTCGTCGGCAGGGCAGAGAGTTGATGAAGAGAGGACATGAGAGGGAGAAAATTTTAGCCCGCTGAGGTACACCCTGTGTGTTATATAAAGGTGACATGCAGGGACATGCGGTCAGCAATAACTGACAGCACTCGCTGTTTCAATCAAGACAAGTCGCCGGCTATTTGAGAGCAGTGACTTCACAGCCAATTCTCTCCCCTGACTCTACAGCAAAAGCTCCAGGGAAGAATAGAGGAGATGTTTGGCCTATGAGCTATGTTTAATTTTAAGCTCTTGTTTTCTTTCTTAAATTATATCTTCTTTTTTAAGTTGCTGTGTTTTAGGGCTGGGAGATGTATCTTGTTTTAAACATATTAATATTATGGCTGCTTGACAATGGCAAAAATATAAGGACGATAATTTTGCATAATGTTGAGATCCCTATAATTAAACATGATTACTGACTGATTTCAACTGTACACTCTCAAAACTTTTAACACTAAAAAAGCTTGAAACACAGGAACAAAAAGACAAAATTAAACATGTATAAGGCAGTGTTGCTGTACTACTAAAGCTTAAGTATAACAACTCACTGTAACATTTTCCATGTGACAAAACACAAGGACAAAGTACAAAATAGAACACGTGGCACATTAATTGTGTTTGTTTTTTTAATAATTGTAGAAAGCCATAATTGTAACTAAATTGAAACTCAATTTCCCTGCCCTAGTCAATAAATAAAGACATCATTCAAATATATTCAGTACCTGCTATTCATGAGTTTGAAGGTACTGACAACCTTTATTTAAAGAAATATTGCCAATGTTTGTTTTGGGTTTTTTGATAATTTAGACTATGTTCAGGAGTTGATTGTATTTCTGATACAAAAAACAAATTTTAAGGGCAGTAAGTCACTAGAAAGTGGCTTCAACCAGGGCCAGACTGGTGGACTTATAGTTGACATCCTCAAAATGGAGAAAATAACATACTACTTGAGAATATACAAGGACTTTTTTAAATCAAATTTGGAATAAATTGTTTGCATTTATAACTTGCCTACAAAAAAAATGTTGCACAACCCTACCAGATCCCATTTAATGTCTTTGCTAGTACTTGAGTTCTTATTTTCATTGTAAATAGTTAAAAACAATGAATATGATGCAAAGGTGCAAAACTTACAGAGGAAGGTTTACAATGGGGATGAGAGTTGTGGAGTGTACATGATGTTCCCACCTGTGTTTTCTGATTTGCAAATTGAATGAAGACGGCTGTGGCAGAATGAAAAGTGATGCACATGCTTGAAAATTAATGTGGCAGAGGAACTGAGAAGCCTACATGTGGAACATATTTATGTTTTCCTCTGTAACCACCAAAGTATGAAAAGATTGAGATAAAAAAAGGATGTACTTTGAGTTTGCATTCTCAAACTTGAACACAAATAACATTATATATACAGTATGTATGCAAAACAATATATTTTTTCTCCTGTATTTTCCAGCCCCATAGTGTGTCAAATTCATCTCTCTTTTTTGGAACATTTCTATGTTTGATGTGGTTATCTGGGCAGTGAAAGATGAAAAACAAGTACACAATGTTCTCTTATCCTCTCTCATCTGTTGTCCTACAGCTCTCACTCACTGCAAATACAATAATAACAGGTGCTGGATCAAGCAGTTAGCATTAGAGTGTGTGTATGTGTGTTTGTGTGTGTGTTGCAGCTCAAAGCGGTCTATCTTTGCTGACAGGCTTTGTCCTTCAGCTGTGCTCAGATTCTAACAGTGCTACCTGTCACATTATTTTGCAGACGTGCCTTCAGTCTGTACATCAGCGTGTAGATACTTTACAGATCAGGGCTGAAAAATGTGTTGTCATAACAGAAATATACTCCACCGAGGAGGTTAACAGTATAACTCAAAAATTCATTAATTGATTGTGATGACATTTTCAGGAAAGATCAGAAATGGGCCTAAGACCAACTGGATGTTTTTGGGGTGATTCTGATCCAGATATGGATACAGGATTTTTTTAAAGGATTTGTTGACATGTGCAAGAGCAGTTTTTCTAGATTATTGCAAATAAGTCTCAGGTTCTCAACAGATTGTAATAACATTTTCAGGGAATGTTGATCATGGCCAAGGAAGGAGTAATTGTGTTTTGTTGATGATTTGCTCCATGACTGAAAACTCAGGCCTACAAGATTGAACGTTTTACAACATTAAATGCATATGAAATGTCCCAACTTTTGATTTTTTAAGCACTGTTGTATCTTTACCAAACTGCTGCCAAGAACTAAAAAAAAATGGCAGAGGACCTTAAACGTAATTATTTCTGTTTAAAAAAAAAAACAAATTCTACACATGTGGAAATCCTCTGAAAGACCAGGTAAGAGCGTTAGATATAAGTCATAAGTGTTGAGGCATCTTCCATGTCAGCCTGACAACAACTTTTCACTCACAGATTCCATGTTGATTTCAGAAATAGTGAAAATTGATGTTGACTCATAAAGATTATCATGATGAACAACACTGAGGAGAACAGTTTATTATCAGCAATAATCTGAAAACCCATTAAAAAATTCCACGGACTTTTTGTAGCATGAAACTGTACATTTCTCACTTCTGTGTTGACTCACAAAGATCTGTCATTCTTGCACTGTGCTACAGCGTCAAACTACACCTGAGAAACAGTCAAAGTACGACTTGACTTTTCCTCTGCTGAAGTGTTTTGAGTCACTCGAACATTGTGAGTATTGAGGTTGTTCCCAACCATTGGGTCAGACAGCAAGAGCACATTGTGTGCACCTGGCACATGGAGTGGAGGATTGAGCTGAACAGTGGGAGCTGACGTTCACCACAACTGAGAAACTATTGACCAAACCTCACAGTGTGTACCAGGCTTCAGATGAGCCTTACTTGGTAGCTTCTCATACTTGAAAATGGAGGCAAACTCGTTCTTCCCATATAGTAAGGTTTTCTAAATATCTTGTAAATACCATATTTTCCAAATAAAAATGGTCTTCATTTATATTTTAACCAAAAAAAGAGAGACAAAAGTCTGAATTGAACAAATCTGTTGAAGAATTTATAAAACAAAGTGCACAAGCAGTGCACAAGAGTTTGCCTGCATTTCTGATCATTAAAAACCATACAGCACCCAATATTGATTGTTTAGGAATTCAGTTTGTTGCTGTGGTATTACATGATTTTTACTAGTCCAAAAAATTCCCATAAATCAAATAAAAAAATAAAAATTGAATTCCCAATTGAGACTAAATATTATATGGCAGCTGGTGTCTTCAGGCCGGTGCACACCAGACTGTTTATTTCCGCACTAAGAATTACATACTGTATAAATTTAATTTTTTTAATCCATAGCCAGTCAGACTGACTTGTACTTTTCTAATGTTAGCCCACATCTGACCAATGAGAGCAGTTGTTGGCACATACATCACATTCACTCAAAACATTGAACATGGATGCCTTATTTATGCTATGCTCGCATCCCAAGGCCTGTTTTTACATAACCAAATGTATCAAAATGAAAAGGATAATGAATGTAAAGGTAATATATGGAAAAAAATGACCACACTGAGTGTATACTTTAACTTCTACTGTTGTGCACAGTTGGTCCTGACAAAGCTGAAATGAACCAAGTTTTCCCCCTTAACAGAATCGGATCTGCCCATGTAGTTTCTGTTTGATTAAAATCAGTCCCAGGTCACTTTCACTTGATTTGGAGTCTGTTTGACTTTTGGTGCACAATTTCTTTGTAGGATTTTTACAGTTCATATATGCAAATATACATCATTTTTAATATGAATAGTAAGGGCTGTAAAAATTCCCCTCAGAAAGCATTCTTGATGTTTATTCGCATTGGCACCTTGGTGAGTAAAGCCTGTAGTCTGGTAGTGCACTCTACCAGCAATTTGAAGGTTGCAGGTTTGAACCCTGCTCTGACTGTCACATGTTGGTGTGTCATTGGGCAAAGTACTTAACCCCAAGTTGCTCCCACTGCAACATCAGTGTTTGGCAAATGGGTGTGAAAGGACAAGGATCTAATAGTAAAGTCTGATGGACTTACATAGTAGTGAATGGAATGGATAGATGTGAGTACTACAAGAGCTTTGAGTTGCCAGAAAAACAAGAAAAGGTTTTATATTTACCAAAAATAAATTATCTTGTGCGCACTCAGTCTATTAACCTTAATAGTTTTCTTGATGAACTGTAAACAATACTTTTACTGAGCATTAGAGTTGGCTTTGATTGAACTGATCAATCTGAATAATATTTTCTCCATCCTTACTTGAGAAAACTAATTATGGGAACACAGTGAAGATCACATGCCCATCACAAACATGCTCACTCACCTGTGATGCCTCTCTTAGGCAGGTATAAACACACAAGAGAACAAAGGGAGTGGATCATTGAAGAGAACATTACCTCTGTAACTAAACACCCCTCTCCTCTTCCTCTTCCCCCTCTAACTCCTCTCATTGCCCTAGGATGTCCGCTCATCGGGACCACATAAATTAGTGATCGAGCACGCTCACTTGTTGCACACACCAGTCACCCATGGGTGTATCAGCACCGGGGTTCAAAACAAACACTTCATGTTATAATGGAATATGATCTTTGTAGCTTTTCCACAGCTCCGCTCATGCCAACACATCAATTTAGTTAAAGGAAGTACCTACTGTGTGTGTCTGAGTGTTTGCGTGTGTGTGTGTGATGTGGACAGCCTTATCGTTTATCACACACAGTTTGATGACATGTGAGTCATAGCGGCTGGCTAACACTAATGGAAAATCTACTGCTTGTAAAGGGTGAGTGGGTAAAAAGACAAAACAAGTGCTTTGTTTTCATTCTCAAGCTGATTATGTAAAAGCTTTGTCAGTAAACAATGGAGGGTTTCTGGAGATTATCTGAATTTTTATAAAGAGTTTGTCTACAACATAGATGCCTTTGTCCACTCCAGTACAGTCACATTTTTCTGTACTTTACCAAACCAATACAGCTTATTTTGCCTCTAGGCATCCTAAATACTGTATGTAGATGCCCTCAGTGTCAGCCTTTTTTTGCACTCACTACACTCTCAGTTTTTTTTGGTTATGTATAATTACTGGTCACATGATATTCTTATTGTTTAAATTATAAATGGAAATAATCAGTACACAAATATTTCAAAATATTTTGTTTTTGGTGCAATATTGTGTTATTTTATTACAGGAAAATTCATGAAAATGTGGGACATTTGTTTTGTATCATAGTTTATAGTTTATATTGAGCTACTAACAGTGATTTATACATTAAAGCTGCCTTACCACTCTGATAAAGTCTACCTAAGAGCACTTTATTTTTCTGATGAGTAATTCAATTATGGCACGAGTTATATGGATCAGTTTCGTAGTAGAATGAACTTTAAGAGTTTTGAATAGCTTTTCTTTTGGTACCCTGTTTGTCTGTCAATCGAAAACATCTTTCTTTAAATAATGACATCTACTACTTTCAGTTACATAAGTTGGTCTGAGATTAGGCTCACTAGTTTTTTTAAACTGAGTTGCCATTTTATTTGAACCTGCTCCCAGCATGCTTTTTGGTGACAAAATGAAAGAGTAAACCGTAAAAGTGCTGCTAGCCTCTTAGCTCTTGGCTACCTTGCCTCCATTCATCCTACCTCACTGCACATAGCGTTACAAGTGGACACTGGATCAACATAATAATCCACAAACTGTTGCTAAAAAGGAGTGGGTAATGCTTAGAGAGATCACTGGTTCTTTGGTAGTTTATAAAAAATATCATGAAAGGTGTCAGGCAATGTGACAAACTATCATGCAGCAGTGTTTGGCTAAATGTTTTGGGTTTATTGGTTGCAACTTTGTTTTAGTTCACTTCAACCACTCTAATCTTTGTTTTAATAAGACAGAATGTTAGATATCCTTTGTTGGGAAAAAGAAACAATATTTTGTAGTCCTAATCACAATGGCATTAGACAAAGTTAGCAACGTTCTAGCCCAATGTAAGGCATTTTAGGAGTAGTAAGCTATTTATGTTTCAGACAGGGATAGAAGTAAATATGGATGCTATGCTCCATATCATGAAGACACTAAAGAAACCACTCTATGCAAACATTTGGGACATATATAATTGATGTGCTAATAAAGTTAAATGGTTGTGTATTGGCTGTTTTAGACAACATTAGAAATTTTAAAGTGTGTTTTAAAGAAAGCTTTTTTATTGTCAGTATGAGTTTAAATCAGTGTTGAGTCAACTTTATTATGTCTGCTTTGCATTAGCTTTATATGAACTAAATCCTTGTAAGTATGTGCATTAAAGAGGTAGCAGTATTCAACCTCTTGCACCCAATTTTGTTCTACACTTGAACTGACCTTATCTTTGCTTATTTTATACACCATTCTAACTACATTTTCAGCATCTATTTCTATGTTGGCATTTTCATATATGGGAGTGAAATGTTTAATTTTAACTATGGGCACTACACCCTCAACTACACAAATGCAGTTTGGTCAGATTTATCTATATTTAACAATTAATGATTTTCTGCTTCTCTCAGTTATGCTGTACATGATTTCAAATTTTTCTTCATTCCTGACTTGATCTTACTTTTCACCTTTTATAGTACATAAAAATGAAATACCAAAATGGTTTTACAAAGCCTGGAGGTCAATGCTTTTTTAAGTGTTGCCTCCAGACATTTGGCACAAAAAGATTAAAAAAAACAGCCAGTTCCATCAACATAGGAAGAAGAACATAAAAACAAACAGAGGGTTAAGATTGAGAGCAAAATCGTTCATCTGTTTTATCTTAAAATGCAAATAGTTTTGCCTCTGTGTTCTCCACACTGCAGCATAACTGTGCCTCACAGCTTCTTCCATCATTAACGGCTCTGCATGTGTCAGACGGCGTGATGAGGATGTGAACTCTTAGAAGAAACAAAAACTTCTTACATAACAGTCGATCAAAGAAACAGGAATAATCAGTCGTAGTAAAAGAGACTTTACATCAAGGACTGTTACAACTGCTGCTCCTTAAGTTCATCATTATAGTGTTGTCCGCAGATATAATACTGTCTGATAAATAGAGAGATACAAAAATACATAGGTATACATTAAGATACAGAACTGACTGGAGAGAAAAGAACCTGTCGATCATCAACACTAGGAAAGGGCATGTTATTGAGATGGAGAAAATTTATCTGCTTGTATATCATATTTATGACTGATTGATTGAAAATACCTTTTTAACTTTGTTGGACATGTGTGATCATCTCACAGCCACAGTAGTATACCATTCATCATACTAATAGAAGCCTACTGATAGTTCCATTCTAATAACAATATGATTCAAAGTCTTCAGAATATGTATCATTGTTATTAAGAAATATAACACTTATTTTGTTAATTAGAAAAAAACAAAAACAAAACTAGAAAAGCACTTGGAGAGCGCAGACCTCTGCCAGCGCCGCAGTTTTCACCCACATTGTGATTTTCCCAATAAATATTAGTCCTAACTTTATTTCATCTAAATATTTAGATTCCTTGACCATGAAAACACCTCATTAGCAATTGGATTCATAGTAATATCATTTGTTCCTTGTCCCAATCCAGACATTTCCTGAAAATTCATGGAAATTTGTCCATAACTTTTGAGTTATCTTGCTAGCAGAGAAGCAAACGAACAAACGAACAAATAAACAAACAAACAGATGCCGGCAATAACATAACCTCCTTGGCGGAGGTATTAATGAAAATATGGGATGATCTTAATAATTTTCTTAAATTATTCATTTGATTTTGTGTTTGCTTTTGTTTTAAGTCCTAATTTTTCTTTTTCATCTTCATTTTAAAGTGTGTCTGAGTTTTTTGAAAAGCATTTTTAATTGAATTGCATTATTTTTTAACATTCATGTGCCTCTTTAAGTCCGTTTCTTTATGATTACTGTAAGAAACATGCTGGTCTCACATGAAAATGCTGCTGATGGAACGGCAGCTTTGTTAAGACTGTTAGCCTGGTCAGGAGCAGGCTAGCTGTACAGAATAACGGTAACTCCATGGTAACTTGTGTGCCTCCGCTTTTGTGAAATCAGGATAACTTGAAAATCCTAGCTTAATCTCCTATGTAGGCTTATGTACCCTCTGGTTTCTGTTGTCACTGAGCCATCATCAGTGCACACAGACAGATCTCCTCTCCTCCAGGTAACAAACACCTTCTCTGTCCTGGTCAGAAGTGCTGCGTCAGCCAGAAGAGAACTGGGAGGAGACTTTTTTTACTCTACCAGAAAAACAAACAAAATGCTTTCCACCAAACACCATCATTTGGCACACGAAGAAGTGCCAAGCAAAATATAATCACTGGCTGGATTCACAGACATTAACGACCAAATGATGAAGCGACCTAAACAAACGAACCATTGATACCATAATAATGAGAAATTAGCAAAACTACATCTGTCTGAGGCCTGTGTCATCTTGACTTGTTCCCCAAGGCCTAAAATGATGTACACAGTCAATCTTCCATCTTGATTCTTGGAAAGATGCTGTCTTTTCACAGTCACGTTCCCGTCTGTTCTTGGAAATGGTCGGCTAGAAGACGGGGAATATGTTACAGCTGAGGATTACTCAGAAACCAGCAGCTCTCCCGACGGCCCTTTTCCTGTCGCCCTCCTGCTGAGCTGCTTGATTGAGTTCACACCCGATGAGGCATTTTTTGGCTCCCATGGAGGGAACTGGGTGAAAAAAATATGGGAGATTTGGGAACATGTCATTTGGGTGTAGTTAGAGGCAATATGTGATGTCTTAGGAGGAGGAGAGGTAATGAGGAATTATGATAAGAAAGAAAGGAGACAATAAGACAGAGAGCGCTGGATAAGAGTGCAGGAATATGACAGGAGGGTAGAAGTTAGGTTTTCATGTCAAGTAGATAAAAAACAACATGGAAGCGCTGCAGAGAGGCACATTTGCCACTGTGTTGCCATTTCTTTTTTAAATTAGCACCGACAATGACTAGTTTTCTAATGGACACTTAAATCAGGGGTGTTCAAACTATGGCCCTGGACCAGTAGTGGACAAAGCGTCAACTCCATCACTGGAGTGAAAGTGTAGAAACACCTGGTAGAACATTACTCCAATACAAGACGAAGTCATCAGTCAGATTTTTACCTAAGATTAGTGCTGGAGTACCTGCTTTTGAAAGTACTCAAGTGTTAAAGTACTTTTTATGTGAACACATTATTGTGTTGTTGCCACATTGAATTTATAGAATCAAAAGACTGAAATAATCTACTAAATGCATTGACCTGCTTATAGAGCCTGTAGAATAAAAAGTCGTAAAGTATAATATGAAGCCTTTAAAAATGCCTGTTGAAACATGATTGAATCAACAAAAGGAAAACCACTGCTGTCTCTACTTTATTATTCCTTTTGTTTTTCATTTTAAGTATGTTTCATTAAGATGTGGTGAACCATTTTTAAAATCAGTATAAATAGCAAAACACCAAGCAAAAGTTAAGTCTACAAAAAATGACATTCTTTCTTTTGAATATTAAAAAAACTTGTGCTTTTTCTCTGTCTTCATCCCCTGCAGGAGAGATTCGAGGCCTTGTTTAGGATCTACGATGAACAGACGACTTTCCAGATGTTCAAAAGCTTCCGGAGAGTCCGAATCAACTTCAGCACCCCCGAGGCAGCCGCCCGAGCCCGCATCGAGCTGCACGAGTCCGAGTTCAACGGCAAGAAGCTGAAGCTGTACTTCGCTCAGGTGAGTGACAGCCGAGGGGTCGAAAGAAGGGCAGGTGGGGAGCTGTGGGACGTTGTCCGTCTGAGGGAGATAACTCACTGAAATTCAGCACAAAGAAAGAAAAAAAACCTAGCATGACTTGCTCTGCTTCCAAGTCACGTCCTCTGTATTTTATTCATTTTCTTTCTGCTGTCGTCTCTGAGCCACACCTGAGTGCTTCCTGGACCTGCCAAACCTTCTGTCGGATCTCATCAGCCACATGATAAAACACATAACCACATCAATTCCAGACTTGCCCGCCGTTTCTGCTGTGTACCTGTGTGACTGCACATGTGTGCATATGTGTGTTTCTTTGGGGGAGTCACAAAAGTCAAACACAGTAGAGTTTGTCTTGAGTTTAAATAGAAAACGTGGGGGAAAAAAAGTTTGTAGTAACAGTTGTTCTTGTGCTCACATAGCATTCAATAAAAAACAATATATAGAGAACATGAAATAAGATATGTTTACCATGTATGGAATATATTTACAATAGACTAAGCAATGCCTGGGTACCTCGGTTCATATGACATATAAGCTAGTTTTTTATTGTGCTTGGGTTTCAATATAATGTTCATTATATGTGCTTTATGGTTTTGTTGCATTATATTCTGTTTTGTCAGCTTTGTTTATTGATGAAGTTTTTGTGCTTGAGTTCTTGTGTTTTGTATTTCTGTGTGTTTTTATCTGTTTGACAAACATACAGGTCAAAATATCTGACCATCACCAATGCAAGGTTTATGCCACAGCAGCCCTAAATTAACAACACTGGTCATTTCCAAAATCATTGTTTATGTTTTTGTAATGGTTAATACAACAGTATGTAGAAACTCACTGAAATGAAACTTAATGATTTAATGCTTGAGTACAATGATTATTGTTTGTTATTCATGAATTTTCACATATAAAACATATAAAAATGTGAGAACACGTAATTACTTTTTGATTAGGGAGTCAAATTTTCATTATTGACTTACATTCCTGAACAGAAGAATTAGTTTTAGTGGTTGAATGTTTCTGCCCAGTGAGTGGCTCAAATTTGGATTTTAAAAGGTGAATTCAGATTGAAATTCTTCATTTCTTTACAAAATGTATGTCCAGTAACAAAAAAAGTTTTCAGTTTTAAACAAGTTCTTGAAAGATTTCTAAATGTTTATGTTTTCTTGTTTTTTTATGTCACTGATATGTTTTTGCTGTATGTTTTTTTTCAAGTGCTAAATATATATTTGTAATTGTTATTATTATAAGCAACAGAGTACTAGGTACCATTAAAAATAATAAAGCAATATATAGAGTACAAATAATTTAAGGAATAAACAGTAAATACAAATATAGATGTACAAATGGATAGCTCTGAACAGTGAAACATGATGTTATTTTATATGGCTCAGTGATGGTAATGTTATCCAGGTCAGTGTTGCAGATGTGGGTGTCTAAACAAAGTGCTGACTGGTTATAAACAGATCTCACGGTATAAGGGGAACATTATACTCTAGAGAACTGTACAGTGTACATTAATCAATACATTTTCATTTATATAACATGACTTTTGAACAAATGTTAGGGTTTATATCTAAAGACATTTGCTCACATTTATTTGTATTATATATGTTTCTATATTTTTTTTAAATGGGAGCCAAGGAAGTTTGTCAAACATTTCAGTAGTTTGAAAGTTATGCAAAACCTCATGTTTTAAAAATAATACTATCTCAGTAGTTAATTTTGTTTTCTGTATTAAAATCTACAAGAAACTTTTAAAACCTAGATGTATTTCTTAGTAAGGGTGCAATACCAGATATTTGCCATTGGTTCAAAATAAAAAAAATTCAGTCAGACATCCTATATTTCTAATTGTTATTTGTTCAAACTTTCATTGCTACCACAGAATATACTTTAAGTGCTAAAGCTTCAACCGTATCACACCATGCATATTTATTTTACAGGAAAAATTTAAGGAGTATAAGATAGTATTCCAACCCCTTGTCAGAGTGTACTGGTGGATGTCAGGGGGTATTGCAGGGTGAAAGCAAGATGGCAGGGCTGATGCAGGGCAGGGCTGGCAGGACAACAGAGAAAACAAACCAGAAATCTTGGAGCTAATTGGAAGGATTTTTTGTCAATGTGACTGAGTAATGCAGCAGATCAGGTGTGACAACAGTGCAGCTCAGATGTTTGCCTGAACTAGCTGGCTTTTTTGGCTTTTTAAATCACATTAAGATTTAAAAAATACATCAACATTGTTTAAAATTCTGTTCTAGAGATAACCCTAATAGCAAGCCCCGACAAACTCAACAAATGAAGTGTTATTTGATGTGAAGATAGTTTGGGGAAAATAGTCTGGAACATGTGTTTAATATCTTCTTTAGACTGCTAATAATCCAAAAGATGAGACAAACTGTTATTGTTGTTTTATCACAAACCTAACTTGCACCATGAACTCTGCCGGGAACATTATATAATGATAGAATCAGTGTAAAAATATACATGCTGGAGTCCACTTGGATGCTAAACCACATCCATAATCCCAAGGCAGATAACAAACATAAACAGGAAAAAAGACAATATACAAAACCAGGGAGCCTACTTAATGAAAAGTGCTGACACATACAGCTTCAACTGCTAAAATGAATCTAATGAAAAATCCTTTTTGTATGATATGTGACCAAGCACGACAGTGTCTCATCATCACAAAAGAATAACATCATCATTTTTAACTTTAACATCAGTGCATGGTAGTAAAGAGGTCCCACCTTAGAGCCGTTTTTTCAGCTGGAATTAGTACAAAAGTAGCTTCTTTAAGAATGTTCTGGATTAAACCAAAATAACACAATTATTTATCACCCAAGATTCCAAATTTAAAAGGTATTGTTCATTCATATTGGGTTGTAACCTTGCAGTGCAGCTGGATCTGTCTAGTTCAGTGTCTGTAAATCTTGCCAAACTTAAATCTGCAACATCTGTGCTCAGGCCCAAAGTGGCATGGCTCTCTCAGTGTTCTTTGGAGCAGGAATAGGTGGGATCTACAAATAACATGTCAGCACAAAGCGACTGTTCTTAGGTTAGCATGGATGCTAACAGTCTTTCCTTTATCAAAATGATCTAGGTAGTTTGAGACCCAGACACGGGCTGGTTACTCTAATCTAGTTTTCACACAGTTTTAAGCCACAGAAAAAGTGAAACAGTTTTCCTTATGTCATCACTTCTCATAGATCCAGAATGGGGACGAGGACATCGACAAGTCATACCTGGCCCCCCCTCAGCCCGTCAAACAGTTCCTGATCTCACCACCTGCATCACCTCCTGTTGGCTGGAGCCAGAGCGAAGACGCCACGCCCGTCATCAACTATGACCTGCTGTGTGCGGTGGCCAAGCTGGGACCTGGTCAGTATTTACCACTCAAACAATCATACACAGAAAGACTCGCTACTGTGAGACATGAACCAGCACAATATGAGGGGGAAAAGTGTACAATTATGACTTGACAGACAAATATAATGTGAGTCATCCCGTAGAGTCATGGGAAATAATTTCACACTCTCAGCAGGGTGTCACAGACAGGTAATGTGTCAAGGAAGCAATTTACAGAAGAACTGAGGCGTACACTGTTGACTCATCGCCATTTTATTTTTGAGGATCCTGCAGACTTTATACTAATAAACGTGAAAAATAACAAATATGTCCAAATTACCTCATCACTGCTAAAGGAATGTTGACTTAAAGTCTGACTTGTTGGGCATTGAGTACTGTTTCGTGTAAACACTGCTTATTTGCAAGAACATTACTGCCTCACTTTTGCTTTGTATGTGGTCATGGTCATTATAAATGTACAAACCCCAGTTCAAATGAAGTTAGGACAATGCGTAAAAGGTAATTGAAAAAAAGAGAACAGTAATTTTCTGATTCTTTTTGAAATTTTTTCAATGGAATACTTTAAAGAAACAAAATATTTAGCAGTCAATCTGACAAACTTCATTCTGTGTCTGCAAATATTCACTCATTTTGACTCTGATGCCTGCAACATATCCCAAAAAATCTGAAAGTTGAATGCTCAAAAACAGCAGGACGGGTCAGATGTAGACAGGTGAGTATCAGGACTGAGCATTGAAGTGCTCAGTTGCTCATAGTAAAGGACGAGGTGAGATTCACCTTTTGTCAACTGCTCAAGCAAATAGTCCATCGTGTTAAGACCAGCGTTTCTCAACATACAGTTGCAAGGAGTTTAGGGATTTCCTCTTCTACAGTCCATAAAATCCTCAAAAGATTCAGAGTATCTGGAGACATCACTGCACAGAAGCGGCAACATTGAAAGCCTATGACCTTCAATCCCTCAGGCAGCACTAAAAAAACCGACATCACTCTGTGAAGGACATTACAGTGTGGGCTCAGGGACATGTCAAGAAAACCATTGTCAGATAACACAGATTATCAGTACATCTTTGAGTGCAACTTAAAGCTCTGCCATGCATAGAAAAAAGCCAAATTAAAACAACATGAACTGGCACAAAGAGCTTTTTCAGTGTTTATAAAGGAAAAGTGATATAACACAGTAGCAGACATGAACCTGTTTCTACTTTTCTGGGACGTGTTGCAAGAATCAAATTCAAAATGAGTGAATATGTGCAAAAAACAATACATTTTACCAGTTAAAGAGACTGTGAGGAGTAATTACAAAGAGTCTCACTTTTAGATATATGCCTGATCGAAATACACACTTTAAGATGAGTTTTATAGCATCAAAATAGGTTATCTATAAATGCTATTCCTTAGCCTTATGGTCGGGTCGGACAGAACTGGACTGGCCTGGATACTCAACTTCGGGAACAAGACAATTAAAACTAGAACAAATTTTTATTTATTACACGTCTTAGAGCACTGGGCTGTGAGTAGCGATATATAGCCGGCTACAACTACGATAATACGTTTTCTAAAAATTGCTTGTTGTCACACATCAAAAACTACCGCTACGTAACTAGAAAGAGATACAGTACCTGGTCGCAATGCATCCTGTAAGTTGTTGAAAAAAGAAGTTGTAAAGCAATGCAGAGTTCTGAGGAAGGTCCGAGCTGCATTTATCACTACAAACGCACTCTTCTGCTTCAGTCACGTCTTTGGTGCATTCCAGTTGTAGTCAGATGTAGGAATTTCTGAGTTCCGAGTAGGAAACTGCAACTGGAACATTCCCCGAAGTCTGAATTTCCTACTGAGAACTCAGTGAAACCTCGCCACCCTTGTGTTGACAATCGAAAATGGATGCCCCCAGTGTGAACAGTTATTTAGCTCCTGTAATAATTAATTTATTTGCACTTCTGACTGGGGTGTGTCGCTCTAGATCAGCTGTATACATCGTATTGTTAGACTTATATTTACAAAAATGCTGTAAATATAAGTATTCTTCATGTGATATTTGTGAACAACAACGCAGGGCGCGCTAACAACAGCTAACAATAGCCTGGTAGATCGGCATTTTTTTTCCGACTTCAACTGGAACGCCGATAAGTCGGAGATGATGTCATTCCCAGTTCCGAGGTTGCTGGAACGCAGCATTACGACAGTCACCGTGCGTGCTCATGGGTAGCAGAGTCTTTATTTCACCGGAAATAGATTCTCCTCATAGCACCTTTAAATAAACATGAACTATCTTTTATTTGTAGTGTATTCAATTGAATATTAATCACACAACATGCCAACTTGATTGGCGTCGGTGTTTGTGATGATAATAACTTCCACTATGATCACTCTCACTGTCTGAGATATCAAAACTACTTAATGGGCTGTGACGTCTTAAAGAAAAGCATGGATTTGTACTATTATTATTGTGCATGTTTGACAATATGGCTGATGGCCTGCTATGAAAACCAGTGATAAATGTAGGTAAGGAAATAATGCTTTTTGGGCATCACACGCCAGTATTTTCACACGTATGCCAAATAGGATTAAATGATAAAGGCATGACATTCATGGTGAGAGTGATTACCCAGAATGTCAAAGATCAGCTTCACTGTGGCAACAAAATGTCAAGTAAAACGCTTTCTATTTTTCACAGCCTATAGTAGATTCAATAATAAACTCATTAGACTTTCGACGTCAGTGCTGAAAGGTCAGGGTCACCATGTCTGTTTATCCATCATGAGGCACTCACGTCCAATCAGCCTAATCCATTCAAACCACTTTATTTATACGGCACATTTTCAAGACAGTTTTGTCTACCGTAGTGCTGCCTAATGACTGAGAAGCAGAAATGGACAAGAGCAAAATAAAAGCACAAATACCTCAGCGTTATGAAGAAGAAAATTTACTGGAGCTGTTTTATTATTTCAGAAGTGAACATGTCACTGTTGAACAAGGTCTGGTCACTCTGCCCCCATGTCAGCACTGCAGTGCTTCAGGTCTCTGAATGATTCAAATGCATTTTGTTCTTTAAGTAGAGTCTATTTTTGTTATTACCTCCACCAAAAGGATTGTGTTTTAGCCCGGGTTTGTTTGTTCCTTTGTTTGTTTGTTTGTGAGCAGTACAACTCAGAAACTAATGAATGCACTTTGATTAAACATTTCAGGGAATGTGTGAGAGAAGTGGTTGCATTTTTGTAATGATTCGAATCCAAATGTGGAGCCAGGAATTTCTTAAGGATTTGTTTACAGTGGGAGATAGGGCAGTTTTCCACATTTTGAAAAAAATGTTTCTTCAGTTTCCTTTTCTTAACTGACAGGAGTGGCACCTTGTGTTGATTTATTTGCCTTTTGCCCGTCTGCTGCAAGATCCAGAGGTTTGTGCATTTAGAAATGGTCTTTTGCTTTCTATGGATGTAAAGCACTGGTTGTTTTGCCTTTCCGGTGTTTGAAACCCTCTGGCATGAAAAATGTATTTTCAAGACTGCCCCTCAATTGATCTTTTCTCTTTGCAAGACCATTTTTTAAGCCCTTAAGATGGATTTACATAAAATAGATCAGCCTTGTTAAAATACTCAGATCAGCCCATCTCGCACCAACAACCATGCCATGTTTAAAGTACCTTTTCTTTTCTTTTCTGATGCTTGGTTTGAGCTTCAGCACATCTACTTCAATCAATCAATCAAACTTTATTTATAAAGCACTTACATACATAAAATGTATCACAAAGTGCTGCACGTTAAGATAGACAAGCAGATAAGAGTCAGGGGATACAGGATAAAACAGAAACAATTTAACACAGGCAAGCCACTCAACACGCACACATGAACCCATGCACACACACACACACACACACACACACACACACACAAACACACACACACACACATACAAGGACTCTAAGTCAGGACTCTTCAAAATGCCACAGAGCACTGAGGAAACGCTATCTTAAATTGAAAATGAGGAAACACAGGAGCTTAGACTAAAGCGAACAAACAAATAAAATCATGGTAAGATATAACAAAGGTAATAAAATGCTAAAAGTTTATTAAGATAAAACTTTTAAAACCATTCAACAATGAAAACATAAATAAGAAGTTGTTAAAAAAGTGGTAAAACATAAAATACTTACTCTGTAACTAAAATGGAGTGAAACCCATATGATACAGATTAAAATAGTAAAACAAAATTCAGCTAAAAGCCAGATTAAAAAGGTAGGTATTGAGTTTGCTTTTAAAAATATGAACAGTTGGGGTGCTGGTTTAGCGAAGTGGTTAGCAACCAGGCACTTGCTTCTGCAGGTCCAGGTTTGAATCCTGCCTGTGACCAGTTTGCAGAGTGTCTTCCCCTACTCTCTCTCTCCCCCTTTCACAAGCCTGTCCACTGTCTCTCTCCTATCAGTAAAGGCACAAAATGCCCAAAAATACATTAAAAATACATATATATATATATATGAACAGTAGGTGCTGCCCTCAGGTCTTCAGGTAGACTGTTCCACGACGAAGGCCGTTATATTGAAATGATGCTTCACCTTATGTTTTAGATTAAACTTTAGGAACAGTTAAAAGACCCCTACCTGAAGACCTGAGGGATGTAGAGGGCTCATATGGTAAAAGCAAACCAGATAAATAAGAGGGACCAAAACCATTAAGAGATTTAAAAACCAACTTGACCATGTCGACATGCCTAAATGCATTAACCTGATGCAGTTGAATGGGTGTACCTAATAAAATGGCTGGTGAGTTCAGACTCATGTAGTTTTATTCATAATTGTTGCTGTTTTCTTACACATGTTCCCCCGGAAATTAAGTAAAAAAACTGTTTAGAAGAAGTCCGTTCTTGTCTGCCTTTGACAATAATAAAGCCCTTAAAGTTAATAAGAATATAAATATTTGTAATTTTATATTGACCAAAACAGTCAGTTTTAATGACCTGTGAAAATTTCCTGTTACTAAAGAAAATAAAGAAAATACTGGAGTATAAAAACAGGAGTTGCCAACAGACATCCGTCAACCATTAAATCTTTTGATTATAATTCAAATCAGCCTCACTGCACCCCAAATAGATCTTTTAGCAGCTTCTATCCTTTTACTATCGCAGTAAAGGCATAAAAATGTGTAGGCAGCAAAGCTCAACATAAATTTAGATGCTTTTAAGATGTTTCCAAACAGCCTTGTTCCCCTGCAGCTTCTCAGCGCAGAGATAATTTTGGCTCTGCCTGTCATGTGGAAACGATTGTAGAAACTGCAGAAACGTCTCAAAAACATCCCCGAGCCCTCTTAAAGGTGTGTCCTATCTGCACTTATTCATTCTTTCTGCGTGCATAAGTCTACATTTAAAGCTTCATTAACAAATAAACACCAAGCACGCACCCTCCAGCCCATAGGATGGCATCTCCCACATCACCATTGCAACACAGAGCATCAGGAAATGTCTTTGTCCTTCTCCTCACATCCTAGAATCAGATTATCATCGGCCGCAGCACAGCGCGCTGACTCCCTCTGTCAACTCTCGGCGGTAACAGCAGGGCTCCCATTCTCTGTCCGTCTTCCTGTTTGGCACTGCAGAGAAATAAAAGCTACCAGACCAATTTCCTCCCGTCTGCTAGCTGTCTGATCTCATCGCCATGGCAACTGTGATACAATCTAGCAAGTGTGTGTTTTCAATCCGAGTCCGCACGAGGTTTGGCATCCGCACAAATACCAGGGCTATTCTGAGGAAAGCGGTTTTGTTTTCTCTTGAAGGTTCGTCTGAGCGCCTGTCGGATCGCACACAAAGAGATGCAAAAGACACAAGATTGTTTTGTGCTGTAGAAATATCCAGCACGAAGAATAAACGTGCCAAACATAAATGAAAGATAATACTTGGACTGCTGAGCCAGTCTCACTGTGCAAGAATCCTGCATACGTGATACATGAATTAAACTCAGTTAACCCCATTTTATATCTGAAAAAATGTTTGAATCTCAAAAAGGAAGATAAATCAAAGTCTGCGAATGAGCTCTGACTATGGCAGTCAAATGAATGTGTTCCAAAATGAAAGATTTCAAGCTGAAGTGTAAAAGATTCATTTTAATCCTAGATCATGTAGTAATGTCTGATTATTAAAAAGTGTTGTAACCGTCTGCTAAAGCTGGATTTTGTTCATTTGTTCATTTAGTTTAATGCATGTCACACTTGCTTTGTACAGATTGAACAACATTGTTCAGTCTTGTATTTTTGTCCACAGAGGTAGAATATGTTACAGAAAAGATAGAAACTGTCTAAAAAACTTTCCTCCCAAAGTAAAGCTCTGTTTGCCTCCTCTGTGGAGAAGCCTTATTCATCAGAAAGCTTTCTTTCTGCAGGTTTCTCAGGTCAGTTATGTATTAAAGCATGCTTCTTGCGGAGAGATTTATTTTGATGCTGCTTACACTTTCAATTTCAAGCTTATTATTGGAGTGGTAAAAATTTAGAGAAAGGGAACTGTGACAGCAGGGAGTAGCGCTGTGGCCACATTACTGTCAACTGCCTGCTGTGTAAGTCTTAGCAGTTGTAGGAGCTCGTGAAGAAAACGTGAATAGGAAACAGCCATAAAAGCTTTATGTTTCCTCGATGTGCTCTACAGGACTTCAAATACATCTGTAGTCAAATTTTCAGTCTCTATCACAGGCTAAAAATCTTGAAAAAGGAGACTGTTTACTTGATTGTATGCAAATCAAAGAGCAGAATTCAAATAGTAGTAAATTTTGCATTTTGTTGACTGTTTTTTGCTTTTTATCTATACACATGATAGTTTTTTTAATTTCATCATATCTACAGCTACAGCAACACTGAACAGCAGTCTTCAACTTAAAATCAGACTCACTTTATAACATGTCACCTATGTTTGAACTGTCTTAACAGGCATCTGCACAAACACCTGTTTTTATTAAATGTCTACTTCTTTATTCATTGTGATCTTTCTCTTGACATCAATGGCACTAATACAGCCTTACTGTAGGGGGGTAGTTTTTATAGTTCATACGGTGAACAAACACAAATCCACAAAACAAATGCAAAAGTTTTATAATTCACAGGAGAGGTAAAAAAGAACAAGTTTCTCAATGTGTGTGGTGTTGTGGAGCAGACTGAACAAAACAAGAAAGGACAAAGTAGGCAGACAGTGGGTTTCTTATCCGTTTATAGAAATTTTCCTCAAATTCTTCTGTTTTTAAACAAGGACATTGAGCTGATGTGTTCATGTGGAAGATAAACAAGAGTGTTCTAAAGCAACATCCTCAGAATGTCTACAGTCTGGCACCAGTTAAACTGTCACAGTGGTGGGTCATGAATGGCTAACATGGGTTAACATTAGCCTCAGTATCAAAATCATTCAATGATAGTGCAGCAGTGACTCAAACTGCTACATAAAGTTGTATTAATGTCAACATGTGCACATGTGTACAAGTATGTGCACATACTTGAATGGTAGGAGAGTTGACTGGTAGAGTTATTCCAATGAATCCTCACTTCCTTCAACAGAATCTTTTGTTATTGTTTCACAGGTCACGTCCTTTTCAACAAGTTTTTGTCCTCAGAACTTGTTTTGAAACCACTTGCCGGAAATTCCATTCAGATATTGTGTGTGCTCTTAAACTGCTCTGTTTCATCTGGCTCTGAACAGACTGTTTCAGTGTTATTCCTCTGTGTCTGGCTTCACCCCCTCTCTCAGGAGGCCAATGTGACTTTAGTTTTCTTTGCTGTGCTCAAATGTTTACTGTGTCTGCAAAGACATGCCTGTACGTGTTACTTCAATTTTGTTCGGCTGTGGGCTGAATAAAAAACAGAAAAAAATTTTAGATATCCTTGGAATTTATAAAGGCAGTCTTGCAACGAACGCCAAAATAAAGCCAAGATACTGTGGAATCTGGAGTGTTCAATCTGATTTTTTGTGTTTCAAAAACTTTGGAGCTAGATCCAGAAGAAAACCGCCATGGCGAAATATGTGATTTTCGTGGATATCTACTGAACTAAAATAGATATCATTATGAATCCCATTGCTAATAGTATGTTTTCATGGTAAAGGAATCTAAATATTTAGATGAAATAAAGGTAGGACTAATATTTATGGTTAAAATCACAATATGGAGGAGGACTGTGGAGCTGGCGGAGGTCTGTGCTCTCCCAGTGCTTTTCTAGTTAAGCCTTAGCTGCCACTTGTCCATTTGTTCATCTGTCTGTCTCTCTGTCCTTTCTGTGAGCAAGATAGCTCAAGAAGTACGTAGCAGATCATGATGGCACAAGGGAGATGTTATTAAATGTAGGCAGTAGCCCAGTTTGGATGCAGATCTAGGAAGTGAGTTAACATTGAACTGTAGGGTAGTTTTCCACATTTTTTGTAATAACACAAAGGTTTCTGGCCTTGGACTGCTTCTAGTCTGGTGTAGGAACCATCTAAACGCACATTACTATAAGACCAACAGTTATCACCCTCTGGTGGACGAGTTCTCATGCTCAGTCTTTCTGATAATTGATTAAAATACAGTACATTATATAATAACGACTGGTTTTCTTTCTTGTGTCTATATATCTTCCAGGTGAAAAGTACGAGCTCCACGCCGGCACAGAGTCCACCCCCAGCGTGGTCGTCCACGTGTGCGAGAGCGAGACAGAGGAGGACGAGGCGGCGCGGCCAAAGCAGCAGATCGTCCAGACCAGACGCCCCGACGGACCCCCGAAGGTCTTCAACTAGAGGGGCCCTTTTTTTTTTTTCCCGAGACGCCGGCGCGGCCCTCCCGACCGCCCCTTGAGAAAAAAAAACCTGTGACACACCTGCCCTCTCTCTCTCGTCTCTGCACTCACAGAGAGCGTCGACGCCCCTCATTTCAGTTCAACTACAAGCAAAAACAAAAAAATACCAACAGACATTGCTCGATGACGGTGTTTGTGGGGAGCATGGGCGATGGAATGAGGTGGCTTGAAGGGGATGGATGAGAATCACACATCACATTCTGCGGACAGTGTGGGGGGAGCGGGGCGGCCATGTTTGCCTCCCACCCCACCAGCCTCTCTTTTATGGAAGAGGGGTCTGGAAAAAAAAACCTGTCCCAACGCAGGCACCCGTCACTTTTCCACACACACTCAGCTCTCATCGCTAGTCAGTAGACCGCTAGTTAGTTAGCTTGTTAGCTTGTACCTCTCCTTTCGTCTTGCTGTTTGTACATTATTTTCTAATCGAGGCGTACGTCATACCTCCAAAGACATTTTCTTTTCATCTTTTACGGTTCATTTTCGAACATCTATGTGTATTTTCAGTTATTTTTCCATTATTTTCCATATCTGCTGGTTTGCCGCTTCAGCTTGCATCAAGATTGAGTGTGTGATGTTTCCGCTCTTGTCTGCATGTATATACTGTATACGAGAAAATACTTACACAAACACAAATACTAACAAGATATATCAAGAAAAAAGGAACTTATTTAACATCACACACAGCACGAAGCGCCATATGTGACTAACAACAGTTGTGGTGGTTGTTTGAATTTTTTTTATTTCTGCTTTTTTTCTGTCTTTTCATTTGGAGAGGTGTTGTTTTTTCGCTGAACATCTTCTTCTTCGATGTGAATTCTTACTACGTATTTGATACCCAAATACTTTCTGCATGCTTACTTACTTCTGTAGATGAGGAGCTGAGGTGTTTTTTTTGTTGTTCGTGTCGTCGAGGAAGTGCATATCCCCGTGCAGAGCTGAAGCGACGTCTTAGAGGAAGAAGAGTTTTTCAAGACTGGCGGTTCAGTGTTCAACTAGATGGAAATCAGAGACAGTTCATCCCTTTTGTCCTTCAAAGGGGAGTGAGAAGCTGATCTTTTTTGTTGTATTTCACATCTTTAATGTCTTATGTTTGATGAAACCCACCTTCTACGTGTCAGGTTTTCTTTGAAACCTTGTACTGTTTGTTTTTTGCACTGAGTATCTCTGACCGCGCTGCTTCTTGCTGTAAATAGCCCTGCGGTAGGTAGATTTGTGAGGATAGTTTGTTAGATTTTGTAGTTTAAGCTTGAAGCAATCGCTAAAAAGGGAAATTAGATGAGATACCAACCAAAGCATTACTCACCTCAAACTATCAGAAGATGATCATGACTTTCCTCCTGATGAACATTGATTTAAGTCATTTCATGCTTCAATTTTGTTCACACAACTTCTTCTTTTTAGCCATTTTTACACTCCAACAGATCTTCTTGAGCTCAATATATGTCTCTTTAAGTTGGTTTATTCTCCTCGGAGCTTCATTTCATATCAGTGTTTCCTGGTAAAGCGCAAATTTTCCCAACAGGGCTGTCCGCGGTGAGTCTAAACCTGAGGATGAACGCTATTTCTTTGCTTTTTGATGATATTAGTGCTGAAAAGAGAAGTCTGTCTGCATGTGAGCACTTTATTGTTGGTTTAGATTCCTTAATAGAACAGAAAAAGTAGTAAGCACATGTCATTTCTTCTTTTTTTGTGTAACTTTATTTTGTTTTTTCTTAAGCCGATCACCTTGTTAGCCTTTTTCACCAGCATATTGCAGTGCGAGAAACGCTCCACTTCCTTTTTGCTCGTGTGAACTTTGGAGAGTTTCAGGCCTTTTATTGGATCTGCTGTAAATGTATAGACGGTGAAGTAAAGCAGGACGATGCGACAGAACAAAGTTATTGCAAGGAACGTTCAATTTTCTGAGATTTGAAGGTGTTGTTTTAGAAGAGTGTAGATTAATGGCACTACAGTAAAGCCGTTAGGGTCGTTTTAAAGGAGCTGCGACATAAGGAGGAAGATTTTTGTACTCTCTGTGGTCATGCTGTGTCAAACTGGGTGGTCACAGTTGAAATGAAAATGTAAATTTCTGTACATATGCCAAGTGTTTTTTTTTTTTTTTCGTTGCTGAGGCCAGTCCCAGTGTGCAGTTTGTTACGGCTTCTCTTGGCAATGTTGTGACTGATAAAAAAAAGGAAAAAAAAGGTTTAATAATAAGTCCTGAAGATGCTCGATCAACAACCAATCGTCATTGTGTTTGTGTTCAACATGGACTCTGTTTGAATGTTTCTTTTCTTTCTGGGGAAAAACTAAAAAGGTCAATAATGCCGTTTGTCACTGTTGTACTGTTTCTGTTCAAATATGAATATTGTGTCTTGTATTGTAGGAAAACAAAGTAGCAAAACAAGCAATAATTTACAGTTCTATGATACCAGTATGTGTATTTTCATGTTCTGTATACTTATTTCTCTGAGATGGTCTCTGTCTCGAACAGTATCCGCTTCTATTTGTGTAGTACAATAGCAATTTGTTTCACATAGAGAAATACATAAAGACTTATTCTTAAACTACATGTTCACTGGTCTTTATTTTAGGAGGGACTCACTCAGGATGCAAATACAGGTCAACACAAAGGTTTCTGAAATCTTATACGATCTTTATATCTTCAGTGAGAATGTTGTTTGGTTGATTTTGACGCCCCACACTTGATCTGCTGCAGTGGTGTCAGGCACTAAACTTTATTCTTCAAGCTCCACACAGGAGTATTATGCTAGAGCTGTATTAATACAAGAGTTTCTAAGTTTGAAACTTTCAATGGGAATTAAAAGGAATTTCTAGGATTTTATGAGAGCTAGCCTGGAATTTACTAAATTGAATGTTGGACCTTAGCAGGGATTTAAAATAATTGAGAATTTTAACATAGTCTTGATTAAAATAACCAGAGTTCATGGAAGTACACTTGAGAATATCTCTGCTGTTCCTCAGTCACATACTTGTAGCACACTGCTTACTGAAGGAGTATTGAGACCTCGAGTCACCCCCGTACATGCACTGTTCCCTCCTTCATCACATATGATTCTAAAACTCTGGACTATTGAAGCCAAGTTTTTGAGCCTGTGGACCACATCCATGAAGCTGAAATTGATTTTTTAACAATAAGTTCTACCAAAAGGTAAATCTGTTGAAATATAAAGTTTTAATTGTATTATTTCATATGAACATCTGCCTATGACAAAATTAAATGTTTGTATTTATGTTTCAATGTGATACAATACATTTAAATTACTCCCAATTTACAGTAAATTCCCATTGATTCACATTATCCTAATGGAAGTTTCCAATCTGGAATATTTCCAAAATAAACGAGCTTAACTTCTCATTGAAAGTGTTCTGAAATTTGTGGGGGATTGTCAGCCCCTTTAAAAGCCCAATTATTTTCAAATGGATTTAATAGATACATATATACATATTTTTCATCTAAACGAGCAAAAGACTGCACCAATGAAAATAGATTCAGTCTCATAAACTTCAAGCACCTTCCTTATTTGCCATGCTTACAATGTGTGTATTTGCATAAAGTTCTGACAAACTAAAATGGCAGCACACTATGCCAAGACTAGAAATGGAAAATCTGACTGACTTGATACATTCCACCAAGTAGAAATTGAAACTTGATAGAACTTAAGTAATCTGAACACTGAGCTCTTGTGACTGGAACCACGTCAAATGGTATGGATAAAAAATAAATCTCTGTAATCTGCTTTTTTTTAAACAATATTATATTAACTTTCCTGAATCCATGTTCACAACAAGAATGTGCACATGACAGCCAAGTTGTTAAAAGCTGATCAATGATCTCATGAGAATGAGAAATAAAAAATATATATGCACAAAGTAATTACAGCAACAGCAGCAAAAAGACAAAAGCATGGTATTCATATACATACTGTATATACATTCATACTGCAGCACTACATAGGCCAATAAATTAAAGTTTTCTACATTTACTCAACTTAGGTACATTAATAAGGGAATGCATGGTCAGGGCAGTATTAGAGTGTCCAGGGGAGGAAGTCAGGCATCCACACAAGTCCAGAAGGGATGCCAGTTCATGCAGAACATCCCTTGTATACCAGGTTTGCTGCACTGATCGGGAGGTGGTTAAAAAAAGGCGCCCACAACTTGTCAAAAGTTTTCACATTTCCTTTCAAGACTGAACTTAGGTGCTCCATTGGTAACACTTTAAAGATCTCTCTGTACCACTGGTTTTTTAATCTGCTTTTGGACCAGGCTGCTCATAAGTATATTTTTACTGGTCCTTTTAGCATTTGCTCATGGGCGCTGTTCAACTTTGGGGCCTTTTGAGCCTCAAGTGTTCAGTGAAGGAACTGCAGGTTTTGCAAACACCAGAGGGCGCTGTCAGCACATTTTCACACTTACACAGATGCCAATGTCTAAGAGCCATGTTTAATTATTACTATATTGGAAAAAAAAAAACCAGCTCATTTGCTCCTTAATTTATATGAAAGTGCATGGAGAGGAACCTGTCATCTACTCTTCACCTGAAGGCCACAGGATACACCCAGCTGCCTTCATCACATCTGTGACGTCTATGAATCCGCTTCATAATACACGGCGCAGTGGTTCAGTGGTTCAGTCAATTGAACTTTGCACCTCATATCCCCCCCCAAGGACCTCACAGCAGTTAATGTTGTGTCAGGTCAGAGCCTTGCTTCAGATGTAAGGACACAGAAAGCAAGGTTGAGCTAATGATTCTTTCAGCAAGTGACAATAGACAGAACATTTACAACACACACAGCTGCATGACGGTTTGGCAACACAGCCATGACTTGGACAGTGAAACGCCTTTTGTCACACCTGCAGTTTCCTCATGTCAGACATGAAGAAAAGACAAAGGCTTCTCATGAATTTTAATACAAAAGACTTCATGTGTTCTTCCTTGTTCCTTTAAATATGCACTCCATCATTGTGTGTGCAAAGGATGTTTTGTAACTATGAGTTTGCACACGAGATGGATCAAAGTAACCTTTAAAAAAACTGTAACAAGTAACGACCTCAACAAGACACTTTATTAAATAACTCGTATCACCAAACCGTTAATACAACTGTTTGCAAACCAGAATAAATAGGAAGTCAGTTGTTGCTGCATAGCTCCTCAGAAATCTAACAGTAAGCGCGTACATCAGGGTAAGAAAAAATATTTTCACATATTTCCAGATCATAATTTAGTTAAAAGAAATACCTTTGGAGATAAAAATCTGATTCCTCAGAAAATTGGATCAACTGCTATGTATCTAAATTTTGCACTTTGTGGTGTTTTCACATGGAAGAAACAAATTTGTTGCAGAAACAAAACAAATCTATTCACACCCAGGAGAACCCTGAACATTCAAGCAACCAGCCGGTTGACCAACATACAGTATCTGCTTCCTAAGTGGGTAGTCTGAAAAAGAAAACCTTGCAAGTTTGTTGTAAATATATTTCTCAGTTTGGAAGTCAACGAGTTTAATCTGTTCCCTTCTAATCTTATAGACCCTCTCTTATTTCAGACAGTTTTCATGTACTGCTGCAGATTCAATAATTTTGTGCTTTACACATTATCTGCGCTTTTTAAATGTAACTAAATCATCAGATTTTAGAGTATTTAAATTAAGAAACAAAATGTTAATTCATTCTATTTACAGCCAATGCAGCCAATTTTATTAGTACTTTCTTGAGTTAGAGAGGACATTTCATCAAAAGTTGAAGAAAATCCATGTCTACATTTTGTTCACATGAATGTTACAGGCAGACAAACATGATGCCCACCGGTCTGGCTAATGTACTCACTTGGGAATAAACCAGTTAAAGACCCTTACTCAGGTGTTTTAATCACTCTGTTAATTGGACAGGAGAGGCTGAAGCAGGCGGGGCTCTGATAAGACTTTATGATGCCATGGATGTAATGACCAATTGAAATGATAACATATCAAAAGGTCTGTCTACTTAATTTCACAGGGTCATGAAGCTGTCAGTCAAACAGACTTGACCACGCCCCCACAATCCTGAGACAAGATCTAGGGTGCATCCGAATAGTCCTATTTTGATAAGGAACCTTCCTAACTGAAGAAATGACCCGGAATCATTTAAGCGTCGGCCATGATAAGTGCTGTTAGAATTCTCCAAAAATTAAGGAAAGGAGGGTCGTTGCTTCCTTCATTATCTCCTTTAGCTTAGGAAACACTGGACCATCCTTTCCGAAAGGAGAGAAGAAAGGAACGCCCCATAATGCACTGCAGCAGGTGACGTGTATCGGCATCGTACGGAAACTTACGAGGAAGAAAGGACGAGTTTTGGGGGACTATCAAGATATGTGGGCTATATAATTCTAAAAAAAACAAACATTTTTTGCAGTCATAGAGAAGAATATATGCTTCAAGTAAGTGCTTTCAAAAATATCACCTTTAGTTTATTTCTTAATCAGTTTTGAAATGGTGGACCGATAAACAATTAAATATTAGTCTATAATTCATAAAGCACTTAAAACTTTTTCTCCATACCCGTCGGGCCGTCTACAATGTTCATCAAGCAATAAACAATTGTGGTCTTTGTGTCCTATTTTAATATGTTATATTAGTTACCAGATTTCTATCAATCTTCATTTATGAAGTAAATCATGCCTATAATGACAGAAAAATGGGGTCTCCAATAACGTTTATTAAAAAAAACAATCAATAAAAGAAGGGCAAATGGGTTATTTTACAATACTTAAAATATAGTAACACTGTTTAACAATGTGTGTAATGATATATGTGAATGAAACAGGGATAAAAGTCTTTCTGAAACATTTTTATGTTTTATCAGACTTCAGGTTTTTGTGTGCTGTCAAAGATGTGAGCATGTATCGAAGCTCTCACCAAACCTCACATCTGTGTGCAGGAATCACGCACAGTATGACCAACGGACAAAACACCATCACAGGTCTGATGATGGATTGTTAATGTTAACAGGTAAAGCTGACACAAAACAACTCCGTGAGGTAGAGCCGATGACAAGACGCTTCTTGTAGACCATTTTCAGAGCACTGAAGTTCGTCGTGGTTTACCTACGTCACAAGAAATCCTCGTCACATAAATATGACACCAAAGTGAAAGTGCAGTTGAATTCCTCTATTACCGCAGTTCTCCTTTCCTTTCCTCTTATTCCTTCCTTTCCTTGACCCTGTGACGTTTGTATCGGGGTTAAGGTAAAGTGGATAGGAAAGGACTTAGGAAGGACTATTCGGATCCACCCCTAATCAAGGACTCTTTACTATCAACTGTGTGGGTGTCATGACCTTTAAGGGAGGATGTTTGTTCCTCCTGAGTCATAAAAACTGTATATTCATGATAAAGAAGCACGTTAGCATTACCAGCTGTTATACTTACAGGCCTATGTGAAAACAAACAGCAGCAGTGAGTACTTTACAGGTGGAGGGGACAGCTGTGAGGCCTCATGTCCTCTCTATATGACACACAAAGTCCTCTTCACGGTGCAGCCAGAGAGGAATTCCCGCTCACAATGACCCTCACTGTTCCACGTGAAGATGAGTGTGCACCTGAGAGGAACAGAGCAGGTAAACTCGGCCTCTGAGAGCTGTAATTCAAACTGTTTTTAGCTCTAAGTTTCCTTCAGGGGTGTTTTCCACTATTTCATGGCACAGCTGCTCAAGCAGGAGTTTAGAGTGATGTATGAGTCATGACGTGAGGTGACAATGAGTTTTGACTGAAGTGGCTGCTTGAAGAAGACGTATAGTGTATCAATAGACACAGTTTAATGAGTTTGCTTTGGCTGAGTTTAAGCATTTCATAAGCTTTAACATCCTCTAAAACAATTAGATGTTAAGTAAGAGTGAGAGTAAACCCTCTCATCTGTCCCAGGACGAGTGAGTTAAAGCAGGCGGACACTTATAGATCTTTATAGCCCGTAAAGCACAAAGACGAGAGTCTGAGTCTTACTTGAAATGAAACTGCTTATCCATTCAGACACACTAGCCTTGTGTCTCATATGAGCTGGCTGAGCTTGTGATCCTTAAGAAATTCAGAAAGATGAATGTTTTTTTGTATGCCTAAGGTCCCCAGAGACAGTTAGTCACTTTTTTGTAACTACTCATTACCTCAGGGACAATTTCTTTGGAAAATTAAACCAACTGGGCTCTGAGAGAATCACTTAAATCTGCTTTTAATGGACTGCCAGTTATGCCTTGGAGACACTTTTGTATCCAAATTTTAGAGCGACTCAGAATCAAAATAGCAATCAGACACACTCAGACCTCTTTAAATCTCCAGTGGAAATTCAGTTGTCACTGTTACTTTTCACAAACTTAAGAAAAGGTGAATAAGGATAAAAAAAGGTAGATAAAAGTGTAGAATAAATAAGGTAATAAACTTGCAATAATGCAATATCTTCACATTTTACAACCCCTTGACTGCCTGTCCTTTTTCTTCAGAAAAGTATCTGCTGGGCGTAGTTGGGACACTTCTATCAGGAAACATGTTCAGATTGTGTTTAGTGTGTACAACCACAAAACAATATGATCAAAAAGAATACAAAACAGTTTACATAATAATATCAATCAATCAATCAATCAATCAATCAATCAATCAATCAATCTTTATTTGTATTGCACCAATTCATAACAAGTGTTACCTCAAGACACTTTACAATAGAGCATAAAGCTCTTTATTTTATGGATACACATATATGCATAGATACATATATACATATAAAAATACACATATACATTTAATACAAATATATACATCCAACACCAACATGAATCCATATAGCCAATCATGAATCCCTCCATCATGGCGGCAAGAAAAAACCTTCTGTTAAGCAGCAGGAAATCTTGAATGTGGATCCCAGTCTCATGATGAACAGCAAATCCACACAATGAAGGGAGGTAAGGGGAGACAAGTGGACTAAAGTAAGAACTAATGTTAGTGACAGATCTATGAACCACAGACCTGTTGTCTGATTTATCAGAGGTTAGCCTCTTGAGAGGCTACATCTGGTTTTCAGGAGGGTCCTCATGTCTGAATGGTTGTGGTGATCATTTTATAGAAGTATAATCAATGATATTCTTACTGAAAATAATAATTTATGGTAGTGATGAACTCATGGATGCCCAGACCACATGTGCATCCATACCATGTTTGTCTCCATTAAGTATAAATATATTAAAGGCCTCTTGAGATGTGACATCCCATTTTCAAGAGGGACCTCATGCCTATGTAGCGCTGAATATAGATACTATATTGTATCAACCATGGATATGGAGATCATGCTAATACCTACATTAACAGCTATAATGCTAATGGGAATGAAATGTTCCTAATGGAATGGCCAAATAATAGATCAGGGGTGGACAACTGGCAGCCAATAGGCCACATGTGGCCCTATTCCTCTTTTTCTCCAGTTTATCAGTCAAAAATATAACAAAATATCAAAAACTTTATGAACATGAGGGAAACCTGGGAAAATCTGCAGAGACAACAAACAAAGATCACAATATTTCAAAGAAAATAAGAGCTAAAATTGGCAGTTTCTGTTTCTGTAAAACTCTCTTGTCTACATTTCTTAAAACAGAAATGAAAAATAGCAAATTAAAATTTAAAAATCAATAAATGTTTGATTTATTGCATCAAAAGTATCAAAATCTCTTGAATTCTGTGTTCAGCTCATTACATGAGGTATAGCTGATTGCATGAGTTAAAACCTAAATGATGACAAAACTTCTTATGGCTGTACATGTATGTGAAGGTTTTCTCTTTTTGTACCCTTCAAAATGCTAATGCATGTGCATTCACTGTTAGCTTTTGGTCTTGCTGCTTAGGTGCAGAAATTTCTTTGCATTCTCTGAATCTTCTGATGGAACCTCAGTAAAACACTGAAGTAGTATCATCGGCTTAGTTTTGGTAGTTTTGCAAAATTCTCAAACCTGAAATTGTTTCTTAAATGTATACAAAACTTAGCAACAGAGATTTTATGAACTTATATTTGGTAAAATAGTGAGAGGAACATCAGAGGTACAGCCAGTGGTAATTAAAAAATGCACATCATGCGTTCTCATGGGACACTCAGTTCTCTCTATTAAAAGGCTCTTTTCACGAGTAAGGACCACACCATCAACAGGATGAATTTGACAATTATTTATTGCGCACAGTGGATAACGAACAACATAGTAGGTACGTGAAGCGGATGACGGTTTGGGGAAACTTCATGGGGAATTCGCCGTAGCTCCCCGCCACGACGAACCCCCCTCTTTAAGACCCTGAGGAAGGAAGGAAGAAAGAAGTTTTAAATAAGGGGAGGGAGGGAGGGGTGCGTCGAGTGTGCGAAATGAGAGGGAAGTCGTCGGTTAGAATTTATAGGGACACAGGAAGAGGCGTGGTTGAGGTGTGGTCCACTCCCGAAATTCAGCTTAAAGCTCCACTACATGGAAGACACTGCCAGTGAAATTAAAATTAAAACTAGCAACAGCTACAGTGGTTTCATGTAAAATATCAGTGGCTAGTTTGTAACAGGCGTTTACAAAGTAATTTACACTGTCCCCATGAAATAAACTTTCTAAATATCACACTTTGCACAAAATTTTACAACATATAAAAGGTACAAAACATCACAAAGTGAAATACACAGCTTGATACAGCAAATAAATAAACTGGAGGAAAATACTTGGAACTTCAAGTGCTGCATATGCTGAGCTGTTTTATGTATTTAAAAAATAAAGTGAACAGCAATCCTCCAAACACAAACATTGTTCTTGTATATTTCTCAAGTTGCACAAGATTCACATACAACACAACATAACAACATAATGAGAGAAAAGATTTCAACACTTTTGTTCAACCCACAGTCTTAATGAACATTATTGAATATTTATTTGAGAGGGAATAAGACAACATAGACAAACGCTTGAGAACAACTTAGAAATGAATGATTTTTAGTGCAGTAAAATGAGTGTTTCCATCATCTGAGTGAAAGAGAAAACAACATAATACTGGGGTGCCATTTTGAACAATGTTTTCCCCTCTGAAACTCTACCCCAGCTCTCAGACTTATGTAATCATCCTCCAAACACTTCTGAACAAGGCGACACCAGCAGGGTGCTGTCGGATGCAGCCCATTGGCTAAAGCAACACAATATGTGTCTGAAGTGTTGCTACACTTTCTCACAAAGGTCCAATCCCACCTTTTTTTGCAAGTCCACCTCGCCCCTGAAGGTAACACGAGGCGACAACTTGTTTGCTTTCCTTCTGCAGAGAGAGTGAGGCTGAGAGCGAGGCCGTTTCAGTGGCACAGTATTACCCGAGAAAACATTTTTCTATTCAGTGGACGACTTTCACACAAATGTTGCCAAGTCTTTGACACGGGCTCTTTGTCCTTTGAAAAGAGAGGGATAGAAAAGGCTGCTGCATGCAGTGTCTTTTCTGTACGCACACCCTCCACCCTTTGAACGACTATAACATTGATGCACATTTAATTTTTAACTAGATACATAAACCACATTATGGCAGGACTGAGGTCACTTTGTTAGGACAGAATTTGTTTACATAGGTCCACATATGGAGCTCACCTTTCTTTAACCTTCTACTGAGTTAATTATTAGTACATTTTAATAATGCAATATTTGAAGACGATAAAGGAGCTCAGGTAACACGGTGAATTAAACATATTATATGGCATTAGCAAACCATTAGTAATTTATCATTTAAGCATTTGTAATTACTCATTTGTAATTTACAAACACTCCTGTAAATGGGTTTGGATGTGTTTGAAACATTTTATTAAATAAGTCATTAGTCATTCTTATAACAATGAATGCTGGGGGGTTTTTTTTGTTTATGTAAACATTTTAAAAGATTTGCGGATAATTAATACAACCCCCAAAAATGTATAAAATATAAATACAAACATAATACACTGAATTAAACATCTTTTTTAATCTATGTCCCTACAGAGTATTTTTATTGTCTGAACTGATAAACTTTATTGGGTGTTATGTTTTGTTTTGTTTTTTTTAAATATTCACTCATTTTGAATTTGATGCCTGCAACATGGTCCACAAAAGCTTGGACAGGGGCATGTTGACCATTGTGTTACATCACATTTCTTTCTAACAGCACACAGTTTCATTCATTCCATTCTTGTTTAATGTGCAGCTTCAGTTTTTAAACAGTCCAGGGACTCTGTTCTTGTACTTTACGCTTCATTTTCAATGGAAGACTGGTCTGAACTGCTTTTTTCAGGCATCACCTGATGGTAGCATGTGCTGCTTCAAAACCTCTGTGCACCTTGCAGCATTAAAGTTGCCTTCACAGATGTGCAAGTTACCCATGCCATGGTCACAAACACACTCACATACCATCACGGATGCTGGCTTTTGAACTTTG
Organism: Scarus forsteni; assembly: GCA_036419115.1. Classification (NCBI taxonomy): domain Eukaryota; kingdom Metazoa; phylum Chordata; class Actinopteri; order Labriformes; family Labridae; genus Scarus; species Scarus forsteni. Next base: position 20,059,078 of record JAZDUH010000451.1, on the reverse strand, counting down.
TGCTGATAAAAACATGGACGCTCCTCTTCTTCTTTACCTGGAGCACATGATGTCTAAAAGAATGATATTTGGACTCATCAGTCCACAGCACTTTTTCACTTTGCATCAGTTCATCTCTGATTAGCTTTGGCTCAGAGAAGCCATGGGCATGTGTCTGGGTGTTCATGTATGACTTTTACTTTGCATTACAGAGTTTAACTTGTTTTCCAAAGTGTTCCTGAGTCCACTTGGTCATATCCTTTACAGAGTGATCTGGATTTTTAATGCATTGTCACCTGAGGGACCAAAAGTCATGGCATTAGGTGTTCGTTTTCAGTCTCACTGCAAACATGCAGAGGTTTCTCTGCATTCTCTAAATCTTTTGACGATATCATGTACTGTAGATGAAGAAATCCTCAAATTCCTTGAAACTGTGTGTTAATAAATTTTCTTAAACTGTTGGTTTATTTTCTCACGCAGTTGTTAGCAGTTAATTAGTGGTGAACCTCACCTCATCCTCACTTGTGATTAACTGAGCCTTTCAGGGATGCTCTATTTATACTCAGTCATTACCCTGTTTCACATTAACTTGTTTACCTGTGGGACGTTCTGAACAGGTGTTTATTTCAGCATTCCTCAACTTTCACAGATTTTTGTTGCTGTATCCCAACTTTTTTGCAATTGTTGCCGGCATTGTGTTAAAAATGAGTGAATATTTGCAAAAATAAATAAATAATAAAAATAAAAAACAGCACTTTGCAAGTCTAAGCATTAGATATCATGTTTGTACTCTATTAAACTGATAATAGGTCAAAATGATTTTCAAATCAATTCTGTTTTTATTTTTGTTTAACATCGCATCCCAACTTCACTGGAGTTGGAGTTTGTATTTTATAAGTGTATAGAGAGAGAATTAAAAACTGTCTATGACTTCTCACTAATCAATAATGCTTTTGGGTGATTTATTCATGTGCATTTCTAATCCTAAGTCATGCCATGACTTTTTTTGTGCACAAAGTTAGTCAAAATCTATCATGCTTCTCACTTGAATTTGAACTATGCTTTTCATCTTTGATAAAATGCTCATCCAAGTCCTACCAATTATCCTGGTTGGATTTTAGAGGATATAGTCATGGAGAGCTCTGAGCAGGACACATAACTGCAGAGAGGCGCCTCACTGTTTTGATCCTGGTCCACGCCTTAGGGCCAGGCGGAAGGACCTGAAAAACCAGCTGCCTGACATTATTACACTCAGCGAGGAGTAACAAGTGAACAAGCCTCCTCCTCCTCCTCCTCTTCACTCTCCACCTCCCTGTCCCATAAACACAGTGATTCCCACAGAAACCACACACAAAGTCAAGTGTCTCCTGTGACTGTGAACAGTCTGCTTGGACCTGTAGGACTGTCCCTTCTGAACAACTTTGGACTTAACTTCCTTTTTTGTCCAAGCAGCTCACACACCCCTCCACTCACCTGTGACTCCTGACAGAGAGCTGCTGTGCCGTCGGCCCTCCACTTGTGGACTATGCCCCCCTCGGTCAGCTGAGGGAGGGGGCTTGGCACTGTTCAGGCTCCCATCAGGACTAGGCTAGAGCTGAAATCAGAGAGGAGACGGTTTGGTAAGTTAGAAATAAATCACTGCTTTTCACTCATTCTTCCTCTTCTGTTACAAAAGTTTACTCTCTTGAGTGGGGGCTCAGGTGTTTTAATGTGTGTGGTGTGTATGACTAAAAGCAGAGGCTCTCCCAGACAACATGGCGGGACAGCAGGTGAGTCCCCGGTGAAAGGGAATATCTCACATTCCTCAGAGAGCTCAGACCTGCTAAAAGATTTGTTACTCTTGACACAGTGGAACGACACAGACTGACATCTGAGTTTCGGCAGATTTATTTTCACTTCTTACATTTATCAGCTCCTAATATCTCTGCATGATAAGAGAGGGTGTGATGAAACGCCCCATTTATCATCTCATCAGTCACCACTGAGCTTTAGGAAATATGACTGCAGTTGATCTGGAGCTGGGGCCATGATTCAGAGTTGTTTGTTTTCATTTATAGTAAGAGTGAGATAGTGTGTTTATCAGTTTATGATGATTGGTCCTGAGACTTTGAGTTCACATTTCTCCTTACATATTTGAGCAGGATAGAAAAGTCATTCTAATTAAGCATATCAAAAGTACATTGATAAAGTATTATCAGCTATCTCTGCATTCCAACTGCTCTTTATAGATCAAGAGTAAAATCAGGTGAAGGTAAAGCCAAAATGAGAGGATGAATCCCTCTATAGCATCACTGGAATTCTTCAGTCATTATGTCGGATGTTAATTTATATTTACTTTTTAAAAGAGTCATATCTTGAACAGGGCATCTAATACAACAATCATTAAAAATGCAAGGTGCAAATTGCAATAAGCAGAGTTTTGTTTCCTTCATATGCTTCATTTTAAGTGCTGCCAAAACCAACATGAAATGTCTTTAAAAAGTGTTACACGTATTCTTTTTCTTTGGTTGAAACAGGCCACATAAATGTCCCAAAACAAGACAGAGTGTCTGGGTTTACAACCACAACTGGCTTTGAAATAAAAAGAAATATTCTTCAAATTGAAATGAAAACAAAACATGTCGTAGTTTTTACTGTAAAACAAAAACGGCTTTGCAAATGCTATTTATTATATCAATTAGTGCTATGTGTTATGTCTTATTATATTTGTAGTGTGAGAAAATTTTCTGGAAAGTTGTCTCATAATGTTAAAAAATCCTTAAAAAAAACAAACCTGGATCCAGATCACAACCAAAGTGTAGCTTTTTGGTGGTGCCATGACCAGCATTCCCTAAAAATGTCATCAGAATCTTTCATCTTATTGATTTTTTCATGAAAATATGGATACAAACCTTCCTATCTCCTAGTGTTATCAAATCCTTTTATAAACTCCTGAATCTGCCTCCAGATTAGGTCAACACAAAAACTGAATCACGTCTTCTTTGTGCCATGATCAAATGTCCCTGAAAACCTCATCAAAATCAGTTCATTAGTCTTTGAGATATCTTGTTCACAAAGTAACCCTGACAAAACCACAACACTGAATCAACATTTACTCGTATCATCCTATTATTGTCATAGCCACTGTTTCAAGGAGTCATTGACTACTGCTGGGCAGGTGAAAATTAAAACAGGAATCTGCTCTGTGAAACATATTTTAAATTTACATTCTGGTGGATCAATAATTGGACTGCATGTGCCAGTATGACATCCTTGTATTGACATTATGTTCCAGCTCTAGCTTGCAATGCATTTTAGTTTGTTTGACAGTCAATAAAGGTTAGACTAGAATTATTCATGATTGATCTTTCTTTCTCTCTCACTTGGGCAGAAGTAAAGTCAAATTGTAAAGTAAGCTATAACCAACAGAAACATTGATATTCATTTTTATAATTTAACAAGTGCAAAAGCAGTCAACAGAAGGAAGATCTTTATCAAAACAATATTTGGTATGATTGCCCTCTGCCTTTGAAACAGCATCAGTTTCTCAGAGTTCAGTTGCGAACAGTTATTAAGGATCTTGGCAGAGAGGTTGTTTTAAACATATTGGACAACAGCTCTGGTGTTGCTGGAGGCTGATTCAAATCTTTCTATCTCTTCATTTAATCCCAGAGACACTGAATGATGTAGAGATCAGGACTCATTGGGAAGCACTCCTGTTTTTTCTCTACCCTGAAAAAATTTCGTCATGGCATTGGCTGTATATGTTTTGTTCTGATGCAGAAGTTTGGGGTCAGTCTAACCACCTGTTGATGGTATGCATATCTGCTTATATTTCTCAGCATTAAGGACATTGTTACTTCAGACCAAAACCCCAACAAAATTTGCAGAAATGTAGACCCAACCTTTCAATGAACCTCCACCATGCTTCACTGATGCATGCAGACACTCATTATTGTATCATTTTCCAGCGCCTCAGCAAACAAACTGCCTTCTGCTTCAGCCAAATAGTTCAAAGTTTGACTCATCAGTCTTGAGCACTTACTCGAATATTCCAGCAACTCAGTACTTATGTTTGTGTGCATTGTTGAGTCGCTTGGCCTTGCTACAATGCTGGAAGTATGGATTTTTGGCCACAGTTCATTCATAAAGACCACTTCTGTAGAAGCTTCTCTGTACAATAAATGGTTGTACTTGGGTCCCCCTGTTTTCTGCTAGCTTGCCGTTGATGCACAGGTAGACAGCACTGATTCTGAAGGAAAGTGGGCATTATCTGTTCCACTAAATTTCTCGGTTGGCCACCAAAGAAGCATTGCCCTTGAGCAGAGCATCTTAAAACCCCAGTCTGCTTTGAAGTTCATGTCTGGGAGAGACCTTGCTGATGTAGTATAACTTCCTTGTGACGTCTCTGCTGTGTTCAGTCAGTTTGAAAACCTCATCTTGGTAGCAGTTCTAAGCCTCTTTCACAGCTGTTCCTTTTACAGTTGATGACTTGTTTCAACCTAAATATAAGACAAACTGTTTGCATTACACCTGACAACAACCCAACGAAATCCCTGAATTTGCTGGTTTAAGGGTGGTCAAATTTTCTTCTGGTTCCTCACTTAATAGTTTGTGAATTGATCAAATTAAAGTATAAGAATTCATCGTTTTGAGAGCATTCTTTCCTTACAATCTGTCGTAAAGTCTTGCTCAGCACACTGCATAAATGTGTGTATGTTTTGTAAATTAAGGTTTTAATGTTTTCATTGAGGAGGTGGTGGACCAGGTTTAAAGCACAGCACGGACGATGCATCCAGACTATCCGCCACCTCGTCACAAAACTATTGAGATACCCCATTCATTTCAAAATTATCAGGTTTCTTCCTATTGAACTTCCCCACAAACAAAAGCACAAACTGCTATAAATTACCACAATGCATATGCACTAAAAAGACTATCATTCAAATCTCTGATGTCACTCTTTCATTTACGTCAGGCCGGTGCGTCACAGACCTGTCTGTTATAAACCGCAGACTGACCGATGTAGGTCGATATCCATCAGAGTTAACCCCCTCTTTAACGTGACATCAGGATAACAAATCATAATCATCACCTGCAGTGACATGTTTGACCTCTGGGACTGTACATCCATGCTCCCTGTGTGTCATATTAACCTGCTTCTGATTGTCAGCTTAAATATTGACTCCTGGACTGGTGAAGGTCAGACTCTGAAAGTGTTTATGATCAGATTACCTGCAGGGAGAGTCGGTTATACTGGATGTGAGGAAGAAACATGCAGAGGGGAAAGGCCGAGTTAGCCGACAGCACTGTCTGGTTTGTTTCTGATATGAAAAAAGAGGAATCTAAATTGTTCCTGTTCTGTGTTGCAAGACCAATAAATGATTTGTTTACTGAGAGGGGAAGAAAGGATATTGAATCTGCAGTGTGACCGAGAAGCTCCAGCTTGTGGAGCAACAAGCAAACTGTTATTACAGCGAGGAGGAGATTGGTCGATGAGGAAGTAGATACCGGCGTGAAAACAAAGTGCCCTGATTAGATGGAGTCTCAAGCTCCTGTGTCTGAAAAACACTGAAAAGCATCTTTTACATCTTAATAAACTTACAAGGCAGAGACTTTTGTTTGAAGAGCTTTGAAATCAAAATGTTCACACGTAGTTATTTTATCAATGGAATCAAGGACCTTCCTGCTATTGTACATGTGAAGTGGTCTGTCCTCACTGGCACTCACATTTCCCTTTTCTGTGGTGGGAATAAAGATTACGGCTTATGGTGTTTCTTATATGTGGTCAAGAATGTCAGTCTGCTGTTACACTTTGTCAAGCACCAATGTTACGACTACATACTCTCTCTGAAGTTTGACGTCTAACGGGGACATAAAGAATTTCTTTCTGGTGAAGATATGTTTGAATAAATGAAAAAACAAGCAAAGTGAATAGCATTGTTTTTACCATTGTCTTTAATTGTCTTCCAGTTAAACTTATCTGGTTTTATTTGTAGCAATGCTAAATGGGCATTCCCTTACATTTGATTCAATGTGAGCTTTACCATATTCAGAGTTTATAGTAATAACTAGTTTTATTGTGTGAGATGTTTTTTCCTGTTTTGTGGTGCCCACTGGACACCACAGCCCTCTTGGCTTTTGCCGATATTACCTCATGGGAAAGCCGGCTCTGGCATCAAACACAACTATGTGAAAGGCTCATGGAGAACGTGCCAGCCAGGATTAGAGCTCTGCTGTGTGCTAAAGGCAGGAATACCAAATATTAACTGAATGACGTGAAGGGTTTCTTTTGTTCAGTTTTGAACTCCCCTTTTTAATTTGTTTGACTTTGATATTGAAAATGTTGAGAACTAATATGTTAAAGCTACAAAGGATTTTACTTTTATTTTTCTTGTTAACAATAGACACAAATGATTGTTTGTGTCTATCTGATGCAGCCACACATTTTGAAACTAGGGCTGAACGATTTGAGGAAATTGCGATTTTTTCCCCCCAATATTGCGTTTTATTCTGCAATTGTTTTAATGCTCCTCATCTTATGTATTCTTAAACAAACATAAGCTGTAGATATTTTTATAGTAAAACCAATGTGACATTAAATTAATCTAAGGAAAAAA